>JAUDYN010000003.1:2838172-4257259 GCA_030407005.1 Desarmillaria ectypa | reverse complement strand
TAGCGCTGTACGTCCCCCGAGAGTGAGGAGAGTTTTCCAGGATCAACACGAAGGACCCCGTTGTGCAATGTCCCCAGGTGGGGCAGTATGGTCGTTTTTTCAGTGTCAGATCTCGAGTCACTTATAAGCTCCTGCTGCTCATCAGATAAGAAGTGCGTGTGTTGGAATCGCATAGTTGCGTTGGTGGGGGCAACTGAGAGGATTTCAGTATGTAATGTGGTTGATAAGTGTGGAATAGATTGCCATCCACTTTCCTATTTATTCATTTTCCGTGGTCCTTTAACAGCTATGAACAATCCCAATGGATATTTGCTGACAATGGTAGCAATCAGTAATACGGGCATAATACGGGCATACCAGTGTACGGCGCTTCCTCACTGTGTGCTCTGGATGTTTGCATCTAACTAAAATCAGATCAGCTTAGTTACTTCCTTGAAACTTCAGGGTGAAGGCAAAGTAAAGGCACCTGTAGACCATCTGGGGTTTAAATGACCTAGCACTGACAAGAAGTTACTGCCAACATCGTGGGTGTAATAGAGTCCGAGCATGAAGACTGCTGTGATACTCCTTCAAGATTCATTCATATTTTGATGAAAATATATTCACTTCTTTCTATAATAATGAATATCTTTTCAGTTTTCTGTAATTTCATAGAGAGCTGTGGAAATCATGAGAGTACAGCACTATTATGTACTGTTACTACGGGTGGCACAGCCTGGCTTCTGAGTATTGTTATGAAAGTTCGGCATTACTTCAATATCCTTGCACTGACAATGTGTCAATCATTCTTCTAGAACTCAGAATTTGATGGCATAGGAAAGCAGTCCATGATCAGGCGCTTGATAGGGTAAGTAATATATGGATTCGCCACATTCTCACTTCCGGAGGATCGAGAACCGCTGTCAAACCTTGTATGTAACATAATTGCACTGCGGCCCTGTAACACCGAGTGCCAACCACTTGACTTCAATCTCTGAGCACTAAAGTTTTGAGCGCCAATGATCTGATCTGTATGGTGTCTCATCCAAAGTAACAAGGTTATAGCCGAAGAGTATCTCAAGAGGCACATTTGTAATACAATCTGCTCAATGTGGTAAGGTAGTAGTGAAAGGCACATGTTGTATGATGATCACAGCTTTATAGCTGGGTGGTTCGATTATTCTATTATAAGTTGTGGGGGTAGAACCGTGTAAATCTGTGATGCCCCCGCACAAATTCCTCTTATACTGCGGAAAGCTGAATGATTCCTCATATATGAAAGTCTCTGTTCTGGAATTACTCACTATGCAAGTGCCCAAAATGTGGGTGTATTGAAAACAAGACTCGAGTGTAGAATCATGGACAAGGGGAGACTAGGCAAATACAAGCACACACTGTCAGCAAGTTGCAAACCAAAGGATGATGAAGTGCTTGCAGATAGTGTCAGAGGTGATGATGTATCAATTACAAGACTCGGCAATCGCTATTCTGTTCTTCAGATACAAATACATTGAAGACAATAAAAGAGAATGGTCCTAAATACTGTCAGAGCATCTAGCATTAACAGCCCATCCATTTAAAAAACAGAATATTTATCGAGTCTTCAATGAAGGAAGGGAATATCTCTACCTTGCCTCATCACTGGATTAAAGTTCGCCGGTGATGTGCTTGGTAACGGCGAGTGACAAAAGAATTAGGGAATGGCAATGAACACCAATCACACTAAACCTCTTACTACTCTACACTTAATCACCAATATTGAATTTGGGCAGTTTCGAGTACGATGGAAGCACTCTGCAGACTTCAATAATCAAGTACAATTGTCTTTAAGACATTTTATTCGTTACTAGTGAGTTTATACAAAGTACTAGTCATACTAGTGGGGTGGGTAAGACACAATTGGATAAGAGTGACTTGGTTTGAGCTACTGCGCTTGTTCTGACTGAAACTGCTTCAGACTGGTGGCGCTCTTGGCCCTATACTGCTTCCTACAAGTGATAAACACTTGACTAGTCGCACTCTTGGCTGACTAGTGGCGCTCTTGGCCTAAGGATAAACTATAACTCCAAGAACTTTGCTTGAACTAACTTCAAAACACTCCGGACCTTTGCAGGACACAACAGTGACTCTAATGGACTTCAATTCAATGCAATTCTATTGGTGACTTAGCGACTATTAATCACTTTGTCGAGGTTAAGCACAAAAGCCTTTAATTGGGGACACCAGTTACTACCAGTGAGGGCTCAACTGCGGGGATGGCTTGCCTGGTTTGCATGAGTGCCCATCCCACTACTTATATACTACTGAGGCAAAACTATAAATATCATCTGGGTATAGGGTATATTGGTAAGGATTTCTTGGCTAGTCACGAATAATGGTGAATAATCATACAATAGTCGGTCTAGTCTGTTTTCTTTTCAAATATTTGGTCTAGAGACTCCACAGTTGGTCTTTCCGCACCCTTGGCACAACTACATGCCCTAGTAATGCAGTTATATGGATATCCAGATATTGGTGCCTGTAACAGCTATCCAATCATGATCGAGGGTGCAGTCCGGCTCCACTAGCATCGATCATAAGAGATCTATATTGAAATAGTCGGATCTGGGCTCAAGGTTAATCCATTCCTAATTTATTTCTAAGTCCTGTTTCAAGATTGCCATGTGACTAGTTATCCTGACTTAGGCATTTATGCCCAGTCTGGGCTGCTAGTGACAGAACTTGACGAGATCTGTGTACTCTGCTCCTGGTTTTGGTGTGCTAGTAGCATCCTTCATTTGCTAGTGGCTGTATTTCACTTAGTCCTGCTAGCATTCGAGTTACTAGTCTGGCCGGCTGGTAGATTTAACCCACTAATGGTGTTGCATCTAAGTCCTGGCTCTACCAGTTGCTTACTGCTTTTAACTATCAGCTTGA
Organism: Desarmillaria ectypa; assembly: GCA_030407005.1. NCBI lineage: Eukaryota > Fungi > Basidiomycota > Agaricomycetes > Agaricales > Physalacriaceae > Desarmillaria > Desarmillaria ectypa. Next base: position 4,254,364 of record JAUDYN010000003.1, on the reverse strand, counting down.
AGCCTCAGCTATAGTCCTCTATGTATCACTAGTATAGGATAGATGTGCAGTAGTATTGTTACAAAATCGCAAAATCTAGGTGTGAATGCATAGATGGCATATCAACGAATGACAAAGCAGTGGTCAAAATCCTAGACCACAAATACTCGGAACATGGCAATGTAGCATACCTCACCAAATGAAAAGATGGATATACCAAGTGGATTATCAATCCAGATGAGAACGTATGGAAAAAACTAATTGACCAGTACTGGGACAGTCAAATCGCAACACAATTCAATACCCCAGAAGAAGAACCTTAGCAGTCAGGATGACTGCTTTAACAAGGGGGTAATGTTATGATTTTTCCGTTATCTTATCTTATCCAAGTCATATCTATGACTCATCCATCTAATCTAGCAATGATTCTGACTCATATCCAGCTACTCACTGGCTACTACCCTCATTCTCACCTTCTGTCACTCCAGACACTTTCTATTGGTTGTATGATCCTCCTGGACCAACATACTTCAACACTGTTTATACATGGACTCTAGCATTTCATCTATATATAATGCCATAGAAATAGTATATAAACAGAGTAAACTACATAGTTGTACTCTATCTCTTGACTAAACTTAAATCATATACTCCCTACTCACACTACACAGAAGACTGAAAGCTTCTATCTCTCACATTGGGTAACTGTTCGAATGTGTAACAGCCCAGAGGGATCAGCTGATGTCCCAAGTCACGTGCTCAAGGTGGTACCTAACAGAAAGGAAGACCATCATCTATTTCAATGACATCCTAATCTTCACAAGAGACCTAGATGAACACCAAAGGGTCATATGCCAGGTCCTCCAGTGACTATGAGAAAATAAACTGTTTCTTAAAGCAGAGAAATGCGAATTCAAGGTCTTAGAAACTAAATACCTAGGCATCATCATCAGCCAGGACTCAGTATGAATGGATCCAGTCAAGGTTGTGGAAATCACAGAATGGCCAACTCCAACCAAGAAGAAGGAACTCCAGTCATTCCTAGGCTTCACCAACTTTTATTACAAGTTCATACATGACTATTCAACAATTGTGAAACCCCTTACTCAGTTTATAGGTAATGCCAAATAGAAATGTGAGGAAGCACAAGAACAAGCATTTTTTGCACTGAAAAAGCAAATGACAGAGGATATAATCTTAGCTATCCCAACCAATGATGGGAGATTCATGATAGAAGCTGATGCCAGCAATGGAGTGATCAGCATGGTACTTAGTCAGTACCAGAGTGATAGATGGAGACCAGTTGTATTCATGTCCAAAGCCCTAACAGTAACAGAATGCAACTATGAGATTTATGAAAAGGAATTACTCACTATCATGCTCACCCTCAAAGAGTGGTGTCACTATCTTATGGGCAACCCCAAAGATGTAGAAATTTGGACAGATCATCAAAATCTCCAATATTTCTGAAAGCCTCAGAAGTTGAACCATCACCAGGCTTGCTAGGTCATTGAACTTGCTGAGTATCACTTCATCCTCAAATATAAACCAGGGTCACAAATAAAAAGGCTGACCTACTCAGCCAATGCAATGATCATGATCAAGGCAAAGAGGACAACCATGACATGATTGTCCTCCAGCCAGAGCATTTCTGAGCCCTCATTCTACCAACAATGCCAGAAGAGCATTCCAGGATTCAAGATGCTACATATCAGAAGGAACTATGGGACCAAGGTATCATCAGATCCCTTAACCATGAATATGGCATCACCCAGGAAGGCAGGGTACTACACTACAATGGGCATATCTAATATCAAGAAACAAATCCTTACATGATGAAATTATAGCCAAAAGCCATAACCACATCACTGCCAGCCACCCTGGTATTGCCAAAACTGTGGTGCTTGTTCTCCAAGAATACTAGTGGCCAAGACTGAAGAAAGACACAGAAAGATACATCAAGGGATGTGAAATGTGCCAGCACACCAAGAGCAGCATGCAGGCTAAGGCCATACCATTACACCTGAACATTATCCCAATCGAGCCCTAGACCCACATCTTGGTCAATATGGTCACCAGACTCCCTGAATCCAATAGTTATAATGCCCTATTGATAATTGTCAACAGGTTTTATAAGACAATAATTCCAATCACCTGTAATGAAGAACTCTCAGCAGAAGGATGGGCATGAATCCTTCAGGATCATATATATGCCAAACATGGAATGCTCCAAGTTATCATTTCTGATTGAGGTCTCCAGTTCATTTCAAGGTTCATGATGTTATGATTTTTACCCCTTTCTTTTCTTATTTTATCTTATCAATAATGGATCCTCCTCACCCTCTGTATCCATGGCAATCACCAGACACACTGGCCCATAATAATGTGGTACCTGATTATTATATTCATGGCTAGTGATGGTTGCTCACCCAGCATACTTTTCTCTTTGTCTCTAGTAAGGATTACTCATAAAAACATCTATTCTTAGCTATTCAATTCACATATATAAGCTAGTTAGCCCTTGATGTACTACCCCATCTTCAAACTAAAGTTTATCTTATACCACTCTCTCCTCACAATTGAAAGACCATAGCTGCTATCCATGGGTGAATGTCTGAATGCAAGACAGCCCAAAGGAATCAAGCATGAGTCTGCAGATCATGTGAGATGTGGGTCTAACAATTAGTTTGAAGATTTCCCATAGTTTCTTCATTGCTTGCCATGAAGAAACCAAACCCATATGACCCCAGACTTCAACAAACAACAAACTGTTGCACTTAGCACTGCCATAGATGAGGCTATTCTAGTCTTTTTCTTTACCACTCTCATTTTCTTCACCTGGGGAGAATGTATTCAATGCTACCTACACTGACAATGTATTTTATGCTCCCAAACACCTTCCCTTCCCCTACAGCATGTCATCCCCCAATGAACAAACACCAGAGGGCTAGATCCTGTGAGTCTGACACCCTCTTCAGAGGAAAACCCCTCAAGAAACTGCATTGGCTTCTCAGCCCAGTCTTCTGACAAGTTTCCACTTAGGATAGAACCCATTCAAATTCTAAACCAGCCAAGGGTGGAACAACCCACCACCATGGAAGAATACATGTGGAGCATATGGACTTGGTTCCAATTCTCAGACCCCCCTCCCTACATGCCTGCATGCCCAGTGCATGCAAGGGTATAACACCCAGACAATGCCAGGATAGTGATATCCCATCCTCATCATCCTTATGGCCTCTAGGCAACCAGGGGAACACCATCCCAAGGACAGCAATGTATCTCATGGCCCATCAAGAGTGATGAGAGCAACTCCAGCTCCTCCCTCCCTGTCATTGAGCTCTCTGACAACTCCATGCTCCTGCCCATTCCCCAAAACTCTGATAACCCTCTCAATCCCCATAGCCCTGATTATGAGTGGCTGGAACTCATTGATGCAGACTGAGCCATCCTCAGCCCCTTCAGAGGTGAAGCATGAGAACTCTGAAGAGCTGACATCAAGGCCAGAATCCTCTGGCCAGATATTCATCCTGACATGAATGAGTATCTTGCCCTCAATAGAGAGGACCCAATCCATAGACCTGGTGCTAGAGCCATTATACATGCCAACAGGGACCACAGCCTCTACCCCCTCTCCACAGGGGATAGGGTACCCAGCCTATGCATCAGGACAGCAGAGGAGCAGCAGGAATTGGAGCAAGCCCTTTTGGTTCTTGCCTGAAGGGAGATGAATCAATCTGACCTTGATGGTCAAGATCAATCAATTTAATAGTTTTATGTATAATTGAGGCTGAAATCCTAGGCTGAAAACAATCCAGCCCAATTACACTATTTTTTCCCAGTATAAATATCTCCCAGACACTCTAACCTATTATCTGCAACCTCTTCCCAACTCCCCACCCCTTATAGCTGACATAAGCATGTTACTGCCCCTGACTGATATCCTTCATTAACAGGGTCTGATCAGCAATATCCAGCAATCCAGCTTCTATCCAGGTCAACAAGAAGGTCTTCTATTCACAGGAGTGGGAGAAGACCCCAGCACCAGTTCAAGAGCCATAGACCTACCCCAACCTACCCTAGAAGAACAAATCCAACAAGCCAAAGAACAATTGGCCCAAAAGGAATGAAGGGTTGAGGAACTCTGACAAGAACTTCAGGAGGCTGAGACCCAGAGAGACATCTACACTAATATATGGCAATTCCCAATCAAAGGAAAACAACCAGAATGAGGACAACCCTGGAAAGCTCTGAAAGAACCACCTACCCAACTGAATCGATACTCCATCCTGTACCTGCCCCCTGGACAAGCCTCTCCTGACCCTTACCCAAATCCAGTTGGGGTCACACCTGATGAAGCATCTTATTTAGGCATAAAACCCATTCTCATACAACCTCCAAAACCTTTTAAGGGGGATAACCCATCCCGGTATTGGCAGCCAGCTTGGCCATTGATGAACTTGTTTCCCCAGCAGTTGGCTTACTACTGGGGTTCTGTTGAGGTTGGCAGTCATCTCATTGCTGATTATCATGTGGGGCCCCCATGGTTTGGTCAAAGATCCATTTGCATTGATGCTCTTTATACATTCAGAGGATATGCTCCTTCCATTTGGGATAAGTGCATGGAATATTGATGTCCATATTAGAAATGAAGGAAATATAGGAGCTTGGAACTCCTAGTTATACCACCTTTACCAGGGCACTGCATTCATTCTCATTAGTGCACCATCCAGTGAGTTTCACCTCTTCTTCCAGCTTCTGGAAGTAGTAACTGTCTGGCTGAGTCCTTATGCAGAGGTCAAATATTTTTTTTAATGGACCTTCTTGATAGCAGGATCATGGAATTGCTGAGTAACTAGTTCCATCAAGTCATCCCATCCTAGATATCAGAAATAGGTGTGAACACCAGTGTTTCTGTTTGACACCCAATATTCAGGATGTTTGTAAACCAACCAGTCCTTGGCAGCTCCCTCAAAGTGTGAGGTAGCAAATAGTACCAGGTGCAAGGGCAGCTGGAAGTAGTGTCAGAAGACCTCAAAGTAGGCAATACAGTCACCTATAAATCACTCAATGTTATTGTGCTCACCTTTAAAGGGCTTCAGGGGTTGTACTAGTATAGGCTTGATATTGAGGCATGGTGCAGCATTGGGTGTGTTACCTACTGGATTGAGGATGGGGTTGGGGGGTGCTTGGTTGGGGGGCAGGTGCAGAATGAGGTATTGATCAGGTCAGGGGGATAGGTCAGGAGGCAGGTTCCAGGGGCATTCCTGGTCCAGTTGTTTCTCTTTGATGAGGAACTGCCAAATCATGGCATGACTGCCTTGACTCTCTGGTCTCTTTGGACCAATTCTTCTTTGGCCTGCTGGAGGCATTCTTCTCAGGTTAGTGGTGGTGGATCCAGTGGTGTCATACTTCTGCTGGGATCTTCACCTGCTCCTACAAATAAGAAGCTTCTCCCTGAATGAGGATAAGAATTGTGCTGCTGAATTTGGCTGATTGATAATGGTGAGTCAGAGAGGGGTCATGGGTAGTTTATAGGGGTATCAGGTGGGTAATCATATGGATTAGAGGAGTTATATTGGGATGAGTATGATTCCCATCTCTGGTAGCTGCAGTAATCATATGTAAAATTATCGAATGTAGAATTGTAACCTCTGACCATTGAGGTCCAAGCAGTCTCCCTCTTTATGGGCAAGGACCAGGAGAGTGAGCTCCAGGTCTTGTTGTTCCTTGGCTGTCCTTGGTTGTAGTCCAGGTAGTCTATCTCTTACCAATGGAGGGTACAGATGTTGGTCCCAGTTGGCATGTATCCAGATGTGTATGGTAGCATTAATACTGGGAGGTCAAATAGGATTCCCTTGGTTGAGGGTGAGGTATTCATCCATATCAGGATAGATCCCTGGCCAGAGAGTTCTGGCCTTGACATCTTGTCTTTAGATTTCCCAGGCCTCAGTTCAGAATTGTCCAAGGATTCCCTGATTGGCATTGGTGAGCTCTGTGTTAGACCCACATTCCACATGATCTGCAGACATGCATATTCCTATGAGCTGTCTCACATTTGGACAATCACTCAAAGGGTATGACTATGGTCTTCTGATCTTTGTGGAGAAGAGGTGGTATAGAAATGAACTTTAGTTGAAAGATGGGGAGTATACAGTGTAAACTACCCAACTTATATACTAGAGTGAGGTTAAATATATACTGATAATCATGAGATGTCCATGAAAGAAACAAGAAAGATGGCATGCCCATTATGCAACTATAGTGAGAATATGGTGCAGTGTTACACCAGGTAACCATGAGTATTGGAAGTCTGATGTTGGATAAGGGATCAGATAATAGGACTGATGAGATGGAGATCTGATAAGATAAAGGATTGGATAAGATAACATAGAGATGAAAAGTGGAAAAATCATAACACTCTGGCCACTCATAATTGAGGCCTCAGGTGTTAAGGGGGTCATCATCAGCTTGGGGGGTGAGAGTGGATGGGGCATCATCTGAGAGCTTGATGATGGAGAGTGAGGAGCTGGAGTCACTACTCTCCTCATTGGTGGGCCAGAGTTCAGGTGGGGGAAGACACCCTCAGGGATAGGTTGGGAATCTTGATGTGAATTCCAGTGGCCCATAAGGGCTGTTGGGATAGGGTAGCACCATCCCAGCATTGTCTTGGTGTGCTACACCACATATATGTGTGCACCAAATTTTGGCTTCTGCTAAGCCACAGGACTAAGAACAACCACCTGCTCAGTTAACAGGAATACAGGACTAGGATCCACTAGAAATGAAGGAAATGAAGGTCAGAGGACAATGGACTGCCATCTGCACTATCATCTGCCAGTGGAAGCCCACACCTCTGTCTTAATATCATCAAGGATGGTGATACCATATGGTTTTCCCTTAGGAGAATCATTTAGGAGTGTAAAAAGAGGTGGACATGATGGAGCAGGTCACTACTTGGCAAGATTTTCAGAGGGGACAGGTATAGGGGTAAGAAGTTGGAGAAGTATAAAAACACCAATGTAACTAGAGAATAATCAATCAAGCTCATAGCATACTAAAGGAATAAATTCCTTATTCAAGCCTCCAGCTTAGCATACTTTAGCAGCCTTGTGCCTAGTATTGCTAGCAGACAGCATGGAAGCTCATTGCTATCACTCAGAAATTGCTCTCAAAACCCAAATCTCTTGAAAGGATATTGAGTCCCACTCTTTTGCTCTTCTCTGCTATCTGAAGTGGATTCTTACTGATCTGAAGAAGGTGGTTCTTGCATCTCCTTGAATACTTACTGTATACCAAAGATCTTGCAAAAGCAAACTGTAATTCTCTCACCAGAGAGTTTGTCAGCCTTACACCAAAGAGGTTGAAATCTGGACAGATCATCAGAATCTCTAGTACTTCCAAAAACCCCAGAAGCTGAACCACCACCAGGCATGTTGGGTTACCAAACTCACTGAATACCACTTCACTCTCAAGCACAAACCAGGGACTGCAAACAAAAAGGCCAACTTACTCAGCCAACACAATGATCATGATCAAGACAAGAAAGACAATCATGATGTTGTTGTCCTTCAATCAGAGAATTTCCATACCCTCATCATGCCAACAGTGACAGAGGAGTATTTGAAAATTCAGGACACCACATGCCAGAAGAAAGCATAGGACCAAGGTATTGTCATATCACTTGATCATGAATGCAGTATCACTGAGTGAGATAGGATGTTATACTATGATGGGCATATTTACATACCCAGAAAAGAGTCCTTATGGGGCAAAATCATTGCCAACAGTCATGACCACATCACTGCTAGTCATCCTGGTATCACAAAAACCACAGAACTCATGCTTAGGGAATATTGGTGGCCAAACTAAAGAAAGATGTAGAAGTGTATGTCAAAGGATGTGAAACCTGCCAGTATACTAAAAGCAGTACATAAGCAAAGGCAGCACCACTGCACCCAAACATCATCCTCACCAAACCATGGACATACATATCTGTTGATATGGTCACTGGACTTCCAGAGTCCGATAGCTATGACACTCTGCTAGTAATCATCAACAGATTCTCAAAGTCAATCATCCCTGTCACCTGTAACAAAGAACTCTCTGTGGAAGGATGGGCATGCATTCTCCAAGATCACATATACATCAAATATAGGATGCTCTAAGTCATTATTTCTAATTGAGGTCCCCAATTCATCTCCAAATTCATGAAAGACCTATACCAGATGATAGATATTACCCCAAATGCATCCACCATGTATCATCTGCAGACCTATGGACAGACCAAATAGGTTAACCAAGAAATCAAAAAGTACCTCTGAATCTTCATAAACCATTATCAGGACAATTGGAGTAATTGGCTGCTGCTTGCTGAATTTGTTATGATTTTTCTGTTATCTTATCTTATCTCATCATATCCATAACACTATATATCTTATCTCAGTCAGCATTGACACATTTACTGACAACCACCCCCATTCTCTTTCACTAGCACCCTCATTTACTCTCATTGGTCTATGATCCACTTGACTTCAACACTGTTCTCTCATGGACCATACCATTTCATCTGTTAATAATGCTGTACTTTCAGTATATAAGTAGAGTAGTTTTCACCATTGTACTCTACCTTTCAACTAAATTACAATCATACACCTTCTACTACACCACACTAAAGACTAAGCTTAACTCTCATTATACAGGTGATTATCTGAATGTGAGACAGCCCAGAGAGAAGCTTATATCCCAAGTCACATGTTAGACAGGGCTGTAACATTAGTCAAAAGGTATCCCTCCCACATCTTCTATGCTAGCCATAAAGACACAACAACTCTATGCCTGAGAACAACAACAATCAAGAAAACCAACAAACAATCACTCTCAGCATTGCAATCAGTGGTGCTGCACTCCTTATACTTTTCACAGCTCTTCTAGTACTAATGTACAAAGAAGAAGCATGAGCACTTCTTCACCAAGAAAGGCAACCCCACCATCCACAACCCCCTCCTCACCCACCCTGCTATCCAGACCATGTCCTTCCCAGGAGGATATCCCCCATCAGATTGGGAACAAGAGAGGAGGTTCCACTCTCATGTCCCTGGGTCAGCTTCAGGGCCCCCTCAACCTCCTTGACCTTCTCAGAGGACACCAATCAGACCTCCACAGGAGCAATTCTTGCAACCTACTGGCTGGAATGATCCACCCCCACTGTAGCAGAAGAATATGCATGAGACAGATGGGCTGAGATTGATGACCCCCCCCCCCCCCCCCCCCCCCCCCCCATACTCCCTTCTCCCTCATCCCCATTCCCCTACCCCCGCCTGGCCCTACCTCAGGATCTTACACCCCCAATGATCCCAGAATGGATCAAAGACACTCCTATAGACCTTGGGCTCAAGAAAGAGATCCTTGGCCCAGAGGGAGCACAGACTCCTCATCCTCGCTCCCATCATTGAGCTCTCCTCCTCAGACTCTGAGGGAAGCTCTGATGCTGTGCCTAAGACCACTCCCTTCTGCCCTGATAGTCCCTTCAATCCTGATGGGACAAACTGGAATTGGCCCACTCTTGCCACCATTGACCAAGAGATACTCAGTCCCATTGTATCTGCCACCTGGGAACTAAGGCGAGCGGATGTCAAAGCCAGAATGGCCTGGCCTGAGCATCATCCCAACATAGATGAGTGGCTCACCCTTAACTGGGGTGATCCAATATAGGGACCAAACCCCAATGCCACAATTTGAGCCCAGATCCACACAAACAGAAACTGGGAGCTTTATTGCCCTGCCATTGGCAATATGGTACCAGGGCTATGCCCAAGGATGGAAGAGGAATGATGGGAGCTGGGTCACTCCCTTTGACAGCTATGGCAACTGGAGCTCACCCAGAGGAAGGAGAATGGACCCAATGTCCAGCTTTAAAGGAGCTAGATATGGGTATGGATACTATGACAGGCTGGGACACTCCCAGCTCCAATACATAAACTTTCCTAATTACCCTCCCAACACCTCAGTCACAAGACCAAGACCCCTGCCCAACTTGCCACTCTATAGTCAGGCATGATAACCCAGCTATCACACCTATCAGGGTGGCAGTCTTCTCTTTGCAGGCATGGGAGAAGACATGGAAGCTGAGAATGCCCCTGCAGGCACTATCCCTGCAGAATCATCAAGAACCTCAGCAACAATGGAAGAACTTTGGCAACAGATGAAAACTGTATTGGCAAAAAAGGAAAAACACATCACCAAGATGCACAAAGAGCTTGTGAAAGAAGAATCTGCCAAGAAGATGATGACAGACTATCTCTGCGATAACAATGAGGAAAAGGAGCCTGACAGGGGCAGACCCACAGAGCCACCAAGAGGCTACCCAGGTCCAAGGCCAGATCCATTTTGGATCCCAAGACTACCCCCCAGAAAAGGGCCTCCTGACCCTGTCCCAAATCCCATTGGAAATGTGCCCAATGATGCCTCATATCTGGGCATCAAACTGGTCCTCATCAAGACCCCCAACCCAGTCAAAGGGGACCATGACAATATTGAATGCTTCATAGGTGATTGCATCATCTACTTTGAAGTGTTCTGGCATTACTTCCAGGTACCATCACACCTGGTCTTATTCACAACCTCTCACTTTGAAGGGGCCACCAAGAACTGGTGGGTCTACAAGAGACCTGAGTTCTGGGTTGGTGATTCTTATGATGGCACTGCTGCCCACTTCCACTATCCCACATGGGATGACTTTGTGGACCTGGTCTCTCATCAGTTCTGAGACCCTGCCATCAAGGAAGTCCATGAGAAACAGATGTTCAACCTTTGAATGAGGATGCAGTCCACCTCCCATTACTTCCAGAAGCTGGAAGAGGAAGCAAAACTGGCAGGGCAATAAACCAATGAAAACGAGCACAGCACCATGGTGAAGGTGGTCTGACTAGGAGTACCAACCTCCTATATGACCTTCATCTCAAATGTGAGCATCAACATTCTGCACTCATATCTGGAATGGAAAGATTGCATTTCATGAATGTATGAAGAGTGCCAATGCAAGTGGGTCTTTGATCAGACCACCAGTATGCCCTGGGATGGGCAGAAGAAGGACTCCTGCCCCAATCCCCCACAGCACCCCAGCAGCAAAGCTGCTGCTGGGGCAACAAGTTCCTCAGCTCCAAAGCTGACTGCTAACATGGGAGTGAGTCAGGATGCTGGAACTGGTCAGTGGATGACATATGGAGGGGCAGGAAAGCCCATGGAGATTGATCAATGAAAGGCAGAAGGTAGATGTTTCTGCTGTGATGAGAAAGGTCACATGGCAAAGGACTGTCCTAGGAGAAAGGACTTCAAGGACCTTTGATCAGTAGGGCCCACTAATGAAGTGATGCCACCTATGACCAAGATCAAGGAGGCAAAAGACTAGGTCAACAAGGGTTCGATTCCCCTTGCTCGACCATGTCTCCTGGTGGTGAGTCCTCAGCTTCCGTGGGTCAGACTGAATATTATATACACAGACATTTTATTATGCCAAAAATACATACAACTGGGTCACAGTCACCAAAGCTAAAGAATGCCAAAGAATCGAATACAAACAGGTATGTCACACTCCTGAAAGAAACTGACACAGTAATCTATAGTGAATCCTGATCCCCCAATGAGGTGCAGGATTTGCCAGGTGGTGCTGGCACTGCCATGAAGTCCACTGAGTCTACCTCAGTAGACTTACCAGATACACAGGTAAAACCATGGACTGGGGCAAGTAGGTGGAACATCCTTGGACCTTCCAGAAGTCCAAATGCTCCTGAGCCCCCTACAAGTAGGAGGACAAGTCCCACAACCTCACCATGGTTGGTGGGGGAGATAAGTGCCTACAAAGGCCAGGATTGGGGCCACATGCTACCTGATCCCATTGGGAGAAACTTAGTGGTGGAACCGACCACAATGCTGATAAGATTCACACCTGGTACCATGAGTCAGTACTCCATCCAAACAGGTAGTAGCAGAACCCCAGAAGCATCAAGCCAAGTCCTATCTCCTTCCAAGATAGTTCAAGTTCTGAAAGCAACTCAAGCTGAAGAACAGAGGGAAGCCACTAGTGCCCAGGTGGTAAAAAGGGGGCATCCGAAGGACCTGAAAGTTTGGCTGAGCCTGGCAAGACCTCAGTCTAGCTCCATCAAGAAAAGTGCTAACCAGGGACATGGTAGCAAGCCCCCTGACTCAGAGGAGAAAGTGTCGGTTGAGCTGCCAGTACCAGCAGATCCTGAAACTGACAACATGGAATGAATGCCAGCTTCGATGGTCGATTCCCAAGTAGGAATCAGTGTTGACATCCCTGGAGATCGGAGTGCAACTGCCTATTGCCCATTGCTGGTAGCACTCACAACAGCTGTAGGACAGGAAGCCACTAGTGCCCAGGCAGTAAAGAGGGGGCACAACAGCAGAAACACCACTATTGTCAAAGTACCTGATGAAGAAGATGACATGGCTTTCCTACAATGGAAAGCAAAACAGTCCAAAGCCAGGACCCCGATAACCAAAATCCTGCCAGTCATGGGGGTACTCAATCATGTGTGATATAAGCCCTTTGGAGTCGACTGGACTCTACATGCTATTTGTACCATCAAGAACTTGGCAGTCACCAAAGCAGTCCTCTCCACTTGGGTACATTCCAAATGACTTGGAGAAATCACTGATGAGCTCATTCAGAGCTTGAACACTGAAGAGAGCTCTGCGCATGAGCAGCTCTATGAACTGCATGAACCAATCTGGTATATCCATGGTACCATGAGTTCTGGCCAGGACTTCTTGGTGGATATCCAACTTGCTCCCTGCACAGGGAAACAGACTTTGACAACCTGTGCATTGTTGGATAGTGGCTGCATGGGCAGCTCTATCAACAGAACCTATGTCCAACAACACCAGTTGGATACCAGAAAAGCTGCTACTTCTATACTTATTTACAATGCAGATGGAACCCATAATAAGGCAGGAGATGTAACCGAATTTGTGGAACTCTGAATGACCATTGGAGATCACATTGAATGAATCGACCTTGCAGTCACAGACTTGGGCTCCAAAACAGTGTATTTGGGCCATGACTGGCTTAAACACCATAACCCACTAGTCAATTGGAAAACAGGATCAATGACATTCAGACAATGTCATTGTATCAAGAATTATTTCACTCTCCCCAATTCAGATGAAGAGGACAGATGGGATGAAGAGCTTGAAGAAGGCAAAACGATTCTTGTGGTAAACATGCAAGAAGAAATCATTCTTCAAGCTGTACATCACACAAATGAACTAGCGGCTGCTGCAAATGCAGAAAAACCCAAGAAGACTTTCAAGGAGCTGATGCCTCCTCAGTATCAAAGTTTCAGAGACTTGTTCTCCAAAGAAAGCTTTGATGAGCTACCAGATTGGAAACCTTGGGATCATGCCATTGAGTTGACTCTCAATGCCAAATCCATGCTAGACTGTAAAGTCTATCCACTCAATCAAAACAAACAGGAACAACTCAACAAGTTCCTTGATGAGAACCTCGACTCCAGATGAATTTGTCCATTCAAATCCCCTTTTGTGTCCCCCTTCTTCTTTGTCAAGAAAAAAGATGGTTTGCTGTGCCCCATTCAGGATTACCAAAAACTGAATGAAATGACAACAAAGAATCAATATCCACTCCTGTTGATATCAGAACTCATCAACAAACTACATGGAGCCAAGTACTTCTCCAAACTGGACGTCCAATGGGGATACAATAACATACAAATCTGTGAGGGAGACAAAGAAAAAGCCACATTCAGAACCAACCGAGGACTCTTCAAGCCCACAGTCATGTTCTTTGGCCTTACCAATTCACCAGCCACTTTCCAGTGGATGATGAATGACATCTTTAAGGACCTGATTGCTGGAGGAAAAGTTACCATATACCTTGATGATATCCTGATCTTCACAAAATCCATGTCAGAACATCAAATCATTGTTCAACAAGTTCTCCAATGACTACAAGAAAACAAATTGTTCCTCAAAGCAGAGAAATGCGAGTTTGAAGTACTCAAGACAGAATACCTTAGAGTGATTATCAGCAAAGATGCAATCCACATGGATCTGGTCAAAATCACTGGAATTTCAGAGTGGCCCACTCCAACCAAAAAGAAGGAGCTCCAATCTTTCTTAGGATTCATGAACTTTTACCAAAAGTTCATATGCGACTACTCCAAAATAGTACAACCTCTCATGCAGTTGACTGGCAAGGTCAACTGGACATGGGGAGTGGAACAAGAACAGGCATTCTCACAACCCAAGAAGTTGATGACCATGAATGTAGTTCTAATGATTCCCTCTGACAATGGGAAATTCTGAGTAGAAGCTGATGCTAGTGATGGAGCCATCAGAGCTGTTCTAAGCCAAGAACAGAATGGCAAATGGAGGCCAGTCGCCTTCATGTCAAAAGTGCTGACAGTCACTGAACAAAATTACAAAATCTACAACAAGGAATTGCTGGCCATTATGTTGGCTTTGGAGGAATGGTGCCATTACCTCATGGGCACCAAGGAAACCATTGAAATCTGGACAGATCATCAAAATCTCCACTACTTCCAAAAACCCCAGAAGCTGAATCAATGACAAGCCCGATGGGTTACTGAGTTGGCTGAATACCACTTTGTTCTTCAACACAAAGCTGGAGTCACGAACAAAAAAGCCAACCTTCTCAGCCAAAGAGATGATCACAATCAGGGAAAAGAAGACAATCAAGACATGATTGTTCTTTCTCCTGAACACTTCTGGGCATTAATACTGCCCACCACTGAAGAATGAGTTATGCGTATAAGAGATGCAACTCGACAATGAGAACAATGGGACCAGGGGATTGAAAAATCTCTTAATCATGAATGAGGGATCACTCAAGAAAATGAAGTATTGTGGTATGACGGACGCATCTACATTCCTCAAGACACCTCACTTTGCAGCAAGATCATTGCACAATATCATGATCACATCACTGCAGGACATCCTGGCATAGCCAAAACCAAGGAACTCATTCTATGAGAATATTGGTGGCCAAAGATGAAAAGAGATGTTGAATCCTATATCAAAGGATGCAAAACATGCCAGTGGATGAAGAGTAATACACAGGCAAAGGCTGCTCCTCTTCATCCCAACACAATACCTGATGCTCCCTGGACTCATATCTCAGTTGATATGGTCACCAGACTTCCGGAATCTGAAGGATTTGACGCTTTACTCATCATTGTGGATTGATTCTCCAAAAACATAATCCTGATTCCATGCAATGAAGAATTATCCACAGAAGGATGGGCTCTCATGCTCCAAAATCATGTTTATGCAAAACACAGAATGCTGCAAGTGATTATCTCAGACCGGAGTCCCCAATTCATATCAACATTCATGAAGGAACTCTATCGGATGCTGAATATCATGCAGAATGCATCCACTGTATATCACCCACAGATGGATGGACAGACAGAGTGGGTCAACCAAGAGGTTGAAAAATACCTCTGAATCTTTATCAACCATCAACAGACAGACTGGGTAGCATGGTTGCTACTTGCAGAATTCACTCACAATAACCGAATTCATTCAGCAACTGGCAAAAGTCCCTTCATGGTCTTATATGGATGAAACCCTCAACTCATCCCTGAGTCCATCCAAAAAACAAGTTTCACAAATCCTGCAGCAGTAGAATTCACAGAAACCATGGCCAAAGTCCACAAGGAAGTCCATGACACATTGGAGAAAGCAGCAGTGCAAATGAAGGCACAATATGACACAAGGAAACAATCATCTCAAGAATATCAAATCAGTGACAAGGTATGGCTCGACACTGTCAATCTTCATCTCCCACATCCAAAGAAGAAGCTCGACGATAAACAAACTGGACCATTCAAAATTATTGAGAAATCTGGTATGGCAGCATACAAACTGAAACTGTCACCTCATTGGAAAATACATCCTCAATTCAATGAAAAATTGTTGACTCCATATATTATGCCCTCTTTCCCAAATCAGCAACAACCACTGCCTCCTCCTCCAGACCTCATTGATGGTCAAGAAGAGTATGAAATTGAAGAAGTTTTGGACTCACACACTCATCGAGTATGCTCCAAATGAGGACAACTGTCTAAAGAAGTCACAGACTACCTAGTCAAGTGGAAGGGATGGACCAGAGAACACAACTCTTGGTTCCAAGAAACAGAAATGTTGAATGCTATGGATGTAATTGAAGAATACAAGGCTAGCATAAACCACACCTTATACATTCCAAAAATCATAATAGCTTTTCATTAAAATGTGGGTGGACCTTCCAGTGGGTCGATAATTTGAGTTTGTATGCTGATGTGCCTGCCTTTTCAAGGATCTCAAACAGTCCTGTCTGTTCATCATCAAGCTTCTTTTTGGGCATCAGAAGGTGAAGGTTGCTTGTATTGAGCCAGACTTTGTCACCAATCTGATACTCTTGGGCTGGGTGTTGCTTTTTGTCATATTGCTCCTTCATTTGCACAGCAGCCTTGTTTAGTGCATCGTGTACCTCCTTGTGTACCTGCACCATTATTTTGGTGAAGTCTATAGTGGCTGGGTTTGCAAACAGTGTCTCCCTGGTTGAATCTGGTACAAGTCATGGATTCCTTCCATAGCAAACTATGAATGGACTCTTGCTAGTGGCTGAATACATTCAGTTGTTTTGCACGAATTCTGTTATGGCCCTGTCTAACATGTGACTTGGGATGTAAGCTGTTCTCTGGGCTGTCTCACATTTGGACAATCACCTGTATATTGAGAGTTTGGTTTGGTCTTTAGTGTGGTGCAGTAGAAGGTATATGAATGTAATTTAGTCAAAAGGTAGAGTACAATGGTGAAAACTACTCTACTTATATACTGAATGTATGGCATTATTAATAGATGAAATAGTATGGTCCATGAGAGAATGGTGTTGAAGTCAGGTAGATCATAGACCAATGAGAGTAAATGAGGGTGCTAGTTGAAGAGAACAGGGGTGGTTGTCAGTGAATGTATCGATGCTGACTGAGATAAGATAAGATAATGGAAAAATCATAACATTACCCCCTTGTTAAAGCAGTCATCCCGACTGCTCAGGCTCTTCTTCAGGGGTGTCAAGTTGTGATATGACTTGATTGATCCAGTACTGATCAATCAAGTTTTTCCATGCCTTCTCATCTGGGTTGATGATCCATTTTTGATATCCATCCTTGCATTGAGCAAGATATGTGACCTTGCCACTTTTGGAGTATTCATGGTCCAGTATCTTGACCACTATTGTCTTTGGTTATGATTTTTGGAATGTATAAGGTGTGGTTTATGCTAGCCTTGTATTCTTCAATTACATCCATAGCATTCAACATTTCTGTTTCTTGGAACCAAGAGTTGTGTTCTCTGGTCCATCCCTTCCACTTGACTAGGTAGTCTGTGACTTCTTTAGACAGTTGTCCTCATTTGGAGCATACTCGATGAGTGTGTGAGTCCAAAACTTCTTCAATTTCATACTCTTCTTGACCATCAATGAGGTCTGGAGGAGGAGGCAGTGGTTGTTGCTGATTTGGGAAAGAGGGCATAATATATGGAGTCAACAATTTTTCATTGAATTGAGGATGTATTTTCCAATGAGGTGACAGTTTCAGTTTGTATGCTGCCATACCAGATTTCTCAATAATTTTGAATGGTCCAGTTTGTTTATCGTCGAGCTTCTTCTTTGGATGTGGGAGATGAAGATTGACAGTGTCGAGCCATACCTTGTCACTGATTTGATATTCTTGAGATGATTGTTTCCTTGTGTCATATTGTGCCTTCATTTGCACTGCTGCTTTCTCCAATGTGTCATGGACTTCCTTGTGGACTTTGGCCATGGTTTCTGTGAATTCTACTGCTGCAGGATTTGTGAAACTTGTTTTTTGGATGGACTCAGGGATGAGTTGAGGGTTTCATCCATATAAGACCATGAAGGGACTTTTGCCAGTTGCTGAATGAATTCGGTTATTGTGAGTGAATTCTGCAAGTAGCAACCATGCTACCCAGTCTGTCTGTTGATGGTTGATAAAGATTCAGAGGTATTTTTCAACCTCTTGGTTGACCCACTCTGTCTGTCCATCCATCTGTGGGTGATATACAGTGGATGCATTCTGCATGATATTCAGCATCCGATAGAGTTCCTTCATGAATGTTGATATGAATTGGGGACTCCGGTCTGAGATAATCACTTGCAGCATTCTGTGTTTTGCATAAACATGATTTTGGAGCATGAGAGCCCATCCTTCTGTGGATAATTCTTCATTGCATGGAATCAGGATTATGTTTTTGGAGAATCAATCCACAATGATGAGTAAAGCGTCAAATCCTTCAGATTCCGGAAGTCTGGTGACCATATCAACTGAGATATGAGTCCAGGGAGCATCAGGTATTGTGTTGGGATGAAGAGGAGCAGCCTTTGCCTGTGTATTACTCTTCATCCACTGGCATGTTTTGCATCCTTTGATATAGGATTCAACATCTCTTTTCATCTTTGGCCACCAATATTCTCATAGAATGAGTTCCTTGGTTTTGGCTATGCCAGGATGTCCTGCAGTGATGTGATCATGATATTGTGCAATGATCTTGCTGCAAAGTGAGGTGTCTTGAGGAATGTAGATGCGTCCGTCATACCACAATACTTCATTTTCTTGAGTGATCCCTCATTCATGATTAAGAGATTTTTCAATCCCCTGGTCCCATTGTTCTCATTGTCGAGTTGCATCTCTTATACGCATAACTCATTCTTCAGTGGTGGGCAGTATTAATGCCCAGAAGTGTTCAGGAGAAAGAACAATCATGTCTTGATTGTCTTCTTTTCCCTGATTGTGATCATCTCTTTGGCTGAGAAGGTTGGCTTTTTTGTTCGTGACTCCAGCTTTGTGTTGAAGAACAAAGTGGTATTCAGCCAACTCAGTAACCCATCGGGCTTGTCATTGATTCAGCTTCTGGGGTTTTTGGAAGTAGTGGAGATTTTGATGATCTGTCCAGATTTCAATGGTTTCCTTGGTGCCCATGAGGTAATGGCACCATTCCTCCAAAGCCAACATAATGGCCAGCAATTCCTTGTTGTAGATTTTGTAATTTTGTTCAGTGACTGTCAGCACTTTTGACATGAAGGCGACTGGCCTCCATTTGCCATTCTGTTCTTGGCTTAGAACAGCTCTGATGGCTCCATCACTAGCATCAGCTTCTACTCAGAATTTCCCATTGTCAGAGGGAATCATTAGAACTACATTCATGGTCATCAACTTCTTGGGTTGTGAGAATGCCTGTTCTTGTTCCACTCCCCATGTCCAGTTGACCTTGCCAGTCAACTGCATGAGAGGTTGTACTATTTTGGAGTAGTCGCATATGAACTTTTGGTAAAAGTTCATGAATCCTAAGAAAGATTGGAGCTCCTTCTTTTTGGTTGGAGTGGGCCACTCTGAAATTCCAGTGATTTTGACCAGATCCATGTGGATTGCATCTTTGCTGATAATCACTCTAAGGTATTCTGTCTTGAGTACTTCAAACTCGCATTTCTCTGCTTTGAGGAACAATTTGTTTTCTTGTAGTCATTGGAGAACTTGTTGAACAATGATTTGATGTTCTGACATGGATTTTGTGAAGATCAGGATATCATCAAGGTATATGGTAACTTTTCCTCCAGCAATCAGGTCCTTAAAGATGTCATTCATCATCCACTGGAAAGTGGCTGGTGAATTGGTAAGGCCAAAGAACATGACTGTGGGCTTGAAGAGTCCTCGGTTGGTTCTGAATGTGGCTTTTTCTTTGTCTCCCTCACAGATTTGTATGTTATTGTATCCCCATTGGACGTCCAGTTTGGAGAAGTACTTGGCTCCATGTAGTTTGTTGATGAGTTCTGATATCAACAGGAGTGGATATTGATTCTTTGTTGTCATTTCATTCAGTTTTTGGTAATCCTGAATGGGGCACAGCAAACCATCTTTTTTCTTGACAAAGAAGAAGGGGGACACAAAAGGGGATTTGAATGGACAAATTCATCTGGAGTCGAGGTTCTCATCAAGGAACTTGTTGAGTTGTTCCTGTTTGTTTTGATTGAGTGGATAGACTTTACAGTCTAGCATGGATTTGGCATTGAGAGTCAACTCAATGGCATGATCCCAAGGTTTCCAATCTGGTAGCTCATCAAAGCTTTCTTTGGAGAACAAGTCTCTGAAACTTTGATACTGAGGAGGCATCAGCTCCTTGAAAGTCTTCTTGGGTTTTTCTGCATTTGCAGCAGCCGCTAGTTCATTTGTGTGATGTACAGCTTGAAGAATGATTTCTTCTTGCATGTTTACCACAAGAATCGTTTTGCCTTCTTCAAGCTCTTCATCCCATCTGTCCTCTTCATCTGAATTGGGGAGAGTGAAATAATTCTTGATACAATGACATTGTCTGAATGTCATTGATCCTGTTTTCCAATTGACTAGTGGGTTATGGTGTTTAAGCCAGTCATGGCCCAAATACACTGTTTTGGAGCCCAAGTCTGTGACTGCAAGGTCGATTCATTCAATGTGATCTCCAATGGTCATTCAGAGTTCCACAAATTCGGTTACATCTCCTGCCTTATTATGGGTTCCATCTGCATTGTAAATAAGTATAGAAGTAGCAGCTTTTCTGGTATCCAACTGGTGTTGTTGGACATAGGTTCTGTTGATAGAGCTGCCCATGCAGCCACTATCCAACAATGCACAGGTTGTCAAAGTCTGTTTCCCTGTGCAGGGAGCAAGTTGGATATCCACCAAGAAGTCCTGGCCAGAACTCATGGTACCATGGATATACCAGATTGGTTCATGCAGTTCATAGAGCTGCTCATGCGCAGAGCTCTCTTCAGTGTTCAAGCTCTGAATGAGCTCATCAGTGATTTCTCCAAGTCATTTGGAATGTACCCAAGTGGAGAGGACTGCTTTGGTGACTGCCAAGTTCTTGATGGTACAAATAGCATGTAGAGTCCAGTCGACTCCAAAGGGCTTATATCACACATGATTGAGTACCCCCATGACTGGCAGGATTTTGGTTATCGGGGTCCTGGCTTTGGACTGTTTTGCTTTCCATTGTAGGAAAGCCATGTCATCTTCTTCATCAGGTACTTTGACAATAGTGGTGTTTCTGCTGTTGTGCCCCCTCTTTACTGCCTGGGCACTAGTGGCTTCCTGTCCTACAGCTGTTGTGAGTGCTACCAGCAATGGGCAATAGGCAGTTGCACTCCGATCTCCAGGGATGTCAACACTGATTCCTACTTGGGAATCGACCATCGAAGCTGGCATTCATTCCATGTTGTCAGTTTCAGGATCTGCTGGTACTGGCAGCTCAACCGACACTTTCTCCTCTGAGTCAGGGGGCTTGCTACCATGTCCCTGGTTAGCACTTTTCTTGATGGAGCTAGACTGAGGTCTTGCCAGGCTCAGCCAAACTTTCAGGTCCTTCGGATGCCCCCTTTTTACCACCTGGGCACTAGTGGCTTCCCTCTGTTCTTCAGCTTGAGTTGCTTTCAGAACTTGAACTATCTTGGAAGGAGATAGGACTTGGCTTGATGCTTCTGGGGTTCTGCTACTACCTGTTTGGATGGAGTACTGACTCATGGTACCAGGTGTGAATCTTATCAGCATTGTGGTCGGTTCCACCACTAAGTTTCTCCCAATGGGATCAGGTAGCATGTGGCCCCAATCCTGGCCTTTGTAGGCACTTATCTCCCCCACCAACCATGGTGAGGTTGTGGGACTTGTCCTCCTACTTGTAGGGGGCTCAGGAGCATTTGGACTTCTGGAAGGTCCAAGGATGTTCCACCTACTTGCCCCAGTCCATGGTTTTACCTGTGTATCTGGTAAGTCTACTGAGGTAGACTCAGTGGACTTCATGGCAGTGCCAGCACCACCTGGCAAATCCTGCACCTCATTGGGGGATCAGGATTCACTATAGATTACTGTGTCAGTTTCTTTCAGGAGTGTGACATACCTGTTTGTATTCGATTCTTTGGCATTCTTTAGCTTTGGTGACTGTGACCCAGTTGTATGTATTTTTGGCATAATAAAATGTCTGTGTATATAATATTCAGTCTGACCCACGGAAGCTGAGGACTCACCACCAGGAGACATGGTCGAGCAAGGGGAATCGAACCCTTGTTGACCTAGTCTTTTGCCTCCTTGATCTTGGTCATAGGTGGCATCACTTCATTAGTGGGCCCTACTGATCAAAGGTCCTTGAAGTCCTTTCTCCTAGGACAGTCCTTTGCCATGTGACCTTTCTCATCACAGCAGAAACATCTACCTTCTGCCTTTCATTGATCAATCTCCATGGGCTTTCCTGCCCCTCCATATGTCATCCACTGACCAGTTCCAGCATCCTGACTCACTCCCATGTTAGCAGTCAGCTTTGGAGCTGAGGAACTTGTTGCCCCAGCAGCAGCTTTGCTGCTGGGGTGCTGTGGGGGATTGGGGCAGGAGTCCTTCTTCTGCCCATCCCAGGGCATACTGGTGGTCTGATCAAAGACCCACTTGCATTGGCACTCTTCATACATTCATGAAATGCAATCTTTCCATTCCAGATATGAGTGCAGAATGTTGATGCTCACATTTGAGATGAAGGTCATATAGGAGGTTGGTACTCCTAGTCAGACCACCTTCACCATGGTGCTGTGCTCGTTTTCATTGGTTTATTGCCCTGCCAGTTTTGCTTCCTCTTCCAGCTTCTGGAAGTAATGGGAGGTGGACTGCATCCTCATTCAAAGGTTGAACATCTGTTTCTCATGGACTTCCTTGATGGCAGGGTCTCAGAACTGATGAGAGACCAGGTCCACAAAGTCATCCCATGTGGGATAGTGGAAGTGGGCAGCAGTGCCATCATAAGAATCACCAACCCAGAACTCAGGTCTCTTGTAGACCCACCAGTTCTTGGTGGCCCCTTCAAAGTGAGAGGTTGTGAATAAGACCAGGTGTGATGGTACCTGGAAGTAATGCCAGAACACTTCAAAGTAGATGATGCAATCACCTATGAAGCATTCAATATTGTCATGGTCCCCTTTGACTGGGTTGGGGGTCTTGATGAGGACCAGTTTGATGCCCAGATATGAGGCATCATTGGGCACATTTCCAATGGGATTTGGGACAGGGTCAGGAGGCCCTTTTCTGGGG
The DNA here is from genome assembly GCA_030407005.1 of Desarmillaria ectypa. Classification (NCBI taxonomy): domain Eukaryota; kingdom Fungi; phylum Basidiomycota; class Agaricomycetes; order Agaricales; family Physalacriaceae; genus Desarmillaria; species Desarmillaria ectypa. The sequence goes on along the minus strand of JAUDYN010000003.1, from coordinate 4,231,217 downwards.
GGTAGTCTTGGGATCCAAAATGGATCTGGCCTTGGACCTGGGTAGCCTCTTGGTGGCTCTGTGGGTCTGCCCCTGTCAGGCTCCTTTTCCTCATTGTTATCGCAGAGATAGTCTGTCATCATCTTCTTGGCAGATTCTTCTTTCACAAGCTCTTTGTGCATCTTGGTGATGTGTTTTTCCTTTTTTGCCAATACAGTTTTCATCTGTTGCCAAAGTTCTTCCATTGTTGCTGAGGTTCTTGATGATTCTGCAGGGATAGTGCCTGCAGGGGCATTCTCAGCTTCCATGTCTTCTCCCATGCCTGCAAAGAGAAGACTGCCACCCTGATAGGTGTGATAGCTGGGTTATCATGCCTGACTATAGAGTGGCAAGTTGGGCAGGGGTCTTGGTCTTGTGACTGAGGTGTTGGGAGGGTAATTAGGAAAGTTTATGTATTGGAGCTGGGAGTGTCCCAGCCTGTCATAGTATCCATACCCATATCTAGCTCCTTTAAAGCTGGACATTGGGTCCATTCTCCTTCCTCTGGGTGAGCTCCAGTTGCCATAGCTGTCAAAGGGAGTGACCCAGCTCCCATCATTCCTCTTCCATCCTTGGGCATAGCCCTGGTACCATATTGCCAATGGCAGGGCAATAAAGCTCCCAGTTTCTGTTTGTGTGGATCTGGGCTCAAATTGTGGCATTGGGGTTTGGTCCCTATATTGGATCACCCCAGTTAAGGGTGAGCCACTCATCTATGTTGGGATGATGCTCAGGCCAGGCCATTCTGGCTTTGACATCCGCTCGCCTTAGTTCCCAGGTGGCAGATACAATGGGACTGAGTATCTCTTGGTCAATGGTGGCAAGAGTGGGCCAATTCCAGTTTGTCCCATCAGGATTGAAGGGACTATCAGGGCAGAAGGGAGTGGTCTTAGGCACAGCATCAGAGCTTCCCTCAGAGTCTGAGGAGGAGAGCTCAATGATGGGAGCGAGGATGAGGAGTCTGTGCTCCCTCTGGGCCAAGGATCTCTTTCTTGAGCCCAAGGTCTATAGGAGTGTCTTTGATCCATTCTGGGATCATTGGGGGTGTAAGATCCTGAGGTAGGGCCAGGCGGGGGTAGGGGAATGGGGATGAGGGAGAAGGGAGTATGGGGGGGGGGGGGGGGGGGGGGGGGTCATCAATCTCAGCCCATCTGTCTCATGCATATTCTTCTGCTACAGTGGGGGTGGATCATTCCAGCCAGTAGGTTGCAAGAATTGCTCCTGTGGAGGTCTGATTGGTGTCCTCTGAGAAGGTCAAGGAGGTTGAGGGGGCCCTGAAGCTGACCCAGGGACATGAGAGTGGAACCTCCTCTCTTGTTCCCAATCTGATGGGGGATATCCTCCTGGGAAGGACATGGTCTGGATAGCAGGGTGGGTGAGGAGGGGGTTGTGGATGGTGGGGTTGCCTTTCTTGGTGAAGAAGTGCTCATGCTTCTTCTTTGTACATTAGTACTAGAAGAGCTGTGAAAAGTATAAGGAGTGCAGCACCACTGATTGCAATGCTGAGAGTGATTGTTTGTTGGTTTTCTTGATTGTTGTTGTTCTCAGGCATAGAGTTGTTGTGTCTTTATGGCTAGCATAGAAGATGTGGGAGGGATACCTTTTGACTAATGTTACAGCCCTGTCTAACATGTGACTTGGGATATAAGCTTCTCTCTGGGCTGTCTCACATTCAGATAATCACCTGTATAATGAGAGTTAAGCTTAGTCTTTAGTGTGGTGTAGTAGAAGGTGTATGATTGTAATTTAGTTGAAAGGTAGAGTACAATGGTGAAAACTACTCTACTTATATACTGAAAGTACAGCATTATTAACAGATGAAATGGTATGGTCCATGAGAGAACAGTGTTGAAGTCAAGTGGATCATAGACCAATGAGAGTAAATGAGGGTGCTAGTGAAAGAGAATGGGGGTGGTTGTCAGTAAATGCATCAATGTTGGATGAGATAAGATAACGGAAAAATTGTAACAGAAGTAGGAGGAAATTTTCCAATGCTCTTCTCTCTGTAGGATGAAACAAGTATTCAGATTTTACTATACGACTAGAAAATAGGTATACTTTGTGGGCTTTGGTAGAGGAAAGAGTGGGACCTCATGAAAGTGAACTAGTGCTTACCAAGTGAAAACCAACATAAAGAAGTCTCTAGGAAAATACACATTGACAGATAAGCAGCTGGGAGCTATTGGTGTTTTGCAGCAGCTATGTTTTTTGTGTGGTAAAATCCATTCATTTCCAAGAGGTTTGGTGAGATTGTTCACCATCCAGAGATGGATCTGGAAATTGATCTGTTGGCTTTCCATGCTTTGTTCTGAACATCCACCACCTTGTGCCCACAAGGCTTGCACATGCAGGGCAGACATCCCTAAAGTTCTAAATTAAAGCAATGGGGCTCATTTTTTGTGTGCATGCTACCCTTGCTAATATCATATCACCTTCATGCCCTGGCCTATATCTAGCTTGTAATGACAAGCAGGCCAGTGATATGCCATCTATGCATTCACACCTAGATTTTGCGATTTTGTAACAATACTATTGCACATCTATCCTATACTAGTGATACATAGAGGACTATAGCTGAGGCTTCAAGCTGATAGTTAAAAGCAGTAAGCAACTGGTAGAGCCAGGACTTAGATGCAACACCATTAGTGGGTTAAATCTACCAGCCGGCCAGACTAGTAACTCGAATGCTAGCAGGACTAAGTGAAATACAGCCACTAGCAAATGAAGGATGCTACTAGCACACCAAAACCAGGAGCAGAGTACACAGATCTCGTCAAGTTCTGTCACTAGCAGCCCAGACTGGGCATAAATGCCTAAGTCAGGATAACTAGTCACATGGCAATCTTGAAACAGGACTTAGAAATAAATTAGGAATGGATTAACCTTGAGCCCAGATCCGACTATTTCAATATAGATCTCTTATGATCGATGCTAGTGGAGCTGGACTGCACCCTCGATCATGATTGGATAGCTGTTACAGGCACCAATATCTGGATATCCATATAACCACGTTACCAGGGCCTGTAGTTGTGCCAAGGGTGCGGAAAGACCGACTGGGGAGTCTCTAGACCGAATATTTGAAAAGAAAACAGACTAGACCGACTATTGTGTGATTATTCACCATTATTCGTGACTAGCCAAGAAATCCTTACCAATATACCCTATACCCAGATGATATTTATAGTTTTGCCTCAGTAGTATATAAGTAGTGGGATGGGCACTTGTGCAAAGCAGGCAAGCCATCCCCACAGTTGAGCCCTCACTGGTAGTAACTGGTGTCCCCAATTAAAGGCTTTTGTGCTTAACCTCGACAAAGTGATTAATAGTCGCTAAGTCACCAATAGAATTGCATTGAATTGAAGTCCATTAGAGTCACTGTTGTGTCCTGCAAAGGTCCGGAGTGTTTTGAAGTTAGTTCAAGCAAAGTTCTTGGAGTTATAGTTTATCCTTAGGCCAAGAGCGCCACTAGTCAGCCAAGAGTGCGACTAGTCAAGTGTTTATCACTTGTAGGAAGCAGTATAGGGCCAAGAGCGCCACCAGTCTGAAGCAGTTTCAGTCAGAACAAGCGCAGTAGCTCAAACCAAGTCACTCTTATCCAATTGTGTCTTACCCACCCCACTAGTATGACTAGTACTTTGTATAAACTCACTAGTAACGAATAAAATGTCTTAAAGACAATTGTACTTGATTATTGAAGTCTGCAGAGTGCTTCCATCGTACTCGAAACTGCCCAAATTCAATATTGGTGATTAAGTGTAGAGTAGTAAGAGGTTTAGTGTGATTGGTGTTCATTGCCATTCCCTAATTCTTTTGTCACTCGCCGTTACCAAGCACATCATCGTTATGATTTTTGGAGTGTATACAGTGTGGTTTATGCTGACCTGATACTCTTGGATCACTTCCAAGGTATTCATCATCTCATTTTCTCGAACCCATGAATTGTGTTCATGGGTCCATCCTTTCCATTTGACCAAGTAGTCTGTGACTTCCTTGGATGGTTGTCCTCTCTTGGATCGTACTTTTCTGATGTGTGAGTCCAGAACTTCTTCAATTTCATATTCTTCCTGACCATCTATGAGGTCCAGAGGAGGAGGCGGCAGTTGTTGCTGATTTGGGAATGAGGGCATGATGTACAGGGTCAACAGTTTTTCATTGAACCAAGGATGAATCTTCCAATGGGGCAGCAGTTTCAACTTGTATGCTGCTGTTCCTGACTTTTCAATGATCTCGAATGGTCCTGTTCACTTGTTGTCGAGCTTCTTCTTGGGTCTGGGAAGATGAAGGTTGGTGGTATCGAGCCAGACCTTATCCCTGATTTGGTACTCTCATGGAGACTGTTTTCATTTATCATATTGCACCTTCATTTGCACTGCTGCCTTTTCCAAGGCTTCATGTACCTCCTTATGGACCTTGGCCATAGTTTCAGTGAAGTCGACCACTGCTGGATTTGTGAAGCTGGTCTTTTGTATCGACTTGGGAATGAGTTGGGGGTTTCATCCATAAAGGACCATAAATGGACTTTTGCCCATGGCCAAATGGACTCAGTTATTATGGGCAAATTCAGCAAGGGGTAGCCATGCTACCCAATCTATTTGTTGAAGGTTGACAAAAATCTGAAGATACTTTTCAACTTCCTGGTTCATCCTTTCTGTCTATCTGTCTGTTTGAGGATGATACACTGTAGAGGCATTTTGCATGATGTTGAGCATTTGATACAGTTCCTTCATGAATGCTGAAACGAATTGTGGTCCTTGGTCAGATATAACCACCTGCAGCATTCCATGCTTTGCATATATGTGATTGTGAAGCATCAATGCCCATCCTTCTGCTGATAGTTCCTCACTACATGGGATGAGGAGGATATTTTTGGAGAATCAGTCTACAATGATGAGTAGAGCATTGAATCCTTCTGACTCTGGGAGTCCGGTAACCATGTTGACCGAAATGTGCATCCATGGAGTGTCAGGTATGACATTGGGGTGAAGAGGTGCAGCCTTGGCCTGCATATCACTCTTTGTTCATTGACAAGTTTTGCATCCTTTGATGTAAGACTCAACATCTTTCTTCATCTTCAGCCACCAGTACTCTCGAAGTATGAGTTCCTTGGTCTTGGTGATTCCTGAGTGTCCGGCGGTGATATGATCATGGTATTGGGAAATGATCTCACTGCGTAAGATCAAGTCATTAGGAATATAGACTTGACCATCATACCACAGGAGTTCATTCTCCTGAGTAATTCCTCGCTCATGGTTGAGGGATTTCTCTATCTCTTGATCCCACTGGTCCTTCTGTCTTGTTGCATCTCTTATATGCATGATTTGTTCTTTGGTTGTGGGCAGTATCAATGCCCGGAAATGTTCTGGAGACAGGATGACAACGTCTTGATTGTCCTCCTTTCCTTGATCTTGATCATCTCATCTACTAAGAAGATCAGCCTTCTTGTTTGTGGTTCCAGCTTTATGTTGAAGGATAAAGTGGTACTCTGCTAGCTCGGTAACCCATCAGGCTTGCCAACAGTTCAACTTCTGAGGTTTTTGGAAATATTGGAGGTTCTGGTGATCCATCCAGATTTCGATTGTTTCCTTGGTGCCCATGAGATAATGACACCATTCTTCTAGTGCTAGCATGATTGCTAGGAGCTCCTTGTCATAAATCTCATAGTTACGTTCTGTAATGGTAAGCACTTTTGACATGAAGGCTATGGGCCTCCATTTGCTGTTCTGTTCTTGGCTTAGGACAGCACCAATGGTGCTGTCACTAGCATTGGCTTCTACCCAGAACTTTCCATCATCGGAGGGAATCATAAGAACTATGTTTGTCATCATCAACTTCTTGAGTTGCCTAAACGCTTGTTCTTGTTCTGATCCCCACGTCCAGTCTACCTTTCTGGTTAACTGGGTAAGGGGACACATGATCTTGGAGTAGTCCCGAATGAACTTTCTATAAAAGTTCGTGAATCCTAAGAAGGACTGTAACTCTTTCTTCTTTGTTGGAGTTGGCCACTCTGCTATTCCAGTGATCTTGACTGGATCCATGCAAATGGCATCTTCGCTGATGATCACTCCTAAGTACTTGGTTTTGAACACTTTGAACTTGCACTTCTCGGCTTTGAGGAACAACTTGTTTTCTCAAAGATGTTGGAGTACTTGCTGAACTATGTCTCGATGTTTGGATAGGGATTTCATGAAGATCAAGATATCATCAAGGTATATGGTAACTTTTTCTCTGGTGATTAAATTCTTGAAGATATCATTCATCATCCACTGGAATGTGGCAGGTGAATTTGTGAGTCCAAAGAACATTACCATGGGCTTGAAGAGTCCTCAGTTTGTTCTGAATGCAGCTTTTTCTTCGTCTCTGTCTCTGATGCATACATTGTTGTATCCCCAATGAACATCTAGTTTGGGGAAATACTTGGCTCCATGCAATTTGTCGATAAGTTTGGAGATGAGGGGAAGGGGATAACAATTCTTAATCATCATTTTGTTCAGTTTGCAATAGTCCTGAACTGGTCACAATGAGCCATCCTTTTTCTTGACAAAGAAGAAAGGGGAGGCAAATGGTGATTTCGAGGGATGGATTTGTCCCGAGTCTAAGTTCTTGTCCAAGAACTTGTCCAGTTGTTCTTGCTCATTTCTGTTGAGTGGGTAGACTTTGCATTGGGAACTAACTTGATCGCATGATCCCAGGGTCATCTTTCTGGTAAGTCATCAAAGCTTTCTTTGGAGAATAAATCTCTAAAGCTTTGATACTGAGGAGGCACAAGCTCCTCAAACATCTGCTTTGGTTTCTCGGCATTTGTGGCTGCTGCCAGTTTGTTTGCATGATGGACGGCACATAGGATGATTTCTTCTTGCATGTTGACTGCAAGAATCCTTTTGCCCTCTTCTAGCTCTTCGTCCCATCGGTCTTCTTCATCTACATCTGGTAGTGTGAAGTGGCTCTGAACACAGTGACATCTTCTGAATGTCATGGTTCCCACCTTCCAGTTGATGAAAGGGTTGTGGCATTTAAGCCAGTCATGGCCCAAGTATACAGTCTTGGAGCCTAAGTCAGTGACCACGAGGTCAATTCATTCGCTGTGGTCTCTGATGGTCATTCGGAGTTCCACAAATTCTGTGATGTTGCCTGCCTTATTGCACGTTCCATTGGCATTATAGACTGGTATTGGGGCAGTGGCCTTTCTCATGTCCAACCAGTGTTGTTGGACATAGGTTTGATTGATAGAGCTGCCTGTACAGCCACTATCCAACAATGCACAAGTTGTCAACATCTGTTTCCCAGTACATGAGGAAAGTTGAATATCCACCAGGAAGTCTTGTCCTGAGCTTCTGGTTCCACGGATATAGCAGATCGGTTCGTGGAGTTCGTAGAGTTGCTCACATGCAGAGCTCCCTCCGGTTTTCAAGCTCTGGATGAGCTCATCATCTATTTCTCCAAGATATTTGGGGTGTACCCAAATAGAGAGAACTGCCTTGGTGGCTGCCAAATCCTTGGAGCTACAAATGGTGCGTAGAGTCCAATCAATCCCAAATGGTCTGTACCATTGGAGATCATCCTGCTTCCTCATACATTTGGAAGACTTTTGCTCCCCAGTGCATTGGGAAGTTTCTGATACCCCCTTGTTAAGGTAGGTGTCAGGTTCTGTGCTTCCCCTTGCTTTTGGAAGTCTTTGGGTATCAGGGTACTGGCTTTGGACTGGCTGGCTTGCCATAGTCAAAAGGCAGTGTCGTCTTCTTCATTGGGTACTTCAACAATAGTGGTTCTGCTGAACTGCCCCCTTTTTACTGCCTGGGCGCTAGCAGATTCCTGAGTGTGGGATATCCCCTGGTGGAGTACAGCCATTGATGGGAATTTGTCAGCCAGCTTGCCTTCATATCCCTGGTCAGTACTCCTGTGTTCTTCAGCTGACACTACTTTTGACAGAGTTTGAATTTCCTTGGTCAGTGACTCCCAGTTAGTGCTACCATCATGCCCATTGTTTGGGTATAACTGCCCCCTTTCTATCGCCTGGGCACTAGCAACATCCTTCCTTTTGGCATTGATCCTTTGGCTACCTGGTCTGTTTGGGTACTCAGCCTCGTCAGGTTTTCTTCCTCCTGGACCGGGTAGTCCAGGGTTTCAGTCCTGGCCTTGGTGAGAGGCGCTATCCTGGTCCCCTGCCAACCCTGGCGAGGCTGGTGGACTTGTCCCTCTGCTTGAGGAGGGCACTGCGGCATTCGGACTTCTGGGAGGCCTGAAGGAGTCCTGCCTACTACCCACTGCCTGTCGCTGATTACTCAGCAGTGTATCTGGTGAGCTAAGCTCATTGGACTTTGTGGTGGCACCAGCACCATCTGGCAAGTCCTGCACCTCATCGGGGGCTCGGGATTTGTCACTACAGATATCTGTGTCAGCTTCAGAGAGAAGGATGATGTACCTGTTTTTACTTGTTGATTCTTGCTTTGTCTTTGGCTTTGGGGTCTGTGAAGTCATGATAGGTGTATTGTTTTTCATACATAATTGTCTGTTATCATAATAGTCAGTCTGACCCATGGAAACTGAGAACTCACCTTCACACTTGGTCGAGCAAGGGGAATCAAACTCTTGTTGACCTAGTCTTTTACTTCCTCAATCCTGGATGTAACTGGCACCACTTCGTCAGTGGGCCCCAGGGATCTCACTATGTTCTTCTCTTTTCTTGTAGGGCAATTCTTGCTCAGGTGACCCTTCTTGTTGCACCTGAAGCAGCGCCCCTTGGCTCATTTCTGGTCTAAGTCCATGGCCTTTCCCACCCCTCCATATGTCATCCACTGACCAGTCCCGGCATTGCAACTGGTACTACTGCCAGCAGTCGGCTTTGGGGCTGAGGAACTTGTCACCCCAGCAGCGGCTTTGCCGCTGGGCTGCTGTTGTTGGGGATGCTGGCCTTGCTTCTGGCCATCCTGAGGTGTACTAGTGGTCTGATCAAAGACCCATTTCTGCTGTCTTTCTTTGTACATGTGTAGGATGCACTCCTTCCATTTGGGGTATGAGCATGGGATGTTCACACCCATGTTGGAGATGAAGGTGGTATACGAACTAGGGACTCCTAGTCATACCACCTTCACCATGATGCCATGCTCGACTTCATCGGTCCTTCGGCCTGCTAGCTTGGCTTCTTCCTCAAGCTTCTGGAAATAGTGGGAGGCAGGCTGCACTCCCATGTGGAGGTCGAACATCCACTTCTTGTGGATCTCCTCGATAGCAGGATCCTGGAATTGTCGTGTGACCAGGTTGATGAAGTCAGTCCAGTTGGGGTATCTGAAATGGGTGGTGGTCCCATTGTACGAGTTGCCTACCCAGTATTCAGGTCTCTTGTAGACCCACCAATCCTTGGTGGCACCCTCAAAGTGGGATGTCGTGAATAGTACCAGGTGCAATGGTACCTGGAAATAATGGCGGAACACTTTGAAGTAGGTGATACAATTGCCAATGAAGCATTCAATGTTGTCATGATATCCTTTGAATGGTGAGAGGACCTTGATGAGGGTTGGCTTGATGCCCAAGTACAGGGCATCAGAGGCAGCATTTCTGACAGGATTGGGGATAGGGTCAGGAGGACCCTTGCTGGGGGGTGGTCTTGGGATTGAGTATCGATCCAGCCTAGGACCCGGGTAGCCTCTTGGCAGCTCTCCTAATGGTCTGCCCCTCTCGGGCTCTTTCCCCTTCTCTTGATCCCAGAGATAATCTGTCATCATTTTGCAGGTGGATTCTTCTCTATCGAGTTCTTCATGCATCTCTGCAATACACCTTTCCTTTTCCATCAGCGTGGTTTTTATCTGCTGACAGATCTCTTCTGCTGTGGCAGGGGTTCTTGACACCCCTGCAGTGGTGTTTCCTGCAGGGGTGTTTTCTGCTTCCATATCTTCTCCCACCCCTGTGAAGAGAAGACTGCCACCCTGATAAGGGTGGTAACCTTGGTGATGCACCCAATGATGCAGGGGCAAGTCTGGAAGTGGTCATGGGTTCACAACTAGGGTATCCAGGGGATGGTCTGGATATATTTCATATTGGGGCTGGTGATAGTCCAGCCCACCATAATAACCTGTATCGTAGGTCAACATATCATACTAGGGCCTTTGCCCCCAATCATTCCTCTCTTGCCACCTCCAGCCTCCATAAGTGTTGGAGGGTTCACTCCAACTCCCTCTGCTCCTCCAGATCTCAGGCTCAAAGCCCTGGAAATAAATCCCCTGCAGAGGGGCAGAATAGACTCCAGTCTTGGTTTGCCTGTATCCAGGAGTTGATGATGGCAGCCCAGTTTGGGCCTTGAATGGGGTCCCCTTGATTGAGGGCCAGCCACTTGTCCATCTCTGGTCTGGGCTCATTCTAGAGGTCTTGGGCTTTGATGTCTCAGTGTTGAACTTCCCAGGAAGCAGTCCAGAAGGGACCGAAGATTCTTCAATCAACCTCAGAGAGGTCGGGCCAGATGAAGTCCCCCCCATTTGGGTTGAAGGAGTCATCGGGGGCATGGGGAGGGGCCGGGGTCAGGGTGTCATGCTCTCTGTTGGACTCATCATCAGAGATTTTGATGACAGGGAGGGAGGAAGTGGATATTGAGCCTCCTTGGGGCCAGGTTTCACAGCCCCAGGGGCCATATGGGTGGTTATGATCCATTCTGGGATCGTCAGGGTTTTGGGGTCCATGATAGGACCCGTTGTCGCTGTCTGGGGAGGGTGAGTGGGATCGTATGTGCCCATGTTGCTGGCAGAGGGCTGGGGTAAGGGGGCAGGGCATCATTGAGCACAACCCAAACGTCCCGCGCATATTCCTGGGCCACTGTGTAGGCAGCAGTGGGTTGTTCCATCCAGTACTGGAGTAGAACTGCCCACGCATTGTGGGTGTGGGTAGAGGAGGGCCTGGGTGTCTGGGGCCTCTCAGCATCAGTGCTCCTCTCGGAGGAGGAGGCAATTGTGAACCAGGCATGGGGGCAGATGAGTGGTACTGCCTCTCACTCTCCCAGTCAGGTGGGGGGTAGCTCCTGGGGAATGACATGGTCTGGGTGCCTTGGGGGTCAGGGTGGTGGTGTCAGTCAGCGAGCTCTCCTCAACTGAAGCAGAGCTCGGAGTTCTTCCTTGTATAGTAATACAGTGAGGACCGTAAAAAAAGTCAATAGTATGGCACCGCTGATAGTGACACTGAGAGAAACAGTTCATGATTCTTGTCAATTGTTTTCTTCTTCAGGCATGAAGAAGGCTTCTTTATGGCTAGCATTGAAGAAGCAGGGGAATCTCTTGACTAATGTTAGGTACCACCTTGAGCATGTGACTTGGGATGTCAGCTGATCCCTCTGGGCTGTTACGCATTCAAACAGTTACCCAATGTGAGAGATAGAAGCTTTCAGTCTTCTGTGTAGTGTGAGTAAGGAGTATATGATTTAAGTTTAGTCAAGAGATAGAGTACAACTATGTAGTTTACTCTGTTTATATACTATTTCTATGGCATTATATATAGATGAAATGCTAGAGTCCATGTATAAACAGTGTTGAAGTATGTTGGTCCAGGAGGATCATACAACCAATAGAAAGTGTCTGGGGTGACAGAAGGTGAGAATGAGGGTAGTAGCCAGTGAGTAGCTGGATACGAGTCAGAATCGTTGCTAGATTAGATGGATGAGTCATGGATATGACTCAGATAAGATAAGATAATAGAAAAATCATAACACTTTCAGCAATGAGGTTGTGAAAGATGTCATTCATTATCCACTGAAAGATGGCAGGCAAGTTGGTCAATCTAAAAAACATGACAGTGGGCTCAAACAGCCTGCGATTCATGTGAAAGGTGGCTTTTTCTTAATTGCCTTCATGGATCTGTACATTGTTATATTCCCATTAGACATTGAGCTTTGAGAAGTACTTGGCCCCACATAGTTTGTCAATGAGTTCAGAGATGAGGGGAAGGGGATATCAGTTCTTAATGGTCAGCTCATTCAGCTTTCGATAGTTCTGGATGGGGTGGAGAGAACCATCCTTCTTTTTTATGAAGAAAAAGGGGGAGGCAAATGGCAATTTTAAGAGGTGGATATGTCTGGAACTGAGATTATCATCAAGGAACTTGTTGAGGTGTTCTTGCTCATTTTGGTTCAGGGGATAGACCTTGCAGTCAAGTGTTGCTTTTATGTTAGGCACTAACTCAATGGCATGATCCCATAGTTTTCACTCAGGTAATTTGTCAAAATTCTCCTTCAAGAATAAGTCCCTAAAACTCTGGTATTGAGGAGGCATGAGCTCCTTGAATATTCTCTTTGGCTTCTCTGTGTTGGTGGCAATGGCTAGGTCATTAGCATGGTGGACAGCATGAATGACTAATTCTTCTTGCATGTTGATGGCAAGTGTGATTTCACCATCTTCCAGTTCTTCATCCCACTTATTATCATCATCTGCATCAGGGAGTGGGAGGAGGTTCTTAGTGCATTGACAGCACCTAAAGATAATTATGCCAGTTTTCCAGTTAATTATGGGGTTATGGCATTTCAGCCAGTCATGGCCCAAATAAACTGTCTTGGAGCCAAGGTCAGTGATTGCAAGATCAATTTGTTTGCTATGACCTTCTATAATCATGCATAGTTTGACAAACTTAGTAATGTTGCCCACCTTATTGTGGGTTCTATCAGCATTATAGACAGGAATGGGAGGGGTGGCTTTGCAGATGCTGAGGTTATGCTCCAGGATGTAGGAGCAGTTGATTGAACTACCCATATATCTGCCATCAAGTAATGTCTTGGTCAAAAGAGTTTGTGTTCCTGTATATAGGATAAGTTGTATATCTATCATAAAGTCCCATCCCATATTCTTTGTGCTATGAATGTAACAGATTGGTTCATGGAGTTCAAAGAGCTGCTCTCTGGCATTCTTGCCTTCATCCTTTAGTTCTTGGATGAGTTCATCAGTGATCTCATTAGGATGCTTGAGGTGTATCCAGAGGCAGAGTGTTGCCTTTGTGGCAGCCACCATTTTGGCATTACAGATGGCCTGTAGAGTTCAATCAATTCCAAAGGGTTTATACCAGGTATTAGTGGTTACCCCCTCATTAGAATGAGTTGCAGGTTCTTTATGGACCAGAATTTGGATGACTTTAGGTGGCATGGACAGGAGGTCTTCTCATATCTTGTACTGCTTTTCTTTCCACATTCAGAAGATGGTGTCATCATCTTCATCAGGTATTTCAATCATTGTGACTTTCAGCCCTCTTTTTACTGTCTGGGCACTAGTGGATCCTCCCTCTTCTTTGGCTGTGTCAGTGCCCAATGGAGGGTCACTGGGGCAGGAGTTGTGGTTTCTGGAGGAGTCATTTCTGTCAGCAAAGAGTTACTCTGAGACAATGGGTTGGGCCTGACCCATCAACTGATCAGCTTGCCCCTTTTCCTCCAGGCCTGATGATACATTAGAATCACTCCCAGCATTACTGACTCAGGAAGTGGCCACTCTTGCTATGTTATTGAGGGTTCTTTTGGAGTTTGCTACTTCTGTTCAGTCTTAGTGGGTGCTTGAGGATTCTTCCACCAATCCTAGTGAAGCATGACTTGGCCCTATAGGAGGCACTGAGACTTTTGACTTCAGAGGTCTGAGAGCATCCCATCTACTTGTCTCTGTCCCAAGTGTGGCTTATATTGTGGCTCCAGCATCACCTGGCATGTCCTGCACTTCATTGGAGGCTTGGAATCCATCATAGATAGTCATATTAATGCTGCTCAACAGCATATTATAGTGGTTTTGGTTTATTGATTCTTGTCTTGGATGCTAATCATGCAAGAAACATTAGAAGTGATAGTATTGTCCTTTGTATGAATGTGCATGGTAATATGTACAGAAGTTTCTAAAATGTATCAGAAGCCTGACCAGCAGGAGACAGTAGTGCACCAGGATAGTTCTTGGTCATCACAGGGGAATTGGACTCTAGACAACCTATTCTTTTACTTCCTCCATCTTTGAGTCCATCTCAACTTTGGGTATTACTGCTAGCAAGCATACATCCCAGAACTCCTTCTTCTTGGGACAGTCCTTAGCCATATGGCCTTTCGCATTACATTGGAAACATCTTCCCTTGACCTTATATCTGTCAATTTCCATGAGCTGTCCTTGCCCACCATATGTTGTCCACCTTCCCATAGTTGCATCATGATCTGTTCTGGCATGAGGAGTCAGCTTGGCTATTGACAAACTTGTCACCCAAGCAGTTGGCTTACTGCTGGGATTCTGTTGGGGTTAGCAGTCATCCCATCATTGGTTATCACATGGGGCCCCTATGGTTTGGTCAAAGACCCACTTACATTGCTGCTCCTCATACATTCAGAGGATACACTCCTTTCATTTGGGATAAGTGCACAGAATATTGACAACTATATTTGAAATGAAGGTGTAGAAGCTTGGAACTCCTAGTCATACTGCCTTTATTAGGGTGCTGCATTCATTCTCATTGGTGCATCATCCAGTGAGTTTCACCTCCTCTTCCAACTTCTAGAAATAGTGACTGGCAGGTTGGGTACTCATCTAAAGATTAAATATTTTCTTTTTGTGGACTTCCTTGATGGTAGGATTGTGGAATTGTTGGGTGACAAGTTTGATGAAGTCTTCCCATCCTGGATACCAGAAATGGGCAGGTACACCAGTGGGGCTTATTGATATCTAATACTTAGGATATTTATAGATCCACCAGTCTTTAGCAGCTCCTTCAAAGTGTGAAGTGGTGAATAGTACCAGGTGTGAGGGCAGCTGGAAGTAGTGTTGGAAGACCTTGAAGTAGGCAATACAATCACCTATGAATCACTCAATGTCATCATATTCCCCTTTGAACAGCTTTGGGGGTTGTACCAATACTGGTTTGATATTAAGGTAGGGGGCACCATCAGGCACATTGCCAACTGGGTGGGAATAAGGATCAGAGGGCATCTGGTCAGGTGGGGGCTGCAGAATCAAATATTGATCAGGTCAGGGAGGTGAATCAGAGGGCAGATTCCATTGATGCTCTTGATCCAGTTGCTTATCTTTGATGGGGAATTGCCAGATCATGGCATGGCCATCATACTGTTCTTCTGCTGTGGCAAGTTCTCTTCTTAATTCATCAACTCTCTGATCTTTTTGAACTAATTCTTTCTTGGCCTGTAGAAGATGTTCTTTCTGAATTGGTTGTGGTAATTCCAGTGGTGCCATGCTTCCACTGGGATCTTCCCCTACCCCTGCAAATAGAATGCTTCTTCTCTGATGAGGATAGAGGTTTTGCTGTTGAATTTAGCTTCTCAGCAGTGATAGTGGCAAATCAGAGAGAGGTTTCAGGTAATTCTGGGGAGTATCAGGCAGGTAGTCATACAAGTCAGAAGAAGTATATTAGGGATGGTATGCTTCCATCCTCTGATAAATGCCATACTCATACATAAAATTACTGAATTTAGAGTTGAAGTCCTCAGCTATCAAGGTCTAGCTGATCTCCTTCCTCATAGGCAAGGACCAGGAGGGTAAGCTCCAAGTCTCACTGCTCCTCTATGGTTCTTGGTCATAGGCCTGGTACTCTATCCCCTGCTGATGAAGGGTATAGATTCTGGTTTCTGTTGGCATGTATTTGAGCACATATGATGGCATTGACACCTGGGTCTTGGATGGGGTCTCCTTGGTTAAGGGTGAGGTATTTGTCCATGTCAGATCAGGAGCTGATTCCAGCATAGGGAGTTCTTGCTTTGATGTCTCATTGTCTGACCTCTCAGGTCTCAGTTCAGAAAATCCTGAAGATTCTCTGGTCAGCATTGTTGAGGTCTGGCCACTCATAGTTGGGGCCTTGAGCATTGAGGAGGTTGTCAGGAACTCTGGGAGCAGGAGTAGGCAGGGCATCATCTGGGAGTTTGATAAGAGGGAGTGAGAAGCTGGAGTCACTGCTTTTCTCATTGGCATGCCAGGGATGACATTCTTGGGAATGGGTTGAGAACCTTGATATAGTCTCCAGGGGACCATAGGACTGTTGAAATGAGGTAATGCCATCCCAGCATCATTTTTATATTGTACCTTTGCATGGGTAGAGTGAGCAGGTGCATAGGGTGGAGAAGATTCACTGAGAGTTCAGAACCTAGTCTATAGGCCTCTGTCATATTCCTTGGCAGTGGAGGGTCATGCCAACCAGGTTGGTTGGTTGGGGCCAGGGGTTGGGGCATAAACAGGTTCCTCCTGACATGGTGGGGATTCATCAGATGATTGGTAGGGGAAGGGGAGATAGTGGAGGGTTTCTTTCTGAGTGGATGTCAGACTTGCTATATTCACTCTTGGGGCAGTGGGGTTTTGGATGAGAAGAACATAGTGGAGAGGGAAGAAAGGTGGTGGAAGAGGACAAAGAATGCATCATTAGCATAAATAATTTTTTATCTGTTCTCCCCATGTAAGGAAGATGAGAGAAGTAAAGAAGAAGATTAACACAGCACCTCCAAGGGCATTGCTGACAGTGATGGTTTGTTCTTTAGTTAGGTTGAGGGTCATTTGATATGGTATCTTCATGGCTAGCAGTGAAGAGACTATGGGAAAGCTTCAAGCTAATTGTTAGATCTGAGCTCCATATGATCTGCAGACATGCACTAATTCCCCAGGCTGTCTCACATTCAGACAGTCACCTGGAGTAATGTGGCTATAGTCTTTAGATCTAATGAAGAAGTGCTAAGTTCTTAGCTGAGTTCTGGAAGTGAAGGTTTGATATAGATAAACTTTAGCTTAAAGCTGGGGTTATACAGCAAAAGCTATCCTACTTATATACTAAAATTAAGAGTCCAAAATAGTCACATAGTCCATGTGTGAAACAATAAGAAGTATCCATTGGGTGAGCAACTGTCATGAGCCACAGTACAATTGCTGAAGTCATTCAATATAGGCAAGGCAATAGTGATTGCTGTGAGTGATAGTGATAATAGGAGATGCCAAAGATAGGATTAGATAAATGGAAAAATCTTAACAGATAAACTTTAGCTTGAAGCTGGAAAATATACAATGAGAGCTATCCTACTTATATACAAAATTATGTAGCTAATAATAGATCTGTCAATGAGTCATCTATATATGAAACAATAAGAAATGTCTATTGGCTAGGCAACTATTGCAAGCCATAATGCAAAGATGAGAGCCTCTCAATAAGGGCATGGCAATAGGGACATGACAACTGATAACATGTATGATAGGTGTCAAAGATAAGATAGGCATATGAGATAAGATGAGGTAAGTGGAAAAATTGTTAGGAATCTGCCGAAATCAGGATATGAGAGTGAGGGGCGACAAGTGATGATCGAAGCGAGGTAGGATATGTTATAGAGATGTATGTCGTTAGGGAATAGAATAGATTCTGGCAAGGGTTCGTGAGGAGACCTGAGAGGTCCAGTTTGTGAGGTAAAGGGGTCAGTAAGTGCGAAGCAGTTACTGTAGGAAGCAGCCGGTGAGCGCGGAGCTATTATGGGCTGTAGATGAAGACAAGCGCTAGGCGTAGTCTTCGGATTGGTGTCGGAAAGCGCTTGGCATATCCAACGAGTTGTTCAGCAAGCGCTAGGCATAACTGATGAGGTTTCTGACAAGTGCTAGGCGTAGTCAGGAAGTGAGGAGATTGGCAAGCGCTAGGTGTAACCGATCAGATGCTTAGTTCACACAATGAAGTGGACTTGAAGATGAGTAGCTTGATTTCTTTCTTTTACAAGGTTACAGACGGTATTTATATACTAAAAGGCTTGAGTCATGAATATTCTACAATGTTCTATTATATTCTAGTATGAGCAAGAAGAATAGAGAAAGTAAAAGAAAATTATGTGTGAGTCACTGCTAGGACCGAGAAGGCCGAGTGTAGGCATGCGTTGACTCATGCACTGAGTTTACAGATACTCAAGATCCATGACAGAGCCCCCCCAGTCTACACATGTGGAAATGAGGCGAAAGGTAAGCCAATAATAAGATGTGATACTGTAAAACCTCATAGATTTGAATTATTCTGTGAAGCAGTTGGGACTTGATTATGGTTGTAACTTCAAATGGATAGGAATAATTTTATCCCACACCCTGCACATATGGAGGGCAAGGTTCAACGCATTCGGGACTGTCTTTGAAGCATGGTTCATCACTATCAGATGAGTCTAAGAGTAATTTAGAATCAGGAGTTGAAACACGGCTAGTGATGACAAGTGTATAGGTGGAGGAGTGCCCTGGAGTAATATTTGTACTTGATTCAAAATATTTTCTGTTGTTGAATGCCTCAAAATGTCGTTTGGGAGATGCGTGAATAGAGCACAGCTCTATCATGCAATGATGGCAAGGTGAATCAGCTTGCATCATTGCCAGTGAGATGTTTCCAAAATGGGAATGATATTGATGATATTGATTGCAGCCTTTCTTTCGTTGTGTTATCAATCCCAGAATTGGTTGGCTTGTGCTTACTGCCTTGCACAATCTCAGTTCCTCTCTGAGCGTAGAAGACTCCAGATCTATGTTGTTGTCAAGGACAATACTGAGCTTGACCATGAACTTCCCTTGATCATCAACTCCACTTAAGAGTCCAGTCCACTGGCTTCTTTCCTTATGGTGTTGGTTGCAATCATCCGGGATTTCTATGGTCACAATTATCCCTTCAACACTACCTCCTGATGCATGGATATTGTGTCGTTTAGGTCCAATGACACTTGTATGAACATTTGAAAACAGAGCGGTCAATGCTAGGTCGGTTGAGCATCCGAGGAGGCTAGTTTGGGTATTTTCAGAAAATAGAATAGGAGAGACTGTAATAGGCATGATATGAATGGGGTAGGGTATGTCGTTTGGACTTGTGCTGAGTTGTATGCTCCGATTTAACTGATGGTGTTCAGTTTTCTCTGGCAATTTGTGCGTCAAAGATACTTTATTGAATTCTGCAGCCTGTGGAGGTTCTACATGCAATCTGGTTGATTCTTGTTCAATTTCCATGACTTCTGATGGCACCAGTTCTTGTTGGTTGCTTGTTTTCCGTTCCCTTTCCGATGCTCGTCTTATCTGTCCCTGATGGTTATCTTGTGCTGATTCATCTCCATTCTGCGAATCCATACTTGTTTCTTTGGATGCTACTTCATTAATGGTAGATGAGTTTATGCTTTCCTTTGACGGACCAAAGGCATAAAAAATTTCAGAAGTAAGGGCCTTTTTCTGTGCCATCCTGCAGACAGGCATGTCATGAGAACTCCCATTATGACCTGCCATTGACTGCGGGTGAGTAAGGGTTACTTCATATGAATTGGATAGTAGATTGAGGTCTCCTTGCGACTCCGTAGCTATCTGTGCATAATGATCTGCAATGTCTGGCTTGGCAATCATGTACTTGAGTCCATCATGACTGATGGAAGTCTGAGTTGCTTTAGAACAATGTTTGGAGGGCAACGAACTCGCTATCGGAGTCTCGGATATCTTTCCACTAGATCTACACTGCTGCAAGGGTGCTTCTTTAGTCGTAGTTGGAATATTTCCAGCAGGAGCATCCAAAGTATCCTCTCGTTTTCGCTGCTCTATTTGCAAGACAATTTCTTTGGATTGACGCATGGAACTTTCAAATCTTTGAAACGGTGTCGGTAATGGCTCACTCGTACCCCAGTTATGACAACTGTCAATTAACGCAAGGAAATCTTCAACTGAGGTCCGATAGTAGAAAGCCTGCAATTCAAAGTCGTTTGCCGTCATAAAGGTATCAATGCCTTGATGCCATTCGGGGCACTTCGGATCATCTATTCCATGAGCTATGAGTGACTGATGGGCCTTCCGTTTCCGTTCTGATAATGCGTGCTGTAGTTTCTTGTACTGCCAATAATCAATGCTGAACCCAACATCACCATTGGACCTACGGATAGCCCATGTCTCCATCAACAAGTTGTCTAGGAGCTTGAACTCGTCCCGGAAGGTAGTCTTGTACTGTTCCTCATTGACGGTCCAAGCCTCATTAAGATCAACATTGAAATGACTCTTTATGATCCTTATAGCCTCGTTTCTACGAGACGTCAGCCTGGGCTCTTGTAGAATCTTCGAAGCCAGCATTGACAGGGGTATGGTATTGCCCATTGTGACTGCCATTATTTCATTCATGTTGTAGGTTCCTCGCCGAAAAGGCCCATCAAAGGGATGAAGTATCGGCTGATGTACAATGCTTGGGTGCTTAGGGCCTGTCCGTGAAGATGAGTGACAAGTATGTCTTGCACAAGGAGGAGGTGTACTGTGTTTGATCTGCTCATGTTGGTCCATGCTATAGAAAGCACAGAGGTCGCGAGAATGATATCTTCTGCCAGGGTCAGGGCTAAATAATTCTTTATTCCAAGTCATCGGAACCAGTTACTTGTCTGACAGAGATTTGACCAATAGCTGTATAAAAGTATATACCAGCTGCACAAACCTTTAATGATAAGAAACAAGGACCTATACTCAGGTCCCAATGTGTCCACCAATGTTAGGAATCTGCCGAAATCAGGATATGAGAGTGAGGGGCGACAAGTGATGATCGAAGCGAGGTAGGATATGTTATAGAGATGTATGTCGTTAGGGAATAGAATAGATTCCGGCAAGGGTTCGTGAGGAGACCTGAGAGGTCCAGTTTGCGAGGTAAAGGGGTCAGTAAGTGCGAAGCAGTTACTGTAGGAAGCAGCCAGTGAGCGCGGAGCTATTATGGGCTGTAGATGAAGACAAGCGCTAGGCATAGTCTTCGGATTGGTGTCGGAAAGCGCTTGGCATATCCAACGAGTTGTTCAGCAAGCGCTAGGCGTAGTCAGGAAGCGAGGAGATTGGCAAGCGCTAGGCGTATCCGATCAGATGCTTAGTTCACACAATGAAGTGGACTTGAAGATGAGTAGCTTGATTTCTTTCTTTTACAAGGTTACAGATGGTATTTATATACTAAAAGGCTCGAGTCATGAATATTCTACAATGTTCTATTATATTCTAGTATGAGCAAGAAGAATAGAGAAAGTAAAAGAAAATTATGTGTGAGTCACTGCTAGGACTGAGAAGGCCGAGTGTAGGCATGCGTTGACTCATGCACTGAGTTTACAGATACTCAAGATCCATGACAAAAATTGTAATATTACCCCCTCATTAAGGCAGTCATCCTGACTGCCCTATGCTTTGTCTGGGCACTCAGATTCCTCCTTTGAAGAGTCATATTGGTTGGCCCAATATTCATTGAGTATGACCTTCCAATGGA
Source organism: Desarmillaria ectypa (assembly GCA_030407005.1). Classification (NCBI taxonomy): domain Eukaryota; kingdom Fungi; phylum Basidiomycota; class Agaricomycetes; order Agaricales; family Physalacriaceae; genus Desarmillaria; species Desarmillaria ectypa. Next base: position 4,210,022 of record JAUDYN010000003.1, on the reverse strand, counting down.
TTTTGTCAGGGTTTTTAATCCACTTTTGGATCCTATCTTTCCATTGTATGAGATATCAGACATCTCCATTATCCTGGTAGTCATGGTCAAGGATCATGGAGACTGCTTTTAGGTTGGTTATGATTTTAGTGACTTCAAGTCATTCTGCTTGCTGCATTTTTTTCCTCAGTCTCTGATCACTTCTTGTACATTCCTCATCTCTATTTCTCTTACCCAAGAATTGTGCTCCCATATCCAACCCTTCCACTTGATGAGGTAGTCGGTGATGGTTTTGGAATGTTGGTTCTTCTTGGCATGCACCCATCTTGTTCTGGAATCCAGCACTTCTTCAACTTCAAAATATTCTTGACTATCAATCAAATCAAGAGGGGGAGGTGGCAGTTGTTGCTGGTTGGGGAATACTGGTGCAGTATATAGCATCAGTAGTTTTTTGTTGAAGTATGGGTGGATCTTCCAGTGTGGAGGAAGTTTGAGCTTGTAGGCAGAGGCCCTGGTCTTTTTGAGGATTTTAAAAGGGTCTGTTTGCTTGTTGTCAAGTTTCTTCTTGAGTCATTGGAGGTGCAAATTGGAGATGTCCAACCAGACCCTATCACTGATATTGTAATTGATTGCCATTCTCTTGTCCTTATCATACTGAGCCTTCATTTGGTTTGCCACTTTGTTCAGGACAGCATATACCTTCTTGTGTACTTCAGCTATGGTTTCAGAGAACTCCCTGGCTGCAGGGGTGGAGAATGGTGAGGGCTGCTTGATGTTAGGGATGAGTCAGGGGTTTTGTCCATAGAGAACCATGAAGAGGCTCTTTCCTGTAGCAGAGTGCACATGATTATTGTGTGCAAATTCAGCAAGCAGTAGCCAGTCACTCCAATCAGTATGTCAATGATTGACAATGATCTATAGGTATTTTTCAATTTCTTGGTGGACCCATTCTATTTGTCTGTCTGTCTGGGGATGATAGGCTGTGGATGCATTCTGGGTAATATCAAGCATCTAATATAGGTTCTTCATGAATTGAGAAACAAATTGAGGATCCCAGTCAGATATGATGACTTGAGGCATGCCATGTTTGGAGTAGACATAGCCATGAAGAATTCTAGACCATCCTTCTGCTGAGAGCTTCTTGTTGCAGATGATTGGAATGATTGCTTTTGAGAATTAGTTGACAATTACTAACATGGCATCATAATCATTGGACTCTGGAAGACCAGTTATCATGTCAATGGAGATGTGCATCTATGGTATGGTTGGTATGGTATTCAGGTGTAATGGAGCTGCTTTGGCTTGTATACTGCTCTTTGTTCATTGGTAAGTTTTGCAGCCTTTTATGTAGGTCTCTACATCCTTCTTCATCTTTGGCCACCAGTATTCTCAGAGTATAAGTTCTTGTGTTTTTGCTATCCCAGAGTGGCCTGCCATGATATGGTCATGACTCTGAGCAATAATCTCACCTTGGAGCATCAATTTCTTTGGTATGTAGATTTGCCCATCATAGTATAGTACCCCATCATTTTGGGTGATACTGTGTTCATGGTCAAGAGAGTTAGCAATCCCTTGGTCCCATAATTCTCATTGCCTAGTTGCATCTCAGATTTTGGAATGAGTCTCAGTGGTAGTGAGCATGATAAGTGCACAGAAGTGCTGAGGAGAGAGAATGATAATGTCATGGTTATTCTCCTTGCCTTGGTTGTGGTCATCATGTTGACTGAGCAGGTCAGCCTTCTTGTTGGCCATCCCAGGCTTGTGTTTGAGTATGAAATGGTACTTGGCCAATTCAGTGACCTATCAGGCCTGTCGACAGTTTAACTTCTGGGGCTTCCTAAAATACTGAAGGTTTTAGTGATTCATCCAGATTTTGATATCTTCTGCTGCACCTATCAGGTAGTGGTGCCATTTTTTGAATGCAAGCATGATAGTGAGTAGCTCTTTGTTGTAAATCTCATAGTTCTGCTCAGTTGCTGTCAGGGCTTTGGACATGAAGGCCACTGGTCACCACCTCTCTTTTTGTTGTTGGCTGAGAACAGCACTAATGGATCCATTGCTCAAGTCTTCTTCCACTATGAAATTCCCAGTCTCTGTCAGAATAGTGAGGATGATGTCTTCAGTCATCTGCTTCTTCAACTGCTGGAATCATCACTCCTGTGTCTCTTCCCACTTTCACTCAGCATTACCAGTTAACTGGGTAGGGGGTGAATAATCCTGGAGTAGTCGCAAATAAATTTGTGATAAAAGTTTATGAACCTCAGGAATGACTGGAGTTCCTTCTTCTTGGTTGGCATCAGCCACTTGGTGATGCTGGCTGTCTTGACTGGATCCATCCATACAGAGTTCTGACTGATGATGACACTGAGGTATTCTGTCTTGAGTATCTCAAACTTGCACTTCTCCACTTTGAGGAAGAGCTTATTCTCTCATAGGCATTGTAGTATGCATTGTACTACATGTCAGTATTCTTCTAAGTCCTTCATGAAGATGAGAATGTCATCAAGATAGATCATGACCTTCCCTTCAGCAATGAGGTTATGGAAGATGTCGTTCATCATCTGCTGGAAGGTAGTGGAAGAGTTGGTGAGGCCAAAAAACATGATGGTAGGCTCAAATAGCCCTTAGTTCATCTGGAAGGCAGCTTTCTCTTCATCTCCTTCACATATTCTGATGTTGTTGTATCCCCAATGAGCATCCAACTTGCTGTAGTACTTTGCTCCCCAAAGTTTGTCAATAAGCTCAGAAATGAGGGGGAGTGGGTAGCAGTTCTTGATTGTCATCTCATTCAGTTTGTGATAGTCCTGGACAGGGTGTAGAGAGCCATCCTTTTTCTTGACAAAGAAGAAGGGAGAGACAAATGGGGACTTTAAGGGATGAATGTGTCTTAAGCTAAGATTCTCATCTAGGAACTTGTCAAGCTGTTCTTGTTCATCTTGGTTAAGCAGATAGACCTTGCAGTCTAACATTGACTTGGCATTGGGGATTAGCTCAATTGAGTGGTCTCAGGGCTTTCACTTAGGAAGTTTGTCAAAGTTTTCCTTGGAGAATAGGTCTCAGAAGCTACAATATTGCAGAGGGACCATCTCTTCAAAGACTTTCTTTGGCTTCTCCACATTGGCAGCAGTAGCAAGATCATTGGCATAATGCATTGTATGGATGACAAGTTCTTCTTGCATGCTGACAGCTATAATGACTTCACCATCTTCAAGCTCTTCATCCCACTTGTTATCTGGGTCTGAGTCAGAGAGTGGGAAAGGGTTCTTGGTGCATTGACAGCACCCAAAAATCATCATCTCTGTCTTCCAGTTAATGATGTGGTTGTGGTGTTTAAGCCAATCATGGCCTAGGTATAGATCCTTAGAGCCAAGATCAGTGACCACAAGGTTGATTCATTTGCTGTGGACCCCAATCATCATTTGGAGTTTAACAAATTTGGTGATATCTCCCACTTTGTTGCAGGTTCCATTGGCATTGTATATGGGAATTGTTAAGACTCAGTTATCATGTGATCTTGGGACCAGGCACTAATTCCCAGGCTGTCTCATGTTCAGACAATCACCCTGTTTGGGATAGCAGTGGAGGTCTTTAGAAGAGTGGATAATGGTATATATATTGAATTTAGTTGAAAGATGCAGAACATACATGAAAACTACATTACTTATATACTAGAATACAGTGCATGTGTATGTTTGTGCATTATCCATGTGTTTGGGTCAGATGATAGAATGAGAGTTGCTTTAAGGTAAAAAGAGGGTTGTAAAGGGTGATAGCATGAGTGAATTGATGAATGAGCAATGTAGGATGACAAAGGATGGTAAGATTTTGGATTAGATAAGGAAAATGGCAAAAATCATAATATTACCCCCTTGTTAAAGCAGTCATCCTAACTGCTAAGGTTTTTCTTGTGGGGTTTCAAGCTGTGTTTTGATTTGATTGATCCAGTATTGATCGATCATCATTTTCCATTGCCTTAGATCTGGGTTAATGATCCATTTTCTGAGTCTATCTTGTCATTGAGCAAGATATGCGACATTGCCATTATCAGAGTATTTGTGGTCAAGTATGCTGATCACCCTTTTCTTGTTGGTTATGATTTTGGTGGAGTATAGAGTTTGGTTAACATTCTTCTTGTACTCTGCAATCACTTCCTGGGCATTACCCATTTTGGTGTCTCAGACCCAAGAATTGTGTTCTCAAGTCCATCCTTTCCATTTTATGAGATAGTCAATAACTTCCTTCAGTGGCTGTTCTCTTTTCCCCCATACCTGGTGGGTTTGTGAGTCTAATACTTCCTCAATCTCATATTCCTCCTGTCCTTCTACAAGGTCTGGAGGTGGGGGTGGTGGTTGCTGTTGATTTGGGAATATAGGAAGAATATATGGGATCAACAGTTTCTCATTAAATCATGGATGGATTTTCCAATGCAGTGGTAGTTTCAGTTTGTAGGCTGAAGCGCTGGCTTTTTTGAGGATGATGAATGGCCCTGTTCATTTGTCATTGAGTTTTTTCTTGGGACAGGGAAGATGAAGGTTGGCTGTGTTGAGCCAGACTTTGTTGCCTATTTGGTATTCTTGTGCCATCTGTTTTCTTTTATCATATTGATGCTTCATTTGTGTCACCACTTTTTCCAATGCTTCATGCACTTTCTTGTGTACTTGTGCCATGGATTTGGTGAATTCCATGGCTGTTGGATTAGCAAATGGAGTCATCTGACTAGATTCAGGAAGGGTTCAGGGATTTTGTCTGTATAGCATCATAAAGGGGGTTTTGCCAGTGGCCGAGTGGATACAATTATTGTGAGCAAATTTGGCCAGTGGTAACCATTCATTCCAGTCTGTTTGATGATGGTTGATGAATATTCAGAGATATTTTTCAATCTCTTGATTAATGTGTTCCATTTGTCCATCTGTTTGTGGATGGTAGGCTGTAGATGCATTTTGAGTGATATTCAGCATCTGATACAGTTCTTTCATGAAGTTGGAGATTAATTGTGGTCCCCAGTCTGAAATGACAACTTGGGGCATTCCATGTCTCACATAAATATGGTCTTGAAGAATTCAAGCCCATCCTTTGGCCAAGAGTTCTTCATGACAAGCAATCAGAATGATGGCTTTGGAGAATCAATCTACAATGACTAGTAATGTATTATAGCCATCTGACTCCAGGAGTCCAGTGATCATGTTAACTGAAATATATGTCCATGGACTAGTAGGAATTGTATTGGGATAGAGTGGGGCAGCTTTAGCTTGTGTATTGCTTTTTGTCCATTGGCAAGTTTTGCAGCCCTTGATGTATATTTTAATGTCTTTTTGAAGTTTTGGCTATTCCAGGGTGTCTGGCTATAATGTGGTCATGGTATTGAGAGATGATTTCCCCTCTGAGGGAATCATCTCTTGGGATATAAATACATCTGTCATAGTACAGGATTCCTCCTTCCTGTGTAATATCTCATTCATGATCAAGTGATTTTGAGATTCCTTGATCCCATTGGTTCTTATGTTGAGTGGCATCTCTTATATGTGTAGTTTGTTCATCCACTGTTGGTAGGATGAGTGCTTGGAAATGTTCTGGGGTGAGGACAATCACATCATGATTGTGTTGTTTCCCCTGATTGTGATCATCTCATCAACTGAGGAGATCAGCCTTTTTGTTGGTGACTCCTGCCTTGTGTTGGAGAGTAAAATGATACTCTGTCAATTCTGTAACCCATCGAGCTTGTTGATGGTTCAATTTCTGCAGCTTTCAAAAGTATTGGAGGTTCTGATGATCCATCCAAATCTCAACTTCTTCTTTTGCTCCCATCAGGTAATGGTGCCATTCTTCTAATGCAAGCATTATCACCAACAACTCCTTGTCATAGATCTCATAGTTGCATTTGGTAGCAGTTAACACTTTAGACATGAAGGCAACTGGCCTTCATTTCCCATGCTGTTCTTGGCTTAGAACAGTGCCAATGGCTCCATTGCTGGAGTCCACCTCTACTCAGAATTTTCCTTCATCCAAAGGGATCATCAAGATGACATTGGTTGTCATTTGGAATTTGAGTTGTGCAAATGTCTATTCTTGTTCCATTCCCCAGTTCCATTCTGCTTTTCCTGTTAACTGCATAAGAGGTTGAATGATTTTTGATAGAAATTTATAAATCCAAGAAATAATTGGAGTTCTTTTTTCTTGGTTGGGGTTGGCCATTCCATGATTCCTGCTACCTTGATTGGGTTCATGCAGATGGCATCCTGGCTGATGATGACTCCTAAGTACTCAGTTTTGAGTACTTTGAATTCGTATTTTTCTGCTTTGAGGAATAATTTGTTTTCTCACAGCTGTTGGAGGACTTGTCATACCATGTGTCAATGTTCTTCTATTCCCTTGGTAAAAATAAGAATGTCATCGAGATAGATGGTTACTTTTCCTCCAGTGATCAAGTCTTTGAATATATTGTTCATCATCCATTGAAACATGGCTGGTGAATTGGTAAGACCAAAGAACATTACCATGGGCTCAAAGAGTCCTCAGTTAGTTCAGAAGGCAGCTTTTTCTTCATCTCCATCTCAGATTCATATATTGTTATATCCCCATCAAATGTCAAGTTTTGAGAAATACTTTGCTCCTCAGAGCTTGTCGATGAGTTCAGATATGAGAGGAAGGGGATAATGATTTTTAATGGTCATTTCATTGAGTTTTCCAGTAGTCCTGGACTGGACAAAGGGAACCATCCTTCTTTTTGACAAAGAAGAATGAAGATGCAAATGGAGATTTTGATAGATGGATTCATCCAGAGTCTAAGTTCTCATCTAGGAACTTGTCAAGTTGTTCTTGCTCATTACAATTGAGCAGATAGACTTTGCATTTGGGACTAGCTTAATGGCATGGTCTCATGATTTCCAAGAAGGCAGTTCATTGAAGCTGTCTTTTGAGAACAGGTCCCTAAAACTTTGATATTGAGGAGGTACTAGTTCCTCAAAAGTTTTCTTCAGTTTCTCCACATTAGCTGCTGCAGCTAACTCGTTTGCATGATGGATGGCTCAAAGGACAAGTTCTTCCTGCATGTTAACTGTGAGGATGATATCTCCATCCTCAAGTTCTTCATCCCATTGATCTTCATCATCAGAATCAGGGAGTGAGAGAGGGTTTTTTACACATTGGCAACACATGAAGATTATTGATCCAGTTTTCCAATTGATTACTGGATTATGATGTTTAAGCCAGTCATGGCCTAGGTAGATGGTTTTGGAACCTAAGTTAGTTACTGCTAGGTCAATTCATTCAACATGACTGCCAATGGTCATTTGGAGTTCTATGAACTCAGTGATATTGCCCACTTTGTTGCAGGTTCCATCTGCATTGTACACTGGGATCAGAGTGGCAGACTTTCAGGTGTCTAGTTCATGCTGTTGCACATAAGACTGGTTAATAGAGCTGCCAGTGCAGCCACTATCAAGTAACACCCTGGTGGTCAAGGCTTTCTTCCCTGTGCAAGGGACCAACTGTATGTCCACCAAGAAGTCCTGTCCCAGACTCTTGGTTCCTCAGATATACTGAATGGGTTTGTGGAGTTCATAGAGCCACTCTCAAGCTTGACTCTCTCCAGTCTGTAAGCTCATGGCAAGCTCATCAGTAATCTCTCCAAGTCATTTGGGATGTACCCATATGGAAAGAGCTGCTTTGGTAATTGCCAAGTTCTTGGCAGTATGGATGATCCAGAGAGTCCAATCAACTCCAAAAGGTTTGTACCATACATGATTAGGTACCCCCATGACCAGTGGGATTTCAAGATTCAGTACCCCCTTGTTAGGGAGTGATTTGGGTTTGATTGGCTTTCCAAATTTGGAATGCCATATCATCTTCTTCATCAGGTACTTCAATGACAGTGGTAGCTTTGCTGGTATGCCCCCTCTTTACTGCCTGGGCATTAGTGGATTCCTGTCTCACAGCTGTTGCTAGTGCTACCAGTGATGAGTGACAGATAGTTGCACTCTGATCTTCAGGGATGTGAACTGGTGAAGTTGGCATTTGTTCCACATTGTTGGAGTCAGGATCTGTTGGCATCAGCAGCTCAACCAATACCTTTTCCCTCAAGTCAGAGGGCTTGCTACCATACCTCTGGTTAGCACTTTCCTTGATGGAGCTAAGCCGAGTTTTTGCTGGACTCAGCTGAACTTTCAGTTCCTGGTTCAGATACCCCCTTTTTACTGCCTGGGTGCTAGCAGCTTTCCCTGATTCTTTGGCCTGCACCTGTGCTTCTGATGAGGTTGGGGTGATGACCTGTCCATTCTCACAGCTGTCAACATAGTCATCAGACACAGGTTCCATCATGGATTCAATATCTGACATCGCCAATGGATCTTCCACATCCTTTGCTCAGGATGAGTCAGGTCAGGAGTAGTCATCTTTCCTCCAGTTAGTGCACACATGATCAGAAGGATCACATGCCTGTCTTGCTAGAGGATTCTCAGATTTTGACAGAGAGTCCTCAGATCCTTGGATTCAGCCCTGGTAGGCACTTGTTTCTCCCAATGGTCCTGGTGAGGGTTGAGTTGGACTTGGCTCCCTAAACAGAGGCATGGGGGTGTTTGGCTTCAGAGGCCCTAGGGCATCCCATCTACTAACCCCAGTCTGCAGTTTTACCTGCATATCTGGTGAGCTTACCAGAGTAAGCTTGTTGGACTTCATGGCAGTGCCAGCACTGCCTGGCAAATCCTGCACCTTGTCAGAGGTTCGGGAGTTACTATAGATAGTCATATCAGTACATTCTAAGAGTGTGACATACCTATTTTTGTTCGATTCTTTGGCAGACTTTGGTTTTGGAATTGATAAGCAAGTTGTATTTTTGGGAGTAGATAATTGTCTGTGTGCATGTATATTAGTCAAACCCACAGATACTGAGGACTCACTGGTTGAGACAATGGTTGAGCAAGGGGAATTGAACTCTTGTTGACCTAATCTTTTGCCTCCTCAATTTTAGTCATAGGTGGCACCACTTTGTTAGTGAGCCCTACTGACCTGACATCTCTGAACTCTTTTCTCTTAGGGCAATCCTTGGCCATGTGCCCCTTTTCATTGCATCTAAAACATCAGCCTTCTGCTTTTCATTGGTCAACTTTCATCAGCTGTCCTGATCCCCCCATACATTGTCCATCAGCCCATACCCAAATCCCAACTGGGACCAGTGTTGGCCATCAGCTTGGGGGCCAAGGGACTTGTTGCCCCAGTGGTGGCTTTGCCACTGGGTTGATGTTGGGGGCAGGAATCCTTCTTCTGCCCTTCCCACAGTACTCCAATGGTCTGATCGAAGACCTATTTGTGCTGACATTCCTTGTACATGCACATAATCCACTCCTTCCACTTGGGATAGGTGTGGGGAATGTTTATGCCCATGTTGGAGATAAATGTGGTGTAGGAGGAGGGGACACCAAGGTGGACTGCCCTGACCATTGTGCCATGGTCATGTTTGTCAGTCTGGTGTCCTGCCAGTTTAGCTTCTTCTTCCAATTTCTGGAAGTAATGGGATACTCATTGGGTTCCCATTTACAAGTCAAACATGTGTTTCTCATGGACCTTCTTGATTGCGGGGTCCCTGAATTGTTGAGATAACATGTCAACAAAATCTTCCCAGGAGGGGTATCAGAAGTGAGTGGCAGTGCCATCCCAGGCATCACTGACCCAAAATTCAGGTCTCTTGTACACCCACCAGTCCTTGGCAACCCCCTCAAAGTGTGAGGTCACAAATAGTACCAGGTGCGAGGGTACCTGGAAATAGTGACAGAACACTTCAAAGTAGGTGATACAATTGCCTATGAAGCATTCAATGTCATCATGATCCCCCTTGAATGGTTTTGGGGGTTGGACAAGTATGGGTTTGATACCCATATAAGGGACATCATTGGGGGGCATTCCCGATGGGATTTGGTACTGGTGATATGCTGTCTATGTGTTCATACCTAGATTTTGCGATTTTGTAACAATACTATTGCACATCTATCCTATACTAGTGATACATAAAGGACTATAGCTGAGGCTTCAAGCTGATAGTTAAAAGCAGTAAGCAACTGGTAGAGCCAGGACTTAGATGCAACACCATTAGTGGGTTAAATCTACCAGCCGGCCAGACTAGTAACTCGAATGCTAGCAGGACTAAGTGAAATACAGCCACTAGCAAATAAAGGATGTTACTAGCACACCAAAACCAGGAGCAGAGTACACAGATCTCATCAAGTTCTGTCACTAGCAGCCCAGACTGGGCATAAATGCCTAAGTTAGGATAACTAGTCACATGGCAATCTTGAAACAGGACTTAGAAATAAATTAGGAATGGATTAACCTTGAGCCCAGATCCGACTATTTCAATATAGATCTCTTATGATCGATGCTAGTGGAGCTGGACTGCACCCTCGATCATGATCGGATAGCTGTTACAGGCACCAATATCCGGATATCCATATAACTGCATTACTAGGGCATGTAGTTGTGCCAAGGGTGCGGAAAGACCAACTGTGGAGTCTCTAGACCAAATATTTGAAAAGAAAACAGACTAGACCGACTATTGTATGATTATTCACCATTATTCGTGACTAGCCAAGAAATCCTTACCAATATACCCTATACCCAGATGATATTTATAGTTTTGCCTCAGTAGTATATAAGTAGTGGGATGGGCACTCATGCAAACCAGGCAAGCCATCCCCGCAGTTGAGCCCTCACTGGTAGTAACTGGTGTCCCCAATTAAAGGCTTTTGTGCTTAACCTCGACAAAGTGATTAATAGTCGCTAAGTCACCAATAGAATTGCATTGAATTGAAGTCCATTAGAGTCACTGTTGTGTCCTGCAAAGGTCCGGAGTGTTTTGAAGTTAGTTCAAGCAAAGTTCTTGGAGTTATAGTTTATCCTTAGGCCAAGAGCGCCACTAGTTAGCCAAGAGTGCGGCTAGTCAAGTGTTTATCACTTGTAGGAAGCAGTATAGGGCCAAGAGCGCCACCAGTCTGAAGCAGTTTCAGTCAGAACAAGCGCAGTAGCTCAAACCAAGTCACTCTTATCTAATTGTGTCTTATCCACCCCACTAGTACGAGTAGTACTTTGTATAAACTCACTAGTAATGAATAAAACGTCTTTAAGACAATTGTACTTGATTATTGAAGTCTGCAGAGTGCTTCCATCGTACTCGAAACCGCCTGAATTCAATATTGGTGATTAAGTGTAGAGTAGTAAGAGGTTTAGTGTGATTGGTGTTCATTGCCATTCCCTAATTCTTTTGTCACTCGCCATTACCAAGCACATCACCGTTCTCTCTCATTGGGCTATAATCCATCCAGCTCCACACCATCCTCACATGAACAGTACCATCTCCTCATGAACCATAGCATTTCATCTATTAATACTTGCTGTATTTTCAGTATATAAGTAGAGTAAACTACACCATTATACTCTATCTTTTGACTAAATTACACTCATATACTTTCTATTCATACACCGAAGACCTAGCCCCACATCTCTATATGAGTGACTGCCTGAATGTGAAGCAGCTCAGAGACCAAAGGCTTACATCCCAAGTCATGTGATAGACAAGGACATAACACCAATGAGAATGAGCATGGCACCATAGTGAAGGCTGTCCATCTAGGAGTACCAACCTCCTATATGACCTTCATCTCTAACATGGGCATCAAGATCCCATGCTCATATCCAGAGTGGAAAGAATGCATCTCACAAATGTATAAGAAGTGACAACAGAAGTGGGTCTTCGACCAGACCACAGGCATTCCCTGGGATGGGCAGAAGAAGGACTCCTGCCCCAATCCCCCACAGCACCCCAGTGCCAAAGCCACCACTGGGGTGACAAGTTCCTCAGTGCCAAAGCTGACTGCTAATACAGGGGTGAGTCAGGATGCTGGGATGGGTAGATGGATGACATATGGAGGGTTAGGTAAGCCCATGGAGATAGATCAATGATGAGCAGAAGAGAGATGTTTCAAGTGTGATGAGAAAGGTCACCTGGCAAAGGATTGCCCTAGAAGAAAAGACTTCAGGGATGTTAGGTCAGTAGGGCCCACTAACAAAGTGGTGCTGCTTACAACCAAGATTGAGGAGACAAAAGATTAGGTCAACAAGGGTTTGATTCCCCTTGCTCGACCAAGTCTCCTGATGGTGAGTCCTTAGCTTCTGTGGGTCAGACTTATATATATGATTTAGGACATTCAACTACACTACATAAAAATACAACTTTGTCATAACCCTCAAAGCCAAAGAACACCAAAGAATCAAATACAAACAGGTACATCACACTCCTGAAAGAAACTGACACAGTAATCTATAGTGAATCCTGAGCCTCTGACGAGATGCAGGATTTGCCAGGTGGTGCTGGCACTGCTATGAAGTCCACTGAGTCTACCTTGGTAGACTCACTGGATACACAGGTAAAACCACAGACAGGGGTTAGTAGATGGGATGTCCACAGACCTTTGAAGCTGAACACCCTAGTGCCCCTGTCTAGGGAGCCAAGTCCACCAACCTCACCAGGGTCAGTGGGGGAAACAAGCACCTACCAAGGCCAGAGCTGGGGCCATACACTATCCAGTCTGGTTGGGAGAAATCAGATGGTGGAACTGACTGCAATGATGGCATCCATATTTGCACCTGGTACCATCTACAAGTACTCTGCCAGAATGGGTAGTAGCAGAACCTTGGATGCCTCAAGACAAGTCCGGCATCCTTCTGATGCCATTCGAGTTCCAAAAGCAACTCAAGCTGAAGAACAGAGGGAAGCTGCTAGTGCCCAGGCAGTAAAAAGGGGGCATCTGAACCAGGATCTGAAAGTTTGGCTGAGCCCAGCAAGATGTCAGTCTAGCTCCATCAAGGAAAGTGCTAGCCAGGGACATAGTAGCAAGCCCCCTGACTCAGAGGAGAAGGTATCAGTGATGTGCTTAGTAACAGCGAGTGACAAAAGAATTAGGGAATAGCAATGAACACCAATCACACTAAACCTCTTACTACTCTACACTTAATCACCAATATTGAATTCAGGTGGTTTCGAGTATGATGGAAGCACTCTGCAGACTTCAATAATCAAGTACAGTTGTCTTAAAGATGTTTTATTCATTACTAGTGAGTTATACAAAGTACTACTTGCACTAGTGGGGTTGGTAAGACACAATTGGGTAAAGAGTGACTTGGTTTGAGCTACTGGGCTCATTCTGACTGAAACTGCTTTGAACTAGTGACACTCTTGGCTGACTAGTGGCGCTCTTGGCCTAAGGATAAACTATAACTCCAAGAACTTTGCTTGAACTAACTTCAAAACACTCCGGACCTTTGCAGGACACAACAGTGACTCTAAGGAACTTCAATTCAATGCAATATTATGGGTGACTTAGTGACTATTAATCACTTTGTCGAGGTTAAGCACAAAAGCCTTTAATTGGGGACACCAGTTACTACCAGTGAGGGCTCAACTGCGGGGATGGCTTGCCTGGTTTGCATGAGTGCCCATCCCACTACTTATATACTACTGAGGCAAAACTATAAATATCATCTGGGTATAGGGTATATTGGTAAGGATTTCTTGGCTAGTCACGAATAATGGTGAATAATCATACAATAGTCGGTCTAGTCTGTTTTCTTTTCAAATATTTGGTCTAGAGACTCCACAGTTGGTCTTTCCGCACCCTTGGCACAACTACATGCCCTAGTAATGCAGTTATATGGATATCCGGATATTGGTGCCTGTAACAGCTATCCGATCATGATCGAGGGTGCAGTCCAGCTCCACTAGCATCGATCATAAGAGATCTATATTGAAATAGTCGGATCTGGGCTCAAGGTTAATCCATTCCTAATTTATTTCTAAGTCCTGTTTCAAGATTGCCATGTGACTAGTTATCCTAACTTAGGCATTTATGCCCAGTCTGGGCTGCTAGTGACAGAACTTGATGAGATCTGTGTACTCTGCTCCTGGTTTTGGTGTGCTAGTAACATCCTTTATTTGCTAGTGGCTGTATTTCACTTAGTCCTGCTAGCATTCGAGTTACTAGTCTGGCCGGCTGGTAGATTTAACCCACTAATGGTGTTGCATCTAAGTCCTGGCTCTACCAGTTGCTTACTGCTTTTAACTATCAGCTTGAAGCCTCAGCTATAGTCCTTTATGTATCACTAGTATAGGATAGATGTGCAATAGTATTGTTACAAAATCGCAAAATCTAGGTGTGAATGCATAGATGGCATATCAATGGGGGTGACAGTTTGCATGAACTGGGGTGTTTGTCAGTGAGTTGGTTAATGCAAGGTGAGAACTACAGTGGATTAGATGGATAAGTCATGGATATGACTTGGATAAGATAAGATAATAGAAAAATCATAACAATCAGTTCATTGGCCTGGCAATTTGGCTTCCTCCTCTAGCTTCTGGAAATAGTGGGAGGTGGGCTGCATCCCCATCTGAAGGTTGAACATTTGCTTTTCATGGACTTCTTCAATTGCAGGGTCCCTAAATTGATGAGAGACTATTTTGATGAAGTTGTCCCAGGCAGGATATTGAAAGTGGGCAGTGGTACTGTCATAGGCATTGCCAACCCAAAACTCAGGTCTCTTATAGACCCACCAATCCTTGGCAGCCCCTTCAAAGTGTGAGGTCACAAACAATACCAGGTGTGACAGCACTTGGAAATAATGCTGGAACACCTCAAAGTAGGCAATGCAATTGCTGATGAAGTATTCAATGTCATTGTGGTCCCCTTTGAATGGATTAGGGGTTTTTACAAGGACAGGTTTGATGCCCAGATATGGGGCATCATCAGGCACATTCCTGACAGGCTGGGGGATAGGGTCAGGAGGACCCCTTCTGGGGGATAGTCTTAGGATGGAAAAATGATCCAGCCATGGTCCGGGGTAGCCTCTTGGTGGCTCTGTCAGTCTTCCCCTTTTGGGCTCCTTCTCCTTCTCATTATCATGAAGATAGTCCATCATCAACTTCTGGGTGGCTTCTTCCTCTGCAAGTTCTTCATGCATCTTCCTTGTGCATTGTTCTTTCTTGGCCAGTGCAGTCCTTGTGCACTGCTGGATTTCTTCTGCTGTCTTTGGAATTGATGATGGTCCTGCAGGGGCAGGGTCCACAGGTGTCATGTTGGTTTCAGTGCTTTCTCCAGTGCCTGCAAAGAGAAGGCTTCTACTCTGGTAGGGGTTGTAGTCTTGTTGATGTGTCCGACTGTGAGGTGGTGAGTCAGGTAGGGGTTGCAGTCTTGTGACCAGGGTATCTGGGGGGTAGTCAGGAATATTCATATATTGGGGCTGGGAGTATTCCCACCTGCTGTAGTATCCATAGTCATATCTACTCCTTTCAAAGTTGGACATTAAGTCCATTCTCCTCCCATTGGGTGAGTTCCAGTCACCATAGTTGTCAAAGGGAGCAACCCAGCTCCCATCATTCCTCTGCTGTCCTTGGGCATAGCCCTGGCACCAAGTCACTGATGGCAGGGTGATAAAGCTCCCAGTTCCTATTTGCATGGATCCAGGTGTGAATTGTAGCATTGGGGTTGGGTCCCTGAATTGGATCACCCCTGTTGAGGGCCAGCCACTCATCCATGTCAGAACAGAGCTGTGGCCAGTCCATTCTGGCTGTGATATCAGCCCTTTGAAGTTCCCAGGTGGCAGATACAATGGGGCTGAGTATTTGCCGATCAATGTCAGCAAGGGTAGGCCAGGAGCAGTCAGTCTTGTCTGGGTTGAAGAGACTGTTGGGGGGGAGGGGAGCAGTCTTGGCCACAGCATTAGAGCTCCCATCAGAGTCACTGGAGAGCTCAATGATGGGGAGTGAGGAAGAAGAATTGGTTCCTCCTCTGGGCCAGGAGTCTCATTCCTGGGCCCAGGGTCTGTATGGGTGGTTGTGATCCATTCTGGGATTGTCGGGATGGAGGGCCCTGAAGTAGGGCTGAGCAGGGGTAGGGGAATAGGGACAATGGGCAAGGGAGTATGGGTGTGGGGGGTCCTCAATCTGAGACCAAATGTCCCACACATATTCCTGGGCAGGGGTGATGGTGGGTCGTTTCAGCCAGTACATGGCTGGGGTTGGGATGGTGTTCTCCTCAGAGGAGGAGGCAGCTGAGAAACATACCCAGGGGCAAGAGAGTGGAATTTCTTCTCTCTCTCCCAATCAGGCAGGGGAAATCCTCCTGGGAAGGACATGGTCCAGGTGTCAGGGAGGGTGGGGAGGGAGTTGTGGTGAGCAGTGAGGTTGCCACTCTTGTCATAGGAGAGTTCAAACTTCCTCTGCATATGTTAATACGAGAAGAGCAGTAAAGATGATAATGAGTGCGGCACCACCAATTGTGATGCTGAGGAGAATAGGGTTTCTGGTTTTCATTTTCTTCTGGCATAAACTGGTGCTTCTTTTATGGATAGCATAGAAGTAGCAGTAGGGAACCTTTTGACTAATGTTATGGCCCTGTCTAGCATGTGACTTGGGATGTAAGCTTCTTTCTCTGGGCTGTCTCATGTTCAGACAATTACCCATTAATAAGAGTTAGGCTCAGTCTTTAGTGCAGTGGAGTAGAAGGTATATGATTGTAATTTAGTCAAAAGGTAGAGTACAAGTGTGAAAACTACTCTACTTATATACTGAATGTATGGCATTTATTAATAGATGAAACAGCAAGGTTTCTGGAGAAAGTTGGATGACTGTGATCTAATAGAGCTGAACGGGAGTGACAACCATGTAGAACTGGGGTGGTTGTCGGTGAATACATCAATGCAGAGTGAAACAATGTGAGATAAGATGGAATGTGTCATTGATATAACTGGATAGATAAGATAATGGAAAAATTGTAACAATCTCCTGACTGATCCTATGGGTCCCTCACCTATCAATTTCCAATGATACTAGCCTCAATCTGTTAGGATCCTGTTTACATGTGATCTTTAGATCAGATGCTAACTCTTGGGCTCAAGTTGTTCTTGCTCATTTCAGTTGAGCAGATAGACTTTGCAGTTGAACATGGACTTCACGTTGGATATCAACTTGATGGCATGGTCCCATGGTTTGTATTCTGGGAGTTCATCAAAGCTTTCTTTAGAAAATAAATCTCTAAAGCTTTTGTATTGAGGAGGTATCATCTCCTCAAAAGTCTTCTTTGGCTTTTCAGCATTAGCAGCCACTGCTAGTTCATTTGCATGGTGTACTGTGTGAATAACAAGTTCTTCATCCCACTGGTCTTCATCATCAGAATCAGGAAGTGGGAGTAGATTCTTGATGCATTGGCAGCATCCAAATATCATCATTCCAGTTTTCCAATTGATTACTGGGTTGTGGCGTTTCAGCCAATCGTGGCCCAAATAGACTGTTTTGGAGCTGAGATCAGTGACTGCTAAGTCAATTCATTTAGTGTGACCACCAATGGTCATTCTGAGTTCAATAAACTCTGTGATATTGTCTGCCTTGTTGCAGGTTCTATCAGCATTGTATACAGGGATGGGAGCAGTGGCTTTTCACATATCCAACCAGTGCTGAAGGACATACATTCAGTTGATAGAACTGCCAGTGCAGCCACTATCCAGTAGTACCCTCATAGTTAGGTCCTTCTTCCCCATGCATGGGGCAAGTTGGATATCCACCATAAAGTCCTGTCCTGGACTTTTGGTTCTTTGGATATACCAGATCAGTTCATGGAGTTCATAGAGTCATTCCCTTACCTGGCTCTCTCCAGTCTGTATGCTCATTGTGAGCTTGTCAGTGATCTCTCCAAGTCACTTAGGATGAACCCACATGGAGAGAGTGGCTTTGGTGATTGCCAAGTTCTTGGCAGTATGGATAGCACATAGAGTCCAATTGACTCTGAATGGCTTGTACCACATGTGATCAGGTACCCCCTTGTTAGGTGGGATTTCAGAATTGGGTGTCAGAGTTGGTGATCTCAATTTAGACTGTTGTGCTTTCCAGATTAGGAAAGCCATATCATCCTCTTTGTCAGGTACTTTGATGATAGTTACTCTGCAAGGATGCCCCTTTTCTACTGCCTGGGTGCTAGCAGGTTCCCAAGCATGGAATATCCCCTGTTCTTTGGCTGTGACTGCCTGCAATAGGGTTTGAGCAGTGTTCCTGCCATCTCCAGAGGTGTCAACTGGCAAAGCTGGCATTTGTTTCATGTTGTCAGAGTTGGGTTCCATCAGCACCAACAGCTCAACCATCCCCTTCCCTGCTGAGTCAGATGGCTTTCTGCAGGACCCCTGGTCAGTGTCTTGAAGAGAATTCTACAAGTCAGATGCTTTGTACTTTGGATTCTTCTGGGAATCCTGCAAGTCAGGTGTCCTGGCTGCAGCTTTGGCAGATCCTCAATGCTGGCCTTGGTAGGCACTTACATCCTTCACTGACCCTGGCAAAGCAGGACTTGGCTCCCTAAGTGGGGGCATGAGGGCTTTCAGTTTCAGAGGCCTGAGGGTATCCCATCTACTTGCCCCAGTCCATGGTGTTACCCATGTATTTGGTGGACTCATCTAAAGAGAATCTGGTGAACAGGTGGTGCCAGCACCACCTGGCAGAACCTGTGCTTTGTCAGAGGCTCAGGACTTACTATAGATAATTGTGTCAGTGCATTCTAGAAGTGTGATGTACCAGTTCTTTTTCAATTCTTCAGTGATGCTCAGAGTCAGAGTCTGTAACAAAGTTGTATTTTTTTGCTTATATAAATGTCTGTGTGCATGTATATTAGTCCGACCCATGGAAACTGAGGATTCACTTTTAGAGGCATTGGTTGAGCAAGAGGAATCAAACCCTTATCAACCTACTCTTTTGCCTCTTCAATTTTGGCCATGGTGCCTTCCACTGCATTAGCTGCACCTACTGACCAAATGTCTCTGTACTCCCTTTTCTTAGAGCAATCTTTGGCCATGTGGCCCTTCTCATTGCAATGAAAGCATCATCCTTTGGCTTTCTGTCAATCTACCTCCATCAGCTGTCCCAACCTGCCATGGGTCATCCATCAGCCTGTACCAGAGTCCTGACTAGGACCCATATTGGTTGTTGGCTTTGGGGCCAAGGAACTTGATACCCCAGCAGTGGCTTTGCTGCTGGGTTGTTGTTATTGGTGGGTGGGGTGGGAGTTCTTCTTCTGACTCTCCCACAATATTCTGGTGGTTTGGTTGAAGACCTATTTCCACTGTCATTCTTCATACATGCACATGATGTGCTCCTTCCATTCAGGGTATGTGCATGAGATATTCATGCTCATGTTGGAGATGAAGATCATATAGGAGGTTGGTACTCCTAATTGAATGGCCTTCACCATTGCCCTGCATTCCTGCTTATTAGTTCATTGACCCACCAACTTTGCCTCTTCTTTCAACTTCTGGAAGTAGTGGGAGGTGGGTTGTGCTCTCATGCACAAGTTGAACATGTGTTTCTTGTGGACCTCCTTGATGGCAGGGTTCCTGAATTGTCATGAGACCAGGTTGATAAAGTCTTCCCAACTTGGGTATCAGAAATGGGCAGAGGTGCTGTCCCAGGCCTCTTCTACCCAGAATTCTGGTTGCTTGTAGACCCACCAATCCTTGGCAGGTCCTTCAAAGTGTGACATCACAAAGAGGACCAAGTGCAATGGTAATTAGAAGTATTGACAGAATACTTCAAAATAGGTGATGCAGTTGCCTATAAACTATTCAATGTCATCATGGTCCCCCTTGAACAGTTTGGGGAGTTATACTAGGATTGGCTTGATCCCTAAGTATGGGGCATTTTCAGGGGCATCCTTGATGGGATTGGGTAATGGGTCAGAGAGACCCTGACCCAGGGATGGTCTTGGGATCAAATATCAATCTGGCCTAAAAGTTGAGGGCAGGGGGCAGGTGGGTTCAGCAGGTCATCCTCACTCAGGTTTCTTTCCCTTGTCACCAAGGTGCCAAACTGTAGCATGGACTATTTTCACTGCTTCAGCTTCAGTGAGTTCTTGATGGATCTGCTCAATCCATTGATCATGTTCAGCTAGTTTTTCTCTAGCTGCTTGTAGCTGTTCCTCTGCTGACAGCTGTGGCAGTGCTATGGGGGCAGTGGAACTTGATTCAGGTTCTTCACCTGCATCTGCAAATAGAATGCTGCCACCCTGATAAGAGTGGTAGCTGATTTGTCAGACTTGCTTTTGTAGTGGTGAGTTAGGAAGGGGTTGCAGCTGTATAGCTAGGGTGTTGGGTAGGTAGGAGGGATAATTCATATATTGGGGCTGAAAACTTTCCAGCCCACTGTAATAGCCTGAGGAATATGTAAAGCTATTAAATTTGGGCTCCAGGCCCATATTCTGCTAGCTGGTTGGCCTCTCTTCTCTCCAGGTCCCTGAGAGTGTATCCCAGTAGATGCCACTCTTCCATTGTTCTTGGCCATAGGCTGGGGGCCAAATCCCCTGCTGTGGGCAGGTATAGCTCATGAAACTGGTTGGCCCATATATAGGGTCCCCTTAGTTAAGGGCCAACCACATGTCTATGTCTGGATGGATCTAGGGCCAGGCTATTCTGGCCTCCACATCAGCATGCTATAACTCCCAGGCAGTGGTCCTGTAGGGGCTGAATAAGGCCCTGTTGACATCAGATAACTCAGGCCACTCAAAGTCTGCCCTATTGATGTTAAAGGGGCTGTCAGGAGAGAGAGGAGCAGCCAATGTTTCAGCATTGGAGGAGTTATCATTGATGATGTTGATGATAGGGAGAGATGAGGAGAACTCTGTGCCTCTGCTGGGCCAGGAGCCTCACTCCTGGGTGGTGATGGCCCATGGGCCATAGGGGTGGTTGTGGGGATGGGATATACCCATCCCAGGGTTGTTTGAGTGTCAAACTCTTGTATGGGTTGGACAGGGGGGTGGGAGGGACTCTCAACCTCAGAGTGTAGCCCATACATTCCTTGGGTGTTCTAGCATGGGGGAGGTGGGTCATTCCACCTGGTGGTTGGTGTTTTCATTATGTATTGGGAACTCCTCAGAGGAATTCATGAAACTGATCCAGGGGCAGGGAAGGACTTCTTCTTGCCTTTTGGCATCCATACTTGAGGAAGCCACCCTGGTGGGTTCAGATCTTCTTGGGAAGACATGGAGCAGGTGGTGAGGGGGATGGGGTGAGAGTCGAGGTCTTGGGTTTTGTCTTTGGCACAGGCATGCCCATAATTCTTCTTTGTAGGCTAAGATGAAGAGTGTGGTAAAGATTACCAGTAGTATTGCACTGCCAATGGTGGTACTGAGTGTGATAGTTTGTTGGTTGCATCTTTCTTCTGACATATGTTGTGCTTCATCATGTCTAGTAGTGATGAAGTGGTTGGCTTATCTTGCAACTAATGTTAGGACCCTCTTCTCATGTGATCTTTAGATCAGATGCTTACTCCTAAGCTGTCTCATGTTCAGACAATCACCCTTAATAGAAGAGCAGTATAGATTTTGGGATGAGTGAAGAAAGATATATGATTTAAGTTTAGTCAGAAGATGAAGGATATACACAAAAAGTACACTACTTATATACTAAAAACTTGAGAACTAATAATAGCATTGTCCATGTGTATATCATACATGAAACACATAGAACTGTGTGTTCATAAGGTGACCATGATCAGATGGTAAGGAATGGGGTGACAGCATGAGGAGATCAATGGTACTATTGATGAATGAGCAATGTTAGATGAGCAAAAAGTGATAAGATGCTGGATAAGATAAGGAAAATGGAAAAATTGTAACACCTTATGATATAAATTTCACCAAGGCTGTTGGGGAGTTGGTCAAGGATTTCAAGCTGATCATGCCTGATTGCAAATTTGATGAAAATAAGACCACCATGCTGTTTCTGGCTTATCATCATTTGGTTGAACATTTGTTGGGGTGCATCTGGACTAGGACTTGGATCTTTGCCAATGATCAGTGAGACAAAGTGCTGATGGCCATCCTGCAGTCTCATTCCCCTCTTTTTGGCTCTCTCTTCACCCTTGCCAAAAAGTGGGCTCATGACAGAGAGTCTGATGAAGAGTCACAGACACCTGCCAGAAGCATTACTCTCAGCAACTTACTATCACCAGTGCCTTGCAGAAAGCAGCAGTGCCTGAAACCTTACAGTGAGCTCCCTAATCCATTCCTGGAGCCCATCCTCTGTCATCTATGGAGGAGCCGAGTGGAGACAGTGAACATTGGTGCTGCAGCCAGTAGCTATGCTGGGTTGAAAAGTAATGGATGGTTGATCACATTGGAACTGGGTAATGTCAGGGAGGGTATCCATCTCTTGATTACTTTGATGATGGAGGAGTTGGTAGAAGCTTTGGGAGTGAGGATTACCATCAAGATGTCAGGTAGCAGTGACAGTTTATAATCAGCCCTTAAGGCATTTCAATAGAGTCAGCAGCAAATAAGAAAATTTCCCTGTGTTCTGCCTTTCCTCTTTTATGCTGCACTCTATCATTAAGCTTGTAAGCCATGCCTTTCCTATGTTAGAAAATGGCAATTAAGGGTTGACAGGCACCCAGGCATTGTCTGGTATGTAGATATATGAGGTGACTGGGAGTAGCCAAGAAATAAGGTAGCCTATCACTGTCACCCAAATTCCCAGTGACACTCATACCATGCATTCACAATATGGTGGAAGTATATTCCTGATGTCTGACCAGTTACTCATGAGCTGAGGAATATTAGATGCATATTCAAACATGTGAGTCATTGTAGAAGGCCAAATAGTAAGACTACCCTGTAACATTGCCCACATTGCAGGCAGCACTCATACTATACATTCACAATGTGATGGAGCCAGATTTCAATGTCTGAGCAGTTATTGACCAGCTGAGGAATATTCTAACCATATGTAAACATGGGAGGTGACTGGAGAGGGCTAAATAATAAGATATCCTCCCTCTCACAAGACTAGAGGGAGAAGTGGGTGAAAACTTCTGTAAAGTTGCTCAAGAGAGGTGAGGCAATCATTCATGCTCACTCTCCAGGGTAGAGAGTGGAGCAGGTGAAAATGCATGTCCAGTGTTGGTGAAGTGAGGCCAGAGGATTGTCCAGGTTAGTGTCTAAGGCTGTAGGGTTGAGCCAAAACAACTCAACCCTAATGGGTAGGGTCGAAAAGTCTCCCCATAATAAATAACAGATAGCATGGCTTGACCTTGCAGAAACTGATACATTTGTTCTCACAATGATAGCACATTATGCTTGACATAATATCAATGTTTCAAACCTTGTGCTCTCTCCCTCCCAGTTCAGAATAAAGAATGTCATGATCAGTTCCAACCGGCTTTCCCTGTCTTTCTTTCTTGAAATGGTTCGACAAAAGAAAAGCGACATCTTACAATTCCAATGAGTCAGTCTCAGTGCTGATGGAAACGACTGACATACTCACCGAGACTCTGCTCAAAGTTCAACCGAGGATCGCAGAATGACTAGTGATAAACTTGGTTAGATCATGCTGTTCTGTTGAACGAGGACTGCAAACCTGGTATCTCAACCCGAGCTGCTTCTCGCTCAGCTCCATGCTCCCACCAAGACACTCGGTCACACTAAATCCCTCGTCATTCAGTTCGCCGGTGAACTCGAGGCTGATACCACCCAGCCGACTCCCACACAATGTGTGGATCCTCAAGCAGGACGTGATCTCGCTAATGATGGCACTGAAGTGGCGGGTCTTGTAGCCTGTCGATGATGTGAGAGTACTACAATAAATAATAAGGAAACGGTGTCGCGTTCTGAAATTATGCCATGCGTACTTTCCATGCATAGGATCACAGATCCAGACGACTGGATGTCCTGACCGCTTCACGGCCTCTATGTGGCGTCCCAGGTGAGCGTCAATCTTTAATGACTTTTTTTAAAAAAGGAACACGCAGGGAATCATATATAACCAACCTTATCTGCACCATACCTGGAGATCAAGGTTATCCTCCCGAGCTCTTTGGATGGATTGACAACTTTCATATTTCTATTCAGCCGTGGCAAAGTTATGAGAAAGGAGCTGACCCTACCATCTAGCAGCTTTGCCAATTCATCGTCAGCCATCGATGGCCCGACTTTGATCCCAATCGGATTACGAATTCCGCGAAAATACTCGACATGGGCACCATCGAGCTGTCTGGTACGATCTCCAATCCAAAGGAAGTGGGCGGACGTGTTATAGTGGCCGAAACCTGACGGGGATGGCCTAGTAAGCGCCTCCTCATAGTCAAGCATCAAGCCTTCATGGCTAAAAGTAAGTCCGGTGTTAGCACCGGTTAAGAATTGCACACCAAGAATTGGTTTACCTCGTGTAAAAGTCGACCTCGCCCACAGTTCCTCTCCCACCTCCTTGTTCGAAAGGAGCTGATCTCTCTGCTCCGATAGTCCGGCTGAAGTCAAGCGCATCGGAGAGTCCATCGACAATGAACTCGAGTTCCTTTCTAGAGGTCGAGTCACCAACACAGCATCGCAGTGTAGCGAAACGGTTCTACCTGAGTGCAGGCGACCTGACGTGATTGAAGGACCAGTCTCTTGGATGATGGAGTGAAGCGAATCCGGAGGTGAGCAGTCCACGGGCGTGATTCAGCGTCGCGGTGGAATGGAAATAAGCGCTGGGTATCACAAATAAGTCTCAGATCCAACAGATGAAGATAGAACGCACCTCAGTAGGCGCTGAGGGTCCGGTGTGCGATCGTTTGGATCGAGTCTGGTTGATGGTGAGACTGTGATCACGTCATTTAAACGACTATATACCCGTTGACATTATCTCCTCTGGAGAAACGAAGTAAGAAAACTGGGATTCCGACTCTATATTACACTTTTCTCACCTGAAGCTCAGGACTTGTTTCCCATTAATAATCTCAGTCGGGCTACTTCTAGGTTTGGCATACTGTCCCGCGATGCGCCCGATTCGTATCTGTACCATAATCAGTCAAACACATGAAACCTTGCAAAATCCCACGTACGACAGGAAGACGTGCTCCCCAAATAAGGATCAAAGAGAACGAGAGGATCAGACCGATCTTGGCGGAGATATTTTGCTTGAAAACCGGTATCATAAGCGCCGAAAACCAATAGAATGGAACTAAGAATATGACCTACCTGGGTGCAGGCATCAAAACTCTCAGCGCAATCGCCAGCGTGCAAGAGGAACGCCTCGTTCCGCTGCACGAGGCTGAGTTGGTACCGAAGACGTTCGATCTACAAGTAAATGAGACTAAAATCTTAGTAGGAGACCTCGGTACGCACTTCTGCAGGCGTTACCAAGGGAGGTAATTGCTCCAGCTTGGAAAGTACGCTGTGAAACATCTTCGTCAGAAGGCAAAGTTTTGGACGCATTATGAGGGACATACTTTGATAGCTTTTCAGGATTCGGATAGGTAACATCCTGATAGGTCTTTGCATTAACAGGAGAAACGGAAACAAAAAAAATCAGGATTGACGTACCTGAGCAATCGGTTTAGATTTCCAAGAGGTCGGACTCCATTCTACAGACATTGGAGGAAGAAGAAAGCTGTATGAGTTTAATCCTGCAGAGAAATGCGGAGCCAGTAACAGTGGAAGGAGATGAGAACCAAACACTCTAATCTGATGCAGATGGTGGAAGGAGAAAAAGAACGGTCGCGTCAACATCAGTGCACGAGTCATATGTACATGCCCTCGGTACTTGCCGCGCTTTAACGGACCAATGAAAAGTAGCCGAGACAAAATAGTCGGTATCCAGAGTTAGACCGCGATGAAAACGATTCTTAAACTGAGAATCAGGATCACAGGTAACAGGGCACGTGGCATTGAGTGTTCTTCCGTCCTGCGAATCAGAGTATTCTTCCGACGGTCATAGCGGAGGAGAGATAATTGTTGGCGATGCTCGTCACTGAGTCACGCGTATGAGAAAAGCAAGCTTGCAGCGCAGCTGCAGACAGAGGAGTTTAAGAAGAGACGTGAATTTGGTTCATGGAAAATACAGATTCCTCCTTCATATGAAGAGGAAAGATACGTTCGCATAAACGACGAGCAAAAATAGAAGCAGGCGCCAAGATAAGCGAGAAGAAGCGAGGGGACACAGCAATTTTAGTAGGAAAGCGCTACGAGGGAAAAGAAAAAAAAGCCTAAAACACCGAAATGCAAGACGAGCAAAAGAAAGGATACTACAATGTTCCTACGAATCGCCAAAGTCAGATATTGACAAGTATTGGAAAACGGAGGGCGTACAAAAGGTCGTCCGATATATCACGCCGCAGCTTCTGACATCGTGACATCGCCTAGCATCGACACGTCGCCAGCGCCGTATGCTCCTGGGAGAGCGCTCAGTGGCTCTTCAGTATGCGGAACCGCAGACGCTGCCCCCGATACCTTCTTCTTATCTTCTAAACCGGACCAACGATTAGCGCCATTTACAACAGAACTACCGTCCTACCTCCACTAGCATTGCCGTTTCCATTCAAATCCATCTTGGCCGTTCCTTCTGTAACACCATTCGTCGACTCGTTCTTGTTCGCGTTCAAAACTTGCTGCCATCGGTCGACTAAAGCCTTTGCTCGTCCGTGGAACTTGTACTTGTTATCGTTGGGGATCTTTTCTTCAGCGAGAGCAGCGATGTGGCGCATAAATTTGGCGATTTTCGAGAACTGGGGAGGAAAGGGCATCAGTAGTAGTTAAAAGGGAGGGTGACAAGGTGGGAGGGCAGAAGGTTAATATGTGGGGAAAGACGAAGGAAACGTCGGCAGAAAGAAAGAGGAAGAGCGAGCGAAAGAACGATATCATTCAAAACAGGGATAACGGGAGGCCAACGCTCATCGTTCAAACGACGGTTGGTCCCGACAAGTAATGAAGACAAGTCGGTAGATTGAAAGAAAATGGAGGACATAAGTGACAGCCCGGCTGCACAGGTGCGCCCTACACTTCATGGGGCGAAGGGAGTGATAAAGAGAAGGAAGGAATGCACATGGAAAGAAGTGAAAAGGGAAACAAGACGAAATTTAAGAAAAGTGAGCGAAAAGAATGCGCAAACCATCCAGAGAGAGAGGAATCAAAAGCATAGCACCATATATACTGGAGAAATAGTTATCAAAGGCAAGACATTGCAGAACCTTGAAAAGCTAGGTAGCGAATAGGGCACCGAGCTGCGAAAACATGCCGCCTGGCGAGCGAAAGACGAATGAAATGACCATCATCGATCTCAACAAGTGAGATATGAGCAGTAAAATGCAAACCAGGAAGGGGGAAGGGAAAGAAAGCAAGTTCTGGCACGAAAAATGACAAAAACAAAGGGAAAACGACGAAAAAAAAAGTTGGAGCACGAAACAAAGACTTGGAAAGAGTAGGCTTATAGGTAAGGTGCACAGAGGAGATGTGGGCTTGGGAAAGAAGAACAGGCAAATAAAGGGCAGAAAAGGGCCGTACAAGGGATAAAATCGATGATCCAACGACCAGATGGCCCTCGAAGATAAGAGATGGCAGAAAGGACTTACTGTGAGGTAGTGGATGGTGATATGCCTCGACGGTGTTGAACAGTACATCCATGTCGGGCATATCCTAGCACAAAAAATGTCAATCGATAAGGAAACAGGTAGCGTTTAGCAGACGCACCTCCTCCTTTGGGTCCCCTTTATTAGTCGAAAACGTTTTCTGCAACCCGTGTCGCCACTCGCGAACCTTGAGGGCCTCGGGATCCTTTGCCACGTCGCCTGAAAAATCAACTCGGTCAGAATACCAGGGATAATAGTCTAAACACAAGAAAACGACGTACACTTCTCATGCTCATCTTTGCCCCTCTTGGCTTTCTTTACTGGGGGAGGACTTGTGCCATTCTTGCTGGTACCAACGTCTTCCTCAGCCTCGCCATTGTCCTCGCTCTCGACATTGTCCTTCTTCTTTCCACCCTTCTTGTTTTTCACTGGCGCCTCCTTCTTTGCGTCGCCCGTCGTGCTCGTCTTGCGCTTTCTATCCGAGGCACCGTCCTCACTGTCCCGTTTCCGCTTCCTCGGCTTTTCCTCATTCTCGCTATCGAGCTGGTCCACTTCATCAACGACCTCTTCTGAAGCAGCAGCCTCCACTTGTTCAGCTTTGAGTTTCTCCCAGTAGGAAGGGTCCAGCGCAACCGTGTACCCCGTCAAGAGGTCACCCGACTTTTTGAACGGCTCGTTGATATACGCTTCGATTTCGTGTCATTGGAGCTTTGAGATATCCTTAGGCGCTAGCCAGGAGCTGCATATAACTGATTGTCAGCAAAGAAAGAAAGCGGGCGACAACTAAGAGAGACGCACAAATCGCCGGCGGGGAAGAATCGTACAAGGTAGAAGTTCGACCGAGTAAGGAATGACGAATTCTAAAAACTTCTGGATTGACGTCGTAGGCTTGAACGACGCCGACATCCTATAGGCTATTCGTCAGAGCAAGGAATAGCAAAGAAAAGGCCACATACGTGACGAGCTCCGCTCCGGGTAGCGCCCGTGTCGTCACCTTCATGACAACACCAAACGTTCCACCTCCTCCCCCACGTAGAGTAAAGAACAGGTCAGGATTCTGATACTCGTTAGCAACAAGGAGGTCACCACTGGGTACTACAATCTCGTATTCCAGCTGTTCGCGTGTACTTTAGCGACCAGGAAAGAAACAGGAGAACCATACGTACTACACGGTCGACCGCTAGTCCGGATATGTTTGATAGTGGGCTAGAGACGAAGTATGAGTGACGTTCAATGGCGTCATGAGGTTCGGTCAGACCGGTGACCACCGCCCTAGAAGAAAAGAGAAGTCAACATGGTCCATTCCAAACCAAATAGCGAACAAACCTGCAGGTATCCACCTCCAATACCGACTGTCGCATCAGAGCCTCCAGATATCGTCAATTTGCTCTCGTTTGCAAACGCCAATATACATCAGAAAATTGAGTCCCGCTCTACAGTAAACATTGAGTACGCGGGATTATAGAGGGTAAGCAATAACGTACCGCAAAAGTCACAGCGGGAATCGGGGCCGCCGTCGTTTCACACCTTTACGGAACGAAGGTGGTGTTGTTATAAGATATCTATTCGTAGTAATGAGCATCGATGTTCTTGAGTAGGAGAAGAGACTGACCTGTTTTAGGTGATGCGTCTACGAACATGAATCGGCTCCTTTGTTCGACATAGACTAAGACTGGAAGACATACCCAGATGCCCAGTGTCCCCGGTCCACTACTCCGACCCATGTAATCGTGCTGATGAAAGTCAGCACAAAGCGGGCAGGACATGTGAAACTGACGGACCCCAGTATTCTTGATGACTACGGGAACACCTGTACGTCTCGAGAACTCGAAAGCAGCTGCAACATCCGTATGATCACCGACATCAATCTAGTTTTCCTGTTAGCAGGTAGCAGGGACATACCGGGCGGGAGAATGACGCACATAGTAAGAAGGAACCGCGCCTTGTCTACACTCTCCGTCCCTTGCTACCGTACTCATCCAATTCAAAGCGCATTCCTCCGCAGTCGCTTGGCAGGTTTCCCATTCTGTCTGTAAATTAGGTAACTGCACTCGCAGTTTCGCGTAAGGAAGACGATACTCACGTTGATGTATGCGCTAACGTGGTCGGAGCGCCTAGCTGTGACTGCCTAAGTATGTTGTAACGAAGAGAGACAAAAAGTACGTACCAGGATCAAGGTAGTTGTCTATCACCCCTGTACATTCACCCTCTTCGAACGAACCGCTAAAACAAGACCTTGCATATGGTGTAGCCAATTGTAGCATTTAACGAGGACTAAGTACATGCAGCTATAGGTGCATCTATCAATGGTATCAGCGTATAGTATAGCGACCATAACAACTGATCCGACCTGGTTGCAGTCTAGCCTGGCTATAACCCAGATCAAAATGCGGTTC
This sequence comes from Desarmillaria ectypa, assembly GCA_030407005.1. Classification (NCBI taxonomy): domain Eukaryota; kingdom Fungi; phylum Basidiomycota; class Agaricomycetes; order Agaricales; family Physalacriaceae; genus Desarmillaria; species Desarmillaria ectypa. The sequence continues at coordinate 4,180,262 of JAUDYN010000003.1, read as the reverse complement.
TTGGACGTGGAACTTGTCACTGCTGCCGACCAGCAAGACTCTTATTAGCGCCAGCAGTATAGGTAATCCTAACATCGCGTCAGTGATGAGAAAGTAAAAGAGGGATGCCAGGATTTACATAGGCGACAGACCTGCGACCGCCGGGTATCCTTCACCGCCGGCATGCCACTGCCGCTACCGCCGCCAACGTCGCGTAACACAGTGAACTTCAAATCTTTAAAAAGGTTTTCAAGAGAGATGCAGAGAAATTGGATCTGCTCACAGTACACCTACCTGTTCTAGCCCAAGAGCTTACCACTGCTGGACCAGCTCATTGTCTCAGTTTACACCCAGCTACCTAAGAACGCAAGAACAGCTACTGCTGAATGTATGAAAATCATGAGAGAGAGGTAGGTCCGTTTCTGTTTGCGGTGCACAGAACGTCGCCGTACTGGTGGTGGTGGTAGTAAGCAAAGAAGAATTAAACATAGAACGTGAGAATTCAATGATCTCGATCACGTGATATTCCTTCACGCGCTGTCAATTTGAATTTCTCATGGCAATGTCTTTTTCAAATATGTCTAAAAGATGTCGTGAAGCAAACTCGCACTCAAGCATGAGTCCTCATTGTTCTACATTGATGAATAAAGCGCAGCAATGGAATATTCTTCAAGCGATAACTTGCCTTTCTGTTGGATACCACTAGATAGGACGCCTTCTCATGTACAAGTAATACCGGAGATGAAATGGCTTGTCGCCCAACAGGATCCACGGCTCTATGTAGTTTGGATTTTTATGGGCACGCTATCGAATAATGTATGCGACTATTGGAATGTGGAGCGGAGCGCAAGTGATAGTGATCTGCACATCAAAGAGAGGTAAGAGAAGTAAAAGGATCATGGAAACGGTGCTGTTCACTGTTATCATGTGGGTAGAAAGTTACTAGAATTGTGGAGCTCCAAGATTGATCGGTGACACAGATTAGAACCAGCGGCGTGGATAATTGGTATCCTATGAACCCCCGGGATTATCACCATGGTTATTATGGAGTCATGTTAATAACCCGGACGAGAGAGCGACACTCTTCATGTAGAGCAAGATTAAGAGATCAAATTATCATGTCGATTCCGGATTCTGAAAATTTCCAGAGTCCTTGAACAAAGTTTTGTTTCTTCCATACCATAGTGTCGGAAATGAATAGATCATCCATCAAGGGAAGGGATGAATGAAAGGTGCGATGTTTGTTTACGGCATCCACCGTCGTGGTCTCACGGTTTATTTGAACTCATTATGTCTTCCGTCAGATGCAGGGACAGTTTTCGGAGCATAGATCCCTTGAACGGAACAGGTATAAGAAGCTTCGTTCATCTTATCTCGGGCTCCGATACAGAAGTGGAATTTTACAATCAACTAGCTACGAGTATACATGTACAGGCCATCTATGACAAGTTTATGTTATGTGAAATAAATATACGATGGGCGAGTAAAGCTGCAATATAAGTAAGCAACGGAAAACAATTATGACGACGATGGACTGTTGGAAAGGGGGATGTGAAAGTGATGGTTCAAAGAAACCGCGATGCGCACGGTGTGGAGCAAGTGTTCTGATGGCAAAGTGGCTGGTAAGCGGCGACAAAAGAGAAGATAAGAAAGAAGAACGCACGGAATCCTGATTCCGCTCCTTTACCCGAAAGGACACCCTGGGGCATGGGCACCTCTCCATCCACAATGGCAACACTGAGGCTCGCTGGCACCGCGACCATTACGCGTCGGCACCGGTGTACTCGAGGATGGCTTCTCGGATGAATATTGGTTCCCGGAATGATGGCAGACCAGGACGAAGTATAATGAAGAAGTACACATAGTTAAGTGCGAGAGAGAATGCAACGTTGATTTAGGGACAAGTTGGGGTGCTTGACTGGAGAAAATATGTTCAAAACATGCCTACCTTTATATCAGTGTCAGTGGCGCGCAGTTTTTTTACAAATACCCAGCTGACCGACCATATATCGGGAAGAATAGTTGGGATGCCCAAACGGGTTAAAAAGTAGTATGAATTGGTAGATCGAGCCTGATTGGTTACTAGACCTTTCCAGGAATCTTCCGTCACATGAGGCCGGTGAACAGTTTGCAGTTTGATTCGACTCGTACCTCCGAGTCGAGCCGCATCCGATGGTATATGAAATTCGAATTAAAATAGCTTGGACGAGGCACAAGATTTGACTAGCTGTCCCGGAGGTAATAATAACGTGAATAGATGAGTAAGTAGGTCCTTGTTCACGGCCAGAACCAGAATACCGACCAATCATAAGTTATCCAGGAATACTACAGTATTGGCGTACTCTAGGCCCAGCATTTTGCGCAGTAGCAGAAGGGAAAGTTCGCTTGCATATCAATCCATAGACTTGTGGTAAAGTACGACACTTTCCAGAATTGTGGCGATACGCCCAGCCGAATCACATTAGTGCATGCCGCGCATTACTAGGAGTTAGCCGGATTTCCTTGGGAAGCTCGGGTATTCTGTCCTGAAGTCATATAATTACAAAGCTAAGCAGCGTCAGCGCAACGAAAACCGTAAGTATCGAGCTGAATGCAACCATTGTGCAGCCACCAAGCAGTTAAAGGAGTGAATTTTGTGCGTGATGTTACACCACGTGGTTACCTTGTGCACTGCCACATCGCCACTACTTTCCACCGTGTTCGAAACATCTCCTAATGTTGTGTCCGAGATTCGCAGAGAGTATTTGGCCTTCCAATTCTTGATGAGTCACCATTTCAAAATTTCTGTCGACGATCACCCCGCATTATAGATAATCATTACATGATTCGGTATTTCATTCCCGAGCGTCAGAGAATTCTATTAATATTTATCAAAGCTTGACTACGGATTACAGACCAGCCTGACAAGTTGATGGATGACCTTTCTTTCAGGTTATTTTAACTCCTAGGATACCGCTCCACCACAAATTCTGTCCAAAGGAACTAAAAACTCATGTTGATTATTCTGTTATCTTCGAGCTTCTATCCTGACACTCATCTTAATTCAAGGAAGAACATTTAGGATTGAGGAGTTTTTCACAGCTTTCCAGCGAAATACGTTCACCGATTGGATCATGCGGTTATCTCCGTCTGGGTGCTTCTCTGCTCGCGTGTCAGGTTCGTTCCAAGGTCACACTTTTAGGGTAGTATCATGTACACGGACTTACCAGGCCGTCCTGTGTCGCTTTGATTGGATGTCGTCCAGTAAGTAGCCAATAGCCTTGATAATCATGAACACAAGGCTCATCAGGTGAACCATTGCAGAGGCACGGCGTCTTCTATCACATGCAGCCTTTGTGATTTCACTACTCAGAGTAATCGCGAACACAGTGATCTAAGGCCTTCTCTGCTCAGTAGCTAAAAGTATTAACCTGGACACCACACCACACTGCAGCCAAATCAACTCGCCCCTTTAGGGCGATGCAATGTTTTCTATCTTGTAATATTCAGGTAAGTGGCGTCACCCCGCAGCAATTGATTTCTGCGCTCCTCCACACTTGGGCTTTTCGGGATCTTAATCACGTTTTGCTAGGGAAAGTAACCTTTACATCGGTGTGTTGGTGTGTGACATTTCAACAGTAAAGCTCTTCATCTAGAAGTTCAGTCTGAGTATTCTGGTGTAACGGACTATAGGTCGGTGCAAATCGCCCTTCTCGGTTAAGGAAATTTAATTCCGGACTCGTAATCCATGCCGACCATATAGACATGAAAAGTTATGCAATACCAGGGGTGGTCTACGCAAAGCAAGTTGCAGCCATATGTTTATCGTGAATGCTGACTGGGACGTAATCACAACGCTGCGGTCGATTTGTTGAATATCGTAAATTAGTAACCCCTTTCATTTCAAATGGTCCAATTCAGAGTAACTCGACACTGATTCCCTAGGTTTGAGAACAATATCCAGTAAGCTGGCGATCATAGCTTTTTGACTAGATGTATTTGTGGTCTGACAGCGCCTTGGAAAGGATAATTGTGAAGTACGTGGCTGAAAATAGAAATATTTCTTCCCGTGCTGACGGTGTCATTATCTTTATTGGTCCTAGCAAGCAACTTGTTTGGGTCATCTAAATTTCTAGTGAATTGATGTATTTCACTGACAGAGCTTAAAAAATGACGTTATTTCAGGCCCACGGCGTTGCCTCCCACTGCCATACCAAGAATATTTCGCATAAAAGCTCGTACAGTCGGAATGACCGCGCCTTCTAGTTCCTAAAACTAAAATTTGACTATCGAATTACCAGTAGAACATCTAGGCTTATCAGGTCCCGGAAGATCCCTCCTGGAGGTCTTCTAGGCCAATTGATGGACCATGAGCTCGAGTGGTAGACATCGCCATTTATTTAATCACTTCTCGACTTTTATCATTTCTTGTCTATCCCTCCCAAGCCGCCGAGCATAAAACTTTCTCTATTGCTGTCAGACCTAGGCTCAACCTGTGCCCATAAGCGCATATCAGGCTTTCCCGTCGTTACCAAGCTTTATCCATCTCCAAGCAAGCTGATCTACCCGTTTATGTTCAGACCTCGGCCCACTCAAAGTCTTTAATAACAATTATATCCTTGCCTCCGTGCTTTCGCTATCTCAGATGATCGATTCTCGCATATTTGAGGGATAACCTACTCTTCCTCAATGTAACACTATAAGTGTTGCTATGCCTCTTCATTCACTCGTCTATTCCGGATTTTCCTTCAAGAATCCATGATTATCTTCGACTTCATTTGGCTAGGGTTTCTAAATACTCTTTTAAACAATTTTTAACAGTTTTAAACAGCGACTGCATCGCAAGGACTTCTGACCAAACAAATTGCCCCTGAACCTTGTTCCTTTCCCACCAACGATATACACTGATTAAAGGCCTGGACTCTCTGTCAGTCTTAAGTCTCGTGGTTCATTCTCGACCGAAAAGAACCCTTGCTACCTTTCTCGGACTTTTTGACGCACAATGCATGTAGAACCCTTGGTAGTGAACAAGGTCCGACCCGAAAGGATATTCGGATAAGCAGAGCTCACAGGAATTTTTAAGGAACGCGGCATAGTGCCTATGCGGATAAGGACCCAAGGCCGCAACCCGTGAAAGTTTTGAATCGATAATGTATTTCATTGAAACTTCGCTGGTGTAAATTCGTTGGGAACTGCGTTATAGTCTGTAATTGAAAGCCTACGAAGGGCTGCGTCCGCTTTTGGTTTTTTATTTAACTGTTCAAGAATCTACTGTTACAACCTGTCATTGTCATGGGTGGCTTCACATATGGTTTATGTATTCCGGATTAATAGTTTTTTGGAAAAGGCGCATTTTACTAGCGCGCGTGGAAGCAGTAACAGAGACCGCAGACCCAATTCCGAGGGTCATGCGACGAACACACTTTCGCATTCGCCCGACATCGAGCCTGCAGGGTTGGTATCAACGCCAACAGTGCGGGGTAAAAGTGCGAGGGAGCCGCGCTAGATAAGGAAGATTTACGGTGGGTGATGGGAATATCAGAGAAGTCTAACCGGTTGCTGGGAGAAGGATACGCCTACCGGCGTCTCCATGGTTTCGGCAGACGGGTCTAGAAGCTCTGTCGCTGTTATATTCGGCCTCCCGCAGTCGAATGCAGCTAAGCAGGATTGACGCAGGACACGGAGCGGCACGCCGAAAGAAGGTTGACGTTGAAGGGAAGTCACTCGGCAGGAGGATGGTGCACAACTCACATCCTTGGTTTTCACGTAACTGTGTAAACAAGAGATCGGTGCTTGTATCTTTGACATGTATTGTCAAAAGTTATCCCAATATAGTTTTCAGAGAGGTTATTACATTCTTCAACCTGTCTTCAATTCCCTTCTCCGAGTCTGTCCATACCGTACGCCACTTCCCTTGGGATTAGGCTCTCCCTTCGTCCATTTTTATATAGATTATTGATTTAACAGATATCTTAGGTCGAAGAATCGCTCTTGAGCTTGATTCTTTGACTTTTGAGTTTAAACTTTGAGATAGTATTACCTCAAAATAACCTTCGTCTTTCTCGTCTTTGCGGAAGGCTCTCATATTTCTCTACCTCTGGAAGCACTGACAAGCTCCAGGAAGCATTTTGCAGACAGGAAATCTCGAACACTTCCCTGTCACGCTCACGCACGCTTGCAAGGCCGCTTGCAAAATTCTAGGTGCCCGGCTAGAGTGCCGCTGAGAAATTTGGCCTACAGATGAGTCATTTGTCCTCTGTATATGTTCAGAGGTTGCATTTCAACACGTTTCTCAAATTAAACTGTTGTGAAAAACGGGGGATGAGTAGATCAGTTCGTTCCCAGTTAGTACATGCGTAGTGTCATGCCAATAGTATTGCGCTTGGCTGAGCTCTGCAAATGCACGCAGATGTACACTACTGTACCTACTTATATGCTAAATGCTAATTTACTAGAATCTTCTACAAGTTTCCTAATATTTCTCTCTTAATCAGCAAGCTCGGCATGATGCCGGATTGCCATCATCTCGGCTCAACTTTCAAATTACAACATAAACCCCTGACCATGCCCAAGGACCGTCAGATAGAGTGATATAACGTTTGCGAAGTGCTCAGAGGATTTCCGCGAGGTGAGCGGGGGCTCTTTGAAATTTGTATTTAGTATCCGCTAGAATTTTAGAAGAAGAAAGAGTAGATCAACGGTTCTTAGATGTATCCTGGTTGATATGTGTAAATGTACACAATGTGGGAGCTGTATCGGACACATCGGCTGGCCAAAACAGTTAAGTACGGTGGGCGTTGGACCAAGAAAAGCCTGTCAGTTAAAATTCCATCTTTCGAGGAAAAAGAGAGGCAACATTGCAACCATTATATTCTCTTGTTCTGATAGATCATTATTATAAAACCCGATAGAAGAAGACTCACCGAAGGCATCCGGCGAAGAGTAATGACATGAAGATAGGATTTAATGATCACAGGTTTAAACCTCCATGGCAGCCACAAACAATGTCTTCAAGGCCAAAAAATAGATGTCATGAACACGACGAGGAAATTTAGAGAAGGGAGTATGATTTTTTTACTTTATAAAAACTCGCGTGGATCACACGGACGTTGAAACGTCATCTTGTTGGAATTCAAAGAGATCGTCACGAAAGGGAAAATGGACTGGATTAAATTGTATTATCATCAGTGGTCCGACCGACTTGGAAAAGCAAGCCAAGCAGAGCGTCAACATGTTGGCAACAGCGTGTACTCCCTCCCCGTAAGGGGAAGATCCGTTGACGATGATAAAAGGAAGGTTGAAAGTTGACAATGTATCAACGCGGGTCTACGTCGTGCAAGTCGCCTGAAATTACGATGCTGGGGCCAAGCGCCAGATCTTGCAACAAATAAGCGCAGGAAAATGAATCCCATGAGGGGATTCTGTAGTGCCTCCCCCTGTACACCGAGAGAACGTAAGGTAATGAGCAGTTTAAAAAAGGACAGTTTCGCACCATAGCATGGACCGGTGATAGGCGCACTGAACTCATTCCGTTAAACAGTGACTCCATTGCCTCGCAGAAACCAGACCAGACATCCGGTATGACCCGATGCTTTGAATAGAACGTCATACCACCATGAAGATTAATCAGCTATTGTACCGAAAGCTGGGGGCTCAGATGCCGTATTTTGATATCAACCACGACTGACTGTCCTTCCCACATCTTGCTACACCTTCAATACCAGATGACTTGCCCGTGGCTTGGCAGCGCCGCATTAAATATATGGGCATAATAGCGTGTAAAAAAATCGTGTTAGGATTTTGCTGGAAAGTTCTAGAAGGAGCAATCCGGCATCATGCCGAGAGTCGATGAGTAAGCAAGAGAGTCGTAGAAAGTTATAGTACATTCTAGATTCTAGTGCGAAGTAGTATAAATATGAGCTCTGTAGGAGCCATAGAATAACAATTCCTTTACATCTGGCTTTACCAGCCTGGAGTCTACCCTGCGCAACACCCAGGATTCCAACAAATCGGATGGGTGGAAGTGATCTTTTACTGAACGCAAGCTATATAAAGACGCGGTGAGACTTAAAACCCTATCAGAGTGGTCGAGATACAAATGGAACTTGTTAATGTTCATTCTTACAAGACGTCGTTTTAGGTCAGGTACGAGTAACAGTAAAGCGTCGTGGTCGTTAGAAAGCTTGGAAGTAGAGCACCTGTTTGCTAAGCAGCCTCGGCTTTCGGACCGACTATGGAGCCGGTCCAGTTTTCACATTCCAACCTCGACGTCAAGGCTTCGCATGCTGGGCGATACAATAAATCACCTGTACGCCATTTTCTGCTTTCAGTGCCCTATAATTACTGGAATCCACGATTACTGGCATATGTATATACAAAACACCTCGCGTGATATTTTTGGCACGGATTATCGCAAGCACTCATACTCGCCAGACTCACCGTTGGGATTGGTAAGTATTACGCTATCCATTACTCAGTGAAGTTTATTTTATTTTCTTCGGCTTTCTAGTAGTTTCTTGGCGCCGGAACCCTTGTAGGTAGACGCACAATGGTTCCCTGTCACTTGTTAATTCACACCTTTATCGAACACCTCGGTACGGAATTCATTATCGGGAAGGATTATCATAATCGAGTTATGCTTTCGCACTCCATATTGCGAAGCTTGGGAACTGGGCACTCATTCTCCACGTCTCAGGTCACCTATCATATAGCCCCTCAAACATTGTTCACAGCCGAATACCCCACTTGAACAGTAACCCCACGCTGCTATTCATGATCGTGGGAGATCGCGCCCTCTTCACTTATCAATACTCTGGGTCAACCAAGCCACCGGTACTGGAACACCCTCGACACTGAGGATTCGACAGAAGTTCGATGCATGACTCACTGTGAATCATACGATCCAGATTCCCCACAGTCCTGTTTCTCTTCTCCAAACACCGTTCCGTCGTTTCCATACTGTGATAATTCTAATGACAGGCTCTCCAATGCTACTCATCTCTTCATAAAGAACGAGAGTTCTTTAACACAATGGGGACGTAAAATTACTTCCGCCGGCTTGCCTTCCGACGGTGGTATGCACATGCCGCCGGGCCCACTGAAAAGTTCAACTCGATAGCTATGGTGGTAATCGCTTACCAGACGTTAAAGCCACACTCGGTCTCGGGCTCGGTGAGTGGTATCCCCTTCCCCCAGCGTAACCCAAGATGTGGCGGTGCTTTCTCAATGTACTTAATTGATTACTTTCCGTTTTATCTTACCCCAAATCACGCTTTACGTTTATCTTTTTTTTCTTTTCCATTCTACCTTTCATTTCGGCTGTATTTCATTCAGCACAGAGGTCTAAATCACCCGTATGAAGGCACTTTCAGGAGAAGGCAGATTCTTCTCAGCCGACGGCCGTCATCCACCCTTCGCATCCCGTTCAGGGTCACATTCCCCTCAACCCCGCAAGAAAAGAATCAGAGCACTTCTTCTCCACCGACGGAATGTACTCAACTTCGCCGCCCGAATCCGCTACGCCAACTTCGCGTGGTGCCGGAATTCATTAAGAATATTCAAATATCCCCTCCGTCTTCGTCACAAGACCACCTCTCCTTCGGTCAAAAATAGAATCAATCACGAGTTACATTCACTCTGGAGGGTACATATCCTCGTCCGAGATTTTCGAACCAGAAGCGCCGTAAACCAAACCAACCAGGTTTCGCCGCCCATCGCCAGAAAATCGTACCTGTACCTAAGAACTTAGGATCAGTGATCCTTACTAGCATCGGATCGTGTTTGCCCTTCAGTTAGGCGCTCCGAGTTCCGAGGAAGGGCAGAATGAGGAAAGTGGATCCACCAACTTACCCCACGCGGCCCTTTGTTTCACGTGGGGCAGTCTCAGATTCTTCATCTAGAATCATCGAGATTGAGGGGGAGGATGAGCATTCCCAATTGATGCAGCTCACCAAGATCAGTAATATGAAAGTCACATAAAAAGCAGGGACACACGCCGCCCCGTGAAAAGCTGAGCAAAATAGACGTCTAGCCTCACTGACACAGCCAGGGTAAGTCAATGACTGCGCCCACAGTGAACGACGCTTTGACAAACAAAAGGCAGCCGCCTTAATTTCACACTCCGTGAACCTATACAGATCTCCGAATGGGAGCGGATGACCTAAATCTGTCATACATCATTCAGATCACCAGGCAGGGGGAAGTAAGGCCCTGCTGCTGTCGAGGCCCGTTCAGAACCGGAACTAGAGTGGAAGGAATAATAAAATTACAAAGCTCACAAGCTAAGGTCAAGCATAAATCAGGAAATTCACGGATGAACAGGTACTTGTGTGCAGAAACGCCGGCATATGAAAAACTCCAGCACGTTCTCATCATGTTCATACAGCGTCGACTGCGACCAATAGGAAGGGTCTGTAACCCGCAACTCGCAAATCTCCGATGACAGATGCACACATCAGAACGACACACGGTATGGTCCAAGGTACCTGGAGATCATGAAAAAACGGCATAGGAATTGAGTCCATTACCAGTTACGATAACCCGGTGATTTTCTTTTGTTCGAGGTATGTGTGAAAGAAAGACGGCGAAGGCGCCTACTTGCACCTACATTTCGGCATCGAGATGATAGAAATGACTAACTGTCCTCGAGTTCAGTTAGGGGTTAGTGGTAGACGGAGACTAACGTGACAACAATATCCGGCCAGCCGCAGGAACTGTGGTACAGCACTGAATACAGCGAATTGAATAACCAAGCGGTATTGAAATAACGGAATGTGGATCGTTACCAGTGGCATGACTGCGACTCGGATAAAGCCTTTGATATCCGCATGAAGACTAGACCGTAGTCCTGGAAATCATCAAGGAAACAATTTGAAAGGTTAGAAAGGAAATGCGCTTACAGCCTTGTATATATATTCCGCGCCCGTAAACCATCTCTAGGTGAGATGTCACGTAGAAAGCCATCTCCAGCGCCCATGCAATAGAGAATTTTTCAAGAAGTCATATTTTCCGATGTACCGGAAAAATAGGAATTGGAATTATGCAGGAGGAGTAAGCGTAAATATGAGTGAGTCACCCATACGATAAATTGAACAGCCTGAGAGCCAAAAAAAAAAAAAAGATGCGGTTACAGTGGAAGAGAAGAATCATCGTGTCGCGGTTGTGGCGTGAGAAAATATTTTTCCGCGACCGTTGACAACCCCTTCAAGTTACTATCATGCTAACATGGACCGACTTGTGTTCTGTCCTTCTTAATTCACATATTGCTCGAATTTACTAACCCTGTGCTACGCCAAACGCGGAGTCCACGTAGACAACCTTCATTTGGGATGCAATAGGGGATCACGATTGAGGATTAGGTTGCTTCCTTGTACACAATCTCATATTTTAATTTTATCTGGTCAGACTCTTTGGCAGTGAGCCCCCCTTCTTTGTCTCTCCTCATTCGATAGCAAACTCTTCAACTGCTTACCAGTCCTATGTACAGGTCTGGAAATACAGCAACGACTATCAAAAAGACTCTTGGTATATCAATATCCTGGTAATCTTTTTTCCCCAAAAATCTCCTTCTGATAGTCGCATACAGAGATTGGTTCACTGATAGTCCAATAGTCACTACTTCTGCAACTCTGAAACCATATTTCTCATCCTCATCGGGAAAGGTGAAATCTGTCCCCCCAGACCTAAGCAACACGATCTCATACACGAACCACACGAACCAATAGAAACCACCTCCTGACCTGCCCTTTGGTGCACCTTCTGTCTAAGAGATTCAAGGGTGCAATATCCGTGGCCGAGTTTAGTACATCCGGGTTCCCTACTAGTACTCATCGATATCGTATCAGCGTAGTCTTCAAAATTTGAGACATTCCCATTTCTGCGACTGCCGCACATTGACTTATGGTTTTATAGATGCTGTAGATGGAGCGCAAGTACTACGTCTGATACAGAGGACACCTGTGACCTTTAGATACTGTGTAGACGAAGGATTACCTTGTACGCAGACCGAGCGAAAATCAAGGTAAGATGATTTCTTCTCAATCGCGTTTTACATATATTGATCGCTATTCCTTTCAGCCGTACCCCTTAGCATGAAATACACTAGGTGTCGTCGAGGGTTGCCTCCTTGTTGGAGCAATGGTGCTATTACTGCTGAAGAACTGAACGAGGTCCAGAAAGTACGTGCATTCGAGAGATACCATGCACTTTGCTAATTGTTTTTAGGACGAATACGATAATCACCCGTTTGGTCGGTCTTTTATTTGCGTTCTCGATATCAATATTCTTTATCAAAATCCACCAAAGATGATGTATTGTGTAAACAGCGGTGAGCCAAAGCATTCTTTTGCTTTCTGCCCTCCCGAGGTGTAGTATTGCGTCGTATTGCATATGAACCATACTTACGTTTTCTCCACCAGTGTACGACGCCTCGCTCTTCGGACTTCTCAACGCTTGGAACGACATCCAAAATGGAACCCCGAATAGCGGATACTCCTCAAACGAAATTCAACTCTCGTTGGCTCGAAGCTCACACGCCCCAATTCAAAGCATATACACACATTCGGTAGGTTGCGATATCTTCTTCTCTAACTAACCGCCACTAAAGGTGGAGGCCAAACCGAGACATATCATAGTCAGTATATCTACAGAGATCGATGGTAACACCGTTCGCACAATTTCTCTCAAGAAACGTTTCTAACTGTTGGAAACTCTAGGAACGATCTTCTGGTCAAGAACACAAATTCGAGTCCACGTAAAGTGGGGAAATTTTGACAGGTTTCTTCCTGTCTACAGTATTTTCATCGTTGCCGTTATCTTCAATATACATGCTTCAATACTCATTCTCTTTTAGTTCGAATGAGAGATCAGTGAGCCGACAGCAGCTACCTCTCCATAATCTGTTGACAGCTCTTGAGAAATATCCCCTCTTGGTTGTACTTGTAGTTCTAATGATGTGCGCGCGGGCGAGTCCTAAATCCTCAGAAGGACCGCCAAGCGCTTTAATTTGGATACTTCAAGTCCATCAAACCACTCTGTTAATGTTGAGTGTCTGACCCTTTTCTCAGGAATGTCCTGCTCAATAGTACTCAGCACCTACCGCCGATGGCGGGCCCAGAAGATTTACGTCCCGTTCCTTCACGTAAATACTCAAAGATACACTATCCTAGAAAGACCTGTTGCGGACATGATAGTCGCTACGAATAGTGAGGATGCAGAATTATTTTACGAGTTGGTCAGTCCCACCGAGAAATATGAGAAATTTGGACAAACTGAGAACCACACAAGTAGATGGCAAACCCATCCCACAGAAAAGTATCGACAACAGGTCTATAAACATTATTTGCAATGTGCGATAGCTACAAGATCTCGAAATGCTACACAAAGAAAGTAGGGTAGTACATGTCAAAACACGTCCGAGGGGATACAATGTGCAATGCGAAAGCGACGACGGTACAGACAGATATAAGTAACAGAATAAAAATGGCCGCTCAATCGAGAATGAAATAAATGCGGTATTGTATTTGCAAGACGAAGAAAAGAAGCACGAGAAATCTGAGTTCTATGTCAGGCGTATTATATGCGAAGTGAAGAATGAATGTATGCGAGATGTTCCGAGATTGATGAAGTGCAGACGGTCAATGAGGAATGATATATGGTATGCGATGAATATTGATTCGTGAGTTTGATTCCTAGAATAAATTTGGTGGGAGCCGAAAATCTGCAGATGATGTCGATGCGAGTTCAAGAGTATCTTTTGAGATATGTACCGTTACTGGTCGAGTTTGATGTAAGATAAGAGCGATGACGATAGCGATGGAATGGAAAGCGAATATTGTCGAAGAAATGGGCCGGTCGAGATGGAGCTTAAGCGAATAAGATTCAGTAGCCATAGTATGCGCGCTGGAGGAAAAAAGTAAGTTTCGGAGTAATAAAATTTGGAAGTAGTGCACCATTCGGTCACTAATTGCACAGTACACGTTAGCTTGACACTCACCGAAATACAGCGGGGGGACTCACAATAACCAAATAACTTTGGAGCCGGTTTTGCACCCACGCAAGGTAACAATATGGCCTCTAATACAGTCGTAAAGAAGCGCGCGCTGGTCCTTGTCGGCCTTTACATATATAATAAATACATCGAATTCATGAGAAGCAGAACAGCGGACATACCGTGGGCAAGACACTGGCGATCAACTGACTGCCAGTCACTGACAGCGCTAGGTCGACGATCGTTGCACGTCGAGCCCTATACCGAATAAACATAAGCACCTGTTGCTGGCAGAGTAGGCGAAAGGGACTATACCCTTTCGCAGGTTCACACATCCTCTTGACCACCTTGTCGAGCGTGTCTTTGCCACCTTCCTTTAAAGCCTTCGTCACTGATTTATACCCCTGTTCATTAGTTGCGTATTCAAGAAGACCTGATATCAGGTGGTCGAGGGTCAGTTGACGATGCTTGTCAGATCCGTGCTCTAAGACTGGAAGTGGAAGGATCATCAGCGACCTGCATCAATAAAGTTCAGAGTAGAACGTACTGTGTTGGATACAATAAGAACCCCATTGGCTCTTCGCAACCTCGCTGAAGACGGAAGGGCCCTGATTCAGCAGCTCGTCGACGATGCCGTCCTTAGCGGAGTCTTCAAGGTTTTCAAAAGCGTGCTGCGAGGGACAGTGTGCGGGTTAAAGAAACAGACATCCAGTGCGACGGTGAAGTCATACCTGAACAACGAGAGATCCAGTTTCATGACACGCGAGCGCGGCCCACTTTCCTTTGAGCGACTTGTTGACACTAGAACGGCGATTAAATACAATGGTAGAAGACAGCGGCGTCGTCGATACGTACAAGGCAAAGATCGGTGGCGCTGGAGGAGTCCATGACAGCTCCATGATCTACGGCCGTTGTTAGGGATAAGGAAATGTATTAGGGAAGATCTCGTACCTTACTCCAGACGTGACTGGCATGCTTATTCACCAGTGTCTGAGCAGGGTCCCCAAGAAGTAATTCGGAAACGATGGCGAGGCGAATATCTTCTTCGCAGTCGAGCGCTTTTTGTAGGACATGGCAACCATAGCAGTTAGTAGCAAGCTCGACGATTCTCCCCCTTTGAGAGAAAGATATAAGCGATACAGATAATAAATAACCAGCGACTTTCTTACCTCATACATCCAACAATCTTTCTTCGCTCCTCAGCTGTCGAGGCGGCTTCAAGACAACGTTGAACTGCCCAATTTCCGAACCTGTCAAAGAATTAGACGTCATGTGTACAGATATGCTCAGCAACTCACCTGTGAGCCATCATCTCAAACCCTCGAGCACAAATTGCGTCCACAATCTTGGCCCGCTCGTTCAAATCAGCTACTTTGAGTTTCTGCTGCAAGAAAATTGAGGCTTGCTGGTCTGATCCTTTGATGATCCGGGAAACAAAAGAGTGGTATGGCGGTGTAGACGATGGGTGAAGGAGAGAGAGAAAATTGATCGGCTAATAAAATATGGTTATATGCGCATCAGAAGAAACAAATCTGGAGTATTAAGCGGCTTACCTCCTGAGATGACTGCCCTTGAGGCGACGATGACGATAATTGCTGGTACGAAAACGAAGGGCGGAGTCCGGAGGAATGTTCCTCGATACCGACACCTCCAGAACTGATGCCGAGAGCATTGACCATCGACTTTTCATCCGAGCGTATCCACTCAGCGTGGGTAGAGAAATGCTCTTGCGTTGGCTGAGTAGTCGCCTGTGGTATATGCCAATCGCCAGAGCTGATAGGCCCGCGACTAATACCGACATTTGTCGCAGTTTCCTGGCGATGGGACATTTGAGGCTGTGTGGAGTTGAAGAGCTGAGAGGGAATTTGTTCAGAAGGAGAAGCCTGGTACACGGAGTATGATGACTGAGGAACAATATTGCCAACGGCAGCTGCAGCGTGAGAGTCGTAAGATTTCAAATAATAAGGTAAAGAATGGAGTTGGCTAGGAGCGTGGAGGTAAGTAATCCCGGAAATTGGCATCTGCGAAGAGTTGAAAGTTGGTGAATGAGATAATGCGCCGTTATCTGAGATGTGATGGATTCTCGTCGGCGAGCTAGGCTCGAATAGCAAGGAGGACTGGGGAATATACGAGCCAGATCGTGGACCTGTAGCGAACTCATAAGGCGATTGAAGCTGCTTGACGTCGAAGGATCTGGTCGGAGAGAGGTCGGTGGGAGTCAGAAGAGCAGAGGAAACCGACGCAGGGGAAAAATCTGGGGATCCTGGCGCCGCCGTCTCGAAGCTTAGATTGAGGGCAGGATTTTGTTGCACGAAAGGGTCGGGTGAGTTGAGATTCAGAGTACGAAGCAGCTGCTCGACGTGCTGCATATAGTCAGGTCAAAAAGAATTCCGACGGTAAAACTGGAACAAAATACATACCGAGTCGTCGAAGTCGCCCGTAGGACTGTTCTTTTTTCTCCCATCCCCGATAGCACCAATCTCCTTCGTCGTCGTAGACCATATACCTGGTGCAGGTCCAAAAACGTCCTCCCGAGTGATCATTGGCACCGTCTGGGAAGAAACCTGCATCGAACGCAAGGGCTGCTGCTGAATTTCCTTCTCGGCAACCTTCGAAAATGAGTCTAGCATCTTCGGCCACGTCGCCTCTGACGGCTGGGGTTGGGGCGCCCATATCGACATCATAGGTGGTCCAGATGGCTGTCGAGGGCAAGCACCATTTTGTGGTGGTGGACTGTGATCATGAACGGCGAGGAAGGACTGGGCACTGTCGGTGGACGGCATATGAAGGGAGGGAGATGGTGGTGGTAAGAAGTCAAGAAACGTCGCCGCCGTCCTTTTTATAATTTGTGAAAGAAGCCCCATCAAGATTCGCATTCCTTTTATGGAAGCGCATTATCCTTTTTCGTCTTACGGTTATTCCGGCGAATTTTTTTTTAGCCAAAGGACGATTTTACCTCAAAAACTGCAGAATGCGTCGGGCCAAGTGTCGAGAATCTTGAGAGTTTCGAAAATTGTGCATTTTATGACGCCCGAGCTTGAGCTAAGGCAAAGCAAGATTGCCAAAGATGATTTAGCTCTTTAATTTGTAGGATAGCAACCCAAAAGGAGAAGTTAATCCTGATATAAATGACCTGTGTGAGGATAAAACTACAACGAGGAAGTTAGAACATATCTGACAAGCTGGACATTTTCATTAGATTGCGTCAAATACTTAGATCTGACATTGCACATATCACGATCAGGATCCATGACGTTAGGCCAAGGTTTGTTTCAAATTGGGCGGCCTAGGTAGCGACGACTGATGGAAGGTGGAAGGCTACCCGCGTCTGTGAAGATAAAGAGGCAGAAAATGGGTTTCGGCTGTCAACAGACGTATATTTTCGTGGGGGAAATCTATGCCTGAGAGTGAAACCTTGAAGGGCCGCCACCCAAGCCGATAAGCGTCGGCCCCGACTTCCGAAATCAAAGGGGATAACGTCGCTGCAAGAATGAATACTGCGCCAGAAATCAATAGTCTCCTTCCTGATCACAAGGTGGCTTTCACGTACCTTTGGCGTGCCATCGATTCACCGTACACATTGCATCTCAGCAATTTCTCGATCCGTCGATATAAGAATTCCGGTAGAAGTGGGTTCGGCTTTCTACTCTTTCAATCTTCGACCGTCGGCCCCGAAGCTCAAATTACCGACACCTTAGAAAATGTACAGAATAAAAACTGGTACTTATATTATGTCATTGCAGTATTATGGAGTATGTATTCGGGGGTGTCCTGCGATGGGATGTCCTGTCAAGAAGACCAAGAAGCCAGACAGAGACAAGGACGCGATACGTCGACGCACGCATGCGCTCTTCACATCGTCACTGATTTATTGAACGACAAGGAACGATCTCAGAAAATTACGAGTTTCTTTGCCGTAAAGCTAAAGAGCTAACAAAAGGTGGAGCAGTCTGGCTCAAACACCGTGAAAATGTCATACAAACAAGAGCAACAACCCTGACTGATCCCAGCAACAGAGTGCTCCAGGGTCCACAAGCCGGAAGGAAGAAGAAGTCATGTATCCTGGCAGCTTCTCGCTGGGTTCATGATACGTACGCATTAACCGATGGTTCTGTGAAAGTAGAAGGGAAAGGGGTAAGTGGGTACCCGAACCGGAGCCGAGAGATACTGAACCCAAAGCAATCCTCAAATTTGAAATTCTACAGAAGCTAGTACAGAGAGACTCACTGAAAATACCTGGGATAAGAAAAGGATAAGAACGAAAACACGGAGGAAGCAAACGTAGAAAACGGGGAAAGAGAAATTTTCAGACAGGTCCTCTGCTCATGAGGCCGAGATCAAAGTGCAGTTTCGATGAAGTATCGATGTTGCCTGAGATGCCGGAGTATCAGTCAAACTTCAGTTTCAATTGTAGGAAAAGTTCTGGTTAGAATCAGTAACGGTACAATAGAATTCATAGGCACAGCGGTACCGCTTATTTTGAATCTTTTTTATTCAAACCAGTAGAGACTTGTTTCTTAAAATTCTTTATCATCATGTAGAAGTGGATCAAAGCGGTATCCCGTCTGCAAATGTGAAACACCGACCCATTTCAGTTCAAACTCCAGATGCTCCGCTGCGACCCAGGGGTGCTGATCGCTGAGCTCCTTACTTTAGACATCGTCAGTTCTCTTAACGTAGCGCCAATATGTCCCTTCAGCTTTGGGTGACCTTTAAATATTCGATACTCGTATTGGATTCTACCTATGCTATTTACCTTCGGCGGAATCTGCACCTCCTCTTTGGATCTTGCTCAGAATGTGACTACTCTCGTTAATTTTCGACATGGAATGCGGAGATTCACTACCCAGTTTCTGAGATGATTCATTGTTGCAAAGCTATCCAGTGAAATTTTATATAGCCCCACAAACCTATTCCTTCGCTTTGGACTCTCAATTTGGTCTACTCTACTATCACCTGGTTACAACGATCTTCTCTCGGTTGCCAATGGACTTTTAACGATACCATGAACCTTGCTCTCTTTTCATAGTATCGAGTTTGGTTTCGGCATCTGGTCTTAGTTTATTCTATTTCGGTTTGGCTTGTGACCACTTCATCATGCGAAAGGGAGCACCTATGACCGCTTTTTAAGAGACTCACGGTTCCTCCCATCTCCCGCCTAAATATGCTATCTCTCCCGTTTCCAGACTATGTCCTATCCTAGTTATCGACCACCGACTCCCCAAGGAGGGCGATACGACTAAGACAGAAAGGCTGTGGGAAGCCGCTCGAAATCCCGGTTTTTGGTAGCACATTTCTCCCGTGAAGCCTGCTCATATCACATCATTGATAACCGTAGCCTGAAAAACCATAACGTCGAGGAAGAATCCAACCGTATGTTCGACATGGGCGAGGAAACGATGAAACTGCCTCTCGAGGAGAAGATGAAATACGAATAAGGCGATGAAGATAGATCCTTCGGGATAGTTATTTTTTCCAGTGTATAACCTTCGGCTCATCCTCTCCAATCAGATATAAAGTAGCAGGCAGCAGTGCCGTAGACGCATCAGGACAGCAAGACACCGTCGAGTTCATCAACGTTTCGAAGGACGATGCACTCGCTTACCCAAACATCGTTGACTGCACCTACCCATTTGCCGTAAACGAGAGGATGAAATCTACCATCACCCCATTCATCGTAAAATTGGTCCAAATGAACGATACGATACTATCCTGGAGATCTTCAATGACAAGTTTAGTGTTAGGAATCTGCCGAAATCAGGATATGAGAGTGAGGGGCGACAAGTGATGATCGAAGCGAGGTAGGATATGTTATAGAGATGTATGTCGTTAGGGAATAGAATAGATTCCGGCAAGGGTTCGTGAGGAGACCTGAGAGGTCCAGTTTGCGAGGTAAAGGGGTCAGTAAGTGCGAAGCAGTTACTGTAGGAAGCAGCTGGTGAGCGCGGAGCTATTATGGGCTGTAGATGAAGACAAGCGCTAGGCGTAGTCTTCGGATTGGTGTCGGAAAGCGCTTGGCGTATCCAACGAGTTGTTCAGCAGGCGCTAGGCGTAACTGATGAGGTTTCTGACAAGCGCTAGGCGTAGTCAGGAAGCGAGGAGATTGGCAAGCGCTAGGCGTAACCGATCAGATGCTTAGTTCACACAATGAAGTGGACTTGAAGATGAGTAGCTTGATTTCTTTCTTTTACAAGGTTACAGACGGTATTTATATACTAAAAGGCTCGAGTCATGAATATTCTACAATGTTCTATTATATTCTAGTATGAGCAAGAAGAATAGAGAAAGTAAAAGAAAATTATGTGTGAGTCACTGCTAGGACCGAGAAGGCCGAGTGTAGGCATGCGTTGACTCATGCACCGAGTTTACAGATACTCAAGATCCATGACATTTAGGTTACCGAAAGGAACCTTCACATGACTTCACTCCAAGGATAAGTACAGTGGATACGAAGCACGAACGACGAAGAGCCCCCCAGGATATGCTCCCGACCGGATGGCGATCGGGGCCCATACGGACTTTGGTTCCCTGAGCTTTTTGCAAAACAGATTGGGTGGTCTGCAGGTCCTTCCACAGGGTTACACAGAATGGCGATATGTCAAGGTGAGTCCACATGCTCCCTTACTCGAGCCTCCCTTGGTCAAATGGCCAAAGTGAATGCCAAGGTATGCAATCTGTAATGCTGGCGACGCACTATTATTGCTCAGTGGGGGTATCCTCCGTTCGAACCTGCATCGGGTCCTGTAGCCTGACGCTCCATTAACTTCGTTCGCAACTAACCAGTTTCAAGGCAACCTTCAGGCCCTCAGTCCGATGTCAAGAGATGGTCGATGGTCTTCTTTACCACACGAGGCAACTCGAAAATCCTTCATGCTTTAGTCGAGAATAGCCCTCTCATTGCAGAAGCAGTGCGCTATACTCCGGAGAAGAGCTTCGAGACTAGTCAGACGGCAGTTGTTTGCACGGCCGGTCAAGTATCAAAGATTAAACGACAGAGTGGTAGGTGTTATCTTTTTTTATGTAGCTATTAGTGAGGTGTTCATGAAAATGGTACAGGGTCCTGAAACTTAAAAGGCAAGTAGGGAAACAGAAAATGAATGATATGAATGATACAGAGTATATTGTTTTATTAATCGTAAGCCCTATCGACACAAGTATGCCGAATCCATTTCTATCATATGAGGTTTTCGGTATAAGAGGCTAGCTCAGACTCTCGGGCGCTATCATGAAGCGAAGACCGGTTTCTGGGGACAATGATCCAGATGAGCATGAGACATCTTGCATTGTACTGAGTTTCTCGTGCGCTAACGAGCACTGCAATTGCGCTACTTTGTATGACTTCAGACTCAGTGACTGAAAAATGGGTGTCTGACGCAAACCATCAACGCATCTTATTCGTGCTGTATTACTTCGAATTTCCACAAACTTCTGCGTAGACAGGGGGAGAAATTTGATACAGTTGAACTAATTGGCTTATTTTATCATTGGATAACGAGGCATCAGAGCTGATGAGTTCCTTGGAAGTTGACATGGCTTCTTTTCAAATTAAGCAGCACGCCTGTGTGTGTATGGTTCCCATAGCTGACAATATGCTGTCGAACTGAACAAACAACATGCCCTTCAAATTCTTCTTACTGAGAATGGCTCATATCAGGGAGGCCTATTCGGCAAACGGGGAAAGTTACTCACTCAAACTGAACAGAAACTTTCGAAACACGACCCATTCTCGAAAACAGTTTCTGGCAATCCTTTTTCTGCAGGATGTCGTGCTGCTCTTGGTTTAAGGTAAATGCGAGTGAGCTACTGGGACGTAGGGTGAGAACAGTAACCAGGCTGAAATGCATGGTGTGGTCCCGAGCAAGCAGTTCCATCCCAACTCTTTTCTTTGCAGCCTTGAACTAGAACATCTTCATAAACTGCTCTACCGCCGGTTCTATCGCAAATCCAAGATACATAACGTAGTTTATTGTCATCCATTCAACTTCAACGGCAGCCATGATGATATATTTGGTCGACTTACCTTTCTTTTTGGCAAGAGGGATGCGGAAACTGAGGCATGTGAGACCTTATGTAATCGGTTTGCCCACGATTGACACGTTTATGCAGTCGTCGGGGATGCTATGTGTTGTATCTCGATGCTTCGCTTCAGCGGTCTCCTAGAATTCTTTTCTTCTATCGGGTGACAGTCTGCGAGGAAACTGTTTTCATCGTCGTGGATGTAATCAAACAGGGACTTTTCAAAGTTTCAGTCTTCACAAAGAATATTTCTGATCAAAATTCATAATATTTTACATCAGAGAATGATAACTAATAAGAAACCCACATTGAACGCCGTGGAGAAGGCGAGGAAACGAATTTCGAGTTGATTCAAGGATTTGTTGTGATTGAAGGATTCAATTCCATGAGGAGCGATTTCCCGCAACCTCTGTAAGTCAAACCTATGGGTTATGTGGTCTATAGTGAGAATACAAGACGCATTGTAGCGCCCCAAGGATGCGACAACAGTGCTTGGTAGTCGATCCTCAGCATAGGCGATTTTCAATGACAGAGGACTTCCTCCGTTTCCTTGTAAGTACCGACTAGTACAGTTCTTGTCATGAAACTACACTGAAAGGCGTGTTTTCTGTGGTTGCATCTTCTCTATTTGAGTATTGGCGTTCATTGTCTCGAGGATAGTCGAAACATTATATCCCTCAGGGAAATTTTCTGCGTAGACTACACACTCAGCAGAGTAAAGGGTTTGTAAGGAGATACAACGAAAAATTAGAGCACCATGCGAACGACGAAGGAGAGAATACAAGCCGGTTCGTGTTAGCATGGTAAGAACTGGAAGGAGATGTTGGTGATCGAGGAAAAATATCTTCTCACGCCACAACCGCGACAATAGATTACGTTATTGATCTCCTTTACCTAACCTTCACCCACGTTCCTTCAATTTGTTCGCCTTTCTTCCATATCTTTCCCTCCGTCAGCGAAAACTCGCTCGGGTTTTCGGGTTTTTAGGTATATCTTTCGTATAAATAGGCAGCTTTGCTCATTTACCATCCGTTCTGGGTGCATCTATGCCATCTATGTGATCTCAAATAATCTGCAGATTTCTCCGGCGTATCATGACTTGAATAAACAGTTCAGCTATCTGAAACTTTATCTATTGAATAGGTGCTGCAGATGTCCTGACATCTGACTAAGAGACCATATTCTGTACCTCTAGAGATGACATGAATGCCTTTTATGAAAATTTCTCTCTAGCCTTTCATAGTTATGTCATTATCTCCTTAATTTCGGGGACTACGAGCTACTGTTCATGCGGATACGAATCTGCCATCCGATTTGCAGCCATCCTACCGGTGTTAGCTCCATTACCTCAAAACCGGGTTTTTCTATTCAGTTGACTTTATCCAGCGCCAAACGACGCTAGCGGTACGGCTGGCCGAAGATGTTTGTCATTGATTAGCTTGCCGGCTACTATTTCCCCCCGTACAGCAACTGAACCCATCTACTCTCTATTGCATCCGACACATCTCGGTGCCGAAATGTAGGTGCCAGCAGGCGTCTTTGTCCTCCATATTCTTTCACACATCCCTCGAACTCGTTAAAATTACCGGGTCATTGTAACCATTGTGACTCAATCAATTCCTGTTCCTATGCCGTTTTTTTTCTTTTTTCATGATTTCCCTGAAGTCGACCAGGGACTTCGGGCCGTGGGTTCTGATATCTGTAGTCGGAGGCTCGTAAAATGCGAGTGGCGCGCATTGTCATTGGTTATTGATAACTGGCATCAGTCGCACTCGAGGCCCTTGTGTTTTAAATGCCATGACATGATAATAGGTATCCTGCTGAAGTTATTTACATGTCAATGTTCTGCGTTAAAATGTTCATTCACCGGTGAATTCAGTGCAACGCTAGTCCATCCTTGGCATACTGGCTGGGTGATTTCATTATGCGCTACGGTCCCGATCCTAAATGGAGCCCAGATAGCGCCTAGCTGGAAAATCGACCTTAGGATCTGAATGACGCATCAAAGATTTGTGTTTCGTTTCATTCGGAGATCTGCATAGAGCAGGACAGGTTCACGGGCTGTAAAATTAAGGCGGCCGTTACCGTAGATTTATTTTTATTCAACCACCCTTTCGCGCTGGCAACTAATCAACGCTGACTGCGAATCAGGCTGTACGTCTATTTTATTCATGTTTTTCACCCACCGCATCGTCCCTAGTCAGTGCCTTGCGTATTGCCGATCTTCGCGTACAGAATGTTCCTGTAGTGGCCGCCATCGCTCCATAATGGCGGGTATTTCTTCCATAAACCTATACCAATTTGCGTTACTCTCATTCTTCGGCCTCTGTAAATCTATATCATGGTTTACATACGAAGCAGCGGATCTTTCTTAAGCGGCGTTCGGTTCCTATGATCCGAGCCGTCGTGGTCTGAGTTAAACGAGTATTTATCATCACAGGACATTTATTTTGAAAGATTGGTACCAACCTCTGGTTCTAACTATTTGAGAGCCCTGCTGCCGGAGGCTCTTGATGTTACTTAATGAGGAACTCCACTCCATCGGCGCCAACACCGGCGGGGCCCCTCAGGGGGCCCATGTACGCGTCGAGTGGCTCGCATGGGTTGGGTTGAAAATAATGCTGAAAATTGCATTTAATGTTCATTGATATTTATATATATATAAAGGAAAGAGAATATGTCAAGCTACTGATGAAATTCTATGGAAAATACTTGTTTTGGTGGGACCAGTTAATTCTTTGCACAACGAGGTAAGGTAGGCTGAGATGGACATAAGGAAGATGGGGCCTGATGGGGCAAAGTAAAATAACACCATTAAGCGTGATATTATCGTAGTACAAGACTGGTTAATGATTAATGCTCGCAATTGGTACTCTACGGCTACAAGGTCCATAAATTACGATTGATTATGATGGTAATATTAGATGAATAGTAATAGACTTCACATCATCTATTTGTGTGAATGATTTTCCCCGCCTCACAGCTGACAGCGTGTGACACGTACAACAGTGTTAACGTCAACGACCGAAGAGGACTTGAGGAAGGACCTGGTGACGAAACCCAAATATATTGCAACAGTATCACGTACACAGCCGTAATCGGCCCACCAGCCGAGTGTGAAAACGTTCAATCGCTGGGGCTCCTGCAGAGCCCCTCGGGCAGTCCCCGGAGCGGGGCTCCCCAATAGTTGTATTCCGGACTTCTTACCTTGTCAAGTCGCTAGTTTGTACACTTCCTCAGAATTCGTACCGCTCCAGTCGCTAACGGAAAATGACACCCGTTAACAGCGTTGAGCGTCATTAAGACAATCTTTGATCATATATACGTATTATGTACAGGGTACAGGCACAACAAAGCTGATTGTCCCGAAACAAATCTAGTTCGGTTTGGCTCGACTTCGATGCGCCACATTTTAATAGACTTAGCGGAAGAGTCACATTATAAGAAAAGATATCAGAATGGATAGCCAGATGAACTTGGGAAAAAGCTGATTAGTTCAGTCGTAGTACCTTCAAATAGTGACGTTAGCCCAGATTTGGGGAAGGAAGGCGAATACTCAATGGGCTTGATGCTACATGATGTTGTCGCAATCTGAAAGCTCAGTTTCCAGTAGCCGATATGACCGACACGTCCCATAAGCATTGCTGAAGTAGGATTCTCTTGGGAACTATCTTGCCACGAATGGTTGTGTACGAAATTGAGTGTGTTGGTAAAAATGTGTCATCGTTTCCTAGGCGCCTTCATATCGGTAGATTTAGACCTTGTGAGAAAACACCCGAAATGAAAGGTAACATGAAGAAGGCAGGCGTACATTTTCAGAGGCTTATCGCGGCTATTAGTAGTACGGCATCAACTACTGTTATCTATGGAAAGGCAATCGGTTTAGAATTGGAGAAATAAAGATGCGATATCGCATCACCAGTGGGGTACTGGAAATGTTCTGGGGAACGGACCGTCACGTATCGACCCCGAAACTGTTTTTGACTCCACGGTTAGCGAATACGACCATGATTATCAATTATGAATGGCCTTGAACGGCCTTGAAGCATATAGCTGTCCGAAGTGATTCATGTCCCCTGCAATCAGCTGAGAGCCTTGAGGATTTAACAGAGAGATAAAGAACGTTCATCCTGTATCGAAAGATGAACAATTACGCGGGTACATGACAGCAATGCAACGAAGAGCATGCGATCACATGTTCGGATGGGAAAAGATAATCGGTAAGACGGAAAATTGAGATCATAAGATTCATTATGAGTCATAGTACATCGGTTAAAGTCTTTATCAAATTTTCAGAAACACAGAGTATTACGGGTGCTTTCAAGCACACATGCAGCTGCTCTAACCAGAGTATAGATCAATACAAAGGATAGAAGTCCAAGCAAACAAGATTGCTTGCACAGTATTACTTATGTGTCTCGCCGTAAGCAGAAGTAGGTTAGCCAATGAGGGGATGTCTGTGACCCACAATAATATAGCGAAGAACTGAATGGTGAAGGACACGAAGGCTTCACAGATTTCCATCCGTGTAAAAAGTGTGCTACATCGGTTCCTGTAGGTGTGTTAAAGAGGTACACGCTTGGCGGAAGAAAATCTTAAGCGCTGCAATGTCGCAAAGTTCACCGCAGCCGGAGCTCACCGTGGACTAGAAGCAAAGATAATAAAGACCTCTGTTATGATTATCTCCCGGCTTACAGTGTAGCGGAATGCATTCTGTTGGGATTTGAGAGTTGAGCCGAGATAATGGCAATCCGGCATCATGCCGAACTTGCTGATTAAGAAAGAAATATTAGGAAACTTGTAGAACATTCTAGTAAATTAGCATTTAGTATATAAGTAGGTACAGTAGTGTACATCTGCATGCGTTTGCAGAGCTCAGCCAAGCGCAATACTATTGGCCTGACACCGCGCATGTACTAACTGGGAACGAACTGATCTATTCATCCCCCGTTTTTCACAACACATTCTAACCGACTAGAACGCAAGTCATGATGAAAATTTTGAGGGCACACGGAAAATTGCGGCAATTTGGGACCGTCGGCCGAAAGTTACGCGCTAGCTGCCTGCCAATAAGTGTAACTTCAAACTTGCCACTAACCACGACAACGCTTATTCGCTAATCATATTTCCACTTAAATATCGACTGAGGTACACCTTTGCCCACAGTAATGGGTCACTATGCCCACAGTCTGGCGGCGTTAGATAGCATCGATGGGTGGGGGGTCTCAAAATGCAGGAAGGTAGCGGTATCTTACCTTGCTTGAATACGCAAACCACCTCCAAGATCTTTGTGCAATGGCCAATCAGTTACATTCATACTGCCTTGCGCCATACCCGAAGTATGACGTCTGGTTTGAGTGTCGTGCCGTTCTCTGTCTTGGTTTTTACGATGTGTTTCACCTCATTTTTAAGCGAAACAATGCGAAGTCGTATCCTATAATTTATTCCCTTCTGTTGATAGAAGATTGAACGCTTAACCTGGGTATTGCAACTTCACTGGGCCCGCGTTGATACGTCGATAGTCTGTCACATTCGTCAGCGTAGCAATTCGAGAGTATATAAATGCTGCTGTCTTGCTGCTATCAGTCCACCTCGGTGTGTCTATCTAATATTACTTAAAATACCAATATTGATACATCACAATTCAGTTCCTCTGAGATTCAGATTATATTCTCTATTTGAATTTCAGCCAGCGTTGCTTAATGCCTGTGTATGCAGGTATCGATACCCGGCTGTAGAGTTCTAACAGACCAATGCTAGGCAAAGTTTCGCGGGAACATGCTTTGTCCCCCGGCGAGCACCAATTGGCAGTTTCGTTTTTGCACTCATTTCCGATTAACAGAAATACAAAGCCCTTTAACGTCCGTCCTTCAAACGGTACCAGCTACCCCCCTTACGTTCTAAAAAAAAAAAGAAAACCCGGCGGTTACTTCACTTATCTTTGCATACGGATGTCGGACCAACACCTGCTATGACACTTGGGCCTTAACGATCTACAAAATGATGCCTCCATGCCTCTTTCTCTTTCTGATCAAAGTTCCAGTGATATTCCATAACATTCGGACCAATCTCCGCCGACGACCATTTTCCAACACTACTGATTCCTTTTCACCTCTACGGATATTTCAGTCTCATGGGCCATAGTGGCTCTGACGATGTACTATTTGGCAATACTCGGACGCTTGGTCATATATTAGGTACACGTCACAGGTCTAAACTATAGCTCTTCCCTGTTCTTTGCTACTAATTACATCAACTCCAACGCTTACACTTCCATCCGGCATCCCCTTCTACAGTCGGTGGGTGACGGCTTCTAAAGATCAAGGGGTACAAGTATCCTACCCTTACAACAATCGCAAGTATACTTTAATATTGGCTTTTCAGCTGGTCATATGCAGGCATACAACCAGTTCTCGGGGATAAATAACACACCCGACTCGCCTCGCAGAAATGCCTCAAGACCTGTGACACGACAAACGTGGTCGACAATGATTCATCCGTGCCTGTAATATTATTGAAGGTGTTGGCTCAAAGATAAGACATAGATTATAAATTGATTACGTATATGAGCATTTGCCGTGTAAATTCGCCCACTATCTACGTGAGTCATCGTAGTGATTCACTGATAGCCGTAACTACAATAAAAATATAATAGTTTCTTTTCAGGACATGTGATGCCGGCGCTCGCATTGCACTTGAGCTGGTTCCGTTAGAGTCTCCGCATGCAAACTTATTACGCCGTTATAGAGCTACACTGCAGAGGCTGATACGCTTTTGATAACCTAAATTGGAATCTTAAAAGGTTTCGATTTAAGCTTCAGTTGTTACTACCTTGTTTTGAGCGCTGTAAAACGAAAAGTTACCTTAATTCTATTGTTCCATAGGGGGAAAAGTTTTTCATACCGTTTTACTGACGGCCTTTTCGGGACCGAGAAAGGCTTTGTTAAAACAAAGCTTTTTAAGGTTTCGTTTTTTACGAGCTAAAGTGTACTAGCCTCTCCTGTGAAACACTATGCTTGGAATCCCGGATACGCACACCGAGGTCATATGTTTTCCGTCCAGAATAAGGAAGTCTAAGGATCTCGTCGCTATGGAAAACGGAGAATGAGTGGCATGCACTGCTACTACGAGACTTACAAATGGAGCTAGATAATAACTTATGTACCATTCGGTGCTGCAGGTTTATCACAGCGGGGGAAGTAGGGGCGGTACTAGATGAATACTAGGATACAAGATTCTATGAGATCAGCATAATCGTTTCCCCCATCACCATATTTATGACCAAGCTTCACCCTATCCTGTTCCCTTGACTCTGATTCTTTATTTTGCTTCTACTACTATCCTTGTTCTAGCCAACTCTCTCTATCACTCTAGGCCTGCACTTCTGGGGACCTCAGGCTATGCTGACAGCCACTGATTGACGGAGCCGGAACGTAGTTGGCGACTTCAGCGTTAGTCTTAGTAAGTACGTCCAGACTCCGGTTCCAATGTATCACCCATCAGTAGGTCAGAACAATTTTATTTCGGCTCTACTTGTTCCTTAAGGTATTATATCTCCCAGAATAAGGGTTTCCTTCCAACAGGTACGTCATAAATGACGAACATACAGGACCCCATTCGTTTTTTTGATATGCATAGGCATTCGTTCTCTGTCTTCTTCTCGACCCTGCGGGGCCTCGGTGATCCAGGTTCTGCTTCTAAGCAGAAATAATCTATGAGAATACCATATCCGTGCAACTGTTGACACGACATATCAAGAACCTGTCCCTTTCCCACCGACCTCTGCGGACGTCCTAGAGTTTCTCGGGCTTTAGCGTGATTTATTGGCATATTGACTAGCCCCACATCGAATCAGTCCTCCCCGATGTCAAGCGCGTCAAGATTTACGTTATCTTTCAATTTTGTCGTGATTGTAGGAGGCCGAAAAAAATAAAAACATAATGTCTAGATTCCTCTGTCGAAATATAGGCAACTGTAGGTATATACTTCTCCCACGACGGGGCATAATTTCTCCAACAATGCCACTAAAAAGTGTTCTTATCCGAGCCCTCTCTTTACCCCACACCGCTTGATCAGTATTGGAACCTAGATAGATACGGGAAAAGCTGGCTACGCCAACCGGAAATCTACTTCTACCTGCCCTAGACCTTCACGTGACCGGCCTTCGTCTCCCCTCTTCTATGCATTCAGTATCTCTGCGGGATCGGTGAAGGAGCTGGTCTTCTGATGCGAACATGCTAGTGCTCGCTATCTGGCCCTACAGCGTTTGTTTTATGGCTCCCGGCCTCTGTTACTCCCTCCACATGACAGGGATTAATGCCTCCCGTCCAAAACTTTGTACGCAGAATACACGCGGAATCTTACCATGGCAATAGGATTTCTTAGGGGGGAGAGAGTGCACCCTCTCTCCAGGAAACTTTATCATGCGATTACCGTAAAAGACAAT
Source organism: Desarmillaria ectypa (assembly GCA_030407005.1). Lineage (NCBI taxonomy): Eukaryota > Fungi > Basidiomycota > Agaricomycetes > Agaricales > Physalacriaceae > Desarmillaria > Desarmillaria ectypa. The sequence goes on along the minus strand of JAUDYN010000003.1, from coordinate 4,149,855 downwards.
TGCCCTTATCATAAAAAGATTGACTAGCATTTCGAGATCTCTTTTCGACTTTAAACCTTCACGATAGGAAATTTTAGTCTGAGATTTACCCACTTGATCGTATTAGGGAGCATATGATGCTCGACCCTGTCCCTACCACCGCTGATTGCCTCTGGTGTTGGCTGTCCTTTCTATCCACAAAATATTTTTTCTAATTGCCCCTTCGGAGAGTACGCTGTTTTGGACATTCATACACAGTGAGAGTCACGTAGGAACTTGATGAATTCGAGATACGTGGCAATAACTCTGTTCTGGTAGTGAACGAACGTCGGATCGTATTTAGATAGCCTGAAGGTAAATATACTTACATGCAAGACTATCAATCAATACACGACTTTCGATTCCAGACCATTCAGAGCGCTATTCAGTGAAAATCATTGATGAATAAGGAACAGCAGGCGGTTCGGTTCGGCACAGAAATATTATCCGACACCATCGTACATCCGAAGCGTCAAAGAGCCTATCTCGAGAGTCCAGACAAAAGGAAGCCGAAGAGTTTGTCACAAAAAAAGCCGGTGATCTGCGTCGGTGGCGATGATTTGTCGTGAAGAGGGACGGGCATAATGAATGCAAGGTACGCGTTGCGCCACACGGTGATTATATTGAAGAAGGAAGTGTGCTTTGCGCCACACATCGTGAAAGTCAATCATCCGGTATGGCGACGGCACCGAGACAGACCCACAAGAGAAATACAAATTTAGTGGGTCGAGACTTTGGCAATAGAGAGAAGGTTAGAAGCGTGTGCGATGTCGGAGTTGACTTTGGACTAGAAAAAGTCTTTGTGATATGGCTAAACCCGAGAGATGGTTACAAGCCAGGTTGACAGTGATAAAGACTGGGATTTCGTACCCTGTTTGGGAATCATGAGCATGAAGAAAAGCCCGGTGTTGCTGCAGTGACTGAGAGGGCTTGGCATTGTCCGTCGCTCGCGGACCATCGATTGGTCTAGAAGACATCCGCGATAGGCGCTTGTGGTTCGGACGATACGACGAAGTTTAACTCTGGGTGAGGTTTCAGCTCCTGAGCCAGACAACGCCGCTATTGGTATGATGGAAGGGAATATTAGCCCTTTCTGAAGATTTCGTTCCTTGAGCCCAGAGCAGCCTGTTGCAGTTCGCCTCAGTATGAAGGAGAAAAGGTGTTACAACTCGCAGAAAATAGGCATTCCTCCCGTCCGAGAAAGATAGGTACTCGAGGAAAATGATGACGAAGGTCGCGGCGTCACTCCAATGACTGTGAAAACTGCAATCGGACCGATTCTCAGGATGCTGCGCTCCTTACGATGCCTTGAACGGATGGCTAATAGCACGAATGATATACTTAATAATCATAGCGTCATCCTGGTACACGTCAGCATGGAACAGGGTCGGTCAGGTTTGGGCCACTTACTTGATAATTACCATTTATACGAATGATAAGTACCTCCCAGGGATTCATCAAACTGCGCATACATATTACGTTCAGAAGTCGAACCTGCATCATGCATCCAAGCCCGGAAGGGCGAGTGAGCGGCCAGGACAAGGAAATGCCCACCAAGTTACCGGTTGCTTCTGAATGCATTCATGAGCCCCGCATTATGTACCTCCAGCGGTGTGGCTGGAGAAGCTTGAGAACCGGTTGCGTCGAGCTCCTTCGAAATGCGCGACTTACCTGAATATTACAAAATGCCCAGTGTTGTAGAAGATAACACTGATTTTTGGGAAGATACGAAAACCTGCACGAGCCTCGTCCAGATTCAAAGTCGGTCGGGATACAGACATCACCATCTTTCCTTGCAGATGCTCAATACACTGAACTACGAAAAAATCCCCTGAATGAATGTCCAAGTACAATCTTGTACAGGTTATGACAGGTAGAGCGTCATTCTACTCCTGTCAGTAGGGAATGTAGGGCTGCCAGTGAAGCCGCTGACTTGAAAATTCTGATTTGCTTCGAATACCCCACATGAATCATTCGAATCCGGGATAGATACTACGAAGAAAAGTCGGACCGGACATCCATTAATTTGGGCATCAAATGAATGAGCCGCTAGAACAAGCAGGCACTCACCAATGTACTGGTTAACTTCCGCACTGTTACCCCGAGCCGCGCGGCTACAGAAGCGCAATGTGCTGTTTACTTAAATAGAAGCTGCGCCAGTGGTTGTACTGATTGGTTGTACTTAGTCTTGTATTCATCCGAATGCTGTGAACTGCTTACCGGAAGCAATTCAAGGTTGCGACACTTCAACGTCAAGAACCTCGTATAAATATTCCAGTGACAATAATTGTCCTGCGTCGCCGCGGGGATTCACCTAGTATTCATGAATACTCCGACTTACTTATAGGGATCTTAATTTCTCAGATGCGTTTCGTGTGACTAAGATGTTACTGGAAATGGGAATTTTTAACACACCAAGGGTGCGCAAGGAATTCTGTAGCGAAACGTTTCAGTTCCCATGTGCAGTATCATTAGTTTCTTTGAGCTCAGTTTCGTGCTCAATTTTCACAAGCGCTGTGAGCTACTTACCGAAAGGCGTACAATAAAGGTGCTTTAATTTCGTTTGTTTTGATGCTCAGGGTTGCTACCCTGATTCATGACATGTCCTTGAAACCCGTATCAGAACAGAATTACGAAGATAGCAGAATAACCATCACGAGTTAATTGAGACCGATTTTATGGCGGAACGCATTCCGAGAGGCTGCGAGAATAATCAAGAAGTATTTTAAGTCCATTAAAATTTAAATAATAAAAACGCTGTCCTCGCCGACCGTCCAGTTACAAAGCACGGGGTGGTCAAATGCCCAGTCGCTCGTAAATGAGATTACAAACCATGTAATGACCGCCGAGCTTTGGGGATAGATGATTGGAAGCGTAGGTCTCCAGGATAAGCGCTATTTAAATGCAGAAATGTTTCCTCCCGGACATAACGCAAGAGATGTCGAGAATGTGAAAGGGGTTCGAAATTTGAGTTGCAATGTGGCAGTGCAGGCTTAAAGAAGAAAGTCACAGTTATCCCATCACACGTGATGTCACACCCAAAATTTTTCAAGGAACTCCCGTCGCCACCAGCTGGGCTATCTTGTAAATATTCTTTTCTACTATATCCCACGATATCCACCTGAACGCCAAGACCCAGCGCCACCACGCCCTTCGGCAGTCTTTGAAGTTTCCTTATTAACGGCCCAGCGCACAGGTCTGCTTCATAAGGGAGGATTGCTTGTTATCTACTCCCTGAGCACTTGGCGGGGTATGCTTGGAAATTTTGTTTTCGGAAGAGCCGCGAATATGGACCTATACGTCGGTATTAGGTCAGGGAAACCTAATCGAATCTTGTACCTCACGACTCGACTCGAGCTGGTCGCCGGCCTTTGCCCGGAATGGTTTAGCTTCTTATCCGGCTGGAATCCCTTAGCATCAAGCAAGATCCTAGTACCAGTTTCCCGATATATATTCTGTCACATGAATATCATCTTTTCAGAACGAGCGCCACCTCGGGACTGGATAAAAAGCAGGCAGTTGAGAATATCGCCAGTCACCAGTCGAATTCCACCTCGTATCTAAACCAATACTGCGTCCCTGCCACCCAGCATAGTAATATGTGCATCTCATCCTCGTCCTCTCTGCCCATTTGCTGCCACTCCGGGCACGAACCCTCACTCCCAGTCTCAGAACTACCCTTGGGCTCACCGCTCTCCAATACCAGTCGCGGAGTCAGCGAGCCTCAATGCTGCCATTGCGGTTGGAGGGGCGCTCACGCGCCAGGATGCCCTTTCGGATAAGGAATGCGATCACAATTCCGTGAGTTATCTTTCACTTCTTCCTTCTCTTCTGCCGTCGCTTACGAGCTCCTTCGGCATCAGATCACGTCCTCTGAACACTCCTACATCGTTCCATTTTGGTTATATTCCATCATTGTTATAATTGCTGTCTGTCACTATGCAACTGCTTTCCATGTTATGCTGCATACATATTTTAGGACACTTGTCGTTCACCTTGTACATATATTTATTTCGCATATCTTACGCTATTCGATGTGCTATATATAGTTGTAACTAGTTAATTGTACACTTGTGTTTGTTCGTCAAGCTGATCTGTGCCTGTTCCGGGGTCAGTATATTCTGCAAATGACATGAGGTTCGCGAAGTGATACCCTCCGATGTCGTAACATTTCATTGACTTAATCAATGACCGAATGAGTCGACCGAGTAAAAAAAAAGACGTTGATGTTCTGCTCTGCCTTCCGAATCAACACGGACTTCGGGCTGGGAAGAAGAATTTGGTACCTGGCTCCAACGAACATTGATTTTCGCCCGCCCGGATGAACTCTCCATGGATCCTGAATAGTGAGTGAAATGAAGGACGACGCGAATGGTCAGATTACGATACGCAATGCTTAAAATATCACCATTTGGCACTATGTCTTGTTTATCCTACAAAACGTTGAGTCGCCGGCATGACAAAAGCTCGCACAACTAGTACCGTATGACGTCGGACCCTTTAAACTACCGACATGTCAGAAAATCATATACATTGCTTCGACCCCTTTGCTCAATTCAATCTCGGTGTAGCTGCCGTCAGTGGAGGGCACTGCAGTTCAATTCAGAAGGGCTTGCCTATCCGGACGATCGGCCATACATTTATGATGCAGGATCAAAGAATAACGAACTTAAAGCCAACTTTCTGTATTTGACCTTTATCGGACTATATTAGCACCTTTCGATACAATTGGAACTTGGATTTGAAGGAAATGAAAAAGGACTGGCCTGCAATATGGTCAGCGGCGATTCAGAGTACGAAAAAAATAAGCCGTCTCAGGCAGGGGAATGCCAACACAGACAAGGGGAAAACCAACGTTCTTGCGGAGGCGCTTAGGACAAGAGTGATTCTATGTCCCGGTGTGTGAACGAATACATAAGTTACGCGCCCTTTGACAGTCCCAGCGGCAAGGTCTGGTGAGCGCAAGCCAGCGGAAACAATTGTCCCAGCCCGTAGGAGCAATGCGGATTTAACAGAACAATAGCCTTGGTCTGCATCGAAAGGTGGCCGAATAAATGCATTGATATATTACAGAAAGACGGCAGTGTTGATCAGGAAAAGAGAATCCGTAGTGCGAGTTAAAGATTCATAGTGACTGCTACGGCCATTTCGTATCGAGCCCTTATCAAAATGTCAGGGAGCGTTCATTACCCCCAAAATTTTCAATTTTACTGACGGCCTGATGGTTGGTATTACTAGAGAATCAAGATAGCGCATTGCGCAGCTTTTTGATGGTCCCAGTGGGAATGTAGTCGAGTGTAATTAGTAATAGGGCTGAGCAGGTCTGTGACTTTTCCTGTGCCAGAAGAATGATTCGTAGAGTTTTTAACGATCTATGTGCCTGAGGAGTACCAATTACGCTCCTATTGGAGCTGGAGAGATATTGATAGCAGACGCAAGGAGTATCCCCTCCGACAAAGGCTGCCATAATTCAATAGGGACCGGGTGAACGACAGTATATTGAATTAGTTCGGGCGCAGCAAGCCTGATAGGAAAAATTTCTGGAGAAGATGCGGACATTTTAGAGTGAACTAGTAAGGGGTTCTTGGGATACAGTACAATACCGAGTAAGAGTCGAGTAAGAGTGAGAGTAATTGAGATCTAAAAAGCCGATCAGTTTCTCATGTAGAGGCCATATCAGTCCTAAGCTGAAACAAAGTATCAAACAGACATGCTTCCTACGGGGAATGTATATAGTGTAGATCCTAGAATTACCGGGAGCAAGGGTAGTCCATCTTATTCGCAGCTAGATAGTACCAAAATATGATGACACGGAGAAGAGACAGAAGGGTCACATCAAGTAGGCTGGACCATAGGAGTCTACTTGAGTGTTGCCGATGCATTTGAACACGATGCTAAAGACAGGTAATGTTCATGGAAGTGACAGAAAAAATATAGCAGCTGAGAGAGATGATTGAGTAGCTATTTCCAAATAAAGTCCAGCGACAGGATAAGAAATGATTATTGCGCAAGAACCAGTCACAAAGAAGGCGGTCCGGACTGTCAGGTTTTGTTCCGGTTATACGGGCCGTAGAGACGCGCCGGCCCGGAGGCCAAACAGGCGCCACTTCAACCTTTCTACTAGACCACGACAACCGATTTATGCTACCCGTTTCTTGACTTAAATCATGGTTTAGTAATGGAAAATATTGAATATCTGCCAGTTGATTCATGTATCTGCCACATCCACCATACGCCACCGTGATCAAGTTTCAAGTCTTTCGACGCGTACTGGGACGCAGCCGAACCATTAGGATTCAATTATATTGATGTGGTGTAGCAACACGTAGGAAGGTAGATGCATTTGAACTTGAATAAAGTAATGCAGCTCCCAGCTATTGGTATGGTTGCTTATCAGTTCGTCTTTGTACAAAGGTATGCAGTAGTTCAGTTGAAGGAACAGCCAATTTGCGACCTCTGCTTTCATTTACGTCGGGTATGGATCCATTGTAATCGGATGGAGATATCCATCTATATGGCATGCTGCGGAGAGTGGCCATCCTTTTCTCGAAGTTCTTGTAATATCATGTTCTGTAAATATAGGATATCGTAGCGTTGAATCTAATATCCAGCGCTTGATTGATGGCGTTTAGCCTTGATTTCGTCACTTCACGCAGCTTGCATGATGTAGACCTTCTTTGGCGCGTCTAAATCCCTTCATCCTTCCCCTTACTATCCTCAACGGTTCTTCACACTAAGTAGGGAGCCTACAAGCACCATTTCCATCACCTAACGTTACTTGAATGGCCGATAATGGAATAGTCTAATCCAGGTCATTTCGGCTTACGAATATGTTCAGTTTCGTAATATGTTGGCCCTGGTCTAGTCTGATGAGTGTCTTACTACTGTAGTCAATTAGCTGATCTCTCCTCATCAGAAAATTCTACTACTTGTTCGTTTATGATACTTGGTATCTATGTGTTGTAAAAGCAGAGCAATCAACACCTCCTGGGCTATTTCACCACCCTCGCAAATCGTCAACCATGTCGTGCTTACATGGACTTGCCAGCCAAGGCTACTTCTGGTGAGCTCCTTATGCGCGTATTGAAGGGGTATCTGATGTTGGCAGCAGTTTCGTAGTTCTTGTGGTCCATTAGCTTGCTCATATCCTCAAATTCTGCTGCATAGAACTGGCGGCAAACGGAATTTTTTAAAAAACTACACAGAAACACGCCCATTTACATGTGCTTGCACCACGTTCACAAACTGGATTGCCGACGTCTCAGTTCCATCCACTGCGTCTTTGTAAAAATGTTCCATTCTTGAGCAAATCATTTTCCAATAATGATGTCCTTTTAAATTGTAGCTTTTGTCAACGTTTCAACTTTCAATACGTTGAGGCGATGACGACTTCCTCACCAGGTGAAGCTCAGCGGTTCATCATTCCTATCAATGTATCGATAATTTCATTTCTTGGGCGTCTGTCAGTGTTTTCCCTATCTGTCAGTGTTATTGCTATTAACTACGCTCTCCAGATATTGAATTTTCCTTGAGTTTCTCTGCTACGCTCCGCATAACAACATGTGAGCTCCTGCATTCTACATTCATCAACGTTTATTTGCCCGCCGTACACAGCCAAAAGGTACGGCTACCCAACTTCGTATTTTCCGGTAACAATACCGCGCTCCTGACAGGTGTTCTATATTTAGGCCCCCAAAATTCCCGTCCCTATCCCTCCTTACTTTCTCCCATCACTCAAGATGTATACCCTCGCAGTCGCTCTTTTTATCGCCACTCTCTCTACAGTAGGCGCGCAATATAGCGCGACCTACCTGCCTGATACTGCGCCCGACACATCTGAACAGGGACAGACTGGGACCAATAAATGTGGAACGACGTCCAGCCAGGATTCGATGTGCCAGAATATCTATAGCGAGTTGATCTCCCGTTCGTCTTTGCCAATTTCGTTCTTAATGTTCATCTAGTCAATGGTGTCGATGATTTGTATGTTTCGTACCTTGGTCGCGGCAGGATAGATATTTGATGTGCCAACACCACAGCTGCCTATGGGCACCACCTACACCAGGCGCAGATTCTAGTATTGGGAACACAGAGGTTCGTCTAGCTCGCCACTTTCTTTGGAGATGCTAATGGTTTTCGCAGCGTATCGAAGTATCTTGGTGTCTCAAGGTCTTATTCCCTTCGTGTCGCTGTAATCTCTTTTGTTCGATGACCCGTAGGACGGCTATGGTACCCGTCTGATTCCTAGCGGTGCCATCACAGGGGCACATTTCGTTCAGACGCCAGACTTCATTCAAGTTACTGGTACAAATCTCCCCAATTTGATGGGAATATTTTCTGAGATCGTTCCTTTCTCAGGAACGGGCGATTTAACGAAGCTCAATATCCCTACTGGCGATGGTGGTGGAGAGCTCGATCCTCATGGTGCCGATGGGAATGGTAATGGCTCTCGAGTTATTGTTCAACGGAAGTGCGAATCTGAGGTTGTTGAATTTTAGGGAACCCCATTGGAGGTTTGGTGTTCTCTACTGCTTTTGGGAAGCTTGAACAGGTGTTCGAATGGACGGTGGGCGACAAGAGTTTTTTTCTCAGCGCTTGTGTCTCAATCCCTGACAGAATTTTATGGCTGCTGACCAATTTTGCTTCAGGGCTTGCAATCCTGCTGGGAGCATGGCACCTACATGGTGTAAGTAAAGCAAAGACTATCCATTCGTCTCATAGTCGTTGACCAGATTCTGAATTTAGGTCAACACATCTACGACGTGATGGGATGCGCATGGAACATGCCCGCCAACTACGACGTCGGCGTATTCGAGTCGTGTCAGGGTGACAGCGGACAGGTATTCCTTTCATGGCTATGCACTCGCCCCCTTTCTTCACGCCGTAACTAGCCTATGGGTGTCTACGGTACCTCCACATTCCACCAAGGTGATGCTTCTACGCCAAATGCTCATCCTATACCCTCATCCTCGCAATGTACGACTGTTTCTGTAATCGGAGGTGGGAGTGCGGTTCTGACTGGTGTGTCGGAGACCACGACCGCGACGAGTGTATGTCTCGTTGTATTCCTCTCGTTATACTATGCTGATTTGTGTAGTCCGGGACTTCTACCGGAACGTCGACCAGTTCAAGTGCGACGAGTTCTAGAAAAGGTACGACGAGTGCTGGAATGGGTACTAGTAGAGGCTCCTCTTCGCACTCTGGGATGACTACGCGTAGTGCTTCTAGTGCTGGTACTTCGTCTACAGGATTAGCAGCTGCCAGCTCAGCGGCTAGTTCGGGTAGTGCCTCAAATGGAGGTGCGGTTGCGTTCGAGCTGTCCTGGCTTGCTGTCTTTGGTGCGATTGGTGCGATCATGGGCAGCCAGGCTGTGCTCTAGCATAATGATGAAGAAAAGTTGAAGTTAGCGGTAATGGTTTTTATTTAAGCTTTAATTGTGCTCGGACAATTACCTACGATCTTAGCCGTGTAATGATGGTGATGATGGTGATGATCTTATTGACTTGTTAGAGCGGCGCTTTGGTCTATTGCAATTGGGATGACGAAATCTGAATAGCTTTCGGCTTGTATGATACTCGAACATGATTAATATTTCTTACATCTTTTTTTTGTCCAGTTAGCGCCTAATTCCGCCCAATGAATTGTGTTCTCCTTCCTTTCAAGATTTCTCTTTCTCACTTCGAGACTTCTCAGTGACGATCCCTTGCGTGTTCCTCGTCCGATGTCAACCAGCTCAACCGCTGTTTAATCGAACAATAAATGATGCTGATCTAACTTGATTTATAATATGACTGCAAGGAAGCAGTTCGTTTCAACGGCTGTGTCGTTCTTTCCGGCTTTGTAGAGTTTGATGGGATGCGGTCTCTTTTCTTTGTCCCTGACGTTGGACATCTGAGTGACGGTTCCTTTCTAAGTTGTAGGACCGCCCCGTGAACCTAAAATTGAACCGAGAAAGATTCTGATCTAGACTTACTGTGAGACGTCCCGTGGCTTCAGGACATGTGGCCTTTACGAGGCGTCCTGATCCTGGTACTGATGATTTGCTGTGGCGAAATATCGCGAATGACTGTATTCATCAGCTGCGGTGCTTTGGTTAGTTTTTGTGTTTTGTCGACCCTAGGTATGTTTGTTGGAAAGTCACCGGACGGAACTCATTCAATTGAAACTTCCTATTCAAACCCTACAAACCCTAAACTTCGCTGGGGCATATGCCGATACGTCCGTACTATTCCGTACAAGATGAGCTTTCCTGTAATAGGCTTCATCTCCCTCTTATAGATCTCTCCCAAAAGATCACCGTGTTGTACGCTCCCTGATGTTATCTAATCTTATTCAATGCCTCCCCTTCAGCACTCAAAGACCGTTTTATTAGTTACGTGCTGCTGCGCATGGATGATCATCATCGTCATTTTGATGCTTTGCTACGTAAAAAGCCCGAGCCACTCTTCTGAATCACAGAGGTTGAAGTGGTTGCCATCGGAGAGGCTTGAGAACCCCTCTTTGATCTCGTTGTCACTGGTCGTGTTGGTGAATGATCGCTACGCTCGGGTAAGATGCTGGAGCCAAAGTCGATATTCCTCCTCGTCTACAACAGGTATAATGGCCGTTTATATTCACTAGGGATTTGCCAACGGCGACTCTCTTCGACAGCACTGTGGTTGTTCGCTGATATGGTGAACTGATGATCTGCTTCGTTGGCGATGAGGATGGGGGGCTTAGAACGTCCAACATAAAACGGGCACGATGGTAAACCGCATGGTCTGCCTTCCTTCAGCCAGTGTTCCGCGAACCTCGTGTAGATCGAGTCATGATGATTTCCTTCTCGGTATGGGTATAATGGTACGTTCTTTGATGTCTGTGTTGCTGAATAAAAAGGCTCTGCTCCCGACCTTGACTATGGTCTTGAGCCTCAAGCGTACGTCCCTCATCCATTCACTTCCGAAACCAGGTATATAAGCCTTGTGATTCTTTCCTCAGAATGTCACTGATCGTACGAGAAGAGACGATTCCGACTCGGACTTCGCCTCAAAAGGACCAATTGCGGTGAAAGCCTACGGCAATTATCTCATTTCTGTGAGCGTTCTTGGTCGCAACCGAGTTCGCGGGTGCCATGGAACAACTCGCAGACTTTTTCACTCCTAATGTCAACTATGCAGAATCCAGACCTTGTTCTGGGTCCAAGAACACCACCTAGCTGTCGGCCATCTGCATGCGAGACCTTTCTATGGTACAGGTCTTTCTTGTGCCTGTTAAATGATATAATTGTATGTATGGTCCTGAATCTTCAGTTTCCCTGGCTAAACCGATTCACCGCGACATCCCTGATCGCTCTGTGCTTGATCCTTGATCCTTGATCGGTGTGGTACCTGCAACTACTACTTCTCAGGACCAAGACAATAAATTTTCATTGTTGTGTGGCAGTTTCCGGTCCCGGTCGATATCTTTATGCAGCTACTCCTTTGACAATCACTCTTTCCGCGCTACCAACGTGACATCCATCTTCCGTACGGTATGGAATAGGCTGATGACTTCGTTAACCCTGGACTCCGTTTCCGAAAAGTACCATACCGGCAGGTGGAAGCTTCTGCCATTTCCAAACCTTGGAAGTTAGATCCTGAGATCTTGCCGAGACGTTTCTTGTTCTGAACATATCTCGAACGGAATTTGGACGAGTTCCTGGTTTCTTGAGGTAGATAGAGCTTTCAGCGACCCCTTCACACGGTCGGTTCAAGACATTGTAAGCATATGCTTATCATTGTGGGGGAGGATTGGAAGCTAATCCATACACAAAAGTTCCGATTGGCAATTGCTCAGTGATTCATGGATACATGACCAACACTTGGATGCCTCGTGCAGATGTTATCGAATGTCTACCAAACCTCTGCCCTCATCATCAGCATAGGCCTTTGCATAAGAAAGCTAGGCAGGGGTCGGTAGTCAAATGATGGAGGATACCGGGTGCATTAAGTTCCGCGCGGTCAGTTTTTCTATTCTTTCCGTAAGGCCCTTTATTTCTCGTGGAGATGTGTTCGTGGATCCCCAGGCCGATTACGTGGTCATTATTTCTTGCAATTAGGACCTTCTTTGAGTAACGCGTGCTTCACAGCCTCACGGGCGGACCGAGACCTACGAAGGTTTCTCATTTCTCATTTTCCATAATACAACATTATTTTCACTGCCCTTGTGAGTGTTGCCTTCCATTTGTGTCTTTGCGATTTAACCGATCTCACTTTTTTCGCAGGTAGACGGTTAGCTCCTTTGAGTGCGTTGGACCGGTTTTACGAAATTCGCAGTTCAAAATATCTTAGTGTTGGTGCTCAAGCTCACCATCAAGTGATGAGGACGAGGACGTATGCTTTCATGGAGAATCGCCTACAAACCCCGCCTGGACTAAGACTTATTCGCGTCCACCACCGTATCCACTGGTACCAACTGGTGATACCAAATCTCATTCACAACGTCACCCCTCCCTTTCTTGTCGCTCTGAGTCATGTTTAACCAATCGCAAAAGACTATTCATGACTGAATCTTCCCGGATACAATTTCTATAGTATCCCTATCTTAATAGCTAAAAATCACGACTCTATAGTCTCATACATAAGTATAGATATTCCCAGCAGTCCCCGACTCCGTTCTGAATCTCCTACTTGACAGTGAGAACAAGTCAAAATGTGACTTTGGACCTGCTTGCAAGGCAATTTTCGCTTCCTTACTCGAACCTCGAAAGGCTGACGACGTTCCATTCTTCGAAATACCTATCTTATACTCCTGTTATCAGATAACCCAGGTGCAAGGTACAAAACGCATGATAATGTAAGGAACATCTCCTACTGACAATACAAAGTGACTTTTCTCCCGCTTTCTCCGAGCCTTGTACGAATTTAACCGGCCTTCCCATCACTGTTAGCGAAGAACTTCTGTTCCAGGGAAAAGTCAGCGCTACTCTACCCTGAGCTCGGCTCAAGGGTAGCATTGTCTGGCATAGAACCGAGATCCTCCTATATCATGGCAATCTTTGGAGCGTCTAATGATTGTACCCCTGTTCACCTATTCGCACGATTATCTCTTCCACCGATACATACCTTTCTCTCATGGAACCGGAACTTTGGGGCAGAAGCGATCTTCTGGCTGATGTAGAACAACGTGGGTCTTCTTCGATTATCCACGGGACAACGACGAGGCCTGTATCCTCTGAGCCAATGTATCTGTATGGTATGCGGGTCTACGTTTGTATCTTCATCATATCTTCTGCTACTCTATCTCCAACGCATACGCTGTTCGAGGACACGATTTCTTCAACACAGAGATGATTGTCTTATCTAGCAGTGTTTTTGGAATACGGATTGATGGTTGCCACCACACTCATGCCTGACGGTCTTTATCGCTTCCTGATCATCACTCTCGTTCAAGTCAACATCGAGCTTCTCGGACTCGGTGCACTATTCCTACCTTGATGCTGCATATATGAGAAGGATTTCATTCTGATTGTTCTTTATCATATACAGGCTGTACAGTGTGCCTACTCAGCATCGGATCAGTTCTTGGGTCAGCTGTTAAAAGGAAAGTTATTCGTTACTTTCTTCAGAAAATACGGGTACACACGCTAGGAGTTCATACTATTATTTGGCATAAGAAGTTTACATAGCCTTTTTGGAAAGGAAGGCAAATTGAAATTTGCATCCCAGAATTATCCGAGAAGGGGAAAGCACGAAGGGGAGGAAATTCATGAGTTGTAGCCGTGTAACTAGAGTGAAATAATAGTTTGGATCGTCTTGTAGATTTGTAGTCTATCTGCGCGGTTGCGACGCAGAGGGACAACAAAAAAGAGCAATCGTCAGCTCGGTATACCGGTCCGATATCCTATCGAACCAGATCATCATTTATTATCCATTTTTCCCTCGTTTTCCCCGTTATGTCCTCGCCACCCCCGCATTCGTCAGAACTTATCCTCGCCTTCCCTTCCCCCCACGTTCTCCTGCTTACCCTGAACCGCCCCGATGCCCTCAACTCTGTCACCATCGAGCTCGCGGATGAGCTGCGCGCTGTGCTCGATTGGTTCGAGCGTGAGAGGGAGTTGTGGTCAGTCTTGTGTCGTTTTGTTTCCGTCCTGACGTTGATAGAATTTGCGTTAGGGTTCTGGTTTTGACAGGGACTGGACGCATGTTCTGTGCTGGAGCAGATCTGAAGGGGTGGGATAGTCGTCTTGTTCGTGCTGCGTCAAGCGATCAGATAGACATTAGTGCGAATAAGTATGGATTTGCGAGCATTTCCAGGAGGCTCACCACCAAACCTATCATTGCTGCTGTTAATGGGGGTGCATACGGTGGGGGGATGGAAATTCTGTTGAATTGCGACCTAGTTATTGCGGATGAGAAGGCAAAGTTTGCTTTGCCAGAAGTGAGGAGGGGCGTGGTAGCTCTTCAAGGAGGTGCGCTGCATCAGCTTGGGATTGATTCATAGTAACAATTCTATTATCAGGTATACCTCGGTTAGCGCGTATTGCTGGACATCAGGTATGTTACTTGTTCGCTTCAAGTTTTTAGAGTTTCGGGCCTAACGCCCTCAAATTTTATTTTCTTAGCGAGCTAGCGAGATGTTGCTCCTCGGTAAGACGATAATGGCAAAGGATGCCTATGAGAGGTTCGGTTTGTGAGTCATTTGGGCTGATTGCTTACCTTTCTTTTTTTCTGATATTGTCCGTGATTAGTATCAATGCGCTGACACCTCCGTTGTCTGTCTTGCCGACGGCTCTCGGATACGCAAAGGAATTGGTCGAGAAATGCTCTCCTGATTCAGTACAAACTACGAAGAGAGCGCTCATCCTCGCTGAAGACAGCAATCGTTCCGTATTGGATGCAGCATGGAGTGCAGAGAGCAGCGGGCTTTTCTTGGGAGGTGAAAACTTGAAGGTAAGTGGGCTTTTGTTCTTATTAATATCTCACTGATGACTGGTACGTTAATTTAGGAAGGCTTGAGGGCTTTTGTCGAAGTGGGTTTAGTATCTTTCTTGACCTAATGATGCTGATATGTCGTAAAGAAACGGTCCCCGGTCTGGAAGAACCCGAGCGCGATTGCAAAGTTGTAGGCATGTTCGCAATATGGGTACCCTGGTTTTTGATTATTATTAGACCATCTCAACTTGAAGATGATTCTCTTACGGAAACCAAATCGACGCTATTCCTTTCCGCAAGTCCCCATGCTTCTGATACTGAGTCGGATTTGACTGTGGAGTCTCAAGCTTTGGATACGCCGCAAAATGGCGGTACATCTATTGCTGAAGATAGTATGAGATTGTTGCACGAATTTGATTTCGACTGCTTACGCTCCTGCATTTTATTCTTACTAATCATTATCATCGTATCAACAGTAATGGTCATGTACCCAAGTCGGTCTCCTCCATGCAACTGGTGGTGTAAAATGAGATACGGTATTCTAATACGTACACTATTTCATTTTCGACTAAGATTTATTTCCACTTGGGCCGTTAAGGAGAACGTGAGAAATTTATCGCAAGGTTGCTGTTCTGAAGGACCATTTCTGCATTTACTATTTTTATTTCCCATGCTCCCGTACGATGTGATACTCCCACGTTATTTGAATTCTGTTCCTTCCGGCAGAGTGGGGTCATCTGAGCAGATATTTTGACGCGAATTGAAACTGATCGTCTCCCGAAAATACAACCCCATCTTGTCGATCAGTCGGGTTGAATATGTTCATTAATTATAGACATTCCAGCTCATGCTCGTATCGGAAATGACCGCTCCACGGCGATGTGTATTTTTACCAGGACAAGATTAGAGTATCTCTGCTTGGAAAGAACGCACGGAGCAGTGTAAGGAAATGATATTCTATGTGCGGGCATTCCCAAATTGCAATGATACCGACGTCTGTGGAAACCCGAAATCGCGTCACAAGTCCGATCGCGAATTCTCTGATAAAGCAGGGAACGTGCATTGGAGTAGGATTCGAATGCGAAAGGATTCTATGTTATAAAAGTAAGGTCAATAATCTGTAATGTGGAGCTGCTGGTAGTGTGAGTGATTGGTACCATAGTGACTCCCAGAGCGCGTCGGAGGGCAGGTTGGTAGTTAAAGTCTGACCCCATTGTCGCCATAGTGATTTCGGAGCTGAGAGTTAAGTCATCGGTCCGGCAGGGGATACCACGCTTATTGTTCGGAGCCAAGGTTCGGTTGAACAACAGTCGGCCGATCGACCTCTTTTCTTCAAGTGCTTCTTCAGGAATGATTCAAACGTACTGAATGGCGGCATGTGAGGAACCTTTCCCACAGATTTTTCTTGGTGTCTCCCAGGGAGAGATTGCGGAATAGAAGATCCCACGATAGAACAGGCACGATCTTGGGCTCGCCGGGTGCAGTTGTATGATTGGCTGGGTAGCGACAGAACGGGACTGACATGCTACAATTCTAGGACGTAGAAAGGGTGATACAAGATGAGGGGCGGGGACAAAAAAAGTATGTTAAGATATGTGTGCAGCAGAAAAAAATGCGGTCGTGATAACAGAAAGAAAATATAGCGATGTTTGCAAAACAGTGGTGTGGGTAAGGTATCTGATGACGAGGGTTATGGTAAGTGACGGCAAGGAAGAAGAAGAAATAAATGCGCACGGAATCCTGATTTCATTCGTTACTTGAAGGGGCATCCAGGAGCATGTGCGCCCCTCCACCCACAATGACAGCATTGAGGCTCGCTGGTTCTACGGGTCGGCACAGGTGTAGTTAAGACCGGTCTCGCATGTAACGTTTCGTGTCCCAAGATTGGGACAGAAAATGATGATGAAGTGCACATGGTTATTAGCAGAGGGAGAGTAATACCTGCGTAGGTGCGAGTTGGGGAACTTGAATGTAGAAAGATCGTCTGCATTTTTATCAGTTCCAGTTACGCCTGCTATTTATTTAGGGGATACCCAGCTGACGGACTATATATCGGGAAGGGCCGTCTCGAGATCTCTTCACGCTGATACCTAAAATGGGTTAAGATAAATTGAGGGGGAAATCCAGATTGGTTACTAGACCTTTCTAGGCAACTACCCTTTCCCATCACATCAAGCCGGTGTACAGTTTGTACAGTTTGACTCGACTCGCAGCTTCGCGTCGAGCCATCTTCGGACTGCTATAAAAATCGAATTTGAAAAGGCACGAGATTTGGGTAGCAGCGCTTGATTGAATACTGACGTGAATAGACCAATAGTTGGGTGTTTGTGTAGTCAGAACTAGAATATCTGTCAATCATGTACTATCACGAAATGATTTCGAGTGCGCAGTATTGCAGAGCTCGGGTTCGATATCATGATTAGAAGACGAAATAATGGTTATTGTAAGGATTTAAATCGTCTGTAAAATGATGTCCGAGTCCCAGGGCTCTGGTGAGTTGCGGACAACGATTTCATGTCGCTACCCAGTCGACCCGTTTTGCTCGGCACCTAGTATGGTAATCTGAAAGGCTTCATCTTGGCTGGCGGCCTTGGCCTTCGGTAGTCAGCTGAGGATCGTCACAAAGAGAATTATTGTCATGAGAGTGGTGCCAGCAGAATGTGGTGAAGGTTTGTATTCAACGTTGAATTGGTTTCGTGCTGCCGTGACTTCATCTCACGTGTTCTTCTAGAGCGTACTGCCACACCATTCAATTTTAGACGCTAACTTAGCGACACCCGCTCCCGCAGCGTGCGTAATGCCCGAGCGGATTAAATACTGCTGTTGGGCGGGAGACCCTCTCATATTTGTCGCCAAATCTTTGCACTCTTCGAAGGGAACCCTTACGTAACCCGGAATTTCGTCTCCGAGAGGCTGGGAATTCTATCAAGGGTTTATCGACCTGTCTGGCCTGTAGAAGAACTTCTCTTACAACTTCTCGGATACGGTCTTGAGATGTACTCTGGTGAATTGTTCAGGAAAGAGTTGCTCCGATTGGTGGAGCTTTCAGCCGCAAGCATGCACTTATCCATCACAGTGTTGGTCTGATTGTTCTCGTGCTCGTACATTATGAGAACTAATTAATGAAAATTTGGACGTGATACTGTCCGGATATACGGAAAGTATCAAATGAAGTTGAGCTCCAATTCGGGCCCATAAAGCTTCAGAGCTACACTAAGACCCTGAAGCGTGTTTGTGTGCAATGGAGAAGGAAAGATACGATTAAAAAAACCAGTTATCAGCACTTATTAATCACGAACGTCGTTTGTCTACCAATTTTAGGTTGCACATTGTTTAAAAATTCGATTCGAATGAGGTAATCATTCAGATTTTCTACGAATGATACGGTCCAGGATGATTGCACGTTACAAGACATTCGAACTGATCGTAATTATACAGCACTCGCTCGTTTATGCCCGTTATCAGTTGAATAATTGGTCCGAGCCACTGACCTGGTTTTTCTCCTATATCCACGGTCCGCCCTGGCGTGGCTGGCCGATGTAAACTGTATTGCTATTCGTCAACGTGTAAGTCGCCTGACTGCTGACTACCGCTCCATGCTGACACAGAAGGACTTGTATGCAAACGTTCGGTTGACTGTTTTCACTGTGCCTACAATGACCTTGCGACATCAAACATGACGACGCCACCTCCATCATACAAGTCGCATATTCCCGGGATGCGAACCAAGGTCGCAAGATAAGCGGAACAATATTACATTTTCCATCACCACCGAGTTCTAGAAACTGCTCAAGAAACTGCTAACTCCACCGATGAATGTATCTCCCAGAGCTCCACAAATCGATCATCCACGAACAACAGACTTCATATCAGTCGTCCTAAAAAGCTTCTTCATGTCTATTATTCCCGAACGGAAAACTGGCCTTGGCCCAAGTTTCGTTCCGCCACACCTTCTCCGCCCCTGCCAAATCGGACGTCATAACATACTCTTTCTTATCGGGACGTCGACCCTAATTCTATCTTGTAGAGCAAGGATAATGTGCTTACCTCTTCTCGGATGAACAATTGTATTTAATAACAAAATGGCCGTATAGTCCCTACGAACACTACACTGTTCATAAACCGGGATTTACTTCACATATACTAAATAGTGTTCCTGTATCTTCACTCGACAGTGGGCCGTGTCCAGATAAGTTCTTCAAAACAACGTCGTGACATCAAAACCGAACCCTTGACTCTCTGATTTCTGTAGGCACATGCGACAAAGAACTTCTTTGCGTTACCTTGTGATTACGACTTCGTGCCCGACCCGAGGTCCAATGACCAACTCACAGATGAACACGTTGATAACAGAGTCCGAAAAGTGGATCGCCCGTAACAGTGGGAAAAGCGTTAACGCAAGCTTGGACAAGAGCTGTACAACGAACACAGTAGTGGATCCCAGTCATTACTAATTTCTTAACGGGAGCCGAAGCTAAAAATGTAGACCAAATATGTTCGCTCGCCAACCGGAATCAACGTCTGCGAAAGCTTTAATTGAAAAAAATCCTTATATATCTTTCTGGAAGCTATGGGACAAGAAGAGCATCACCCCACCGAGAAAATGAGATGATATGGTTCACTTGACGTTCCCAGAATAGACCATCATTCAATCAAGTACCCAGAAGAAAGCACATTGACTTTAGTCCCCTTAAATAAATTACCAAGGTTCCGCATAGATTTCGGGAAGGTATATTAAATAACAGCATGATCTCTATCATGCAGAACGAGTAATAGAGGTCATTTATTAGTGAATATAAAGATCCGAAAAGGACTAGCGCCTTTTGCATCGGGATGTGCTAATCTAGGGAGAAATTCCCGGAAGATCTAGAGGAGGTGTAGGGATAGCGAATGAAGAGCTTAAGAAATTAGGATTTAAAACGGAAGTCAGAGCATCAGAGATACTAATCAAGGTGCTCACTACTGGGAGAAATATACACCTACTGCCACCTACATTCCGGCATCGAGGGTCATGCATTGGAAACCCTCTTAGATTTAGATAGATGGATTGACCTCCTGGGGGAAAGCTACCTACGACAACCGGAAAAACCTCTATGCAATGTGCCTTATTCCATCACGTGATCGTCCTCATTCCGCCTTCATTTACTTTTGTCCGTCCTTTCAATATGCCAATTAAAAAGCAGCACAGCTACTACCACTCGTAAGTTTTCCTAATGGTTATGAATTGGATAGATCTATGATGTTCAAATTCTTGGGTCATGACGCCACGCATTCCTCCTGCGTTTCAACTTTTACGTTATTATCCTCTCTAGCTCTATTTGAAAATACTGGCATATGGTCCTGCTATTGGGACAACCACTTAGTCTGAGATCCAGCCCGGAAAATATGGCCACTGGCCGCACTATTGATATCTACGGATTTACATCGCGGGCGTTCATGTCCCAAACAGGTTATGTTGTATTCTGCTTCTTTGCTGACTAACGCGCACATGCTCTCTAAAGAAAGAGAAGCTTCTCCCGCGAAAGTGTGAGGGATTTATGCGATACGAGAGGAGGTTTGGAGTTTCTCTTCGAGATCTTTCTGTATCTAATTGTTACTGGATGTCCGAGGAGTTTTGAGTGATTGTTCATGCTTCACGATGGCCAGCTCACACATGGACCGTAAATCTCTACCACCTTGTGTTTGCGCGTGGTCCTACTATATGTAGTTAGAAGCCGGAGTCCTCGATTGGCCGTAAGAAGGGAACATTCGCAACTTTGAGTGCCTTGAACTTTGTACGCTACTCCAGACTGTATTGCACAACATTCCATACCGTAGCAATGTATGACTCGTGCATAGACTATCAGGAGTCATATATTCAATACATCTCAATATATTTCTGGACCCTGGCCAGTGGCCAGTGACTAGTGAAGCTCGAAGTAGCTACGATTATCATGATAGATAGCAGACAATCTATAGTCTCTATTTTAGGCTAGGATAAAAGTCCCGATACACATGTGCCCGAAAACTATAGTGAAAGGACTCGCGTCTCATCCCATTCATAGATGTTATTTTTCTTGACTTGATTTTCAATGCAAAATCCTTTCCAAGTATCATATGGCCAATGATAGCGTCGGAGTCAGCGCATTGGACAATCACTACCGCAAAAGATTATCCTGGGTTATGTCGAAAAACTAGAAGCGGGATGAGAAACCCTATACCTCATTCCAGGATTTTTTACGCATCTTCCATAAAACATTGATGAACAAGATGATTTAGATAAACAAAAATGAAATAACGCCCCATGGTAATGCGTTAACTTTTTCAAAGATGCCTTATCGATACTGTGGTTCTTTATCGTATAAGAGCGACTATGAGTAAACTAAGCAAGTAGAAGTTAGTATGGCCAATATGTTCAAGTACATGAAGTCTGCTCCGAGTCTTCGTGTAAGGATTTGACGTACCCCCGGCGGATTGACTTGCTGCGGGCGCACTGAGACTTCCGCAAGTACTACTGGTACCTTGGGAAAATTCAAAAAGGTCACACCAAGTATATGGATTATTTGTTACATACTGCATAAGCATCGAATGGAACCCGGAGCGCAGCCACAACTTCGCCATCTCATTTCAGATGGGAAGACCGCATTTTAGTCATTACACTACGAAGGTGCCATAACAGAGATACATTATCATATCTGATGATAGAAGACATAGTGCTCGCCCGCCCAACAGGTACTTATTTGCCTACCATCATATTACGAAGAAGTTACCACGACTGAACAACCACCGAGTTCACAGGTAGATAATGGCTTGGAAGCGTTCCCGTGCGGTCGTATACCCCACATTGGAACATCATCAGGGCGAAAGGGAGGAAATAACTACCCGAAGCAGCCGCGTCTTGTCCGATATGCGAAAAAAGTATACTTGACACTATGAGATCGCCCCACCTGAAATATCATGTCTAAGTAAAGGAAAAATATGTCTTTGCACTTGTCCTGTGGAACGTGTGACTTGCGCCGTCATAGAACTCCCTGTGCATTCACTTTGGATGCGTACGTTTCCGTGAATAGCTTCGTACGGGTTTCTGTGGTGAATGCGAGTTAAGCCAACTATGGTCCAGCCATCAGGCCGCCGGATAATTGCATTAGGCAGAATAAATCTCATTCAGCCTTCAGCTTCAATCCGCAGCATCTACCGGGACCAATAGTAGTAGTGGACAGAGGGTAGCTACGTGGAACAAGGTCATTTTAGACTATGATCCGTGACATGTCCAGGTAGCCTATCCTGCAGCTCTCCCTATATTTTGTGAAAATTGTTCACGATCCAGCTTTGTAGCTGGTATTCTCACAGTAAGCACGGTCTTACGTGGCAAGCAAGATAGTGATACAATGATACAATGTAGGATTGGACGATTAGTAGGTCATGCATACGACTAGATAGTGTTCATCAATGATATGTACAGAAGTATCATGATATCACGAGGCTTACGGTAAATGCAGACAAATATATTTCGACGATTAAACTATACATTATTGTCATAACTGACGTCGGCAACGAGGCACAGGATGCGCACCTACATCCATGAAAAATATCGGATGCTTCTTCGATACATTCATTGCGAGGACGTTAGGCAAATATACCGTCAGCAAAAAATCTAAAATGATAGGAGCACCCTAACCTAACCCATGTCCTCAGATCGTATCGGGCAACTCAGCCAGACATTTCATCACCCTCTCCAGCACCTCCAACCGATCATACACCAACCTTCCACATCCCGGACATTTTTCCGACAGGCAAGCATCCATCTCCGGCCATTCCTCTATCTCTAAAGAACACAGCATATCCCCTGACGGCCTCACATCCATTTCCCAGAACATCTTCCATACCAGTGCCGTCCACACTGACCCGTCGGCAGGGTTATCACACCTTCTACACCTCGCGTCCCATTCCATTCCCTTTCGAAACTCATCTCGCCGCTTTCTGTGAAATTTGAACAGTTTCATGAGCGGCCGCGTCGAGATCTGCTGTAGTGCCTCCTGGTGCTGCTCCTCGTGGAGAGATAAGCACAATGTATGCTTCGACGCGAGCCTGGCTTCCTCCTCCCACCCGAACCTCGTCGCTATTGCATACACCCGGAGTGGTTCTAGCAGGAACACGGGAGCAGTGATAGATGCGCGTATGATATCCAGCGCGCCTTTTGCTCCCCATGTCTGAGCTAGACTGAGCACGCCTTCGAGTTCGCCAAATATGTGCCAAGGTGGGATCGCAAGACCGCTGAGGATCCGTAGCAGCCGTTCGAGAACGACATCGTGTTCGTGGATGGGGATGGGCTTGCTATCTGGTCCGAAAGTGAAATAGCTTGAAGCGAAGAATGTTGTGGTCCTTCGCAAGATGACCGACGGAATACGGTATAATGTGCCATCCCGGGAGGATAAGATGGCGTCGGCATCTGGGCTATTGAAGCTAGGATGATACGTAGCTGCGAGATCCATCATGGGGGCAATGAAGGAATGAAGACCTGGGATGACTCTGCATGGTGAACATGTGTTGATGTTCTCGTTGCTGCATGTTCGCTCCGGTGATCCGTGTCGCATCAATATGAATACACGCGGTAGCCGGAACGAGATAAACGAAGGATATTCGTGGAACAGATGCCATGGGTCGGGGCCGGACGCTGCTAAAAATGTCTCCTAGAAATAAATCATTATAAGAATCAAACAGCATGAATGAGCGGAAGATTTCCCACCAGAGCATGAAAATTTGGACGTCTAAAATTTACAGCAGGGCCGAAAGCTGAGCTTCAGATCCGATGTCGGACGAGGCACATATAGATGTCGGTGTTAGCCCTTGTTTGTATCCATGTTGCATGTTATATCCAGATTCAATGAACTATCGTAGACCAGAGAAATGTTTAACTAGCATTGGCACGTTATTGGCCAGGTACACTGCTGCACCTGCAACGGTCGTGCTCGTTGTCAAAGCTCCATCGTGGATAAGCCGATTCTGGTATCCCGCTCGAGGTGACGAGTCTTCACTGTCGCTCGACAGATAGCAAGCTTTTGTTGAGATCGACAATCATAGGCCTCTACACTATGAATGCATCAAGAAAAAGACGATTATGATGGGCAACATTACGCACCTCTTCGCCATCAGATCTTACGGCCAACTTCAGGCAATCGCGGCTGCGAAATTCGGTGCAACCGTTTCTTGGGTTTAAGTGTGATGAGAACTTATTTCTCGTGATGCGCCAACGCATTGGCAGTACTGATAGCTGTGGTGAGCCACGAAAGCGAGGCCTCACCTCGAGAAAACCGCATCTGCAACGCCAACAAGACGTATTTTCCAAGTATAACAGCAAATTCACCTGCAGTATAATTCTTGATGACATTATCTGTCAAAGGCATCAGGACAAAGTAGTATACCGCGTCGCTCTTGAGTCGTTTCTTCATTTCCCTTACAAAGGACATCCTCCTGCCGTGAATAACAGAAAATGCTCCCATAAAAGCCCATATACGGGGTTCCAGCATGGGGAGGAAGGATCCATAGAAGAATGAGACGATAGTCATGGTAACAAACAAAGTCGTGGAAAAATATATGCCGTGTCGCCTTGATCAAGATCTCGGGCCGATTTCCGACACTCTGTCGCTGCCAGTACATTGCACATACACGACCTGTCGGAAACGAAACGAACCTGCATTTAATATTCTCCGCTAATATTGAAATCTGTCTAATTGTACAAACAATAAGGTAGGTAGGCCGTTCCCTAACAATACGTTTTCCATAATGAGCATCATCTTCCAAAGCTCTGTCAAAACATAATGATGCTGCGATAGCCATAATGGAACGATGGCACAACGACATGCTACTGCAATGAATCTAGTAAGCGTAGGATATTTGCTTTGTTTCCGTTCTTATAATCTGGGATACTATGGCTGGTACTGTGACGGTCTGTCGCCTTCTCCTGAACAAAGCGCAAATGATTTGACAAGCTCTATAAACTTTCATTAAAAAAGCCACAGTATGTGATTCGTATATACAAATTCTTCTGTCAACTTTCCATATCCTTCTGCCAGTGACTAAATAACCGTTGGTACAGGTCTCCTAACACCTGAAGTTGAAATCTGAGAGACGGAGAAATTTACCATAGTATCAAAATATCTCTACAAAATATCTTTCCCACGAGCTGTCTTTATTTGAGGACGGATAATTATAGAGAGGATACAGCTGTCAGAAGCGGATGTTAGCAGCAGCGGGGAACTTATGGAACTCGATGTAAACAAAGTACGGCTTTCACTCCCTGCCGACATGTATACTTATAGCTCATTGAGACCAGTAGCTCTGGCTCTTCTCGCGTTCCTAGAGTGAGAAATCAGAATCAAGAATACTATTTTATGGCATTTCTCGAGGTCTACTTCCTGTTTGTCCGTCAAACACGTATACGCCAATCGGCGAGAATTCCAATGTACAAATGTAAACGAAGACCTGGATTCTTGTACCTGTTGTTCCACCGCATATATTTTGTTTTTCTTGAAGTATCTCATCGCCTTACATCTCGTCGCCTATCCCTGGACTTCACGCCTCTCCCTCAGTCTAATAGCTCGCCATGCTGCATTCCGCTTCGCTTTCATATAAGTGGGTAAGCAGTTTCCTTAATAGGTCTTGTCGATACGTCTTCGGATATTTGATCGTCATGAATTCGATGGATTGTGTCGACAGCATCAATGTTCCAGGACGCACGGAAATGACAGCCGTTGGTATTCATGCTAACTCATGCAGGTTTTCTATCGCTCCATTTCTTCTGATTACTAGACTTCCACTTCATTAGTACTCGATGTAAAGTTCTATGTTCCGCGACGCACTCAGCAATTCCACGCCTGCCCTGTCCGCTTTGGTGTGTGTGAGAATGACTATCTCTATATAAATCACTTCAAGATCTTGTATTCTACTCAGAGGGAATATTGTAAAGGATATGGATTTCTTACGGACCGGGTAGATATGGTATTTCTTATCTTATATTTATCTACAGTTTCGGATAGCTACGTATGCACCGTTTTCGGCCTTTTTGCTTCTTTAACCTGTGACTTTTACCTCTATGTGGTGTCTTTGACTCTTCGTACTCTGGCTAATATACGCCGATCGTGCACTGTTTTTGGGTTGAAGACACCCCTTAAGGTAGATTTCTTACCAATATCCTCGTCCTTCTTAACCGACTATGCACACATTTGGAAAAGAGCTGTTCTCTTCTATGCTTCTTATGATCCTCTTTGACAATTCCCGTATGCTGCACCTTGGTCAACCTTCGAAACACTCTACCCACCAACGGAAGACTATTGGACGCGACTTGGTGATCGACACCTATCATCCCAAGTGGACCTTCAAAGTAACTGAGAAATGATGTTCTTCTGCTTATTGTCTCATAGTTATTTTTGCAGACCTACGAAGGAGGAAGAAAGAGCACATTTTTTAGTAGCGGCGACCTGGAGAATTTGCCGTCTCCTCCATCACGTCAGAGCTGGGTGTTGATTCCTCTACCATTGCTCATTGCTAGTTGGTCATCAGCGAGCCGTAGCCGGGAATGGTAGCCAATTTGACTGTCACATTCCCTGTGACGGGATTTTCCATATAGGGATTTTTTACGCTTCCACCTCGGCCACCGCCCTACAACTGTTCTACTCAACATACCCTCCCTAAATATTTATCATAACACTGGAGAATATTTTGAAATATACTCATAAAGTATTTAAGGATATGGACCACAGGTGAGACCTACAGAAAATCATTCATCAAAATTTTGCACATGTCGACTACCCGCTTGTGGTAAGGCTCAACGTGGTGACGGTACATGCCTTATATGATTACTCGTGGTATGCGAGCATCGCACCGGGCGGAATCATCAGCCTGACTCAGTTGTCCCGTCAATACGTCATTCTCTCAGGCTATATAAACCCTACCATTGTCCATACATTACAATATACGACTCTCGGTCCTAGCACTGATCTCCACGCACTTTTGCATCTTCAGCATGTCTTCGTTCTTCGATCTTGGTATTCCATCTTCGGGTTCCACTGTCCTTGTCAAAGCTATCGACGTTGGCGCGCCATCATCAATATTACCTGCTGCATTCGTCCTTGAGCCGGTGCTTCCGGGGTATGAAGGACTTAAAGCACCCATCTACACGTTCTATATTGAGCACGGCGCAACGGGGAAACGCTTAATGTTCGACTTGGGATTACGGAAGGATCCGAAGACCTCTGCTCCCGTAGCCAAACAGATGGCAGCGCTCTGGAAGACCAAAGGATTCGCGCTGGATTATTCTGATAAAGACATTTTTGATAGGCTCCAGGAAGGTGGGGTTGACCCGGCGACTATTGATACAGTTATTTGGAGGTAAGTTGTGTTATCAAGACAATTATGAACTGATCTAAATGTATGTTCATCATGTAGTCACGGTCATTTAGATCATACTGGTATGTCTGCACCAGCTCACAAGATGAGATTTGAGAGCTTACAGTACCACTAGGTGAGATGTCAAAGTTTCCAGCCAGCACTGAGCTTGTCGTTGGACCTGGTTTGGATATTCGTACATATCCGACCGCACCAGAGTCTCATTTGTTCGAGTCTGATTTTGCGTAAGATCATTCGCATGATTGTTGCTTCGTGTAGCTGACGCCGACATACACCCAGAGGTCGCAAAGTAACGGAGCTTGACCTTAATAATTTCGACCTCACTATCGGCGACTGCGAAGCGCTCGACTACTTCTCTGATGGCAGTCTATACATCCTGAATTCCCCTGGCGTAAGTCTTCCCGATTACGGGTCCATAGGAAATCCAGCTCACTCGAGTTGCGACGTAGCACCAAGTAGGGCATATTACCGCCCTTGCACGAGTTACTCCGACGTCGTTCATCTTACTCGGTGGCGACTCCTGCCATCATGTCGGCCAGCTGCGGCCCACAGCTGACCTTCATACGCACTTCCCCTGTCCTGGACATGTCCTCCAATCCTTCGAAGGCCATTCCATCGCAGAGCGTACCACCCCTCTCCTTTCTCTCCCATCAGAATCGTCTGCCTACGCTGATCTACCAACCGCTCGCAGCACGATCACGAAACTGGGTAAGCTTGATGCGAGCCCTGATATTCTGGTTATAATTGCGCATGATGCTACTGTTCCTGGGGTGATTGATGAATTCCCAGAGAGTCTGAACGACTGGAAAGCGAAGGGGTGGAAAGACAAACTAACATGGGCATTCTTGGAAAGGGAAAGTCCAGCCTTTAGATTTTCATGACCTGAATCTTTTGTATAGCTTCAGGCATATCTCGAGACTGCTGATTTTTCTTTGCTACTCGCGATCTCTCAATGATTTGTAAACTCAACTTTCGTAGAATATTCACCCATTCTAACAAA
This sequence comes from Desarmillaria ectypa, assembly GCA_030407005.1. Lineage (NCBI taxonomy): Eukaryota > Fungi > Basidiomycota > Agaricomycetes > Agaricales > Physalacriaceae > Desarmillaria > Desarmillaria ectypa. The sequence continues at coordinate 4,121,562 of JAUDYN010000003.1, read as the reverse complement.
GGCAGACCGGGGAATAATTTGGTTTGGCGGTCCCCAATTAGTTGGATGGACAATTAAGTCAAGTCAGCCCTGTGTTATAGACCACGCGATGGAAAAACGTGCGCTACTTCTCCATTCTACCGTTCGGGATCATCAGCTGGCCACAGAATATGAACCAAAACGACGATTAATCAACACGAAAATGTACCTTGTGCAGCCCAAAATAGTATGGAATTGCAGTGTTTTCAAGTTGCCTTGACTCCAGTTTCTCATAGACTATATCCTCCATGCGGGCGAGATGCCTGGGAGAGATGCACTAATCCAAGGGTTCCGCAGCTTTAGGCTGTAGAATCATGAGAACGACCTTTACCCTGGCATCCCCGCCCACGCAGACTTCAGAAACGGACTAGTGACGAAAGTTAACATGTCTTCAATATCAATTAAGAATGGCATAGAATAGAACAAAACTCGATGCCTACCTCGTCTCATAATTCTTCAGATCGAATTTGCGAAGTATGTTCACAAGGAGGATATACAACAGGAGGTATCTCCATACGTCTTTGTGCACAAAGGACGTGGAGAAAAACGTTAGGTACAACACGTAAAATACCTCACATAACATTGGTGGTATTTTAGTCTCAAAAACTTGTCTAAAAATAGGTATATCTTTTGTGCAGGTCTTTTCATCCTAATTACGCACCCACCGGAGTGAAGGAAGATGCAATTATTTTGACGCTTTGTCTTTGTAGTTCCGAAGGAATGGCGTCGCCGGCCCGTGCGCACCAGGTGTCCGGGGTATAGCTGCTGTGATCACTGATTGAGGGTCGGAAACCTCCTCGCTACCGTCATTATACTCCCACTTCATGGGCGGCCGCTTGCTCATCCCTTTCCCCCATTGATATTTTCTATCGGACGTCTACCGCGGACTCGGACGCGACGCAGAACAAATCAAATCTGAGTTTCACCTTGCAATGTTAATCAGAGGGACCAACCGATGTCGGCTAGGATCATCGATTACCGATGAATTCACTACATATTAGTCCGAGAAATTTGAGCTTCTCCCATCATTGACTATTTTAACTCTTACAATCTAGTAATTCCTCGAACGAGCACGCTGCCGCCGAGTACTATACCATACGATTAAGGACATCGTTCTCGTCGGCGATGTATAACCCCTTGGTGTAAGTACGGAATTAATTCTCCGGGAAGTGTTGAGGATGGTGAGCCATTGTCGGTCTCGACGCTCTCCTCATGCTTGGCCGCTGCAGAGGTTTTATTGCTCGGATTTGATGGGAAAATGGACCAGGCCTACGCCACCAGTTCTAGGCGACGTTCTTCCGCATACATTCGTTACGTGGATGTCCAAGGACGTCGCTCGCGCTGACCTTGACGCGTGACGGTCTGTTCTTCGCAGAGGGTTTCCAAGACAAATCACTAGTTCTTCCCGTCAGATTCTGCTTCCTTCCATATGATGCTACATCCCACTTTCAGGTGCAGAGTCGGGTATCATGAAGGATTCATCAAGGGCGGCACTTGTGTACTTAGCTGTATGTTGTTATCCTTTCGCGTAATGACACTTTTTTGACCCATCATGCAGCTGTTTAGATTATAATACTGTATCTTGGAATTAAAACCTATCATGTTTCCAAATGTTCTTTGTGTACTGTCCATGATCATGACCAGAGAACCGCGAATTGACATGTCCAGCGCGGAAGGACTTATAATTCCACGCTGCGTGGACTCTGCTCTTTATTCCGTTACTCGGCTGCATAAACTCCGGTGCTAGATAGGACTGCTTTCTGCTTCCTCTGTTTCCATCTGCATAACTGACTTGGCGTTACTATTCGCCTCTTTGAGGGCTCCACGTAATTCCTTTGTCCTTCTTTCCGATTTGAACCCTTTTTCCGTACAGTCTGGATTCATTCGTACGAAGTGAATCTCATTCTACCCACGTACATGCAGTGTCGCACGTTCATGGTGACAGTGGAACCCCACGCGTCGAGTTCTACTTGTGACCTTGGATACCGTAAAACACCTCGACGCGTCACGTTCACCACCCCAGAAGAACGATAACGAACAGTGAAGGGATCAAACACGGAATTTCTCTGCTGTAAGGCATGGCACGGATCCCTTGAAACTCGTTGCTGCTGCACTGGTCCCCCCTTTGAGTACCTTTTCCCTCAATTTCATGCAGACCATCATTTCCATCATTTCAATGGTTTCTCGCCAGGATATGAATGTGTAACCTATCGGCAACACATGGTCACATCTCCCAGGACGAGATAACGTCGAAACTTGGCTTGCTTGACGATTTCGCATCAGCAGTGGTTTTTCTTCCAGGTGTGGGGGTATCTATTCAAGAGGGAACAGGGTGTGCCCATCTTCCTATGTTTGCTTCTGCTTTCCTAATCTGTGTGTAGTGAACTGGGGACCCGAGTTCCGATGACGAGCTTCATGTTAGGTGAGGGATATTTAATCTGATTATCATGTCCCTGAGAAAGAAACCAATCAGAGTCCGTGCTGCACATGTTCGTGCTACGGTACCGAACAGTAGATGATAAAAGCGGTGACTAAAAAGAATCGCCTTTTTTTGGTAACGATAGGGATTCCGGTAGGAGAGGATTTCATGGAATTTACCGGGACGTTCTCTTGATGTGACTAATCTTTATTTTATGTGCGGCAGCTGATCGACGTGCGACCGCTTTGTCAAAAAGTTCAGGATTGCTCATGCACCGACTCAACCCAGCAGAGGCTCACAAAAGATAGTCATATTTGTGTCGGAAACATATAAAGATGTTTCTCCGGGTATGGTGAGCATTTCTGCTTCTCGGGTATCTCCCCCTGCTGTGCTTTGACGTTTAAGAGGTTTTATTTTTCCGATTCGATGAACAAAATGGGCCTGGCCAGCCTACCTGACCAGTTATTAACGTGTAACGATCCGCAAGCATCCAGTTTTGATAGCTTCACGCTTGGAGGTCCATGGACATCGGTCCGCGGCCCGTTCTTCCTAAAGGGTTGACCGACGCAGATATCCGGTTTTTTTTGTGTCATTTGTGTACTTACTGCACGAGAGGTTGGCACCCTTCAGCTTAATGATGGTGGCTCTGACTCGCCATACAACATTTTTGATTTTTATTCGTGTATATCTCAATCAAAAACCTTGATGTTCTGAGTCTTCCGATTGCGGCTTACATGACCATGAGTCAATGTCCCAGAATTCAGACGCTCTGACCGAAAGAAAGTGTAATCCGATACCACATAATCCGCGTTATTTATTCCCCTACTTGACAATATGAATTCTACTGTTTGGAAAAGGTGCATTCTCCGCTTCCTCCTAGTAGCTGGAATTCTTGAGCTATAGACTTGGCATGTTTGTTCAAACGTTCATCGAAAGCGTCACATTATTGGGGGTTCCACGTAATTCTCCTCCTCTGTTCTTCGTCATAACCGGTTCCGATACAGCCTCACAGAGCCCAGTGGTGTGAAGACGACGCCTCTTTTCGCACGGTTCATGTCAAGAACGGACACCTGTTCAACTTTGGATGCACATCAAAAGTTGACAAGGTTCAATGACGCTCACCGCGGGGCCAAGCCAAGTGAAGGAAAAACCACGGAATTACCGCCTCTAAGGTGCGAAGGTGGTGTGAAACACTTGTATGTACAGTCATGGACAAGCAAAGTCCACCAAAAATCCGACCTATTTTTAGAAGGACCCTCATCAAATAAACGGTGGGGTTTTTTTTGCACGAAAGTGACCTAATAATATGCAGTATCCGGTTTCGTATAACGTCAGTTTGACCGAAATTTACCCTAAAAATTTGGCGTACCCCCTAAAAGTCGTGGGAAGGACTTCGGAGATAGCGCAATTGTCTCCCGTCTGATAGTGTCAGAATCATTAAATTCCATAGAGCCGTTCATGCACAACCGAAAAGCAGGCGCAGACCTTCAAAGCGCGCGAAACACAATATAACCGGTCTCCGAAATCAAGGTACCAAGACAGTGCCAGTAACAGCTGAAGACCCAGACACTCCGCGGCCAAATCCGAAGGCCTCTCATTCGAATTGCGAGGATGAACTTGGAAATCATGCGGCAGCAACTCTAGATAGTGTTGTTTATCTTGAAGTAGATCCCAATTACGATATGGAGGAGGACATTGATGAGGGGTGGGATGAGATTGCGACAGGGGCGTTTAATGATCAGTCTCGCGGTCCAAATAGAGAAAGACAAGAGGGATGCAGCAGCAGAAGATTGGATGCCAACCCGCCTGTAGAAAGTGTCAGAAAGGGCTAAGCAGAGACGAAAGCAAGGTAATTAGTACACTATCTCAGAATGCTTCACGACATGATCGATGTCACAATTAAGGTGGCCATCTAAGTACATGATCCGGTAAATCCGGAGACCACTGTCTTGTTCATCTTCGATCAACCGTCGGCACATGGTAAGCATTACCGTACTGATCTATAGACTAATACACTTATTCGCGAGTCCTTTCCAGTACTGGGGCTGGTGTAAATATCGATATCTTCAAATTCCAAAGAGGACCTTTACTGAATCCAAGGCTCTTGTCATTGTAAATAAAACGACTATGAAAGAAGAGATTCTGGCGGAATTGCTAGAATATTTTCATGTGTTCAGCTGATGTTTGCCGTTCAAAGATAGGACTTCGATAATAGAGCTACTTTTATTATCAGAATGTTCTCTTTAAATTACTAACCTGAAATTTCATCGCTTTGTCACTAACAAGTTTATTATGTTAATGCTCCAATTCAGCACCATGGCGAATCTTTGTGCCAAGCTACGTTACGAGGGATGGTCGGTCTAGAGGCATGATACTGTACAGCGATAGTACGTGTCATGCTACTTACCCCATTCAGGTATGCTGACTTTTCTCAGGGAGTGCAACCTTGAACGTGTTTCTATTTCTTGAAACGTGCATCAAGGAATAATTTGAATATATGAATGCGACAAACCATCTCATCTCGAGCTCGAGAGTTAACCATTATCAAGTTACAGAAGAATGTTCAAGTACAACCAATGTTGGACATACAGAATAAATATAGGAGAAAACCGACGAAAAGCGTATTAAGATATGTATTCCAGCATTACGCACAGCATTGACAGCAATAAAAAGCAATCATGGGAAATTAAACGATGAGAAAAAGCAGAAGGACTGGTACAAATATGGCGACAGAGATAGACAACAATGGTAACAAATTGGGAGATAATGAAAAGCAAAAGGGCGCGCGAGGCATGACTGGTGTTCGGAATGGGACCTGAGGACGACGATGCTGATAAGCAACAGGAGACAAGGGAAGGGAGAACATTATACGGACAAGTTATATCCCAGTCGTTTACTTGAAAGGGCACCCTGGTGCATGGGCGCCCCTCCATCCGCAATGGCAGCATTGAGGTTCGTTGGGTCTACTACGGATGAACATTGGTGCGTTCGACGACAGCGACTTTGAGTCTAGGTTGGACACTTTGCGACCGCATGACTGGTAAACCTTGTTGGAAGATGTCGACGTGAACGACGATGAAGTGCACATGGTGAACTGTAAAATGCGAGGACGAAAGTGCAGTATTAGTTTAGATACCAAGTAGGGCTTGACTGATGAATGGTTGAGCGAAAGAATCTTGCCTTTTATCGGGTCCCAAGGCCTAAGGGGGCGCCCATATTATAACACACCGGACAAAAGGGACTAGACTTGGTAAACCAAGATCTCTAATCGTCTGATGAAACGAGGACTTGATAAGCAGGGTAATACGCGGCTAAATCTTGCGGGGAGTTTAAACAGTTCCAGAGAAAGACGTGCGAATACATCAATTCCGTGCGCCGACGGAGCACAGGCCTGACATAATCGACCTATGGGAAGAAAAGCATACGTCTTCGATCTGGGTGGCAACGAGAATAATCCCAGATGCCTAGTGCCACGAATACCAAGAGATCTTGCAGTATTCTCGGTGAATGAAAAGAAAGACTCAGAACTAGAGGGGAAAAGCCAAGGATACCCTCAGGCGGTAGGTTGCCATATACGTCACAGATTATCGTATGTCGCGTACTAGGATACTATAAAGGCCTTGCCATTGGGTGCGGCGTTGGTATCGTGAGCAGCCAGTCAACTTTCGGGGAAAAAAACCGGAAAGTTGCGTAAAAGAACAGAAAGGAGAAAAAGAAAAAACAGCGAAATGTTGTATTACAAATTTAAATTTCGTTGCGCGCGGGTTTCTTCCTCTGTATCGTGGGCGAAGAGCACTGCCACGTCGTTCTCGTTAATTTTGAGACGGGCCAATCTTGAATGAAAACAACTCCTCCTGCTTTATTTACAGGATCTATGAGGATAATTAACTGAACCGAAAAGCACTAGTATTTATTAAGATCACTGATCTAACAACGATATCTGTTGTGAAAAATGGGGGATGAATAGATCAGTTCGTTCCCAGTTAGTACATGCGTGGTGTCAGGCCAATAGTATTGCGCTTGGCTGAGCTCTGCAAACGCATGCAGATGTACACTACTGTACCTACTTATATACTAAATGCTAATGTACTAGAATCTTCTACAAGTTTCCTAATATTTCTCTCTTAATCAGCAAGTTCGGCATGATGCCGGATTGCCATCATCTCGGCTCAACTCTCAAATTCCAACAATATCCTTAGTAGTAATAGTAGTAGTAGTACTAGTAGTCGCACTGGCAGGTGGTTGCTCATAAGTCGTCACGATTCGGTAACGACACCGGTCCCTCTAAAGTGTCCGTCTCTTGGACACCGAAGTTGGCAACATGAATAGCTAACGTTATTGGTCCTCCGGGGGTTAGTATAAGTCATATACTTCTGATAATCATCTCAGGGCAGCAGCATGCGCTTCAATTCAGTAGCTGACGGCCAACTGATGGCATCAGAGACGAGCCCAAGGCCGAGATCAACAACATTCAATTGAAAACTGCCTATAGGTATGGTATAAGGTGAGTGATTGAAATACAGCTGTCATTTTTTACGTCTTGAGCTCCTCCACTAACGACATGGGATGCATAGTGTTGTTTTCATTTTTACAAACAGAAAAAAAGTTGGATTCTTGCATACACGCCCATATCCTTCTCGACACGAACTGGTGCTCAGGACTGTGGAGCCCCACGGGACAAAGGGGCCGCGAGATTCAAAAAAGACGCATGGCGTACATATTTGCGTTTAAGGATGAGCTGGGATTCTCGTTCTATATATACATATTAGGAATGATTAGTAATAATATATTATTTATCTTAGTTACCGGGAGGTGTCGGTTCATTGCCGATAGTTGCCGGTTGGCTCTTTAACCAGGAACACCTTTAAGAACAGTATTCGAACTATATTCACGTAAAGCCGTAGAAATAAATACCAAACAGACTCGTAAACAAATCCTATAGCGCTAAATAATGCAAGTCAGTTTCGTGTTCAAGGCTCAGACCCCCTACCCTATGTGTCGGATTTTGCCTCGCCTCTCCCTTGCCAAGGGGTGATCATGGTATACTACCCAAGCGAAGTTAAGTGACCGACATTCGCACTTGAATCATTTCTTGGTGCAGCACCGTTCCGGCAGATGGTCACGGTCAGGGAAGCATCCCGTCCCTGAAGATCATTTAAACCTGTTGCCGCCCCGACCCAAACGTACTCGGTCCAACATTCCGAGTCACGCACTGAATGAAATCTGCCGTACGACTCACATTATCAAATGACCCCTGGTCCTCATTGAGAATGATTGAATTCCCCAGTATTGTACTACTTCTTTTTCCAACTTTGACGTTTCACCTTCGCCTGGATCTCATGGTTTTTTTGGCAGAGGTTCTCCTACGCGTCGCGCAGTGAGATTTTCTCGTCCGTCTTTCTAGAGCACATAGCGTCATCGCATCCGTCATGAGTAAACTAAAATGATTGAGTATCGATTGGGTATTTTCATCTGTCCGTTGAGTCTCCGTCAAGTTTCCAGATCTGGGAATCGAACCACATGGGTCTCGAGAGGTGTTATGTCGCCCGTAAATACGCAACCAAGTGTGACGGAATAATGTTATTTATCTTCGTGTCGGTATAATAATTGTATCAGCGTCGACAAGTTCGGGCTCTATATTTACATCTATTAGGTGGTGGGCATCTCTCATCATGCGTCGGGTAAGTTATTCTTCGCTTGAATACTTATTTCTGATTCCCATTACATGCCCGACATGTCTGGAGGATTACTTCCAATAGGACTCCAGTACGGTCCGTAACTTCCGGTATAGTAATTGATAGGATCGAATATACAGAGAAACCCTGACCTACCTAGAAGATCCCATCACGGTATTCCGATTTGTTTTGCTCTAGTTTTCAAACCGAGGATCTTATAATTGCACTTCCACGAATACTTGCCTTATTACACGAAGAACTCAGTTGAATAAACACGTAATGTTAAAAAATATCTTCCCCCGCAATGTAATTGTCAGCGTTTTACCCTGTCGCACTCATTAATATAATTTAGGAGGTAGTATCCTCGTGAGGATGAATATATACCTTCACTCTCGTCCATGTTTTTACCAAGCGCAGCTGGTCACTCCTAGGCAGACTCAAATCTCTTGACAGGTAAGCAGCCCGACATGTGCAATAGAGAGCGCATTGACCGCCTGATCGCTTAAGGCTTTATTGTACCCTACCGAACACGGAAGATCAAGTTTAGAGCTACCGAAACATAAACACCGCCGACCGGAGTAAGGTACAATATAAGGCACCTCCTGAAGGAATGGATGGGAATTGCCTCTAAAGATTAAATGTTCTGGAAATCAGGGCTCGGTGTGGGTGGGGATGATGCCGCAGGCATCAGAGAAATATCGGTTATCGTTCCGGTGATGGTCAGGAGCTAGTAATAATCGCGATGGAACTGCAGTGGAGCGCTGCGAAGCGGTCGTTTAGCTCATTGCACAGGGAATTTCTCCTGGTTTCAGCTTCTGGCTGTTGCACATGGATGTAAAGCACGGGTATCATTATACTATATATCTCCTTACGGACTTAAATAACCTGGTCCTGTCCTTGTGTCAATCAATCTTTGTGCGTGAAGCTAAGATTCTGATGGTCGATTCGATGAAGCGTGTTCATTGATTTTCAGGCCATCTCCTACGAGAACAATGAGCGCAATCCTATGACTTGCACAGGTTGTGCTTTGATATTGTGAGAACAAGTGTTGGGACCGTATCTCTGGGTATAAGAGAGAATAGAAGGTCGCCGGTGATAACTGCAGATCTAGCTACGAACGGAAAAGTACCACCAAGCTAAGACCGCGTCTATGCATGGCTGATGTATCTGGAAGCTGATGGAATGAGATATGGGAGAGATAACCAAGATACGAAGCATCTTGGGGGTTTGGGGGGTGAATATCAGGCTTGTGAAAGAGACGACTTCCGAAAGACAGGAAATTCAGGAAGGGTGACCAAGTGTTACTGACTGACGAAACGGGGGACCCAGGCGTTCTGGAAGTTCTCGACTGGACTACAGCAAGATGCGTGATGCAATAGACAAATGAACCCGAACAACTATCAAATATCAAGGGTGCGTGGGTGGGTGGCGAAATACGAGGCCTGAGATATGGGGATGGGGACGAGAATGGAGCTGATATACTCAACGCCAAGAAACACGGCGAGCGACTGTGTACAACTAAGGTTGCCAAATAGAGCACGCCACTACCCATAGCTTATAACTTGGCCTAGTACAAGCTCGAGCTTATGATCCAGTAATCATGCCGTGTACGTAATCACGGAAGGACCGGACCACACCCAAAGCTCCCGATGTCTTCTTTGAGACTCCTTCGCATCATCCATAAACGCACCATACATCCTAAGGTCAATGATGCTGATTACATCAGTCACTATGTCTACAGCTCTTATGCAGCAGTATCTTTTCGGGCCCGGGGCCGGTTTACTAAGGAAATCAACATTATCCAACCGTCCGTCATGAATCGGAACAGTTAGTCATCCAGTTAATATGCCGTGGGTGAATCATGCCCAAGAAATTGCTGAGATAGTGTGTGGATACTAGAAATCCATCAGAGAATAAAATATTGCGTTAAAGTCCCCAAACAGCTTGAATGTAGGGTGGAAGTCGTGGTGATTTCGCAAAGTACTGAACATTGACCGATGAAAATGTCTGTAACTTTAATTTGCCTTAGAATACGAAAAATGAGCTCACAAAAAGGCATTTCACTCTAGAGGCATTGCCACATAGAGAACAACAATCGACGGTCCTACTGTATTGTATTTTCTAAAGAGTTCATGGCTTCGGTACAGAAACAGTATGTTGAAAAGGATGAGAGAACATTGCAACGCGTAAGGATAGGCGGGCAAAGAATCGTCAGTCTAGCCTTCCTTCTCAGCAGCTTGCAGGATTCGAAAAATAGTAGCAATTAGTTGTGTTCTACATATGCGCAGCTCAATACATAATCCATGAACCCCTTCAACAGGCACCGCAGCAGTCATGTCAAAGGAATGGTGATACTCCTAGCGATGGTTGAGAGACGTAAAAGCGTACGCGCAAGCTTTTGAATCGAGATTGAGATATCCAGACCAGGGTCGATAAGCGGGGATCTCTGCTATGCGTAATACTACATCCAACCGAGCTAGCTACGACAACCGGAAAAACTATGTCTACCTGCCCTAAACCATCACACGATCTAGCCTGAATTCACCTTCGTCTCCTCTCGTCTACACTCCCAACAGCTCTTCGATAGTACTGGAAAATACCTGGTTCCAAGGTACCGACAGGCGGCATACTTTGCAGCTCGAAATTACTGCTGAGACCGGATTCGTTCCTTGCATGAATACTAATCGTGAGTGCAAAGACGAGGAAAAAGCATTCAATCAAAGTATCACACAATGAGGACCCTCAACGCATCAACCGCCGGTTTCACATGATGACTTTAACTTGATAACGGTCTGAATTTGCGATTTCACTCATATGCATTCATGTTAACTAGAATACTGGCTTGGTCCTGCCTCCTCCCCTAGCGGTTGACTAGATTTTACTCCTCATCACTGACTGATAAGATAAAGGGGCGGCCATAGTGAGAATCCTTAGAGTTAATATTAACAAGCTGCCGTCGCCCCAGCATCACAGAACAAGCATCAATATCAGGTACCGCCTTCATTCGAACTTCTAATAATGTAATAATATTATTTACTAACGGTCATATGAACGGATTCGCAGCAGGCGTTGATGACTTGAGGGTTCAAAGCAGGGTAAATGGAAATCCACAAAAGCAGAGAAGACGGACGGCGTTTAGTCGGAATTCCAAATGATGAGATCCTAGTGCAGATAAGTGGCTTTGGCGTACAAAATTTCAAAATGACATACGTTGAGGATCTCCAGTGCATCGTTGGAAGAGAGCAAAAGACTTCGGAGACTTTCAATTTGCATATATTCAAACACAAGGATTCGGATTCCGAACCCTGAGCTGTCGTGGGGAGTAACACTCGGAAACGACATGATAGGTGACACTGTGAGCCGTTACACCGTAATAAACAGGCATGGGAGCTAAAATAGACTACTTCAGCGAGACGCCGAGAAATTTGGGACATGGCGTAGATCTCTAGGATGTTCGTAGGCGAATACGGGATGCATTGGAGGGCCACTTATATGATGAGTGCTGAGCGATGGAGAAGGGATTATTTTAAGTCGCGAGCTGGATCTGTGGTTCAAAAGTCACCAACGCAGCGCGGGACTAAGAGCGGTCAGGAAGTATTTTGAATCGCACTCCACAGTCAACTATTGATCCTGCGACTTATCAAGAGGTCTCGCCGACAGCCAATGAACAATGCAATGATTTGCGGGGAGACCGGCCATGGCGGTATCATGAGATAAGTCTTATGAGCATGGTCCGGTTAACAACCGAAATCGTTTCAGAAGATGTTGGAAAATTACTCGTTTGTCGGAAATGCCCGGCGGGGCGATGAAGGTCCGTTGATGGGCACTTTGATAAACTTGCAATCCCTTTCATTTAGCGTACAGATCCTAGGTGTGCCGAGGGGGGAATATTTCGGGGAATCGTGTCATCGACGAGCGCGTTTCGTCGCATCGCTCATACAATCTCAAACCAAATTGACGCATACAACTCTTCCGGTCGCTCTTTGTGTTATCCGCGAGCAATGACAATCAGCCTCGCTCGGTGAAGAGAGATCAGCTTACCATAGCAACAGTACTTCTGCTAACCCTCTTTCCTCTCTTGCTCTTCCACCCCATGTGCCGATAACTGAGGTTGTGCATCAGCCAGATTCGCTTCACCCTAGAAAAGGCGATGCGACAACTGTTCCCGACATAGTGTCATTAGCTCGTGCCCTAAATTCCTCACTGAGCCCAGCGAGCGTCCTCGAAATAAAATGCGCGCTCTGTTAGAATGAGCCGTAATTCTCCCGCGCTCACCCGGATTTCAGCAGGGAACCTTCTCAAACAGGCGAAGGTTGTCGTCATTCAGCTATATATGTATTTACACGCCGTGTACACTAATAGAAGCAATAGGACACAATAAAGAAAGTCCTTGCCTGACAACCGATGTCAATATTGAGCAGTGGACCGGGGATTGAGAAGGGCACGATGGCGAGCGAGCGTAATGAGACGGGCACGGCGAGAGTACACTGTAGTAATAAAATAGAATGTATATCTCAGCGGGCGGTGGGTCGCTAAGATGTGTGGTTGTGAAAAAGTGAAAATTGACTGTATCGGTGATCAATTTAGAGTCCGTACGACTGTACCTGCAGTCATGGCTCGTACTCTCAACAGTCAACTGCGCTGTGATGCGCGACATTAGATACTCCAACACTCTCAAACGCCTACAGTATTGGATTTCTTATTTCGCCAGGATGGACAACCGCAACCCTGGCTAGGAGCTGTTCTGTCCTAGAGGCTTGCCGATTGTTGCTTGGAATGATTGATACTGAGTTCCCTTGCTACGGCGCCAGGTATAGTTCCCCCACCTCCAGAGCTCCAAGGCTGTAGGCAGACGGAGGTTACCAGAGAACATTGGAAACTTCAAGGGTACCTAACGAATCGATATATCAAGACGTATACCTTATACATAATCGTGATATGTCAATGCACTGTACCTACCGTGAGTGTTTGATATATCATCTACAGACGAACTCACGTGTACATCGTATCCCTGCCCATCGTTGGCCCCCGCCACCCGCTGGCTACCAGCCAACACGGTGTCTTCTGAAACTGAAAATAACCTCATCTGCGCGCCATTACGAATTCGTGCCATGGTGCGATCAGAAGCCCTGCCCCCTTGTATTCTTTCTTCTCTGTCGTTCTTGATCTTTTTCAGTCAAAATGAGGGAAATAAGTCAGGCGAAGACAAATGGATTGTATTGTAAAGATACAAGTGGTATACAGCTTCATGGATAGGAGTGACCGCAGGGGGATACACGATCTAAAGGAGCAACCAATGTTTTGTGGGCGATCCGACCAGCGGTTCAGACGAATATATTCCTAACGATGTCGGACACGCACTCCTGGACCAGGCGTTAGTAACATTGAGACTAAATTAGCATAGCTTACCGTAGTGATGGACACAATGCCGCAGAGCATCGCAATGGGTGACCACTGACATCCAACACGGTCCATTTTGGGGTCAGAGCAAGCATTGTATAGAACCTGTAACAACTGTCATCTCAAGGATCTACCTAAAGGACATATTAGACGCACCTTCTTCCTGCGACCTCGCTAAGAGCTGCTCCTCGCTATGAATCCAAGCACAATCCATGATGTCGCTGCTACTATTGCTATCGAGGTATCGTCCGACAAGTCAGGAAAATGAACCTAAAAAAGTCATGCTATTATGTCGTCAAGTGGTCCTTCGAAGAATTGGAGGTATGAGAGGCAATTTTAAGTGGTGAGGTCAACGCCAGATGGTGGCAGCAGTCAGCAATTTCGATGGTCACAACGTTCGTTGGGATTGATCGGAAGAAGCCGATGAATCTTATTGCTTCGGTCGATCGGTATTGATTGAATCGGATGCTTGGCTCGTCACGTGCCTTTATTCCTTTATTCATGTATAGCGGGATTAATGAGTCAGTAAGTGTTTTATGAGCAGATTAATGAATGAATTCGTTCAATTACAACTATAAAACCCCTCTGGGCCCATATTTTCGATGTCAGTGCATGAATACCGCGTAGTGCTACTGCCTTCCTACTACGTGGCGTAGAGAGACACTGATATGGCGTTGATATATTCTTTCAGTTAGATAATAACTGTTTACTACCGTATGAAATCTTCGAGGACAGCGAGAAAGCCTAGATTGATCGGTCCATGTGAGATGCATCCTTTTTGGATGTTTTTGGTAGACCACTGCAGGCGATATGCGAAGCACTTGCGGTACGACGATGTAACTGATATATCAGTCTACGGGGTACTGGTGTCAGTAAGACAACAAGAGTAATACAACCTATGCCGCCTCAAGAACACGATAATACAACTCGGAGCCACCATCAGGTTTGAACTTCCTAGCCTCAAACACAGGCTCCATAGAACTCAAGCACGGATTTTCTGGCTTCCTACTTTCTGCTTTGTTGTCGTCATCTTTATCTTCATCATCACTGTACAGTTTTTCGTGCTTCATATGCTTGTTTCCAATGGGCAATTGTAGCGCCGTCAATATACTCCAAAACCAAGACATGCACTACTTGCCCGTTCTATCATTGGGATTCATCAGCTGGTCACAGAATATGAGCCAAAATGATGATTAATCAACACGAAAATGTATCATAATCCTTACCGTCGTATGACTGGTTGGAGGGTCGGGAGATCATTGGAAGAACAATTCTCATTTGAATGGCTTGAGACTCGCAAAGCTCGATAAGAGATCTGATGATTAGTCCGCTGCGGTCAGTCAACTAGCTATATATCGGTTAGTAAATCCTTATACAACGTGCCGGAGACGGTGATTGAATATTAATCCTCGTTGCAACTTGGCTGCAACATCATTGTAGGCAGTGGTGTGGTTGAGAACGGTTCGGTAGGAAAAGCCCCGCATACGCCTTACCGGAAACTTTCTCCATGAACATATTCTTCTGCCGAAATAAAGTCAATCTAGTGACACCTGTTGAAGACCTAAAGATTCTCTACCGTGATCTGTTATTAGTACTCTGACACGTAGTTATACATTTTATGATACCTTTGCATAGGTGTATTTAAAAAACTGACATGCATTCAAGTCCAAACATGCCAAGGACTTGCTCATGATACAAGAGTGACGTATTAACTCCAAAGTGTATCATTATCGCCGGGTTACCATGAGTTATATAGTATTTATTTAGCCAAGAGGGACCGTAGCATGAATAGGAAATGCACGACTAAAGGTCACTCCCGCTCAGTGACGATGGCATGCAAATGTTTGTCACGAAACGTGGGTAAGAAGTGATGTCGAAAGTTAACATGTTACTAATATCAATTAAGAATGGCATAGAATAGAACAAAACTCGATACCTACCTCGTCTCATAATTCTTCAGATCGAATTTACGAAGTATGCTCGCAAAGAGGATATACAGTTTCCGTCATGCCAGACTTAAAGCTTGTCAGACGGACCAAATACTCGTTGCAGTGGGTGACTTACTTGATACCAAGACAGGCCCGAGGGCCCTTTGAGAACGAAATCAGGTACTCGTCGACAGTCGATGGATGTTCCAGGTTGGAGCCATCGATCCAGGTCGAAGCAACGTGGGTCGGGGAAGATGTCCTCATTCATGAAGACGAATGTGCTGCCGATTCTGACGGTGGTCTACTCATTCATGAAATAAATGGTGTCAAGTTGAAATTGTGGTGAAGCTCACACGAGAACACCGTTGCTGATACGTGAGGATTCTTTGATGGCTGCGGTCTGTTTTGATGGTGTGAATCTTGTGTGACCAGTGGTGCGGTGGGAGAGACGGCGCTTGAGGAGCTCGGGGAGACGGTAGAGTAGTTGGAGAATGGGAAAGTGGCGGATGGTGGTCATCATCGGCATGGCCTGTTTGAGGCTGAGAAGGATTGGGTGAGAGAAGTCTGGGGAAGAGGGGGCGTCGAATGAATGGGAGTAGCCGAAGGCAGTGATATGCCCATGATCAGGGATTTGAAAGTTGTGTAAAGGTTCGCAGGCTTGTTCGTGTAATCTTTATGAAGGTGGAAAGGGAGGGTGTTAACCTTCAGGAAGTACAAGATAAGCTGAGATCTGGAGCAAGCGAAAGATACCTTGCCTTGAATTGGATAATACCTTCGAGTTGAAGGATCGATCGGCGAAAGAGGAAAGGAGAGAACACGTCCCTTCTCAGTGATGGAATGGTCAGTACATCCGAATGAGGACTCGTCTTGGGCGAAGCAAAAGTAAAAATTCGAGTCCTTGAAAAATTTGACTTGTGGCGAGTAGATGGCGAAGTATACCTGCGGATTGCTTAAATGAAGCTTAAGAGTAGTAAGTCAGCCAAAGAAACGCGACTACGTTTGCGGGAAGCTCACTTCGTTTGGATTTATGCGAAAGACGGATCCTGATCTGAATGTGTGTATGTATGCTAACAGAGGATTGAGGAGACTTACCATATTATTCTTTACCCATCGTTTACGTGTTTTGTCCTAGAAGATCCATCACAAGTCATACTATTGGTTAGCTATGAGACTCGTTCACGTTATAAGGTCTCCACCCAACGAACCGATGCTTGTCACTCTTTCTGATGGCTGTAATCAGTACTCCAGGTAAGTGAAGAACTGGTGATTGGAACATTTTGACATCCGAATCACCAAAAATACCGACAGGTATCAACAAGTTCTAGCGGCTGATTAATGCCACTTATTTACGGGATGCTATTGACATCGGTTAGAAACCGGAACATATAACAGGTCAGCTGCATGTAGTACGTTGCGCTAGATTGGAAACAGTGACTGGCGCCCGAGAAAAGTAAGATGTGCATCATCGGGTCGAGCGCGAGCGTCGGAACCGAGAAGGTTACAGAATGTATACCTGGGCGCCTCAGATGATGACTCCCCGTGTTAGGCACCGATGACGTTTGAAAGGGTTATCTTTTCACCGTATCAACAAAATGGAGCGGTCCGGCACACTGTTATCTCGCGATGATAGGTCGTCAGGGTAATCATTACCGAAGCTCAGCATACGTTCGACAGGTTAGATACCAAGCCGCTTTGGATGGCATCTGTACCAGTCGTGTCGACATTGCTTCCACAAAAAGCACGCAGTACCTATATGGGCCGTTCTTATCGCCAACTCGGCAGGAACAGCCCGAACATGTGGGCCATACTACGTGTAAGCCCTGCATGAGTCTATGTAAAAAATCTGAGAAGGAAAAAAATAGGTTGGTATCGTTATCTGCTGAGTGATCACTTCGAGGCTCCAGACCCCAGGCGAAAACGTTGTTGTCATGCTTTAGTATCGTCACCGAGGCAAACATAAAGGGAATAAAACGTCCTTCAAAGCAGGAATACCGGCCGTTAACGTCGAATAACGTAGAGCTGAACTATGTGGTACGTAGCGAGAAGAGTAGCCTAGAAGCCAGCATAAGGATCCTGGATTTTCTATTTTTTAGAATACTCGTCGTATCAGACTTACCGAATCCAGAAATGCAGCCAGTCGTTATATTCCTTTTTATAACCTCAGAACAGCATATATCTGAGCCATCTGGCCAACAGCCGAATGACCTCCGGTGGTAACAAACTTGGCAAAATAACCAGTTGTATATCTCTGAAATGGTACACTCACCTTCAGATTGAGATCGACATCAGCACCCATATAATATGCCACTAACACATAAAGGACATGTTAGCTGCTCAAGCTGGATTGGATACCTGTGCAGAACGTGCCTTGCCTCTTTGCGATGGACCATGATTCCTGCACAGTCTTAGGCAGCTTTGTAAGATGCAGCTTATGCAACACTTATCGTTGGGAAACTGCCTGCTCAGTTATATCACTATACAGAAGTCAATGACCGAGACGATAAAAGATAGGCTCGCGTCGTGACGCGTCAATGCACGAAGAAATCAGAAGTAGGCCCGAGATCCGGGTCGAAATGACTTGATTTTCCCACGACATCTTTGTTTGTGACTTGTCCATCGTTTCAATTGACCTTTCTTCTGGCTTTTTTCCAAGTTGGAACCCTAATATATGCGCTTGCAAGGGACCTTTCATCTTATTGGTTTTAGGAAGATGACCTGAGGAGGGGGGAACAATGCGAAGAAATGACTTCAGAGTGAAGTGGCGACTGATGACACGTTTTATATGCACTTTATGGGTCCCGTTCATCTCATAGCAAGAGGGTGACATTTGAACGGTCAAGGACGCGAAGAAATGGGTCGAGAGCGAACTGGTGAGTATGAGGCTGGAAAGGTTGACGGCTTTTGCCTGCTGTCTTTGGATGATAGAATTCCTCAATAACTCTACTGCAGATGGATTTTATCCACTGCTATGCTTGGAGCATACATCTTATTCACGTTATTGACGCGGTTTTCTCAAGGTAATAGTCTCTGCGACAAGCCTCACCTTTGCTTCTCATCACGGCTATCAGAACTCTCAATACGACGGCGTGGCTCGAGACATATTAGCCAACAAATGGTTGAGAACGCGATTCTGGAATCCCGACTTGTCATAGGTTTCATGTAATGGCGAAAAGGCGTGTGGCATATCCCGTCATTAGTTTCCTTTTCCTGACGCATCTCATAATGCAGCACGCGTCATTTAAGCTCAACAAAAATGTGCTATCTGTCGAGGCACAGTGAAGAATCAACACCCAAGAGTCAACTTGTCCGAGATGGAACGCTGATAGTGAGCACGAACGTTGCAGATTCAGCAGTATAACTAGGCGAGGACGGGTCGATGCCAGTTGACGGAGATAGCTCAAATCTATAATGTTTCATGCACTGGACATGAGCAGGACGAACGGTCGACATCTATATGTACCTCGCCCAACATTGGATCTGATGCCCCCAAGCTCAAGTTACAGTCCTGCTCGGAGTTCAAATGTTCACGCTTTCGCGTGTAATATTTCGTTCATTCACGGCGTTCGATCCTTAGAGTTCTTCACTTCGATGAGATGCTTGGCACAGTTCACTCCACAAAATATCCCTTGTTTATCTCGCATCAGCTATTACGTTGATGCGGTTCGGATTACCGGGGCGAGCATGAGGCAGCGAGACGATCAACACATGCTCATCCTGCAAAGTTACCAGACCATCCTTACCTTTTTCCTTCCTTCCCTCCTCGATGGTGTCGCAGGACCTCGCAGCTTCATGTCATCCTTACTTTAATACCCGAGGCGCTGACATCGTCTTATCCTCGCTCAATGGCACATCATACCATCTCTCATCGTCCGTCTTGCGAAGGACTGCAACATTCTTCGCTTCAAGCTCTTTCACTTTCGGACCAGATAGCAAGCCCACCCCTATCCACGAACACGATGTCGTCCTCGAACGGCTCCTACAGATTCCCAGAGGTCTTGCGATCCCACCCTGGTGCAAATTTGACGACCTTCAGGGTGTTATCACTCTAGCTGAGATCTGGGGATCAAGAAGTGCGTTAGATATCATACGCGCATCTATCACTGCTCCCATTGTTGTGAAAAACGGGGGATGAATAGATCAGTTCGTTCCCAGTTAGTACATGCGCGGTGTCAGGCCAATAGTATTGCGCTTGGCTGAGCTCTGCAAACGCATGCAGATGTACACTACTGTACCTACTTATATACTAAATGCTAATTTACTAGAATCTTCTACAAGTTTCCTAACACTTCTCTCTTAATCAGCAAGTTCGGCATGATGCCGGATTGCCATCATCTTGGTTCAACTCTCAAATTCCAACACCCATATTCCTATGAGAACCGCTCAAGTTATATGCTATGGCGACGAGGTTCGGGTAGGAGGAAGAAGCTGAGCTCGCGTCGAAGTATACACTGGATTTGTCTCTCCATGAGGAGCAGCACCAGGAAGCACTGCTGCGGATATCAACGCCGCCGCTCGTGAAACCGTTCAAGTTTCACAGGATGCGGCGAGATGAGTTTCGAAAGGGAATGGAATGGGACGCGAGGTGTAGAGGGTGTGATAATTCGGTCGACGGATCAGCATGGACGGAGCTGGTGTGAAAGAGGTTCTGGGAAATGGATGAGAGGCTGTCGGGGGATAGTCTGTGTTCTTTGGAGATAGAAAATGGCCGGAGATGGATGCTTGCCTGTCGGAAAAATGTCCGAGATGTGGAAGGTTGGTGTATGATCGGTTGGAGGTGCTGGAGAGGGCGAGGAAATATCTGGCTGAGTTGCCAGATGCTGTGAGGACATGGGTTAGGTTAGGGTGCTCCTTTTATCGTTTTTGATTTTTGCTGACGGTGTATTCATCCTCGAAACAAATGTATCGAAGAAATATTCGGTATTTCTCATGGATTTCGGTGCGTATCCCATCTCTCGCTGCCATTATCGATCTGGCAATAATGTATAGTTTATTTGTCGATATTTGATTGCATACATTTACAAAAGGTGAGCATCGTTTCCTTATGATGCCTCTGACCACACCCCTGATCGACGCCATCCAGTAGAATCCCTCACATGCGCAATGTTGTAACCTGTATTATATCCGTTCAGTATCCTGCCTGCTGTACAAGAACGAGCTTGTTATAAGACTTGAAGACTACCGCATACGAACCCGGCCATGAGCCCGTCGAGATTCTCAAGCTTTGGTTGGAATCTCGAGATGATGTATATGCATGCCGACGTGCATAGTCCTTACTTGGCAGTGCGCTGTCCCGCATAACTCCTGCTACGACCAAGTTCAAATGGTGTTCTCGAGATTCTCGCGGCGTAACTGGCTGGGTTGACTGTGAAGGATACCTACGCAGGCACGTACGTTCTGTATCTGGAGGCGGCAGTGGTTTCTCTTTCCTGTGACAGAGAATAGGTTGCACTGTATTTACCCTTCTGTATGAAGGTTAAGGTCTTAGCTTTAGGAGTAAGAAGAAGCCTAGCATCGTCTTGCTATCGAAGAGCGCTTCTGCCGCGTGCAAGAGCAGCTAGTTCGTAGTTCTCTTCTTTTCTTTGCTTTAGGGTTCTCCCGTCTGATTGGACATGGTATACAAGATGTCCTCCGCGATGAGGGTGATATAGCAGATATCGACACGTTATTTACTGCTCGACTTGAAAGGTGCTCCTCCTATGAGCTGAGTCCCACCTTCATAAAGCTTTGACTGGCAGAATTTCTTTTAATATGTCGCCAGCTCCAAAGGCTGCAGACTTCTGGTGAGCTAAAGACCACCGAGAGATAGCTATACGTTTGAGGCACCCGCTGCAACTAGCGGATCCTTGGAGATATAGATCGCTATCATTGCTTATGCATTAGTTAACATATAGTCTTCCTATCTTACCTACCTATAGACTCATGGCCGCGTCCGGGGTTCGATTCCCCGCTGATAATGCATTATGGATATTAAGTTTCTTTTTGGTTCTTCTATGGAAAAAGGCAAAAATATTCCGAGATACACATCCGGAATCTAGAAACCATGGATTTGAATCAACGATATCAGTCCTGGTTCGTGCATTGGCGCCATATGTATGCTCTGATTTCCTACATTGCATTTATGTAAATGAAACATGTGATTTTGTCACTGCTTGATAGCGCGACGAAGGAACGCAAGTGCTTACATCTGTAACAACCATGATAGGGAATCGCTAATGAGATTTACAAGGTTTTATCTTACAAAGTGTCCTCGGACTCTGAAATGAAGTAGAGGATAGGAAAGCCCATACAATAATTGCAACGGCGACCGGCTTTCAATCATTTCAGTGCAATATAATGCTCGAAATCCAGACCTTGTCTCTATTTTATTTCCAATGCCTTCGTTCCTTGCAATATGAACCAGTTATGAACGACATGTAGTTTTCCGCGCATGATCATCGGCTCACGTCGACGCAATACCCTTATATTTATATACAGGACGAACTAATTACCGAAAAACTGATCAGTGATCACGAGGATGCCTCTAGCGTCCCTTCTGCTCCTTTATAAGGATCTTCCTACACGTACAATGACGAAGACGAGATCGAGATTCGATAGGTTATAGGTGGCGGCTTAAGAGTTTAGCTCTTGATAGGAATGCGTGTTTGTTTCCTTCACCCTGCAGATTGACTCACAACCTCGGTTGCTCTCCCAGCTCGAAGAACCACGGTTCAACCATCTCTATGACAAAATCGATGCCTTGTTTGATATTGGGGAGACGACGATGGGCCTTCCCGAAAATGACAAGTTGGAGTATTCATACGGTCTAGGGATCAGTTCATTCGGGTTCGTCTAAACTGTCTCGTTCATCGACCGATAACGACAACTCGCCTCCCACCCTTATGCAGATATCCTCACTGAGACATTCAGACTGAAGGATACTCATCCCGCTTCGAGTTCTTCAACATTTCCCAGAACAACATTTTTTTGCAGTGGCCAATCACTGTCCGACAGGTCTATCCCGATGCTGTCAACACGTACACGGAGTCAACGCTCTACCCATATGCCTCCAAGGACATTAGGATTAACCTCCTTTTCCTAGAAACATTCAACGACAAATTATGCCTACCGTGGGGCGCCTTGACTGCGATGCATACAGCTGACAAGCTTAGTGGAAGTGGTCCGAGACCGATAGGGAGTACAGAGTAAGAGGTTTTGTTGGGATTTGCAACTTCAAGCATGTGCCGGAAGATTCCCGAACCTTCGGCACCATCAATTTGGCACGATACTAGGATATAATTAGGTACTTCAGTAGCCAACAATTTAGTATTCTCTACTCAGCAAGCCTCCCACTGCAATAGTTACAACAGGTTTGTTGTAGTACATATTATATTGGCTTTTTGTTCAAGGTCGGCGCTTAATTGGTAGCCCGTCTCTGGTTACGTTGTCTCTCACGTTGAGGACGCATCAGAGATGCTCAGCGGAGGAATCCTTCCGTCTATCCCGCACCGTGTTTTGTACTTCGCTTTAAAAATCGTGTGTGTTATGAAACTTGACCATCTCGAGTGGTATAGGCCCCCGCCTGGAGTGCAGTCAAATATGGACAGGTGGTCCATTACTTCTTTCGCGCCATGCCTATTATCAACACTGAAGAAAAAAGCGGAAATAACTGAGCCAAATCTGGTATGCTATTTGACTTCACTTTTCAAAACCATGATCTCTAATGTAGGACCATCGTGATAGCGGTTCGGGTCAGTGTTTGGCGAAGAGGGAAGGCAACCTGTCTTTTTCTTGTTTATGCAACATAGAGCGTCAGTTTTATGGGACGGGCGTGTTTATGAGAATAAATGCATACTATGGATCGTAAAATATCGTGCAGAAAATCACGTTACGAGTTTAAGTCGAGAGTGAACAACGGTCTCCGGCCCGACGAGAAATTGCGTGGAAACCCTGGATTTTCTTTTGTCACCCTCCTTGTCTATAATCCGATTATCCGCTGTTGTGCGCCTGTGGCCTGACTACCATGCTAACTATCAAGATCAAACCGCAGCTTTCCCCCTTATTCCCTGCCAAATCTCAACGAAATTACGATCTGAGCTAGGCAGTAGACCGAAGCTGAGCAGTGGACATGAGCGGAGTCGCTTCATCGAGTAGCTCAAGCTTAACCCGTATTATGGTTGCAATAATCAAAGAGCAAAGGTGCCTTCAGTAGTGACTGACGAATTATCATATTAGAATGAGGCCTCACCCTAAAGCGACACTTCACCATCGAAACAGAAAAACGTCAAAGTCATCATGATCGTAGAAGGGAAGAGTGACCTGGATTCAGCTGGGGTTGCTGGACGGTATCACTCTATGGCACGTTACACAATACGTATATCTATCGAGTAAGCCTCTCTCTATTCTTATCATCGGATCTTTGCTAACTATCCCTTGTTTTCCTTAGGTTCCCCTTCGCCATGTATTCATCCCTTCACGATGGTCATCGACGAGCGCTAGTCCATGTCATCTCAGCCTGAGATCTTCTCCAACAGCGTGGTGACAGCCTCCAGCAAAAGGGTGTGAATATGAAGTATCCATAGTTCGATTCTCGATTCGAAAATCATATTTACAGAACCGAGAGACGTGGTAAATCGTCGTTCGCCTTTCCGATGTGTGTAAGTTTCTATTCACCAGTCGCAGGAGCTCTCGACGCGTCATCATGATTACATTATTCAATTATCTTATCAGTTGCCTAAGGCCCTCGCAACGAATGCATTTAATATTTTTCATGGATATAGGTGCGCATCCTGTGCCTCGTTGCCGTCGCCAGTTCTGACAATAATGCATAGTTAAATCGTCGAAATATATTTGTCTGCATTTACCGTAAGCATCGTTATAGCATGCTGCTTCTGTACATATCATTGATGAACGTCATCTAGTAATATCCATCTCCTCCTTTACGTTCAATCCTACATTGTATCGGTATCCCGCATGGCACACCATACCGGGCTTGCTGTGAGAATACCGGTCACAAAGCTCATTCCCTTTTGTGACTCAACAACTCACGAGAACCTTCCGGACAGCTGCTGGATGGCGTACTGGGACATGTCAAGGATCATGGTACAAATGGTCTAGTAGACACACCGTCCGACTTGGTCAGTCTGATTGACAATATCGTGGTGAGATTAGCCCACGAAGTGGCCTGGTCACTGTAGGTGCAAACTCGTATCACCACAGACGCTGGAGCGTTTTATGAAGACGTACGCGTCTGGAGTCAATGTATAGGGCGACCCAGGATAAAACAAGTCGCGCGTTCCACCCCAGTGGTCGTTTGACGGAGAGCACCTGAGGATGGGGCTGCTTTCTGTATCGGTATGTCTATCCTCCAGACGTTAAGATAGCCTTAACCTTACTTTGCCTCGCGTTAGGGCTCCTTTTCGTCCACAACCTTCGGGTGGTTTTCTTTCACCTTGGCCTCTTCACGCCTACGCATACCGCTCATGGTGCTCATCATCTACATTCTTTCGCAAATTACGAATCATCCGCCCGTCGTCCATCTTGGAGGGACCAACGTCGCCATATCATCGACCACACAGGCATCGTTACGGGTCATTTTCATCAACAGTGGTGGTATAAATACAAAAACTCTATCTTTCATTAGTACAGTGCAAACTAGGAATGGTTACCATTTCCCCCCTCGATCGACGATGGATCGTTGATCCAGGTCAGAAAATCCATGCCCGTAAAATCAAAATCATTCCCTTGATCTAGCTGACTCGACAGCCATCTCAAACACGGCGCCCATCGCGAGTCAAGCATAGAGACGATCCTCGCAGCTTCATCACCCCATTCCTTCTTCATCCACCACGGTCCATCCTGAGTGACTTCCTTCATCATAGCACAGTAGTGCGCCAATATGATGAGCGCACGGGGCCTCGCCTCTTTCAGTAGATGAAAGAACGTGTTGGACATCAAATACCACCATAACCCCACGCATCTGTGAGACGAGGCTCTCCAAGCCAGCTCTAAGAAATGTATCGACTCCTGATAGGCAGTGCGCACCGACACGTCGTGCAACTCCTCAATGTCTGCAGCTGAGCTCAAGATAGCCGACAAGGCTGACGGAAACTGTTCCCTCAAAGACGTGGGGGGATATGGCGGTGCGATAGCAACCAAGAGCGAATGCATAACATTGTCCTGGAGCTCTGTCCGGTTCGTCGAAATGTTACGGCGGATTTCGTGGATGGTGATATACCAATCGCAGGTATTTGGGAATACTACCGCCGATGCAGCAAATTCATACTGCGAAACGAGACATAGCGCGACGAGGACGGCGTTTATGTCTGCTGTGCCATCACTGTCTGCCATGCGCAGGCAGATTTTCGCTTGGTTGTAATAATCGGTCGCGATTTCGGCGTATCGACGGGACGTCGGATCTTTGTGGTGGATGTGAAGGGCGGAAAACGCGAGGATGGCTTGGAGGAGACACTGATTGTGGGGGTCAAAGGCCATTCGGGGGATGATGTCTCTCCATACTGTCGTGACGTCGGGATCTGAGCAGAGGGAGTAAGAAGTAACGGTAGAGTAGTGATGCATCAATTCGAGAGTTAACAGGTCGGATGAACCTTCGCCGAGAGCCCATGGCGAGAGGAAGCCTTCGGTCGAACTTGACTGTGCGACTACCATGCTCTGTTCCGGCGTCGTAGATTCTGGTTTGGGGAAAGAAATACCCCAGACACATTCTACACATCTCTTGGTGCAGTTGTTGCATATGGGAATAGCTTCATCGCACTGCAAGTAACTTCAGCATCACCCTCAGCTGAAAATGACCGGTGGAGAACATACCTTGACTTTGCGCTGCTTGCATGTGTTGCAGCCGCTTCTTGACTTTTGGTGTGGGCGTATTGGTGCCATGTTGTATCAATGTATGATGAAGAGCAGTATAAAACAGCTTTAACAACCTTTACCACACAGCCTTTACGACGCGGCTCGGCATTCCGGCCCGGACAACTTTTTTCTCCCTTGCAAATCCGCTGATCGTCGATTTGTCGTCAAGCCACATTATAAATCTCGGCCGGACCGAAAGGACACATTGCCGTCGCAAATTTTGCTTTTTCTTAAATAATCTCTTCACAGATGGACCTTGCTCCAAGCTATGTCCGGTAGGCACTGAGGAATATTCAAGGTATGCATTCTCCGGCCCGGTGTCGTTGTCAATGTCCGCAGTGAACAGCGCAAGTGGCTTCCAGAACTGAGAATGAACAGCCTAACACTGCCAAGCTGATCAGGGTCGTGTCGGAATGCAAAGTTCATTTTCACTACATTGACCTTTGACTTGAAGCAGGATCTTTCACAGAAGGCGCGTCAGACTCTGCGCTGCTAGATTCTTGTCTGCAGCGAACACACATTGTGTACCCCCAGTCCTAACGTGTCGAATTCGGACTCATTTAGGGGCGACGCCACTTGCCCTGAACATACGAAGTGATACCCAGCAGTGATACATCTATCATTACTGCGGAGCCTACGGATGAGCACACGTCTTCGTCATTGTGATGGTGATCCTCCTTTGAAGATCATGACGTTTAATCTGAAGGCTCTCACGTCAGATCAGGCCGCAGGCAACTCAAGCCTGATCAGGTCGCTAAGGAATGTCATACGCGTGTGCATCCTACTGCGGGCATTGCCCTCGTCCGTCCTCGAAGGTGAGGGCTGTGCCAAAATATCCTGGGCTGTGTGAAATGAGAAGTGGTTGAAACGTACAGAATGGTGTGTTTGATGGGAAAGGACGTACTTGTATCTACGCGACGGAATGATATGTTATGGAAATCGCGTTTACTGGTCGCATCCAAAAGGAATCGGCTGCAGAATAGCTGTACTTCGAACATGCATTAACGACATTGGATGGCGAAGGTGATGTGTTAAATTTGGAGGGGCGGCGATAGCTTCTAAATATCGGCGGGAGAAACCGTAAAAGGTGGAGACCATCGACGTCGACAACTAATGTCTGCTCAACAGAAAGCAGAACCTTAACCCTAAGAAACCTTGGGTTAGATTTACTTTGAAGTTCTAGGACGAATTTTGGACATAAGAAGCGTCATGCTGCGGACATCGCCCTCGTCACTCCTCGAAGGTGATGGCTGCGCTTTAGGACACCGGGCTGCGAGGAAGGAGAAGTAGCTGAAACATACAGAATGGCGTTTGAAGGAAAAGACAGGGTCCGTGCGGCAAACGGAATCAAATGTTGTCATAGGAATTGCGTTTAGTTGCACCCCAAACAGATCGATAGCTGCGCCGTGAACATGTGTCAGCAACTCTAAGTGAAGAACACAATGGATTACCTTTAGAGGAGTACGGATATCTCCCATATATTAGCAGGATGCTGAGACCTGGCCGAAAGAAAATATCCTCCGTCTCTCCATGACACAACAAACCCACGAGCGTTGAAATAGCACATGCATGTATATAAGAAGCTAGGCCAGCAATCCTAGTGAGTCTGAGAGCATAAAGACTGAAAAGAGAGGGAAAACGTTAGCTTGTAAAGGAGACATGAACACACGACAGTCCATATCATGACATCGCGTGTAGTTGCGTCCAAAATGGATTGGAACAGCTTTACTGCAAATATGTTAGCAACATGTAACAATCAACGCTATTAGATATCATCATCGATATTGGCAGGAAAAACCACGGTAGGTGGGGACCGTCAGCGTCAACAAGGGGTAGCTTCCATTCAACAGAAATCAAACGCTAGGTTAGGTTTGTATTCAAGGTCTGTATGGTCTGGGACGAACTTACGACGTGAAAGGCGTCTTACTGTTTTTTTTTTCATGCTGACAACTAGATGAAGGAAGTTGTTCTCTGCCGGCTTCTTATAACACAACCAACCCAAGGCGCATCAACACAGCACATAGGCGCATATAAGAAGGTAGGCCCACAATGCCAGTGAGAATGAGCACATGAAGACTGCGAAGAGGGAAGAAGACCCGTCAGATTAGCTTTAAAAAAAAGACATGAACATACGACATTCCATGGATACATAGCCGTACCCTATTCATGGCAAGAAGCTGTCATTTCACTGCTGCTTGCATTCCAGACAGTAGACACCGGATCAGTGCTCTGGAATTCGCCGACGTGCTCGTGGTCGTATCGTTCATCCCAGCAATGGCATATTTGATCAGATTAAGCTTCTATATCAGTAACCAACAGATTTATAATGAAGGGACGATTGCTGACCTCTAGGCTGTTGTGGAAGATTTGCGCAGCGACTACGGTACCACCCGCCAGTTGCTGCACTTTGTTCGCAGCTATAGAGGACGAGCTGGATGAGGCCGAATATAAGGCTAAACGTGACCTTTATGAAGGGAAAATACAGCCCGTGGTTCACGGGTGATCCTGGAGTATGGTGGGGGCTAGTACGTGCGGTACCTGCCTTGTGAAACTAATTCTTGGCGACCTCATCATCCCGTAGTCTAGTGCATTTTCTATATGTACGGGATATGCAACTTGCCGTACAAAATGCACATAGACAGCGCAACACGCCTGGCCTTGGTCCCGAATACCAGCCACATTCATACCGCATTCATGCAGGATTCGCAGAAGAACCAAGCGTTCTTCATCGTCGCACTGATACTATTTGTGCCTCAAGGATGGAGGTCGAGTTCGAGTCAATTGTGATGTTGCTGTGAATATCGCAGAAGTCAGTTACTGTTCAAGCTGCCTCCATCGGTAATAGAATGGCGCACCATCATGTAGTTCGTCCTTTCGACAGTAAAGCACTTGGGCACCAATTTTTACAACCAAGTTGAGCCGTCGTGGAGTTCATCTGTTATTTTGATAGAGCTTAGGATAAATAAAAATGTTACTGGGAGCGTTGGTGATGATGATGGTTAGAAGCCAAGAAACACCGGCCCGGAAAATCGCGTCAATGACGTGGGAGCTGGCGGCCTTTTCGCTGTCTTTGGCACTCTAGGTCTATCACACCTACGAAACTGGTCTCCTTCAAAAGATCCCGATATACTGGGAGCTACTGGCGCATTTTTTTAAGAAACTTGACTCGTTTTCAGGAAGGACTAGCTCTGTCACAGAATGCTACGGCGACACGAAGATAATTGAACGATTTACACGCGATATGGACGACAATGATTCGGAGCTGGGAAGGATATCCTTTGAGCTGTCGAAGAAAGGTAGCGGTGACTTGTGTGAGAATTTGAACGTTGTTTACACGAACCAGTGTTCACCTTCGTTATATCAGCCATACCAAGATGAACGTCTATCCTACCGAACGGTGCTTCTATCTTCCTAGCAAGCGTCTTTCCTTATCATCCAATAGTTTTCTCATTCCCATTTCTATCAGCGATACCTCATCTATTCACTGGTTGACCCGTTTGCTCCACATCATTCACTACAGCCTTTCTTATTCATGGCTGCATTGCTTCCAATTAGAACATCGTAGTCATCCCCAGCGATTCTCAGCACTTCCCTATAGCTTTCAGCTTTTGGATTCTCAGTGCCAATGCTTGGTTGTAGGAGGTCGCTTTCGGAACTAATAGTGTCACTTAATGCTCTAAGCTATGTATGGAGGAACGTGACGTTGCCTGCCTAGCTCAATCGGATAGAGCGTCAGACTTTTAAAAACCAGACGGCTTTGTATACACATCTGAAGGCTGTGGGTTCGACCCCCACGGTGGGCTATTACATTTACACTTTTTGCCCCCAATGTTTACAATTCCATTTCGAGGCAAGAGAATGTGCGGAAAAATAAGTCGGGCTTGGAACTTACTACAAGTTCGAAATATTGCTATTTATCGATATCGATCCACCAGAAGTGTCAATAAAATGTCCGAAGTGCCTCGTTTCCTCAATTTTGAGAATTTACTGTGGAAATTTGGTAGAATGATGGTTTGAATATCATATCTGCATTGTGCAAAGTTACCAGCAGCACACAGTCGCCCGTTCTACCACTAGATCCCATTTCGACGATTATCAAACCAGTAGTTGCTAGCCTTACAGACTTCATTGATTGAACCATTGATATGCTATGTTACAATCCGATCAGCATTGGCACGCCCTTCCAAACCCACACAGTCGAAATTGACACGGGCTCTGCAGAACTTTGGTTCCCTGAAAACTGTCCATTTTGCATCAGAGACCAGTTTGTCACCGAAAAGAGTTGCTCCTACGTCGATAAAATAAGAAAACTCTGGGTGGTCTACGTAAGTCATTGACATACTCTCCCATCAATGCGTCATAACTGCTATCGTAGGGCTCGGAAAGTGTCAGAGGAGTGCCAGCCACGGAGACAATCAAATTTGCAGGTGTCACCATTGAAAATCAGACCTTTGGCACCGTCAGTAGGACGACAGATAA
The DNA here is from genome assembly GCA_030407005.1 of Desarmillaria ectypa. Classification (NCBI taxonomy): domain Eukaryota; kingdom Fungi; phylum Basidiomycota; class Agaricomycetes; order Agaricales; family Physalacriaceae; genus Desarmillaria; species Desarmillaria ectypa. The sequence continues at coordinate 4,090,798 of JAUDYN010000003.1, read as the reverse complement.
TTTCAATTACTTTACAAATGATGGCTTACTGAGAATGGCGTTTAGATCCATAGCGTGTTGCAAGGAGCCCACACTATTCGAGAACATTATGGCAGCGGGCTCGGTGGAAACTCGTATGTTTTCAGCGTATCTCACAAGCAAGCAGGAGACGGGCTCAGAGGTAAGTTGTTCCGTCAGACTCACTCTCAAGGTGGTCGATCTATTAAAATTTTTCTCTATAGCTCTCTCTGGCATGTTGGGATACCACAAAGGCAAGGAAGAAACCTCTCTACATGTCCATCAAATCAGAAGTACAATGTACAACTCGTTGGGCCCTTCTGGGATTGAATCTATTATGGTAGATATATTGGATCGTTTTCATGGATACTGTAGTTGTGGGACACCAATGGAAATCCTTGGCGTCCCTTGGACTCAATGTTGTACGTCCTCAAAGCTACCTTGGTATATGTAGCGCATCTGATCCTCTTCAGATACTGACACTGGAACGACGCTCATATATGCTTCTCGATTAGTAACAGATGAGCTATACATGATGATATTCATAAATAAGATTCACCTCATTGGTCTATGCTCACAAGGATTGCAAGATTCCGGGTTCCAGCCGTGCAGACGACCTTAGACAAGGTGGGTCTGTCAGAGATGTAACTATTGAATAGCCTGAGCACATCTAGGGATGCACAAATGCAGTTGTGATTCGTAGGTTAACATCGCGCTCGTTTTCAATGGCCATAAATTCTACATTGACCGTCGAAATTTTGACCTCGGTAGGCTCAAAAAGTACCGGGCAGCCCGTATATGGAACCTGATTATCGTGGACAGGAAAAACAGATGATAATTCGAGGTTATTGTGTATTGCGTCTTCATCATATTCTTGCTGAGCTGGTTGTGTAGTCATTGTATTGGGGGTGTGCTCTCGCATGATGGTAGCGGATTGGACGCCGACTGGTGATCGTGGGAGGGTTATTCCTGAAATCATGTACGTACTCTGGTTTCTGTGGAGGTGTCGCTAAAAAGGATTCAAACAGATTATACTACTTTCAATTATGGGCCACATCCAGGGGAGGCTCGTATCGGGTTTGCAAAAAGCATCAATCAGGAAATTATAAGTTCAAGTTGAATACGGGGCGCTGAGGGTTTCCACTACTACTCTATCCTCCTTATAACAAATTAATTCGCTTTTGCACCTTTCCCGAGACCTGGGACGTTTCATCTCTGAACAATCATGTGCGTGTACATGACATAGAGACCGAGAATTCGAGGAGACGCATTGGAATGGCTCAGTGATGCCCCAGATAGCGTACAGTCTGCTGGCTACTTGCATGGCTGTCGTTGACAGTGAACTACGCACCCAGCCGAGCAGGACATGGATGGCTTCGAGGATGGCGCTTGCTTGTACGAACGCGGTGATGGTCCCGACCCGCCAGTACGTCGTTGTTGCACGGCAATAGACAGGTTGCAAAAAGTAGGGTAGCCCAGACTCAACGTGAGAAGAATAAAAATTGTCAGCGTGGACGAATGACAGGGATGCGAGGATGCGAGGATGCGAGAAAAGGCGGAGGCAGTTGGCTGGATGGCAGCAGAATTGCCGTCAGGGTTGAATACGTAGACAAGGGTCAGGATAAGGATCCATTACCAGCCGAGAGTGGAGAGGACGTTGTAAGTGACTAGGTAATATTTGACCAAGGAGGACTGCTTGGTTGCCTTTCTCGTGGTGCGTCATTGATCAAGCTGCCATTATGTCAGCATTTGATCTGATCATTTACTTGGTTCATCAAGCTAGGGGCTACTAAAAGGGTCTGTTCTGCTGCTCGGTTCTATAAAGTCTTTCTATTTTTCTGTCTGCTATGTTGTCTGTCTACTTACCCTGCACATGTATTCCTTGCTCTTCGCTGCTCTTTTCGTCTCTGCGCAAGCTCACCCTGCTTGGTTTACTTTGCAAGACAGGTTCATAGGCTCAGATTTCTTTTCTGGCTTTGACTGGAAAACCTTTGACGATCCTACTCACGGTCGCGTCAACTACATCGACAAGCACACGGCTATAGCCACCAATCTCTCTTATGGTATCGTCTATTATCTACCTTCGTAGGCCCAGTTGTTCAACCACACACAGCTTCAGCCGATAATTCCAAGTTTTTTATGCGCGCCGACGCCCACAACGTCGTTTCTGCCAGCGATTCTCGTGGCAGGGACAGCGTTCGCATTGAATCATTCTCCGCCTACGATCAATCTGTCGTCATTTTAGACGTCGAACACATGCCTGCTGGTTGTGCGACGTGGCCGGCCTTTTGGTCATTCAGTCAGTCAAGCCCTTGGCCTCAGGGCGGTGAAATAGATGTAAATATACTGTTCCCCCTATTCCATTCTCCTAAGTTGCTCATCATCAGTTATGTAGATCATAGAAGGCGTTAATCTCAATACAAACAACCTCGCTTCTCTCCACACAACGCCCAATTGCACCATGCCTGAAGAGCGTTTACAGAGCGGGTAGGTCCCCTGCATAATTTACGTTGTCCCGGCTCACGAACGACATCCAAGGCAAACTCAGTCAACCAACTGCGACACAAACATCAACTACAACCAGGGCTGCGGATCCTCCTTTACTCAACGCGGCTCTTACGGTTCTTCATTGAACAGCATCGGCGGTGGATGGTACGCGATGCGCAGAACCAAGGAAACCGGCATCCAGGTCTGGTTTTGGCCTAGGAATAGTTGGCGGGTCCCAATTGAGGTCCGATATCCATTTATCTTTAAGCATATCGGCTTCGGAACAGAAGGTTGGGGCGAACCAGACGCGACTTTCCCTGTAAAGGACTGCGACTACTCGACTCATTTTGATAGTCACAAGATTGTGATTAATCTTACTTTCTGCGTGCGTCATCTCATTATGAGCTCATCCTTGAATTTAAATTGATTCCCATAGGGTGACTGGGCAGGCAATGTATTTGCTTCTTCCGGTTGTGGCAATTCCACCTGTGTAAATTGTACGTCAAGTCGTTTTCATTCATTTTGTCTTCGCTAACCGCTTCTAGTCGTTGATAACAATCCTGATAAATTCAAGGAAGCATACTGGGAGATTAACTCTTTGTATGTCTTCAAACGCGTGTAATACAGGTACTAATACCGAGTTTTCCGATTCTTGTGAGATCATGAGTACCTTACACACGGGATCGCATACGTCCCACGAACTGAACGGTCGGGTATATATCTGAATGGCTATCTGGTAATTCAGCCTCATGCACCGTTGGGCAGCAGCGTGTCAGCAGTATTTTGGACATAAATCTAAATGCGCATATGGCTTGGCGCAAGCGAAGTCAAAGCATTGCCTGCGTCCCCTCTCTGCTGACTCTGCCTCTCGGAAAGAGAGATAACAATACCCCGGCACGATCTTCCCCGAAACTGGCACATATCCCTTACGCATAGACTACCTCTCGTCAGCTTAACTAACCACTATCTGTGCATGGACATCTCCCGTATTATATTGGGGCCCGACGTACCAACGGCGTACTGCTTGACCTCGACGGTGTTCTGTAAGCCCAAGCCCAGAGGCAAGACTCACGAGAGAGTTGCTTATATGTCGAGGCACCGAGAGCCACTTGAAATTGTTCTCATGAACGATTTAGATACTGCGTACTGCAGCCATTAACAATGCAGCATATCAGAGTCCCTGCTTGGAGTCTCTTACTCTAGTCTAGTCTGACACCCGCTCTAGGATAGAACACGAATCCGTCGGACGCGCTGAAGGTCTCACAACGGAACAGCTCCTCCTTGTCCGTCTCACCCCGCCCTTTAGTGGCGTCAACTCTTCCACCATAACACAATCACTTGGGCTCCATCTCGCCGCCGCAATGATATACGCGTCCGAGGTCGTTCTGAATATCAGAGTATCAGAAGAACCGTTCAACAGCCTCTGCGTGTTCCTTAATGACACTCAGCTCGTGGTTACAATTGGGTCAGCAGGTTTACTGTGGGGTTAGATATCGATGGAAAGGCGAACGTACTAGTGCCGATACCCAGGGTCGAAACGTTACGCTGAAGCTTTGAGGATCAATACTTCATTATTTGAATCGATCATATGTACTGTCGATCTTTTATCATCGTGATACCGGTACGAGTCTACAATGTCGTAAAGGCGTTCGAGACTCTGATACAGATGTTCAATGCATAAGAAATCGATCATATCTTCACCGAAACTTATGAGGTCATAACAAGCGTAACCTGCCTTGCAGGGCCTTCTAACACATTTTTTACAGGGTGGGGGTATATCGGATTGAGAGCCAGCTACAATAAGGACTTTCAGGGCCTGGAGTGATCATAGAGAGACACGGTGACTAACGGAGGACGGCAAATATGGCCGGTTGCCAACTTGTTGCTTGTTCGTCGCACGTACAAGAATTATATAAATAGTGAACGGCGTCGAGAATACGCATCCTATTGTTCCGAGGAAAAAATTATAACATCCACAACAGTTAGTACGACGACATAAGAAACTCTTTGCTGTGCTGACAGGTTGTCCTATGGGACTAAATGGGATTTCTATTGAGCATGTAAGAGCAGAACTCCAAAAAACAATCAGGAGTTTTTCAAAGGCGCACCGATCAGACTTGACACTTCCCTGAGAAAGTTGACCACTTATACGCTGATACCATTCCGCCGCAGCTCACGTTCTTCTGGGAAATCTTAAACCTTGCACAATGCAGATATGATATTCAAACCATCATTCTACCAAATTTCCACAGTAAATTCTCAAAATTGAGGAAACGAGGCACTTCGGACATTTTATTGACACTTCTGGTGGATCGATATCGATAAATAGCAATATTTCGAACTTGTAGTAATTTCCAAGCCCGACTTTTTTCCGCACATTCTCAAGCCTCGAAATGGAATTGTGAAGATTGGGGCCAAAAAATGTGAGTATAATAGCCCACCGTGGGGGTCGAACCCACAGCCTTCAGATGTGCGCGTAAGCCGCCTGACAGTTTAAGAGTCTGACGCTCTATCCGATTGAGCTAGGCGGGCTTACATAATGTTTCCATCCAGGATATCACGTGGAGCGGCGCGATTACTTCGAACCGCCGAGGGAACTATCCTTCCACTAAATTGACCAATAACGACTAATACCGCGCAAACCTGCTATCACACCGATGAAGAGTAGGACCACCAAGCTGCAGGACAATGAGGAAACCCGGAAAATAGAACGTCCTTCCAGAGAATAGGCGCCGCGACGCAGCATTGATATACTAGGTGAGCAAACGAGAAACACTATATGCATACAACTTTCAAAGTCACGTACCAGTCATCTCTGCTTTTTTCTAAAACTAAATTGAATTTATCAGCTTGGGACGACGCATATATGCGAAGAGGTTCACGCTCAACGCAAAGCCCACCCAATTCTTCCGCGGTATCACCATCCTCCTTCAACGCATGCCGTGTACCTCCTTGATATCGATATTATGTCAATGCTTGACGAGGTACGCGTCCTTCATTGACGCACAGTCACAGCCCCTCGGGCACGGAAGCTGAATATTTGATGGGAAAGAGCACCACCCATGAGAACGACTGGATCACACAAGGCAACCCCATTTTTTCCTATCTCTATTCGACCATTCCTGGATAGCCGCGGTGTCATGGGGGGTTGGGAGAGGAGTATCCGGTCCGATACTGGGGCCGCATGGTTAGAGCAAGTATCCGCAGATGCTTGTTCGGTACACGGTCCAGTGATGGGACTACCGGGAGCAACGCACCGTTGATAGCAATGCCGTACCCTCAAAAGCAGAACAGCAGCCTAGAAAGTGTATCGGCTTGGTACACGAAGGCGCTCATGGGACATTGAAGGAGGGTCTTTGCTATCATACTCCGAATCACCGTCGTAATGCAACGATGGCTTCGTGGTCTGTCATGCTTCAAGAGCAGGATGGAGAATAGCAAGCAACAATGATAGATGCTTGAAGCAGAGATACCCTTCATAGGAGGAAGTCGGAATTGCAGACAAGAAGCTCTAGAAAGGTACAAAACTGATATGGATCAGGATGTACACGAAACCCTAACCCTAAGGAAAGTTATTTTAGGTTCACGTCCAATGTCTGGAGGGGGGACATACCATATATAAAGCAACCCCATCCTTCCCCAGGCCCTCACACCTCTCCCTCAAACCACCACCATCGCCTGCTCTCACCCTTCTACGCCTCCCCCCCCCTACTTCGCACTCATTCAAGCAAACCAAAATCCCTCAATTCATCTGTAAGCTTTCTTCTGTTATTTGTTCCACGAATGACGGCGGCACGAAGACGATGCACGTCCAGCGACAAAATGTGGCAGCGGTGACAACGCAGCAGGATAGGGAGCTGACAGAATTGCATTCATCACCAGCGACGGCGTTCTATACCCCGTCAAGGGCGTCTCTCGTTGTTCCTATCTATGTCAACACGCAGTTTACCACGACGGTCCCCGTTCACCGCTATTGTATACCCAGTCCCGACGCGTCATATTCGGGATCTGTACGCGAATATATCGCACCGTCCTCGCCGCCCGCCCTTGTTAAACCGCATCATCGCCACATCCCACTGCCATCCCAAACAGAGAACGATGGCCCGATAGTGGTACATCCACTGTTACGACCGAGTCGTCGAGAAATGATGATGGTGCTCGACTTTGCTCACAGCCTGTCGAGGGTACGTGTTCTTGGTCACGAGGGATGCGTGAGCGAGGTAGCGACCAACCCGCCTCTTCCCTCACTGGCTATCGTCCACCCAAGGCTTCCATGGCCAGTGGTCATTCAGAGGTCGGCCAACCGAGAGTGGGTCACGGTCGCTGATGTTGTCGAGACACTATGGCATGCTCTGCACATACGCGACCCCATGGGATCGTTTTCGTCTTCGCTCCTCGAAAATCAAGATGATGCGCCTTCTACCAGCTTTCGTAGCACGTCGGGCTGTTTGGAGCGAAGGATTGTTCACCAGCAGAGGCTAGTGTATTTGAAGGGAAAAACACGGTTTATGGGTCTCTGCGCCATTGAAGGCGACACTTGGGAACTGCTCGTCGCGTAAGGGCGCGCAGATGCTGTCTATGCAAGTGTCAGGATATTTATTCAATGTAGCTGCAGGCTCGACCGCACGCACTACAAACATGTATCAGGTACGCTCAACAGACAAAGACGACGGACTACCTCTGGAAGAGCTGCCTTTGACATGGCTTCGTGTGTGAGTGCCCGCACATGAAAGGGTGGTGACCGTAGACGTCGAGAACAGCGATGCTCAGCTTCAGTGACCCTTAACCCCAGGAAATGTAGGGTTAGGGTCAGAACAAGTGCTGGATAAAAATACATATCCAAACATGTTCTTGGTACTGAGAATCCAAAAATTGTGGGCTAGGGCGCGGCGTTAGAAATTGGCGGGGGATGACCATGATATGCCGCTTGGAATACATAGCGATAGGACCGTATATGTAGACGAAGAGAAAGCACTGGTGAGTCATGTGACGGAGTCAGTGCTTGCTAGGCAGGCAGCATCGTTCCAGTAGACGATACCGCGTCATTGGAAAGGCAGACGAATGAGTTTTCGGTCGAAGGAAGAAACTGGTTACCGGGAAAGCATATGATAGGGTACGACACTGCTATGTCGAACAGACAGATGAGCGCTGACTTCGTTATATAACCTTGAAATTTCCGTCCTTGGTGGTGTTTTCAGCTAACGTCTCTCCTGCACCACCTCTGATTCTGACTCCTTCGTTATCGATATTGTGTCTGAAAGGTCACCACTGGGAGTTTCATCTTGCACTCAGATATGTATATATGTTCACGCAAAATGTGCTGACCTTTATGACCATCTTGGCTGCCTAGCTTTGACACTGATTCCGTCCTATCCCGTACCTGGTATTGGTCGGCAAAGAGTCGAAATTCTCCTCACGTCGAGTCGCAAATAAGCAAGGATTGTCACAGCAGACGACCGATTATCCTTCGTGATGCTTCGCAAGCTGCTGCCGACCGAGTGTTATATGGTTCCTGAAGAAAAATTTTTAGTAAAAAAAGTTCTACAAGAGAGTGACCGGGATCAACTCACTGTGACAGTTGGTCGAGCCGTAGACCTGATAATGATGGTAAGTAAAGATCACCAATGCGTGCCGAGAGGCCGATCGTCATCCGGACTTTGATATTCTCTACCGGCATTATCGGAAATGATAGTTGGTTTCCTTGTCTTTCGACTTGCTCGTATTGAACCCTCAAAAATTGTATTCCAGTGCTTTATATCCTCCCAATGCCGCCCTCGTAGGAAATTTAGTCCCGGCCGTGACCGAATCCAGCTTATGCCAAGGATTCAGAGACTTCGCTTCTAATGCAAGCCCTCGGAAAAAAATGACGGTCTTGAGGGACCCATCATCCAGTTACGGTCACGTTCTTGAAACAGCTGTATAGAAACTATAGTCTTCCCGAGATACTCTCTATTTCTTGTGTAAGCGAAATACGTATATTCTCGCCCTCAGCCTGTTTAGTGTCACTATCCATCGTCCATGTCGGATACTGACGGACTGCCTTCAGAATTCATACACAGGGTCTGCGATGGGTATCTTAACGCGACATTCGTCGAGTCTTTTACTCATGGTAGGCTCGATTTATTTTTGTGATTACGCCTACCTCACTCGTGGGCCATAGGGATGTATACCTTCATTTTTATCGATGCCCTGATAAAAATTTGTGAGTATCAGTCTATTCCTTGTTTAGCCCTGAACGTATCGCTTGCACAAGTCTCCATTCCAGGACATTGTTAGCGGCACCAACTGGGCCATAGCATACTACTCTATGACCCTTAGCACAACGATCATCTGCACCGCGCTAATTCTCTATCCCATGCTCACCACCGAGGCCCCTACTAGGGGGCCTAGGTCTAATTTATATTCATCTGTCACCGTAGGTTCATTTCGTCTCTTTGCTTGCTTCCCAAAGTTGATGCGCTTAAAGGGAATTGCTCCGACGCTCATTGTGGCTAGAGTTGCCTTGGGACAGACTCGTCCAGAGGACCCGCGACGATCGGTGATAACACGGCTCACTTGCGCACTACCCGTACTCCAATGCGAACGACGTCATTTAAATACAGAGAAGCGTTATCAGGCGCCGCTATTAGCGATAAAAGCGTCCTGTTGTTTCTTAAAGATGCAGATACCGTTCAAGCTCAGCACACAGGCCAACAGAAGAGGAAGATGAGCTCTCACCCAAAACACCACTCGTAAAGAACCGATCGGCATACTCAACGTTCGTTAAATCAAATAAGCTCACCGACCAGGTTGGTATTGCTGATAAGTATCAGATCCTCAAAGTGATCAGACGTGTTGCAAGTCGAAGAGTCAACTTGGAGGGTAGGATTGCCCTAAGAGCTTGGGGTCGGTAGGCAATAATTGACGTCGACGAGAAAGTCATAAGCCTTCCAGAAAGAAAACATGGCGTACCCGCTGAACCGTGGTCAGTATTCCACCGCCAATCCGTGGTGAGCTCGAGTGTATAGCTAGCTCCATTGGCGTCATGAAGGGTACCCTGAGATTACAATCTAACGTGAAACGGCGCTTATTTTGTTGCCAAAAGTGGTTGCAATTTAGGTATATCGGCCCGGATACCGTTGAATCATCCCTCCATATTTATAGCCACCGCAAATCGTCCTCATTTACACCTTCCTGTCTTTCATGGTCACGACTGGATCTTATAGCAGTCTAGCGTTATACACCCGACCGAGCGCTTAGCACGAACTTGTCACGGCTCCAGAGTGATAAATGACTGTAGTCTCCCTCTTGTCCCCCATACACACTATGTGCTCTGCATACGCTCGATTTTCATTACGGGTCTGTCCAAGTCTCATGCGGCCCTACGTTCGGATTCTACCATTTCGGCTCAAAGATAGACGAGGCATCTCCCTATCGGAAAACTGAACTGGGAGAAGACAGTTTTCAGTTGCATGCACTGTTAACCGATCGGTGCTTTGTCGGAGATGAATGTGGGCTTGTAATGGGGAGGGAGAAATGAAGCCTGTGCCATTGGAAAGCAGGTTACGCGTTTCACAGCTGTTCTCATACGTTAATTGGAATTATCAGCAAAGCTGAGGAGATGGTAGACTATACATTGATAGATGTACGACGTATTCATCTCGGATATGGTTAAACTATTCCATGAAAATACTGTAATCTTTGCTGAGGATGGAAAATCTTCGCAACTTATAATGATACTAATAATGATGCAATATGATTCGATAATGACATGTATGAGAAATGAGATACTTGCTGGTCCTTGTCCTTCCTCACCTTCACTCCCATATCTAAAGAAGACCAAAGTAAACGAGCGGCGAGCAGTTGGTGAAGTAGCAGAGGACTAGGAAGTCGGAAAAACCTTCTTGGATCCACGTGATGTCCAGCCAATAAAACAAAAGGCTCATGATCGAACTCCCACGCCACCGCAAAAAGGGCTCGTGGGCTCCGCTGGGCTTGCTTTCCTTCTTTCAACCATCATCCTCACTCCGACCGTCGCAACTTGCCTCTGCAACTTTTCCTCCTCGCCATGGGTAGCAAGTCCGTTCCTGCCTGTATTCTGTGACTGCATTGGTCTTATCGTCCTCCGTTTGCGTCTTGCGATATCGTGCCAAGTCGACCAGAATGTCTTTTGGGCGGTTCGTTGTCCGAGGTCCTAATCCCATGATGAGGAAGCACATTTACCTGGTGACCCTTCCCAGCTATCTCAGGTGCGTGGTGTATCTTCTCCTTGTCGCCTATCACGCTTAATGTAAGCATCATAGATCTAGTTCAGATGGTCGCATGTCTACTTGGATCGATGGGGGCACCTCATGCTGGCCGTCGCTGATTCGGTCTCCTACCCTCCGGACTCTCGTCATCTCACTCTCGTCAGCCGTCACCCCGTGACCAACAAAAGGAGCTCCACTAGTAACGACGCCAGGTACATGGAGATCCGCTAGCTTGTTTCATTTGTTTGTTACTCGGAGAATGACTCGGGAATCCTGTTGTCCAGCAGCCCCTACGATTTGGTTATCGACCTCTGTCTGTCGTCTGTCGTTCGTCGTATTCAGATACGATGCGTCTGGATTATTATCGACTACAGAGGACTCAGTACCAAGGGTTGAATGCAGCGTCTTTTTTGGACTTGAATTTTTCCGCGTGTTTTGTACCACCGGAACCGGTGTGTTTGCGTGTGTTTGTATGCACCTGAGCAAGTCCTGAATTTCGACTTGATCCCATTATCCATTAGTCCATGATGTCGTTCAAGATGCTCGCCCTCCTGATGCTCTTGCTCCCGGTTGTTCTGGCGCATTCTTCGTCTGGCATGGATTCCATGACAGGGATGGATTCTCAAGGAAGCACGACGCTCATGTCGGGTATGATGGTGCCGTACCTGCATTTCACGACGGGAGATATCCTGTTGTTCCAGGGCTGGGTCCCAAAGAGTGTTGGTGCAATGATTGGAGCCTGTATTGGACTTTTCATGCTGTCGTTGATCGACCGCTGGCTTGCGGCGATGAGGAGAGTCATGGAAGGACATTGGGCGAAAAGGTTTCTGTGATAATCTGTCCTCAATCACGTAGGCTAACGAAACTTGCCAGGGCTCAAATACTTCATGCAAAGAAGAATCGCGACTCCTCTTCGGAAATCGAGACGCTCAAGTCTGAGTCGAGTGCTCTCAAGTCTGTTGTACTGCGTTCTGCGCCGCCGTCTGTTCTTAGGAACGATCTGGCAAGGGGTGCCATGCATACGCTGCAGTCTGCTTTGTCCTTCACATTCATGTTGGCTGCCATGTCGGTGTTTTCTCTTTGACGTCTGTGTGCAATTTTCTGATCCCGGTTTTCCAGGACCTTCCAGGTGGGATTCATTCTCGCCATCATTATTGGCATGGGAGTGGGCGAGATATTGTTTGGGAGGTTTGGTACTCATGGTCTTGGAAGCGCCCATGTCCACTGATGCGACACTTTTATGCTTTGTCTTTGTTAGTCTGCTGTATGAATTATCAACTCTTTTTTTTTGGAGAAACAGATTGATTGATCGATTCAGGTTAGACAGATTCTGACGCTGATGCCAAACAAAGACCAATATGAACGAAAAAAACTTTTTGCACTGCGGTCCGAGTGTCGGACACTTCCTTCTTTGAATGTGATTGTGCTCATCAAGTTAGTCTCCCACGCATTGGCTCTGCTAACCCTTCAACATCGTCCAAGATGAGCACTGGAACTCCCCCAACGATCCCGGCAGAGTTTCAGCAATACAAGTACGCCCTTCATACCGTTTCCACCTTGTGCGATTGACAAAATTATCATAAAGTTCATACATAGAAGATCCGAAATGGCAGCGCAAGTTCACTGCAATCTGGGCGTCGTGTGTTGGTGCTGCCATTCTGTACTCTCTGCCCTACCTGGTTCGCTCGGTACGCAACAGAAGGACTTGGCTGTGGTTTCAAGGCATCAGCGAAGACTTTAGCGCCAAAGGGGTATACGTGCCCCTCCAACAAGCTACACCGCCTCGCTCGATACCAGCAGCAAAGCGCCTAGAGAGTATCGTGAGAACCATCGGTAGTGTCACGTTGTGGACACCCCCGTTCCTTGCACTGAACGTCGGACAGAGTAAGCTTTATGCACATATCGATGTGCAAGTCGTCTCACGTGGACGGTATTAGTCTTCGTAATCCTTGCCTACCTCGCCATTGTACTGGTATGCATCGTCGTCGATGCTCCGCTGAAGGACAATCCCAACCGGGCAGGGTTCCTGGCTATCGCCCAGTTCCCCGTCGTCTTCCTGTTTGCTACGAAGAATTCTCTGCTCTCGTTACTCCTGGGCCCCGGGAACGGGTACGAGAAGCTCAACTTTGTGCACCGCTGGTCTGGACGGTTCATGTTCCTCGGTGCTGTCATCCACGGTTCCCTGTGGATCCGGAACCACCTAGAATGGCATTTGCAGATTTTGGGAGAACAGAAGGAGACGAGCGGGATCGCTGCGTTTGGGGTGCTGTGCGTGATTGTGCTGACGAGCGTCAGGCCTGCGAGGAGTTTCTGCTATGAGATATTTTTCGTTGTTCAGTGTGTTTTCTTGTTCTTCTCTGGTTTAGAGGGGAGGTTGTGTTGACCTTTGGTGATGTTAGTGTCCTTGGGTTTGTGGCATTTTTCATTACGATATGCTACCATACGACGTATGCTTCTCCGTGGATATTCCCCCCGCTGGCGTTTTATGGGCTGGATATGCTCATGCGTCTGTTCCGTTATCGAATCAAGGATGCTACCGTCGCTGCCGTCGATAACCAGATGACCCTCGTATGTTGTTACTCTCTTCTATATTTCCTCGTCCACCCTGCTCATTTCCCCCCGTTCAGATCCGTATCCCGGATTGCGATTTTGGCTGGGAAGCAGGGCAGCACGTCTGCTTACGGGTCTTTTTCTCAGGACGCGTGTTCGAGTCCCACCCACTGACTATCTTGTCGGCGCCCAGTAGGGTCTCGTGTATCTCCACGCCAGGTATTATTCTGGGAGCGAGGGTAGCAGGTGATTGGACGAGGGCGCTCAATGTGTTTACTACGAACGCGATTGAAGAGAACAAGAGGAAGCGTTTGGAGCATGGGGAGAAGGCGGAGGCTCGTTCAGATGTCCCTGTGCAAGTCATGCTTGACGGTCCCTACGGAGGATGCAGCATTGATTTAGGACAGTACGAGAGTGTATTATTATTCGCTGGTGGGAGCGGGGCGACGTTCACGATTGCTTTGCTTGATGATATCGTTGGGAGGTGTGTCAAGCTCAGTCGACCCCGTGGGGAGCGTACCAAGAGGATCGAGTTCGTTTGGTGTATACGATCTTTCCGTAGGTCCTTCATTCTCCCTCTCTAGTTCGTTGTTTTCTTACTATACCCCGTCCTCAGGCTCCATCGATTGGTTCGCGTCTATGCTCATGGAAATCACGAACGCCGCTGCCGCACGACCTGGTTCGATGCTGGACGTGCACGTCTCGATATACGTTACCTGTTTGTGTAACCCCGATGCGGTACCGCCTATCCCCAACTCGGACGTGATCTACGAGCGGCCGGGCTTTGGGAAGGTGCTCGGAGATTTGCTTACGCCTCCTCCGCCTGATGATGAGGAGAAGAAATTGCGCTGGGTAGGTCTGGGGAGGGGCGTTGGGGTGTGTGTGTGTGGGCCTGAGAGTCTGATCAGGGAGGCGTCGAATGCTGTTGCGAGGCTTGGGATGACGAGGAGTGGTGAGTTGGGTGGGGTCGCACTTCACACAGAATTGTTCTCTACGTGAATTGTGTATTGGAGTGATGATTTATCTCAGCTTTAATTTTTTGCCTTGTCATTCCATTGACTGGATGCGAGTGTAAAATAGCCGAATGCTGTATATCGACAAATTACGAGTCAGAATATCGACGGCGGGAGCTCTCAATGCTCTCACTGGTCGACGATAAAACACCACGGCAAGTGACCGCATTTGGATGGAAATCCGAACTCCGGTCAGTAGCGCTACCATTCACAAAATACTGAAATTTTACTACGTCCCCCGGAGGGCTCGAAAATTTTTAATGTACATTGAATTAATATGAATTGAGTCTGAATTAAATTTTTCAGCACAAGGAACGGAATACATTAAATGGATCTGTTTAATAGTGGCTGTACCTCGGGCATCAAAAGCTGCATTCCGTGCCATCCTCTTTGACTTTTGCGTTCACAACAACTCGATAATCATTTTGGAATATACCAGTTAGTATCGTGAAACTTTCCTCTTTTCTCCTTTCTTTTTCTCCCTTTTTCTCCCTTTTTCTTTTTTTAAAATTTAATTTCTTCTTAGACCGACTGTTAGGAATCTGCCGAAATCAGGATATGAGAGTGAGGGGCGACAAGGGATGGTAGGATATGTTATAAAGATGTATGTCGTTAGGGAATAGAATGGATTCCGGCAAGGGTTCGTGAGGAGACCTGAGAGGTCCGGTTTGCGAGGTAAAGGGGTCAGTAAGTGCGAAGCAATTAGTGTAGGAAGCAGCCGGTGAGCGCGGAGCTATTACGGGCTGTAGGTGAAGACAAGTGCTAGGCGTAGTCTTCGTATGGGTGTCAGAAAGCGCTTGACGTATCCAACGAGTTGTTCAGCAAGCGCTAGGCATAACCGATCAGATGCTTAGTTCACACAATGAAGTGGACTTGAAGATGAGTAGATTGATTTTTTCTTACAATGTTACAGACGGTATTTATATACTAAAAGGCTCGAGTCATGAATATTCTACAATGTTCTATTATATTCTAGTGTGAGCAAGAAGAATAGAGAAAGTAAGAGAAAATTATGTGTGAGTCACTGCTAGGACCGAGAAGGCCGAGTGTAGGCATGCGTTGACTCATGCACCGAGTTTACGGATACGCGAGATCCATAACACCGACCCACAATCATCAGTCACTGTACGGGAATCAAACATTGGGGCTATTCGTGGATTTGGCACTGTTTCTTTCGCTTTTAGGGGTGTCTGCCTTTTTGGGTTTCCTATTATGACCCGTGAATTGGTTCGCTTTCCCGTCCCATGGTTGGAGCTTACTCGGTAACTTCTCTCCATCTTCCTCTTCCTCTTGGGCGCGGCGATGTTTCTCGGTTTTTGTAGTTTTACTGTCAAGTTTCATCTTTGCTGCAATCTGTCATAATTCAATGTGCAACCCTAACTGGTCCACCGCCGTTGCAATGTCTTCCTATCGTGTCGCTACCTCCCAGCCACAGTTTCATGCTCTGAGTTTGTGAATTTCTATCTTCCCAACTGAGCACAAGATAGAGACGCCTCTGGATGCCCTTGTTATTCTGGATCCTATACGACCAATAGTTGGGAGTCGACTGTTGTTGGAAGTCGATGGAGGTGACCGGGGATCGGCCCATCAGAAATTTTTTCACCAAGTCACATAGTTCGGGCTCGTACATTTGCCGCGGCACTGGGCAGCCCACCATCACAAGTCCTTTCCTCGGTCCTTCTAGCTTGCGTAAACTGTATTCTGATCATGTACATCTTCAAAACGCGACTCTATTAGGTCCCGCAGTTCCCCCCATGCTTGAATTCACTGCTGTTGAATGCCAAGGACTTGGAGGTACCAGAGCGTGTATGAATTCGGCAAGCACTCTCAACGCCCCCCAATTACATGCTGTTATCTGTGAAATAATGTTCGAGCCCAAAATGGGATCCAATGCTTTTCCTTAAGAGGGATCCATCATCCAGCTCTCGTCACACCGGACCATCGCTACCGGGAGAAGAACCAGAACGAAATGCTTTCCATTTCTCGTACGGCATTCAAAGTCAACGAAAGGTATTTATTCTGGCTTCCAACCCACCCAGTATCATTGACCATCATCCATGTCGGATACTAACGGACTGTCTCCAGATTTCATGCGCAGGGTCTGCGACGAATATCTCAACGCGACATTCGTCGAGTCTTTTACTCATGGTAGGCTCGATTTATTTTTGTGATTACGCCTACCTCACTCGTGGGCCATAGGGATGTATACTTTCGTTTTTACCGTCGCCTTGACCAAACTTTGTGAGTATCCGTCTATTCCTTGTTTAGCCCTGAACTTATCGCTTGCACAAGTCTCCAAACACAGTACTCAAAAGCGCGCCCACCGCAACTTCCTCCTCGCGGTCCTCTTTCTCATGTATACCCTAGCAACGGTGCATCTCGCCTTCCGCTGGAAACTGGTACGATCCGCATTCGTTATCCACGGCCCGGAACACTTGTACGTGTACATGGCCTTCGCATCCCGCAATACCCTCCCCGCTCGAGCTACATACTCTGTAACATTGAGTATTAACATACTGATAGCTGACTGTATCATGGTACGACACCCTCAGTAGCTATTTAAACCTATACTGAATTCAAACATCAGATCTGGCGGTGTTGGACCTTCTGGGACCACAAATGGCGGATGATAATTTTACCTGTCTTTTGTACCATCGGAGGAACAAGTCAGTTTCTGTCTGCTCTTCAACAGTTCCCCCCTGATATCCTTCCTCTGCAGTCTTCAATGTCTTGTATATCATACAGAACCTCGATGCTCTTGGAACACAGCCATTCCAGGACGTTATTAGCGGCACTAACTGGGCCATAGCATACTACTCCATGACCCTTAGCACGACGGTCATCTGCACTGCTCTAATTCTCTATCCCATGCTCACCACCGAGGCCCCTACTAGGGGGCCTAGGTCTAATTTATATACCTACTGCCGAATCATAGCAATAATCACCGAGTCGTCGGCACTGTATGCACTCACGCTCATCCTTTTCCTCGTCTATCTCGTACGCAATGATTTGACGGCGCCATATCCGCAAGTGATGCTTTCATCTGTCACCGTAGGTTCATTTCGTCTCTTTGCTTGCTTCCCAAAGTTGATGCGCTTAAAGGGAATTGCTCCGACGCTCATTGTGGCTAGAGTTGCCTTGGGACAGACTCGTCCAGAGGACCCGCGACGATCGGTGATAACACGAGGATCTCCGGCTCACTTACGTGCTGCCCGTACTCCAATGCAAACGACGTCATTTAAATCCAGAGAAGCGTTACCAGGCGCCACTATTAGCGATAAAAGCAACGATACATTATCATAGAGCATTACACTCCTGGTTTTTGATGTCTACTACTTGATACTGATTGTCGTTGCATACTCTGAATAACTTACTACAAATACATTCTTTAATCTTTTACTGTAGATATCCTCAAATTGCACGTGAGACCGCTACTACTCTACCCCATATATGACAAAGCCTTCGTCGCACATCCAACGCGCAGCCAGTGCCAGCCACGTTGGCATGACAAAGAGTATCGATAGACGAAGTATCTGCAATGCTGCACGACTGGGTGCAGCATGCCCCCCGAGACTGCACTATGTCAGCGAAAGAAGGCGACAAATACGGTCCCGCATCTATGAACCGGATAGCCAACGAGGTGAGTTTGGGAACGACATCGAGATCGATATTCATTTTAAGCTCGTGAAGTAGTACATTATTCTTAGTGTTGGCAAATACTGTCATTGAGAAGCAGGAAGCGATGTCGTTGTTTTGAGAAGACTGATTAAATCAACATGCGCTTCTTCAGAAATGAGGAATGGTGCATCGATGGAGAGGGACTTCAAACTGCCTGCTATCGAGCTGCGTAGAAAGGAGGAACCCCAATGAACGGATGCGCATATGCTATACTCAGCGACCCCAGGAAATTACATACGCGAAAGAAGATGGATAATACCTCCCTTCTAGAGGGATAGGCAGACCCGGAACCCCTTCAGCTTCATGCACATGAGATGAAGAAGGGATCATCCTTTCGAATTCCGAGTCCTCGTTACATCGTAGGGAAGCGCTGTCCACATCCGGCGCGAGCTTCAAAATATCACCATAGCTGCTCTCCACTGTACTCGATGAGCTGGGACCATGGTAAGCTTATCCGTTTGACGCCTCCGTACGCTCCTTTTAGAGAGAAGCAAATGAAGCAGCGGAGCGTACTCGAAGGCGTCAAATATAGGCTTCACGGTAATTCAGGAACGTGGCCGATGGACTCTACGGAAGGACAATTCAAACGATGAAGGGAGCCTCTGGTGGCGGAGAAGACGTGTAGTAAATCATAGGGAATGATCCGTGGGGCTCACAAGAGAAGAACAAGTATGAGATGGCTTTTGCGTAGAGAGGGTAATGTCGTGCGTCGCAGACTGTAGAAGATACGTCTGCAGGAGATATTAGCGTACCATCTCGTGGGGATATTGATAAAAATCCAGCCTAGTAGAAGACCAAATCTGGGATATCGACAGCGCAATCCTCTGCTAATCTGGATAATAACCAACGGTGTAAACTTCCCACTCAACGTATCCCCTTTCCCTCCTCTTCATTATCCAATCACGTCAAGAAGATTTCACGGACGGTATTTTCTGGAATCCTACGAATGGGCCGAACGATTGTCTCGCAAGTTGCGATCATACTTTTGATGCGCATTTCCTCGTTCAACAGTGCCTCTAGCACTTCCTGCGTCTTGCCGATTTGTTCTGGTTGTGCGAGATCAAAACATGGCTTCGTCGTCAACAACTGTATATACTTAGGCCTTATTCACTCAGTCGAATTGACCTTCGATAGACTGCCGGTGTCTAGGGCGGCCATCTCAAACTCATGTTGACTATCAAAAAAGGTCGATAATAACAGCGGATTGTGGGTTAATAAATGACTCTAGTCCCATACATTTCACTCAAGGAATACGAAACTATTTGCCGTACAGATTACGTCAGCGGTATCTGTCTGAAGAACCGAGCGAAAGTTCTATCGTTCAACAGCGCTGCAAGCAGACGAACTATGAATACGAAGGTCCGGGTATCATGTCAACGATCGATCACATCTCTCCAGAAACGCGAGAACCAAGAGAGAAAAAAGGGTGGGGGAGCCAGCTACCTATTGCTTCTTAAAGATGTAGATACCGTTCAAAACCTATTTGCCACGCTAAGCACACGGGTCAACAAAAGAGAAATATGAGCTCTCACCCAAGCGGCAGCATCTCCAAATTCGGAGCCCTGCGACAAGACATAGCTTCGAGCGTCGGAGAAGCCAGTGACGTCCTGGCAACATTTGTCTTGACCGCCGGCTTCGTTGACATCCCAAACACCAGTCGTAAAGAACCCTATGGATCTGAATCAGTACATTGGATGCTCGTCATGCCAAACAAGCTTACCGCCCAGGTTGGTGTTGATGATAAGCATCAAATCCTTAAAGTGATCAGACGTGCTGCAAGTCGAGGAGTCAATTTGGAGGGTAGGATTGCCCCAAGAGCTTGGGGTCGGTAGGCCATAGTTGACGTCTACGTGAAAAGTCATAAGCCCAACCTGATGGCAACCCAGGGAGGAGAAAAGCACGACGGACCCACTGGACCATGGTCGGTGTTCCACCACCACATCTTGATACCATCCGTGGTGAGCTCGAGTGCATAGCTAGCTCCATTGGCGTCATTCGCAGCCTTGCCGAAACTGGTCTTACTGTCGACAGAGACACCGCAAGACTGGTAGTTGGCGTTTCCGTTGCAGTTGGTGCCACCCTTCGAGGGATCGACGTTCAGCTTTGCCCCGTGGACGTTATTCTCGTCCATCCAGCAACCGTCACCGCTGTGAACGGACATCGTGTTTTGACTGTACGAGTTCACGCCCTCGATCAGGTCGATCTCGCCTAGAGCACGAAGAATTCATAAGGGCCTCAAGCAAGTTCAAAAGACCGCCGCTTACCAGTTTCAGGCCATGTCCCGCTGCCCGTGAACTATAGATGAATAATTATAAGTATCAAGTAAACAGAGAAATGGACTAGACATACCCAAATGGCTGGCCAGACACCACACATACTAGGCATCTGGTGAACGTCGATTATAAATAACAGGTTCTGAGACGGATTGAACGTCTCTTTCGACGACATTCGAACTGCATTTCGCAGAGAGACGTCTTCCGCTTGGTCAACACCAATCCGGACTTTCCCATCAGATTGGGTGTACACCAGCCCACTGCTCTTTCCATCGACATAGTTGGCACAGCCCTGGTTGTCAGATGCCTTTTCGTCACTAAATCCACGTCAGAAGGGATCAGAAGGACACTAGGAGCTGGTACTGCACAAGTTGAAAAAATCGATGAGGTTATCTCCCGTGAGATACTTGTACATCTTCCATCCATCACTCGACGTTCCTCCTGTCCGTTTGTGGTGATGTCGGTGACCAAATGTGTGAGATCCGCCCAGCGTTGCATACGCGGCGCCTGCTAGCGAGATGGCAGCGAATGCAGAAGTAACGCGCATTGTAAAGTCTGTAGATTAATGAATGTAGTGAAAAAAGAATGTATGATGCAAAGCCTGGGAGGCAGAAGGGATACCGTAGTTGCTCCTCGATCCCAAGCCTTATGTACAGTCTCGGTTGCGGGGGCTGTCTGAATTTCCCAATACCCTAGTTGACAAGTGGCCTATCAAAAAATGCTCCACGATCAGCTAATGCTATGAAATACTACCATTTGCAGTTGAGCGTCGAGGCTGGTTCGTAACATTCAAGTTTCGGGGAGAAGATTCCCCTCGCCTGGACGACCGGAAAGGTTAAGCAATTTGCAAAGAACACGGCATTATTTTGGACCCGAAGTTAAAGAGTTAGTCAAGCTTCGCTACGTACAAGGAAAGTTCTGCTGGAGCATGTCGTCTTGTTGAACCCATAAATATCGTGCATGAAATGAATGGGTGGGTGGACATCGATGCGCAATCAGAGGCATTGATATCACGTCATAATAGGTCCTTGAGTACCGCATAAGCATTGCCTACACGCCACTGACATGATACAAATGCTGCCAATGACCAGTGCACACCGTACCGAAAAATTGTGAACCTCGTTGCGATGGCAATACATGACAGCCCAGCGCTCAATGTCATGAGGTACGTATACAGACTTCTGACGAAAAGTTTGTATGCATTACATTACGAGTCTGCAGAGTAAACACACGGTACGACGTGAGAATGCCGGAATTTATCATTCTGTCACGTCTATTCAGCACAAGAAAAAGGGTATCCACGAAAACGAGCGAACCGAAAGCAAAGCGCTGAACCACATGCTTATCAAGCCCACCATCCTTCCCGGCCTAATATACTTTCCATCCACATCTCTCGAGTTTTCTCCTTCGAGAAGGCTCGCTGATCCATTCTATCTTCACGCAGAATGAATTTCGTACGCGTGTTATCATCGCACGGGGTCACCAACTCCCTGAACACTTTCGCCATCTTTTTATCAGCCATCTCTGCTCGCGGAACGACGGGACCAAGCTGCACGATAACATGGCGGAGGGTCTGCGGCAGCACTGATGGGTCGCTTTGCAAAATCATCTGCAGCTCCTCAGCAAACGCTGGAGCGCTGGAGATGCCGGATATTCGTAGATGTGTCAAGGAAGGAAAGAGGACATCAAAGCCTATGTCAAGAAGCCCTAGAGGGTTCCTGTTACCGACGAAGTGGACACGACGAAGCTGGGGCATCTTCGCCGCTAAAGGGTACGAGTAAAACCCGCTTATCGTGAGATCGCGAAGTTTGGGAAATGAGACGCGATATACGCTGGCGATAAGTGACGTAGATACTGGACCATTGGACATGTACAAGGATAATGTCTCGAGGGTGCATGATGTGATTTGCAGGAGCGAGATGTAGTCCGAGGGATTTTTGGGCGTTTGAGATATGAAGAGATGGCGAACGTTATGTGTGGGAGGTAGTAGAGGTAGTTCCCGATTCAGACGTGTGAATTGTGTGCCGGAAGAGAGAGATATCGAAGTGAATCGTAAAGGCAGCGTGATATCGCAAAAATATTTCGAAACTTGACGTAGGACGAGAAAAGTTTGTCCGCCGTCACTGCATGCCAGCTGGCATATCAAGAATAAGAGCTCGTTGGGACAGGAGAGGAGTGACATGGATGTCGTAGGCAAAGTAAGCCAGAGGATTATTCCGTCGAAATTGCGATATCGCCTCGAAATTGCGACATAACTTCGCGACCAGTCACGTGCGTCGGATTCGCAATATGGTGACAGAGTGAGGCCCACCCTCTACGGTATTGCGTATACCCGATGTCAAGACGGCAAAAGTGGCGCATGCTGCTCATCGTTTGATCGATGTTGACGATGTATGAATGAGTGCCTCGTGTCTGCAACAAATCATTATTTAGATTCCATGTGCGGGAAAGCCGGACCGATGGAAAACATACAGAAATTCGAAGAGGCTAGAAAAGAGATTAGAATGCGTATCCTAGAACGGCATGCCAAGACACGGCAAGTAGTACGTGCAAGCCTCGGAACATGACACGTGTCGGGGCAAGGACGACGCGTAAGCCAGAAAGCCGAGGGCGCGTAGGCCACAAGAGACCTGAAAATGGGATAGTCAGACAGTATATAAAGCCTGTAGTCGAACGTGTGAAGTCTTACCACCTCATTAGTTTATTTTTCGAACATAACCTTATACTCTCAGTTATTCAATACCAGAAACATAGTCTATCATCCATATCGAAGGGGTTGGTCGTTCATTATATCTTTCACCTGTGGTTGAAAGGTAAAATAGATCCTTGCGTCGCAGTCTAATATCGACGATGTCCAGGATCCGGGAGAGGTGCACGTCGAAGCACGGTTGACACAGATAATAAGTATCGTCGGCCATTCTATTGTGAATAAAAGAGGGCCGCTATATGAATACGCGCCATGCATTGATCAGAAAGAAGGAGACTTACGCTGACGTTCAAGCGCTCAAACTCCCTCCTTCTGAGCCCGAAGCCTGCATAGAGCAAAATGATGTACCAACTCCAAAATCCTGAGGGGACCACATTTCTAAGGATAGATGATGATAGCAGTCACTGCAAGTCTATTTTCCCGAAGAATGAAGAGATTTTTCCTGAGGATTCTCAGATTCAAATCGTGGTGGTGAGAAAGAACATGTGCCACGTGGCCTCAAGTCGTGACCATGAGCTATTTTTGGCTCTTGGCTGAATTACTACAAAAAGTATATCTATAATTATTCCGAAATACCCCACAAGTCTGTTTCTGTCTTAAATTCTTCAGTTTTACTGAAAAAAGTGGTAGCTGACACTACTATCGATCGACTAGGAATGTCAATTTCAACGCCTTTTTACTTCTAGTGGTCGCAATTCTCTCCAGTTTTGCCTCATGTTTTTTTCTAGGATACCTATTAGCGTCCTTCGCAATTATATTTACTCATCTAGTGCATATCGGTCCCAAAAAAATAATCAAAATTTTTGCAAAGGCGCGCTGATCAGACCTGACTTCCCTGCCAAAATTGACCACTTACACGCCAGTACCATTCCGAAGTAGCTCATGTTCTTCTGAAAAATCTGAAACTTAGCACAATGCAGGTATAATATTAAAACTATCCTTCTATCAAATTTCTGAGGTAAATTCGCAAAATTGAAGAGGCGAGCCACTTTGGACATTTGTATTGACACTTCTGGTCGATCGATAGTAGTCTTTATTTAAGATGCTCGACTACGACCTAGAAGAGGTCCTTGCGGCAGCATCTTGAATGCTGCTGAAACCGAATGATACGGGAGCTTGATACCACCACTTAAGCCGTGGTGGAAGCTCCTATTGAACAATATGGTTAATACAGTGCGACGACTATCTTTCACTGCCATTAGCTACTTATGGATTGGTCTATTTCTTTTCTTCAATTCACTCGCCTTTTATAATGTCTACGTGTAGTAACTGTTGGTAGATGGCGATCCATCAAGCCATGTAGCGTCCCGTATACCGAAATAGTGTCTATGGATTTTTTTCAGTGCCATACCACAATACTCGTGATCAGGGCCTCTAGAAGCTTTCGATACCAGAATCAAGATCATCTTATCATGACGAGGATGTCAGGGCACAGCTCAGAATTCTCAGAGTGGAAGGACTTGAAAGATGAAACAAGATCCCCCTTGTCACCCAACTCCGCGACCATGTCCTGCAACTGCGAAGTATCCCACCCCGGATCGGACCATCAATCAGTTCTGTTTTTGGTGTGTTTGTCTACAATGTACGACTCTGTACTGATGGTCCTTACCATCGATCGACCAGAAGTGTCAATTTCAATACCTTTTTACTTCTAGTGGTCGCAATCATTTCCAGTTTTGCCTCATATCTTTTTTTCCCAGTGTACGTATTAGTGTCCTTCACAATTTTTATCTACTCATATTGTGTGTCGAGCTCCCAAAAAATAATCAGGAATTTCCCCAAAGGCGCGCTGATCAGACCTGACACCTCTCTGCCAAAATTGACCACTGACACACCGGTTCCATTCCACGGCAGTTCATGTACTTCTGGCAAAATTGAGGAGGCGAACCACTTTGGACATTTTGATTGACACTTCTGGTCGACCGATAGTACAGTCGATATGTCGACGAGGAACAAATGAATCTCCAGCTCCGCTCAGGTATTCCTCTAGAGCGTGATCGACCTGAAGTCGTAGGGTTACATTGGCGTCGCCATCCTATTCTCTTCACACATAGCGATAGAGTTACGGGAATAGTTGATTGGGAATCGGCAGAATAGCTCCCTGCCCACTGGGAGTACATGAAGGCTCTTTTGGTGCCATGATTTTTGATCCTTGGGAGAGGGACATCCCGAAGATCATCCCCCCGTTTGAGTTTGAAGCGTCTGTTGACCAAGGATTTAGCTGGGGTCCTGCAAAGTGTAAGGCACTTCATATTTGATGCATGAGTTGACGTTTCTTTATACCCGTTAATCGATCACTGATGACCTTCCACCTAGAGTATAGGCAAGCCCGGGCCAATCCGAAGATGAGAATCTACATAATCGTGAGACTTATCTCTCGTATCATGTATACCTCTCTAGATAAGTATCTTGATAGGCAATCACCTAGAACCGGACAATAAAATTCGCGATGAGCATCGATGACACTACGATCTTGTCTAAGCATTTTTACCTCTTCCTTTCTTGTCGCTCATTGCTACCAGGTGTATTGTAAGTCCCCCAGCCGATCTGGACAAAGGGATAGAATTTCTGACAGATTAACCACAGATGCCTGTTCACTTAGGCGTAGCGCTATATCACGTCCGGAACGACGTAGCCAACCCTCATCCATACTTTCATTGGCTAGTCGTGGCTACTGAATCCACATCTTGGCAAACTTTGCTCTCCTCGACCTCAGGCTATACGTTCGAGATTATTCGTAGCTCCGATGCCAGTCGACGTTGGGAAGCGAGAGTCAGAGAAGCCAACTTGGGGAACTCGACAGCCTTTGCTGGCATCGTAGAGTTTGCGCAGACAGATCTGGATATGGACTCCATCAGGAGGGTCATCGAGGGTCATCCCGCGGCGGATGATGGCTGGAGGATTCAGGGACCGAATGGGTGGTCGTGCGCTACTTGGGTCTTGCGCGTCATGCTTACTTTGGAGGAGATGGCGATATTTGATATTCCCGACAGCCTCACGCCAGAGATGCTGTACGATAGCATTTTGGGAGAAGGTTATAGATTCGTCACGGGGAACGTGCCTAGCAATCTTATGCCTGTCGTCCAGCTTGGTACTCTCTAGCAGGTGAGGGATCCTGTTTTGAATCGCATAGAATTGCTGTGGCTGAGAACTTGATCTCAGTGAATTATGGAGGGTTCTCTGTCGCTTAATCATCGAGAGACCTTGATCGATCTTTTTGATATTCCCAAATGATATAAATGCTGCTTATGCTGGTTGTGTCTATCATGGTTCGTCAAACAACCATGCTGATAGGTATGTCGCCGTGTCTTTAGAGCAGGAGGGAGAAATTTTCTCGTTGAGGCATTGAAAATACCCATGCCAAATTGTAGGTTTAGAGCAAAGTCCAAATTATAATACACACTGATACACCATGTCGGGTTAAAATAATCCCAAGAATTATAATTCTGCTTCTGTGCTTCCATCAGGCCCGTATTGGATCACGCTTTGCTTAACTGAGACTTGCACGGGCTGGGTGAACGATGTGCCCTACGATCCCGAACTTTCAGCAGATAGTCAGAAAGTTGGGTCCAAAAACGACTCACTGGGGTAAGGATGTTCACGCGTCGTGGGTTTCTCATATTGAACACGTCGAGGTCCACGATTCCATCGGAGGTGGAGCGTTCTCGGCTGTTCCTCAGTTCATACCGTGTGATGAGGGTTGCCAGTAGCGAATTTGAGTACACTTCAATGGGAGCGTTAGCATTGGCACGGAAAAAGTATAATTTGATACGCACGTTTAGATATGACGAAGTGTAGACCCAAGAAGACGAGATTATTGCTCATCGTAAGCCACTGAAAATGTGCAGGGAATTAATAACAGCCGCGCATGAGGCTTTTCCAGACTTACGCAGATCATCGACGCGATGGTGGCGGCACTGATAACATTGAGCTCAAAAATCCTCAGGTGCGATTCTGGATAACGTACCACGTAACAGCACCACATTCTAGCGTGTATAGTATGAGCGAGTCTATTACGTGGTCGAAGCTATCACCGGAGGTCAAAACTCGTGCAAACCTGAATTAATTCTCTCACCTCAACGAACTTTTGCGGTTCGCGTGAAGTAATTTTAGCAGTGAGCCGGTAATGAGGATATCCACAGCGGAAGAGAGTCCTAGTCCGGTAGAGAACACCCACTGGGTGTGCGATGGGTGAGGGGGAGAGAAAAGATGATAGAGATTCGTCGTACGCCAAATTTATTCCTGAATCTAGAATAGGTTTCTATGGATAGCCTGGAAGGTACATATGATTAGTCTAATAGAGGGTTGAAAAGTGATGTTAAACGTGCATTGCTCCAGCGGTAACTGGGATCCATATTTGAACCGTAAGAGCTGAAGGAATTGGAAGGAGGCGTACCACAAGCACAAGCTGTAGAAATCAGGATCAGATCGGGGCAGAAGAGAGATTTGCAGTGGATTTACCTAGACGGAGGAATGCGAGGATAATCTAGTAGATACAAAGACGTTAGAAGCTCATCCTCGTAAACGATTGAAGATCTATAATTACAATCGATGCGGCAAGCATCCTGTTGTTCCTGCTTACTGTAGGAGCTGGCTGAGTGTTAGTAGACTACGAATCAAAAAGATGCTCACGCCGAAAGATTCGCTCAGCGAAGAACCTATACAGAGGTTTAAGAACCTGAATTTGAACCGTATGGGACGGGACATACAGATGGACACAAATGGTGGAAATGGCCTTGCGTCGGTAAAATCAGAACAATCATCGTTTGAAGATTCAAGGTACAACGCACTGTAAGGATGATGGTAATCTTTGACGACATAATGAGTTGTTGGTGCTAAGCGTCGTGGGTGAGAGGCCTACCGATATCGCTCTAGGGGCAATATCAGAGAAGTTGTCTACAGTAGGTGACGGGAACGTACTGGGGTATTTGATTTATCCGAGCTGTGTCATCAAAGTGAATGATCAAGTAGTTCCATAGCCCTGCCCAAACAGTCCCGCTGTGAGCGACGTCGAGGAGCCTTACACTGCTGTATGAGCGGACATCTGGGATTGCTGGCAGAGAAGACCGACCATAGAACAGTGACCTGCATTGTAGCATCAGAGACTTGCTGCGTTTTATCAGAAGAAGGAAGCTCTTACCAGAGCTTTGATTCGGCGCTTATCCTTGGGGAAGAGTTTGAAGTAGAGAAGGGACTGGACGGACATCATGCCGGTAAGACTGTTGGACATAAAAATGCTGATAGACATTGAAGAAGAAGATACACACGTCGCAGAAAACAAACCACCAAGAAGCAGAGAACCCAGCGTATACGAGAGATTGACCATGACGAGCGGGAGAAACGCAACAGCTCGTGTGATACAGCTCATTTATAATTCGGACCTGGGGTAATAGGGGGGCGGGTGTTGAGACTAAGCAAGGCATGATCGCTTGTCGGCCGTTGCGGGCAGGCGTAACCACGATTACAAGCTACAGGCCGGGAACTCGATTTACAAATGCCAAATTTCCGAACGTCCCTGCCCTTCTCTGACAGTAGATTGATAAATAATGCCTCTTCTGAAGGAGGGATACCCGTAAGTACAAACTGAATGGCACACGTTCCTGGCCCCATATGTTTGTGTCCCCTGACTTTTTGTAGGAAGTTTTCCAAGGGACATTGGGCGGTTGAAGTTTCAACTTCGATCACAGGCTAGAGCCCCTGCTGCACGGGATCTACCAAATATCTACCTTTGGATTAAAATGCTGTCATTGTCAACGCGCCCTGTAGAAAAATGTGGAATACCCAACCTTTTGAAACTTTTGGTCCACAGATGAATCGGACCGGCGGAGTGGAAGTCGGAGTTCAAAAAACGCGACCTGTCACACTGTGACGGTACGCGTCTCTCCCGATGACGACCAGGACGGTGAGCCCGACAGATTGCAATCCTCGACCTGCGAAGCGTCAGCGTCGCGACGGCCCATTTAATGTCGCCACTGCTGTCTGTGGCAATGACCTTGCTCCCTTGAAGGCGACCACCATGGTGCCGGAGCCTGCATGTCTCACACCATTACCCCCCTCTCTCCTGCTCCTTTCGCTTCCAGGCATTCTGATACATCCACCGACGCACAGGTATCACGCCCAATCTCTATGTCTCTCTCTTCTTGCCCTTCGAAGGTGTTTGAGCCTACCCAATTTGACGCCAGAGGTGGAATGCCGAGCATGGACCGCGATAGTAGAGATTGGCATGCTTGTGATAGGTGGAGGTTTCAGTCAAAATGAAGACCATTTGTGGGCGAAAGGCATCGAAATCGAGGTATGTGCCACGTCTCTTGTCGTCGAGCTAGCCTGACCGTTTGGGTGTCAGGTCGAGAAGGCTGCGAATAAAGCAGTGAGTAGCTTACTGTTGCAAGACTATTTCATACACTGAACTGCCTGTTTGTAGCTGAATATCGCTCAAAAAGTGAGCTTCCTCCTTGGATAATGACAACTGTTTGACTGAACGCACGACGTCAGCACCCGACCCTTCGACTATATCGGCCCCACGTAACCTGCTTAACGGTACGACTGCTGCACTGGCAACGCAAGTCGAAATTCGCTTTCACTCTCCTTCGACGTCTGCTTGATTCGTTCCTACCCTCTGATCCACCTCATACGATTTATGCTGCTCATCTTACCCTCATTTCGCATCTTACAATGTCGAATTCCTCTTCCTCAATATCCAGTCCTAAAGAGACGAGGGCCCCTTTATCTGCTATACAAGCCCTGGCAGACCTAGCCGACAAGAACCAGCACTTCAGTGTCAAATTATATGCTCTCGTTCTGAAGCTGAGGACGCTGGTGTCGTCGAATTTGTGGGAAAGCGTCGATGATGCCCTGTGCTCGGCAGAGGAGGCTCTGGGAATAGAGTGTCCATCGGGGCAGAGCTCAGCGGTCATAGGAAAGCAGGTCCTCGCCTCGATATCCAACACACCTCAATCGCAGGAGGGACCTATAGCTGGTTCACCAAAACAACCATCTACCCCTACTCCACCGGTGCCAAAATTTGCTAACAAGTTGACTGAAATCATGGCCATCCATACCTTGATTATTGGTGTCGTCTTCCACACCTTCGTGGGCAACTTTGCAAGAGCAAATACACGTCTAACTCTCCTCCACGTGCTCATGGACTCCGGAGTACTGATGACATCAGGTAGCGGAGTTGTCGAAATAACCTTTTCGGATCCGCCTTCGCCTCCTCTACTCATCCAAACGACTCATCCGCGTATCCTCTTCATTCTTGCCTATCTCGTCAGCGCCATCTCAAGGAAGGACCCCGTCGGCCGAAAACCGAAGCGAAAAATCTTTGCCGTTGAAGGTTTGACGGTGTGGGAGAAGGAGATGCGCAAAGAGCTCGTTCTTCCTCCCTGGGCCAGCGTTGATGATGTGGAGCAAATGAACCTAACAATGGCCCGGCTCAAGTGCGACATGCTTTGCGAGCTTATCTCGGTTCATATCATGCGGTCTGAAATTCCCTTCGCTGAGAAGCATTTGGCTGCCTTGACGGCGCACGCTCGCACGAAGGGGCTGTTTGATGCCCTCGCTGCTCGCATCATGTTGCATCATGCACATCTCGCGCATACGAAGGGTGACACGCAGATAGCGGGTGATTATTATCGAGCGGCGGCTTACCTTGCGGAGGACGGCCCTGCTAGAGATGATTACGTACGTACGGCCGCTCGTGCTGGCGAGGTCGCCTTGAGAATCGGTGTATGGGCTCGAGGGGAACAGGACGAAGATAGCTGGGAGGCTATCAGGAAAGAAGGATTTTCCGTCCTCGATGACTGCCAAATACAAGGTGGCACTCTGAAGAGTATAGGTACCCTTATCGACGCGTGTTTGTCCTCGGAAATCCTCAAAGCCAAGTAAGTCCTTATTATTTAATACCTTTGTCTTTATGTACCGAATATTCTTTGCTCTCAGGAATTTGCTCAGGTCAGCGATGAGCATTACGACAGACTCGAAGGACAACCATTTGCGCGCATTGACCTTGGCATTACTCACGCCGCATTTCATGCATACAGCTATGGAACACGCTATGACTATGCTAGTGACGTGCGAGCAGCTGGCATCGGGGATGGGCGCAGGTTCTGTAAAGGGCGCGAAAAACACGTCGGGTGCCGATACCGTTGGAAATGGTCCGCTAAGGTTATGGATTGCAGAGCGCAATTTGGGTTAGCCTTTTCTTCCTTCTCGGACTGCGTGGCTAATACGAGTGTAGAGATCCACCGAAGAAGGGGCGATATGGCTCGCGCCGAAAAACAAGAAGCCGCTATAGAAGCGCTCAGGAATATTGTTCATTAGTAGCTTACTCACGCATTAGACTTTCAACTCTGCATTATTTATTACCGACACGCTCATATGTACCATGTACTGTATTATTATCTTGCTCCCTTGCTATTGATATGGCTTTCTCTAGGTGTCATACATGACATCGGAACCTTGAAAGGTCCTTCCTTAGGGACATGAACCCCTACTATTATCGATGAACAAGGGTCACTGACGACCCCGCGACGTCAAATGTGAATACGAACCAGTGAGTCTCCGTTGAGGATAAAGGTCTTGCTTAGTAATGCCATGCTATCTTTTTTTGCGCTCAGTCACGATGAGCGTCAGCGGGAAATGTCGACAAAGCCAAACGCCACCAAGGACCTTAACAACGAAGAATTTCAAATCTCAGGTCCCCCGATACCTCAAGACCCTTCCAAGTTCTCGTATTCAACTTGCTGCGATGTGGAAAAGTGACAGCCCATTCCAG
Organism: Desarmillaria ectypa; assembly: GCA_030407005.1. NCBI lineage: Eukaryota > Fungi > Basidiomycota > Agaricomycetes > Agaricales > Physalacriaceae > Desarmillaria > Desarmillaria ectypa. The sequence goes on along the minus strand of JAUDYN010000003.1, from coordinate 4,059,092 downwards.
CTCTTTCAGGTTCGGACCCCCCATCGCCTCTAAAGTGCTACGGAAATCATCAGGTCGCCCAGGATCCTCATGATCATGAAATTTCAGGTGGCGTCCCCCCTTGTCAAGATGTCGTCGAGCAGGTCTTTCAACGAAATGCAGTTTCACGTACACGCAGCTGTGCTACTTCCCTGAACAAGGCCGTTTGATTTCATCCAATGCCCACGGGTATCCTTCAATAGCAAAATGCATTGCCCCATGGGTCTCCCTTGCCGATTCCCGACGCCGCATCAGTCGGCTGCTCTGGAAATCGATAAGTATCTTCGTATCATCCACTCATCCATCCAATGTCGAATATCCGAGCTTATGGTAATTGCAGACTGTAAGGCACCCTCGCCTGATATAGGGATACCCTCGTCCAATACAGCACGCATTACCCATTCGCGTACATAGGCGCTCGTCGTCGAGGGTCCCAAAATACCAAAGAATAGATTTCAATGCTAGAATGACCGAATCACTGTGCTTTCAGGCCTCCGCGGTACGCCGATTCTTATCCGTCTAGGAAGAAGACCTACTCATGTTTAATTTTAGAACCCGCATTGTCCCTCTCGTAAGAGTTGAGGACGAATCAGATATCGTCATGGTCCGACTCGGTATTCTTGCACTGCGATTTAAAGGTGCATAAGTGATGGATCGTGTCACGAGCTGTCTTACTAATCAATGGCACGCAGACTCTAGAAGATACTATGGGCTTTAACGAGAATACACCTACTCATGGCTTCGTGGATTCGAATCAAATGCAAATGGGATCTCAGGCCGGACCTTCTGTAATTGCTCAGGAACATTCGAGGTGAGCTTGCACATAAAGATGACCCTGCAATCAGCCGGGCAATTCTTTCTTCTCAACCAACGTATACTTCCATGATAACGGTCTGCGTCCACGACCTACTGTACGTCCATTGAGCAGAAGCACTATTGAGGGAACTAATTTTCTCCCCCTTTTCATATTAGCATTTCCAAGGCTTCCCCCGCTACCCCGGCGGCCTCGCCGCAACCTATCATACCCCAGGAACTGATCGATATCATTATCGATAATTTGTATAACGATACCGGCTCGCTGAGAGCCTGTGCTCTCGTATCATCATCTTGGTCAGGGCGCAGCCAGCAAAACCTCTTCTCTCGAATCACTCTTGCTGGCCGGCCATGGCCTGATGAACCAAAAGGCCGAACGTTGGCGGAGGTGTTTCTGCGATTGATAGAATCAGCTCCTCATCTATCCAAGTTTGTTCAGCACCTTGAAATTATCGAGGGCGATGCCTTTCGGTCTGACCGGTGGCTCGCCCGGTCTGTACCAGTACTTGATCGCATTCTTCCCACGCTCACAAACCTGCGAACCTTCCGTATCAACTTTAGCAGTCTCTTATGGCGCAGAATTTCAGGGATACACACTTCTTTTCTTTCCGCTTCCAAGCTCCCAGACCTCCACCAAGTAACGATATCAAGCATCAGTAGCGTTCCCAGCTTAGACAGACTATTCACCTTGTTCAAGGGTTCGAACGTAGCAGACATCTGCTTGGTGAACGTTACCACCGGGGCTCTGACCGACACTTCACAGACATATATCCCAGGATCTGTTCGAATACCACTCGAAACCCTTTCTCTTTCACTTGACAGCAACGAAGTCTGGCGCCTTTCGTCGTGGCTCGCTGACTCGTCATGTGTCTTGCACCTCACCGGTTTACGGAAATTGCGTATTACCATAGTCGATTTACAGGAGATGAAAGCTGCTTCCAGGTTACTGGAAATTCTGCATATGCCTTCCCTGGAAGCGATAGAGATTCAATTGGAGGCCCTTGGTAAGCAAGTATGACTATTTCAGCCCTTCCTATTCCTTATCCACCTAAACCTCATAGATTCCACCGATACCGTTAACCTCCCGGAAAACCTCCCTGATATCAGCCGTTTTCGGCACGTCCGTTTAACGCTGACACCAGAGTGCCTTGGATACGAGTCGGAGGGGTGGATATCAGCCTCGCTTGCTGCCCTCTGCTGGGCACAGATGATGGAGAACTTGAGGGAGAACGCCATCGAGACTGTTACGCTTACGCTCCCCAAGACCCATCCGGACAAGTTTCCAGAATCCGACCGGATGCATTGGATTGCTCTAGACGCGGCTCTGACGCGTGCTGATATGTCGCATTTGCGAGGGGTGTACCTCGAAGACGAGAGCAGCCAAGGAATGGACTACCGTCTTACGGTGATCAAGGACATACTTCCTAATCTCTATGACAAAGGTCTGTTGGTATTCTAGGTGAGGACTCTCCTTTATCCCGATGGAACGTCTCTGATTCCTTTCTCTGCGCTGCAAAGGTATTACATACCATGATCGGAATCTTTTGGCCTCAGCTTTTCACAGTACTTGTATATCCCATAATACGCTTGACAGCCGATCATTATTTGACCTTATTTGGCAACAACCTCGGTCCCACTCATTATGCAATATGCGCCGGTACAGTTTTAAGGGCATGCGCTTACTCTCCGGTAAACTTTGAGAGACAAAGAGTACATTGTAGGTATTGTATGTAGCGATACTAGGTGAAATAAAGTCTTATATACATCAGACGAACGACGACAACGGGAGCTTGCCGCGAAATCTGGCGAACAGTGACTAAGCGTGCCCCATACTTAGTACTTAAGTTCGGTTGCTGCCGATACTGCAAGATATTTCGAAGTCCGAAGAGAGAACGGCTTCTCGGCACTAACCATTGATCTTCCACACTACCACCATCACTGTCTGGTCTCCCGCTTCGCTCTGCCGGGTATAACATACTACAAGCTACTGGTGCGTCGATCCTAGCTATTCTGTTGTAGAATTACTCTCTGACAGGCCATTTTCAGGATAAGTCATGGCGGCAGCAGGCGATGGAAAGACACGGCTAGACGCTCACAATGCTCTTACGACGCAGTATGGTGACGCGGAGCTCCACGAATGGTTGAACGGATAAAGAAGGGAATTGATACCCTGTGAGCAATCCGTTTCGGCGTGTTGAAAATCTCTCATAGGTCAAGGTCGAAGCGATTACTTGGCACTATGATAATCTTTTAATTTTCAACTCGGAAATGTTGACTCTGCACCAGCCAAGACTGAGGTCTGTGGGAAGAATTAATACTGTCCAAAGTCAGGCAGCCAAGATGGTAATTAATGTCAGTACACTTTCCGTGAACTCATACATATTTTTAACAAGTATTCTGGTGTACAACGAAGTGACCGGTGGTGACATTCGAAACGCAATATCGGTAAGGAAGAGATAATGATGGAAAGGAAAATGTCAGGCGAAAACAGCAGCGGGTGCGTAACTTTCAAGGCTGTATGACGAAGTCAGTGCTTATTTATCTGCCCAACATAACAGTGTCGTACCCTGTACTACGCTTTTCCCGACCACAGGTTTCCTTCTTCGACTGACTGTCCGCACGTTCTCTCTGCAATCAACGTGGTACCATCCACCGGAACAACGTTGTCCATCCGTACCTCTCCAGCAAGCGCTGGATCCACCACACCTTGCAACAGCATTTTCTTTTCGTCTTCATACATGGTCACGTTCGTTTCAAGTAGCCCTTCATGGACATCTTCCAACGATCCCCACTGGCGCACCCTAGCGCTTAGCCTTTGGACCTTCAGTACCAACATGGCTGTAACGATAAGCATAGTGATAGCGAAAGATACTGCTATGGTAGTCGGGCCACGGTCAGGACGAGTCGTCGCTGGTAGACAAGTAGCGCTTCGCATGACAGCCTTGGTGACCATCGCAATGGAGGAAGTGCTCTGAGAGGATACTGTGCTCATATCGCAATAGAACAAAGTGAGTAGGGGGTGTTGTTATTGACGTACTTGAGTTCTAATGATGGCGATTTTGTAGCCTGCTCAAGCTGCTTTCCGGATGCACTTCAAGATGCCCGTTTTTTTTACAATGTATATGATTGCGCAGCAGCGAGCCCTGGGTGCTAAACGAAATGTGGACTGCCCCCTTGATCCAATTCAGATTATGACAGGTGTTTACTATCTGCTGGTCGCATTCGGCACGTGTTCTTCCTGTCGAGCCTTGCCCTTGCCTGATAAGGAAAACGCTTCACCACGGTATTCACTGGCTCTAATGGGATCAAGATGACAACGTTTCGATAACGTGGTGCTGTGATTGCGATACCGAATTGGCGTGACCCTCATTTCGCCGCAAGAAGGATGGGTTAGACTGTCGTAGTGCTCGCACTCTGGGTTAGCAACAATGTGCAATGACAATTTGCAATTGGTGCAGTGGCGATTCAAGACACCTTGTCAGGGACGATGCCTATACGGGTCACGTGCAGGAACATTTTTCCTGCATCCATGCTCACGAGGCGGATCGCAGCAGGAGTTGACATCGGAACATGTTTGGGTACGTATTTTTATCCAGCACGAGTTGTGACCCTAACCCTACATTTCCTGGGGTTAAGGGTCACTGAAGCTGAGCATCGCTGCTCTCGACGTCTACGGTCACCGCCCTTTCATGTGCGGGCACTTACACACGACGCCATGTCAAGGGCAACCCTTCCAGAGGTAGTCCGCCGTCTTTGTCTGTTGAGCGTACCTGATACATGTTTGTAGTGCGTATGATCAATTCTTCAGCTATATCATCGAATAAATACCCCGACTACCACATAGACGCGACCTGCGCGCCCTTACCCGACGAGCAGTTCCCAAGCGTCGCCTTCAATGGCGCGGAGACCCATGAACCGTGTTTTTCCCTTCAAATACACTAGCCTCTGCTGGTGAACAATCCCTCGCTCCAAACAGCCCGACGTGCTACGAAAGCTGGTAGAAGGCGCATCATCTTGATTTTCGAGGAGCGAAGACGACAACGATCCCATGGGGTCGCGTATGTGCAAAGCATGCCATAGTGTCTCGACAACATCAGCGACCGTGACCCACTCTCGGTTGGCCGACCTCTGAATGACCACTGGCCATGGAAGCTTTGGGTGGACGATAGCCAGTGAGGGAAGAGGCGGGTTGGTCGCTACCTCGCTCACGCATCCCTCGTGACCAAGAACGCGTACGCTCGACAGGCTGTGAGCAAAGTCGAGCTCCATCATCATTTCTCCACGACTCGGTCGTAACAGTGGATGTACCACTATCGGGCCATCATTCTCTGTTTGGGATGGCAGTGGGATGTGGCGATGATGCGGTTTAACAAGGGCGGGCGGCGAGGACGGCGCGATATATTCGCGTACAGATCCCGAATATGACGCGTCGGGACTGGGTATACAATAGCGGTGAACGGGGACCGTCGTGGTCAGCTGCGCGTTGACATAAATAGGAACAACGAGAGACGCCCTTGACGGGGTGTAGAACGCCGTCGATGGTGATGAATGCAATTCTTGCAGCTCCCTGCTCCGCTGCGTTGTCATCGCTGCCACGTTTTGTCGCTGGACGTGCATCGTCTTCGTGCCGCCGTCATTCATGGAACAAATAACAGAAGAAAGGCTTACAGATGAATAGAGGGACTTTGGTTTGCTTGAATGAGTGCGAACGTAGGCGGGGAGTGGCGTGGAAGGGTGAGAGAAGGCGATGGTGGTGGTTTGAGGGAGAGGTGTGGGGGCCTGGGGAAGGATGGGGTTGCTTTATATATGGTATGTCCCCCCTCCAGACATTGAATGTAAACCTAACCTTACTTTCCTTAGGGTTAAGGTTCCATGTACATCAAACCCAGCCGGAAGCGTGTCCATATCATTTTTGTACTTTTCAAGATGCTCTTGTCTGCAATTCTGACTTCCTCCTATGAAAAGTATCTCTGCTTCAAGCATCTATCATTGTTGCTTGGTATTATCCACTATGCTCTTGAACCATTACTCAGACCACGAAGCCATCATTATCGTACAAACCTGGTACAACCCTAGAAAACTCGTCCTGGTATGGTCGGTCCTTCATCGTCCTCCCGGGCCATTACGGTGGGGAAGGTTGTGCTTGCATATGGCCGGGCTTACGGACGTGTAGTCGTTCTAGATGTGACCGCTCGTCTCGCCTATGGCTCCTCAAAAGTCGATAATGGCGGCCATTGCAAACTTCACAGTGCTATGACAGAATAAATTCATGACCAGTTCTGATCTCAACAGAGAGTAGTTCTGTTTTGGTGCAACAGATGGCCATTCGCACTTCAGCGCCGCGTGCAATCACCGCTCTTTATGCATATTATCCCTCCCCCTCCTTCGTTTCGATGTGTCTGATACCATTTCTTCCTTTGAACATGTCCAGTCTTGCGCCGCCTTCTCGTGCCCCCCGCCCTCTGAATGGGAAACCGCCCGCCCGCAAGAAAAGAAGCTTGCTGATGTCTTTAAGATGTAACATTGACGCAAAACTGTAAAACAGATGTCGCGTTCTTTCGATTCGAGTACTGTGGGACCTGCATCCATTGCATTTATGGTCCTTTACAGAAGGACCGTGTACTATTGTCTTTACACGAGCATCGTTTGGGCATCAAGTAGCCGCTCCTCGAGAGAAGCTCAAAAAGGAGTGTACGTACCTGCCCCTAGTCATCCCTTTTCCGTCAAATCAGTTATAGCACTACCATCCGTTTGAATTCAGAGGACAATGTTCTCAGCTCGTACGGCATTTCCTGATATCTTGTGGATATTGTAGATGCTAGCCTCTGCCCACTGTCCGCAATGCGGCTATAATCGAAAAGATCCTCTTTCATTCGACTGTGATCTCCTGGCACCCTCGCGAATGGATGAACTGCTAACATCGAGTAATCTACCTCTTCAAGCTACACTATTGGTGAAAGCCAGGGGTTCTTGGCCAGGCTGCAGGAATGGATAACGGAGATATGTGCTGCGCTCGATGAACTTTTGGCTGAGGAACGACGAGTCCAACATTTGATTGAATCGTGCAATAGCATCATCCGGCCCATTCGCAGGATTCCAGAGGATATCGTCCGTGAAATCTTTTTGACGTGCTGGGTCACCGGACAGGAGGGAAAGGATTCATTGAACAAGCGGTTTATTTGCCGTTAGTTCTTTCGAAGGTCTGCAGGGATTGGAGGAATCGACGTCTCGTCTCTGGTCCACCATCAGGCTGGATCTCGACCTCTATCGCAACGATATAGCGTGTCTATATTTCCTTCAGACTATCTTTTACGGTCTGGAGCGCACGGTATCACCCTCTCCGATGGTGAGCTCTCAAGGACCCATCTCATACCCATTCTTATTTTGAGCGCCCCACGGTGGACCAATCATTCTCTGTCCATTCTTTACAACACACCACACACCTTCGCCACAGCTTCCGACACTCAAGTCGCCTTTCGCTGGAGATCAACAGCCCTATGCCGAGACTACCCGAGAAGCAGACTAAGCCGATACTCGACGCCTTTGAGTATGTCCCGCCGCTTCGTAGCTTCACCCTGCGAGACACGTGCATCGCTATCCAACAGATAAACCTACCGTGGCCTACTGAGGGGGCTCCACACTGGAAGGAGCTGTGCAATGAAGGTCTTGTAATATCCAGCCAGCATCTATAGTTGTTTCTCGTTCGATTTCATAAGAGTTACTTCATGATAGATTGTTATGACATGTGCATAGCAAGAATCATATCAAGATGAAATAGATATCAAAGTTGCACCCATTGTATTTCATAGGTGTCCATGGCAGTATATCGTTGCTGTTAGTATTGTTTATGGCCATGCTCCTGTATAAGTTCTTTCTGGATGTAACTAGACAACCGGGCTAATGTTTACTGAGTCGGTCGTAATTTGGCTAAAGTTCATTAATGATATAGTTCGAACAGAGAGTAGGATAGAGCTATCGCTAGGTAACGAACGCGTCCTATCCACGCCTCAATCTCTGCAATTAGTTCTGGAAAGGATAGAAAAAGATGAAGCGTGAGTCCAACTGCTCTATCTTACTACCAGTATTATAATCATATACCACGCTGTAGCCGGGAAATCAACTGGCAAGGTTCTGGCTTGCTCAGTCGCGTTGTTCACCGAGGCCTGTGGGTCAATTCACCCAAGATTCGTTCCCTGATACCCTGGGCCGAACCCTACACATAGGTATCGACGAGTTGAATGTAGTATACCGTACGATCTTGTAAGTATTGAACCAACGCAGCTGAATCTAAGGAAAACAACGCGTATCATCCTCATGACTGCCGCTGAGAACTAATGGAGAGTTTGGGTTTGGATGGAAGTTGCTTAAAAACATGAATTGCTAGAGTCGGTGCTCTCCAACGACTAATTTGTAGTAGTATAAGTAGTTGACGTCGCGACAAATTCGATCCTTGAAATTGGTGTATCATAAATCGTGAAGTAGCACTCCAAGAAAGTACAGTGGTTGATGAAATCGAGACCCCCAGAATTCGTGCCGATATGGTTAATGACGAGATAGATGTAGTTAGGGCTGCATCTGATGCCCGCGTTCAGCGAATGAGGCCAAATGTGAGCATTGGGTGTGAGCTCGTATAATACCTACGCCCAAAGTTAGCCGTAGTCCACCTAACTAAAATGAATAAGCCTTATGCCGTTGATTTTGAAGTAGAGACTCGAAGGGTTGGAGTATTGAGACGAGGTGATGCGAAGAAGACCCGTGTTTTCGTACAGAGTTGCACTAGTGGCCAACTTGTACCTCTCGAATGCATTAGAAACGATAAAAATGAGGGTTACCCCATGTCGTTCAACTTAATCAGACAGTGTGTAGAAATCTAATATTAAAAACACTGGCCGGTGTCGATAATACTAGCAGTAATCGATATTCCGTCGGTGATAGACTCGACAATACCCTGAAATTCACTTGCCGGAGAGGCATCTATGGGCGGGCTATTGTATACATGTCAACACGGAGACCAATTCCTCATCAGCGATAGAGATTACGTATAGCCAACACTGTCTCTGATTTTGGAGCTGTCCAGCAGAATTGGAATCAGTATATCACCAAAAAAAAAAAAAAACCCGCAAAGCCTTGAATACAGACCCCACTAAAGGACTCCATTGATGACCTTTTCTTCAGTCGTAGATGTATTCCCTCCCTGGAGAAAGCATGATCAATAGAGATAACGGATGTATAGGACTGATCAGATAGCAGAGTGATCCGGAGATATAGGTAACAGACTGTGTGGATACCATCAGACGACTGAAGAAGATGACTACGAGTCCATTTACGCCTCGATTGGGAGTATGTATGCTGGTGGACGTTTGCGCATGCCTCGACCCAGGTATTCGAGTCAACGATCAAGTGGTCTAGTATATGTACAATTAGCACAACAATGAGTTATTAATGAAGGGGTAAACATGTACAGATTGTTGCAGGGCTACCAATGCCAATGGATGTTGAAGGAGATCCGTGCATTACAAAGTCTTTTACTTTTATATCACATTCCTTTCTTGGACTACTTTTACTTTTCACATCTTCGATCACGTATATAAGGCGTACCGTAGTTTCCCGCACCTCAGTCGTTTCTGCTCTCGCTGTGCCGACTGAGGTGTGTATCCTTTTACCTTGCCTTCCCTACTCGTACTTACCTACTTCTTACAGACCTTACCATTATCCTTTTGTCATTAATGGAAGCAGTGTGGTGAGGACTACTACTAGTACAGGACGTGTAAACAACCATGTTTATGACACACGTGATATTCACCTGACCTTTTCACAGCCCCGCACAAATTCGGATTCAAAATTTACCAGTCTCTCAGATGACGCGTCGGTTCCAAAAAGTTGCCGATGGGTCACGACAGGGGGCAGGCATATCCGCGTGCCTGCCGCTTGCATCCGCTTTGACCCGGCTTATTTGTTTGGTCGCTATTTAGTCAGCTTTATATGGTCCTGCGTGGTAGACCCCTCGCCTTCAACGGGCCCTGCGCGATGCTGACCTATTTCGACGCTTTGTCAACCATAGACAACATGTGCCTTGCTAGGTTAACCTACCGACTTGCACCCTACACTGAAGTAATGTTGGGACATGGTACTTATGTATGGATACGGCCAATTGGATCATTTCGAGTACATGGCCATGGAGCTTCTGGACCTGAGCGTTGCGGAGCGGCAGAAGAAGAACGGGCTTGCGACTGGTAATGTTGACGACCGTCATCCGAATCGTGGATCAAGTGGTGCGTAAACTTAGCCTCCAGACATTGCAGGAATATCTCTGCGCACTTGATAATTCGATAATCAAAATCATTGACTTTGGTATCTCCAAGCCTTTTTCCCATGGTTAGCCCAGCAAGTACGAGCCGTTAAAGGATCGCCGAGTCATCGTCGGGTCTCTTTAATGGGCAAGTCTGAATTCTCACAATGGAATAGGTTAGTGCATGTCACGCTTTCTAGCAGTAATATCATTTATTCTTATCTCTATTATTCTATAGATCTTGCTCTACGCGATGACCTCGAGTCCTTAGCTTATATCTCCCTGTTCCTTCTTCGTGGAAACTTGCCTTGGAAACCTCGTCCACGCGAGGAATCTCAGCTGCGCTCACAAGAGCTCGTCCGACAGATGAAATTGAGTTGTTCAGGCAAAGATTTATCTGAAAGTTTTCCGGTCGAGTTCGGCAACCTGCTCGACGACAGCCGCTCCCTCGATTTCAATCAGCTTCCTGACTACGGAATGTTCAGGTGCTTATTTGCGAATTTGGATGAGGGGATGAGCGAATCCTCTGATGGACGACTCGACTGGACGCCTTGCTACCCACAAACTAGCAAATGTCTTTTAGATAAGCCCAAGGTCGAGATTTCTTGCGAAGACGAAGACGACGACGACGACGGCCTTGGTTAGGACAGTTACTTCGGAATGGACATTGACATGTGGGAGCGTCAAGGGAGCGAGACAAGGATTTAACCTTGCTCGCAGAGCAGGAGGCAGACCTCGATATCTGTACGCCACTGATCGCAGAAGTGCTAGACAGATAAATCAGAGGAGTCATTGATCTTTCCATTACTTTCTGGGTCTTCTCCTAAGGTATTTATTCGGTACGCTGTCTAAGACACTGACCATGGGTTATTTAGGATGGGCTCGGAGGCACGGGATGAGTACGCCAAATACGTTTGTGATCTTGATTGGATTGGGTTCACCCGAAACTCTGTTTCATCAACTGTTGGCCACTTCTGCTGATACAGCTCAAGAGACGGATGGCCTTGTAGAATCTACAGCCTGATTCGTGTATGACATGTTTTCCTTATGGAAGACGGTTCCTATGTACTAACTGACGATATATTTACATCATACCATTGCCGAGGCCGTGAGGGGAGTACTCATGACGAGTTGACCAAAGCGGTAGAGCATGGGATTGGTTCGGTCCCGTAGCAGCTAGACATCTGCCTGGCTTGACTAATGTTATTAAGGTGCGCTTTGCAGATATCTACATGTAGTACGGACGTCGTTACGTTTCTGTTCAGGGACACCGACGACTAACAAAACTTCCCTTCCTTCTCGCAGGCTGAGAATTCGGACAGACACATGATCCAGACATACTTTCAGAAAGGGGATGATGCTCTTCCATGGGTGATGAGGGTCGCTTGGGACTTGCTCGGGACGATGCTTAGTATAATTAGCAGGTATGCTATGAGCTTTTCTTGGCAGATTTAATTGGATCATCGAGACCGTTCCAAGCGAGCTCGCCGTTTCAGCAGTCACTAGTCATTAGTACTACCTCCAGATGGCATTTGGCTTTACACGCAATTTTTCCCCTGAACCCGAGCTTATTTGCACGCATTTCGGTATTGCGAGTTATACGCAAGAGTGATTTCGGTACCCACAGAAATATCTTGGTTTGCTCTGATGACCATTTAACGATAAACTAAGAGTCGCGCTCAAAAATCTGCCTGGATTTAGCGTCATCAGGAACTCTTCGTCGGTTACGAGGCCTCCGGGCGGTGTCTAATTCCTTTTGGATACAGGGCATCTCGAGACTATATCGGTGGATTTGTTGTCTACGCCACCAAATTTGAAGGAGAATACACCGAAAATAGATGAACCTGTCTTGTAACCGTGAGATCCGAACGAGCTCAAAATAATGACTCGGCGTCTTCGTCCCTCATTCGTTGCTGTCTGTTGGTGGAATACCTGGGTCATATCCCAGCAACGTCCTCGCCCACGTCGCACATGCATTACTGCTTGTTGAAGACGCGCTCAGCCGCATATGGCAATCCGGCAATCGGAGCAACGTTGAAGCGCCCGAACCTTCGCGCACCTTCTCCTTGACTCGATCGCCTGTCTGCTCACTCAGCAATGAGTCAGACATGGACACTAGTAGATAATAGTATATTCTAGAAGTACCCACCTTGTAGTATATATACCGGGCAGACCAGCCCACTAATATCAACAGATTCATATTCTTACTCTCACCCACATCTCTCACACGGTCAAGTCTCGTAGTTTACCACTGCACTCATAGCCTCCGTTATACACTCTTTTACAACACTGCTGGACTTGGGATTTTCTGCAAAACAATGGGCATGCTTCACCCAAGATGAGCAGCCGTTCACTTCTGCAACAACAGCATAGCGTCCACACACAGCCACGTTGTTTACAAAACTTGAGTCGCGTAAGGATTGATCTAAGTACAATCTCATCGTGACATCATAAGAGGCAGTGCGGCGCCGCAGCGGCACGCCTTGGACAAACATTAACAAGCACATTGTTCCACGTGATACTGAATAGACCGGTGAATTTCACATTGCAGCTTGGACAAAATGGTCGACTTGTCCACAATCTCCAATTTCCCCATATACGCTCTCCTGCTTGCAGTCCCTATCGTATCTATCGGCTATCGTTTTCTCTTTTCAGCACCAGCACCAGCAACCGCGTCATCGCCGCCTTCTGTTGAAGAAGAGCCAGTAAAGACGATAATGCAGCCTCCAAAGGACGATCTACCTCCTCCGAAAGACGACCCTTATACCCTGGAGGAGCTGCGACAATATGACGGCTCGGATCCGTCAAAGCCAATTTATGTCTCTATCAAAGGTGAGCGAGCCTAGACGGCTCGCCACGGGGAGCTGGTGCTTATCGTCGTCAGGAACGATATTCGATGTCACGAGGAAGGGCGACGTGTACGGTCCCGGAAAGTCGTACAGTGTGTTTGCCGGAAAAGATGGATCACGGGGCCTGGGCATGTCGAGTTTGAAGGTGGAGGATGCGGTGCCAGATTACAGTGTGCTGGATGCGAAGGATATGAAGGTCCTCGACGACTGGCATGCCTTCTTTCTGTGAGTGTTACCTTTCCGGTGTCTACGTAGTGTACTGAGTTGGCGTTAGGAAACGGTACCCTGTCGTAGGACGGGTCAAAGACCATCCCATAGCAAATCTTTAAATGATATATGTTCCATCTTGTAACATATCTTTCATCTTGATTCAATGGTAATGCCACTATTAGCACAATCATAGAGACTAAAACAACAACGAAAAAAGTTGGACTGAGGTGGAATCAACAGTACTACGGAGTACCCACAGCAAGATAACGCGATAGATTGTTGCCTCAAGGCCCGATCAGCAACGCGTACCTCTCCCCAATTTTACAAAAACAAATGGGATCAGGCAACAAGAGCATCCAGGAATTGTCTCAAGGTACGCGATATCGTCTTTTCGTCGTATGTTCGGGTGACAACGGATGTTCGCTGACGCCCGAGCCAGAAATGTTGCGCAACTGTCACCGATTCCCGATGAACACACAAATTTCATGTCTGCGGCCGGATGAAGTCATGGGAAGGTCGCTTCAGCACTTGGGATACTTGGCGTAAGTTACCAACAATTCTCTGTCCAATTCTGGCTACTCTTTGCACTGAATTTCTCGAAACAGCCCGGCAGATGACGTGGAGTACCCAGCCCTTGTGTATCCGACCGACTACATAGCCGATGGAAGGCTTCGCGTATAGTCGGATGATGCTCAAGAGTCACAAAATGTATACGCGTGGTCCGGTAAGTACAGGCGTGCATAACCCTGACCAGAAGTTAGTAAACAGGCACGTCTCCGTGTTCCCAATACGGGCTACCGGTATCCTTACCGAACGACATCCTAGCTCGAACGTCGATGGTACCTCACTTTCCCTCACAAACGGCGGGAACGCGGTGTGAAATTATATCCGAGTCCGACTCAAGTGTCCCTGCATTAGTCAGCCCTGCTTGGTCGTCGTTATACAGCGATATTTCAATCCAATCTGCATGTCAGCTTGGGGTAATGTTAACTGCTGTGAATTGGCCATCATCATAAGGTGAGCCATTCATAGATTTCTTCAAACTAATGCTCAATCATGATGATGCCCAAACAGCGCTAGCAACGGCGGTTTATTCCCCTGTTTTATTTAATTCTGGCCTCTACCGATCAACACGAGAGCCGCGCCACACAACCAATGCCTCAATATTCGGGCAACGATGTCCATCTTCCTGCGAGTCATCCTAGGAAGCAACGGCCGATAATGTTCATAGAGAGGCTATTGCTGTACCCGTCCTGCGCGGCAGCGCCATTGACAGAAACATGCCGTGAGATTCTGACGTTGCTTCTCATCATGTGGGTGTCTATAGGACGAGCGGTACCGCACGCGGCAGCCAGGATTTACCTCATACGATCGACGTGACGGGCCCACAAAACTGGCCCTGAAGGAGATTCCTACGAAGAACGAGGGTCAGATTCCTAGCTGATTATCAAGTCGAGCTTCTGATTGATGAAAAATGCACAGGTGTGTTCTTTACCGGAAAGCGAAGACGTGTTCACAAGGACTAGCCCAATAAGTTGTGATGTCGAGACGGCCTTCCCAGTTCTTTGCATTCTGCTGTGTTGATTGAGTTTGCACGTTTTTGAGTTCTTTTGAACAGTCTTCAATATCACCGAGGACCAAACGCCTTCGTCGAAGTCCTCATGATGTTCTGACTAGCGACGCAAACTCATCTGCAATAAGCTCCAACCTATCTTGAACCTCGGTACCCTACCCGTAGCCGGAACCTTCCGAATGAGCTTACGATTAAAGGCGATATTGAACCGACAGCATATCAGGCCGTGTGTAAAAAGTTCGTTTGAGATGCAGTCTGACCTGAGAAACGGATTATTATTAGCCCCAACGTACGTTTTTTTTACCTGTTTCTGTCAGTTGCAGGAGCTTTGAAAAAAGAGCAGGACGCATCCGAGTCTTTATTAGGACAACACGCACTACCCCTTGTCATGTGAACCGGTTCATCGATGCCACGATGCATCCCCACCGACCGACCAACTGTTCGCCAAAATACCCCATCAGGGCTGCCCTCCCCGTTATCTGTTTCTACGATCGAATGCCTGCACACCCTCACCTCGGAGGATCACTCCTGCTTTTTTGGGCCTAGCGTTAATTCCCTCGTCAAATTCGCCGGAAATCGCGTCTGGCGCGTCGTGGGGGGTATATATGTAATGTGCAATGCGTGAATCCGTACCACATCTTCCCCCTCGCTTCAATCCTCCTTTCACCCTCTCACCCTTCTCTTCACCGCCCTTCATCATCATGACGCTCTACGGGATGCCGATATTCCTCGAAGACAAGAGCGGGAGACTCACTGGGTCGGAGTTTATTGATATCCATGATCGCATGCGGTTCAGCTATCGGTGCACTGCGCGGGATTCTGCCCATACGGCGTATATGATCTACAACCTCAGTGCGATGGTGTACCAAGGCTCGTGCCCTCGAGCGGTAGTTGCATTGGACTTTGGACCGAATAATACGTTGGGCACTGTTAGCTTTTCGTCGAAGGAGAGTGTATCAATGAAGAAGTACCTCCCAAAGATCTCGAATCATGGAGGGTATGTATATTTCGTTCCATAGCACTGTATGTTCCGCGTTCTGATTATGCTATTCATTAGCGCGTATAAGCCCCGAAAGTTCATCGCGTCCGATTCGCAAGAGTATATTTGGAGTTATAGGACGCAAGAGGGCCAGGAGTGGACCGTACGTTCTTTATCGTCTGTAGCGAGGATTGAGCGCTGATTGCGCTGTCTCTCCTTAGTGCACTAATACCAGCGGATACCTAGTCGCGTATTACAGCTTGAAAGTACCGGGAGAACCCCATTATGAGGGTTCATCGGGTTGCACCCTTACTATTGACGAAGCGTTCGGCCACATTGCAGCAGGTCGGTTCAGATCATTTCCGTTATGTCGGTTCGATACTCACCCCAATTTCTTTGTGATATAGAATGCTTAGCGTCCTTGATGATTATGCGACATATCGCAGAGTACAACGTTTGATTATCACACTTCTACCCTTGTATCATAGGTTTTAAATGTTCTTGTATCTCTAGTGCTTTTTTATTTACCAGTGAACTTCTTTACTTTATTTCGCCTTGTTTCGTACTTGTGGTTGCTTGATAGCCCCCATTACACATCTTGTAAGAACCAGGAATGTAAAATTGTACAGTTTGTAATGATAGTGTTAATGATCTCTTCATTGTCCAGACGTTCGCCGGTGTTCTCTATATAACCGGTCTAATTGAGATGAAGGGAATCTAGCTGATCAAACCTGCCTATTGTATCGCGGTGATCAAGATGCCGTTGAGTGTCCATGAGCGGGGTGACGACACATAGTCGGCCATGTGTCTTAGTAATAAATCATCGCCCACACGTTGCGGTAACCAACAAACAGCCTCCTTCGGATATGTTTTGGTCGCCATCGGTAGACCCACAAGCCAAAATGAAGACCAGTTCCGCGTAAAGAAGCTTCATCTGGATTACATCCGAACGCTGCAATATACGCAAGGAGCACAAGATTCTTGGCTACCATGGTAAACAAGAAGATGTACCCGACTAGTCTCGCACGAGGTTTTTGACGAACATCTTTGGACACGTTCATCGTGATGTGAGGGATACTTTTGATGCCGTTCTCTGCTACCTGCTTCGTCACGGGCACCGAGAGGAGAAACCATGTCTACGCGCGCAAGCTGTGCCGCTCTTGGGATGTGAAATGGAGAAGTTCAGGGATTCCAAGCTTCGCTAGTAATTGATGCCTATGCACATAGGGTTGTACAAAAGATAGCTCAAAAGAGAACGAACACTGGCCACTTCTGTCTCGACCGAGTAGTCTCGGCTTGTAGTATCAATAACCAGGATAAAAGTGGACCGGTAAAGGCCACCGAATCCAAGGTAGGTTTGAATCTACTACGGCAAATGAGTCAAGAATAACATGCCGTGTATAAAGCAACGAACTTCCTTCTCAAAACTGTCATTAGCGTTGCAATAGCGGAGCAAAGACTGGTTAAATGTGTTCGAGCATCGTATCTAGGTCGGGCATTTCTTCTGGGATTAATGGAGCTGGCCGTGCGGGTACTTGACAACTGAGTGCAACAAGTAACGAATGGCTCCGGCATCTAATTGACATCACTGTAGCCAAGGTCCGGAACGAAAACGCGCAAAGCGGCGATCGGGTCGGGCGAGGTAAGAATCAGGGACCTCATATTTCTCCGTCGGCTGCAGGGATTCACGATGACGACAAGTTCGAAACGCACGATCTGTTCGAATGTTCGCGGCAACGAAAAGCTTCCAAATGCTGGTAATTACCGCAACACCGTAATTGATGGCCTCGCGTTCTAAAGTGAATTGCCTCATGCTGCTGCACTCTGCTGCATCGTTTTCCAGATTCTGCGCCTAATATCCACCTCCGAGGAACGAAGCAATTGTAACGAACTGACTGCAGTTGTAGGCGCGAACATGGGGTCGGCCTTACGCAGGTCATCCGTCAAAGCGGCAGCATTTTCCCCCGCACGATATCGCTGCCTTGTTCTAGACACTTGACAATGACCGCAGCCCAGCTCGGGCGGCGACCAAACCTGCTATCGCTCCCGCTTTCGACATAACGCTGCTCGTGCATAAACCTGCCTAACCGAATGCATGACCGAGGAACAACAATTCTGGACCACGATGTGTAAGACATCGGCCCAGGCATTCGCAACTTCGCTGCCGCCGGAAGATTAACCGAGGCTTGGTGGCCTGCCTCTAATGGCTCGACCGCAATCCGCCTCGTCGCCGAAAGCATCTGAATCATGCCAAAAATATGCCAGAAACTCAAGGTCGGTCCGGTGATTTCCTCCTACAACGAAACAGCCCTCTCTGTAACTTCCGTCTCTCAAAACGCCGTAGTAACGAGGGTGGATGCTTATTTAGCACCATCTTCAGTAATAAGGCAGAGTTTGATAGCCGTTGGTTGCCCTTGTTTCAATACCCTACCGCAGGCAACCCAAATCGTCCGGTTTCTTGATATGAAGGAAAGAAGATTGCTAGGACGTTCAACTTTGAACCCCGTGCGCTCGCCTAATATGAGAGTATGGAGTGTTCCGAGAGTACCCGGAGGCATACCGTTCTGTTATTTCGAACGCCGAGCCTATGGCGCTTGAAGGTTCAAACGAAGCATGCAGGGAGGCATAAAATGGCTTCAGCCATATTACTTCTCGAACGCATCCATTGGCCAATCAAGCACAACATTACCACGCTAGAAACGATCGAGCAACGAGCCGCTAAGATATCTCGTACGCTTTTGAGATTCATGTCCGGCGTTGACTGAATAGCCGCCTCATGCCATGCAGAACGGTGGACCCCTTGATCGTGATCACTGCGTGAATCGCAAGGGTTTCATCAGGTGTTGAAGGACCGTGTTCTATATCACTGGCGCCCCCCATTACTTCAGGTTCCTCGGAATGATTGCTGGGTTCAGAGTACGCGCTCTTCGGTGATGTCAACGGATGATTATGTGATTCGCGTGAAGTGCGCAGTAAATGCAGCGTACCATCGGTGAGGCAGATGTATATCATGTCTTCCGGTGCTGTTGATGTGGGTGGTTGAAGGTCATGGATATCATTCCGGAGGCTGTAACGCTTCTCGTACACAAGTCCCTAAGACCTTTCGTCAGCCTCGATTCGCAGGATGATGGTCGGGAGTAAGACACACAGTGACCGTAGTCGCCGAGAACCGCCTGATCCAAATCACGATCCTTCGCGTAACATATCCTCCATACATCAGCTACCCGAATCTCAACACAGTTCGATTTCGAGCAATCTCCATCTGCGGCAGGCGTTCATCCTCGACGATCGACTTACACATAGAAATAAATGTCCAACATTTCACCGCTGTGCTTAAGCGAAGAAAGAAGTACCGGTTTCCTAGTGTCCCCTCCTTCGCCATGGCATATACGCCTCAAACGGCCGCCGGCTTCACAACACGTCGTAAATCATCATAATACTGACAAAATATCATAAGAATTCCAAGATGTGCTAGATCAAGGACATATCGAATCGAACTGCAGCGCTCGCTTCTTGGTACCTAGTAGACCTGAGAAGCAGGCCGCGTGAGAAAACAATGATATCGTGATTTTGGTGTTGTTGATGACTGAGATGTAGTCTAGATGCTGCATGCAAAACCTGTCAAAACAACCCAGAGGAACAAGAATGGTATGCTCGCCTGGCAGTTTCGGCATAGCTTGGAGCCATAGTACAACAAGAGCTTCAACGATAGTCGGAATAGTCTACAGATTTCAATGAGGGGTGAAAAGGAGTAAACGGGTATCATCATACCGGAATCCAGTTTAATAACGGAGGTACGATTCCTGCGTATGCTTGGAACGAACAAAGAGCGGACTCCGGTTAGATACCCTGCATAGCACCTGGATCGCGAGATGAATATTGATTTTGAAAATTATGTCGTGCACCGGTGGATATAATGATGCAACATTGATAGTCATTGCTAGATCCATACCCATAAACTCCATTGACGGCTAGCTGTGTTCAGATTATTGAGAAAATTCGCCAATGCTATATTTGCGAAGGAATAAGATTCATGGACATGGATGCGAGCGAAGATTCACGTGCAATGGCCGGAAAATACAACAGGAAATGTCCTGAGTATTGGCGTGACCCTTGATATCTCGTCACCGCGATTGCGGCATCAGACTAAGTCGATGCATTTTCACAAGGCTGAAGATACTAAGCAGACCATGTAAGGTAACTATGGGCTTTGGTTCGCTGCAGAAAAGTAGACACGTAAGATATTTCAGAATTTAGATACATTTTGCGACTCACTCTGTCCATATCGGGATCCTGACCCCACATAGTTCTGTGCAATGTAATACAAATATCGGCGTTCAGTAGTACATGTCACGGTGCACATCAAAGGCTTTGAGAACGCCACTGCAGTATGGAAAAACGATGGTGGTGGCATAAGAACAAAGGACATCGGCATTAGCCGAACAGTGATCAAGGAAGAAAATATTCCATCACCGTCACGTGATCCAAATTCAATTGTCCTCAAGTTCGCTTTTCCTCAGTCAGAAAAACAATTCCCGTCTCTCATCGCACATCTGATAGGCAAACAAGTATCTGATACATTGGGGAGACTTATTACCTAAATTTCCACGCTCCCAAAGCACCAATCAATATATGCAGGACCGACTGTAGTATACATTGGTCAGCCAAGGTCGTTGAGGGGGATAATTTTGAGATACTCTCTGACGTAAATAATTGTGCAATATTCATAACCCACCTTGAGCCTGTTTCTGTCGGCCCTCCAGAACGAGCTATGAAAAGATCTGCCCAGATATTTCTGAGGAAATATCGAGAGCTCGTTGAATGTTGGGGGATTTGTCGGTTTGGAAAGTATCAGTGTCCCGATTAGAATGACCAGACCTGGGATGTTAATATGACGTGCTTTAGTGACGAAAGCTGGGTTGGTAAGGCGCCAGAGTTGTTTCCCAGTCTATACCAATAAGGATCGCTGGACTATTGCGAGACGTGGAGTTCGAACGTCATTCTTCGCTCGAGCTGTAAAGAAAACATTGAGATGCGGTAAGTGATGTGTACAAGAATACGACTATTCCCAAACCAAATTTGGCAGTACATTAAAATCGAAGGAGACTTCCTCTTGTGTGACGGTCTCGGTTCTACTATACATAAGAACAGTTTCTGATATAGATGTTGTCCGAATTTGAATGATACATCGGTAAACAGATACAATCCGAGGATTCCAGTATGTATGACATGTGCTTGATCCTATATCGGACAAAATCAGCGTGTTCTCCTCCTCCGATGATCAAGGGAGACATACCTCAGACTACGTGTAATATTCCCCTAGTTCTAAGCAGAGGGAACATGTCCGCCACTCTAGATCCCAAAAACGCCTGTGCCGCTCTCCGATCATGCGCAAACTCGCTATCGGATACGAGAGTGACGTGACGAAGGGCATGCATGTGCGGACGCAGCAACATCGCATCAAGAGCATTCCATTCAGCCAATTGCAGGTCCAAATCTCGATACTCGGTACCCCACTGCGCAAATGATAGAGTCACCGCCTCCATGGTGTTTTGCCCTGCATTCTCGAAGAGTTGAGTACACCACTGTACCAAGTTGCACAAAACCCTTGCACGACTTTCGAACGTGTCCTCCAATGTGATCTGAAAATGACGCAGCCGACCTATGGCAAGGGGCACAAAGCTGGGAGCAGTCATGTAAGCTGCGATCAAGAAAATTATGAACAAGAGATCAAAATATCGAGGAGGAGAACACACTGTAAGGATCCTCGATTCGCAGTTCGAAAGTATCAAGAGAACTGAAGGCCGCCGCATTCAGAACGTTATTGCATGCCGCAAACTCTCCCACTTCTAATCCATAATAACAAAATCTTCGGAGACTAGATATATCCATACAAGACCGAGGATTATTCGCCCAAAACGCAAAATCCTCCATTTCGTCGGCGGTGAGGTTTACGTCGAGTGTACCAATGGTACACCTGGGGCGTCGAACAGCGGGGCCGTTCCGACGACGAGCTGATCTTGTGCGCGGATCAAGCGTAACGTGACATAGTCTAACGTGGCCGGCACGACAGCCTGTCAACATCCCGAAAAGCGCGTCCCAGTCAGGCAACTTTGAAAGTCCGCGTAGGACAATCCTCTCGACGTGGGGAAGCTGGAAGAGTCGATGAAGAGGGTCTTGTATGGTACAGATGTCGCTCCATGAAGTTTCAATCGAATTGAACCTGACCTCGATTTTAATCAGGTTGACGAGCTGAGGGAGAATCGCGGATAAATGTGACTTTGACCCAGTTATCCATTTCCGGTTGCCCATGCCATCGGCCAGGTCCAAAACTCTGACGTAGGACGCGAGATGGGGGGAATATGTGAGGACGCGACGAAAATTATCGCAGTTTGTTTTGTCTGAATCTAGTGGGCAGCCGAGTTCGACATGGAAAAAGAGACGATTTTGGGCGGGAACGCGCCATGCACGACAGACCAGGGCACAAGCTCGCAATGCCGCCCGGTCCTGGGATAGTTTGCTGATGATGTGAAAATCGATGATCTCGTGCGGAATGGTCGGTTGCTGGCTCATCTCAAGTCGTGGAATAAGTCGACTCTTGGACTATACGATTTAACGCCTAAAATACGTGAAAAATGAGAACTTATCAAGTAGCTCAGCGGTAAGTATAATTCAGAAACACACCTCAAATCTAGAATTGACCGCGAACAACAGGATAATAGCTCCTCCGTGCCTAGAGCGATGCATGCCTCACCTCCCAAGAACAGTACCATGACATGAAACGAGAAGACATACCGATATTCTTCGCTTCTGTATTATTTTGAGGAACTGAAGCAGCTGTCAGAGGTGAAGAGCAGATATTTGTGTTTGTTTTCCTCTCTTGCTTCCGTATTTCAATCTTTTTTCACGATCTTCCTGGCACGCTTGCCATTCGAAGCTATCGCTTATCTGCAGACAATTTTCAACCAGGAACCACCTGATGGCCCACTGTGACCTCGGTATCGGGCCATTACTACCAAGTCAGAGGTCCCCAAATGTATATTCTGGGAATAATGCTAACGATTTGATGAAATGTAGTTCTCGATGGGGATGCCGCCACTTACAGGCTTCTGCTGCTTCCCAATTGCCACGCGCAACAGTATACCATGTATACGGGACGCAACGGTCAGAAGGTCTAACGCCAACTACGATCAGTCTCGATCGGTCGTGGGCAAATCGTTGACATTGAGGTCAGCCGCTATGCTACAGCTTCAATCCTAAGAGAAGGTCCCATTTCCATCACCCCTAGGATCTATGCCTTTATGATTCGGTTCCATATGCTTGCAGGAACTGCGGATAAGTCTATCCTGGTGTGTCGGGACAATGTTCCGGTGTATGTGCAATGGTACAGTCACCACAGTTTTATTTTTTGATATTCAAATATTGATATTTCTGGTCGGTCTATCTATCTGCGGTCATCTTGCCCTATCCCTGTTACTAGTACTCGTATCAACCCCCGTCGACTCGCATCAGTCCGGCCCTATAAACTTGCGCTTCTAGTCAGGAGAACCATCAGTCCTGGGAGATTCTAATCGATAGCTTTGTATGTGCACATAAGCGCGTCCTCGGACCGGGAAATTTCACGAGTCACATTCCGTCCTATCTCGTCCGGTTTCGGAGGCAACAGCAACATTATTTACCAATATCCTTGGCATGAAGCCAGCACGTCCCGTTCTGCATTATCACATCAGGTAACTCACCTCGCACGATAATTACGCGAAATCCACGCAGCCCAAGCAAGCCAGAGCGCCAAATAGTCGTTATCAGTGAGTCAAGTAGGATGATCTGGACGGGTCTTCATTGATATCTTCACTCGTGAAAACTCAGATGCTCATTCGCGACCTAAAGCTGTCTGTGTAATCCGACGCGGAGGCATTGAGCATATAAAGCTCAGTTGATAAAATCGGAATTCAAGGCTGACGATCACTAAGCCAAGTCAGGAGCACATTGTCACAGCGCTCACTAGACCGGAAACAGTGGCCATGGAACGCCGTTTCAGAGTCTTGGTTTATCCTGCGTAGTCAGGCTCGCAATACATATGACATAGAGCCCTGTCAGTCAATTCTATGATCAGATTTCCACGTATGAAGAAATGTCGTTATACTCTTTTCTTGTCATATCTTGTGTCATATCGGGGGAAAGCTGACCCTCCAATAGTTTCATATTAATCGATGAAACATGATAATAGCACCGAGAAATGGAGGACAGGCGGTTATCGTCGACCCTTCCTCCTGGGGCACGGACTTCACAGGGCGCTATGGCAAAGCGGTCTCTATACTCTGGTACTAGAACACGAGAACCGCATGGATGCCGAGATGAAAACGCACACCACTGGAGAATACAAGCCATGAGTTTCCTGGGATATCTGTTTCGGGGTGTGTATGCTTCTGAGGAATCGCTTTGCTAGGTAATACAAAGGTCATCTTTCAGAACGTTGCCAGGCAATATATTTATTTACACGTGACGCTTTCTGTTCCCAGCAAAAGGCGTAAGAGTTCGAGACCGATGACTAGCTCGAATACCCACCCTGCAGAAATTACGGTTACGAATAAGTATGGAGCCAGAGAAAGGACCTTGAAAATTAGCACGTACTAAGTCGCCTGACCAAAATCTCTTTCTACCTCGCAAACCCATTCAGCATAAGCAAATACAATGTCCGGCCGGGGACGAGTTTCATGTAGGGAATCAGATACGATGAACGCATGTCGAAATCGGTTTGGCGTACCTAAACTGCAGCGTTTGATCATAGTCCTCGGGTGACGGCGGGTCTTCTTTGGCATTTGGCATACTTCCGGCCCGACATTGAAGTGATAGAAGAAGTGGCTGATTGGTAGTGCGGGTTGTCAATACATGTCGATATATTGTCTCGAATCCAATGAAGGAGAAATGGATACGTGGTCGACAGCTGTGGAAAAGTCCTTGCTATAAACGATCAAACTTGCCGCATGATCTGCATGCTCGATTGAGGGATATACCCTTCGTTAGAAGGCAAGCATATCCCAGCTTTCCTATGCCTCGGACTTCCGCTTTCAGTTGGTATCTGACAGGAATGGAACATTAGACGGTCATCGGTGCCGGAACCTTACATGATCTAGACACCAAATATCAGCACATTGTCCCCGTGCGGGGGTCGACACATACTTACTCGAGGCTCACTGTTCCCGAACATCCGGCGCATCAACAGCCGCCAGTGATTACTGGAGTGTATACCTGATGCGAGACTCCATAGCAACGTCGCCATCGGTTTACCTCAGCTCCTCCCCTAGTAGCTCATCTACAGGAAATAATAAAACTCAACAATAAACCATGGGGCTTCGGCCGACGACCCCGAGGCCAAAGCGTAGACATTTGCATGGCTCTCTTTTCTCAAGTGCAAGGCAGACAGTACTTTCAAATGGTAGTCACTTAACAAAACGTGCCGGGTGCTGGGAAAAAGCCTGAGAAAGGAGGAAGAACGGTCAAGGACTATAGATACCTAATCGTCTAATTAGGGGGGAAAGAGTTTGGTGAAACAAGGGAACGTCCCGATAAGTATAACCAGAGCATTAAAATTTCGCCACGAGGATGGACTAAACCCGATGCAGGGCTTGGACGGACGAAAACCGGCTGACGCGCTTGTACACGTTCCAACAAAATGTGCAAGGGGGCACAACGGTTGCCAGCCGTACCTAGTATTAAATGGGAATGTCACTCCTAACGGCATGGCACATTGTAACAGATAGGCACATACAACCAAGAGGATCGGCTTACAGCGTCGAAGGCACCTGCTGACCAGGAACTCTTGTGGACCGCAATCTGGGAAGGGCTCGATGCCACGCTGGAGAAGCAAAACAGGGCCGGGAAAAATGATGCTTTGGATGGCCTAGCTCGATATTGTACTGAAAGTCAAAGTTCGTGGAAGTGGGCGCATGCGCCAAGATTGAGCCGGCTAACGGTATTCCTCCTTGTGAACAATGTACCTGGTAACATGCACATCAGCCTAGAAACGATGCTACGAGGCGGCTAAACATACCTCTGCTAGGGTCTCGAAGGACATCGTCACAGATCTTGAGAAGGACAAGTTGGCACGGCGACGTATACGAGAATGGGTGCACTGTGATATTCTGAAAAGCAGTCTCGATATTACACCCGGAAAACTGTACAAAGCATACATAAACCAGCTTCTGAATCTGTTTATGCATTCATGCATACCGGTTGGCACGCTAGGGCGCTGGCAGAAGTATGAAAAAAGGTAGAGAACGGCACCATTAGCTTCGCATGATAAAAAGGATTTATTATGACAGATAAAAGACGGAAACAGTCGTTAGTCAAGACGAATTCCGATGGTCGGAGTGCAAGGCCGGCGCAGCTGACATTGATGAAGACGGCCAGATGAGTGGCGGACCAGCGCTACCAGTCCTATAGAAAACTTACGTTGTAATATCTAAAGGACAATTTATTCAGATGAGCTTCCGAAACAACTACATGAAGAGGGTAAAGAGAAGTACCTCGTAGTAGCAAATTGAGGGTTCAGATATAATACAACGCAACCGTTATATGATGCGGAGCACACAAGACTGTTGAAAGTTGCTACGGACCCATGAGGGAGAGGACGTACTGCCACTGATGAATGAGGCAATCGTCTTTTCGACTGACGTTATAAAGCCGTACTCAGCGCCTGAACACTGTTCGCGACCATGCTGAGTGCCGGCTTCCTCGGTAATATGACATCTACTGAATGAACATCAGTATCGTTCAAATTACAATATGCTACATGCGACTGTAAGCAACATGACACCTAGTAATTCGTGTTGAGTCAGCAGAAGGCCCTCAAAGAAAACGAACGTATTGACCTCGAAATCCTGAACATTGTACTGGGCATGCATACCATGAAGAGCGGATATTATTCCCTATGATGTCAGCCGAGTCCCGCAGCTAAAGGACACTAGAGGCTAGAGGTTAGAAACCGGTATATGGTCCCAATAAGGAACACCGGGGTTCTGTGCCGCCACGAAACGTGTCACAGACCATAGCAATACCGTGCCCCTGTGATATCCACCAGGTGCGAACTGGGAACGTCTCATGGGTTTAATACTGCCACGGGGACCAAGGGAGCAAAGGAAATGACTAGAAGTGCGGGTATTCAGAATGGTCACCGACATGAAACTCTGATTCATGGTATGCAGGTTTGCAGCATGATTGCCGGACCTCTGCGCACGAGGGAACAGGACAAGCTTTGAATGTAGCATGTGGAGCATAGCACTAGAATCATTCCATACGTCAGAGGTCAGTCCTGTCGATGGTCGTCGTTCAAAACATCGCGAGATTTCCAGCCATCTCCACCGATCCATCTATAACCGGAATACTACAAGTTTGCCTCCAAATATTTCGTTTGAGCCTGTTATCAGAAGCTTGAGAGAGGGGAGGGGGAGGGGGGCTAAGGTTGGCATTACCGACCTCACCAAAGCAGAGAATAAGCTTTACATACTTGTAGCCCATCGTACCAGAAGCCTGAGAATACCAAATGGTGCGACAAATCCAACGAATAGATCTCGAAGCTTTAATCCCATGTCCTGGCTTGAATATCGAATATCCACTTTCTTGTCCGTACAGGCTACTCCAAGGACTGATGCCTTTTTGCGTGGCGCTTATCGGGCTATAGCCTACCTTCACAGAAGAAGCTAACAATTAATTAATAAGAAGCACGGAGAAATAATAAGCCGGCTCATCTACGCGAGCGCTCCTTAGTGGGACCATAATGCCACAATATTATATTTGGTCTCCAGCGTTCAATTTTGTTCTCGAATTGACAGACAGAGCTTACACTAAGATGTACGGAAATTGGATTATTGATCCGTGGAACATCGTGGCCATAGCAAATGCTGTCCGGCGATTTCCGGAGTTGTTGGTCCATAATCACAGTGTCGGACCATCGGACCGTTGGACATGATGAAGGATGCGCCATTATTCTGACATGTCAACTTACTTTGTTTACCTCTTCATTCAATGCATCGACTACGAGCTAAGTATGCTCTGCCTGTACACGTACCCCCCTCCTATCATGGTGTCTTCGTTAAGGATCCGTTCCCGACTATCCGGCCTCGTCGGCACTGCCTCAAACTTTTTCCTTGGTATTTTTGGCGCGGGCTGCAGAGGAATTCCGGTGAGGTTCTGCGGGGAATTATCGACCGCTATCAAGGTGGATTTATCATCAGGCTGTTGGACTATGAAGTACGATGAGAATGGAAATTACCAGACTTCTAGGGTCGTCCAGTCTCCCTGTATTGTATGTATTCCAACTTTCATTCTTCCTGATTCTTAGCGGTTGAGGGTCTCTGAACTCCGGGTCGGAGAGATACCCACTAATGTGCATCAAAATTCAACCCCAGAATTCTAGAATAACAATATGCCTGTTTTCGCATTAGCATTCGAAAGCGAAGATTCTCTGTTGCTATTATTCGTTTTCCTGCTTCATGAGATGTTCTATAGCATCAGCCTCGTGAGAACGTCATGGCCTCATTATCATAGTAGAGCGACGATGACAGGGCTGGTACCGTCTATTCTTCGTGTTTAATGATAGCCAAAGCAAGAAGCTACTTCTCTGTGCGCCCCCTTGTCTTTTTTTACGTTACTTCGTGGGACCGGAGGGTTCGAGCTCCTATGGCTTACGTTGTTTTGTCAGCATTTATCTTTCGGCCAAAATAGTGACTTTCTATTGCATCTCTGTGCTTCCTGGCATCCATCATACAAGCCGTACACCATGTCATCGAAGGCAATTGAACATGTACGTCGTCTGTCCCCACAGTTTATCGACATGCGAATATGCTTTTTGGTACATGCTGTGGAAGCAGCACAAGCTGCCGTGAAATATTACAGCGCCGTGTCAATTCCCCTTCAACCATGCGGGAATCTGGGCTGGCAGCGAAGGTGAAGGCCTTACGAGAGGTGACAGGATCGAGGTAAATATAAAAATGATTTACCACATAAGGTACCCGTTCCTAATTGTGGTGGGAAATCTCACCATGTTCAGCGGTTTAATCGGATTCATATGCAGGGCCGCTCCCGCTCGAGTTGATGAGGAGTTGAGTTCAAACTCCATCCGAACGCTGATTCCGCAAAGTTCCCGAAATTCGTGAGACGGTTTTAGAAAAGCGTATTGTGTATTCTTACCCACTGTAGCCTCGCGAGTTGTTTCGGTAGGTGAATAATCGGCGAAGAAAGAGATAAAACCATAAACATCATCATGGTACCACCTAGGTCCCCGTGCCACTAAGACGCCCAAGGTGGGCAAAAGAACCTTCTAATATCATAGTGTTATCAGAAGTTCAGTCGTGGCTCCGTGTGTGTAGGCGCTCAGTCTCCAAAAATGATCTAGCGTTCAGTTCGAAGATGGGTGGAGGGGAGAATAGAGGCTCATTAGCTAGAAAAGCAGGCTAGGAAGCGCAGAGAGAACCAGGAGCATTCAAAATTCCTAAGGGCTATCCATGACAGGACCGGAAGTGTACGAAAACGGATAGGCATGAGGGTGATTATCTAAGTCCTTTCGGGGTAAACGCCGCGTGGTGACGGCAGGACGTGGGAAATTTTCTCGGGCCCAAAACTCCCGATTCCCTTCTTCGTAGTGAACCACCACCGCGTACCCCCTGCATACAGCGAGCTCGTCGTCCTTCACAGCGAGCACAGCGTTCACGACAAACTGATTCTACTTCCTTTATAGCGAGCTCGTCGTTACAGGCCACCACGAGTGTTACTGTCTTCCGTATGTTCCATCTTCTACCACGGTGTCCGTGCTGATTCTCTAACATAGCCCCATCCGTCATACCTTGCAGCGTTCTTGGCCTTCTCTCTACGTTTTCCGCGTCTCTCCAACCCAACTTTTCTTGTCGTGGACTACATTCAGCGCCCCATATACCGTCGTCACCGTATGTTGCTGCTATCTCTGCGACTTGCCGATGCTGATTGACAGCCATCGAGCAGCGTTTTACTGTTTTCTTTTCATATCACATCTGTAGCAGTCTCAACAAGATATCAGATACCCTCCTTCCTCGCCGTGATCCCATCTTTCATCTTCCATCTGTCATCTCCTAGTGAGAAACACTTCCCTTTAGATCTATCCCTTTTCTCACCCTACCGTTGCAGCAGCTACCATGTCTTCCTTCGGTCTTGCCTTTCGTGGCGCTGTACAGCGGAAAAAACAACACAAGCCTTCGGCCCTCCAACCAATCGAATGCCTCGTAACTCGTACGACACCACGACCCGAACTTCCGCCGGAGATCTGGATGCTTGTCATCCGATTTGCGACCTGTTCGTACCCTGACCCCCTCGACACTTCACGACCTGTTTCATTTCTGGATCCCCCTCATGTTACTCAGTTGCGACTAGCTACATACTACGCGACAATGCAACAAAAGTTAGCTCTATGCAGGGTTAGCAAACAATGGAGGGAATGGACCACCGAGTTCCTGTACGAGTTCGTCTGGGTCAATCGTGCCGGCCACGCCCGACTCCTCGCTCGTACCTTAGAAACGCCAGAAGGAAAGGGCCACGGTCGTTGGATCAGGAGACTTCATGTCGAGACTATGACATTAGACAAGTGCAACCCGTCGCATCTCCGTACTATTCTCGACGCTTCCCCCGATCTTGCCATCTATTCTGACCATCGATCCATTCGTCTCACCCTCTTTTCCGTCAACTCTCCTCTGGAGGAGACATGCACGCCCGACGA
This sequence comes from Desarmillaria ectypa, assembly GCA_030407005.1. Taxonomy (NCBI): domain Eukaryota; kingdom Fungi; phylum Basidiomycota; class Agaricomycetes; order Agaricales; family Physalacriaceae; genus Desarmillaria; species Desarmillaria ectypa. The sequence continues at coordinate 4,028,618 of JAUDYN010000003.1, read as the reverse complement.
CCTCTTCCAATCCTTACCAACCAACCTCCGCCGTCTTTCATGGACCTCTTACGAAGCGTCTCCGACTCCCACCATGCCTCTCTTTTCTGTCCTACACAATCTCACTTTCCTTGAATTGCACTTCCATGCACCTATGCGTTCCGCATTTTCTGTTTCCTCGCCGCCCCCCGTATCTCCCTCGCAGACATTCTATCTTCCTCAGCTACAGACGCTAAAAACATCCCTTTGCTCGAACACCTTTGAGCTTCTCTCCACCTGGATACTCCCGTCGCTCTGCAATCTCTCACTTATCTCACCTGACTTCAGCTACTCCTCCCCCGGCTTCCTCGCCTTCTTCTCCGCCCACGGCCCCAAGATCAATCAGCTCGAGCTCGGTCATTCCTCATCCAACATTCTTGAAGAGCACTACATCACCCCCACCCATCCAGTCGCAGGACGGCCAAGCCTCGCGTCCCTCCTTCCGAATATGACCGAATTTATTTGCTCCGCCGATGCCGAGTGGAATTGGGAGAGCCCGGACTGGATTGCGCCGCATGTGCTCCTGCCGTCTCATCCGCGGTTGCAGCTCATCGGAGTCCGTGACATCGGGCGGGGCAATTGGTTGCTGATTGAGCAGATGCGGAGCCTGCTCAGGCGCGATGCATTTCCCTCCCTGCGATATGTCAGGGACATGGGACCGGGGTTGTTCAAGGTTCGAAACGGCCTCGAGCCTGACGTTGACATGATGTTGTTCTGGAGAGCTGTCTGGGATAGCTGTGGAGGTCGAGGTGTGTGGTTAGAAGATCTTGAAGGTGTCAATTTCGTTGCGAGGGATTGGAAGAGACTGGGCTTTGATGTCCCACCTCCTCCAGATGCTGTGTAGTTGCTCACGTATGTTCGCTGTTATTGCTGTCGGTATCGTGTTTTCTTGTACCCCCTATTTATTTGTGGACATTCTTTGTATACAGGTTTCCTTCGTCTCTCTTCGCAGCGCTCATTGTATACCAACACAAAATTACCAACTTTGCATATTTGCTTTCTCCTATCTGAACGGAGTAAAGAATTTGTTCATTTGCGTATGTATGGGACTGTTGCCGCCCGCAAGGCCACCTAAAAGGTAGCTCTGCTTGAGATGACACTTGGTGGGAACATTCTACGGGATTGACACTGCTTCAGCTGTGTGTTGTTCAAGAGATCCTTCAAGAAAGAGTTCATATTATCTTGGGACGCGGTTGACATTGGCTAATTCTTGAACTGGAAAACTTCGTTTATCGTTAAAGGGATCAGGCTCCCCTACTCCTTCTGCCAGAAGTACATTCGTTGGCTTCCCCGATCCCAGTTCTTGCTAACGCCAAGCTTTAGTCAATTTTATGAAGCCAGTTGGTGCTATCCAATTAAGATTCTTTCATTCCAGAAGTCGAACTCTGGGGTCAAGATCAACGTAGGAAGTTCAACGTGACGGCATGGCCCTCTCACCTGGCAATTAAGCCTTTGCAGATTTGCTTGGTATGATCTTGGTTATTCCCAATCGCCATCAAGGACGCTTCTCTTCACAGGCTACATTTCGTTGTGATCATCAAGTGACTGCAGGGCGGTGATTCATCGATATTGGAGCGCTGCGACGGGGTTTGTTGTTCAGGCTTGATGGTTCTGAAACTCCTGGACATTCCAGAGACGATTTCTTTTGGGAGTGTGGGTGGAGCCCGCAGGGTATAGAGTATCCGTCTTTAGCACCGTCGTCAACAGGACCACCCGCTCATCGGTCTACTTACATGCCCATTCGCAAGGAAATGGGTATACCGTATCTATGATACGTATGGTCCGATCTGATCTCTGCACAGTCTAAAATGCGGCCACCGCAGGCACCGAATAATTTAGCTTCACTAGCGCTTTCACTCCAGTCTCAAAACTCTGTGGTGGCTGGAATCAAGTTTGCTAGTGGACTCGATGCTTAAAGATGGCCGATCTACCCTAAATTCTCACTTTCATTGAATAATGGCGGCCATCCATACCCCACCAACTCGAGAAGATTCAGGATCGTCCACATGGACCTCCGAGATTACAGATTTCGATTTGAGCAGAACGATCTCTTGGGCGGTATCGTGGAGCTCGCGGTAACGGACTTGAGGGAGCTCGAGTTCCATTCTGTAACAGATGATGGTCCGAGAATCGAGGGTCCGACTGGGTGGACATGTACTACTTGGGTTTTGCGTGTAATGCTCACGTTGGAGGATATGGCCATTTTTGATATACCGGGTAATCTCATGCGTGAGATGATGTGCGACATCACTGGAGAGGGATATCGAAGGCATCGTGACCTTTTCCCTTCGTCCAGCTTGGTACTCACCAGTATGGTATATATTTTAGGTAATGCCTTGTTCCAGTAAATTTTCTGCGTGCGCAAGCGTTGATCCCAGCATGGCCTTTCATCAGCCTTCACATGCTGAGTATTCATACCTCTGGTGCAATAAAGCCCTCTAGAGCCTAGAATTTGCGATTGAGCGCGAGTAGCTTGTTACCAGTCTACAAATTAATGTGAATGAATTAGTCTGAAAGAAAATGTTATACAGCGAATCCAGCCAGGCCGAGCGTAACGGGGCTGCCTAATGAATGGGGCATCATTCATTCCATATCCAACAGAAGCTTTCGGACTCTTGAGAATGGCGAGTGAGAGATGAGTCGCTGCACATGGACAGGCTGGAACCGAACTCGAGGGTCTTAACAGGAGCAGAATCTTGGTATCGGAAAAGGCGTCGCCGCTGACCCAATTCGATAGCGTGATATTTTGTGTTGATTAATTGCACTGTCAATGCCGTGAACGTGTTTACAGGGTCTCCACTATGACTTATTGCCCCGGTAAAAAGTGGGTGTAACGCCCTGAATCTCTCGCGGTACCGTGGCTTTGAAGCCTTGACTGTGAGCTGAAATTAAGCTCATCAGTTTATAATAGACCACAAGTCATCTCCCATGAGTGCATGATATGCCCCTGGAAAAGTGTGTTAGAACCAAAAAAACAAAGGGATCATACAAAAGATGCTTACCATTGGGCTACGTCACCGTAGATCCCAAAGAAATGCTGGAGTTTGCCGAACATAAAAGGGTCCACGGTGACTGGTAGAGATACGACACGAGTAGCACCCAAGCAGACTGCAGTGGTTGCACTTGCCTTGGGTCTCCTTACCGTCGATTCAAGGGATACCTTGATGCCGAAGGCATCCGGCTTCACTTTACACTCCTCGACAAACTGCCGAGCTAGGGATGTTGATGGAAAAAAGGATTTTATCCCCTGAAAGTGTCAATGAGATGCGTTCAGGGATAGGAAAACGACATATTTACACGACGTCCCGCAAAGACCGTAGTGATGAAAGGTACAGTGCTAGAGCCCATATCCAAGACCAGTCGATAGCAGTCATTACGAATTTCAGGAGAAGGGAATTCGGAAAAGACGACGGCTTGCGTTGCTTCTGGTCCTCCTGGTGTATACCACTCAGGAAGATATAATCATCGGGTATGACTTGGAGGTAGGCCGGAGTGCCGCCTATGGCCTTTAAGTCGGTGTGCGCCTTAAAATATGTAAGCGCAAATCAATAATTACAAAAAGTTAAACATACGTCGACCGCCTGGTGAATATCCAAGAAATGTATGTCGGTTTCTGTCTCAGCCAAGTTGAAACGCACGTCAACGCCTTCGTACTTTGAAAGAGTCTGCTTGAGGTCGTACTCATGGAGGCCCTTTGGGATGTTGCTCAGTTAAATTTTACGATCTTGGCGATGGTCGCGTCGTCCAGCGGCGCGGAAGTTGATTCGTCGATCTTCAAGGAAAGACTTTTGACGCCGTTGCTAGCCTCGACGCAGCGCCGTGCCGTACATTCGTCAAAAAACTGGACGAGTAAGTGGTCTTTTGAAGGAAGGACGGCCTCAGAAGGGTTAGCTTTAATTGCTTCGATGATGCTGCCGACATCGTATCCTGACAGGAGGTTTTCGACACGGACCGTGCGAAGAAGAGGTGCAGACCCTGCTGCAGTTGCATACGACGCGGAAGGAAGACGGACCGCCCGTAGACAGCGAAGGACAGATCTGAATCGCAACATAGTAAGTGAAAAAAAAGGGGATAGAGTTCCCACGCCATCGACGCGCCTCGGGCCGGAATTAGCGCGCCTCAGTCGGCAGCTGCGGCGCGAAAATGCCGTCATTGCCGACTGACTTCGCGTTCGTACGGCTAAAAATCGAAGATGTCCGAGCTTACATGACGATCTTAATTATTTTCCGGAAGCGAACGCTGTAAGTTCGGGTTAGTGTTTTAACCTCTCGGCTTGGAATAGCTCGGCATGACTTCTGTATAAGCCGTGATGACTTGGAGCCGTTAATCTGTCAACAGCTCGGCTCGGTAACAAGCTGACATTCGGGCGAGCGGGAAAAAGCGGACCGAAGCCGAGCCGAGTGGTGGCAACACTACTAAAAAGGTTACATGTTCCTACGCATCCCAAAAAGTCGATGAACGCCGTTTGTCCCCACGTATTCTTCTTCCCCGAAAGCTATCGCAGTGAAAGGGGCCTAGTGCGAATCGTTTAAATTTCTACCAAACAAGATTTAAGCTCTAATCTGCTCCCCTAAATGCTCCACTCGAGTGTTGCCGCAACTAGGCTTATGTTGGCTTAACGTCAAATGCTGACCTTGCGCAGCACGGACATAGTTTCAGCCAGTTTCGAACTCTCACCTATATAGCTCACTCTGGAAGGAGACCTTCATTGCCCCGTTGGTGCAGATTCAGCATCAAAAGGTCACGTAGGGTACCTTCAGAAAGCCCGGGCTCGAGCCCTTTGCAAGCCGCCGGAAACGCCCGGCTTTTTTGCGCCCGGCCCTGTCAATGGCTACCCCCTTCCTTGAGAACGTAGAGCAACTTCATCCTGTAGCTAAAAACACGGCGGCCAATATCACCTACAAGCGGGCCAACGATCAGATGTGAAGATTCAACAGCATATTGTGGATTTCGCTCCTTGATGCATTTTGGTCGCGAGAAAGTTACTAATTCTTGCGTAGCCTTTAGGCGAGTTCCCGATTCTGACGCTACAACGTCATGGAAGCTAAAGTTTGTTTCGCCAACTGGATACTGCTTCACAGTCTACGAAGCCACACCACAGAGGAGTGGGATTATAATCTTCGACGCACTGAGGCGAGGCGAGGCCAAGTTGTGTCGCGGTCGACACGACAATGGAAGCCCTGCGCCGGCGTCGCCTACTACCGAACTGTTGGTCAAAGGGTCGCTCTGGAAAAGGAATACGTATGAACAATCAACCCTGGCCTTCAGATTTATTTACCGATCAGTGGAACTCTGGAAGTTGAATGTTGAATATTAAATCCTGGCTTTCTTCTTTCGGGTTTAGCAAGGTCCGGTCTTTTTTTACTTTTTACCCACCCACACCTTTCCCTTTTCGATGGCCTCTTTCCTTTAAATCCCCAACGATTGAGCCACTGTGACCACTTTGCATTCCCGACGTCTGAACAGGCGTAAGCTCTACTCCATTTGGATCGCCAAGCAAGCCTATATTTATTCTAGGTCCTAGGAGCTATGATTAGATTATTGTGTTACAGACAGGATGTCCCGTTTAAAGAATGTAGGTATCGAAATGCTGGTAAAGTGAAAGCTGTCCAATGAGTGTTCATAGTCCCAAAAGTAAAACCAAGAAATCATTCGTTTATGAAGCCCCCTCCGGTGGTGGCTTAGACCCGACAGAGTCGTATTTGTTATGCGTAGCATACGTAGGCACAGCGCTGGCGTATGGCATGTTGACCATACCGCCGTCGAGATTAAGGTTGGAGCGAGAGCGGGAGATGACATCGGTTGCAAGATCCTCTCCGTACTGTTCTGCCAGTTTGCTGAAAAATACGGGTCAGGAATGTTTTCAAATGCCAATGGGACGACACACTTTGCATAGTTATCCATAATAACGGCCATGCTGTTCATGCTGAGGCGGTAAGCCTTGGGCATCATACCCTTCCCAAACCTGTACGTCACATGGTTCGAGCAAAGCAGACCAGCGATGATAATAAAAAGCTGGGGCCCAACAAGGATGAAGCTGACGGTATACCAGCGCTTGAGGACTTGACGCTGGAACTTGAGATAGTCAAGCTTGCATCCTGACAACATCGAACGAGCGTAACACGTCTGAGAGACGGTCGCCTCGACGAACGGACTGTAATAACCACAGCACCCGAGCTGGTTCTGAATCCGCTGCCTGCCCTCCGGTCCGAGATCCTGCGACCACTGCTCATTAATCTTGCCCTCAAGATTGAGCTCCCGGCGTTTGTAGGTGATGTACCCCGGTGCGGTATTGAACGCAAATACGATCCAGAGCAGGAACGCGTACACGGCGAGGAAGGAACGGTTGTTGAGCAGAATCCCCGCCCATCCGATGATGGATGTCAAGATTCCCAGGCATGCAGCGATAGTTGAGACGATGAGCTCTGGACGGTTCCCGACGCGAACGATGTCGGCATTTGCCCAGACGTTGAACCACGTCAGCAGCAGGCAGATGAGGCCGATGATGGAATAGCATGACAGGACGAGGTTCGCGACGAACAGCGTCCATTTGAACCTGTTCCAGCGCAGTTTCTTGGCAAATTTCGACCCGCCGTTCCTGCCACCGAACCAACCGCTCGTGACACCATCGTAGTCCTCGTCCGTCTCGCCGGGCATCCTCGCCTCTCCCGACCTGAAAGCCTCAACTCCCCCTCCTCGTTTGGGGACATTCAACGATACACTCTTCGGTTTCCGTCTCCTCGGACCTGGCTGCAGCAACGTGTTGGAAAACTTGGTCGGCTGGTAGTTGACGCTCAGCGAGACGTTTGACGGGCTCTCCGATACCTGAGATTTGAGCATAAAGGCATCTGCACTGCTCAGCCGTATCGATGAGCTCGACGAGCCTGGTGGCGATGAAGACGAGGAGACAAAAGGTGCATTGGGGGGATTCAATGGGTTCATTTCTTCGAAGAAATGGCGGATAGAGGTGTCGTGCGACGCCTCTGAGGTTGGCTGAGAAGGACTGCGCAGTATTCAGTGCCTGTGGGAGATACCGATAGGAAAAAATAGCTTACATCTCCATCTAAATGTGCCGACGATGAGGGCAGGAGCTGAAAGGGTCGCGTGGGTACAATTGCCGGATTTGGGCTACTCCATCCGGGCCTAAGGTACGCCGACCATACTCGTTGCATGCAAGATTGCCGTAGAGTTTACTATGGCAAGGGAGATGTATGGACGAAGAAAAAGCAGGGGGTTTGATTTTATCTTCTTCTCAGCGCAGTACCCAGCTCAAATAGGAATATTCTGTCCGACGTCGGGAGGCGGGCCGCAAGCAGAACTCACCTTTTTTCTCCTTGTAGGATCATTTCAGAACCAAAGTTACAATTTTGGGTGTCACTTTAATTACAGAAAAATCATTATTGACAAATTTCCAAAGAAGTTCGGAAATTCGGAAGTTGACTTCGTAGTAAGTATGTAAGTAAGTATAACAGTTCACGTTAAGGCTTCTTGGCAATCTGCAGCATTTCCGCAGTCTGTCAGCTGTTGATGGTGCTAACCTGGGCAACCGAAGTGCCATATGGATGTCACCCTCATACAGAGTGATAGCGCACGGAGTCACCGAGCCGTCAACATTTACTCATGATGCACAATTTAGTTACGGAAGGAATAGAAAATAGTAAGCGAGTCTTGGTGCTACAATTATTCAAAGGCTGTACCTCTGCGTAAGTTTTACGAAGCACCAATTGTAGTGCGCCATGAACGGCCCATCGTATCTTTTGTGAAAATTATGATGAACCTTCGAATGGAAAATGAATGGACGAGCCACCATTACATATTTATTCCTGGCCAATATCTTGACATGGCCAGTCTCGGATTTCAGACGCTCTGCATAAATGAACGAGTTAATTGCAAGTTTCTTACATGGCCTAGACGGGATGGTTCTTAAATGAGATCTCATTTCAAGGATAAGCGTAACGTTAGGTATTTGAGCTCACACCACCACCAGATAGCGGGGCTAATCATTATGCATTGACCGGAGAGATGGGCACAATAGCTGCTTAGTATTCTCGATATATTTCTTACATTAACTGAATATATTTTCGTTGCTTATGCTCTGCGGTGTTTGAACAACTGTTAGATGAGGCTATCGTACTAAAGGACCGTATTCACGTAGCCTACATTGCAATGGTCTTTACCTTCCTTTCCCAGCATCATCTTGCCGCCTTGAGGCTCAAGAACGAGGCTGTACTACGATCCGCTCTAAAGCGCGACTTGGCATTACTCAAATTTGCCGCCGCGCCGGCCCATCTTATGCATGAGTAGATTTGTCACACACCGTGACATTCCGTGTTCGCTGTAACTTCCTTCAATCACTTTCGCTCGGCAGCTACTGCCTTAAGGTCAACCGAACCAGCTTCCCCATGCCTTCGATGCTCTTTGATGCTGTACATTTTTTTTAAATGGCCCAAACCATCCATCACTCTTCAAATGCTCATCCTCAGGCACATCTTCAAACTGATGCTACTTCTCCAACAGCATTGGGCCTGATACAGTCTCCCCCTTTGCTTCCATACCCTTGAACCATCGATACAATGCCTTATTAACATCTGGATGCACAACAATTCAATGTCTCTTGTAAGATAAAGCACCCGGATCCTTTAAGAGTGCATTCTGGTCCCTTTTCTGGTCCTCCTTTGTTAGATGACATGATAAAGAGGACCGAGTGAAGATGAAAGCACCTGTACATCGCTTTGCAAAGCGCACTACTACCTCATGCTGCCTCATTGGCTGGTTGCTGTCATAGAAATTGATAACCTCCAACTCGTCCCCTAGAGTGAGATTTTCTTTTCAATCTCTGGCATTAAGATTGGCTGCTGTCATGTGATGAGTTTTAGCATTGTTGTTTCCTCCTCTAGGACCCAGTTGACATTTGTAAGGAGCCATGGAGTGACTGGGTTTGCATTTCTTGGACTCGAAGGGCATGGCAGGCAATACAGACAAAAAAACTCCACTTTCTTTGACGTTCCCATTTGCTCCAAATAGAATATTCTTTGGCTATTTATGCATGGGCACTATGTAATCCTGCTTACTCGTTACTATCTGATAATGCATATGCATTATGATATGTTACATCTTGTGCATAAATCCCTGTGAACGAGGTCGGGAGTCGCCCCATTGTATGCATTATCACATCTTGTGCTGTATTAATACAAATACAAATACAGAAGTGAGAAAACTGCTAATCCACACTTCTCGTGAGTGAGATTCCAGAGGGCTGACTCCCTCCTCGGCAATCAAGACTCGAAGTGACGGGTGGGAAGGGTAAGAAAATCGACGGTGGTGGTACAGGGTGAACGAGACAGAGACAATGATGACGGTACGACGACGGTCCTCTGAGCTTCGTCAGCACCCTATAAGGCATCCGCAAGCTCCTGCCTCAACGTTTCAAATAACTTTTTAGTCTTCGGACCGGGAGCCGGAGCGCGTCTATGGCGTGGGAACTAAAATTCTTTCGCAGTCAAAACATGTTTCGAGCTGACCTTGCCCTTCGCCGTCTGCAGATATTCCGTATTCCTTCTGTATCCTACGCCACTACTGCAGAGTCACCTTCTATCTATCGCACTATCCGTATCGACAACCTCCCAGAAGGATACAATGCCAGCAGCATCGTCGACACTATCAAAGCCAACCCGGCAGAGACGATAATACCCTCGAAAGACCACCTCCTTGTCCGATTCTTCGACGAAGTGACTGCAAAACGCTGTGTTGAGGCGAACAAGAAGCAGAAAAACTTTTCGTTGAGGATTGACGATTCGACCTCGCCCCCGGTGACCCCCGACACCGTCGCTATGCTCGCAAAATACAATGCGACACGTTCGATGGAGCTACGTGATGTACCAGAGAGCTTCACAGAATCCCAATTCATAGAAATACTCTCCAAGTACGACGGAGCCCTTTGCACGCATTTTGACCGGTCGGGGGGCCTCGTCGAAGCGCAGTTTTTGGATATACACCATACGTACAAGGTGAGTAGCCCTTCAATTTTTTTTTTTTTGATATTCACAAGCTGACCCTGACAGTAGGCTCACGTTGACTTTGTAGAGGCAGGAGTTCGACCTGCATTCGTGGACAGCGACAGCTCGATATATCCAGAGTGGTACTCAAAGCAGGATACACTGCCAAATCTAAAACGCCAAGTCAAGATCTCGGGCCTGGATAACCCTCAGATAAGACGGCTTTGCATTGGTTGGACAAACAATTACAATAAGGTGCCTTCTGCGTCATACATTACCTCCCGTATTGGCGGTAAAAATGTTAGTCATTCCATCTTGTTACCCAGTCAATAGCAATTTGACATTTTCTCTAGGAGCTACTCCTGTACTTCCCGACATCGACCTTGGCCCGGAAATTCGTCAGAGAATTCGAGCCTTTGACGAAAGGGAGGTGTCAACTGTCCTTGGAAACCACCGAACGACCCGTCGCTCGCGGTGTAGTGACTGCCCTCGGCCTGGGTGCGCGGCGGCTGGTTTCTCTTCCCTTCGCCGAGGACCTGCCAGACATCAAGCGAAAAAAACTCGCGAGCTTCTTTTTCAGGTTCGGCCGACTTGACTCGAGGTACGTCGTTTTGTGGTTTTTTTTTTGTCTGTCGATTGTTCGCTTACCTCGTTTCATAAAGGAATTTGACCGTCTCTGAAGGGCGCCTGACGGTTCCGTTCGCCAATGTTGTCGGTGCTACGAGCTTCGTCCATGGGATGTATCAGGGTTTGAGAGACCTACCACCAGCTGAGCTTCAGGGTGTTCGTCCCACCTTCTTTGGAGCTTATCACTTGGCATGATCTACTTTGAAAATAGTCATTTGAAATCGAATTTCTGTGTCCCAGAAGTTTCCTTTCATCAATGTTAGATAGCGCCTGAGAGTAAGTGTCCGAAGACGGATCACAGGCTAGTGAGAAAGGCATTCCGCACCACGGTGATATTTACACCTCAATGAACATTTTTTGGGGCGCCTTCGATATGATGTGCTTGAAACTCTGCTCCAACACAGTGGCCGACTAGCCTCTTCAGCAAGGTAGGGTACGTTGGGAGAATATAGCGTTGTGTGGCATTTCGTTGTTTTTTTTTGGTGATTTTTCAAGTGCTAAGAGTCATGGTACTAGTCATAAACTGTATGCTATCAGTTCCCCAATTTCAACAAAAGCTTTCCGTAATATAAATAGGCGCTGGCGTTCAGTACTGTTTCGGGATGTGTGCGGCATTTCGCTCGGCCCGGAAGCCGTAGCGCGTCTATCGCGTGGGAAAGCCAGCACTTATTTTCTCAGAAATCGAGCATGCTCCGGCTTAGTTTTGTTCTTCGTCGTCTACGTGGAGCCCGCACCTCTTACGCATCTTATACTACTGCAGCCGAGTCTTCATCCCTCCACCGCACAGTTCGCGCAGAAAATCTTCCGGAAGATTACAATGTCGGCAACATCATCAGCAGTATGAATGCCAATCCGTCAGAGACGATAATACCTTCGAAAGACCAACTTCTCGTCAAATTTTTTGATGAAGCAACTGCCAGGCGCTGTGTTGAGGCGAGCAAAGAGGAAAAGAAGCTGTCATTAAAGATTGACGATTCGACTTCGCCGGCGTTGGACATCCAGACTGTCGCAATGCTTGCAAAATACAATGCGACGCGGGCGATACAGCTGCATAAACTTCCGGAGAACTTCACTGAATCTCAGTTCAATGAGATCCTATCTAAGCACGAAGGCGTCGTCTCTTCATGCTTCGACAAGGCCGAGGGACTCACCGAAGCTCAGTTTTTGGATCTGCACCAGGCGTTCAAGGTAGCTTTCTCTTCAAAAAAAAGAATTTCTTGTGTTCTGACTTTCTCAAAAGGCACGGGCTGACTTCATAGGAGCGGGAGCTATACCGAGGTTTGTGGAGACCAACCCCTTCATTTATCCAGAGTGGTACTCGAAGCAAGATGAGCAGCCTAATCAAGAACGCCTCGTAAAAATTGAAGGCCTGGAGGACGTTGAGACCCGGCAAATGTGCGTGCGCTGAACCAACAATTACAATCAAGTTCCTCCAGCGTCTTTCATATCGGCTTGCTACACTAGCAAAAATGTCAGTCCCCATTTTGATCCATCGAGGGGTCTTTTTTTTTTTTACAAGTATTAGGAAATTTTGGTTTATTTCCCAGCATCGGCGTTGGCTCAACGATTCATGAACATATGTGAGCCCTTGGCAGCAGGAAAATGCATCCTGTCGTTGCAAACCTCAGATGAAGCCGTCTCTCGTGGCGTAGTCACTGCCATTGACATGGGCGCAACGCGGTTGGTATCTCTTCCCTTTAGTGGGAACCTATCGGATGAGAAGCGACAAAATTTCGGGCGTTTCTTTCACCGTTTTGGCCGAATAGATACAAGGTGCCTCACTTCGTATCTGTTTTATGTGGTCCTTTGCTGACACCGTTTCGTGCAGGAGAATCACTTGCACTGAGGGACAGTTGATCGTTCCTTTTGCCACCGTGGTTGGTGCTTCGAGCTTTGTTTATCATGTCCGCCAGGGTCTACGAACAAAGCCACCACTCGAACTCCAAGGCATTCTGCCGACCTTCGTTGGCGCTCGTCACTCGGAGTGATTGAATAGTCGTATTTTTTAATGCAAATATTCCGACAAAATCAATTCGCCTCCCAATTCTCCTGCTGCGCTTCATACCGCTTACTTCTTATTTCGCTGATTAACGTCAGACGTATCGTCCAGTTAAGCAAAGATCAAACCGAGTGATCTAAGCTGATCACCAACGCACGTATCTCAGCTTACTATTTCACGTCTTAATGAGGACAGAATACTGATGGAAGGACCCATGCGTAAGGTGCTTGCTGGATAGTGAAACTTTCCAAGGCAGTCGAGGCTTTGTCTGGCGGGTTTAAGGCTCTTCCGTACCCAGCGCGAAGCAGGTTTCATTCGGACCAAAGGTGGACCTACCAGCCAGCTTTCAGCTCTGTCTACAGAGGCGGGATGGCATGTCGCACAGCGAACTCGGCACTACAACCATACACCTAGTGCATCTAATAACTCCTGCATCGGCGAGCACCCCTCTAAGGGTAACTGCCAGAGTCTTCGTCGTTTCGCCCCTCCCGCCCTTCATCGAAATCATCCCTTCCAGCTTTGATTCCTGCCATCGAAGTAAGCGTCCCGCTGTGGAACAAACAAGGCGGCGGTTTGACCAGACTGAGCGTCTCATTTTCTGCAGCAGCCTTAGAGACCTCTTCTCTAGTGCTCGTCTGGATAGCGCTAGGCCGAGAGAAAGAAACAGCAAAAATAGTACCTTTTCGCCAGTGTCATTCAAAGGCTCGGAGAAGATCCCCTTCTCATCCGATAAGAGCCATCTCGGAGATCGTTCAATCCCATAGTGGCCTCAAGTCGGAGTCATTCAGAAAATATGTCGGGCATAACGATGCCACCGTCATCATTTATTACATGAAGAGGAATACCATGGTACCAACAATACATACAACGAGCCTGGACAACGACAGGGATCTCGTAAGGAGTGCAGAACTAGAACCCGAGCCTGATTCAGAATTCGAATCTGTCGAGTTCGACGTAGTATTCGTACAAATTGCATCTATGCTCTGGGAAAGACTAAAGCTGCCGAACAACGTCAGGTCGGAGCACTTGTACCATCATCAGCGTCGCGTCAAGCCAAGGAGAAAATACAACGGTACCTGGTAGAGCTGTAAATCGCCTCCATTGAACAAGATCTGTTCGCTAACACGTTAATTCATAGTGCGGCCCGATAACTTGAAATGCACTTGAATAGCAGCATTTTGGCAGTTTGTAAGACCAGTAGCATTCGTGAAAGAAAGGTTCAAAGGAAGGCGGAAGGTTCCTTCTCCTTCTAGTTGGAAAAAAACGGCACGATTTGCTTAAAATCATCAAACGAGGTCGGGTTGGACGATATTCACAGGTACATAGCCGCTAAATCATTTACGTTAGTAAAGCCACACATACCACGAAACTTGCGCCGTGCCTGTTCATGTAGGATGCTCCCAAATTAGGGAGAAAAAGCCGCTGTCAAGTAGGAACTCGGTTCTATTTTGTGCAACCGAGGTGTATCCGTCTAAGAAGGCGTAATAAGCGACCTGATAGTGTCGGGAAGAGAGGTGACAACATACCACAAAACGTGGGCTCATTTTCCTCATTGAAAGCTCCCCGGGGATCAGATAATTGAAGTTGGAAATGGGCACTGGCCACTTGGGCGAAGACGGCGGCGAGAAGGGGAAACTTCATTTCTCTTTGATTTTGGAGGCCCAATGAATAGAGGTGCTGAGCAACGGTAAAGTTTAGATACTAGGAAACGTCAAACCTGATATAAGCTGCTATCCGAGCCATCGAGTACAATCTTAGCACGTTGAAAAATAAGTACACGCGTCGCCTTATTAAAATGCTTGTAAGTTACCTGAATCATGACGTTGGCGCCGTCCTCAGCCCCTGCAATTCCTGCGGAACTGAGAGGCAATGGAATACAGAATGTTCCCCCGTTCGCTTCTCGAGCCTAAGAGCGTACAAGTTGCTGTTCTCCACCAGACGTAAGGTTGTCAAAGGACATAGGATTCTGCGCTGTGGATAACACTCCAGCTAGTGTAAAGCCGGTAAGGGATAGGCAAAAAGTTGTCGAATTTCGAATATGTTACCTGTAAATCCAGTGGGCCCTGTACTAAGACCAAAGAATCCGCCCGAGAGCGGGAACTGACTTCTGTTACTGACCGCATTGGTACAACCACCTGGTATAAAGATGAGCCATGTTTCAAAGATCGTGACAACTAGGTACTTGCCACAGAAATCAGGTTCAGTGTCGGACACAAAGACACCACGAGGTTCAGGGTGCAAAAAAACGGGAATGAGCACACGTTACACGAGTCTAGAAGGCCAACAGTCCAATGAAAACTAGTTGCATGATAAGCTTCGCCGAGAGGCTATGGAATATGCAAAACTACCCAAAGATTGAGTCTCCTTGCTCTTATATAGATCATGAGCGTTAGCACTATCCGGCAGTGAGTTTAGCTGCATAAATTATTATTATTTTGCTGCCAAAAATCTTGGCATACCAAGCCAAGCTCAACGTAAAGACAAAATGAGCTGACAAAAACAATTCGTAGAGACGTCGAAATGACTTGTCCGGATAGGCTCGGACGTCTTGGCTAGCCTAAGGGTTGCCTTGGATCCAGGTACATAAGCATGTGCTTCTAGAAGTACAAGATATGCCGTTGCAAAAGATTTCTGGGTTCATGGAGTTGTAAAGTTGGAGGAGGAAGAGTCAAGAAGAGTACGGGCAAGAATGCGAGATTCATTCATGAACGAAGGTGAACGATAGTCCTGCGTCACCTTGTAATCCTTCCGTAAATGCACCTATCCCTGTTGCCACGTCAATAGTATTCCGAATGAACTTGTCAAAGGACTGAATGGTAGGAACAGAAGAAATCAGCGAAGATCGGATTCCTCCGTGGACCCTCGGATCGATGTTGTAATCCTGAGTAATCTTCAGACAAGCGTTGCGTACTTAGCTCTGGAGCTTTGTCATCTTGTCGTCCTATAAAATGTTGCGCCTAACGCTTCAGACCGCAAGGATGGCCACCCATTATTCGCCTCGCCTCGTCCCAGTATTTCGTCCAGTCTTGCTTCGTGCTCGAATCGAATCGACGGTGCCCCCACCCAATTCCGATGACGATGCCGCCTGTAAGGCTGCAAGGGAGCGTGACGACGATTTAATTAGAGACTGGGATGTCAAGGTCATAACTTACGAAGAGTTGAAGCCAAAGACAGAGAGCTCAAGTTCTGTAAGACATCTAACTGCTACTTAGAGCTAAATCGCTGACCCCAATCCTTGGCAGGACGCCTATCTCATTGACGTCCGTGAACCAGATGAGGTCACGCAAGGCATGATCCCCTCCGCCGTCAACATACCACTGACAGTGCTTGGAGATGCCCTGCATATGTCTCCAAAAGAGTTTTCAACAAAGTTCGGCTTCAAGAAGCCTGGAGTACGACAAGAAATTACCTTTTACTGTCGAAGTGGGAAGCGGAGTACCTCAGCTAGTGATGTCGCGAAGCGAAGCGGATATACCAAGTGTGTTTTCTCATTTCTGTAATCTGTATTAAACTGATGTCGCCTCAGTATCCTCAACTTCAAAGGGTCGTGGCTTGATTGGGTAGAAGGGGAAACGAAGAAATTGCGTGTTGTGATCGGCGTGAACTAATAATTATAGTGCTTCCTTTCGATTGATGGTCCCTACGTTCTAAACTATCAATCTGAGTTCTGGAAATTTCAATGATCGTCGCTTCCACGTTCACGGAGAACTCTTTTTTTGTGACGGATCACCTCATCTCATCCTTTCCCCCTCCCATCTTCGAAATGACAGGCAAGAAATATGAAGTAGGTTAGTGCTCACCTGTATCTCATATTCGGCAATTCACAGCGTGTTGCATAAGAGAGGTTGTCACAACGACTGCTGACTAAAATCAAAGACAAACCTCCAATCGGCTATAGAATGTACACAAATATTACTTGTATTCCATGTTGAAGAGTACTATCGCCTATATAGTAATCATTCGTCCGACACGTTAATCAATAGCTTTCCGGTGGTCTTCCCACTCGTCAAATCTTTCTGGGCCTGCTGAACTGCTTCCGCTGTGAAAGGGTACTCTTTAAATATATTGATCTTAAAAATACCCTTCGAGATGAGATCAAAGACCCCGGTGGTATAGTGATGCGCTTCTTCTGGTGTCACCATATAGTTACCCATCCTAGAAATAATAAAATTGCTTAGCAGAGAAACCGCTCGCAAACAACGGACATACGTAGGGCGCAAAAGGGTGAAATTGCCGCTCATAAGCACCATGGGAGACTTTGGCGGAACGGCGCCGGACGCATTCCCGACGGACACCAGCGTACCTTTACGCCGCAGCAGTTTCAAATTGTTATCAAATCTACAGCCAATCAGCGGATCATCAGATGCGAGAAAAAGAGCTGACGGCATACGTGTCTTTCCCAACGCCGTCAAAAACTGCATGAACACCTTCACCTTTAGTTATCTCAAGTACCCGCTCAACCGTATCTTCCACAGGATAAAGAATAACATGATCAGCACCGTTTGCTTTGGCAAATTCAGCCTTTTCCTTCGTCGATGTCGTACCGATAACGGTGGCCCCCCGATGTTTCGCTAGCTGGGTCATGAGCAAACCGAGGCCTCCAGCTACCGTGTGTATAAGGATAACGTCGCCTTGCTTGACGTTATACGCCTCAGTGAAGAAGGTCAGAGCCGTTAGGGCCTGTACGCCACCCGCTGCTGCAACATTGGTCTCGATAGAGTCCGGCACGGCGTGCGCCTTTGTCCATGGGACCGAAAGGTACGTTGCATGGGCTCCTAACCCGTACTTCATTGTTTCCATCAATGAGTTTGGGTCGACGAGTATATGGTACATACAACGAGAACTTTACTGCCGATAGTGTAGTTCCGCTTCTTATAATCTGGATTGTTCAGGATGTTTTCGTCGGTTGGAAGAGCAACGATGGTTCCGGATGCTTCTGTTCCCAAGACAGCAGGGAATTCTTTAATGGGATACAGCCCTTTCCTGTAATGGAGAGCAGTGAGATGCGGGAACGGTAGGAGAGAACACGAATGTACATACCGGTAATATGTATCAATGAAATTGACGCCAAAGTATTCCATATAACAGAAATGTGGGAAATACTTTAGATTATAACTGACAAAGGAGGTACCTTTACAATGATGTCTCCTGGATTGACTTTTGGAAAAGGTAGTGTAACCTTCTCGATAACATCAAAGTCTCCGGTCTGAAGCCGGAGTTATTGAACAAAGGCCTTGTCATGGAAAAATCGCCTACAAAACTTGCCTTGGATATCACGACCGCCTTTATGGTCGTTGGTAGAGGCATAGTAATAGAGGAAGTAGTGGAATTGGACAAGAAACGGATGTCGGATCGACTGCGATCTCTGCTTGACATCACCAGACTCGGAGCCGTTATTTAGATTGTGTTTATGTAACCGGGGATTTATCCCCATTATGAATTCAACGTCCGTTTCCGCGACAGTTGATGTGCGCACGAGCCACGCTTCCTTGTGGTTACAGGGCTCGACAACTCCCTGATATGGTCACAGAACGCAGAAGCTGAACTTCGCATTCCCCTTTCGCAAGATTCGCAACTGCCTATCCTAGAGTCTCATTGTCCAGTAGAAAACCCAAGAGCAGACACACATCAATACTTTCAGCATACTTTTATGCATTACGTCTCAGATCTTGGCGGTCGCGATTGACATATCTCATGAAGTCCCTCTGCTTCACGCAGCTGTTTCGCCAGCACAGAGAACACACGTCGGGCACCTGAGGACCTAGGCACTCACAATGTAGTACTATACATCCCATATTATTTTCACCTTACCGCTGGCAAACGTGGACATATTTCAGGAAATATTTCCTATGACTGCGAAATTGCTGATCAGCAACTCGCACGTCGAATATTATACAAGCTACACTTACACAGGTACCAGACAGACTGTCAGAGAATTTGAACGAATCCGCGTAGTCTCCCACTGTCACATCAAAGGTTGTCGACCACGAATAGATCGGGAGACTGAAATGACCCGCATATAGGGTGAAGCCATCATACCTATCCGAGTTCCAGACCTTCATCGCAGAAGACTCTACAGCTAAAGAAGGGACGAGTGTATCAATCTGCTGCGTCCTCACCACAACATCAAAGGAAGGGTTCGTCAGCGACGCGTCATTCCGGACCTGCACCAGTGTCATTCCCGAGAAACATTGAAATATAGACAAGGGCACTTACCGCTGCAACCGCCGTGAGGTTCCAGTTGCCATTCGCATCTGTCTCTGGAACGAGACACGAATGCGAACTCAGAAAAATGATATTGTCTTGTATGGGATACCCAGAACCTCCGTTATTGTACGTCTCCTCTCCACCAGAGGATGGAGCAACAGATACATCGAAGGAGGAGATGCCGTTCGGTACCGCCGCTGAAAACGTGTAGAACTATAGTGCCCTATTAGCCATGCGTATGGAATACAGGCATACAGACGTACCTTGAACTCTGCATCATAGCCATATCCAGTGGAGTGTATTTCTGCGGTGGAAATTGTGTTATTCGAAGGAAGGTTCCCATCGTGATCAGCATAATGCAGCTGAACTGTAAGGTCTGTGTCGTTTCGGTTCGATATCAGGACACGAATTTCTCCAGTGAACGTGAGGGACCCGCTCGAGTCGAACGTCAACTGAATCGCTATGGGCTTGATAGGAATTGGGTCGATTATCTCCGACAACGTGACAGAAGAGGGGACGACCTCAAGCATCCGCTGGAGCATAGCCTGGCAAGTGTTTGAAAATGATTTATCATCTGATATTGACTGCATTGTTGTGTTGCCGTCCGCTGAGAACACGAGCAGGTCGGAATTGGAACCTTCTGGTCCAACGACTAGGGGATTCTCGGTAGTGCCATCAAGGTAGTCAGTGACGACTGCAGAGTCAAAAGAACTGAAAGTACTATCGAAGTGGACGAAATTCGTAGTATTATTGTCTCCAGTGATATCAGGAAAGTCGACGCCGTGTACGCCACCAAGGGCTGAAATGAACATTAGATGATGCTGGCTTCTGGAGAGAGGGAATAAAGACTGACTATGTCCGCAGGCCACCAATTGTATCATCTCTGTTGTGTTGAAACCGGCGGTCGCGAACCGAGTGACAATGGTATCCAAATCGTTGGTGGGTTCGGGGACTCCTGCAGGGCCGGCACCGGTAGCATCGATACGGCCTCCCCTCATAGCGAGACGAGGACCACCACAGGTCCTGACAGCAGCATACACTGCGACCGCAAGAAGGTCGGCCATGGAGGTCCGTATGTTGTAAAAATTGTTCAGGAAATTCATAGTCCCGTTGAACGCTGTTCCCGGGTTCTCTGGTCTGTCCATCTCAAACATGATTGATGCGTCCATTCCGCCAGTTCCATCAGCCGCATTATGAGTTATCATGTCGTGGAATGCAGTCCGGACCTACAAGCCAATAAGAACGAGTTTTGGCATGAGAGAAATTGGTAGTAAACGCACCCATTCCGCTGCAGCTTGCCTCCCTTCTCCGTCGCTTGAAAAACTGCATGGTGACACTTCGTCGATGATGCCAAATCGACGGTACCCCGCCTGTTGATATATAACGCCTTCGAGATAATCGATGTTCGAAGGCCATGTGTACGCGTACAACCCGGTTAAAAAGGTCAAAAAGACCAGCGAATATCCGAGGGTGGGCATACTGTTGTAATGGTGAACACACAAGACTATTGCAAGGCATTATAAGGCCGGGGACGGTAACTGTAGCGCGTGGTGAGTGACAGAACGAAACTTCGGCAGAATGTGAACGCCGCACGTGTAGTGAAACCCAAGACCATCAGCGGGAGAATAAGCCCTTCGCGGAAATGGCTCCTGGTATTTCGAAGACCATTGCAGCCAATCCAAGATCGCTGAATGGTCAAGCGAGCCTAAGGGCCGCCTTCAATGTCAATGAAGTTCTGCCAAGACCGTCTCGATTCCATGATTCTGGTCGTCTAGACGTTCGAAGAGTGGGAGTCCTTCTGTGCGAGTTTCTAAGTAGGTCAGTGTTTGTAGGTATCCTACGGAAGAGGACGGTGACGACGACGAATCGATGACATGGTAGTGTAAAGGCAAAGGCAGTAGCCCAAAACTTGCCAACAATCCTGCAAATTGCAATGTCGCGTGACGTCATAACTAGATTTCTTCCTGAATATTCTCACTCCGTTGGCACCAAGTAGCACTCTCCCGCTAACTCTGTCAAAGGTAGAAATAGGACTCTCGTGGTGCTGACAGTCCATCGGCAACGGCACTGCTTGGGTTCTCGTACGGATTTACTTACGTGTTCGTTAATTTCCGAGGGAATTTTGTTAGCATATAAGTAATCACAGCCGATATAATTGTTAGCCCCCCCATGTCGCGTTTGTCACAGATGTAATATTCTGCTACGCGATTTCAACATCTCGCGGCCAAGTTCCAAGCATTCTGAGTCAATATTAGTATATCTGCCAGTGCTTCCTTCTTCTGCCTACATACCGTCTAAATCCTTTCCTCTGGTCCTTTCTGTACGTGAGACTGATACAGTTAAACCCTCTCGCACACACGGTAACCATCCATACTCTGGCTGGTCATCCGGCACCGTAGTGTTCAACATTACTCTTTTTCACACAAGACGGTGACATACCTCAAGAAGACCTCTTAATCACTGACCCTACGCGCGCAGGTGACATCGAATTGTACACGGCTGCATGCATATGTTATCTTGGGAGCACCTTGCATGCGGACGAGGCCCTTATTGTCCAAGCTTCCGACCTAGACCCCCAATTCAACACCGATCATCATTCGACAAATCAATATCCCGACTGCACACGATGGTATGCATGGTCCGATTGCAGCTCATCGTAACCCCACCTGCCAATGCGGACGAATTTCTGGTACGCCGCAGTTTCGCATGCCGGGCAGTCATTACTGTTTCCATATAGTTCTGGCTATTTTTTTCCACAGCTAAATCCATCGATTGCATTTAGGACATATCAGCAACACATCCAGACTATGCATCACCATTTGACCACACCTATCATGAAAGAAGCCGACAATACGATGAAAAGACCAAAGAAACACATCAACCCGCCTCCCACTGTCCCAGCTCGTGCAGCATAGACCCCGTCCAAGTGCATGTTGCCTTCCTTCATGACTACATGTAGTGGTCGGCGATGATGGCAGCTAGCGAGTCCTGCGACGGTATGTACGACTCTCAAGATGACTCGCACCAGCACCATTCCGCTCAGTGACCTGTTCATTGGGGTTACTCGTCGAAACCGTAGTTCTTCCCATCCCACTGTGAACTGAGTATGACCGCCCTTTCACGAGAGCATTTCTCGCGGCAGTCGTCTGTGGTATGGAAGAATCTTCGCTAATTCCAGAAGTTTCCGCTTCGGCGCTCACCAAGGCGGAGAGATCTTCAGAGGCATCGGCAATTCTTCCCGGGGCAGACGCAGATGATGAGGGGTCTGAATCCAGTATTTCGATGAGAGATGCGGAGGAAAGTGTTGACTGCCGGTGCTCTGGACTCATCGTTTGTGGCGACATCACGATATGCAATGGTAGCAGGGGTTTAGTCCGAGAGTCTGATGACTTGACAGTCGATAAAGGGGAAAGACCATTAATAAGGCCCTTAGCACAACTCGTAGTAGAAATATGGGATTGGATGTGCCGCGCGTCGCTGAGGCAAATATTATTCTTGATACGTTTGGCACGATCGAGAACATTGCTTTCAATTGGGCGGGGAATCATTCTAACTCGCTTATAGACGTCTTGATCTACACCGAGGTTGAATGCTAAACAATTTATGAGCGTGACGCCATCAATACAGAACTAGAATCATACTTAGGTCAGCTCAACATTATAGCAGATGCCAGGTGGGAAGACCTACGTGTCTCTTGAAACTCTGAAGAAAGAGGTTACTATGTGAAGGTATTGGTTGTTTCAAAGATATGAGTCGGAGCAATTCAGATAGTTCTCGCCATGCAATGACAACAGTATAAATGTCTCCTTCCATTTTCGTGGTCAAGTCTTGAACCTCAATTATGGTGTCCGGTGAAACTATTGAGCTGGCTGGAAGAGCATGGCATGTTTTAACTGGAGTCAAGATTTAACAGGATAAAAACTTGCCTACAGTCATGCAGAGAACAGCAATCAACGCGAAGGAAGCCGAGATTACGTTCATAGTAGCGTCGCTGCCATTCTTCACAAGATTCATCACAGACGCTGTAAGAGTCAGAAGTGCAGCGAAGACATTGATGTATTTGCCAACACGGCTAATGAGAAGTGTGATCTGTGCCGGGTAGGGAGATTCCTGTATACGGCGTTTAAATGATAGACTACCCACGTCGCGAAAAAGAAAAAAAAACCTTACAGAGTGAACGTTATTGAGGCATTTCATTAAATGGTTCATCTCATCATTGATGCTGACATAGGAATTATGACAGTGGAGTATAGGATCATCGATCATCTGGCTTTCCTCGCCCTCAATGATGTCAATGAGTGTCAGGGCCATGTTCGCGAGCAGTTCGTGAGCGTCTG
The DNA here is from genome assembly GCA_030407005.1 of Desarmillaria ectypa. Classification (NCBI taxonomy): domain Eukaryota; kingdom Fungi; phylum Basidiomycota; class Agaricomycetes; order Agaricales; family Physalacriaceae; genus Desarmillaria; species Desarmillaria ectypa. The sequence continues at coordinate 4,005,435 of JAUDYN010000003.1, read as the reverse complement.
CTATGATCAAGGCGAGATGAAGGAGGTACCGGACATGCCGTTCCATGCTAGACCACGATCAATCCAAGTCAAGCGCCATCGATGAATGGCTCACTCACCGCGCATGGCGAACTTTGTTCTTATATAACTTGAGCAACTCGGAAACATGGTTAGTCAGTTCGGAATGGAAACATGGTTAGTCAGTTCGGAATAGAAACCAGGTCGTAGTGGTTGAGGAGTAGCAGTGGAGTAGCAGAGGGCGTGGAGTCGCAACAAGGCAAACTGAAGGGCTGCTTTATTGCGAAATTGCTGCTTATGCTTCTGAGCATTGTAGGAATAAACTGACAAAAAGGTACTGGTGTCGAGGCGTTCGTCGAGTTGTCGGTATAACAAGTTTGCGGTAGAGGACGATGCCATTCGCAGACACTATGCACAGAGCAGCTGGGTGGATTTGAAAGGACACGATAACTTGTTCGCAGGTATATATTTCATATGTCGTGTTAACGAGTGTGTTTTCAGAGACGGGGCCACAATACTGCTACCAAACGGATCGTGCGCGGTCCACGCACGTTCTCCATGTGTCGATCCACTATGAAAGTTACGTGTTCGATCACAAATTAAAGAGGCTTCCAGGGAGACATAGGTAAGCAGCAAAGGCTATGAAATGTCCTGACTCACATATTTTCTGTCAGTACACCGACCGGTGCTAAAGAGATATCAGAAAGACTCTCGCGCAGCCTCGACTGTTCATGGCTGATAGAAAGTAGAACGTCTAACATCCCCTTGACCAAAACTGGGTTCCCGACCATCGTTTCCACCCAGGACGGATCCACAAAGCAGTCCCGAAACCTGAAGATACGCTGTTCAAAGGCATTGACGCCATCAACGATATCACGCACAGAGCGCTTCAATACTGAAAAGACTGCAGGGAGATCGTCGATGAGGGCCGCATGCGTGCCCAGTCCACCTGGTAGTGGCAGTAGGATGCGGGAAATATAATGAAGCCCAGCAGCTTTCAGCTCCTCTGCCAGATCAGCCTGTCCACTATCAAAGGCAGCGTCGATATCGGGGAGAGAATCCCTGAGAAGTTTGCAGCGATCTCTGAAAGACTTGAACCGATCGAACATCGAAACATGAAGGGCCCGAAACGGGACCTCCCCCGGTCCGAGCTGAACGGAATCCGCTGCGGAACGTAAAAGCCATATGGCTTCGTCGAGGAGATGATAAAGACTGGCAAGAAAATTGTAGGCAGCAGTCTGGACGGATTGAAGGACACGGGCCAAGGGGAGCCGCCTGACGAAAATGAGACCGACCACGCGTTCCATGAACGCAACCAAAGTTTGGGCAAGAGAAGACTCCGCAAGACTCAGCCCCGCCATTATCTCGGGAATATTGGCGCCGCAGGGTGGACTGTCCGGGGATGATTCCTAGCGACAATAATGAGTGTCGATACAGCTGTACGATATCAGCACACGGACAGTATAATCACCGCATGCCTTGAGTAGTCCGGCCAGCCTTTCTGTGTCCTACAAAGCGGTCAGTACTCACGAACATCATGCGGAGCAAGATATTTGCCTTCAATGATTCCTCCATCTGACGCCCGTTACAGCCTCAAAGCAAGATGATTGTCTTTCGAAAGCGCATGTCAAGAGCATGTACAAGGTTCCGATCAAGACTTGGTGCGGCTTTTGCCGGGCAGGCAAGCTCGTCTTACATAACAGCATTAGCTGACCTCAGGCTCGTCGACGTTCGACTTCTCAGATTTTTTCAGGTCCAAGGCCTAGCAAAGGAAGAGAGAGGAGAAGGAGGAGGAGTTTTTATTCTGATCAATGTCCCTGAGAAGGAAACGAACCAGAGTCCGTACGACCTAGTGTATAGCGTAATAATACACTATGCTACGGGACCGAACACATACCTGACCTCACTGGTACGGACATGTACCCGCAAGGTACACCGTCACTGCCGTAGCACTGCAGACCACCATGTGGATGAGATATGAAGAAACAGATGAGAGCAGGCGGACGCTGAACCTTGAAAGCAATAGTCATTCAAGAGGCACGCACTGTGCAGCAAAGATGGTATGGCAATGCAGTGATAAGGGCCGTCCAGGCGATTTTCGAGTCATCCCATCAAAATAAGCGGCTATTCACATAAAGAACAAACCGCGAAAATTAATGATCACCGTAACTCTGAGATCCTGAAGAGTCAAATAAGTAAGTACTGCGGCTTCCTTCCTTCCTTCCCAGTCTTTCTCCAATGTCTAACCTGGAATACGGTGTATCTTCGTTTACTGTTATCATTGCACAGCGAGACTCTTCATCCAATAGGGAAACTTGAACTGGAGGGATATAGCGAAGCCGTAAGCTTTACTGCGGGTCGGAAATAACTTGGACTCCGAATATTCAAATGATAGCAATAATATCACGAAACTAGTCTCTCCTAGGCAGACACCCAGTGCGCCTCCCACTACAAAGGTGCTCTAGTGGGGCTTCACAGCCACATTATTACAGGCAACCTGTGCGAGGTGTCAGTCGCATTCAAGTAATCTATTAACACACAGGGGGAATACATTCCCCCTTAGACAACCAACGTGAAAAGTTTTTTAAAAAAATCCAAAAAGAAAGGGAAAAGGGAAAAAAAGAACATCAGGAAACCCTAAAGGGAAAAAAAAAGAAAAAGTTTATACTCCGGCTTTCCAGCTGGATGGCGGGGCCTTTCGGGGGCTATTACTACCGCTGCTGGGTCTAACGGGATTAGCAGGCTGACTGACCGTCCGCGTCCTAGGGTTCGCAGTACCCTTTCCACCACCACCACCACCACCACCAATAACCATTGACGACCTCTGTGCTTGCGAAGGAACAGGCGGAAGCGGGAGCGCATAAACAGAGTCAACATCATGTACACGCATCGAGCCTCTCTGCCCTTTGTCTCTTTATCTCGCATTAGTATGCATTTTCTCTGCAATCTCGCGTATCAGTCATGTGTAGCTTTTTTTGCGAGTCATACAAGATGCCACTCTGCCGAAGTGCCAGCTGGTGTTTCTAGGGATAAGTCTCCTGGGTTTAGACATACGCTACCCAAATGATAAACGTAATGACAACTGATTTTCATACACCTCTGGCATACAAGTTAGTGAAACCAAACTGAAAATGAATGAACGATACGTGGCGGGAATCTGCTGGATAAAGAGAAAATTTACCGGTTCACGTTCAAGAAAGTAGCCAATTTGTAAAGAGATTCTGGGCTCTACTCGTCCGGCTCTGTTGCTCTATACACGACCTTCAACCCTTCTTCAAGCAGATTGCGCCAAATTCGGTAGGAGGAAAGCCTAACATGAGGAAAGAACCCAAGTAAACGATCTCCACTTGATCGTTCTCTGGATTACGTCCTTGTCTACGAGCCTTGATTATCTCGACGAAGATAGAATGTTCAAAATTGAGTTTGCACCCGCTAATATCGAGCGTTTGGAGATGAGGTAGAGGCCTAGATGCTGGTGATGGATTGAGCGAGGATATATCAGTCAATGATAGCGCTCCGACTGATTTTAGAGTAAGACGCTGGAGATTGGGTACCTCACTCAGGATCGCCGGTAAGCCATTAAATGTACTGTAACTTTCAGTCGAAGATGAAAGCTGCGTAATTGTAAGACTTGTGATTATGTTCGGCGTTTTGATATAGGGAAACCCAGGCACTCCGGAATAGACGAAATGTAAATCGACGAGATTGGGGATGGAAAGAGCGGAAAAAATGGTGCGAACCCCTGGCAACAAAACGGTTGTGTTCTGGGATGTTAGCTTCAACGACGTGAGATAGGGAAGAGATATGTGTTTGTATCCCTCAAACATTCTGAATAGTTCCCGATTACGTATATCGAGACTCTTGACTTTTTCCACCCGTCTAAGCTGCTTGAGACCCAGCGTATTGTCGATTTGAAGACTATAATAGATAAGCTGTGACCATGGAAGTTCCATGACATCAGGAAAATGAAGAATGGGTATAGTGTTGAGTACTTGTAATTTGGGCGCATATTCGAATGTATGAATGGTCCAGTCCATTGGCCAACTTAACTGCTCGTGTGATTCAAGTATCGGATGGGAGAGTTGATCCAGACATCCTCGACAACCCGAGAGCTCCTGAAAGGATGCAGTAGGAATACAAACACGAAGATTCTTCAATGTAGGGGCATGGGCGGAAATAAGGGCGAGCAAGGGGTGCTTACGAACGTCACAGGCGCTCCAGAACGACAGCGTGAGTGTAAAACTCTGCGATCTTCCAAGTCGGATTCCAAACAAGAACATCTGGCGGAAAATTTATAACGAAGAGTTGATTCCACTCTCGCTGATTACTATCGACGTAGATGACCATAGTTCCGGTGCGCTCACAATGGTCGATCTCCATTTGCGGTAGACCTGAGATATCGTACATGGAGCTCTCCTGGTATCCAGGCTGTCAGAGAAGTCGAAACTTGTCGACATGATATCAGAAGGGGAAGAGATGGCCTCAAGGCATATGGAACGGAGAACATCGGGCGGTAGTCTTCGTACTGGTGAAGACAATGTTTTCGCATCCTCTATGTTTTTCTCAATCGATTTACGATCCTGCACAAGCGTGTCAAGCAGCTCTCTGGCTCGCGCGATCCTCTCATCAATATCAGCGATAAGCCCGGGTTCCCACTTGATCGCGTCCTGGAAATGTGCCAATTCTTTCTCCGAGGGCCCATGGTTGCATCGGAGCAACTCTGAGACTCGAGCTGAACGTTCATGCACCGCAAACGTTTCTCTCTTAGCTGACCCACATGTAAGACATATATCGGAAACTTGGGGACGGTCTGATGACATTTGGCACTGGTGGAGAACAGGTATCAGCTACAGAGTCTAAAGTAACACAGACATGGACAGTGAGGAAAAATACCTGTTTATTTTGGTGAGAGATAGCCTTGAAGTAACCGTAATAGAAGGGCAGCTTCGATTTGGCTTCAAATTGATGCACGAGGCGATAGATCGCATGTATAACTTTCGCAGGCCCACTGGTTCAGGGAGAGCATCTAACGGGTGCTAATCCGTAGCGATCATTAGCTCCAACTCGAACATCAACCTCGAGCTCGCCGTAGAATAAAATGCACCAAGTCAAAGACATAGCACTGAGGAGGCATGACAGCCGAAAAGTACTGACTCTGTAACTGTGGGGGTATAAAGAAATGGGCCGTGTACGTCGGTAAAACCCGGGCTTATTACTGGTAGCCAACAGGGAAACAGAAAGTGATACAAACATTCTTTATCCATGTAAAAACAACGTGTTCACTTTTCAGAGCGATGCAGTAATCATTGCACAACAGTGTATACACGGAAACTCTTCATCTAACAGGGAAACTTGAACTTGAAGGATATAGGCGAAGCCGTAAGCTTTACTGCGGGTCGGAAATAACTTGGACTCCGAGTATTCAAACGATAGCAATAATATCACGAAATGCGCCTCCCACTACAAAGGCGCTCTAGTGGGGCTTCAGTCACATTCACTCTAGTGTCATCCTGTCATGTCCCAGCCCGTCGCATTCAGGTAATCTATTAACACACCGGCGGGGGGAAATACATTCTCCCGTAAACAACCAACGTAAAAAGCTTAAAAAAACGTGCTGGGTATTATGTTCGATGTGTGAGTAAAGAATACAATTGATGTACTAACTGTCCTGTATGTATGCTAATTAATAAATGACGGTGGAGTTTCCAGCAAGGCGGTCCCCTTTCTCTGCTCATAAACGCTTTAAAACGGTCCAACACAAAAATAAATGAAAGGGAAAAAATTATAAATCCAAAAAAGAAAGGGAAAAGGGGGAAAAGAACATCAGGAAACCCTAAAAGAAAAGGAAAAGGAAAAGAGAAATGTTCATACTCCGGCTTTCCAGCTGGATGGTGGGGCCCTTCGGGGGCTATTACTACCGCTGCTGGGTCTAACGGGATTAGCAGGCTGACTGACCGTCCGCGTCCTAGGGTTCGCAGCACCCCTCCCACCACCACCACCAACAACCATCGACGACCTCTGTGCTTGCGAAGGAACAGCCGGCACCGGAGGCACATAACCACCCGTTCCGCGCTTCCGCCGATCACCAAACGACTCCCCATACACACTCTGAGAAGAACTCCAACGACCGCCACCTCCACCGCCACCTCCGCCCCCATACTCGCTCCTCGCCCCACCCCCATACATAGACTGCGACGAAGGGAATATCATCGAACCAGCAGAAGACCACCCACCATACATCGACGGCCCACCACCACCACCATACACGCTCCCCCCACCACCAAACCCAATAGCAGACGACCGTTCCCACTCGTCGCCAGCAGCAGCCATAGCCTGCTGCGCTACAGCCATCTGATAAGCCTGTTTTGCGTACATCATCGCTTGCTGATGCGCAGCGAAAAAGGCGGGATCGCCCGGAGGAGGCACAGGACCCACGAACGGCGCGGGGCTCAGCATCTGAGGGCTCATCGGCATCTGCCAACCGTTCCAACCAGGCGCAGGCCCGCCGAAACCCATCTGCATAGGCATCGGCCCACCCATCATCGGCCCCATGGTATTCATCCGCGCCGAAGTTATCTGGTTAATGGGCGTATCCTCTTCGTCATCGTCAACGATAGGTCCACGTCCATTGATGACATTGCCCAACTTAACAAAGAGTATATATCAGTCCACCCACCACAAGTCATCGAAACAAAAACAAACCTCAATAGCAGCCTTTGCTTCATCTCTCCGTCGATCCCGCCTCCTCGTCTCATCGTCCCCCGGTTTATTCTTGCCTTTACCAGGAACAGTAGGGTCCTCCTCAAAACTCACACTACGACGATTAACATGTCCCTTGGGACCCAATCCCAACCCACTAGCACCTCCACTCCACTGTTCTCCCTTGGGCTCACGTCCATTATTGCTTGTACTCCTACTCGCAATATCGCTTCCATCCCTCGGAGTCAATGGCGCACGACCACTGCTCGAATCACCCGTGGAACTAGCAGGACTCTCTCGTGGCGTAGCAAATGGCTTCGTAGGCACAGGGAACATGGCAACTTTCGGCGACGCAGGGATCGTCACCAAAGGCATCATCGAGCTACTGCGCTGCCTTGGATTATTATTACCACCAGCAGGGTTAGGATGAAGTCCTGCTGATCTCAGTGCATTAGGCACGGGAGCGCTCGCGGTTGTCGTGATCTTTGGAGGGATAGCACGATCAGGAGGAGGTGCCTTAGTAATGGAAGGAGTACTCTTTGCAGGAACATCTGAAGAAGTCGTTGGGCTGGGCGGAACGAGACTGCTGGCACGCTGCCGAGGTTGAGATACGTCGAGTCCACCACCCTTGTGTTGCTGCGGACGAGAGGTAACGCTGAACGATGGCACTGGTGTACGACGAAGGATGGGAATTGGGGGGGAGATAGGCTCAGCAGTCTTCTTCCCCCTACCCCTACCCTCTGTCCGATCATCAGAATCTTCTTCATCCGTCTCATCCTCCGTTGTCTCGTCATCCTCCGCCTTCCTCCTAGGAAAGCTCTTCTTCTTCCCCGGCAAAACCTTAGTGAGCTTCGCTTCTTCCTCACCCTGTTCCTCGCCATTCTTACTGATCAGCCTGATCCCACCTCCAAGCATACGCACTAGATCATCCATGTTATCCTCCGTAGATCGCGTTCGCATCGAGGGATTATCGCTCGACGTCCGACGGTGCCCAGATTGTCGGACTGTGCTCTGCAGGTTCGCCGACGGCGTGGGAGGATCTGTCCGTAGCGTGGGAGTCGTCTGCACGCGGCTCGAACTCACCTTACTGCGTCCAACAGACGACGACGTGGCAGAACTCGAGGACGCAGCACTGCTCGCTGAACTCATCATTACCTTGCCGAGACGATCACTCGGTCCCTCTCTAACGGCGGATTCGGCGGTACCTTTGCGTATGGGGATCGTCCTCTGCGGTAGAACAGGCGAAGGTTCTGTGCTCAAGGTCTTAGCAGCCTTCACTGGCGAACCCGGGGGGGAGACAAATCGGGTAGGAGGGGAGGTTGATGTGATAGGCGGTGTCGGTGGCGTCATTGACACGGGCGATGAGACCAGGGTTGTACCAGGGGTAAACGCAGGCGAGGGGGCAGATGCGTTGGACCCAGACTCAAGAGGTCGGCGGTTGGGACCCGTAAGGGTGCTAATGTCAATCAAAGGTTTAGTTACACGAGTAGAAGATTGAGAACGATTGGACTGGTGCGACATGGAGCTACCTGGCCGCCGTGGTGGAACGAGGGAAGCGAGCGGCGCGTCATCCTCTGAATCAGACGTATCAGAACTCTGAGAGATAACGATACTACGACGAACTGTAGCCGGAGGATTAGACACAGAAGAAGCTTCACGTATGTGACGCGATTGTCGTGAGGAGTCTGGCAGGTAGTTGCATTAGAGACGCAAGCTATGAATCAATGTCTGAAACCCATACCTGGACCAGTATTGGAATTAGCGATTAGACTGGCTCGTTGCGCTGGAGTATTAGGAGACACTGCGCTTGTAGACAAGCTGGCACGCTTGCGAACATCCAGCGAGGTCGAGACCGACATGGTGGATATCTTGGGAGGAGGTGGTCTCGGAGGACGAGAATGAATTTGAGAAGTGGAAGCCGATCCATGTCCAATTTCGGACTGTGTGGCTCTGGATTTTCCACGTCCAAGTCCGTCTGCCTTCTTCTGTTGGGTAAGTGTACGTCTACGACCAAGATTACTCTTGGCAGCATGGTTCTCATCGGAATCAGCTTCTGACGAAGAGGCTGATTCATCGGAATCTGAATCATAACCTAGAGAGGACAATCTTCGACCATCCAAAGGATTATGACTGACAGATCTTGACGCGATTCTAGCGTGCGGTGGTTGTTGCCGCGTACCAGGCGGGACATTCGGCCGCCCTTTGCTCTGATCAAGCTGTGGCCCTGGACTGATTGACCTAAAGGAAGGAACAGGTGATCCTGCAACGCTTCTCCGAGCCTGAGCTTCTCGAAATGCGGCTACAGATATACGCTGTGAAGAATCAGAGGCAGTACTAGTATTCCTTGGACGCGCCACCGGTACCGTCGGTGGCTGCAACGAGGCTACGGAAGCTGTAGAACGTGCAGGTGATGGAGGACGGACATGACGGAAGGACTTGAGATTAAAAGAAGATTCCGCGTCGAGTGGCGGAGAGAGTGGGGAAGAAGCGGCAGGCTTCGCCTTTTGCAAAACTGATTTCGAGGGCGTGGAATTATGAGATTTTGACCAGTTAAAGAAAGGGCGCTTTTGTGATGAAGAATCTGAATGAGGGTATGGTCTATCGTCCGGTAAAGAGCGCGTGGAGAGGGCGCTGTGTGGATCACCGTAGGCGGCGAATACGGTCCTCTTCGTCGGTGGCGGCTCAAGGCGGCGGGTATCTGCCTCTATATCTGACATCGCGCCACTACTGAGTCTTCCCAAGTAACCTGGTCGTGCCCCGTCGCCAGTATAGTCCGTCAAATTGGAGACGGTCGAGGACGATGCTGCCATCTTTTTCCGACCAAATGGAAGACGAAGCTTGCTCGATGATGCTGCTGGCGATGGATACATATTCCTGGCTGCATCGCGAGGGTGAAGGTGATATCGCCCATTCGGACTCGAGGGCAGCGACTTGTCCGTGTGTATATACTCGGATGTTGGCGATGACAGAGCAGATTCGAGCTCCGAATTCACGCTGTTGATGCTAGGAGAAGTCTTCACCACGTCGCCCTTCCTCGATGCCCTATTTTTCTTCGAAAAAATTCCAAGCAAAGGCATGGCGGGAATCTGACGATTTCTGTGAACGCCCAGAACAACCGAAAAAAAGTGAGTAGACGGAGGTAATAAGAAGCAAAAGCAACAGTAACCTGTAACCGTTTTCCCAACACGCTCGTCGTCGCTGGCCACGATGGAAACCGGCTCTCCTGCCTGCAGAGTAATAGACAGCACAACAAAAACGTTGGCGAACGAAAGAAGGGCAAGGGTCGAGACGTCTAGCACGGCACGTGGCCACAAGTGGCAGTATATTTCCCCAAAAGGAAATCGCTGTTTTTTTCGGTTTCAGGCCTTCCGCACTCGTTTGGCGATGACACTGCCGTGTAAAGCGGTGAGTTGTCTATTGTTACTGATTTATTAACTGAAGATCTTCCTATTGCCTATATATTTCCCTGGCCCCCTTCCCTCCCCCCTTTGCTAGCAGGACTTGTGTATCTACGACCCGTTCCTAAGGCTCAATGCCTGCCCCCCCTAGTCATATGCATCAGTTCCGTAAAACACGTTCCAGTAGGAATGTGGAGCAGCCGGTTGCATTCCTCTGGACTTCCATCATACCTCTCACTGGATGACGACTGATTCGATGATTGTGTGGCCAAGATTCACTACATAGGCCAAGCTCTGGGACTACGCCCCCTTTATCTGGTATCATCCGACTGCTTGATCACGAATCGTGATAATCTTTTCTATCGGTGATGGTTGCTCGGACTTTCCGCTTCGTTGCTGTGACGCCATACGTGGAGAACACGCCACTAAACGGAAAGAATGCAGAATTAATATTGGAGACACCACTCTGCTCGTCATCTTCCCCAGCGCATAATTAACACAATAATATTGTGTTGCAATAATGCGGCAATTTGTGAGATGAGAATTGACGACCCCGATGACTCTCCGTTGTTTTTACGGTTGCCCTCGTTCTTGACTACCCTCGAATCCAATTTCAGCACAGAGGCTATGCTATTTACCCCCCGAAGACGTATAGATGATGCAAACCCCTTCTTCTCTCAATGCACCCAAAGGAGCACACAACCGAGCCTCGTATCACTCCTATACTGTGATCGCCGGACTTCTCAGCGGGGACCCGCTTTCTCTAGATCTAGGTGCGAACCCTTTCCCCATATTTCACATGATTTATTGAAGGTTATTTCGTTTAGCCGATGGCCAAGTTCGATCGTCACCATTCTATAAGAGACAGAGTCGTTTTTTTTTCCTCTCTGCGGTAATGAAACACGTACAGGAAGGTACTCTTTCTGTCAACGGATTCTGGGATTCCATACCCACCACTCTACCTACAGGATGCACCATCGGACACCGTGCTTACCGCGACCCTCGAATCCCTAATAAAGGGGATCTTCTATATACCTACTATCAACGATCTCCGTTCTATCTGGGGCCTAGCGGTGATAACGACGTCGACGTGCAAATCTACTCTTAGTAGCTGCGAATGCATGACCTTCAGAGGATCTATAGTCCATCAGGTTCTTTCACCCAGTGCTCCTAACTCATTGGAGGCATCACACTTGGATCCGGAGAAGCAGAGGTATTTCAGATTTTCGTCACCTTGCAAGATTCTGTCGCCATACGAAGATACGTGAATACCGGCATAAGTATCGGGTCGGGGGTCGGAGTTGGTACTAGTGAGAACTCAGAAAAGCCCAAGAAGTAGGCTCCCAAGGTACATCGAGAGCCTGCGTATGTTGGACAGTTCACACGATGTCGACGGTACCGGTATAACAGAACTTCCGCTTGGATTCCCTCCCACAGAAAAGGGCGAGTTCTTCCCACGAACAGCTGCCAACGTAAAGATGAACAAAGGCTGTCGTACGAGAAACACCAATAAGTACGCCACGAAGAAAGCTTCCGCGGTTTGTTAAGAACATGCGGACTTGTTTACAATGAACATTTTGGCAACTTGCTGCCGAAATGTAGAACAAGTATTCTTGTGCCAAGTCACTATGGGCACTAGATGGTGATGATGATGTCAGAAATGATTTGAAGAGGCTCGAGTGTCCTCCAACGAGTATTTACCCATGCAAAGAGGCCCGTGAACGAGATTGTTGGTTCCGCTGCGCATATTGAAGACAACCAACAAATTAATCGTAGTACAGATCTTGCCGACATCCTCTTTTCCAACACCTACAGACCCATAGCTTGCCTGGGATATATAATTCGATCTGTAGCTTGTTATCGTAAGGGACCAATATTCACAACTTTAATCAAGTCATACAACATAAAAAGTAGTAGCACAGCAAAAATCAACATTCCTTACTGTGTAATAGGCGTCACCGTCGTCGCGTCGTGAGGCCATCTAGCGATCTGCCCGGCCGGTAATTACCGGGTGGCTGGGTGATTACTAATCACTTTTGTTTCGCCTTACTATGTCATTCCGGACTGAGCGATCTCTAACAAGCGGAGAAATAAAAGTTACGAATAACAGGTCCATGGCATGGTGATATCCCTATGGCAATCATTCGCGAAAAGATGGCTCCGCGAGATGGTTCCTCCATCATGCTCCAAGCTGTTGCATCACAACTTGCTGATTCAAGGACCTCCTTTAGCAACCCAAAACCGTCTTTGTAGGTAAACACTAGGGAAGGTGAGTCATAGTATTTGGTTACTTTGCCGACCTGTGGTTTTGAACGATTTAGCGTGCGACTGGAGGAACAAAGTACGCGATGAAGCTTGCCTTCTAGACTTCCTGCGTATACCTCCTTTTCTAGTGGTATCTCCGACTAATCGAGTTAATGCCCAGGTAGGACACGAGGATACAGTTTCGTAGTGGAGCGTCTATGTGAGGGTAGTGACTCCAGAACTCTACCTGTATGCCCCACTGCGGCGGTTTGTCTTCGAAAGGATGGACTTCTCGACGAAGAGATTGTCCAGCAAGAAAGGGTTCCTTCGTGCATACGCAGGGTGAACGATCCAAACAGACTCACTGATGGGTTGCCGTAGACTACAACGAAGCCCGCGTCTTTGAAGGCGGGATGATAACTCCTGATGTACTACTCGTTTTCTTCTGTGTCTTGTTAGATATTTTGGAGTCATCAACTTCCTCCAGGAAGACCTGTGTAATTACGATCTGGATATTTTTGATTCGAGGCTGTAATATCCATCTCTAGGATTCAGGTGACTTTAGTTTTGCACGCAGTTGAGTTGCTTATGTTTTGTTTTGGAAGCCGATTATACCAATGCTCCAGCAATAACACCGTTGCTGCTCAGAGTTCAGACTAGTACTCAAGTTCGAGGGGAATAGAGAGAAAGTTTAATGCACCAGCGAGAGAGTTCATCCGAGCCTCGTATCATTCCTATCATAGGCTGTGATCACCGGACTTCTCAAGAGGGACCCACTTTCTCTGGATCCAGGTGCGAATCCCCTTCCCCGTATTTCTCGTGATACTATTGAAGGTTACTTCGCTTAACCGGTGGCCAAGGTATAAGAGACATAATACCGCAAGAGTTGCCTTTCCCCTCTGCGGTAATGAATCATGTACAGCTTATATCTGGGAGGGTACTCTTTCTGCCAGTGGACTATCTTAAAAAGGCTCACCACTCTACCTGCAGGATACACCATCAGATGCACCATGCTTACCGCGACCTCCGAATCTCCAATAAAGGGGATCTTCTATGTACTATCAACGATCTCCGTTCTATCTGGGGCCTAGCGGTGATAACGACGTCAACGTGCAAATCTACTCTTGGCTGCCGCGAATGCATGTCCTCCAGGGAATCCATAGTACATCAGGTTCTTTCACCCAGTGACTCTAGTTCATTGGTGGCGTCGTACGTGGATCCGGAGGAGCACTAGAGGTATTTCACATTTTGGTCATGCAGATTCTGTCGTCATCCGAAGATACGTGGTTATCGGCATAAGTATCGGGTCAGAGTTGGTGAAAAGCGCAAGGGAGTAGACTCCCAAGGTATATCGAGAGCCCGAGGATGTTGACAGTTCACATGTTGTCGACAGTACCAGAATAGCAGAACTTTCCCATCGAAATGGGTGAGTTTTTCCCCCGAACAACTGCCAACGTAAAGAGGACCGAAGGCAGGGGCCGTAATAATTGAAGGCTGCGGAACATTGATAAGCATGACACGAAGAAAACTAAAGATATCCAGGTTTGTTAAAGAACATACGGACCTCTTGCAATGAAACAATTGCTCACCATGGTCTGATTCGGCTGTCGTGATGGGAAGATTCCTTTCCAAGTCCAGTTACCGACCAAAAAGCACCGGCTAAAATTTTGTGCAAAAATTGCCACATTGAGACACTCCAGCAGTCCTCGTCGTCTCCGTCATTTGTCACTGTCAGACCTTCATCGCCCTGCTGTGGCTCACTCTCTTAACTCACACCGCTCATTGTCTCACACAGCCTGCTCGAGGCTGGAATTAATCCTCGAGCATGGAATTCCCTACCCAGCGACGACCGCCACGCTCAGCTCGCCCTGGTCAACACAACACCCAGGATCAATCACAACGACCACAATTTTTGCCCTCAGAGGGATCTAGAGGCAACGTATCTTTTCAAAATGTCGAGCAGGGTGACCGCCATAGCCCACTTGACCAGCATCGTCAGCGTACGATCCCATCGGCATACCAGAACAACCAGCTTTCGCCGGACGTAGAGGACTACGGAGTGGACGCAGCGAGGGTGGGAAGGAAAAAGAGCTTGGTGAAGCCTGACCGTGAAAAGATAGAGCCTGGACATAGGCAGTGGCATTACCGAAGCCATGTTGCTCAGCTAGAAGAAGAGGGTACCGGCAGACTGGGCGTTATACCCTCAAGTGAGTGCAAATTTCTACAAAGCCCTTTCCTTGTCTCAACCGCCTCGAATCAGCAACGGGGAATTATCCTCAGACGAATTTGCGGAGAGGAAAGTCGATTCTTGGTCGCGACGAGGATGTGCACGAGTCTGGGCTTTCCCTGTTCAAGCGCGGCACGACGCTGCGTCGCAAACGACAAGTCACTTCGCCTTCACAGTCGCCAATGCTCCCGCAGGAAAAGAAAAAGACGGGATGCCTAGGCGACTTTGCGCCTGGACCCAAGGGACCATGGATGGTTTACTGCTACCTGTTGACCTGCTGGATCCCTACTCCTCTGATGCGAGCTTGCGGTATGTTTCCCTCTATCTACATCTAGACTTATGTTCTCACTCAGTAACCAGGTCTACGGAGTCCCGAGCAGCAACGTGCATGGAGAGAGAAGATGGGATTGATTGGCGTTATCATGATCCTCATGGCGGGTGTTGGTTACTTGACTTTCGGATTTACCGAGTCTGTTTGCGGTACACCTTCAAATCGATACCATGGTGGTGCCATCGGAGACTCGTTCATCGGCAAGGGCTCCATCACCATCCACGGCTATGACTACGACGTTACCAGGTTCAGGCATCCCGCAGTGGGCACCTTCAACGGTCAGACGAACATCCTTGATGATTGGCCAGGTCTGGCGGGTAACGATGCGTCATTCTTGTTTCAAAACACAAACGAGAAGTGTCTTGGTATCATCACCAAAGCATCATCATCTAGCATCACGGGAAGCGGTAACAACCTCGATTGGTATTTCCCTTGCAATGTTTTCAATCAGGACGGCTCGTCGGGTGTCAATCTCACTGCTTACGAAGAATCGACAAATTGTCATGCGAATTCGACCGCTCGTTCACAGTTCAAGTCAATGACGCCCCAGGGTGAGGTATATTTCACATGGAATGACGTTCGCAGTACAAGTCGAAACCTTGCGGTATACGAACAGTGAGTTTTTTTATTATTTACGTACGGCGTGAAGCTGTTACTGAATAGTCAACTAGGAGTGTCCTTGATCTCAACCTTCTCAACTGGCTTAGCGGGGCCCAAGTACAGTACCCGTCGCTCTTCAACCAAATGAAGACGGCCAACGGTACATATAACGGCCGAGATCTCACCATGATGTTCATGCGCACTAAGCAAGAAGATATCGGGCACTGTTTACAGGATCTCATCACCGTCGGCTTTATCGATACCAACAGCATCGGTTGCGTTGCATCCGATGTCGTTCTCTACCTTTCGCTCATTTTCATTGTCGGAGTCGTCGCCATTCGTTTCGGCATGGCTGTGTTGTTCCAGTGGTTTTTCTCGTGGAGATTGGGTAACTTCCCGCGGGAAACGTACGAGCAGCGCATGCAACGATCGCAGGAGATTGAAAACTGGAGTAATGATATTTATCGGGCCGCTCCTAGCGATTATAGACCGAACGTCAGCAAACATGGTCTTCGGGGCAACAAGAAGGGCTTCTTGCCCAGTACGTCGCGCTTCACGCCTGCTGAGAATACGCTCAAGGGTGGTGGTCGACCTACGACGGCGTATGGTGTGCTGGACTCGTCGGCCCCAAATTACAAGAGGTCGGTGTATGCGCCGTCTGTGAAGGGCTTCGGCAAATCTCCGTCAGATACGCAGAGTTACCGTCAATCGAAGAGTGTGGTGTCATTGGGTGACCGTGGCACGTTCGTCGAGAGCCCGTGTCCGTTCCCCCTCCATAACGTCGTTCCCCAGCCCCCTCATGACTACGAACCGTTCAATTTCCCTCTGGCGCATACCATATGTTTGGTCACGGCTTACTCGGAATCTGTAGAGGGTCTACGCACGACCTTGGATTCTTTGGCTACGACGGATTATCCGAACAGTCATAAGCTAATTTTAGTCATCGCTGATGGAATGGTCAAGGGTGATGGGAATGATAAGACAACTCCGGAAATTTGTTTGTCCATGATGAAGGAGCTCGTCATTGCCGCGGATGATGTCGAGCCGCATTCCTATGTTGCTATCGCTGACGGACACAAGAAGCATAACATGGCCAAGGTGTATGCTGGGTTCTACGATTACGACAATGCTACGATCGAGAGGTCAAAGCAGCAGCGGGTTCCTATGGTATTGGTCGCCAAGTGCGGTAATCCTTTGGAGGCCAACGAAGCCAAACCTGGTAACCGTGGAAAGCGGGACAGTCAAATCGTGTTGATGGCGTTCATGCAGAAGGTGATGTTCGACGAACGGATGACTACCTTTGAGTATGAGTTCTTTAACTCTATTTGGAGGGTAACGGGTGTCAGTCCGGATCGGTATGAGCTTGTGCTTTGTGTCGATGCAGATACGAAGGTCTTCCCGGATTCGCTGACGCGTATGGTATCTTGTATGGTTTGCGACGAGGAGATTATGGGCTTGTGTGGCGAGACCAAGATCGCGAACAAGGCCGAGACGTTTGTGACCATGATGCAAGGTATATATTCGTTCTTATCTTTTATTCCATTATGATGTCTGATTGAGTTTTTATCTAGTGTTCGAGTACTACATTTCTCATCATTTGACAAAGGCTTTCGAGTCGATGTTTGGTGGTGTCACTTGTTTGCCGGGTTGTTTCAGCATGTACAGGATCAAGGCACCCAAAGGCGATTCAGGCTATTGGGTACCGATTTTGGCTAATCCGGATATCGTGGAACACTACTCTGAGAACGTCGTCGACACGCTGCACAAGAAGAATCTTCTGCTTTTGGGAGAGGATCGGTATCTTACCACGCTCATGCTCAAGACCTTCCCCAAACGTAAAAACATGTTCTGTCCCCAAGCTGTCTGCAAGACCGTGGTCCCCGATACCTTCCGTATTCTGCTCTCACAGCGTCGGCGATGGATCAATTCGACGATTCACAACCTGTTTGAGTTGGTTTTGGTCCGGGATTTGTGCGGTACATTCTGTTTCTCCATGCAGTTTGTCGTCGGTATGGAGTTGGCCGGTACCCTTGTGCTCCCCGCTGCCATCGCATTCACGCTCTATCTCATTATCGTGTCGATCATCCCGGGTGGCACGAATACGACCATTCCGCTTATTCTACTCGCCATCGTGCTCGGTATCCCTGGTCTTCTGATCGTCGTCACGTCTCGCAAGATCGCGTATCTCGGTTGGATGTTGGTATACCTCCTATCCTTACCCGTATGGAACGGTATTCTCCCTGCGTATGCTTTTTGGCATTTCGATGACTTCTCTTGGGGTCAGACCAGGAAAGTCGCCGGTGATAAATCGGGAGCTCATGGAGATAAAGAGGGAGAGTTCGATTCGGCGGATATTGTGATGAAGAGATGGGCCGAGTTTGAGCGGGAGCGTCGATGGAAGAGTGGTACACAATCGAGGGACTCTACATATGAGAAGAGGTATGCTTTATGTTTTCGTGAGCCCAGGGTGTTTGCTAATTTTTTTTTGCCAGAACGGATAGTAATCGATACTCTCTTGCTTCGAATTCGGACACCTTCCATCCTTCCTCTGCGGCATATGACACAAACAGCACTGTGGAATCTGCCGCTTTCGCCCCACGACAGCGTCATGACAGCAATACTCTCCTCATGCTACCTGCGCCTCTCGCTGTAAATCGCGCGCCAATGTCATCTGCATCGTCGGTGGGAATATCACGATCGAGTGAAGACAACATCTACTCAAATACTGGAGGTTCTGGATCCAATCTTCGGCTTGTCCCCAGTCCACAATCTGTTGACCAGTACAGCGATTCATACGAGTCAAGCAATACTTCGACAGGAATGAACCCTAAGCAATATTCCACACCGCCTCCACCTCCTGCTGAGTCACGATACGAATCTCCTGTCCCTCGTCAAGCAATGCAGGGTATGAATATCCGGAGCAATACGTCATCGGTGGAAGGAAGCAGTGGAAATCCATTTTATACCCAGGCGACGTCTCCCATATCCTACGATGATCACTATTCGCCAGTGGACTCTGACGATATGCCCGGCGGATATAGGAATGCTGGTCGGAGTGGAGTGAGATTGACTGACAGCGGGCCTGTCCCTGGGCCTGAAGGTGTCCGTCGTGTGGCGAGACCTGTCGGCCGACGACCCTCGTCTCAAGCGCCTCAGAATAGGTATTCACGAAACTCTACGGTGTTCAGTCTCCCTCCTGGGGCTGCGGCTCCTCAGCACAATTATGGAAACAATTAGGATATATCTACTTCTTTGTTCTTTATTACACGGACGCACTTTCTCCCTCCTTCTCTCCCCTTTTTGTTTGGTCTTTCATAGGATGTTTCGCTTGTTTAAGTAATGACTTTTCTTCTCTTGGACGTGATCTTGCATGCTTATGATACCTGACGTTTTTCCATCATCACCACACCATCCGTTCCATAGCCATAGCGTACATGTAATAACTGAATGACTTTTTTTTAAGAAACGAGACATTGTAGAATTCTGCAATTTAATGGCGATGAGATTACGGAATGGTAGTCAGGGTTGGGGTGATGCGTCGAGGGCTCTTTTTTTTTCGGAAAAAAGGCTTGAGTATTAATCACTGCTGGGGCGTTTGTGACTTTTCTTTGTGTGCCGTTAAAATGGGATACGGAGGTAATGAAACGCTTGTTTTACATACTGCTCATTTCGTGTATCTGACGCTGCTTTTCTGTGAATTTAAAGCGGTTTCCTTTGTTCCGACATCGGGGAAACGCCAACTTCCATTCCGTTGTTTGGGACATTTCCCTGACCTTGAAAGAGGACGCCAATGATCTCATCTTTCAGGTTGTTTTTCTGGACCCACTTTTGCGATTAGAAAATCAAATGAAATGTCTGTCACAATATCGGCCCTAGTTTCTTCAATTCAGTCGCTCGCCTTCACGTTCAACCCTGAGTCAGATTTGGAAAAGGTTCTCGTTATTCAACATTGAAGACTTTTCGGCTTCTTTCATTTTTGCTGGGGTGAGATCGCGTCTCTCGTGGCGAGTACGGGCAATACAAGTGTTGCATATTCGACGGTCGGTGATGATCATATCGGAGCTTCGGTCCGGTATTGGCTTCCAAAAGAATTAAATGCAAACAAAGGCACGTTGTTTCCGTCTCGAGTAGGAATCACTTCTCTGTGTCGTTTCAACGTTCCACGATGGCGGCTGTATCTCTATCTTCGTCGCCAATAACCCAAGTGTCGCAGACGCCTGTCGCGGCGCATACAATTCAGCCGCAACTGCTAACCCGACTCTTACTGGATCTACGAGGGCGGCGGTTCGAGGTTGACCGGGAGACCATCATGAACCTACCAGAATCCGTGTTGCTATGCCTGTTTCCGAACGGCCTTGTATTGAGTCGGCAGAGCGTCGCCGTAGATGGTGGCGATGGCGAGGAAGAAGAGGAAGTGTATGCAGTAGACGTACGTCTCACGCGCCAAGAAAGGCTTAGTAACTGACGACGACACCTCCAGTTCGACCCCGACTGCTTCCAGTACGTGCTATCCTTCTTCAGGAACGCCTCAGAGACATTCTACGGGACGTCCAACTGCCCTGGGCTGTTCGCTGCCCAACAGCACCTCCAAGACCTGCCAGCCTCGCCCGATTTTGGCCCCCCGCCCTCGCAGAACCCGCTCATCTCCAAACAGGCCATCATAGTCCTCCGAGAAGAGCTCGAGTACTTTGCCATACCGCCAAAGAACGGCGCAGCAGGCACAGACGCGAACGGGATCGCCAACCAGCCTATGGTGGACCTGAAGTTCCAGTCTGGGCAGTATTTGATGGATAAACGTAATATCTTCACTGCCCTGCAGCGGAATGTGAACAAGGAGAATAATGTCGCGGAGCAGCACCTTATTGATATGCTGTGTATGAGGTACGTGTGCTTTGTCTCCTCCCTTTGATGGAGGTGAGGTGGCTGAAACTGTACTTTTTTTTTTCGGGTTGTAGTGGGTTTGATAGAGAAGACGAGTGGGGGTTCCGAGCGCTTGAGCCGTCACGGTGCTGTATATCCTCTATAGCCTTGGTCCTCCTGAAAACAGGAATTCAGCACCATCCGAATAGCGAGACGCCCGTCGATATAGATTACCATCAAATGGCGACAGCGCAAAAGCTGTTGTTGTTTTGGAGAAAACCTGCTGTTCGTATTCTTTTTTTCTTTTCATGTTTATTGGTGTCTGTGGACTGAGCTTCGTGTAGCGCAAGTGCTGGTGGGACGGGATTGATGTTGACTTGCCGCCACTGGGTGAAGCGGGGAGTAATATAAAGCTTTGGGCTCGACGTGTGTGGACGTTGGAGCTTAGTTTGGTGAGTGATTGACAAGATTTTGTTGTTTCTTTGTGCTGAAGTTGGATAGATATAACTATATACCCTTTTCTCGGAGCTGTTTGTATCTAGCATGGACAACGCTATCGTATACCGCACATATTGTAATGACCATAACGAGTGGCGGCGTGAAATGAAAGACAGGTTGACGTACGGTATCGATTGCGGCTCTAGGTGATGAACTTGTGTGTGATAATTTGAAGGTATGTTTGCTGATGTCTTCGGGTTCTGATGACTGCCGTTTCTTTGCAGATTTTCTGACCCGCCGCCCGGATGATTTTACTGAGAAGCTGTGTGTCGCCAAGTTACCCTTGGTCGGATATTTTGAATCTCAAGTCTCCTTGCGGCGCGTATCAATTGGCGCACGCGAGTTGATAATCCAGGGCATTTTTTGCAGATAGTGAACGCGTGTGGGCAAAAGGCACATTTCCGCACACAGGTAAGGTCGTATAAGTATTACCCTGGGTAGGGTTACTCGAGGAACGAACCTACCTGTTTTCATATCTCTGTCGAAAAGTCCCAAAGGTGCCGAAGCTAACATTGTAAGGTCGGCCATATCTTTCTGATGTTTTCTGTCTTCCAAGATCGATGTCAAGTCAAGCAAGCTTCAAGGGGCGTCAAAACGAAGCGAGAAAAACGTTCAGAGCCAGCACATGCACTCGAATCACGCATCACTCATGCACTCATAAGGTTGCCGAATCATGACCGAAAAATGCTAACGTTATTTTTAAGTGAATCTTGACGCGAAGTTACTTCCTTTTGCCAAGAGTCGGGCCGATGTATCTCCTTATCCGGAGAGTTCTCTATCTTGCCCTCAGAGGTTTCCGCATACCCATCGACCTCTTTCAGCGGTAATTATAATCTCACTTGCGGTGTCGCACCATTCGTTTCATTTGACTCGTTTAGTTGTTATTTCGGTACTAGGCCTTGACAGTCGATACGCGCCTCCCTCTTAAGTCACTTTTCTGCGACAGGAACCTTGGTCCGTGTTGCTTTCTCGGATCAATAAGTATTAGTTTCAGTGTAGCTCGTACAGTAATGTCGACTTAGTACATGGCTTATTTATCCTCTTAGCGGCTTGGTGTGCCCGGTCCTCAAAACCCACCGACGTTTTTCTTATCCAAACTATCTTTAAACTACGACGCGTCCAGTCCGGTGATTTTTATCTTAATCCCGTGGCCGCATAGCACCTAATTTGTGTTTTCCTGGGCCGCGTACTAGTTTTATTTTTATTTTTATTTTACGGCGGTGTGCGTCGTTCATCGACTGCGCACTACCAAAATTGCGCCCATCTATATCCGTGTGCATGAGCCGCGTCGTCGTCATTTCCGTTCCACCGTGGGCTTACGAGCGCGAGGCCCCGTGAAAACGGCACCGTTTTGTCAGTTTCGTTCCTGAGGGCCGGGCTCCACAACCATCGTCTTAGTCATTCCAAAAGGCACTCGTGGGCTTAGCAACGGCTGTGTTTCTGCTACATCTGATATCACAATTTCTTTACATCGATTATCCTGTGCAGATCAATAGAACATGCCTGTACTTCGCGGAGGCAACGCGACAGAATACAGAAATGGCAACGCCGGGCTGATGGTGATGACGGCATGAATGATTGAACGAAAGTGTGTCCAAACTCCGCTCGTTCCTTTTCTTCTTCATCCAGCGATATTAGATTACGGATTTCCGTCGTTCATATTTATTGCGCTCCCACATTCTTTCACTCACACCACGACTACGACCGTCACCTCCGCCAAATTCCTCTCTACCCCTAGCAGAAGCCTCAAGTACGACTTGAATTGGACATATCGGGTGACCTTGGAGCATTGGCTGACTGGCTGGCTGGCTGGCTATGAGCAGGGTATTTAGTCAGGTCTCCGTTTACTCACTGCGCTAGTCATGTCTTCACCACCTCTTCCACGGGAAGAGCACATCACACCGCCGCCACTTCCTGATATCATCGTCGAAGCTGGTTCTCCGAACGATGGAGACGTCAATGGGTCCCCCAGGTCGTCCTCGAGCGGACTCTCATCGGAGGAAGGCACCCAGTACGACAAACACCGACACAAACTCTCAAAGTACCATGACCATGATTTCCTGAGGGGCTTAGCGGAGAGCGGGAGCGAAAACGGACTTGATGGTGGCAGCGGTCGCTTCAAGGTCGTTGCCGGAGACGAAGCGGCGAGTATTGTACGAAGTTATGCTGGGTAAGTCCATGCCACAGTAATGGTTCTTGTTACCTAATGTGATCATCCCCCTCCGCAGGAGCACAGTTGACGTGCGAGCTGCTCAGCTGCCCAATTTGAACCCGGTCGTGTTCGCGTTCTCAACATATACAGCCGGTGGTCGCAAAGTTGTTGACTATTATAAGACGTGGAAAGGAATCGTGAGTGGTCGCGTCTGGATCCTACATGTTGAGGCTCATTCGCTTTTTAGCCCAAGGCTCATCGAAAGAAAGGTATGCAAAGGTTTTTTTTATTTATTTTTTTAGTGGGATTATCAAATACTATCAGGTCAACGGAAGACTGACTTTTTGGATGACGAGTTCAAGAGGGTTGTCAAGAACCTCGACAAGGAGTATAAGCGTCTGTCGTGAGTATCCATTTCAAAACATTCACAATTCTCGTACTCACGAATATGTGTACAAGTACCATCTCTCCCTCTTCTTCCCCGCAAATTGGGGTCAATAAACCCCTCCCACACTCTCCTCTGACGCGTCAATCTGCCAACCTCAAACAAGCCCCCCAATCGCCAGCACCAGTTATAATGAAACCGTTACCAAAACCGCCAGCACTCAAACTAGTAGATGAACCTTCTGGTGGCCCTCTGACTGCGAGACCGAGTAAGTCCATGCGCATTGTCGATTGCTTCCTTCCAGCCCTGATGGTTCTTATAAGATATTCCTATTGCAGTGACTGACAGTGTCGTATCCCTACCTCTCCTTGGACCAATTACTGGCTTGACCGTACACGACTCCTGTAGGTCCACCACCCCCATCAGCTTCCCTTCTCCCGTTGAAGAATTGAATACAGCGCCACTAAGACTCGTGAACCCAGATCTGTATGTATTCAACTGTTTCAAGTCGGCATTGAATCTAACCCGTGTCTATACCACAGGAAATCACCGTCTGGTATGTCAATGTTCCTTCGGTGGCTTTCTGTTTTGGAAATAAACCTTTCACCAGATTCATCATTCTTACTCCCGGATCAAGAACCCCATGCTGGTAAGTTTGAACAAGTTTGGTCTCGCTGCTGTGTTGATTTTTCTTCAGGTAATTAACAGCTCACTTTCTTATTCTCTTCCTCCTCCTCATTGACACACCATGATTGCAGGCAAGCACCGCAGAAGTAAATACAGGAAAGTCAAATTACATTCCTAACAAACCTTCACCCATCTGAACTGTCGGCGTTTGTCAGGACGGATTCGGCCGATTCTAGGCACTCCAAGGGCTCCAGAACGACTTCTGACAGCGGCTCAAGTATTCATACATCTGACGAAGGCCAGGGATACGACTCCGATTCACCAGAGATCTTAATAGTGGTCGTGGACGAAAACAACAAAGATCTCCCAACTTGGCATGGGTGCGCACGTACCAGCTTCTATATCTAACAAACCCTTATATTTGGCAGTCTCGAAACTAATACAAGATCAACGCCACAGCCTGCTCGAGCGCCGAGTGTTCGAAGGTCACCTTGGGACGGTCCATTAGCAAGCACCAATGGTGAAGTCAAGCATTACGGACCGGCACGGCGTCGTTCGGGCCGATTTGATCATTCGGATGAGTCTTCCGGGGAGGAGGAAGAGCCGCCTCTTGCACCTCTTCGATACGTCCTCAGCCCAGCCCGCACACCTCCGCGTACTATACCCCAAACAGGGTATGTCTACGCTCCCAGCTCCTATCCCCCATCGTCGTACAACAGCCCCTACGCGACATCCACGGCGAATCTGGCCTTCTCCTCTCCGCCACCCCCTCCCTACGTGACGTCCCTACCCACAGCAACATTGTACAACAGCCCGTATCTCTCGCCAATGCAGAACCCCGCAGCCTCGTTATCCTCCCCATCTTTCCCAACCGCTACCTTTCAGAGCCCCGCGCCTTTCCATAGTCCAGACTTTGGGGCTGCACCTTGGGTCTCGGCGGAAGAGTTTCATCGGTATTCGAATGCGACGACCTTTCAATGAACGAACCAATCGGACTTTTTTTTTTCTTTTTTCTTTTTTTCTTTTAGGTATTTATTAGTATAAATAACAAATAAACGGACGGGTAGACCAACGGGTGTCCATTGTATCATCATCAACACCACATCACCATCATTTGCTTTTTCGATAAACATTCACGCATTCGTTTTTTTTTTCTCCCTTTTTTCGTCGACGAACATTTTATTGTAGGTATTCCTAGTGTCTAGTGTACTCTGCCTGATGTAATAGTAGTGGGCTCCGTAATGCATAATTCGTTGAAAGAAACCTTGAATAGCTGTTTCATCTCATGATCTTTGACCCGATGAAAGAGAAGCGGCGCGAAGGAATAAGAGCGTCTGTAGTTTATTTAACTAGCACGGATATGCTGTCTGCCCAAATCGCAGTTTTCCAAGGATACATGAAACGTCCATATACATCGGGGCCCCTGCGACGACAGCATGAGTCAGTGCTGCTTGGCATAAATAAAAAGGACAAACTCTGTCAATGTGTAACAGAGGATTGCCCTGCGCCAGCCGTCAGTGTAAGGATCCACATGCCCAAAGTCCAATGACAACCCCCTCCTAGATGGCACATTTCATTAATCTCTCAGTTCCGATGTGCGCTCGTTCGTATCAAGCCGCCACCAAAAGATACGCGAAAAGAGCCTCGAGGCGCAATGTCACCACTGTGTTTCTATTTCATTTTATATGAAGCCCACGGTGCGAACCCGACAACCAAGGAAAGTCCATTTCATACAAGTTGAGTTGAAGCCGTGTTTCGGTAGCATGCAATGGAGGGAGTCGAAGAGCAAGGTGGATATATGCGGGGTCATGATACCCCTTATCCGTGACGGGGTAGAACGTCGGAATCCTATCTTATATCCTACAGCCTGTCGAACGCGCTGTTACTTATATACGTACAGGTTGGGCGAACATTGTAACGAAGAGTACTACCGACTACCTGCTAATGGTGTAGAGACGATGTTTCAAATGCACGTGATGATGCTTCCTTATCATGTGATGTCATTGCCCCTCGTCATTCCTTACGCCGAGCCCCTGGTAGTCAAAGAGTGTTACTCCATCATCTTAAAATATTTGAAAGCCAATTGAAAGTACATGTACCCCTGGGGCCAGCTGAGAATCAGTTCTATTGCAAGTCCTCAGTATCCTCGATAATGTCCTGCAGAGGTATTCCATCCAGAAGTGGTGCTTCCATCATGGAACCTCGACATGCTATGAATGGCGTGCTGAAGTGGCAACGAAGACCTTTTTCCTGTAATGAATCCAGTAGCAGCAGTGGGCTTTATCTGAACTGTATCCATTTCATTGTGACTCGGTAGCTTTGGACAGCTGCTCATTCAAGAAGAATTGAATAAGATACAACTTGATCAGATGTGGAAAGTACTTGGTGGTGCAAAAAACTCGCATTTTGTACAATTTAAATCTCAGAGTGATATGTGCTTTTCATGCGCCTGCATATACTCATTACATCTCGAACAAGAAAATAGTACCTACTACGTACCAATCAAGAGGGATGTTTAGCTACAGCGACATAAACACCAGATGAGGTATTCCATATAGAAGCGACCCCATGCAAGACAATTGTCGGTGTTGTCGGGTGGAAAGTTTATTGCACGTGATCTTGACGGCTGACTAAGAGCCAGGTAACGGATAGCCAGAACAGGGTAACAACGAATCACATTGTTATTCCGCAAATATGGCGTGGTCGGCTTTCGACTTTGGGGATCTGGGGGAAAGGAAAACCAGATTCCGAAGCGAAAGAAAAAAAGCTGCAATGCACAGATGTGTGCCAAGCCGGTGAATAATCATAATAGGCCTTCTCTGTCGGGTAGCTTGGCCTTGGTGTGTTAATATCCAACTACGCCAGTGTTAGGAGCATACATTCCTGAATAGCTTCGCTGAATTTTGACTTCAGTAAAGGAGTTTGCGATGATGTTTGTTTTTAGAAATTATAGCAACCACTTCACCGGCATCATCAGCTAAAAAAAAAATAGGTTCCATCTTTGTATGCGACAAGTCCCGACTTGAACATACCATGACGCGGCCAGAGCTCCCTTTGCAAAATTTTGTTGTCTATCCCGAAAATGGTGGATGCCTCAAGTTCCCCGAAAAACGGGTCGCTGACGCATGGGGCCGTCGTTCGGAAGCAGCACCGGTCCGATATCCCCGCTAAACGACGCTTCTATCACTCCCATTCCAGAGAAGCGGCACAGAATATTAACAGCGGATGCGACTGCAGCCGGAACAGTTACGTGCCCAAAATGCAAAGATTTTCGCACTGGGAGTGTCCATCAGCGTTCGACAAGTAAACGACTGAAGCGATTCCCTGTGTCCTCGACGTGCAGCCTGTAGGATGTTACAGCCATCGGACTGTTGGTTCCACAAACGATGCTCATGGTCTGAATGGATGCAACACCAAGAAAAATAGGGTCCTCTATCTCAAAATACATATATATGTGTGTAAAGTACAAATAGGTTATTCACAAGAGTATGTATGTGTAACACGAAAAACTACAAGATCGTGATCCTCTGAAGACGAGAGTGGGATACAAGTAATAAATACCAGTGAATGTCCGTGTCTATACATTGAGGTCCATGTGTTGGCCAAAAATATTATGCGTGGAGTGGAGTGTCGGGCAATGATTGAGGGGTAGGGATAAATCATGATCACAGTAAGTTTCAAAGGCAACCGGGTTCTAGCCAGCTAGAGATAGCCGATTGCATCATAAGTTTGTAGCGTGAACTATCGTGTTTGGGGCGTTTGTGTTAGGATTCTTTGCGCAGCAATCGCTCTAAGCTCGGCCTTGTTTGTTTTCCCGTTCCTGATAAATAATCAGGGACAACTCAAGTAGTAATAGAAAAAGACATACTTTGTCAGTGGAAGGGAGAGTAGTGGTATGAATCTAGACGGTACAGAGTATCGCGGCAGCATCCGGCATACAGCATCCCGAACAGGAGCAATCTCGACCGAGGGAGGGGTGTAGAAACCAAAGAGCTCGTCGTTGACGAGAACAGCACAAGCGCTGGTCACATCGAAACAAGTAAGCATCGCGGCACTGACACCATCCAACTCGACTCGAAATCCCTAGTCATAATTAGTATACCAGGAGGTGACCATAACGCATGCCGGACTCACTTTGATCTTGACTTGATCATCAACGCGACCTAGATGGTCAATAGACCCGTCGTCCCTCCATCTACCGATGTCGCCGGTGTTATACATTATCCTGTTAAAATTAGAACATCTAGTGTTGGTAAGAAAGGGCTATCACGTACCCGCCTCTGTAGGGATCTGCCAAAAACCTCTTAGATGTCAGATCATTCAATCCGAGATACCCTTTTGAAACACCATCCCCACCAGCCCACATGATTCCAGCGGCTCCAGCAGGTACAGGTCGAAGGTAGTCGTCCAATATATAGACACTGTTGTTAGGTGTGGGCTTCCCTATAGAGAGAGTGGTATTGGGTACGTGACGTTGCATGGTATTGACGATGGTGACCTGGGGAGAAACATGAGGCATTGACATCATCATTACATTTGTGCGCACCTCTGTAGGTCCACAGCAGTTATAGAATACTGTCTGCGTAGCCCATTTATCCGCCAAAGACTGAGGGCATGGCTCCCCAGCAGTGGCGACAACGCGTATATTCGGGAAATCCTTCGGATCATGGGGGGCCAGTATAGAAGGTGTAGCAATAAGGACATCGACCGTTTTCATGACCTTGATCCAATCGCACCGGTGTGGTCCTCGCAGATACAGAGTTCCCCCGTTCATCAAGCAGCCAAGGGTTTCCCATGCGCACATGTCAAAGGCAACGTTCAAAAGTTGCGCAACCTTGACTCCCGGCTTGATACCCAGGTTTCCTGGAGCCAGGGAGAGCACTGAATTTCGATCAGGGAGACGCGTTTGAAGATAGAAACTGTGACTTACGATTGACGACATTAGAGTGACTCACCATGACTCCCTTAGGTTTTCCTGTGGTACCTTGAGTCATGAAAATGAGCACAGGATAGAAGAGCTCAAAAAGGCGCATACCCGAAGTGAATATGATGTAGGCCGTGTCGGATTTTTGGAACATAGGGTTGCTAACGTCGGCATATGCGTCTTGGGACTGATCGATGATATCAAGGACATCTTCTAAGCAGCCATATGGATGGCTCAGAATCCCCGCGCGAGCGATACACCCTTTCGATATCAATATGTAGGAGGGATCAGCATTGTCTATGATACCCTTCAGGGTATCGTCGGTTATGATGTCCCCATCTAAGGGTATATACGCGGCACCAGCGCGAAGAACGCCAAGGATAGCAACCACTTGAGGAATTGACCGGTGAACGACGAGGGCAACAAGAGATCCATGGCCGACGCCCCATGACCTCAGATATGAGGCAAGGCGCAAGGACAGTCTATCCAGCTCTCTGTACGAAAGAGAATTTCCAAAGTGGTCCACAACGGCTGCTTGAGTGGGATTGCTACGCGCGGAGAATTCAAAGGCACTGTGGATACTCTCGAATCGTACCTCAACATGTGGTCCAAAACTACGGCCGGAGATCAAAGGCTGTGAGGACGGAGGGGAAGCTAACTTTTCAGATATCTCGCCGTGGTCCTTCACGGGCCGTATTGACCACTGTCGTAATACTCCAAGAAAGTATCGGCCCAACAAAGCAAGAAGAAAACGGTGTACGAATCGAAAGCCAGAACTGAAGAGGTTCGCCGAATCCATATTAAAGGCGGTAGTCGTAGTTGAATAGTGAATCCACGCGTTGGGTTTTAAAGGCATTGCAATATATATAAATATATGTAAACCAATTGTAAATCGCGCGCGCATCATACATGATGATCATGATATTACCCTGTTCAGCCACGGTCCATATCAATGAAATGCACACAAAACAATGATCGAGATCTTACATGTACGAGTCAAGGACCTCATTAATTTCAAAGGTCGAGGTGGCAGGCGGTCTTATGCTGTACAGCAGAAAGCAGTACGCTAACAGCCCTCTATCAGTGTTCGCGACACTTGATGTTAGATCTAGGGCATCGATGGATTTACTGGCAATAGCTGGGCTCCATGGCAAAACCTTGCCCATCCTCAACATATATTATTAACTCACCACCTTGCGGATCATCGTCGCTTTCACGTTTTGTTGCTTGCGGCATGGTACGCCACCAGGGAAATCGAGGTACATCTCGTCAGCGAGCCGTATTGATTTTGCATTGTGGCTAGCTCGGCAACCTTCCACAGCTGAGAATCATAACGTGGTGCAATGCTTGAATTCCCGTCTCCGACCATCATAGAGCCCTCAAGGCCCGGCGAAATTTCGGACTGTATCAGAGCTGGATGGGTACCAGCGTTTTGAGATAAATATCAATGTGCTGCGCCCGGATTTGCAACGCCGCTAACTCCAAGAGGCCTAGACCTCCGAGTCACTTAGAGCCAAAGCTAATGTAACCGATGGTCCGGTGGTGTCTACACACTCACATATACACGCAATGGGTAGAGCGAGTCAACATGTGTACGGCCTCTTCGAATAAGCGGCAAATTTTGGATAGCTACCGAGTGAGGGTCGGTGTCTAGGTATGGAAGGGAAAAAAGCTGTGCTGATGATACAGCAATTCAAACTCCATTTGCCGTGAGCGGTAAGTTCTGATCAAACACATTTTCATAAGCCATATTTTTATCAACGTAATAGGCACATACTACGTCCGCGGTTTCCTAACCGCATATCCTGATGAGGACAACCAGCTAATACTACTACCTGGCTTGATAATTGCAGCGCTCATGGTCCAGAAATGCCTGAGCCTGCCTGGACACAGCAATTTGCTAATAATTGAATGTAAGCTCAGAGGGGTAACAAGGACAGCACCACTCACAATGTAGGCTCTGTCACACGGCGACCTAATTCTATGCCGAAGCGTCGTATCGCTGTCGGGATAGTAGCCCCATGCAAGGGCCCTATTTGCCGCCCCAAGAGTAAAAATAAACAGTCAGGAATTCGCCGCCGCGCAGGTAGGGGATACAGGTGCTAGAGCTGTGGAACGTGTGGTTGATGCAGGATGACAGTTCAACGTCCACGAGGTAATACCCGCTACAGCGCAAGACGGCGCTGGCACAGCAACAAGAAGCTGTGTGATTGTAAGACTACGTATTCTTCTCCGCTTGGATATAATCTTGAGTCAAGAACCGTGATATCATGCATGCAGGTGCCGATGTTTATTCCATCCAACACCGAGAAGAAGTGGATTATTTAAGATGGGTATAAACAGTGAAAGAGGCTGACGGCTTACTGCTGGATGTGTCCTTGACGACTCTTGGCCCCATTCTAATCAAAACCCGCCGATTGCATAGAAAAGGGAGGCCTCTGGATGATAATACGATGCAGTTTCGTTGCAAGTAGAATGACAGGGGTATCATGCACCGACCAGACAAAAACACTCGGAACAGGCTAACGTTCATCGTGACTTTCCGACCTCCCAGGTCCCAGAGACTTATTGGAGTACTTATTCATTGAACACTGCCGGCTTTCCCTCTGCTTCCGGTGAGAAGGCGCCGTTAACAGTATGACCCGTAGGTGCCTTAGTCTCCGAACCTCCCCCATACAGTCTGCTGCTTTCCCCCTCTACTCATGAGGGTACTCTCCTATAGTAACGTCACGAACAAGCGCGCGAGAGTCATACCCAAATCTTCCAAAAGTCCAACGCAGCGAAGCACATCTTTGTATACATCAACAGATATCAGGTGGTTCGGCATCACGCACGTCTGCTTCCATCATTAAGAGCGGAGAGGTAGAATCCTTAATACGGGTAAGCCTGTGCCATAAGTGGGTGGCAGCTTGAATCTACGTAAGGTGGTGGTCATTTGCGCACTCCTTCGAATTCCTGACGTCTTCCTCGCCTGACGTCCTATATGGAATGTCTATGACCATCATCGTAATAGAACATGGCGCCAAAATGAGCGGTTCTGTGGGAACGCGAGCGTCAGGTTCAAGGCCGTGCAATCTCCAACTATAGTGCTCACTCATTAAAATCCGGATTCTTCAACTTAAGGGCAATCTCAGTCCCTTCCTCTCATCGCTTTCCAGTCAGCTATTCCTCATGTTGCCAAATGAATTGCTCGATGCAATTATTGAGGAATGCCGCGATGATAGGAAAACCCTCATGACATGTAGTCTCGTTAACCGGGTGCTGCAATGGTCATCCCAGAAACGTCTTTTCGCCGAGATTACCCTCTCCGGTTCCTACTGCTATGCAACGCACGCAGCACCGTACTCATATTTGCTTCGCCTCGTCTCTAGCTCTTCCCAGATAGCATCCTACGTGAAGAGCCTCCGCATCCACGATTCGGACAAAGAAATCATCCCCCAGATCCTCGAGCAGTTGCCCAACATCGAATCCCTCTCGATCTTACAAACGCCCCCGAGCTTCATAGGCAGCGCCTTGAAGCGCGCGCTTTCCCAGCCCCAGCTCCAAAACGTTACGTTTGACGGAATGGCGTTCAAGACCTCGGAAGAGTTCTTCGAATTGTTTGCTTACAGTAGGGGGATCCGTAGCGTGCAATTTATAGATAGTTGCATTGAAATGGCCCTGCCGTCCAGCATGGCGCCATTTCAACGATGCACCATCCGAGATCTGTCCCTCCGGACAGGAGAACGAGAAACCAACGAGTTCGTCAATGGGGCGCTAGGGATTTCATCCACAATTGATTTTGGCCGTCTCAGGCGACTTCAATTCTGGATGACGACTGCGGCGTATCTCCCAGCTCTTCTGAAGCTGCTCGCGGCAACGAGGGATACCTTGGAAGAATTGGACCTGCATCTGCTGGCACTCGGTATGATGTTTCACTTGTTCTTCGCAGATGGATGACAATGATAAGCAGCTACGCCACGGCAAGGCGAACTCGATGTCAGTGGTGTCCCACGTGTTAAATGCGTCCTCCGGTGCTCGGTGTACGCACGGCCAATTTTGGCCTGTGTGGCCAACATTTTTGGTGGAACATCGTCCGCCATGTTAGAAGAAGCGGAGCTCGTCTTGCGGGTATCTGATTCTAAACCATTTAATGCGTCAGATGATGCTCTGTGGAAGGATGCCGACAGCGTGATGGTGCGGGTCAAGAGGCGTGTGAGCATTTGTATCGAATTTTTGCAGCCAGAGCAGAGAGATCAGCATGGGGACGCCTGTGTAGGTCTGTTCTGGTGGAGAATGGATAGGTGCCGTGATAAGGGTATTTTGCACGTGGATAGTAACGTTGCCGCGTTGTAGTAGCTGTTGGATTGACGCGTACCGGATGAGGGTCGACAGGGATTCTGGAGTGCCGTATGCAGACCTCTCTGAGCTCAGTATATAGGTGAGTGAATCAGGGTTTTGGGATTGGTCAGGACCATAGCACCGGGTTACATTAGGAATCTTTCGGATCCTGATTAATGAAGGACGAATCTTAAAATGATGTATGAACTCACCGAATTGATGCAATAGCATCCAGTTAACGTCCGTCCATTTCCAACATCATACAACGGACCGCGGTTCTGACACCTACAAAGGCGAGAAAGCTGCGACACCCGCAAGGCGTCCTGAGGTTCCTGCTCCCTCAATGGAATAATAGGCTTCCGTCGTCCGTATGCGACTCTCGGTAATGAATAACAAGGCTATTGTATGCGGTGGGCAATATAACAGCTGCTCTAGATTATACAGATTGGAGCTTGCAAAGAGTGGTAAGCACATACCTCTAGGCTTGACTGGTGCCCAAAATCTCTCTCGTACCCCCTGCTTGAGAATATAGTATCAATGACTGAAGAGCTGTAAATGCAGGGTGTCGTTTGCTGAATCTGAGGATTGGCTCTTGGTAACCCTGGTATTTCGATGAGGCGCTCTGCTGCATAAAAGAACCCTGTATTCCACTGTCGCGATGCCACATCCTTTCTTTCTGCTTGTAATGTGCGTGTCTTGTTGACGTATGCCAGCAGGGTTGTCTAAACAACTTCAGGTTGTTGTCTGTGGTGGTCTACGGATTAGATGCGAAACCGCAAAAGCACAGAGGCATACCATACCGGATGTGATACAGAAACAAATCGAGATCCCTTTCTTGCTGTATCAGAGTTCAGACTCCTCGATTTTGAGGGAAATAGAGAAAGGTAAGCCAGGTGGTAATGCAGTGGGAGACGAAGATTCAGAAAAGGACATAGACTCTCACGGACACCCCACGGCTCGATCCGGCGTCGGGGTGCCAACTCCGAACATCGGCTTCAAGTTCTTTGCCTCCCGAAGAAACATTGCGAAGCTATTGGACAAGCCTAACTTGAGCTGACCATTCAGAGGGTGCATTAAAGTAGACGTAACAAATTATTCCCCTGCTCAGCTAACTGTTCCACTGGGCGGTCTGATGTCACTGGTCGAAGAAAAAGATATCTTTGATGGGAAAGGAAGTCTCACGGGCACGTGATAGCGTTCTGAATCGTTCTATGATCTCTTTTCCATTGGTATGTTCATATTATCCGTTGCACAGTAAATGAATTGCACT
Organism: Desarmillaria ectypa; assembly: GCA_030407005.1. Lineage (NCBI taxonomy): Eukaryota > Fungi > Basidiomycota > Agaricomycetes > Agaricales > Physalacriaceae > Desarmillaria > Desarmillaria ectypa. Next base: position 3,970,903 of record JAUDYN010000003.1, on the reverse strand, counting down.
TCGAGTAAATAATGAACCTGCAGAATTGCTCTCGGGCTCTTTTTTGCGCCTTGCTCGGTATTGCGGATTCCATCTCCATCTTACTCTCCCAAGTTCTGTCAGCAACTGAAAGAATAAGATTGAGAGTGACATCCTTCTTTTTTCAGAAGCTTTCGCATTCAAGTTGATTTCAGCACGACACCAAAACTGAATGGAAAATATATCATGCTGTCATCCTGTTTTTTTCATCAACAAGTTTTCCACCTTTCCCTGTAGGTAATCGATGCAGATATCTGCGTTGATCACGGCCTTGTCTATAAATTCGTCATCTAAGAATAATTTGAGAGGGTGACGGGTCTTTTGAGAAGATGAGCGACCTCATGCTTATGTCTTTCAGCTCCACGGACCTCGGAGTGATTGTCAATATCAATCTAGCATGATGGCTCGAACGCCGATCATTTTGCCACGCGTTTACAATAGTGTGTACCCGAAACTATTCTTTAAGTCCGTTTCGAGTTCTCCGCGCCGGCACATGAGTAGAACCTCAATCTGGGTCCTCGATCATCCTGTACCGTTCTGTTGGGTTAGTCAGGCTCTTGTAGTTACGGCCTTCATTCGTTGCGTTCACAGCAGGATCTTGATCGCTTTGAAGAACAAGGATATCGCCAATGCGATGCGACTTCCTACTTCCCAGCTGGGTTCTTGTATTTCCGATGTGTAAACATCATGACATGATTGTCCCGCTCCAGAGCAGCATCTGATGACGGCTTTCCTCTTCTTTGAACGATGCCCCGCAATAAGTATCCCACTGAATACCGAATTCACGAACTTACCATAGAAAGAGACGCAACAAGATTTATTAGAGCCGCCAATGATGATCCCAGAGACAGCTGCGGAGACGAAAGTGCAGCGCTGGACGTGTAGTCGGTGTCATGACAGAGTGGTTCAGAGACCTATGGTGCCTCATGAGAAAGTACGGAGCCAATATGAAGCCCATCTACGAGTGCCTGGTTCTGTGTGCTCGGATGGTGGAGGAAGTGAGGGAGTATGCTCAGTACGTTCACGTTGGTATTCCAATATTTTTTATCTCAAATATCTGACAACCCGCTAGTGAGGACATGTTCATGGATGCCTGCTTCCCCTTTAATATCATTGACGGAGAGAATGATGATGATATCTACGATGAAAGCACCGGCATCGAAGACCACATCGCGTGGATGTATCGGGAACTCAGCATCGTTGCAGAAGTTTGGAGCAGAAGCGAATAGATCGTAATTGACGCAGACATTCAATCGCTTGGTTTGAGGAAGAAAGTGAAGGCGACTATTCGCCTGCAAGACGAACCGGTGGAGTTGATTTCAGGTCCTCTCGAGTATTGGGATGCCCATCGAGACAACGCCATGGCCAAGGCGGTCATTCGTATCCTTGGTTTATACGAGGGGGAAGTTGCCACGGACGAAGAAGACGAGGATGGATCCGATAGCGATGGGTGATTGAGGGATTCGCATCACCACCTCCTTCGAAACTTGCATTTGATGTGAAATTTCGAGGTTCAGAAACGAAAGAGTAGCCAGTACTTATGTATAGTAAGAAAGCCATAGTTTGTTTACATACCACTTTACGTCGTAGCACTACTACGTAACGAAGGCCCGCCTTTATCGTCCCCCTTGACATCGCCTCGGATTCTCGTCGATGTATAAGCTTTCCAACTTGGCCACAGTTACTAAGTGTCCTGCACCTATTTTTGAATTCAGATGAGCGTTGTATCAGCCATGGTCATGTGCATCACTCATTCCCAAGCTATGGGAGAGCATCTATATAAAGTCTTCGGTTTGACTTTTATGATGACCATCGATTGAGATCCTCTGCCCATGCCAGCGTCTGCAGATGCAGCCAAACTGAATGACTTTGGACGTGAAGTCAAAGGTTTCCACCCGGCGCACCTTGAAACCTCACTTGAACAAGTCAGAGAAGCGCTGTATACGGTTCGTCCCAACACCTGCGCTGCATCGGTCTCATCATACTAGACATAAACACAGTACGATGCGCTCTTGTTTCGCAACGTAGGTCTAACCCCAGAAGAGATACGCGATCTGGTCAAGGTAAGGGCTCAAAATTCCTCCTTTCCCTTCCCGTAACGCCACACACAAGGCCTTCGACCCCGACTCCACTGCCTACGGGCATGGCAACAGCAAAGTCGACCAAAACAAAGCCTCCATTCTCCACTCGTATCTCAAAACAATTCCTCGTGTCCCACAGGTGCAGCTCATCGGGCACGGGACTGTCCGGGACCATGAAGGCATCCCCGAAGCTGTGCTCAAACACGCGCATCATTCGAGCTTTCACAAGACGCGTGTATCCGATGAGGACGAGGCGCAAGGTGTGACCAGGTTCTTTCATTGGCATATGGATGCAGCTTTGTACGATCTCGATCCGCCAAAGGTGACAGCATTATATGGAATCAGAGTGCCCAAAGGCCCCAGCCAGGTCGTGAGGTATGATGATGGGAGTGGTGATGAGCTGGAGGTTCCGTTAGGAACTACGGCATTTGTGTCGGGAAAGGTGATGTTTGATATTCTCCCACCGGAAATGAAGAGCGTCGCAGTGAGAGCAAAGGCTAAATATGCGCCGAAGCCCTTTGAATGGATGAAGGAAGCGCGCGCAGTGGCAACGGGGCTGGGATTGGAGTCAGAAAACCGAGAGAAGAGCACGAAGGAGTTGGACTGGGATGAGAAAAAGATAAAAATCCATCCTTTTGTGAGTCCGAATGCGTATGATTCAAATCAAAGCTATTAACCGCTTCTTCGATAGGTGTGGAAAAACCCGGTGACAAGAAATCTACACCTCGAGGTTTGTTCTTGTGCGATCATGGAAATTTATATTGATCCAGTGCCTGTAAAAGCAAGGCGAGAGGGCGTGCTATATCCAAACGGAGCGCATATCACAGATTTGACAGAGGTAAGAAAACTGTGTTATGAAATGCAACGGCCTGGTATTGCACCAAAGGTGAGCAGTAGAAATTATAGGCGCCAAGAAACGCAGACCTTTTGAAGCTGGTCTATCCGCATGCCTGGTAGGCTTCTCGCTAACCTAATAGACTAAGTGCTGACTTCCTTCACAGGCAGTAAAAAAGATTTGATGCTTTTCCATAATCGCGGTGTCATGCATTCGGTGGTCGGCGTCTTCAGACAAGATCAAGTACGCGTCTTCCATCAGTGCAATCTTGCTGCGTCGGACGCGCCAGATGGGCCAAACGATGAGGATATCATGAAGTGGGTGTGAATAGGTGAATCTTAGACGTACTTCCTCTCGCGGCATTTGACCACAGTACTTCCAAGTGAATTTACAACTTTATAAGCCTACGAACGTGCACATTACCGAGCAAGCATGTCTTCCGTACCTCGCCCTTACTACGTGACACCGTTAGTCAAATAATATTACCAAAGAAAAAGGAAAGGAATGCACCTTCGGCGAGATATAGCTTTGAAGGTTATTTCACATATGCTATATAAGTAGCTCGCCGCCACAATATTGTCAATCGTTAGAGCTCAAAGCCCAGACATCGATTATAAACTCTTCCACAAGGACAAGGAGTACTATACACCTTCTGTTCCCGCTCCTTTGTTCCCTGAGCGTCACGAGCTCCACGTAGGTTGTCCTGAATATTTAAACAAACCGACCATCACCTGTCCTTTCATCGCCACTGCCATCATACTATCTGCCACAGATCTTGCCAGCTTCTCTGACGCTTACAACGATCTCTGTCGTCCAAATACGTGCAGCTCGTCGAAATTCCGACGTCTTAGCGAAAGCAGACGAAACCCTGCACATGTCCCCGGAAAGAGAGAGAATGCTCCTGCATCACTGCCATAAACCAGGAGATACAAGAGTCGCGTTCAGATGTGCGCCCAAAAAATCGACGTCGGCTCCCTCAAAGCCAGGCAGCCTCGGATGTTTGCTCCCCACAACTTCGAGACCGGCCAGGACGAGAATACATCGCATGGCAGAGGAGATATTTTCATACGAAACACATAATTTACGAGTGGGGGAGGTAAATTGGTCTCTACATGTTATCTGTCACTGATCTGGACGCGTAGAGGAAGAAAAAGACAAACGTACTTCGACCCTGGAGTAATAGTACCAATTCGCTTGAAGAAGTGAAGGTAATCGTTCGAAGGAGCCAGATCCTTTTCAGCAGCTAAATTTATTGTAACTGTTCGGCGCGCGCCTAATGCTATAGCTGTGACAAGACCTCGATGAATCGCTGAAGGAAGAGGTTCCACCGATACCCTGACACCCAGCTCAAGGGCCCTGGAGGCCCATATGCCAGAGAATCTCTGCGCTAATTCAGACGACGGTAGCTGAAGCATCGCAGTCTAGATCGTCGAGAGAATTAGGTACTCGCATAGTAAAAGCAAGAGAAATGACGTACTCCTTGTTCCCTCGACAACGAGAAAGAGAGCACTGGACTTTGGTCCTTTTCGAACTCTGCTATCCATGATCGGAGATACAGGATGATCTTGGGATCTGTGATGCCGGAAATTTTGACGCGAGATTTCACCCTCCCCTGGTCAGCCTCCCCCGCCGGGAACCATTCAGGAAAGATGTATCTGTCAGGGTTCGTTAGGAAGGACACTTTGATCCCGTTATCCTTCAAGTCTACCCATGCCTGTAACAGAAGAAAAAGTTAATAGAAAAAGCATCAATAGGGACGATGAGACGCGCCTTGAACGCTTGGTGTATATCCAAGTAACGCGCTGTAGCGGTCCTGTTCGGCAGATCGAAGATCCAAGACTGTAGCACGCCATGCCTAGAGAGGATCTTCAGGATGTTTTCTTCGTGGACTTCCTCTGGTATATCCGTTATTGCCAACGACCGAGACATTCCCAGTCTCCCTAGCGCCGCTACATCGACGGCAGAAAGTGGGGGTGAGAGAGCACCATCCACCTTCATCCCTACTCCCGATATTCCGCTCCCAAATGCGACACAATGCTTAGCCATGTCCTCGTTGAAGAACCGGACTAGTAGGTGATCCTTGGCAGGAGTTATCGATTCTGCCGGGTTGGCTTTGATGGCAGCAAGTATTCTGTTGACATTGTATCCTTCCGGAAGTGATTCGACGCGCGCTGTGCGAGAAATGAGGCTAGAATTCCCTGCAGTGGAAAGCGAACGACAGTTAGCTGGTAGAGCACGACGCAACATGGAGAAACAGCAAAACGTTCCCACGGTGTCCACAACGATCACCGTCATCGTTTGCTTCCAATTTTCACCGCCCAGCTATCATGGGGCATCCCCGCTCTTCAAATCATTTTCCCGTGTATCTTTCAATGTATTCAACGTCCACAGCTTAAATATATGTAAAACCAAGTGCGTACTGTTGCTAAGATATTTTCTTATCATATATTCTGAACTAACTCTCTAACAAAAAAACGGACAATATTTGCCTCATCATTACAGCGGGAGCGTGTATACAGTAAACAGTAACAATCTTCCCCCACGATGGCCCGCGGATCCGAAGGCTGGAATATGTTCTTTTAGACTTTACCATTCCTGTGCAGATCCGAGGAGATGCGTGAACTAAACCTAAACCTGGGAGAGATTGGAGATATTGTGCTATGCTAATTTTGTGCAGTGTATGTCCTAGGCAATAATTTCTGAAGTCAAGGCATACATTAATAATTTGTTGATTTGTTAAAGAACGCGCGCTGGACTTGTCGCAATCACGGACCGTCTGTAAAGTTGCGGTCGTATCTAGGGCGACCGAAAAGCTTTTCTTTTCGTGCCCCTTGATGATTGGTCCTTTACAAAATTCTTGCGTTTATCGCGCCTCTCTGGTCGGTTTACTCTACTCTTCTCTGCCTCTGGTCGTTGCCACGCCTCCAACACTAAGTTTAGTCAAAAAGCAGCAAGCAGTTCCTCCGGACCCGAACGATGTTTTTGTAAAAATACCAGAAGCGTACTGACAGGATCATCAGGGCCTTCTGGAATATTACTTGACACGGTGGAATGAACTTGATGCCGCCACCTTCTCGCCATCATGTTCGTTTCCGCGATCTCTGGACGATCACCACGGCTGATTTTACATATAATCTGACCGTCGTGAAGATAAAGGGCAGCTGGAACTCGGACTCGGATTGGCACGTTTCCCTTGACTTCATCTTCCTGAGGTAATTTTTTTCAGTTCTAACTTCTCGGTGCGAGAGTCACGGTTGCGATGGCTGTGCCAAATCAGCTCCTATGTGTAAAGATTTTCAATCATCGTGTTGATATAATCAGGCGGCCTCATCACCTTCGCCATCATTGATTTCAGCGGCAACGCCATCTTCCCTTTACATTTGTTCCACAGCAGTCCTCCTTATAAAATCTCGCAGCGGAACGACGACCAGCCTTTACCAGTCAGCTTCGGAACCTTGACTGGACATCTGCGACTGGGCAATTTCCACCCAATACAGTAAACTGATATTTATCAAACGATCCAAAAGGCTAAAAATGTTTATACCAGACTCCCGGCCCAGGCGCGCGCGTTGCACTGCTCTCCCATCCATGTCGCTACTTCCCCAAGAACTAGTGGACCAAATAATCGACTACCTCCACGATGATATTCAGTCACTCCGCGCATGTTCCACAGTATGCCGCACTTGGACACGGTCAAGCCAGCGCCACATTTTCCGACAAATCAGCATCGATCTCCAGCCTTTTAGCGGCATTCTCCCGATGTTTTGCCAATCCCTCACTTCGACGCCTCACGTCGCCGAGTGTTTGCAGCACTTGTCGATCAGCGAAGAGACGTCCCTGGGACGGGCTAACTATCCCGACACGCTGTATTCTATACACAGCCTCACAGCACTCTTTCCGGCCCTGGTGAACCTGACCACCCTCTCCATCGACTTCAATTTCTCACCATGGGAACCCAGTCACGACATGGAGAATATGCTTCGTACCGCAGTTTGTGCTCCAAACCTCATAGAGATCAGTCTTTCCAGTATCAGCGATCTTCTCCATCCTCGGACAGTATTATCCCTGTTTGAGGGGTCGTCTGTCAAGAAGCTGTACATCCGCGACTGGGAGAAATATGATGACGTAGTGGAGGGACCTGTTTCACCGAGCGTCCTCTTGCCGTCGATTTCATTTATTTCGCTCTCCCTCAACTACGCGGCGGTTAATGCATGGGATCCCAAAACCTATATTCGTGACTTGTCTCACCTAGCAACTTTCCGGGTCGCCGTTGAACACTGGGATGAGTTAGCAGCATATTGCCGCGCTGTCGACCGGAGGTTTCCTAGCATTGACACATTTCAATGTCATTGGGAGGGCGCCTATTTCTCTCGTGAGTCAATCCCGTGCATTTCAATGTATCCTTGCTACGTGATCCTTACAGTCTACTTCTAGTTAGTAGAGATTCCGGTGCTCTCTCTGTCCCGGAAATTGGGCGATTTCGTCAGGTCCATCTTACAGTCAATGCTCGGCATAATCACTGGGTTCAGGTGCATCAAATCGTGTTGTGGTGGGGATACACCTTTCGTAACGTTCAGGTTGACAATTCCATCGAGACCATAACCTTTTCGTTCCCTATGCGGTTTCCTTTGGCGCCCGGTTCGGAAGAGGTGTCGTGGTGGAATACTCTCGACTCGCTCCTAGCAGATCAGAGGTTTGCTCGCCTTCGCACCGTACATCTCGAGCCGATAAAATACCGGAACAATACCACTTTTGATCGTTTAACGGTGAAGCCGAGGGTCGAGGTCGCTTTCCCGAACCTCTGCAGGAGGGCAATTATACGATTTTAGAGCGACATAATCTTAGTAGAATCAGTATACTTACGTTAGCTTGGTATAAGTACAGCACATTTCATAATTTTTTTGCTTTATGCTAGAATTTTTAATACAATAGCATCATTACTCGTGCGTCTCTTGTCCGGCCTAATATCAATGTAACAGTACAGATACTGTTAACGAATGGGAGGACCGCAGTGCACGGAATGAGCTTAGCTTTTCGTTCGCTTCTACTATGAGCCGAGTCGGGTACACCTGCCACGTTGGCTGTGCAGGGAATTTCCAGGAACGGGTGAGAATGGGAAAGAGGAGCATTGAAGATTTTTCGCAGCTCACTTGATCGTTTCTTTCTCATCAAATTAGTTGAGCAGGATGTCAGGATGTGCCATCACTCCGAGTCTCTTGATGGCAGCCGTCACAGTGCAACATGGTGTCCTTTGATTCAATCATTCAGTAACGTTTGACAAAATTTCAATGCGGTAACTGCTAGTCACTTCTGTGACCCTTTCTAGAGCGGAAAAAGGTATTCTCAGAATGTTATGGCATTTTGATCCCTTTGTGTGCCGGAAAAGTGGGATACGGAAAACATGATGAAAATTTTCTTTCATTTAGCGCTCCTTTCACGCACCAAAACATTGCACTAAAATTTCAGTATTTTTGTAGAAAAACCTGTATAAATATTTAAAACGTTTCACTGTACAGTTATTTACCGGTTAATGAAACAATGAAACTGAGTATTTACTGTGAGCTCTCATTGGGTGCAAATTATGATTACAGTTGGATGCAAGGATATGTAATGCTATGCAACAATGAGATACAGTAAAAAAAGGAGGCCCAAAGGTGCGGGTCCAAGTCTATTTTCGCAGCATTATGGTGGTGTGGGTATTCTGGGCCATTTTGAGTCACTGAAACAGTCCAGCCCGTGTACATAGTTGGCAAGCTCATGCAACGACTACCTTTCCCATTAACTGGTCATGGCATTTGCAAGCAATCTGGCACTTTTTTCAAATTTGATTTAACATATCCAGGCATAGTAAAGAATTAAGCAAGAAAAGAAATCAAATTCAGTCCAGTGCACACTACTGCCCTGTTGATCTGTCAGACTATCCGTTAAAGGCAATGGCTTGACACAACAACATCTTATTTGTGCCCTAGACTTTTCAGACAATGGCCGTTTGGTCTCAAATCTGTCACCCAGGTTCTTTGGAAGGTCATCGGCATTGTTAAGGTCTTTGTGGGCGGTTATGATGAGATGGAGGACACACATCACCGGAATCAGATTTTGAGTCCATGAGAAAATAGATATCTCTAGAATGGAAGCTTCAATTTCTCGGAATATTTTTCATGGAGCATATGAAAAACCACTTCATAACATGAAGATACAATACACATCAGCAATGTAATACAGGTTGATGATGAGGGATAAACAGAGGGAGAGTAAGAAGTCAAATGTTCCATTGAACCATGGTGTTGCAACGTCCGATAAATGGCTGTACTTGGCAAATTCTGCAGAAAATAGTGGAAAATTCAGAATATTTCTAGCACTTTTTTTTAGTAAAAAAACGATGAAAAACTTTGCATATTTTCTATGTATTCATAGGTAAAAAAATACTTTGTCTTTCATCCAGTGAAAACAGCTGCATTTCTGAGAATGTAATGCCGCAACGTTTTGAGATCTCTATACATTTTTCCATAATGCATCATCGCAGTAAATAGTAAGCTTATAGGGCTTTAGTCGTGAAACCCATCACACCAACAAATTGGTTTTGGGATTAGCAAAAGTAGAGCTACGTCTGGGCCGCCATCTCCCTCCAAATCCAATACGAACGCCTGTCCGAGGCTGACTGATACCGTCTCCCGACGCGGAATCCGACGTATGTTGCATCATTGCATGATCGCTTATAAAGGATTAGTCAGATCGCGTGATCGCTCACCAAGCCGGCGGGTAGCAAGTATAAAAATCCGCACCATGACAAACTGATATCACCACCACCACCACCACCACCAACCTCTCCAATGGCGCCCCAAGCAATAAACTCCCTCGCCGACTTTAGGAAAATCGTGAGTACATCAAAGTGCTCATCTTCCCCATCGAGGCCTAATCGCGACCGCAGATTGACGGCCCGAAACCCGTAGTCGTAGACTTTTGGGCGACGTGGTGTGGTCCTTGCAAGATGATTGGCCCTGTCTTCAAGAAACTCGCCGAAAAGCCTGAATTTTCCGGCGTCGAATTTTATACCGTCGATGCCGACGAGCAACCTGATATCATGGATGAGGTTCAAGTTTCTTCGGTGCGTAGTTGATGTTGTTTCTTCACATTTTTGTCTTGATGCCTCAGTTAGATGCCTACTTTCCTCGCGTTTAAAGATGGAAACAAGATAGGGACATCGATTGGCGCTATACCAAAGAATCTTTTGGTGAGACCGTCGCGTGTTGCCCGTACTAGTGTTAGGACTGATTTTGGGTTCGTATAGGAACTTATCAATACAGCCGTCACAGCCGCTTCGCCTGCGCCTGAAGATGCACCAGCCAAGGGTGAGTTTGCTGGGTTCGCGAAAGATATTCGTCTGACGCCTTATCCGACCAGATGACGCACCCACTGAAGCCAAGGCATGATTGGACACCGTAACAGCTTAATTCTTCTTTTTCCATACACGCTGTACTTTTATCAGAACGATATACGCATTATACTGTACCACTTTCTTGGCGAGATCTGTGAATAGGTTGCGTCAAGAAAAACTATTCAATACTTGCCCCATGATGAGCCAATGCGCCAACCGTTTCAAGGCAAGTTGAACTGGGAAGGTAGTCCTTTAAGGATTCATCCCTTGAAACGACCGAAAACAGCAGATTTAGGGTTAGGGTTAACCCTATTAAGTAAGCTACCTCGTAAATCGTCGCTGTTACTCCTACCGTCATATCGCAGAATCACGACCTTATTTCACGTTAACGGCGCTCATCATCTTGCCAATCACGAATCCGATTTATGACTGTATCCTTCTATTCCACTTCGATAGCAGAAGTACCATTTCCACAGCAGGATACTACTAGCAAGGTCGGAATGGCACAGTACATAGTCTACTCGCTTTTCGGGTGAGTCCAAAGGCGCCCAGTTCGTTCTGCTTGGTAATAAATTCACCTCGATGTACAGACTGCCCAGGTCTATCCCTCTAATATGATGTCATCGCCCCAGATGAGCCTAGGCTTCGGGCCGAACGAGACCATACCGGCAATGTTTTCTTCACCATTCTCGTTTTCTTGTATTCCTTTCGAACCATCACTGCACACGTGTTTTATTACTAGCCCACTGTGAGTATACACTCTCCCTTGATATTGTATACCTGATTATCAGGCTTGATGTAGATCTTGCTCGAAGACGAGCCTGTTGGTCACTCTAAGATTTTCCAGTTTATATAGCGCGAACTTTGTGTACGTATCCATGGTTGTTACTCCGCAGCTAAGGTGCTGATGGAATCATACCCCAGTTTGATCTAATGATGAACAGTCCTATACCTATCTGCTCTAATTGCGGGGCCGGTTTCGACGTCGATGCGTCCTACATAAAATCACTGGAGCAGAATCTCGAGCTACTACGATCCGGAAACGCATTGTTATCCGTCGAGACAGCCCTCTTCCCCGATCTCATCATGCACGCAGAGTTTGACCTCTTTCGATATGATCGGGAGATTCAATACCATCTAGACACGGTCGAAAAGCTAAGGCGCGATCGCGCCGAAGTCGAGGAGTACATCAAGCAAAAGAAGTCTCTCTTAGCGCCTATTCGCCGTCTCCCACCAGAACTGCTTTGCACTGTTTTCAGGGAGGCGATAAAGGCAGAAGACCCGACATCTTCATTGCGAATTGCGCTCGTATGCTCCTACTGGCGCCGTCTCGCCATCTCCACCCACACATTATGGACCACGATATCTCTAGACTTGCAATGCCCATTTTCCAAGTCGTCTCGTGATAATTACGGGGCTTGGATTCCTCTCTACCTCCGCCGCTCTAAAGACGAACCTCTTCAAATCGACCTCAGGGATAGTCGACATGATGATATCGATTTGGTTACATGGCCCTCGCACGGAATTCTATCCGCTCTTTTCGCAGAAGCACGACGCTGGGGAGAGGTTCATCTCTCATTCATGCGCTCCCGATCTTTCTTTTTCCTTGGAGACTTCATCAAAGACGTCACGTTCCCTCAACTAGAATCACTCGATGTCACGTATTTTGGGGGTTCGAATGTCATCGATGCTATGAGCTCCGTTATTCTCCTCGCTCCCAATCTTCGAACGCTCTCTTTCAAAGGACATCTCTTGTTCAATGATGATGGAGCACCCATGCCTTCGAACAAGATCCGCACGTTCAAGGCAGACATGGTTCTCAGTGATATCGGAGGCTTTGCCTCGACTATCGCCTCTATGCCCGAACTGACCCACGTCACTGTTGGGTGCTTCACATGCCGCCACACCGCAGATCACCCGGTCGAGGTTCTATCCCACCTAACGTCATTAACACTTCTCATGCACGATTACTCTTACAACAACCTTCAAGCTATCATCAAGCCTCTGCTCCTACCGAATTTAGCCTCGCTATCTTTGGTACACGAGAAAGACGGAGCTTTCATGGGGAACCTATTCAGATTTGCACATATGGAGCATCTTCTCCAGTCCTGCGCCAAGTCGTTGCGCCGGCTCCATATCCTATATCTTCCTATCGACGTGAAGGATCTTATCCTTATGCTCGAGATGATGCCGCAGCTTCGCGGGCTTGTTATTCGTTGGCCCTGGACGCCCCAAGCTTCAATCGAGACAATCGTCCGATACCTAGCTAATACGCAACCAATGCACCTAGTGCAACTCACATCTCTCGAGCTTGTGTGGTGTCAGGATGTCGACGAGGAGATGATAATAGATATGGTGGAAGTGCGGATGGTTTGTACGCCTCTTCGACGGGTGACATTGGGTAGAGATATACCTCACGATAATCTAGGAGACAAGACGAGGAGGCGGATGCAACTTCTTGGGCTGAATGCCCGAGAAGACGGTGACTGAATATTTTTGTTCTTCCTCTAATGTTTTCGTAATGATTCAATAATGTTTGCGCTAAGGACAAAGCGGCGCTGCATGATACATTGGATCTTGCGTTTGGGAAATACAATTGACATGAAGGTGTGTCGCTCAAACCGATGGATACCCTACTCCCAACGGTCACACATATTGGCAGCCACCAACAGTAGCACCGCTCTACAATTATTTGTTCTGGGGTCAGGCACATACGAACAACTGATGAGAAACTTACGCTGTAGTACTGTCCAGTGCAACAGACTGGAGTAGCACAATTGATGAAAGGCTCGCAACCAGTCCCAACGTAACTGTTATACACCTATAACAAGACTCATGAATTCCACGACTAATGCGAAATATTTGCGAGACGTACGAAGCTTAGCTTGCTGCAACACCAGATGTGCGCGGGTAAGGCACAGGTCGCTGCGGTATCCCGAGTGTCAACGTCGGGACTAGGCGCCGCAGCACAGAAGATTGCATAGAGAGGGAGCAGGGCGAGAGCTTGCTTGAACATCATCGTGGAGGATACTGGAATGATATTCAGCTGAAGATTCGTGGCCTCTTAAATACCAGCATTCGCCGGCTCAGAGGGCCGCCTTGGTCTTTAGCGGCATCTATTCGGAATGTTGCTGTCAGTGCTTTCTGATCCTACAGCATATTCAGTCTCCCCTAGATAGATTTGCATGAGGATACGATGTGGACGACAGTCATGGGACGTTGTACTAAGCAGCGGATTACCTCGTCACGGTCGTGACCCACTTGTAGAGCCGTTCCATTACCTCCACCAAGCTAAAGACTTCGCAGTACGAGGAAAGCAAACCCCTGACTGTGAGGTTCATGTGTCATTATGCTGACAAACCTGTCGGAAACAACGTCAATACCGTGTGGATAACAGTCCCGTGCGCATGCACACCACACACACAGTCCACTTCTATGCCCGGCCACTTCGTATGGATTCTATCGCCACTGTCAGTATGTGTTTTCTGGCTAAAGTTCAATTTGGAAGAATAGCAAGGGGTACGTTCACTATCTCGCCGTTTACATATATCACTGCTCCGTTGTAGGGCGGAAGTTGAAGGTTTTGTTGGAGCCCTTAGGTCAACCTCCCAGCTACTCGTCTTCGTTAATAATGGGTGAGTTCATTCATCACTTAGTATCAGCTGAAGGGCTAATAAGAGCTTCTTAATGAACCTCATCGCAGTTCACTCGTTTTGAGAGTCTGATAATCCAACCAACACCACGATAGTGTGATACTGAAAGTTTGAGATTCCACAGACAATACAGACGAGAACAAACATATTGATTAACGCCATAGCCTCTGCTATCGCTCCTCCTTCACGCATATTCGCAGCCACCAATGCTGTTTTGAGACTAGAGAGATCACTTTTCAGACCCAAGCGTGTACGAACTGACTGCCTGAACAGACACTTACGTAGTCAAATCGTCCAGTGCAACAGACTGGACGCGCACAATTGCTGTAGGGATTGCAGTGGGTCCCGACGTAGCTGTTATAAACCTATGATAAGGTCAGTTCCACGAAAAACTTGAATATTCATGGCACATGCGTAGGTCAGCGTGAGGCAACAATATATGTTGGCTGGAGGGGTGCATGAAGCTCGGGCGTCCAGGTTCTCTTCCACCTTGAGTCCAGGCGCGGCCGCGCAGACCATCAGATAGAGAGGAAGTAGAGCTAGAGCTTTCTTGAACATCATGATAATGAGCAGGCCAAGGAACGATGCTGGACTACGCAGGTTAGAATCTACTTGAATACAAGCATCTCTGAACTCAAAAAGCTGCCTAGGCATGCCAAGTATGAGTAGCACACGCGTTGGATTGTAGGCGTATCTTCGGAACTGTCAACAGCAGAGACTGGAAGGTAAAATCGAGTGGAAATTTACTGTTCTGATAGGTAGGGCGTTCTAGGTGGCCCAAAGTAGGGCTATTCGACGACCTCGACCAGCTTAACTTCACTGGACGGGCAAAGCAAGCCGCTGCCTATGCCAGGAGCACCGTGCCGATCAATTTCGCCAAAAGTGCTTTCATACTCAGCACCAGGTTTACTGCTCGTGTCAAGCTCGTGTAAATGGTGCATACGGTTAATTTTGGGTTCATGCACCTACTACGAGCCAGATGCTCCTGAACCTCAAAATCATTCAGCGCGGAAGGAAATGTTTCCTCGGCTATGCCTTGGTGGATCCCAAAATCTAGGATCATCCTCTTGGCGTTTCTATTTTTGACCTGATGGAAACATTCCACCTATCGCCAAAAAGGTTATCTGTGGCAGGGGTGGGAGCGCAACTCGTGTCGATTCTCATGCTGCTACTGAACGTTTTCTACGTCAACCCTTCCCGAAGCCTCCCGCATTCAACAAGTGTGTCAGTGGTATATCTACAAGAAACAATCATTTAGCAAAGGGAAGGGAAAATAACGAGAAAGGCGTCAAATTTGGTCGAGTCCTTTGACTGAATTGGGTTTTTAGAGCCGACAGATTTCAGGGAGCCCAAACAGAATTTATTCTGTGTGGTGCACGTCAATGAGATAGTGGGGCACTCAACCGTCGAAGATCACCCTTCCTCTAAATCAGTGAACCAAACGATCTGGGCCCTGCACTGGAAAAGATACTGCCGCTGTCTCTCGAGGGTACAGTGCTGAATTTTTGGTACCACCCACCACCGCGCAGAATACAAAACGGAAAAGAAGTAAGCCTGAAGAACATACAATAAATTAGCACAAGTACGATGCTGGAGCATTCAGTCAAGGGTCCACTTGAAGACAGGCTTCGTCTGGTCTTGACATTACAATGGTTCTCTACAGTATAGTACTTTGCCAACGCCGCCACCCAATATCCGTCCAGGTGAACACTTATAAGTATTGCATTCACTCATTGGGTTTCTGTCTTGAATGCAAGTGCTCAAGTAAGTAAGAGTTTCCCGAAGGGAGGGGGAGTATCTTATTCGGATATCGATAATAGACGACGTGCTCATTGGATATGATGCAATCTGGAGTCGGGGATCTTCCAGAAGATACAAACGTGTTGTAAAAAACGGGGGATGAATAGATCAGTTCGTTCCCAGTTAGTACATGCGCGGTGTCAGGTCAATAGTATTGCGCTTGGCTGAGCTCTGCAAACACATGCAGATGTACACTACTGTACCTACTTATATACTAAATGCTAATTTACTAGAATCTTCTACAAGTTTCCTAATATTTCTTTCTTAATCAGCAAGCTCGGCATGATGCCGGATTGACATCATCTCGGCTCAACTCTCAAATCCCAACAAAACGACACCAAGGACATTGATCAAACTCAAAGAGTACTTTTATGGATGCCCTGCCGCACTCTCTTTTCACACATATTCACAGCCGCCGATACTGTTTTTCGACTAGAAAGAATCGCATTTCAGACTTGCAGATACAACCAAATGAACGAAAATGTATGTAGCCAAACGTGCCAGTGCAACAGACTGGGCTGTCACAATCGCTAAAGGGATTGCAGCCAGTCCTGACGTAACTGTGCATACGTTTAATAGGGTCAGCAAGTGGACAGCGGAAATATTAACGGCGAATACGAAGCTCAGTTTCGTACAACGATAAATGTGACCAGGAAGCTCGCATGTCGCTCGAACATCCAAGTTCTCTGCTGCTTTGGGACCAGGCACAGCTGCGCAGAGCATCACATAGAGAGAGGAAGTAAAGTGAAAGCTTTGAACATCATAGTGATGAGTAGGTAAAGTAACGATGCAGAATATTCAGTTGTAGATCCACTTAAATAAAGGCAACACCGGGCCTCAGGAGCCGCCTGCAGGGGTGCCCAGGAGCAGCACACGGGCTGGAATGTAGCGAGTCATCTTCGGGGTTGTCAATAGAAGATGTTTGAAGGCCGAATCAGGTGATGTTTACTCATTTTGAAGGGCAGGACATTCCAGATGACAAGAACTGACTAAACTGAAGAAACGGAGAGCTTAGTAAGTCGGCCAATGCCGACGGCACTATGCTGACTAATCGGTCCGAAAGCGCCATACTTCGCAGGAACGCTAACGTTCAACTCTGGAAAATGCTTGGACTTGTGTTCAATGGTCCCATGCTATCTTTCGCGTACTATGATTGAGTGTATTACTTATTTTCATGCACACAATTTGAACCCAAGCACCAAATATCGCCTCCAGTCCTTGGCAAGTGAGTGACTGTTTCATTTCTGTTTCGCCCGGTTGACTCACCGTCGATCCCACCATATGTAGGTACATATTGTCCGTCTATCGAATAAAAACGACTATTTTGTGCGACAACGAAAGAAACAGGAGACCAGAATCTGGCGCTGTGTGGTGACCATCACAATTCGTTGAATCTGTCCAATATGATAATGCCGACGGATCACTCAAACTTATATGTCCTCTGCGATTTCCCGTTGCCTAGACGAAGACAGTGTCTATCCAATCTCGTGAATTAATTCCCACACCGTCATGTCGTTAATGCGGTTACTCTGCTGAAGATAGTTGTACTTGGGCAAATATCCAATTCAAGGGCATAATAACCAATGGAGTGAGTGCGTTCACCACCATTATCACACACTAACGTGGACTAAAATAACCTCGTAGTTCTACATGAAATCAATGCTCGCATGGAAGGTTCTATCTAAAGGATTTGCTTAGCCTCGCTATCCATCGAAGATTTGCGCAAAATTTTCCTGATTTTCCTTAGTCGTCCTTAGCCGCACAACCCATCCCAAACGGGCTCCGTTTATCAGCAATGGTAGCACTGCGGCTTCAACGGTTAGGCCGTTCAGGTCATACGTTTCTGCTGCGGCACGCCCACGTCTGAAACGCTTACCCTCCGACAATTAGTCTCACTGAAAACCCGCCGGCCCAGCCATTGAAAAGGACCCTCTTGGCGATATGCCATTACGGGGGGGAGGATAGGCCTCGGCTACGGGCTATCGTCTGAACTTAGTCACTGCGTTTGTTTCCTGAAGTCTTGACGTAAGTGAGTAGGTACTTGACTGCGTTTTTTGGTGCAGTTAGATGACCTCGTCAACCTGAGTATGTTATATCGGTATCCTAAGCGGAGTACATATGGAAAGTAATTGGAAGGTTTTATTGAGGATTTCCTAGCCCCGTTCACTCACAACACGTACGTGAATTTCCTTTTTACAGAGCCTTATGGACATGTCATCGGTTTTGTAGGTTTTCACCCCATATCAATACTTATCATCGTCAATAGCCGCACATCGGTACGCTGTATCACCATCGGGGCTACCCATTGGAGGCGCAGGTTTTCCGATGGCTCCGGCCTTTTCATGCTCCGAGGCGGCGCATAAGCGAGAGCGAAATTTATTTTATCCCGATACGCAATGCCTTGTTTTTTCTTCCGAGTCAAGAGAGGCATTGAAAAGAACCAACATAGAATTGGCGTGACTGTAGCAATGCTCCGATAGATGCTGCTCATTTCTGGACTGTTGTTGAAAGCTCAGAGTACACTGTTTATAACTGGATTCCTTTGAACAGGGGGCATTCAGCGGCAGCCCGCTATTTTAAATCTTTTGCATGGTAGGCACGTTTGCTATACGGTCGGAAGTTTCGGGAGGCCCAGCTCATTCAATATTAACAGGTCTGTAAATTTCTCCCGTTCAAGGTTACGTTTCCTCAGCTTGATAATATATTAGGCACTATCATGTGTGTAGTTCTGGCCTCCCATAATTTTTATTCGTGCATATCAGACTGGACTTCGGTCCCGAAAATTCTTACCTCCTTGGAGCTTGGAGCATGACTGTTATTGTCCCCCAAAAGCGGTTCAAACACCGTGTGCTATCACACAAGCTCTATCGTATGCAACGGCACTAGTCGTGGCGCAGGTGAATGCACCGTTCACCTTGCGCACCATCAGTCTGATCATGAACACTGCGTTAAGGGGAATACGGTGGACGTGAACGCTTCAAGTCAAGGACAGAAATTACTGCGCACGGTTGACGGCATACCATCGTAGTGCGTCCTACGTACTTCTGGTGCAATTAGAAATGAATTTCCTAATTTGTCGTAAGGTCTCGATGTGCACTGTGAATTCTTGTGTAGCCTGGTGGCTTCATCGTCGTCCCTGATCTCTCCGACTTGCTCTGGATGTGAAGTGACACTTAATCGCCATCCAATCAGTTAATCATTCCGACTATTCACCGCCTCTCCCACAGCCCAGAAAGAATCTCTTTGGGTTTCTATCCGCCTCTATTCTTCCAAGGTCCCGCTTCTTCCGCT
This sequence comes from Desarmillaria ectypa, assembly GCA_030407005.1. Lineage (NCBI taxonomy): Eukaryota > Fungi > Basidiomycota > Agaricomycetes > Agaricales > Physalacriaceae > Desarmillaria > Desarmillaria ectypa. Next base: position 3,951,850 of record JAUDYN010000003.1, on the reverse strand, counting down.
TTCTCGTAAAACTACGTTGGACATTGTTTACAGATCGTTACCAGAGGATCGATATACTGAGTCTTCGGATGATACCCGCACAGCATCCAAAAGGAGCGCCACATATGTGCTGTCGCACTGGTACCTCTACGTTTCTTATGTCTACTACCTTAGTACCTGGACCCTTTGGTGTACGCCATCAAATACGCAAATCAACCAAATCCTGAATCAAAATTTCCAGACTGTGGTTTACCCGGTTCTCCCAGAGGTAGGTTTTACAGCAACGCATACAACTTTCCGACCCTCGAAGAAATCACAACTTGAAGAGCCTTTTGAAATCGACGTCAACTCGCATCACGTTTTCCTTTCTACGCAGGGTCAATGGAGCAACGGTAAGGGGGAGCGAACATCGAACAACCATGAAACCGGTCATTAAGTTGACTTCTATCTTGCGTGAGGGAGCATCACCACAGCCGCCTCTGTTACCGATGTAAAGCATGGCGCACGTCTATTTTTTACGGCCAGGTTGTGGACAGAATTTCATATCGTCAAGTCGGAAAAGCAACCCTGTGAGCCGGAGTATATGGAAGCTTCACGGTTTGATGACCCTTTTTCATGCGGTTTCAATTTGATTTATACCCATTTGTTTCTATTTTCTAGGGGCGATCCCGATGATGTTTTAGACTTCATGAGGCAGGTATCGCAGCCATTCCATATCCGACATATACCTCTTGAGGCCCCACGACCAAGTGAACATACAATCAACGATGGTTTCAATATTCCCCGTGTCTCTTTCAAGATAGCAAAAACATTAGTGATGGTCGCCGAGGAAAACACGCGTCGTTAATTGGATAACTACGGCGTTATCCGTTCATGCGGTACTTTTTGTCTTACGATCAGAGATTTTTTTTCTCTCCTCACAGCTCCTCAGTTGCCACGAATCACGAACTTCTTATTCGTGTTCAGTTCGTCATCTGCCGCCATTGCTGATGCTCAGCACTCCACGCTGGTCACTCAGACGTTATACCTGACACCAGTGTAGCGACGGAATGTTTCAAGCTATCTGGTCCATTCTATTCCGGCTCCGTCACAAGAAACCCGTTAGCGCCTACGGCGTTCGGACCTTGTTGAATCTCGACTGTGTGCCTGATTGCATCACAAGATCACACATCCCTCTCCCTGGATGAGTGTATTATAAAAATACCCCAGAAGGCATCGCTTACGTTGCTAGCCCGCATATATACTCAATCCTGGAGGCCACCGGTGACTTTCCATGCCACCCCCCAGTCGCAGCAGCATCCCACATCTTCGTCGCCGTCCCCCTTCGCCTGTCTCCATGTACGCAGTGCCTGACATTGGCGCTCCGAAACCACAGAAACCTCTGGTCAAGATAGAGAAGAAAGTGAAGAAATCAAAGTTACCTTCTATTTTCTCTTCACCCGACCCATCTTCCCAGGTCTCCTTTCCAACACTTTCCCCAACGTCGAGCCTAGGCTCATCTCTCCGCACAACTCGCACCTCGCGGTCTTCCTTTTCCCTTTCTCCTCTTCTGAGGCGTATCGGTATTGGCCGTAAGAAATCTGTGTCAACGGTGTCGCCGCCGCCAGTACCAGATATTGTTCCTCCGGTCTCCCAGCATTTGCGTCCTGATGAAAGTCAGCCCACATATACTCCGGAAGGGAGGATGAATTCGCATCGTGCTGCCGGGGCACCTCCTGCGTCATCGACGTTTCCCTATGGCACTACTCTTCTGCAACCGAAGACTTTAAATCCCCCCAAGACACCCAGACGGCCCAAAACCGCGCCGTCCGGCTATGTCCCACGTAATTTTGCGCCGGAACCGTGGTCATCCCAAGCCTCGCCTTCCGATAATTTCCCCCATTCCACACGATATCAGATGAATCAATCGCAGTTATCTTTTAACGACCGGTCCATTGCGACTCGATCCCGTACATCTTCAGAATCTTCCTGCTATTCTCAGGAAAGTGCTCTATCCGACAGACACCTCCGCACCTACAATTCATCCATGCTTCGCCCCGATGCCATTCAATCGTCGTCTCGCCTGCACCCGCCATTAGCGCCAGGAAGACTCCGCACTCTTTCCGAAATCTCATCGAAGACTCATATACCTGAGTCCAAGCCTCCTCCGATTGAATTCAGTTTGAAGTCACCGAAATCAGCGCCCATCACTAAACAAACGAGTCTTGATAAGATTAACCCTTATCAGGCAGTTACAACGCCTCCAAAGCTTAAGCGTCCCAGGACAGCACCGCATGCATTTGTTTCAAGGGATCCGGCCTTGTTCATTGCGCCACGCCCTGATACACCATTCCTTCATTACCTGGAAGGCTCTCGGGGTTACGTCGAGGTTTCAGGCTGGAGGGAACGTAAACAGGGCTGGAGCGGCGAATGGAACAGGGATAATTTGCAGGAGGTTATTGGAGTATTGCGAAATTTACGGTGAAACCTCTGGAAGGTCGTGAACATCGGGAGGAGTTATGTCAGTGATGCTCAATGTCTTTGTGTGATACTCATGACTGACAGTGCGCTCTAGATTTTTTCTCATCGAATCTCATTTGACATATTGTGCATCCATCCATCCATGCTGTTGTTGTACCACCATCGCACATATTCAAGCTACCTGTAATTCTAATACCGGATCGAATTGTTTATCGAGAAACATAGTATTGACCACTTTGATGTCGGTCTTATGACCATTGATGACTTGAAAAACAACCCGTAAGCATGGTCACATTCCTTGTTTGTTCACCAGTTTAGTAACGTGGTACACCGCAGCATTTACGCACAATATGATCGAATCTCGTCTGGACGGATTGTCTCGGGGGCGCGGTTGGTGGCTATTGGCTCTGACTAGGGGAATATTTGCGATACCTTGATATCTATCAGCTTAGCTCCGTTCGACTCTATTAATATGGCTATTCAGCTTCACAGATAGGACGACTTGTAACCCATAGGGACTTGTTCCGTGTGTCTTCCACAATATGTGAGGGATTGGTGATCACAACTTGTGGGAAATACGCTGAGAGAGTGCTTTTATTTCTATGCTCGCTATCGACCATGGGAGACCGCGTAGAAGGCGCCACTATGATACGTCCGTCCACGTCCATCATAAATACCGTAACTCGACATCAAGATGAGGCACATAAGAAGATAAGACAGTTTTGGGACTCCCTCCATCGCTGCTTATTGGTTCACTATACTTTGAATCCTGACGTTGTCTGCCCTTTCCGTCGACCTTCCCAAATGGTAATCCATTTCATCGTTCGTGCAATCGATAGAGCCACCGCCTCATATTGACACCTCTTAGACTCCGCCCCATTGACACGGGGTCATTCAGGATCGATTGAGGAAGGAAGATCGGTCCGTCGGTGATTGCTGCCCCAATGTGATGATACAGCTCCGTCTCACAATGAGTGCTTTTTGTTGTGCAGGGGCGCGAAATGCTCAGCATGGTGAAAATTAATTTCTTAATTGATTGAGTGATTTTATCATTATTGACTCACGTTGACCGGCTCGGGTCCGACCATCCGCATACTGGTCATCCCTGACCGGCGCCTCTTGACATCAGTCTCACTGACATCACGTTGGAACCATCAGTTTTGGTAGAGACGATACTACTACTCCCTAAGACTCTGACATGATGAGGAACAGTCCGTCTGTTAGACTTTCGTCGGGCATTCTGCAAATGCAGACACACTTGTTCGTGAAACGTTAATCCCAGGAAGAGGAGGCGGGTCTATCACCCGAGTCGCTATCGGAGCTCGGCCCTCAGGCCTGCATTGAAATATATACATCGAGAAAGAGGTACCCGAATTTTATGAGCCTGGGCTCCGAGTAGTAGGATCATAAAGAAAATCGGTGGCCGCCGATGAAAATCTTTTTGAGGGAGATACTTCCAGTCTAGTACAAATTCCAGATGGCGGAATAACACTGCGCCAGAGCTGATCAAAAATAACACTTCGGTATTTGTACAGCCAAGAGAGCCAAGGAGGGGTGTATTTATAGTCTTTCAGGCAGTACATCGGTCTTTCTGTCCGTGGAGTAAGACTGGTCGACCCACCCGCCTGAGTCTCCCCAACGTGAGAGGCTAAGAGCGAGGTACGCCGTTGCAACGGAGAATACAGCACCATACGTTAATAACCGTATCTATGATTGATTATAATATATTAGAAGCAAAATGTAACCACAAATGAGAATGAACTGGAAGTGCATACACCTTTATGTGCTCCAGCCATACAATTGCCTGATACGTACTTTTGCGTTAGGAATATTACACACGCACAACACCAATATGCGGTGAGGATATCATGCAGCTGTGCTTCCGGTGTGAAGGGTTAAAAAGGTTTTTCTCATGAATAGATTTGACTGTATCAGCAGGCTCTTCGCCGCCTTTTCAATACTATCCGCCGACCAAAATGTTGGGCCGTGTAGACACCATACCGCAATGGTCCACGTGAAGTGGAGGAGAGAGTTGACGTCCACCTGATACATTAATATCATAGATGTAAACAAGCCACGCTGCGACGTCCTGAGAAACCTCCTAGATACCTGCCGGAAAGAGACTGGAACAAGAGACAAACGGCGTGTGAGCACTGCCGTGTAATACTACCTACCTACCTACCACCGTTATCGTTTTTGATAAGACTCCATGATAATTGATAGACAGATCGAACCCGGAGTCGAGGAGAATGGGCTGGATGGGAGTGTACGAGTAGCAGCTGTGAATGAATTGAGGTGATGGTGGTGATGGTGGCAACATTCCGTGTTAGCAGTCTAGCCGTCACGGACGAGGTCAAAGACGAGAGCAGAGTCCGTCAGGTTGATGCGAACAGGCATCATTCGCAATATATATGGACCAGTACTGTAGAATAGTCAACAAGCGTCCTCCGCCAGCAACACACTCAAGTCTGAAAGCATACAAATGAACGAGGATGCAGGCAGTGAATGTGAATGTAAATAGTTTGGATCTACGGGCACACAACCCATCGACAGTAATTTTAGCGGAACTGAACATGATACGTTCGGCTCAGATGGATCAAACGGAAACCTAAGCACGGTTCTTTTTGGAGGAACATACTAGGGCAGGGCAGCGAGCGTCGCTCGCCCCGGTACTCCACGTTGGGGATATGGGATTCCCACCTACTAAATTCCACCGACAAGGAAATGCTTCATGCACACCTTCTTTGGGCAGCGTGGGACTCGGGCCATCTTATCTGTGCCTCCCCTAGGTTGAAGGGTTCGGTACAGTGGCTCTATACCCACTAGAACCTCGGCTTCATTCTTATGCGTCTCTTCTATCCAGTTGTCTTGCAGTCCGTTTTCGTTCCCTAAGCACGGTTTCGTACTGAATGTTACATCATGCAGACGCATCAATCCAAAGGGCGAAAACAATTAGAAGAAAATAGTACTGGCAGATTGTTATCACAGACGAGATACGTTATGGCTCAGGGATACCTGGGTAAGCAATGAGTCTCCTATCCAATCCAATTTTGAGATCTTCCTCATCTTTCACTGTGGTGTTCCATACAGTCGAAGAATGACCCACCATCTGTCTCGTGTATTTATGTATCGCATACATTGACCCTGATAGTCGAAGGTAGCATCTGTCGATGCGAAGATTTAGCAGGTAGATAGCAGAAGAAAGAATGTTGATGATATAATTGGAGACAAAGGAAAAGATCGGAGCTTTGCGGACCGCTGGCCGCCTTGCTCTTGCTGGCCGCGGCAACGGCAACGGCCACGACTCTATCTCTTACTCCCAGTTTAGTCCTGGTACCGACATTTTCTCGCTGTCAGATCTGGCAGGAAATCATTTTCCCTCGTTACAATGGGCACTATCCACGATGCTTTCATGAAGGAGGCTCTAGCGATGGTACTTCCGGATTCCTTTGCGGTCGAGGACGGTATAAACATCTTTTTACAGGCTCAAGAAGCTTTCGACTCCAGCGAGGTGCCCGTTGGCTGCGTTTTTGTTCGTGATGGAGTCATCATCGCCAAAGCTAGGAATCGGACGAATGAGCTCAGGAATGTATGTGCGTTTCATGTACTCAAATTCGGTTATCGAGACTGCATCTTTGATAGGCTACTCGACATGCAGAGCTAGAAGCTATTGACCAAATTCTAGCTGAGACGCCAAAGCTGTCACAGCACGCGTTATCAAACACGACACTTTATGTGACGGTCGAGCCATGTATCATGTGCGGGTCTGCATTGCGGCAGTTGGGTATCAAGGAGGTATTCTACGGGTGCGCCAACGACAGATTTGGAGGGTGTGGGAGTGTCTTAGGGACGAATGAGTACGTTGTCAAATGTATCACCCAAGCGTCACTCAATTTTGCCATAGGACCTATCATCCGGTGCATCCAGTCTACAAAGCTATTGGTGGATATCTGCGAGAGGAGGCTATTATGATTCTTCGGCGGTTCTATATAACGGAGAACACGAATGGTATGTAGCTGCATAGTCTGGGTTTTATACCTGCACTCATCACAATTTCCGTTCAGCACCAGTTCCAAAATCGAAGGCGAACCGCGTCCTCAAGACAGAAATATTGCCATAATAATGATCAGAGCTTGTCGAACATTTCGCAGGTCGATACCCCATTTCGCGCTGAATGATGCACTGGCCCTTAACCATACAAATTTCGAAAGACATCTATCGAGGTCGAAATTTCCACCGGGTCGTGATACAGTATAATGGCTTCGCTGTGACCTAGGTGGATTATGTCATTTCCTTGTGGTGTTACTTTTCAACTGAGGCGATTTTGGGTAAGGCCTGTTCTTATTGTTTCTTCGTTTCTCTTCCTCAACTTACTATCTAGGGCTTGTTAAATCCCTTGTTGTCCGTCGGTGATCTTGCCTTCACGTACGATGCAATACTGAACTCGTCATACATAATATATGTAATCTATGCTATTGTCGAGGCTGCGAATTCAAGGCATAAAGTATCCGAAGTCACCATTTAAACTCAGCCGACATTAGCAACTTCGTCGGTACCGACAAATTTGTTCTCCGACTTCAACGAGAAAATTTTCCATAGCGACGATGGATACTCAGCCCGTTAACAACCTCTCTCAGCTCCTTGAAACCCTCTCTGTTCAAGACCTTTTGGTGGTGGGATAGCCAATACGTCACAATGTCACGGCAATGATTGTCTTTTGCAACAGGTTTTGAAAGAAGCGCATGTTAAAAGTCAGACTCTGCAGAACGAAATACGTACTCTGAAGACGGCAACTTCTCCCGTTGATAGTAGTCCAACCTCCACAGCTTCGCAGTCCTCCCAAGGCGCAACCAGTGTCATAAATTCTGTGTCAGAATACGCCTTTGGCCAATCATCGTTCCTCGAGACGAAGGAATGCAAGGACAAACTTCAAGCGGCGGCGAGGAGATTGGTCGTTTTCGGTCATACCTGGTGGGAGAAAAAGGATATATTCGGTATTGAACAGGCTTTGGCACAACAAGAGCTGGATACTACCCTCGCGCTCCATTCTGACAGTTTGGCAAACATCGAGAAGATTGTTAAGATGAAGCTCGTTCTTGAACTCTACACCTCTCTCCCAAGCCAATACCATGTATTCATGGGTGGAACCATTCCGGGACCCTGTTACAAGATCGAAAAGATTGTCAGGATATTGACTATTTTGCGTATCTGATATTCATTTAGATTACAGATGAAACGTGCAGCAATGGACATTCGTCCAGGCTCCATCAACCGAATTAAAGCGAATGCTGCAAAGATCTGCGAAGGCATAGTTCCTCCGGACCGCTTCGGAGGAGACTTTGACAGGTATGCCGATCCGTTATGTCGGCAACTCGTTGGTTACTAGCCGAACATCATGGCACGGGTGTGCCCATGTTTATATGAGCCCGGGAAAAGAGTCGGCGGGGATAGTTTATTCAGAAGTCCCAAATTTTGAAGGTATGTTGCAATCTTCCTTGGAAAAAGTAGCGCTAACAGGCTCCCAAGATTCTGATCTGTATTCTTTGGGGAGTAAGCGCCTTTAGATTGAAACAGTTCCAGACGAAGATAACCTATGGTGGGCTATGGTCGGTCACAGAGGTAACACCGGCCTCCATCGCATTTGCAGCGATTACGGTAAGCACAGAACAGAGCTTTGGATGTCATGACTGATATACGCCACACAGCTCCGCTTTCCGCTCTCGGGAGACCCCTCCTTTACCTCAGGCAGAGGTGCAAAGTCCACGATCAATTTTTTTCCGACTTCGAGTTCTACGTCAGCATTAGCGAAAAGAAGCTCGCCGGAGGCTCCAAACCCATGTTGGCCACCGTTCAACTCTTCAATAAACAAATCTTCCCCACCTCTAGACACGTATCACCAGTGGTATCGACTTTGAAAGCCGATCTCGAGGAGAACCCCGAAGAAGAGGCAATTTTGAGAGGACTAGATGAGGTTGACGCCGAGATGGACTCGGATGAATCCGGTTTCGATAGTAAGGCACCCATCGTCAGCGCTCATTCTCTCAACCTCCAGGTTGACGCTCGGGCTGTACCCACTCCCATAGTCGGGAGCGTTAGCGAGACCACGTCTGTCCAGAAATAAATCTGGATGTAGGGGCTCCAGCATGCTGCAATGCTTGTGGTCAAAGTCTTGCAGCACGAAGCGATACGAATGATGAAGCAATTGTGCATTACGGCCGATAATTCCCGAGGTACCAAGAAATCTTTTTTTTTTTGGCCGCTCGTCGAATTATTCAATGGCGTCTTTTCGTTCTTGCTTTGTTTCCTGGGTCCTGCTTTCTGGTCTGAGTCTCCTTGTGCGCGCAGTGGTAGATTTGGCTGGATTGTAATACTGCGTACCTATCTTCCAGTTTATGGCACCGTCTTTGTACTGCTGTATCTGTCGTAGTGATATTCAGGATGAGATCTATGTTATGACAAAAAGAAATCTGGTAATGCAGGCATTGCATTGCCGTTTGAATCATCCAGATATCTAACCCGGCAGTGAAAATAGACAAGAAGTACAATATGTAGATTCTAGTAATGTCATACTATATCTATTTTGTCATCAGTTTTGTGCATGCCTTCAAGGCCATCATCGCAAGGTACATGCGGAGGCTCGCTATTCATAGCACTCTCCCCAACGGCGCTCCTAGAGTCTAACTGATTCAGACCAGAGGAGTGTGCTGTCGTCCGCACTCCTATTCTCAAATCGCCAAGTGGATATGATGTCGTAGTGATGATATGGCTATGATTTCCTAGGTTGCCCGCTCTTACGGCCCAATCCTGTATTGTATGCTGAAATGTCTCAATGGACACGTCAAGCGTTGATCGCAGGCAAACAAGAGTAATAATCAGCGTAGGGTATATTGCCTGTAGATGAATGAAAATGGTTGAACACGGCGAGGAATACGAGGAGAATCATCTTATACGTACCGTCAGCTGTGAAAGAACGTCTATTACGATGTAGATGAGGTTGTTTCCGCATACGAAAGCTATGATAGCTACAAACTATCATGTGATTGAGTTAATTTTCTATAAGAGGGAGAAAATGTTACGGACCCATGTGCAGCAGTAGAAGATGCCGGACTCGATTAAAATTGCGAGAATGCCGTTTTGTCTCCGTACTCTAGTCATGAACGTCTCGCCTGTTACAGTACGGATGAATTTATTATGCGACCTTGGCCACGACGACAGAATTGAACATGAGCTTAATAGAGAACAGGACCCGCAACATACCATGTACGATAGGCGACGAGGGACGTAGCCCAGATATTCGTTATTAGGGTCGAACTTATGAAAGCGGTCGCCCAAGCGCTCAAAGAAGGATTCTGGAAGAGAGTGAAAGCTGGAGGAGCCATGGTATATACTTGAATTAGTCCGATAGCGGCGGCTGGATTTAGGGAAGCATGAGAGAAATAGAAACAATGAACGTCTTTACACTTACTTATGGTGCCGGTAAGAAGGGTAGCGGTTGTGAAGATTATCCACCATTTCCGGTTCCATAATATCCAGGCTCTCCATATAACGATTCCGTCCCCGATCACAATCTATGGGACGTCAGTACTTTTCAGCAAGGAACAGAGAGAGTGTGTGTACGTTGACAGACTCCAGCAATATTTGCAAATATATATTTGGTGCGGCGTTATCTTCGAAAGCTGTAGGATTGTCTGCGGCATGCTTATGGAGAAAGGCATTGAAGTTTTGTTGAAAGCTGATCGACATATGTGATGTCGCTACTATCCACATTATGGAGTTTAACACGGCCATGGCGACGATAACTTTGGTCTTTTTCCTTTTGAACCTGTGGAGAAATTTTATTACCAGTGCACAACAACAGTGATGCATGGGAAACTTACAGCAAGAGATACATCGACACTAGCCAGAGAACGGTGTACATTCCTGAAAAATCTTTTGTAAATACACCTTAGGCGGCTATGATTGGACGAAAACATACCGTGGAGTAGGACTTCGAGTCCGATAGCGATGAAATAGGCCTCTGCAATCAATAAGGGCTTGTCTAAGAGGTATCTTCTGGAAGATGTCGGGGAGAAGGGATTTCAGGATTACAGTAAGTTTAAATAGAGCTGCAAGTCAGTGTCAGGGATCAGCTCATGCGGAATGCTTCGTAGGGTCAAGGCCCTCAGCATATGCACAGTGAGCAATGTAGCTGGCAGATGGAATGGACGGAACAAGGCCAGGTGATTCGGGGAAGTGTGAGAGCAAGGCCGCTGAGATACATGACAGACGCTAGAAGGCATGCTACCATATATATGCACTTACCCAGCGATCAACTCAAAATACTATTTACATTTATTGGTGTAGTGACGGACCTAAACTGAGCAACTTTTAGCGAACGATAGCGCGAATTGAGATTGATGTCACTTATCTCAACTGATTATTGTAGAGAAAGATGACATCTCCGGTATCGATTGCACGTGCACTATATTCACGAAATACACGGAGATCAGAATGTCCGTGCTACGCTTCACGAAGCACGGTTCGGATGTTCCCCAATACCTCGAAAATTACGACTCGGCGTCACAGCAATAGCAGCAGATCAAATGACCATTGCGCAGCCTTCTGCATGATCTTGAAAACATGAAGTACACAGCCACTGAAAGAGAGAAGTAAATCTCGTAGACCTGAAAAAATAATATGTAGGTGGAGGCCAATTCATAGATAGAAATTGATATTTTCCCAATTTAAAAGGTCCCTATTAAGCAAGGAAGGTTGAGGAGGTTGAGCTGATAGCGGGGTTCGTGTTTGGACTCGGACCGTGAAAATCCGATCAAGGCCCGGGACTTACCGTCTCCGCGATGTTCAGCTTTTCCTGGGCCGAACCATCATGATCCATTTGATCACTACGTCGCGTCTTTCCTGGAGCCCTTGGGAGTCGCTCTCGCAAGAAATATTCAAACCGATACCGATGCGACAAATTCGGGCTTCACCGTAATGGTCGAACACACGCGAACTTGAAATACCTCCATCTCGAGATCTTGGAACACAGTGGGCAATGGGAAATCTCAGCACTTTCAAAGGAGTGATTATCAGAGTTTTGAAAAAAAAATCATACATCATCGTTGAAAGAAATCCCGACGATGGTGCGTTCTAATTACCTGGCGCATATGGACGATGCAACCAATTATTTCAAGTCGAAGAAACCAGATGCTGGTGAGGTCTCCATTGGCTGCTTTTCGTCCGCAAAGGAGCTACCTTCTCCAGAGCTAGGAATCGGAGAAACAAACCGAGTAATGTATGCGTTCTCTTTTCTGTTGTGCTCGAACACGATAATCTAAACCGTGTCCTTTAGGCTACTAGACACGCGGAGATAGAGGCTACCAACAATATTCTGGCAGAGATGGCAGAGCTGAAATAATACCCGCTACCTAGCCTTACATTCTACGTGATGGTGAAATTATGTATCACGTATAAGTTCGCGCAGAAACCATTGGGCATCAAGGAGGCCTTTGGAATGCACGAGTGTGTTAATTGGCGTATCATCCGGGTGTCGCTTATGTTTGGCATAGGGTTGATCATCCGATACATCTTGTTTGCAAAGCCGCTGGGGAATATATACGAGGAAACCATTGTGATCTCGGCCAGTGATATATGATAGAGAATAAGAACGGTGCGTTGCTGCACATTCTGGCACTTCCCTCTTCGCTGAACATGCTGTTGTTTCCGGTTCCAGTTCTAAAATCGAAGGCGCATTTTTAAGACCAAGATATTTCCGGAATGCCGAAAGTGAAGGACGGCGTTCCCACAAATTGTGACTAGAAGGCTCGAAACCTGGATGAGAACATATGCTTCGTGGTGAGAGTAGCCTTTAGCCTTCTACAGAGTTCGCTGATACGCTTCGGCAATCGTTGCAGGCATTGGGTTCTCGAGATCTCAAGATTTCAATGCTTGAAGATGGGTAACCATGTCGACATAATAAGATCCACCCTTAATTCGTACCTTTTCTTAGCATGGAGTTCCGTCGATCTGTACCAATAAAACTGAAATATTAGCCGACTTTGCTCATTTATCTGTTCGACAAAAGGATGCAGCTTCAACCTGTCGGTGAATATAGTTTTGGTTCCGAAGATTACAAAACTTGACCATATCAATTTGTTATGAAGGCTACCCGTGAAGCTTCAAGATACTCAAAGAGAGATGGCCCTGGCGAGCGCGCGACCACGGCAGCCGATGGCCCACGGACCAGGGGCCTTGCTATGATGTGATCAGCGAATGTCATCGGTCCAGAGCGCAATATGTTCACCCAAACTCGTCCCTTCAATACTGCTCTCACGGTTTGTTGCCTTCAAGCGTTCAAGCAATGTCCTTGGTGCAGGCGACACCTTCAGCTCTGATACGCGCCGCCACCAAAGAAGACGTGGAAGCAGCGGTAACCGTCCTGACGCGAGCTTACCTGAACGATCCCAGTCTGAACTGGTTCGGCAGCGTCAAGAAGCAGAACGCGGTCACTGACATTGATTCCCCCGTTCCTGGAGTGCAGCGGACGGTAAAGAACCTCCGGTGCTTTCAGAGGTGTTTGGTGACAGTGGTGATGCTAGTAGGTGGGATTGTTACCCTTGCCGTGGTATCATCGCAAGGAGACGGAAAAGGAGAGCAAGTCATTGGGGTAGCGCTATGGCTCCAGCCCGGACAGACGTTTGACATGCCGTTGGGAAAGTTGCTGAAGGCCGGCGCATGGTCAGTGCTGAAGGGCTGGGGAATTCGAGGGCTCAAGGTATGTCATCGGTGTACCGTCAATGGAGACTAACGCTCACTTCGTCCCGTTTCTAGCGCATTTTTCTTGACTTCACTCCCCCTGTTGAGAAGGCAGTCTCGAAGGCCTTCAAGGCACGAAGTATGGATAGGCTCGATTCTTGGCATCTGCTCGAAATCGTGGTAGATCCCGACTGGCAAGGAAAAGGTATGATTTCCGGATGTTTGATGATTTGCCTTCACTTAATCTTAACGCATTAAATAGGTGTATCTTCGGTCCTTCTGAGGGACGGTTTTTCTCGCGTCAAGCATAAACCTATTCATCTAGAGGCCTCAAGCCCAAAAAACCGCGATATATATGCCCATTTTGGCTTTGAGGTAAGGTCTTTCTCACCTGGCATTCTTACAGGCGGTACAGCATACCTTGCCATAGGTTGACGAAGAACACCTATTTGGGAAGGGTCAAGCAGATTGCCATGGACTGCATGCCAAAGGCGCTGAAGCGACAGGTTTTTCCGAATGGGTCATGACGAAGGTATGTGCGTGGAACAGTGCATGTTTACGTTTGCGCCTGACTTTTGGCCATAGTGGGAGACGTGATATTTACGGTGCACAAGAAAGGAATAATTGACATACATCGGCAGCAAATATTATTATGCTCGCCTTCTCTGATGGTACAGTGGTGCTGGTAGCTGTTGCAGCCCTGTCAACTTTTTCCGTCGGCCGCTGTCACTTTAATTATAGCGCAGAAGTCTTCCATTGTGACGGTTATAATAAAGGTAGTAAAAATAGTTGCTTTGAAGACCAGAAGAGACAAGAGATCGGACATCATGGGGACTCGAACGTGAAGCTGAGTGCAAGCTAGGGTTAGGTTAGGGTTACTCTCTTAGACTCCTACTTTCTTGTCGTTGCTGGCCGACGCCGACGCTACAATGCCACGGTCTCGGTCGGTGAAAAATGTTTCTATTCCATCCTCGAGCTATTTTACAGATGCGGCGATGTCGCTGACACCACGGACACCCCAATATCGTTCTGGACGAAATGAAGAAGGGTACGGCCAGGTCGAGCTGCAAGAAATGCATGGCGACGAGGATGACGCACAGTCGTTGACTGCACCTCTACTGTCAGCTGGTAGTCCAGATATGGACCCAAAAGGCGGAAGAGTACGGACGACGGCGGCCGTCTCAAAGCTACCAATTGTGTTTCTCTCGGTCATTGCAGGATTCCTTTTCTTCCTTACGGTCGTCGCGTATTGGCGTCCTGGAATGCTAGAATGGTATTCAGGCGTGCCGGTACTGTCCTTTGAGCAGGTGCCTGTCTCGGCCGGGAACCCCCAATTTTCGCCTATCATCTCCACGAAAACTACACCAGTTTTCCTCTTAGTACTCATGATTACTTCGTTGAACTGAGCCAACTTTAGCGAATGATAACGAGGCTTGAGGTTGATGCCATTTATCTCAACTGATTATGATAGAGAAAGATGGTATCTCCGGCATCGATTGTGACTACACACGTACTGCTTTCATGAAATACACGGAGGTCAGAACGTCCGCACTATGATTCGCGAAGCACGGTTCGGATGTTCTTCAATCCCTCGAATATAACTCAGCGCCACAGCAGTAGCAGCGGATGAAATGACGGTTGCGCAGCTTGGACAATGTTTAGACTCGGACCGTGAAAGTCCGATCAAAGCCCGGGACTTACTGTCTCTGCGATGCGCAACTTTTCCTCCGAACCATGTCTTTCCTGCAGTCATTGGGTATCATTCTCCCGCAAGAAACTCTTCAAATCGATGCTGATGCGATATTCAGACCTCTCGCTGTAATATTAGTGAGTAATGGCCGAATTTACGCGAACTTGTCCAACCTTGGAATGCGGTGTACGATGGGAGATATCAGTATTTTGAGAGGAGTTTAATAATCAGGATTGTCAAAGTTCTTTTGAAAATATTCATACCTCGTCGTTGAAGGAGCCCTGATGATGGTGTTCTAACTTCCTTAGGCATATGGACAATGCAACTGGTTATTTTCAAGTCCAAGAAACCTTAAACGCCAGTCAGATACCCATAGGCCACCTTTCCTCCGCACATGGAGTTATCCTCTCCAGAACCAGGGACTGGAGAAACAAGCCGAGTAATGTGCGTGCTGTCTTCTATCGTGCTCGGACACGGACATCACGGTTAAACCGCGTCCTCTTAGCTATTCGACATGCGGAGATGGAAGCTACCAACAATATCTTGGCAGATACGAAACAATAATTGCTGCCTAGAATGACATTCTGCGCGACGACTTAATAATATATCAGACATGAGTTCATGCAGAGGCAATTGGGTATCAAAAGATTCTTATGATTCTGTTGGTGTATATAATGGAAAACAAGAACGGTGCGTAGCTGCACATCCTGGCTTTCCCCCTCTCGCTGGACCATGTTTTCGTTTCCAGTTCCAATTCTAAAATCGAAGGCGAACCGCGTCCTCGAGGCTAACATATTGCTGGGAAACTGAAGCGAAGGACAGTGTTCATGCAATTGGAAAGCTCGAAGCCGGGGTCAGCAAAGCTAAGAACGTATACTTCATGGTGAGAATAGTCCGTAAGCTTTCCGCAGAGTTTTCTGATCGGTCTTTGCAGGTGTTGGATTTTCAAAATAGATCCCAAGGCTCGGACGTGGGTAAATGTTTCGACATAATAAGATCTGCCTTGAGTTTATATCTCTTCTTAGCCTGATGTTTCGTCGATCCATACCGACAAGACCGTGAAAGACCATCCAACTTTCGGAACTCATCTGCATCCACTTCGACAAATGGATGCAGCTGCAAACTGTCGGTGAATAAATTGTTAGTTCCAGAGATTACACAACTTGAGCATATGAATTTGTTAATGGAGGAGAGGCGAAGCACGCATCGATGGTAACCGACGGTTAATACTGTGGTGTTGGTGTTGGTATTGTTATGGTGTTATGTGATCAACGAGTGTCATCGGTCCTGGGCGCAACATGCTGCCCATTTTATAAAGCCCTTGTTACCTTCAACATTCAAACAATGTCCTTGGTGCAGATGACGCCTTCAGCTACGGTACGCGTCGCCACCAAAGAAGACGTGGAAGCAGCGATAGCTGTCCTGACACGAGCTTTTTTGAACGATCCCACCATGAATTGGTGGGGCTGCGTCAAGAAGGAAAATGCGGCCACCAACATCGATTTACCAGTCCCCGGAGTGCAGCGGACAGTAAAGAACCTCCGGCGCTTTCAAAAGTCTTTGGTGATAGTGGTGATGCTGGTAGGCGGGGTTGTTACCCTCGCCGTGGTGCCGCAAGGTGACGGAGGAGAGAAAGTCGTTGGGGTCACGGTATGTCTTCAGCCCGGGCAGACGTTTG
The DNA here is from genome assembly GCA_030407005.1 of Desarmillaria ectypa. Lineage (NCBI taxonomy): Eukaryota > Fungi > Basidiomycota > Agaricomycetes > Agaricales > Physalacriaceae > Desarmillaria > Desarmillaria ectypa. The sequence continues at coordinate 3,935,309 of JAUDYN010000003.1, read as the reverse complement.
ACATGGTGTCGGGCAAGCTACTGAAGGCCGGTACATGGTCCGTGCTGAGAGGTTGGGGATTACGAGGCCTCAAGGTATCTCACCCGTGTACCGAAGGGAGACCAATACTTACTTCGTTCCGTTTGCTAGCGCATTGTTCTTGACTTCAGTCCCCCTGTTGAGAAAGCAGTCTCGAAGGCCTTCAAGGAGCATAATCTGGACAGGCTCGATTCTTGGCATCTGCTCGAAATCGCGGTAGATCCCGACTGGCAAGGAAAAGGTATGATTTCCGGATGTTTGATGATTTGCCTTCACTTAATCTTAACGCATTAAATAGGTGTATCTTCGGTCCTTCTGAGGGACTGTTTTTCTCGTGCCAAGCATAAACCTATTCATCTAGAGGCATCAAGCCCAAAAAGTCGCGATGTATATAGACATCGTGGCTTTGAGGTAAGGTCTTTCTCACTTGACATCCTTATCGGTTATACAACATACCTTGTCATAGGTTGACGAAGAACACTTATTTGGGAAGGGTCAAGTAGGTCGCAATGGACTGCCGGCCAAAGGCGCGGAAGCGATGGGCTTCTCCGAATGGGTCATGACGAAGGTATGTGCATGGAACGGCGAGTGTTTGTCTTGGCGCGTGACTTTTGGCTATAGTGGGAAACGTGATATTGTCTGTGCACAAGAAGGAAATCATTGAAAGGAGATTGGCCATGAGGTCAGCAAATATTATTACGCCCTTTCCAGGATGGTAGGTAGCTGTTTCTTTGCAGTTGCGCACCCGGTCAATTTTTCATAATACGAGGAGCATAGTATGTAAGTATACTAAGGAGAGACGTAAGTATCAACTGTAAGAGAATGAGCGTAAGGTATACGTACCTCAGTCGAGCACGATGGTGAAACGACTGAGGTACTTGGGTAACTACGGAGCGAATTTATAGGGATCGAAATCAAGGAGTGTACTACTGATATGGTAAGTAGGAATAAGATATGATCCAGTGATAAGAACTTAGTGATATATGTACGGCACGTGAATCTCCTTCTGTTGGAATTTGAGTTGAGCCGAGATGATGGCAATCCGGCATCATGCCGAACCTGCTGATTAAGGGAGAAGTCTTAGGAAAAGTGTAGAAGATTCTAGTAAATTAGCATTTAGTATGTACAGTCTACATCTGCATGCGTTTTCAGGGCTCAGCCAAGCGCAATACTATTGTGTTGGAATATTCGGGTGCATTTTAGTGATCCGGTATGTCTCGGCACGCTTAGCAAGGGAGGAATGGTAGAAAGTACTAGATTAAGTAGAAACAGTATAAATACATGCACAGGCAGAGGAGATTCCTCGTGACTAACAGCCTCACAGCTAGAGTGCAACTGCATTCAAATCATAATATATTGGCCTACATCGCGCATGTATTAACTGGGAACGAACTGCGACACCAACATTCAGTCGGCCGCTATCAGTTTCATTACAGCTCAGAAGTCCTTTATTGCAATTATCATAATAAAGCTAGTAAAAGAAATTGTTTTTTTGAAGACTAAAAGGGATAAAAATTCGGTCATCACGGGGACTTAGTTAAAGCAGATATGTAGGGTTAGGTTAGGGTTACTCCTACTTCACTCCCTACTTCCTTGTCGTTGCTGGCCAACGACAGCGACGGTACGATGCCACGGTCTCCGTCGGTGAAAAGTATTTCTATTTCATCTGCGAGCTCTTTCACAGATGCGGCGATGTCGCTGACACCACGGACACCCCAGTATCATTCTGGACGAAATGAAGAAAGGTCCGCCCAGGTCGAGCTGCAAGAAATACATGGCGACGAGGATGACACACAGTCGTCGACTGCACCACTACTGTCAGCTGGTAGTTCAAATATGGACCCAAAAGGCGGAAGAGTACGGACGACGGCGGCCGTCTCAAAGCTATCAATTGTGTTTCTCTCGGTCATTGCAGGATTCCTTTTCTTCCTTACGGTCGTCGCGTATTGGCGTCCTGGAATGCTGGAATGGTATTTGGGTGTTCCAGTACCGTCCTTTGAGCAGGCGCCGATCTCAACTGGGAAACACGACAACCTTAATTCTTCGTTTATCATCTCCTATGAGAACTATACCAGTTTCCCTCTCAGTACTCAAGACTACCTCGTCGAATGCTATAAGATGCATCCTGGTGGATTTATGTCGCCTACAAAGTTTTGGGAGCCGAGTGCGGAGGGAGTGATGGATGTCATGCACGGTGATGACAAGGATGTATGCTCAAGCACCATCACGTATATGCTGGATGGGAAGATGGGGCTGCTGGCGGATTTAGCATTAATGGCACAGGCAGCTGCACTTGCGCGGGAGGTATGTCTTGTTCAAATTATTGTGGACTCATATACTCACCCACGGCCAGCGGAATAGGACTTTTTTCGTCGACGATACCTACTGGAATAGGGGAAGGTTCGTTTTTCAGTTCTATACCGGTCACTCTCAAAATTTCTTGCAGATGGATTGACCATTTCCAAGACGTCAGAGAGACACAGCCAGGTCCAGAGCCCGGCTGTAAACCGCCACCGCCACAAGGTTGGTTCGAACAACTACCACAGGCTCTTCGACTCACGAGGGTCCTATAGAATACGTTGCTTGTCCTAGACATGCAAGGTGTGCTTCGTTTTCTTTCCTTGTTTGCAATATCTAATCCGTGTTCACAGACACTGGGTATATATCCTTCTCATGCGCCCGAAAAAACGGTTCTTATGCAAACCTCTAGATTATCACTTCGCGAACTGCGAAGTTCCATTTTGGACACATGTATTATGAACATTATGAAGATGGGTAAGTGGTGCTGTATCTCTCTTCTTGATGGGCCAGCTAATGTTTGGCATTAGATATGCACATAGCACCAACCGTCTTAAACCTATCTACGACTTCGCCGCTGGATCTCTGAGTGATGCAATAATACCCAATACTGAAAATAGTCGACTCATCAACTCTGCACGAGAAGAGGTAGCTGTGTTATCATCTACATATCTCTCTGCGCACCTTCGGCGTGGCGACCGCAAGCCCTCTTCGTATTCCTATCACGGGGGCTATGTCCCAACGAATGATTTTGTCGATGCCCTGGACAATGCGGCTAAAAGACTGCAGCGTAGTGACCACCCCTCCCTTGTATACCTCGCGTCGGATTCGCCGACGGCACTGCAGGAGATATCTAGCTTATTGCCCTCCGTCTTTTCGCTTTCGCAGAGTGCAAGCACAGAGCTGAAAAGCCTTGTCAGCCCGGGGGAGTATTTCCAACAGGACTTTGACAAATACGAGCTGGAGACAAGAGTAAGAGCTACGCGAGGCATGATTGTGGACTTTGCGCTCCTCAGTGGAGCCTGGAGTCGAGGAGGTCCTGACGCTATTGTTTGTACAATAAGGTGTGACAGTCATTGCGCTTTATTGAAAGTAACTCATTACTGATGAATGTTTATGTAGTTCTGCGGTGTGCAAGTTATCGGCCGTGGCGCTCGGCTGGGAGAAAGCTTTTGGACACCTCGACAACTATGGCCTTATCGATAGGCAATTGATGGGTTGGGTCGATGTCGATCAAAAGGGCCGGATTATACCAGAATGGGCAGCGTTCGATTTATTCAATTAATAGGTAACTGCTTCGTTGCAATTGTGGCAGCAAACCAATTTTAGCCCCATTGTCCAGACCTTGAATAAAGCATTCGCGTCGTTACCTTTTGACTCTCACCCTCATGTCGTCTGCTGTTCAACGTCGTAATTTCTCTGAGACCTATAGGCATCTCGCATCATCGAACGATGCTCCTCTCGACTGCCAACTCATCGAGATCCGCCACATCCTAGCTGATGCCCTGGAAACTCTGGACACGTTCAAGCAACAGTTGGAAGTGGATGATGAAGACCTGGAGATCCTCATGAGGCAGCCAAATGCCCATGAGGAGTCTACACTGGAAGAAGAAGAGCACTCCGAAATTCGTGACATACAGGAGTTTCTCAAGTGGCACAGACCCATCACGTCTGCCGTCCGCCGCCTTCCTGCAGAGATCATTGCAGAAATTCTCCTTCACGCTCGTCCGGGATGGCGTCAACTTGAAGAGTACCCAATTGTTCACAACACAAGCTGCGGTCCTTGGAGTTACAGTCGTGTCTCCTACCTGTGGCGCACCGTATCACTGTCCTTGCCTCAAATTTGGTCAGACCTCACCATCGATGAACTGACTGCAACCAAGTGTCGCACCCGGCTTCAAGTGTTGAAGCTCTGGTTGAAGCGTTCAGGGAATAAAACCCTACGAATGGTAGGCAATATCCAGGGTGAAGCTATCATACCGCAATATGAGGATATAATGCGGATGCTTGTTGCTGAGAGTCACCGATGGGATATCTTCTTATGGGACGTAGTGCTGCTCAGACGTAAAAGCGCCCCTGCAGAAGGAGACGAGGCTTTTTGTCGGCAAGAGACTCTCGCAGCAGAAGTTTGGGATGGCCCTGCAGACCAAGACCTTCTGCGACCCAACCTCCGGATGTACCACCTTGGGGGTTCCGATGTTGATAGCGATCCTTTCCGCCTGTTACAATGTGCGCCCAACCTCGAAGCTTTATCTTTGGGCATCGAGATCCAGGACCGTTTCCTCCCGGACAAAACGATGGTGTTCACCAATATCCAACGTTTGGAGGTCGATTACAGGAGCTTCGACTTGATCAAATATTTGACGTTGCCCCTGCTTCGAGTTCTTGTTATCACGACGTTCAGCTGTCGAGTGGTCGCCGAGTTCCTTCGTCGGTCACGATGTCCCCTGGAAACGTTGTCTGTTCGTGATCCCGTCCCTCTAGACGCGCGTATGGTCCAGGTTCTCGAGGCCGTCCCTACTTTAAAGGAACTCCTCTTATCCTGGACACAAGAATGCGCTCCTGGATCCGCAGGTGTTGACAACGAGACCGTTCTTGAGAAACTCACTGTTAAAGAAGGCCGCCCTCTCCTTCTCCCTTCATTGACTACTTTCTCGATGGACGTTGATAATGATACGGACCTCAACGCTTTGTTTGACATGCTAGAGTCGCGTTGTACTGAGATGGAGAAGCGGTCGTTGAAGAATGTCACTTTCACTTGTGATGACCTAGACGTTGGTCTTCCTCTGGTCCGCATGAGAGGTGGTCTCGCAGGACTGAAGTTCCGGCACGGGTTGAAGGGCACTCTTCTAAGGTGTGGGGTCCACTGCGAATTGGAATTGTCATTTTTGGACCGACGTCGAACCACTGCTTAGATAGCCTAGGCAAACGGACGTAGCTGAAAATAGGAATCGGATTGGTATTAATCTTGACTCGGCTGATGACTCTCACCCCGGAGACCAGTCTTATTTATATGGGATGTATACAATCATACTTGCAATCGGTTGCCGTCCCTTTAGCAAACTAATTCCTGACTTTTACGTAGATTGGCAAGTACTTAATCTTTAATACCGCAAGCTTTCCACTCGCGTGGTATCAATACATACCGTTTCTATATTTCACATTCCCTGTTCCGGAGTTCAGATGGGCGCGCTGAGCGCCGGGCATTCTCATGTCGTCGATCACACGCTAATAACACTGATTACATCATACTTCGATTCGGCGCCGTGTGTTTGAACTCCCTTGAGCAACCTTATTCGCATGTGGTGAGTCGGGCTTAGCTCACCTTTTTATAAGCCTTCCAAGCATTAAACCCAGTTGCTGATTCAGAATCCCCTCTAACCACCAAGGCTTTTCGACATCCAGGAGAATTCCACGCCATCCCAGTTTTCTGACGTTACGACGTCATCTTCATTCTAGGCACCTTAGGACTTGCGTAATGGCCCTTTTCCCTCAGGAAATCATCGACGCGGTCATCGATGAAGTGCAGGATAGTTCCCCCTCCTCCTACCGCCACAGCAATCTATCCTGTTGCTCCCTTGTTTGTCGTTCTTTTCTCCCTCGATGTAGAAAGCACCTATTTTCCTCTATCTCTTTGACCTCCGAAGGACGTCACTCGTGGAATAAATTTCATGATCGCGTCTTCAAAGCATCTCCCGAAATCATGTGGATGATCTCCTCCGTCGCATTGAGTTCGGGAGATGAGCGTGATGCCGAAGAGGAGATCCTATGCACTCTTCTCACAGCTATGTGCAATCTCCGGCACATCGAGCTGTCCTCCGGGTTTCAGGGAAGCGCAGTCCTCAGTGCACTGAGATCTCATGCAAATAGCATCATATCGTTCCGGTTCACCGATATCATATTCCAGGACTCTGCGAAATTTTTCGACTTCATCGCTACGTTTCCTAACCTTCGCTTCCTCTCGATTAAAGATTTGGATTATAAAGAAAGGGTATCAGGAATGGCTGTGGGACGTAGATACGAGAGCCCTAGACGTCTAGAGAGTCTTTATTTCCATACGACCAGCTATACGCGAATAGCTGCGTTTCGGGAGCTGGTCGATCAGGGGGATATTTCCCACTGTTTGCGTCAGTGCGGTCTTAGTTTATGGGACCGAGACGATATCATGAGAGCGAAAGTGATCTTGAACGACTCGTTCGAAACACTCGATAATCTCCACCTGATCTACAATACCCAGAGTATGTCCTATTAGCCTGTTCGCTTTATCGTTACGCTGACGACCAACAGTAAATTTCTGTGATATCTTAGATATCCTCGATTTCAACCTTTTTGATCTTCCCCATCTTTCCATTACGACCTTCCTACCGCCAAACTTTCGGTACACAGACTTGAACGAGTTTGAGCAAGGAATCACGAGATGCGTTCTCGATGAGCAGCTCGCCCTCGAGGAGCTCACCTTGCGTATCTATCCTAATGAGAACTGCGCCATTCATAACCTATGGAAAGTCTTGGACGCGTCGCTTTCTGGCCCCCGCTTTCCGCAATTCCGTCGCCTGACGATAGAGTTGATTCATTCCGACCGTGGGCTTACGAACGATGGGATGACGCAGACTATCGAGAGGCAGTTTACAGCGTTAAATGAGAGGGACGGTGTCCAGATTAGTTGCACCGCTCTTTCGGTAACTTCGATGATTCGGTTTGATATGTATACTGGCCTATCCTGATTTCAATGCTAGCCATTCTTGCAACTCTGAGGCTGGACTCTGATAAAGACTCTACTGCAATCGGGATTGCGTTTGACGCAAAAAGAGACAAAGCTAAAACATTTTGATGCGCTTAGACTTGAACGTTAACCTTCAGACATGCTGAATAAGATTGAATTCCGCATATTGTTAGCGTTAAAATGTAGAAGAGCAATCATCCATTGTTTTTTTCGGATATTGCTGTTAGAGCTATGTTTTCCGAAAAAAAGATATGCTGTCGTATACTAGAAGGAAGCGGGCAATGAATGGATGCGGCTACACTGTTGGCATCAGCCGTAGTATAGTCCTACACCATGAGGACTCACCTACAGCGGGACGATGGGTCCTATATACTCCTAGGTCCCGACAGAGATAGCAGTGCACAGGCATCTTTAAGGAGCACCGGAGGGGGCCGGGTTGTCTCGTTCATATCGAGCTACCTAAGAACCCAACGTTTCCTTACCTCTGCACACCTGGGTAATTGATGAAGCAGAAGAACATTTAAATAAGTATCCGAACATTCCACGTCTCCCAGCACGAGAAGAACGCACCGTTGGTAATACAGTACTCTCGGAGGGACATGGTCACCGTGCCTTGGAGCGAATACCATGCTTCGAACTATTGCGCTAGCCGGGAGCTATGTTTACGTCCCTGGTGTACCTGAAGAAACGGAATGCAGCTATATGATGGTCTGATAGAAGAGGTAGATCTATTGTTTTGCGATCATTTTGAAAGGTGCATCGGCCGGCAGGAAGGAACAAGACTCCTCTATGCATACTACAAGTACGAGATCCTGGACCAGGCACTGATGACTTCTTGGAGCATGGAAAGCAGACGCGTTTGCATTTTGCCCGAGGCAGTTGCTGTCATTGGTATTGGGATTGAACTAGACACATTCAATAGAAGCAATCTTGGAGCTCGTCGAACAAACGGGACCCGTGGCGTTTTAGTCATTTGCCTGAGCGAATGAACGGGAGCAGTGCATTGAAATGAGCGTGGTTGTCAAAAAGACTGGAGGTTGTGGAAGATTGAAGTCGGAGAAATTGGACAAAGGAGACAAGGTATCATAGTCAAAGGTCTTGACGTGCTTTTGGCCGTACCCGCTATCTCGATGTTCAACACTTAGAGAAAAAAGCACCTTTGTTGGAGGAAGTGCCAGTAAGGGTCGTTCAGGCTGACCACGACTGCACGTGCAGGAAGAGGGCCGTTCGCAAGCGTCTACACTGCATCGTGAGCTCGTCGATGTAGCATAGAGCAGAAGCAAATACCCAGGGGCACCTGTCCATTCCCACCGTTTTACGGTAGTTTTAGCCGCCTGGTCTGAATTGAACAAATAACTGTCGCAATTTTTCTGATGCATGTCAAAGAGACACAAAGACACGGAACGTGATTGTATCGCACTAAATGATCATCTCCAGATCAGGCAACTTGAAAGATGATTCTGAGAGTCACGACACAACTTTCGGACCGTAAACTGGACATCTTGCCTGATATTCGAGTGTCGCCTAAATCAACTGACCCTAGTGCTGCTGAAATGCTAGGGCTTCTTCCACCCCCCGCAGTAACGCCGATTAGTCGCGTATTACGCGCAAGACCAGGAAGCAGAGCAAAAAATCACGAGGAAGACGAGGATGGAGCAGCTGCAGAACGAAAGCCCTCCAGGATTATACATGTAGAGAGGAAGCAAACAAATGGCAATCTGGATAAATGACGCGTCATCACGTGAAGTCCGACAAATCGGAGCTCCCGATTCTTTCCGAACAATGAGGAAACGACAGAGGGTTATAGCAAGGTGTAACTGTCTTGAGCTCTGGACAGGCTATACTCTGGGTCGGCATTAGTGAGCCCACGGCACGCAACAGCTTCACGGCAGCGTCGATGCCGCTGAACATACTTCAATCCCGATGTTCCGAGTCCTATGTATATAGGATTACTCGGTTATTATGCTCCTTCAAAGTCCTGTGGGAAAATCTTTTTGGTGCGGCTTTTGCCGAGCCCACCTACCCGACTCGTGGGAATTTTCTATTCGAGGCGGCTTTTGCCGAGCCATCGGGCCGATGCTTTTTTCAATTTATCGCGGCCTTGTCCTGCTCGCCTGTTCTTGTATTAACGTATCGTCTCATCTTTATTTCTTTTTTAAAGCTTCTTGTGTTTCTCTGCGTTGTCTGACTTCTTTTTTTTTGGCATTGCATGGGAAACTTGTCTACATAGCTTTCTGCGCCGTTCTTTTTTTGTCTCCGCTCACTCCGTGTTCACCCTTTCTCTGTTGTCCTCGTCTGTCCTCTTCGTCCGTTCCAAGTCCTATGTATATAGGGTTACTCGGTTATTATGCTACTTTGAATTTTCTATGGGAAAATCTATTCGTGGCAATTGCCGAGCCTACCCTGCTTGACTCGTGGGAACATTTCTATTTGCGGCGGCCGTTGCCGGGCTTACCTGCTTTCACTTACTCATGTGAACCTTTTCTATTCCTGGCTGCTGTTGCCGAGTCTACGACTGTTGCCCTATCTGCCCTGATGATATGCGTATTTGCTGGATTAGTTATTCTATAATCTTAGCAGCCCTATTATTCTCATGCCAGTCTTTGCCAATGTTTTACTTGTCTAGATATGTTTGAGGCTAACGTATGATCTTTGTAAATATAAGACTGAGAAAACGCGAGCTGGAGGCGGCTGAAGGCTTCCGCTGAGCAAGTCTTTTTCAAACAGGATGTGCTGGTTGTACTCATCAAAGACATAGGACTTGGACCCGCCACGCGCAGGGTTGGCCCACACCTCTGGTCTCCCTATTGGTCTACGCACTCTGTACGGTACGTAGCAGGTAATATTTTCTTGTTTGAGACCTAATACGTATATGCAGGGGCAAACAATTCGAGTGAAGAGCACTCTGAGATTTAGATTGTCAAAATGCGAGCATTTTGCGCCACTAAGTACTTTTCCCACGTCTGATCAAGGTGTATCGTATTAATTCCTCTTGAATGAGCAGTTACCTAAAGCCACTAAGTCAACAAAACGGATACAGTTCGGGTACAGCTCAGTTTTTCATACAAGAGGAAAGAATCGGGGACCGGCAACTGCCGCTACTGGATTCTTATTACGGCTCGTTCGAAACCAACATGGCGAACATCATACGTTCTGCAAAATCTGGGAATGACTGGACGACAAACAAGTTCTACGCGTTTAATATCACTGTTGTAACCGAGGGCCTGGCCACTTTTTTTCGGCAATCCCAACTTGTCCGCACCCACAGTAGATCCTGTCATTCTCAACAATAATCAAATCCAGTCGACTCTTCTTCCATTACGTGAAAGATGCTATGATGCGATTCCCCTCAGGTGCACCAACGGCATCTTCCGTCGAGGATTTCGCCTCGTATCTCCTTGATTTGTTGGGCTATGGAGAACCGATCGTATTGTACATCAACGGATGGAGACAGGCTTCATAATATGTGGCATCTGCGTTGATGCTAAGCCAGACATCTGTGTTCTGGATGACAACGAGTATCTCCTTCTTGTACAGGGGGACAAAGTATATCGTACAGTGTCAAGAAAGTAATTACTAATATCAACGATTCTCAAGTATCGCACGTCTGCGACGATCCAGAGCCCCAGCTCATCCCAGACGCGATTGCGGCGTTTTATGAGAATAACAGGCATCGCAGGCTGGCAAGACTCCCGGTTATACAGGTCAAAGCATCTTGCTGGGTTCACTTTGAGGGGAACTGTCCCGACGTTCTACAAGATTCCGGTCACTGCTGACCTCCTCCACTCTATTACGACTGCCCAGTTTTCTCCCCAGAAAATCGTTGTTCACAAGCTAATCCCTCCCGTTCCAAATATCGCCAAGTTATCGGAGAACGGAATGCGGCCTTTGGAGAATCGGCGCATCATTCTGCAGTATCATGAAGCCTTTAAGCAATTCGCTTAGCAGTGAGCTTGTTATACGGGTCACGTTAAACTTTAGATACTCTCGATTCATACTAATGAGGATAGAATAATTGCCCAATTTAATCCCACCCCCCCTTGCAGCTCCACCGGTACCTGACGTGCTTGTAATTTATTGATTGTCATCTATTGAAGTTGAACTGTTTCCGATTTTTACGTTGATTGGTAAGGATCCTTACCTGATAAGTACTTAATCCATTACTCGCGGGTTCTTCGGAGGATACCGATACCTCTGTACGTTTCATATCCCCCTTCCGGAGTCCAGATGGGCGAGCGCTGAGCATTGAGCACTGCTAAGCAAGCATGTTCACAGGATGCCTCATGCGGCCCGGCTCACCGTTTATAAACCTTCCAAGCCTTAAACCAGTTGAACCTGGATTCCCTCTCATCGTCAAGGCCTTTCGAATATCCACTGAGTATTCAACTTGAAGTCGTCACTAGGTACTCCCCTACTCTTGGCCCTTACCAGAATTCTGATGTTTCAGTGCATCTGCATTTTCAGGCATCTCTGTTCTATGGCATCTATCCCTCAGGAAATCATAGACGCGATCATCGATGAAGTGCAGGATATTTCCCCTTCTCTCTACCGACACAGCAATCTATCTTGTTGCTCCCTCGTTTCCCGTTCTTTTCTCCCTCGATGTAGAAAGCACCTCTTTTCTTCTATCATCTTGACTTCCGAAGGACATCACTCGTGGAATAAATTCCATGATCGCGTCTTCATAGCATCTCCCGAAATCATGCCGATGATCTTCTCCATTGCATTGAGTTCGGGCGACGCCGAAGAGGAGATCTTATACACCCTTCTTGCCGCTATGTGCAATCTCCGGCACGTCAAGCTGTCCTTCGGGTTTCAGCCTCAGGGAAGTAGGGTTCTCAATTCATTGAGATCTCACAAGGGAAGCATCACGTCGCTCAGGTTCACCGATGTCACATTCCAGAACTCTTCGATGTTTTATGATTTCCTGGCGGCCTTTCCTGAGCTTCGCTTGCTCACAATCAAAGATATGGATTATGAAGAAAACACGGAAGGAGCTATGGTACATCAGTCCAAGAGTCCTAGACGTCTGGAGACTTTTTATTTCCACGCGACTAGCTATACGCGAATCGCTTCCTTCCGGGAGCTGGTTGACCAGGGAGATATTGCTTCTTTCCGTTATTTGCGTCGGTGCGGCCTGAGTTTATGGAACCGAGAGGACGTCCTGAGAGCGAAAACGATCTTGAGCGACTCGTTCGAAACACTCGATAATCTTCATTTAATTTACAATACTCAGAGTACGTGCAATTCCTTCTCTGTTCATTTCGCAGTACGCTGACAATCGAGTTGATAAACAGTAAAATTTTGCGATATCTTAGAAATCTTTGATTTCAACCTCTTTAATCTTCCCCATCTTTCCATCACAACCTTCCTACCGCCAAATTTTCGATACACAGATATGGATGAACTTGAGCAGGGGATCAAGAGATGCGTCCTCGACGAGCAACTCGCACTCGAGGAGCTCACCTTGCGCCTTTATCCAAAGGAAAACTGTATGGTGTTCGCCACTCATAGCCTATGGAAGGTGTTGGATGGATCTCTTGCTGGTCACCGTTTCCCGCGATTCCGTCGTCTCGAGATCGAGTTGATCTATTTTTACCCAGGTGGGTTTACGAGCGACGAGATGACGCAGACTGTCGGGAGACATTTTTCGGCATTGAAGGCGAGAGACGGTGTCCAGGTTAGTTGCCGTTGCTCTTACGGTGACTTTGATGATAGTCGGTTTCGTGGTCTGGTACCTTGAATGTTGACATCATTTTTAGACTTGGAATTGGATTAAGGCTGCGTTATGTTTGGGTTTGTACTTGACAAAAGACGGTGGCAATTTGCATAACGATGTGACAACGGGTGTTGACGCCAATTGAGGAACCATAATACTAAATATCCAAGTCTAAGATATTACAGTGTGCTGATACTGGGTGTCCAGACGACGCAGGTTGAACTCGATTTCGCATAGTGTTAGTAGTTACCATACATGTGGAAAAGCAACCATTGGCTGTCCTCTGGTTTTTGCTACCGCGGCAATTTTTCGGAAAGGAAAACAAAAACAACCCTGTCGTCGCGTCCCAGAAGGAATAGCCACAAAGGGATGTGCTACAAATCATTGACATCAAGCGTACCTAGTCGAGCTACACACGACTTACCTACAGCGGACGGGCCGTTCCCCCGAACTTCCTCAGAGAGTATCGAAAAGGGCCAGACTCAGTCTCGTTCGTGTCGGGGTTCCTGAGAACTATTGCCCTTGAAACCCGAGAGATGAATGGTAGATGCCTGGCGGACGGGATGTCATTATAACATTGGAAGAAAGATGCATTTGAGGGTGTTTCAATAGCTATTTGCCGAGTTCAAACTTCATCCATACGTCACATGAACTTGAATATGAATGTTGAAAAAAGTTGGCCTGCTGCTATGCCCGTCGCGAGCCTCGAACTCACATCTTCGGAAGAGTTAAGCACCTGACTTGTGGAATTCTAGGAATTCTACAAGTCATGTGCTCAGTCTATGTCTCTGATGCTCTAACCTATTGAGCTAGACGGGCATGGAAGCATACCAATAGACATCGATCTTATTGTATGTATTAGAATCACGGAGGAAGCAAGGATGACATGGGAAAAGAGATCCCATGTGCGGTCGGCCATAGCCGTCGTTGTCGTATTTGGCGTCGTTACGGTATAAGAACCATCTGATGATACACGGTTGACGTTGAGGCCTTGAATCATTTTGGGCGCCGTTGCATACCACAAAGACTTTCTCCCTAAACAGACTTCAAAAATGATAAGGAAAGTTCAATTGGCGTAAGTATTGATCCAGGAGTACCTATGATTCCCCCCGTCAGAGCTCTTTATCCAAGTGAACTTGCCGCCAAGCACGTTCTGTGCAGAACTACGATAACGCAGGAAGGTCACGCCATTGTCCACAAGTACGTCGAGGATCATTCAAGCAGCCCAAAGGTGTCGGGGTTTCCGTAGGGGAAGGATGCTGTTTTCGCTGGCGACTGTGGTAGCCGGAAGACCGCGCAAATTCCCATTTTGGCACCCGAGTTGGTGTCAAGTGGCTAGCACCCGCAAAAGTGATAGCGGCGCCCTTCAACTCGGGAAAATAGTCGAGCATGTCCGCTTTGAATTGCGACATGCTCAGCAACATTCGTGGTATCGCTCATCTCTGATAGCTATTTGAGTAGAGAACAATTAAATGATGAAACAGAGACGGCACCTGAACGACCCAGAGACGGCACCGAACTGACAGAAGAAGTACAAGTACTCTTCCTTTCTCCTCAAGTACGGACTCTTATTGGAAAGTTTCAGGCGCACAGTTCGTTGTGCGCCCAGGCCGATAGCGGTGACCATACCGTGGGAGTGGATCTCGAATCTTCGCCAATGACAGCTGCATACCTTGACCTTGTGCACCTGCGCTAAAAATTTCGAGAAACCTCAATTCCGTCGTCGCGAGCTGTACCGTGAGCATCTGGTACGACGATAAGAAACGTGATGTACAGAGGTAACGCAGCGTTCACTCTTCATTGCTTATAGAGACTAGTAAAAATCAAACAAGCAGGACCGGATTGTTCAAACTTGGATATCCAATCACGCACAACAAGTAGAGTGTTTAAGTCTCGAATATTAGAGATCTCCACGCGGCTCTCCACAAAAGCCCGGCCATCCTCATCCTCAGGAAATCATTCAGGAAAGATATAGTCGCCTCCTGTTTGAGGAAATTTGCGGGCATTCCTGCCTTTTGAAATTCTATGCGTGCCTGTCAGCAGTTAGGATCTACGTCGCAGAAATGAAACAGCAGACGTACCTCGAACGCACTATGTATATCCAAGAAATGTTCCACGGCACCATTTTCTGACGGGTAAAAGCTCCAAGACTCAAGCCCCTTTTTCTGGGAGATAATTCCTTCCAATTCCATCTCGTTCAAGTCTGAGGGCAAGTTCTTCAGGACAAGGGTGCGAGACAAGTGGTACACTCCAAGTAGAGCAACATCACATTATGTGACAGCTGGCGAAGGGATAGCTGGTAGAGACTATCACTGTGGTAGATACACCGCCTGGCCATCCCTTTGTCGAAAAGAGGGTATTATCGCCTGTAGTGGGTTGGCCTTGAGGGTATTGACGACGCCGCTGACATTATGACTCTCTGAAATATTGTTTACACGTACAGTGCGATAGAAAGACGTAGATTCGAGGGTAGTGACAGTGGAGAATGAACGACGAATGGTGGTACGGAGGTAAACCGGAAACATATCTGGGCATCCGAAGCCAGAGTTCTGAGAGTTATTACCCAGAACGCGGCGCCGAATTCCGGCTCAGCACTGCCGATATGCCGTAGAAACGGAGCCCAAATATCAACCAGATCTCGTATAACTGTTTCCTCGTCCTTCGCCCAGAATTCCTTTTTCTCGGTATAGCTTATTAGGCTGTCACAGTGAACAATGTTAGCCTGAGAACTAAGCTTCGTCCATAATTCTTGAAAGGACGAGATTACATTGCCATCCCGTCGAACTCGTCGACACTAGCCTTTTCGAATGATATAGCCATGGTATCGCATCTTGACGCGTCGTCAATGTCGGTACCCCAGAGTCTAGCAGTGGATGATAAAGAACGTAGTGATACCCGTAAACGACGTTATTATCGTCATTGTGGTGCCGCAAAGTAAAGGAAAGAAACAGTGAATAGGGGGCCCAAACCTAGCCAATGCCTGGTATGCCTTCGGGAAATTTGCTCTAATTTGGCACATAGGGAGGGACTAGGGTTCCGGTATGTCCTTATTACTGCAAAACTGTAACGACAATCAGCTTATCTGTATTCTTATGGTAGCCGTTGCTGTTCTTGACTTGACTGTTCCGCACCAGCGCTAGATGCTCTTGAAGCCTTCCACGACACTAAGTTCCTACTCTGCCAGTGGGCATCTATGCATAAGCCTGGTTGGCAGGGGAAGGGTGTGGTGTCCCACTAGTGATCTTGTCTGCTCACTTTGAGCTGTAGGAGGATTATCACTTATGAAGGTCAGCCAACGACGAAAGCCTTCGGTCCAGAGTACCCGCAAAAATCTGGATGTGTGCGCCCATTATAGCCCTGAAGTGGGTGATTCTTCCATCGGAAACTGCATCCGCACTCAATAGCGTCGTATAGATTGATATTTGATAAATGGAAAGTAGATCATTTTGTCGCTCCTCACAACAGAGGTAAGGAAATCATGGAATATATAGGTCACTATTATTCTGATTGTCATCAAAGATTACAAGTGATTGGATATGAATTATACCAAAGTCTAGACTTGTTGGCTCGCGACGCGAGAGCGGTAATTCAAGTGTACTCCATTCTATGAATTTATATCGATCTTCAAGAATATTTTAGATTGCCTCACTTGGTATGGATGAGAGCTAATATCGTTGCATAGGCACCGGTATCGGAAATGTTACTCCCCGTCATCTAAGACCTTTTTTGGGCTTGAAAGAGGTACCGGCAGATTCCTAGTACTGTTCCTGTGTTGACCCCATTCTTTGACCGCTTCATAACAACGGCGACTCCAGGCCAGATGCTTGTCCGGCTGCTAGTCAATCATCGGTGAAGTCTCTCGTCTTCTAGATGGGTCTTGCTTCACTGCGTTCACTAAAGATAAATGTCAAGGATAGAACGTACAGCACTTCTCAGATCAACGAAACCACCCCTGCGTGCCGATCTCGACATAATGCACTCACGATGGGTTCTTACATACACTATCGGACCTCTTTTCGACGACCTTGTGCCCAACCATCCGGGAAAAAGCCAGGGTTCGAGGACAGAACAATCTTTTCCCTCGAATTCTGGCCTGCTGTTGTTATCCACATCTGAGCCAATGGGGAGCCCTAAGGACTTATGCTATGATATATGCGCGCGCATACTTGAAGATCAAAAGAGGTACGCGAGTTTCAAACTATATCAACTTCATATATTGAGGCCGATGCATGGTAGGGCCCATCATTGACATCGGTCATTCATGAATTATGCTGTATACCTATTGCCTGCTCCGCATTCAACTTGTGTTTCATGCCACCTGGCAGAGTTTGCGTCACGAAGAAGCGATCCGCTTTAAGGCATGCTACCTACAGGTTTCTACTGCAAGCAGCTCCCTACTTCCTCGTTGCCTAATGATATCGCTACCGCTTGCTGAAGCGTACTTCATCGCTCTTGGATGCGAAGTCTTCTTGTATGGTGTGTTCTCGCCAATCGCATCCGTATGAGAAACCTTCATAAAGAAACATCTAGGAATGTACACCGCTCTCTGGCTAGTGTCGATGTATCTGCTACTGTGGGTTCCATACACGTATTTCGTGTTTACGTTGATAACTCCGTCGTAGGTTCAAAAGAAAGAGGACCACAATTATCATCGTGATGACCGTGCTGAACATCGTAATGTGGGTAGTAGCGACCTCGCATATGGTGATCAGCTTCGAACAAAACTTTCATGCGCTTCTCTGTCGACACGGTGCAGACAATCCCACGGTATGGGAAGACAACGCTTCTCCGAACATATATTCTCAGATCTTGCTGGAGGGTGTCAATGTATGTCTCGTTAAGCTATCTTACCCGAAACCGTTAAAAGTGAACACACATCCGCAGATCATTATCGGGGATGGAATCGTCATATGGAGGGCTTGGGTATTGTGGGGTCGGAAATGGTGGGTTATTTTCACATCCGGTACCCTTCTCACGGTCACGCTTGGTGAGCATACATTTACTCTTCCCTTACTATGTGACCCTGATGATAATCCAAGCCGCTGCTATCGGTATAATTCGAGCATTTACGATGGCTCCTCCAGGGATAACTGTCTTCGATAATCCCACTCTGAGCACTTGGGCCATCACCTTCATCAGCTCGACGCTGACGACGAACCTCTGGGCGACATCACTCGTTGCATACCGCGCATGGTGTGTGCTTGAATGACCTGAGAAGTTCATGTTCACATCACCTCCGTCAAGGTCGCATAATAAGTTTATCCAATCTGTTACGGGCGAGACGCTCATGACCAGATTCCGAAGGCAAAATGGCATCCTCGCTATCCTAATCGAGTCTGGTGTCTTTTATTCATGTACGTGGGTATGTGCGTTTCATTTGTTCGGACTTTGGGGTCGATTCGAGTAAACCAAACAGTTAGTGGCGATCATCACTTTTTTGTGTGGGACCAATGGTATCTACCCTGTGATAGATATCCTCTCGCAGTTGACGGTATAATGCCTATCTTTCCCCCCCATCTCATGCCTAACTACGCCTGTTGATAGGCTGTATATCCCACACTGATCATTACTCTCGTATGCTTGCGGTCAACACTGGACGTGGCTATCGAGACGTTCCAGCAGACGACGTATGAATGGACGGTAGGGGCCGGCACGGTCCGAAGTCCTGACGATATCCTCACCACGACATCGTATCCACTTAACAATTTGAGGATAGGCGTGCAGATGGGGACAGACGAGTCTGGTTCGGATCAGCTGGATTCTACTAGGAGCGGCGTTGAAGGGAGTAGTACGATCAGAGACAAGCCCCGGTATGATGGCCTTAGCACCGATGATAGGTTTGATGTGGTATGATATCATGAGACAGATAATTGAGAGCTACAGTATTGTAACATCAGTATTTACTATAATAACAATGGACGCATTACTTGTTGTCGAACGTAGATGCGATATTTGCCAGCGGTGCTAGATGGCAGATCGCACTGGGCAGCAAGAACGCTGATTTCAGGAGTACGCCAAGATAATTCCTTCAGGCTACACGTCAGATTCCTCAGGCTCAGTAAAGCTTGTAAACGAAAGCAATGGCATTGGTATGGATAGCAGGGAACAACAGCTGCAATATTTTGTGCCGTGAAGATATACAATAGCAGAACAACCATAAAACCGGCACACAAAACCTTTCAAAGGAATAGAAACCTACGCACTGGCGGATCAAGAAAAACGTAGAGTTGAGATAAGGGTCGATCTAGTTCTATCTTCTAAGATTCTATCAGATTTGCTTTCCTCTTGGTGCCGCTGCCTCCATGCGTCTAACTGCAATTAAGCCTGACGGGCACGCTTGTTGGGACCATCATCACCCACCGCCGAAAAGTACTCCTTGGAACCCTTGGGATCGGCCTTCATAGTCTTGTCACCTTCATGCCAGTTAGCGGGGCAAACTTCTCCATGCTTGTCCTGTATATGACGTGAGATGGTACATCAGGATGGCAAAAGGTTTGGATAACGCACGGTGAACTGGAAGGCCTTGATAAGGCGAATAGTCTCGTCGACAGAGCGACCGACAGGCAGATCATTGACAGTGATTTGCCTGGCGACGGGTTATCAAGAAAAAAAATTTGGTAAGGGTGGCGCTATACCTGAGGATACCCTTAGGGTCGATGATAAAGAGCCCACGGAGAGCGATGCCCTCTTCCTCAAGCAGGACACCGTAATCGCGAGAGATGGACATGTTTCGGTCGGCAATAAGGGGAAGCTTGAGGTCGGGACCAAGACCACCCTCCTTGCGGGGCTGGTTAGCCCAGGCGAAGTGGGAGTGCTGAGAGTCGGTAGAGACGCCTGTACGACACGCGAATGAAAAGGTGGAATTTGTTGACAAAATAAATCCGCATACCGAGAACCTTGGTATCCAACGCCTTGAACTCGGCTAGGGCGTCATTGAAGGCTAGGATTTCAGTCGGGCAGACAAAAGTGAAGTCCCTGGTCGTCATAGTGGGCCTCGACGTGGACAGAATATATACTGTTCAAGTGCGTACATAGGGTAAAAGAAGAGGACGACCCTAGTAAAAAAAAATGAGTTATCACAGAAATTTTTTTGAAAGGTTCGTACCATTGGCCGAGGTAGTCTGTCAAAGACACATCTTCAAAGAGACCGTCGACGACGGCAGCAGCCTTAAAGGTGGGAGCAGGGCGTTGAATGAGAGCAACCATGATGAGCAAGTGTAGTGGGTAACGGAGAGAGCCAGTAGGGTCGCGTTGTCACAATCACATATGTGATAGTGACAATGTAACGCCTTCTCCGATCCACTTTACCGGGTATGCCGAAGTGCCGGGAGTCTTTTCCTCCATTTGAAATGCGTCAGTTGGCTGCAAGGTATGACTGTGGCTCGAAGATAACATCTGGAGAGCGATCGTGGTTCAACCGTTCAATTGTTCAACGTGGAGTTCAAAGCTGAGGATTTGAGCCGGAACTAAGGAATTCATGACCGGGTGTTCACACTCTTGTACGGACCGGGATACCAGCCAGACAACCAGTTCTTACACCCTTGATGAAACCGTCGTCGGTGCAATTGCGACAAGATTGCACAACCGTGGCTACCCTGGACTCTCGGAAGCTCCCCCTTGGGAAAAAATTGATGACCAACAGAATCAGAGTGGGACAGAGAGCAGCAGCTTGTCCTAAACTTCGGGGTAGGGAAAGAGTTAGACGCTATAAGATGATCGATCCATCACTGATAAGAGCAAGGGCTAGGATTCCATGTGTAAATGAATATCATTTACGTTTTTGAGGCGCTCGACTCTTATCCACCATGCTTCTATTGGGGCTTTCGAATCGGAGGATCCTGGTTGAAGCCACCAGGATAAGGTTTGGTCATAGAGATTGGACAATCAGTATCGGCGGCAGCTTTCTTCCACATACGGACAGAAAAGTTGATGATTCGGAAAACAGTTCTTCAGTTGGAAGAACTGGTCGACATTCATTCCTCAATCTGAATCCTAAAGCCTTCTCGCTTTCAGCTTTGATTCTGCACTTGAACGGCGTCGGATGGCTGAATAAAAACGAGAGGTACTTTGAGGGATACCACTCCAAGACACAATGAAGTTGATTTATTACTCGATAGTCCCAATAGTATGTTCCGTGTCCGGTTTGAATGCAATGCCATCTTCAAAATATTTCGAAATATTGAAGACCGCTAATGCCGTAGCGCATGAAGTGAATATGGAGGCGTCAGCTGGAACTCTCCCTAGATCCTGCGTCAATACGTATCTTAAGCATGAGCACGAGAAAGTACACCAGGGAAAATCCTGCAGAATGTTATGATGAATCAAAAGAATAATTACAGGAACAGGAATCACCGTCTTCCGAATCCAAATGCCATTTTATAAGGATCGAATTCAGGCTCCTTGCTTTCTGTTCGAATAAATATTTTTGGCTTGAATTCGAATGGTTGGTCATAAACCGCAGGATCGTGAAGCATCTTCTTGTTGATGATATATTCATGAGGCTGCTTTCCAAATCTTCATTCTTTGCTCGTCTTTTCCTCGTCATCGCTTGCTGTACATCGTGGGGTATTTGCGCAGGTGAATTGAGGTTCGCCCTCGAAATTGTTTCACTGAACTTGCTTCAGAAATTCTGTGCATACGCTTCGCGCGGCATTACTCGTCCTGGAGCGGAAGGCAATGTCTGCCATCGTTCATTTTTAATATCTCTTACCTTTTTCATGTAGGTGTATGTATAAACGATTGTGCGGCAATTTCTATGGCTGCAAAGCCAAATATATTGACGGGGGAAGATGTGGGTCTTACTATTCTGCCTTGATTACTTTCACCAACTTATCCTGGGCGCGCTTTCAGGACGGTGGATGCACCCAGTGTTTTTGATTCGCAGAACTTGACACAACACTCTGATTTATTATCGGCAGAGGGAGGATAAATGGTCAGACTCCATGCAGGGTAGCTGCCAGTGTGTTTGGTGCATAGGGCACCTCGTGTGGTGAGTGAAACCAAGGAACCGCAGAAATTTAATGCTGACAAGTTCAACATGGATGAATATCCATATGCATCCACTCGTAAGTTTTCTGCTTCATTGGAGTCAGGTCAAGTTGTATCTACTTTGCTCAGGCTGTTGGGATTTGCAACTTCAAGCATGTGCCAGAAGATTCCCGAACCTTCGGTACCATCAATTTGGCACGATACTAGGATATAATTAGGTACTTTAGTAGAACATTCTAGATACATTCTGTAGTATTTAAGGAGCTCGTCTCGAGCTCTAGTAGCAAACAATTTAGTATTTTCTACTCAGCAAGCCTCCCACTGCAATAGTTACAACACAGGCGAAGGCACCAAAAGTGGGACTCGTAGTATTCTTCGATGCATACCCGTGGGAGAAACTCTAGTGAGCCCCCTTGCGATGACGTTCCTTCCAAAATGGCTGAACAAGTCACGTAGGTGGAGGCGCATAGCTTAGCCATTTTTACAATGAATATAGAGTTGATCCTGGCGACACCTTTGACGTCGGATTTGTCTAGAATCAACCGATTTACGACAATGCAGGTCAACAAATAGGTGTGAACCCACCGATACCTGCCGCTGCGGAGCAGCTGTATTTCGCGCTGCAACCCGTAAACGATGGTAGATCCTTCTTGTCTCTCGCGCCTAATAGCTGCTAACACCCTTGTAGGTCGAGAATTCCGGATGAATCTGACGACACGGTTGCAGAGGCGGTTCACATCGGTCTTCCGCAGGAAGACGAGGGAATTGCAGGAGATTGCCACTGAGCGTAAATCTACTGTTACTGAACCACTCTGGGTGAAGACGTCAAACAACCTTACTATAATGGTACATGGTAATGTCAAGTTGGGGAGTCCGGTTTGGAGCGACGGGGAGGATGGGAAGGATAAGGTGGTTGGTGTTATCAAGCCTGATTCGGATTATCCGCTGAAACGGTTGACAAAGAAGACGACTGGGAGTCAGTCTGGTAGCGGCCAGTCCACGAAAACCAAGGGCGGTACGACTGGTGCGACGTCAACGGGGTCTGTAAAGTCGACTGCAACGAAAGGTAAAACCACAGATACCAAATCTGTCGCTAAATTGACAAAAAGTGCTATCACCAAAGCGGCGAAAGCTTAGTATTAGATGAGGTGTACGAAGCAGTATTGCATGTACTAAATCATTTGACCAACGAACCGAAAGGAACCGAGCTTGAAGGTGATGACGTGATCCTCCTTTCCCTCTTACCACCATCATTGTTACGGTATTCAACATTGATTGACTGCAATGCCGTGTACTGCACGACATAGAATCAGGCTGCACGGAAACGATAGCCGGCCTGCCTCATTCACCCATCAAGATATGACGTGACTTGGTATCTGCTCTCTCTTGCAGGTCTCATTTTCATGGATGGTACAACCGGTGCGTTATGCTGCTCTACTTTTTCACCCGAAGTCCTGACTAAGAAATACTTAGCACCTGACGCTTCTGTGATAATACACAGGCTTGCCCTCAGTGCAAACCATCTTCCTCTAGTCCCTTCGTTCATCCGGTTTCGTCGGGTGTATCGGTGTGTGATGTGGGGTATAGTAACGGACGTATGGTATCATGGAACGAGGTCTCTGATGAGCTAGAAGGAGGTCTGGACTACGGATCTACGGGTACAGTCATCACTAATACGTCATTAGCCGACGTTGATGCCCATTTTAGGAAGGCTCTATCCAGATAGCCTCGATCACCGAAGGATACTTATACCATGGCCAGAATTGGCCAGCGGATTGTCAATGGCACGAACTCGCAGCATGGAGTCAACCCTAACGCGAACCTCATCCTCCGGAAATGAGGAGAGCTCAGCAATGTACTCGTCACAATTCATGGACAAATCTGCTTCGATGAAGGCGTCGCGGAGTCTGTATATGAAGGTCGCCGCAGGTGGAACACTTGCCATGATTGTTGTCATGTTTTGCGTATTTTCAATATACTGGGGCGCCCTGTGGAAGATGCCCGCTCATAATATACAGGGGTGGGTTGTGGTGAGTACCTTGTTTCTTGCATATATCTCGTGCTGAACCTTTTGACAGGACTTTGATGGGTCGACAGTAGGAAACGCTGTTGTACAAGGCCTCGTGTCATCGTCGTCAAAGGTGACTTGGACAGAACGGTCATCGAGCGAATTCTCTGGTCCAGAGGAGATTGCGAATCTAGTCGTTGATCAAAAAACCTGGGTTGCCGTTGTTGGTAAGGCATAATTATCTTTGTTTTCGCTCTATTCACTTGCTGAGTAGTCAATTCCAACGTGACGACGGCTCTACAATATGCTTTGTCGTCTGCAAACGCTTCATATGACGGTTCCGAAGCCATCACAGTCTATGTTGTTGAAGCACGCAATGAAAATGCATAGTGCGTAATAACAAACATCTTGTTACTTTCTCCCATCTTATGTTCTTTCCACTAAGCCGTTCTCTAATACGTCCATCTGTGCAAACAACGCTCGCCGCAGTCTCTCAGATCTTCGCTCAATCCTTCGTTCGAGAAGTCGGATCGTCGTCGTCGAGTGCCCTGGCTTCAGTATCGACCACTGCGCCCCAAATCCTAACGGAGCCTATCAGCTATACTATCGACAATTTACGCCCTTTCGATATACCTGTGTAAATTACCTTTCGTTTTCAGGGCCATACCTTCTGACAGGACTTATAGTGCCAGTGCCATCATCTTCGTCGGCCTCATCTATGTACTGGTGCTGTCATTCTTCATTGTGGTATGTCTCCCTTCTTAGCCTGATTTTTACCACCTGAGAATATTACCACCTAGAATTTCTGTGCCGCTGCTCGTGAAGTATCGGGGCTAGAGAAAGTATTAACGACAGGATCCCTTATTAGGGTCCGGATAGCCTCGAGCTTTGTCGCATATTTTACGCTTTCACTATTTTATTCGCTGCTCAGTCGAGCCTTCCAAGTAGACTTCTCCAGAGTGTGAGTTTCCGCATTCTTTTCCCCTTACTGTTACTAATATTGATACATCTTGCAGATTGGGACCTGCCGGATTCCTCGTTTTCTGGATGGCAAACTTTGTTGGGATGCTGGCAGTGGGTCTGGCACTTGAGGCCATGATGACGCTTATGACTGTGAGATTTGTCCCTTTCTTCATGGTTTTCTGGATTATTAGTGAGTAGTGCGCCCTCTTGCTGTTCACTCAGGCCTTTCTAACATGTGAGGGTAGTCAATGTCTCGGTATGTTTCATGCCTATCGATGTCTTGCCGCATTTATTCCGCTACGGATACGCGTTCCCATTTTATAACCTGTCATGCGCTGTTCGAACAATTATATTTGGAACGAAGAACCAACGTAAGCTGTCATTTCTATGCTGCGTGGATAATTATCTTATCTATCTTTTAGTTGGAATGCAATTTGGTATCCTAATAGCGTGGACTGCGGTATCGATGATGACTCTACCACTATTCCAGTGGCTGATGCGAAGAAAAGATGTTGCTCGATGGCGAGCGCAAGAGGTAGAGGTAGAGGTTAAATCTTCAATCGGATAGAGCATACATTTTTTCACTATTTTTCATTTTTATAATTAGAGGTTTATGACATTTGTAATGCTCATCTGCAGATGTTAACCTGACAGTTATGGTCCTGGGCGGTGATTGCCTTTTCTGACTATTAGTATCGGGAATCGGGAATCGGGCTCCGTGCCGGACTATTTATCTCTTACCCACTCATCTGAACTATAGAAGGGACACCTTTATTCTCTTCGCACTATATATCTCTAGTCAAAATTGTTCAAATCCAAACCTTCATCTGTCCATATATTTGCGATTGGTGGATTGCTGTCGATCACGGATTGGCAGGCGACATGGACATGCTCTCCTCCAAGTTGTCTTCATTGAGGCGTAAGCGACCATCTTCGAACCACTACCACAGGAGGAGTGGGATGCAGCCAGAGAGGTCATTGAAGAGAGTTCCACATGGCTGAACCTATCAGCTTTGCCGTGAAATATTTTTGGGCTGTGTATCAATGACTTCTTATTGTCCCGCTGAGCATTTCGGCATGGTTTCCATTTCTACACAGTGTTCTTGGTTGCAACCGAGCTTGCGGGCGGACACGTTTTCTTACTTTTCATTTATTCAAGAGGAATTTCAGGTGCAATGTAAAGCTGCGTATCGTTATTAAAGTGTCCTACACCACCACCTTGAAGCGATTTAGATAAATGTAAACATGCCCATTTTCAATTGTCGTGTGTTACTGTCGCGGTCTAAACATGTCTTGGCAATATAATTCTCGGGTCGGCGATAAAATTTCATTGTCCCGATACCAGTTGAATGCCAAGGCAGACTAAATGCTCGTGTTGTTTCCCATGTATCGGAATAACTGCACAGTCATTAATGATTACGGGAAAGGGCTCGCCAAATGGATTCTCTCACCTTATCGATACCAGCGTCGCTTGCCATCATTTTCTCGGTGTTATGGCTTGTATTGGGTACCCAATCGACGGTCGTGAGATTAGGTATACCACCCATGTCCTCTAACATCGAAACAAAGTTCCGTCCTCTTTTTAGATGTGTACTTCCCTGCATCTGCGAGGAGCCATCTGTTGTTATAAAAACAGAGACTGAACGAAAGGAGAATTTACCAGCGCTTGACAACGGGTATCCCCAGGGCCATTATCTTTCTGAAAGGTATGTTTGACGATTTTTCCAGGATCATACGAGTATCACTTACCAGCCCCCAAGCATAACTAAGCTTACGCCCGTTGTATCTTTCAACGATACCATCTCTTGCAAGAACACGTGCATTCGCAGTTGCGTACGCGGGAAAGTTGGCGGCCAACCCATACTTGTAGTTGTCAAATCCCTCACACTCATAGTTAGGAACCGGGCGATCTGGTGTTAACCAGCATAGAGATGCCGGATTGGCTGTAGTAAATATTTCAGTTCATGTAAGAGCTCTCATCACACCATGGACTTACCGATCCAGAAATGCAGCCGGTCATCATTCTCAGTTGAGATCCTCAAGGCAGCATAGCGTTGAGTCATCTGACCACCGGCTGAGTGTCCCCCAACGACGACGGCCTGAGCATGAATACTTAGCAGAATAACGGAAAGCGAAGATAGAGGATTCACCTTCAAATTTGGATATACAGTTGTGTTCATATAGTACGCCACTAAGGCATCGAGGACATAAAAGCTGCTGAAGTCAGATATTGAGTCCGGTGCAACATTTCGATGTCCGTCAACCCATGTCGTTTTTCCCCATAGGAGCTGGCCATTTTTCGCTGCGCCCGCTTCCAGGTCAGCTTCATCAAAAAAACATGGGCTCAAGATGGATATCTCATTGCGCTTAATGGCGGGATCATTGTGGGTGGCATTGTAAAGCGCATTGTTAGCCGAGTTCCAATCTGGTCTGGGTTATCGACGCGACGTGATTCAATGGATGGATAGCGCCCACCGGACCAACATGTTCTCTCCTTGCAGCAACGTCAGCTCGCGTGGTGGAGTAAGATATGATAGCAAACCTTCCCGTGTAGAATAATAACTGCTCTTGTAACTTCAGATGTGTTGAGGTCGGAAGTTTGGTATACAGGCTAACACAAGGTTTGAGTTGCCCGCCTGACGAAGGAACCAAAGCAAGAAAGGAGGCACCAGATAAGCTTCTAGCTCGTCATCCACAACCCAGTCCGGGTATGCAGTTGCGTCAATGACATCTGGGAATGACTGCCAGCCGTGATCGACTGACCCATCGACGGTCGGTTCAGTATTATGCTGCTGAGCGGGTGTGATACGGACGAGGGAAATGAGAACAAGGATGGACGAGAAGAACATGGCGGCGCGCTTCAACGTAGAGAGTTCCTCGGTCAATCTCTAATTTATAGTTTTGTGTAACCAATGGAAAACGAATGGAACTCTGTGAACACCCCAAGCATTGGTTCAGGTCCGTTCATAACTCTCCTTGCCCTGAAATGGCTGTGTTCGTAGTAACGCTGCTAGAAGAACCAACGGCACCAGTATGCGGGCTCTGACTGTGCAGTTCTCCATCGTTATCACCGTCTCCATACGGCCTCATAAAGTTCGATGATAACGGTTTCAATATTTTGAATGCTGATGCCGCACTTTCACCGCCTTGCCCAAGTTTCGCGTCGAACTTCATCAAATTTAATCGTGCCTGTCTCCGAGGTGCTCTGGAGATCCTTCATTTGCACAACCGCAAAGTATGACCGCCCTGGCTATGACCCCGGGATCCCAGTAAATATCATCCGTTCTCTGGTCAGGCCCATGAGAAGCACGCTGGATGTACCTCGTAGGAAAATTGAGTGAACATCAAAACACGGGATGGGCTCTGGAAAAAACACGGAAGTAATGGGGCACGTCCAAGCCTGCCTTCTCAGCACATTTTCAGCCTCTGTCATCGGCGGAGGAGGCTGAACCATGGCGAATAGAGTTCGTGAATGAACAAAGTGAAAGGCACCAGTGCTCGGAGACCGCACGTGGGGCCGCCGGAGGCTATATTTCCTACAATGGAGGTTTGAGATGTCGATACGAAAAACCGATTTATCTTCCAGAAATAACGAGAAAGGGGAAATACGCTGCGAGGTAATGTAAAAATAAAAAAGATAAGATATCTCAGTACAGTTCTGATACTTGAGCTGTATGCGTAGAACATGGGGTGGGTGGATACGAAAATCTCGTATACATGATATGCAAAGCTTGGAAGGATGAGGGTCCTAGAGACTGTTAGGTTGAGTGGGTCGCCGAATACAGTGTCAGTATGTTGGGGTAGGTCAATGACTCATTTGATGTCCTCTGACGGCAAATTTCAAGCTTCCATTACGGACATATGCAACGGGAATAAAGCTTGGAAGAGAGTATTTGAAGGCGTCTTTTTTAGTCACTGTTCTGGATGTTCAGCAGACATTTTCTGTGGCATCCTAGTATTGACATACCATAGTCCTCTTGAGATGTGCTTTACCATATCTTCCATTCCTGGAATATTAGCTCTTCCCTCCTGCGCGATCACTCAGTGCCTCGACTTCACAACATATCCCCTCAAGAGTAATTCCAAGGAGAGCAGTTGGGAATAAACAGCCCGGTAGGTAGGATTATATGACACGGGGCCTACCGCAGCTGCAAGCTCGTTCCGGACACATTGTTAGTCGCGGTAAGAAATCGGAAGAAACCAGTGTCGTTTGATAACGCGACGTGTCAGCTGCAAAGTATGGGAAAGATGTCTTGACTTTCTGGCACAGATACATATGAAGACAATATTGTGAGAACATGACGGTTTGGGTTCGTTGCGGCTCCGGAGGTGTGTCCTGCTGCCGGCGTGTTGTACAGACCGGGATACCGTACGGCGAAAGTTGATAAGCCGGTTCCGAGTCCTGTGTGTATAGGATACTCAGTTATTATGCTATCCTGAGAGACTCCTAGACTGGTGACCGTCTGTCTAACCACTCTAGTCGTTGCAAGCAAGAAAGTGAGAAGACAGACTGGTAAATTTGGGTCCGAATTTGGCTGGGTGGCTGTAAAAGAGTCAGGTGAATATCACGTGTATGCTTCGGACCGGTCACCGCGCATTTTTTCTACGGCATTTCTTACCATTACTCCGCTTCGTGCACCACGGAGAATCTCTCCAAAAGCATTTTTGTCCACACCTCGGCCCGAATACACACATGATATCCACCTGACCTTTTTACAGCCACCCATGCAACCTGTTAAATTCAGATTTAAATTTCCCAGTCTCTCTCATCTCACCTTCTCGCTTGCGACATCAAGTATGTAGGGCATCTCGACTTGGAGGGATACATCGAAATCCTGGTATGTAAAATTTAGCCTCACTATCGTTGTGCTATTCACTGACACACTCCTCCAATGCCTTTGGACACTAGGTTTGTCTGACCTGAAACAGTCATTACCAGGAATGTGCGGAGAAGGAACAACAGCAAATCACACCACTAATTTATCTATAGATAGATGCACTCTTTCATCCACGTTTATTTTCCTGTTGACAAAAAAAATACATGGACTCGGATCTGCTATGCGGACGCGTTGGCCCTCACTAACTAGCCCCATTCCGGTCATTGTCATCTCCCGCGTCGACACCGGCTTCAGAGGATAGTCATTATAACATATTTTGGTTTGTCTCTACTGGAACTCAAACACACCGGCACAACATTTGTTGTCTTTCACCAGCCGGCAAATTGTTCGTACAACAGCCTTGATTTAGAGATGCAGGGAACTCCCGTATACAAAGGAAGAAGTTGCCAATGAATCGGCATCACGGATGAATAGGAAGACGTGCGTATGGTATATTAATGGATTGTATTGAGCGCCACGGAAGATGATGGTGAGATATATCAAACAGAAGAAATGAAAACCGTTAGCACTCCGTCGGAACCGCAGTTTAGTGACGAGAACATGCTTGATGTGAGCTGAATGGGTATATATACTTTTCGATGGAGTACACGGACGGAGCTTGCTGCTAACCTGGATGCTTACAATTTGCAGTGGATTCCAGAAGTAGCAGCCGCAAGATATGAAAAATAATTTTACCTCTGCCACAAAAAGGCCGGAACCTGATTTGGCTGCACATATTCTCTATAGAGCTGGTAGAGTGACTACCTCATTTCTCATGCAATCCTTTCCTCGTCGATGAGCTCCAATGCCTTCCTGCTTCTAGCTTTGATCGTGCACTTGAACGGGGAGGGATGACTTGCAGCAGTGAAGATGAGAAACATTCAGAATTGATATTCAACAACTTCATACCTGATCGTCCCTGCCGTGTGTTCTGTGTTTGGCTCGAAAACAACACTGTTTTCAGAATACTTTGAAATGTTGAAGACTGCTAACACCATAGCGCAAGAAATGAACAAAGAGGCATCAGCTAGTACCTTTCCTGTATCTAGAGTCAGCACGGATTACGGGGACAGGCCTGATAGGGCATACCAGGGCAAATTCTACATAAATAATTAGGCTAAGAACTCTTGATTGTACCAATAAAAGACCTACCGACGGCCAAATCCAAACGCCATTTTGTAGGGTTCGAGTTCGGGTTCCTTGCTTTCCGTCCGAATAAATCGGTCTGGATTGAACCTGAACGGTTCATTGTATACTGTAGGGTCGTGGAGCATTTTCCTATGGATGACACAAGCAAGGATTAGACGAGGTCTTTGAGGAGGTCCACATCCTCATACCAGATGTTCGCCAAGACCACGGATCCCTTGGGAATGAAATAACCGAATTGAACATCATCCTCGATAACACAATGAGGAATGCCTAGATACTCAAAGGCGGTGAGTGTCCGGCGGAACTGTGTATGCATACAGTACTGACCTGTTGGTCCTACGGTGTGCCATCGGGTGACTTCAAGAACTAGAGCATTGACATACGGGAGACGCTCTCTGTCGTCGAATCGAGGTAATCTATCATCGCCGATCACCGCATCGATCTCTGCTTGGGCCTTCGCCTGAACTTCAGGGTACAGAAGTATTGCTTTGAAGCAAGCATAAATGGATTCAACGGTCTAATCTACTGTCAGACCAAATCTTGAATGAAAAAAGCAAAACCTACAGTATCGGCCCCACCTATGGAAAACAAGAGAGGTTACACACGGCTATAATTAATGAATGGTCCACTGACCAGCGTATAGAGATCCTGCGAGCCATTTGACATCAAATTCTTCCTCGGTACTCACCCCACCTTCAAGCTCACTCGAGGTCAAAGAAAGACGAGTATTTCCAGCAGCCTATACACCTTCCAGATACGACTTAGTATACAGCGTTAATCCACTCACCATTTCCTGCTTTACGTAGTTGTGTGGCCTTTCCATGAAATCGTTCAGTGTTGAAGCCCATTCTCGAGCAGTCCGTTTGAATCTAGCTCCAGGAAGCCAACCTGGAACGTGGCGTACTAAAGTATGCCACCTCTTAATTGTAAAGGCAACGACAGGGTAAATCAAGACCTACAGATCGGAATAATATTGACCAAAAAGCCACCGGGAGCCGTCGAGAGAGAAAACTGATCCATAGACATTTCAGCTAGCTCAACAAATGGATCATTCTCTTCTTGTACCATGTATCCATGCGAGATTTTCAGGATGATGGCTCCTGCAGTCCTTACGCGTCGAACATCAGCATCGCAACTGATAGAGAAATGAGAAAATAGCACACTTTCGGATATGCGCTGAGAGTTCTTCAGGTTTATCAGAGATCCTCTTCAGAAAACGATGTGTCTCAAGTTCCACCATCGATAAAAACCGCTTTATGGTCGCGTTGTTACCGAAGAGCTGATGCGTTAGTCAACGGTAGTTACGAAATCGAGTACCATAAGACATAAGACCTAGTGAGTTCTTCCACCCGACGAGTTCACCGCCCATTGCGACAAGTGGCCTATCTGAGTAAATTGAGCTTTTCTTGTCTAGCATGGTCATCGCTATCTGGGCCGAGTTTATCACGACTATGCGCTGCCCAAGAATGGAAACCGATGTAATGTCGCCTTGTAAAACGCTGTGAGCAGTGTTACCGACTTTTTACTAGACATCGCACTGTATTTCCCCCCCCTCCATTTAGTGAAGGTAATCCATTCTGTTGTAATGAGAGCGAGGAGAACGTAGAAAGGATGGTAAAATACTGCCTCTCAGGCAAGAGGTGTCCTACTTAAATACATGTTGTACTACTTCTAGAACTTACTACGAAATACTATGTATGTCCACTTTTACGGTCCAAAGTTAATCCTGCTGAGTAAGCCAATCCTTCGAGTACATTCTAGTACTTGCTCGGGATTGCTATCCCAACACATTCTTTCTGAGAGGGCATGTCGAGAAGGTTTCCGATCAATGGGAGTCCCCTGGGTTCCAGGAGGTAATGATGCAGTACTACTACGAAGGGTTCGGCGGAAGAGGTTCCAAGCAAAAATCAAGCCGAAAAGAGCAATGGAAATATTAAGAGTGGAGATAGAGCTGAACATTTTGGCGGGTTGTATGGCTGTTCGAGACCGAGAGGGAGGACTAAACTTTTTATACGTGCTGGCCAGTCTTCAAAGAGAATTTACCGTAATTTCTTTCCCCAGTCGGAATGGTGTATCAGCATACCATAACAAGAACGATTTCGCGAGCGGATCCTAACTTGACGCTGAAACAGGACTATGTAAGCCGGGTTCACGCAGCTCCGAGTCCTATGAGATCATCCCACATTGTGTGAAGTCTCGTCTCATGTGTCTTCTGACTGCGATGGGCGTCCAATTCAGCGCGAGGAGGTAGGGAAATGCAGTGTAAAAAGACGCAGAACCATGCTCTCTACCCGCATAGATCACGACATAAGTCAGAGTAAAAGTAAGTTCCGGGTTATTCGGAAAGAGATAGACTGAGAGTGAGGGCTGAGAATTTTGTTGGGAGTACCATCAAGTTCAATTTGGCGCTTCAGACGCTTTCACAGCCACACATTTTGCAGCACTTAAATTCACTAAAATCGAAGCTACGTACTTCAGGGGAGTCCAGAGGCCGCAATAAGCATGATTTACCCCCCAAAGTAATTAGAACTACCTGTGAGCAAAGAGTGTGAAAGTGCTCTGAGCAAATGCTGAATTCCAGCTTCAAGTTCGTGTTCACTGTTGTCCCGCCGATTCGCGCGGCGCGTGCCCCAGTCCAACCACTGTTCTTGGACTTCTGCGCCACCATCATGACAAACAATCCTACGAAGTATGGGACAATTTGAGTATCTATCTCTATCCTGATACGTAGAGAGGACAAACGACCTCAGCCTATGACAAGTAGCGGAGAGGACAAAGGCGCTATGCTTCCAAAAGCGCCAGGGGAGAACCAATCGCTACAAAACTTGGATATTATTTTACTCCACTGTGACTAACCCAAAACTACACAAAATCTGACTTGACTACGTTTGCATGCATCAATCATTGATATCGAAGGTGAAAGGAAAGCAATCTATAGGCTTGGAGCCTGCGAGTAAACTATAAAAAGACAGCAAATGCAAGTAAGGACTGACAAAAGTGCGGAAAGACTCCAGCGACCAACGAACAAAATTGGTATAGTTAGGTGCAATCATTAATTCTTTGAATCCGCAGGGAATAGAGTTGTATAAGAGGAAGGAGTGTGCTGGTGACCGGAGTGTCAATGAATAATAGTCCTCTGAAAGACGAGTGCATAGGGTAATGGATGGTCGAGAAAGATGCATACAAATTCGGTTCGGCTCTTGCAGAGAATAATAGCCCTATGGAAAACGTCGACAAAATAGATTAGAAACAAACGATCAGAACCGCCGGCGGTCTATTGGGATTGCGGTTGGCGAGGAGACGAGAACAGCGAGAACACCTTCTCCGCGTTCTCCTTGTACTTCTTTAGCTTTTTGTTCTTCTTCTCTGGTCCGTCAGACCTCGGAGCCTCCGACGCACTGAGCGGATCCGGATTACCCGAATCAGCGCCGTTTACCGACTGATCTGAGAGGCTCTGATTACCGACAGATGCCGCCGACTCCTTTGACTTTAGTGAATGCGAGCCAACCATAGAGCTCGACATCGACGGCGACGGCGTCAGCAACCCCGCGCTCGATGATGCAGACAGTGTAGCAGAAGCTGACTGGCTCAACGACTTGCCAGACTTGCCAGAATAAGACGACGGAGGAGACTTGGGCCGCAAGAACTGGCGGGGGTGTTTGCGGAAGGTCAAACCTTGGTTCCTTCCTCTCCGTTGGGTAGGGCTCGGAGATTCGACAGTGGTGTCCGTCGAGGCTTTCGAAACACCAGAGAAGGACCTCCCCACGGAGCGGTGCGATGGCGTCGATGCCTTGCGGAACACCGCCAACCTGTATCGATCCACAACTCCCCGAGCAAAGTAACTTGTACCCTTGGTCCCATTCCGGTCCTCGCCATCTCCCGCTTCGACAAAGTCCCAATCATCATCTTCATCCTCATCGAACCTGTCCGTGGCCGTGCCTTCGTCGCCACCATCGGAAAGGTACCGATCCAGAGCAGGGACACCAGATTTTTCTCTTCGGGGAGCACGAGTGATACGATTGTTGGTCTTTGGCGCTGGTTTTGAAGGCGGTGGGAGTTTGACTCTGACGTCCTTTTCGGTTTCTAAATCTTTGCTCTTCCGGGGCTTGGCCTCTGGTGGCTGAGGTGTAGGCTCGGGGGTAGCCTCCACATCCTCTTCTGGACGCGGTGGAGAGGGTGCTACAGGCGATTGTGGTAGAGGAGGGAGCATCGATACGTCATCCGGCGGTAACACCATAGGACGAGCCTCTGGTGTTTTCGGTTCTTCTAGAACCGCCTCTGCCTCATCAACATCCATTTCTGTCGTGGGCTTAGGCGTTTCAGGCTCGAGAACAGGCTCGAGAACAAGCTCAAGAACAGGCTCGAGAACAGGCTCAAGAACGGGAGAAACCTCCTCTGGCTCCAATTCCTCCTCGTCCGTCTCACTCTCACTGCTAGATACCTCCACTTCATCGCCCTCATCGTCAATGACAACAGAGTGCCGACCCTTGAATGAGTATCCATCGAAGACATCAACAGAATCATCTTCAGGCTGCGAGTGCGGAGCTATTGACGAGCTACGTGATTGTGATGGGGTAGTGTTGCTCTCCTCTCCGTCCGTTCGATCCGTGTCCGTCTGCTCGTGTTCCTGATCATCATCCGTCTGCTCGTTCTCGTTGAATTCATCAAGAACAGGCTCCATGTCAAGGAACGTGTCGTCAAAGTTCTGTGTATCACTAGCATTCAAGGGGTCGATGGGAGGAATGTAAGGCGCTGTGAACAAGCAAGTTAGTTGATAGCTCAACGCCGAGGAGAACGAACGAACGTATATAGCGCTTGTAATACACATGAGACCAGTCTCTGTCATGATTGATTAAGTGCCTGGCCCATTTAAAAAAAACCAATTAAACTCACATCATCGAGAAGTAAGGATGCCGTTTTATCCGAGGCTCGCAGATGCGAAGTCCGGGATTGCGTTGCAGAAGCTGTATGTTCTCATGAGTATGAAAAGAAGCCTCAAATGCATATAACTGACACCGCGGATCAAACTCTTCGTGTCTTGATCAATTGCCCTATCATCGGGGAAGTGAAGGTCGTCTTGTAGCACTCGCACATACATGTCAGCATGGTTGTTCGCCCAGAAGGGTGTCTAAGCGTCGACAACTCAGGGACCGTTCGCACAAGAAGACAGACCAAGAACACTCACAATACCAGTCAACATTTCATACAACATCGTTCCAAAGCTCCACCAATCAATCTCATAGCTGTAAGCCAATCCCTGAATGACTTCCGGAGCGAGATATTCCGCTGTCCCGCAGAATGTGGACGTACTATCGCTCTGTCCCACCGGCGGACCAGGCCATCCAGCAGCAAGCTCGCCACCCTTCTCCATCTTCATCCATGGAGGGGTAGGCGGCTGTGACGGCCCTGAAGAAGCAGAGTAAAATTCGCGACGAGAGCCAGAAGGCGTAGGAGGCGCGGTTATGGCAGCAGAGTGTCTCGGGAACTCTTTTGACAGGCCAAAGTCGGTGAGGACGATATGCCCGTCAGAGCCAATAAGGATGTTCTCAGGCTTCAGATCGCGGTAGATGACTCCCGCTGCATGGAGACCCTCAACGCCCTCTACAATTTCGGCAGCGTAGAACCGAGCACGATCCCGACCTAGTCTGCCCCATCGCGCTAATTGGGTAGCCAGATCACCACCAGGGTGGAAATCCTGAGCAGGAAATTAAGAACCGATCGAAAAACGACGACAGC
The DNA here is from genome assembly GCA_030407005.1 of Desarmillaria ectypa. Classification (NCBI taxonomy): domain Eukaryota; kingdom Fungi; phylum Basidiomycota; class Agaricomycetes; order Agaricales; family Physalacriaceae; genus Desarmillaria; species Desarmillaria ectypa. The sequence goes on along the minus strand of JAUDYN010000003.1, from coordinate 3,898,830 downwards.
TAATACTCACCATGACCAAGAAAAGGTTCTCTTTATCATGGAAACTCCACCACAATTTGACCACAAATGGATCCTTCGCCTCTGCAGCCATTTTCTTCAAGACGGCCTGTTCTGTGAGCGTATGCTGAAGCTCCTGATGGGCGAGCACATGCCGCTTCGTGATCGCCTTCAAGGCATATAAGTCCTGCGTCGACTTGTGTCTCACAAGGAGGACCTTTCCAGCACATCCTTTCCCAAGAACCCGCATCATCTCAAAGTCGTCAACAATAACCTTCCTTTGCGACTTTTTCTTCTGCGCAGGGTCAACGGACACGGATCGCTTCTTTCGCGTACGTCGACGGCCGTTGTGCTCTTCTTTCGTCGATACGGAAGACTCGTCATCGCCTGTTTCTGTCTGCGAAGAAGTGCCGTCTTGATTCGATGTCGACGACGTATATGTTCGAACCAGACGTCTCGACTTGTCGGGGTCCGCGGAACGTGAACGGGGTATGCGATTCGTGGATCCTTCTAATACAGGCGTTTTCGGAGCATCGTCCTCAGAGGGACGGGGAGTCTCTGTTTCTGTGGTCACCTGTTGCTGCTCATGCGGAGTAGCAGGTGGCTCGGCAGCTGGTGCTGTCAACGTCGCAGCCTCACTCTCGACGGGCACAGTGTCGCAAGTGCTCTCCTCCTTCTGCTCCGGATCTTTCTCTTCGGATATCACACCACCTTCATCGCCTACAATCTCGTGGTCAAGGTCCTGGCTCGGAAGCTTCTCATCGTGTGCACTTCCATTTTCTATTGGGCCCTCCGAATCACGAATACTTGGCATGGCATTTTCTTTGTCCTTTGTCAACCCCACATGAGCAGCAAGATCAGACCTAACATGCTTGATGGCTCGCTCGACACGCACACTCTCCAGATCATCCGTGCGAACACGGACAAAACGCTTCCACACGCGTGCCTGGCGCAGCGAAGGGGTGTTTGAGATGGTCGTCAGGTAAGCTGCGACGGCTGTACTGTTGACCGTAGTGGGAAGGGTGGCGTTGATGGCGCTTGGCGTAAACGACAAAAACGGGTCGTTCTTCTCGTTTGATGGAGAGGCGACGGGAGATGCAATTATTGAACTGGCATTGTTGGAACGCCTGGTCGAGTTATTCCGACCAGCTTTGCCGGCGGTGGGGGAAGTAAGGCGGGAAAGGGTATTAAGGAACGTTGATTTACGTTTGGGCGCTGCAGCAGCAACAGCAGCAGCGTCAATAGGAAGTGTAGGGAGTTTAGCTCCGGGTAACGATTCACGGAGCTTGCTGTCGAGTTCAACGATCTCCATGGCCGTTCGGGTGAGAGTGATGTTGTGAGTGGGAGCTGCGAGAGAACGACAGTCAGTATGCGTGTAGGCTGCTCGTCTTTAAAGGAGAAAATCATGCGAATGAAGGGAGGCTGTGGAGAAAACGCAGCAGCAGCCGACAATGAAAGGGACTCACTCTTTATGTAAAGACTGTATGAACGGGCATCGTGCGGCGATTCCGCAACACTGACGCTCCAAGGACCATCCTGGGCGTCAATTCGAACTGGAGCCCGTCGATTTGCAGGAAGATCATTTGCGGCCAGCATCGTGTTGGTCGAGACGGGATCGGTGCTGACTTCAGGGGTGGTCGCTGCCACTAGGCTGGCCGGTAGGTCGAACGAGTCGTTGGATGTAGTAGAGGGTCGTCCTGCAATGTGTGATCTGCCGGCGCCGTTGCTTCTGATGCTGTCGACGCTCCGTCGTGTTAAAGTATGGTGATGGCCGAGCTCGTCAGATGTGATAGTGTGAGCGTTGGGGTCCCTGTACAGCTGGCTGAATCCAAGAACAGTACTGAATTTCTTCCTCGACACCGACTCGTCTGCCTTTGACGGTGCTCTCCGACGATATATCTGCGGCATACAATGACGCTGTCTGGCTACCTTGGATTCCGACGACCAACGTCGACAGTAGGGTAACCGTTATCTGTGAAAGGATGATATCGAGTAGTGAATGGGGTATTCAATCCTGTCAGAGGACGAGAAGCAGGATAAGATGGGGAGGCGAGCCGCAAGAAAGCGTGAACGCCACGAGTTTGGCCTCGAGGCAGTAGAAGAATCACTGCGGCGTCAGTCGAACCTGAGTACCGTGGTCACTGAGTATCACAATGACGACGACGGTGGCTGGTACTGAGCAAGACGGCAAGAAATAAAAATGAATGTCGGGGCGCAATGATAATGAGCAGGGATAAAGTTAGGGAAAGGGCAGTACTGTCGCCTGCCTTTTTTGGATAATTTCCTACGCCTCAAACGTAATTTTTGAAAATAATTCGCCAACCAGAAAAAAAAAACAAAAGGTTTATTTCTGTACCGCGAAGAACGTCATAAAGGTCATCACCACGTCACTATTTTATCTTAGTGCCATCTCTTAGCAGGCCACCCCACTGGAAGATAAGAGCACGACTGCCCAAAAGGTATCCAACACAGTCCTTTCACCCCGAAAACAAGATAACGGCAGGCCGTGACTGCGCAATTTCCCGAGCAAAGTTTACCATGTGTAAAGACAAACGGACATGACCAACGACCTCAGCTGATGATCCAAACGAGAAGACCGTCCTGACTTGATAATTGACGCCCTGTCTGAAGAGGGCGACTGATGTGGATTCTTGCGGACATGCAGGTAAGCTCTGGAGAGCAGTGGAAACCACAGAGAAGCAAAGTCGGATGACGGAGCGTTGGAGGGAGTTGCTAGCCTCGTGAAGCATCCTAGCTTAAAATAGCCGATGTCAGCAACAGAGCTCTCTACCGCCCTACCGAAGAAACAATCGAGCTTTCCAATGAGAACGAACAGAATGGAGAGTGCATATCGTTTGGATCGAGCCCCATCTGCTGACAGCCCTTCCGCTGCACCAAGAAGAGCGGGACCGACTGTCAATACAGGCATCGAGACCATAATAGTGCCGCTCTTCGCTTTCGCTACGCTTCGGTTGTATGTTGTCTTGGAAATCAGAAACAGGGTTCCTGGGCGGCCGCGTACCCCTCCAAGGTAGTTACTCCCTTAACGGTTAACAAAATTCCAACAAAATCCCTCTAAGAGTAGTTTTCATCCCAGCGCGCGTGTCAAATCAGGCATGTCCATATGGCAATGTTTACGAACATGACATTTCACACGCGCACACGTGCTTTTGTTTGAACCAAAACCACAACGATGGCCGAGCAAACACAAGCAGACGAAGAGCTGATTGGTAAACTGGAGGGACAGGTCATTCATGCTGACGAGATGGTCTACAAAGATGACGAAGAAAGCGACGAGGCCGAGGAGTCTGACTCAAGCGTGAGTTGTGTGAACACGTCTTCATAAATAAGCTCGAATCTGATGATGCGAGATATTTAAGGAGGAGAATGAAGACCACGACAGCGGAGATGACGAGTCGGAGGATGATGAAGAAGGTCCATCGGTAAGGCCATCTGACACGACCTTAATGTAGCCCAATTGACGCGCCCGAGTAGTCTTTAACGCTACTCCTGTTGAAAAATGTACGTGTGCTTCCTCTGCCCGACTCGTACCGATTGCGACATTTGAACATAGCCTCAAGAGCCTGCCGATGTCGAAACAGATGGAGATGACGAGTACACGGAATTCTCGGCCTCTAATCCCAAGAAGAGAAGGATAGATGAAATCGAGACGGATGAAACAGCCGAAGGGAAGAAACCGAGAGTTTAAGCTACTTGGATTGATGACAGAGATGACATTGCCGTACAACCCTGGTATTGGTTCAAATTTGCGAAATTTGAGGTTAAATTCACCACACAGAATTAAACACCATAATCGAAAAAGGGCCGTTCGTCAAAAGTGATGGTTATCAGTTCTTTGAAACTGAGTAGTCAGCCACAAAAAAGGAAGGCATGGTCCCAGTGAAAGACAGACCTGGGTAACCCGCCCAGTTCCTCACGGAAAATGCCGCCTCCGACCGAACATTCCCAAGACGCCATCCTTCCCTCCGTCAAGCCGATATCCAGCCACGTGACTCTGAGCTGTTGAATTCACACCCTGAGCTCCCGCGCCGCACTTGGGAACCAGACATAAACAGAAACCACCACAACACCCACGATGTCGGAAAAGCCCACGGTAGAGCCCAATGAGGAGGGGGAGCCTGAGGCCGTCATCGAAAACGACCCCCCAGTTGACGAGGAGGAGACTGACGAGTATGAGGTGGAGGTACTGTCATCGGGGCCGTGATGCCGTACACGGGCGCTGATATCCCATACAGCAGGACGACGATGACGACGACGACGATTACGAAGAAGAGGATGAAGAAGAGGAACAAAACGGTGCTGGGGTATGTCTCTGCCCAGCTTGAAGGGCGTCATTGACGCGCGCATTCCTCTTTCAGAAATCCAGCTTGACAGCACTTCTACTGGGAAACGTGCGCTGCCTTGTTTTATTTACTATCCAATCCAATGTGATGTTTACAGCCAAACGGTGAAGCTGCCGCCGAGGAAGAGGAAGTTGATGAAGCGGACGAAGACGAGGAGTACGCCGAGGTCCCTGCACCGGCTGCCGCCGCTAAGAAGAGGGCTATAGATGAAGTCGAGGCCCATGAAAACGAAGATGTCGAGACGAAGAAGGTCAAAGCTTGAGTTGGAGCTGGAGATTGTTAGAATGTACTGATTTATTACTAAATACCGTTGTTCTCGTCTGTGTTGTAACATGTACAATGTATCTCTGTTATCGTTCAATCATTCTTGGGTCACTGAAAGTAGGTCTTGGCAGTATAAAGGCCAAGTGAAGTGAAGAAATATTGAGGAAAGCCTCGCGGGGCTCGGGCGGGGTTGATTGATGTAGATGAATCCCCACAACAAAAGATCCAGATGCTGAGAGTCGAGTAGCGGCAGAAGAAAAATGGCGCCCTGGCCACACAATTAGGGAACAGACATTTTCGGTGTGAGCAAGAAGGAAGACGGAAAGAAGAGAAACTAATCGATTAAATCGATGGGCTTAGGGCTAAGCGACGGGAGCTCGTCATCATACTGACTCACGCATAGATAAGATAAGACACGGAAATCTCCGCTTCCCGCGATCAAATACTCGCATGTAATAACCAACCACCATCTCTCCACCTTGTTCCAAACATTGAGACGACGCACCACAAATCTTGAGCCCACCTCTCTTCACTGGTATCACCATCATGTCCGTTCCATCGACTTCTGGTCATGAGCCCGGCCAACGATTGGGTCAGGACAAAAATAAACTTGAAATGGCCATCTACAAGAGTGGCGTACCTTCGGATGGCGGTAGTGAATCGTTCGATTTGGAGGACGACTCATCAACATCAGAGTCAGAGTCATCTGAGGTTAGCCGCAGCTACTTTATGCGCCGGAAAGTTGTGTGACGCGCGCATTTTTAGAACGATCTAGATGTAGATGGCGATGAGGAGGAAGTGGGTATCTATCTATACACGTTGTGATCTTTTACTACCGACCAACAACTTTTTTTTTTATTAGGAAAATTTGACTTTGCTGCTGCTAAAGAACGTGCGCGCCCTCGTCTATATAGCTTATGTCTATCATTAAATATCTCCTAGCCTGATAACTATCCAGACGAGGACGAAGACGACGAGGAATATGAGTTCTCTGATAGGGACACTGTGCCCACAAGTTCTGATGAGAGCTCCTTTTCATCATTCTCCAGCTCGGATGGGGAGGGAAGTAGCGATGAATCTGATGTGAGCAGCTACTCTCCTTGGCTAGCCCGTTTGACGTGAACGTAGGATTAGGACGACGATGGTGACCAAAAGGAAGGCACAGTTTAACTGCGTTGATGACTGCAGTGAGTGGCGTGGCATCTATAGTGATCACGACTAATCATCATAGGAACCTGGCCCTGCTGATGAGGAAGAGGACGAGGAGGGTAGTGCCCTTCAATACTAGCCAAACAGAGACTATTTCCGTTACACTATCCCCCTTGAGAGAAGCTACCTTTTTCAATTCAAATGCGCGATTCTCAGCGTGATATCTTACAAAAAGCCCAAAACATAATAAACGTACGGATCGGCCTTGAGAATACTTAGACGTAGCTTCTTTGTGAGGCTTGTATATTTCAACGTTTAAAATCTTAAGGCGGTATCTTGCAGCAGACTTGAATATAATACAGGAAAGCAGAACCAAGTAGATGCTAGGAAAGACAGCATATGACCTACAGAAACATCAACCACCAAACGAAAATAATTGGGGTGCAATACCCACCTTTATCGCTGTTTTATGCCCATAGCAGCGAGACGTACCTCCCTCCTAGCTTTCAAAGCGACATCTTCAAGATAAGCATTTATCCAGGGTAGACTCACAGCCGCCAGCAGCACGATTGGGATCAAGAAATAGAGGGTAGGGAGGACAGACGCCGGCAGGACCCCAAAGTACAGCGGTTCGAGGACCACCGTGAATGGTACAGCAGCGGGTCTGTCGACAGACATGCCCGGGGCAACTACACCAGTATCAACGAGGCGTATTCGAGCATATTTAAGACGCGTCGGTGGGTCGGAAGATTTGGTGCTGGTGATGGCGTCTCCATCAAGGATATCGATGAGAAAATCGGCTGGATTCTGTTCATGCTTTTTTAACATCACCAAGCTGAAAGATTATGATGCTACGCACGTATGCAGCCCAGGATATGCGTAACGTGAACTTTGTGAATCGCTGCCAGTCGTTATTCGACAGGTCCAGTTTGAGCCAGAGTTCGTGTGGGCAGGGTGAGTTTGGGCATACGGCCGTTAAAGGTATTCCTAATGGTGCTGGCATAATCTCATATTGCCTTTGGTTGTCGGCGGCGCTAAGGGTAGCCCTGTGTACGATAAAGTGAGTATATGCGTCCGACTTGCTGCAATATCAGCTCACCACTCCGTGCCAACAGCTACCGGCGCCTGCACGGCAGAGCTCGCATAGAAATTGGATATCTCAGTATTTGCAAAGGCGAGAACGGAGAGGTAGAGCACGAGCAAGCATCGTAACATTGTGGTCGTGGTGATCGCTGACCAACAGTGGTAAGCATCGCGTCGGCTGTTCGACGGCTGTTAATTGCTCTTCTACCACCACCATGTATGTAAAAATTTGTACTATGCCTGTACAGTAACTCCGTCTCTGCATTCACGGTCCTTCGAATCACCATTTTCTGCGTATTTCCTTCCATTCTTCGTATTATGGCTCCAGGTCCTCGATGGAAACGGGCCATCGGAAACGCCCTGGCCGCGAACGAAAAATCAATTGGTACGGCACCGCCTTTCTCAAAATTCTCTTAAAGCTAATCTCAGCTGAACAAGCAGTCACTCAGCTGGCCTCCATCGACCCTACGACACCGATACCCCACGTCCGTTCCCTCATTTTCCGAGGTTTTATCAACCCCACCACGAACCCAGAACATCCTCTCTTGCTCTTCACAACCGATAGTCGCACGCCCAAGACCTCGCAAATAATCTCGAATCCTCACGTGCAGCTCGCATGGTGGATTGAGGGCGCCAAAGAGCAGTACCGCGTCGCAGGTCTCGCGACCATTATTCCTGCCCCGACGAATGGCTTGTACAAGCACTTCCTCCACTCTACGCAGGTCAGAAACGGTAATGGCGCCATGGGGACGCTCTACAAGGAAGGCTTTGACTGGGAAGCGAAACGGCAGGAAGTTTACAGAAGCATGAGCCCATACATGAAGGCGTCGTGGTGCCGGCCTATCCCTGGTTCACCACTTGTAGGCGGAGAAGAAGAGGCGAAGAAATGGCCTCTCAAGCTGGAGGAGCCCAATGCTGATGGAGAGTGGAGTACTGAAGAGAACAAACGCCTTTGGCAGACAGCATTAAGCCATTTCGCCTTATTGGTTGTCGACCCGACAGACGTTGACTACATGGAACTGGATCCCATTCCAAATCGGAGAACGAGATTTTGGAAGAACAACAAGGGTTCTTGGGACGAAGAGGCTCTTGTACCGTGATTATATGCATTCCATCTTTTTTCATTATGTTATCCTCTACACGTCCTTGATAGCTTACTTTACTACTGCAGACATTTCATAGCGTATATGATACTACTGACACATTGAAACATAGATGTCATTGGTTGCCGTGACCGAATTTCATCATAGGGCGTATCGTAAACTTCAGCAGTTTCTTCCAGAACTAATAATTGTACCAGGTGGGTACTTGTCTCACGGCAGGAATGGAAGGCCTCTTGAGTCCGTGTATGTTGAGTACGTTCAAACGCTGAACTGACAGAGGAAATAAGTAATGAACTCTCGAACCTTCTGAACACGAGATCATGCTAGTATCTACGCTCGGAGAAAGCAAGTAAGGTTTTCAAGATCCTAACTTTCTTCATTTCGGCCAAGCTCATGTTGAGGAAAACGGCCGAGTCCAGGAACTTTGTTGCGACTTTCGAAATCAGGGCATGAAAGCGGCTTTCATTGAACTCGTCTGCGGAATATCATCCTAAATAAAAACAACAAAGCTTAATAGCCAGTAGTATGGGTACGTATCCGGTATTCAGTTCGGCAAAAAATGCGAGTTTACCCTGTCCATCTTCAATTTTTCTTATTTTTCTACATCTTAGAGGTGGTGTCAGCTCCTACAATGACATAAATTTTAAAATGAACTATCGAAGATGAGTCCGTTCATCGTTAACATCCAGCAGAATCAGCATCGGTGCAAGTCCTGCGGACGCAGTATATGCAACAGACGTAAGGGCTGCTAAATATAGATGGAGACGAGGAGTAGCTTCTCTACAGGTCAAATCTTTCTTCGACCCAAACGGTATACAATTACCGGAAAATTGTAATCTCCCTTGCAATAAGAGGAACGGTGGTGTTCCATTCAACGGGATTTCACCGCTCATCGTGAACTCAAATCTGACTCAAAAGGAAATGCGATGCAAGCGATCGTCATTCATCTCTAACAAGAAAGAGACGAAGAAGTCAATCTTTGGATCCAAGACACCGAAACAAATCCAGAAATATGTAGTTTTACATTTCAAGGAGGAAAGATACCAGTGAGCTTCGACAGTCGCCTCAGCACTCGACATTGTCAATGAAGTACTGGTTATCACACTAATAATGTTGCCAGCGGGGTCATATTCGCAAGTGACATACCTATCGAAAGCAAAAAGAAGTCAAGTTTTTGGCTCTACATAAAAGCAGTCCGACTGACCATCCCGGTGTATCATTGTTTCCACCGCAGTTGACCCGTGCACACCCAACAGTGGCGGTGCCCGTATCCCGCAACGAGGTTCTCGCCATATTGTCCTCGCTGAATTAAACCATGAAGATGGGGAACAACGAAACAGAATGAAAAGGATCACGAACGCTGTGCTCAAACACGCATGACTGGGCATGTTCCAGTGCATACGTAGCGAAGGTGTCGTCCCAGGTCAACGCGTTGGCGTCGTGTGCGCTTCTGTATGAGTTGGTAGTATCGAGGATAGCTGACTGGAAAGCATCATCTTCTGTCCAGCTAGAGTCCTGATGTCTATGATGAGCACTGCCGAGGTATTATTGAGAGCGAGGGTAGGAGTATATCACGAGCAGGTTGGGTCCCGTTTTGCTAAAACATGCTGTCAGCTATGAACAAAACAGTTGACAGCACAGGACGAAGTCACTCATAGCTTGGACAGTGACTGTGCAGGTGAAGAGGAAAATAGAAAAGCGGGCGAAGGATATGTTGGATGAGGTGCGAAAGTTGCTTTCTCCTCCTCTTATGCCTTCGGCTGGGGGGTATAATTACTAAACGATGGGGCATATTCGGTTCGCAGCTGCACACAGAGCTCAGGCATGGCTTCGGATAAGCATGTCGAATGTAAATGACAGGCATAACAACCCCACCAGTTTCTATGCGACCTAGGTAGAAATTTCTTTGGTGCTGGAGGATAGTATGTTTGTTGTGGCAAGTTCATATCCATTCAGGGCTATCAGAAACGAGAGCTCCAGTGAGTTGGCCTTTCGAGGAAAAGAATTCTTGTAAATTCTACTGGAAATACTGTTAAAATGACTGCCTAGAAATGTTGCCCACTATGGTACATGGGGATATAGAAGATACTAAGGTAGGGACTCAGTTACTCGCCCGGAATCCTGTAGACGATTCATATGAAGGAGTCCAGATGCCATTGGTGTCATGGCCTTGTTTCTGCCTATGTATCCGATAGAATGATATTTTGACCTTCTGGTAAGAATTATTGTTGCACTGCTATGCCAAGACCTGCAACCATGATTATGTCCCGGAAATATTCAACCAATTAACGGAAGACGGCTTGAAGAGACGGGGACCGAGATTCTGGTCGCACGTCGGTACGGTGTGCATCGCCAAAATTATGTGACAGAAATTTCTTCCTCGCGTTCTGGACCAAGTAATTCTTCCGTAACATGCTGAAATTATGCCACGGACACCAGCCAAGATAGTTAATCCGATGATAGGTGCATGCAACGTCGAGACATACTCTGATAGAGGAGAGTTCACTCTGGGGTTCCTGAAAAGCAAAGGTTCATTGCCGTCAAGATTCTAGCCTTTTTATTCAGGTAATTTTTTCTTCTGCCCCATCTTAAAAATGCCATCAGATAAATCGACATTTGTGTCAGAAGAAGTATATCGTCCCCTGATTCCCACCTGTACCAGTTGGTCCGTCCACAAGCTCTGGTCCGTTTTCTCAGGGACATCGGTCATAATAGAAACCAAACCTTCACCTAGCAGAGAATAGAACAGGGATCTCACAAATCTAACATGGCACGCAAAGAGTATCCATCCGGTATCGGTAGCGTGAGATTGCATGCATAGTCCTGGTATTCTCTTATCTAATCCGAGGCACTTTCGGATAATTGTCTATACGCAGGGATCCTGAATATGAGCAAAGTCTCACCAACACTGAACGTTCAATTGTGCCAACACATTTTTACTTGTAGAAATGGTATGGAGGAGCAACAGGAACCAGCAACGCGTCGCGCGACGTGCACCGTAGAGGGACATGTGGCTGTACAACCACTAAATATAGTTTGGGTTCTGCCTATCCTTTCTTCCAACAGCCCTGGCACTTAGACCTATTTCAAGGCAACGCACATATTCCACATTTGAGTGGCATGCCATCTTTATATTTAAGTTCAATTCGCTATCTCTCAACTGTTCATCGGCATTTTTTGTGACAGATCAGCACAACGACACAACACAAGTTGACGCATGACTTATATGCCTTGAAGGCGATCATGAAGCGACATGTGCTCGCCCATCAGAAGCTCCAGCATACCCTCACAGAATAGGCCATCTTGAAGAACATGGCTGCAGAGGTGAAGGATCTGTTTGTGGTCACATTGTGGTGGAGTTTCCATGATCAAGAGAGTATTTTCTTGGTCATGGTGAGTATTAACTGTTGTCATTTTTCGATAGGTTATTAATCTCCTGCTAAGGACTTCCACCCTGGTGGTGATCTAGTGGTGAGCTTGCTGATGGATGGCCTGCTCTGTCGGTAGGACAGTACTTCCACATTCTGTGGGACAGTGAAATATCTTGCTCTGGAGGTCATTCAGGGATTGGCTTACAGCTATGAGATTGATTGGTGGAGCTTTGGAATGATGCTGTATGAAATGTTGACTGGTATTGTGAGTGTTCTCAGTTTGTCTTTTCATGCAAATAGTTCCTGAACACTCTCTCATTCTGTTACAGGCCTCAGGAGACCTGCAAGATACCTACATCAATGTGTCCTTCCTAATGCATCTCAACCAAATCCTGATCCATCTTTCTCAAGTGGTTCCCAGCAGAAAAGGACATTGTTATTCTTGTGTTGCCTATGCAAGCCCCACATTTTCTCAAAGATATAGACTGCAATGATACAATTAGGTTCATCTAAATTAGTGCAGAAATGTTACGATTTTTCCGTTATCTTATCTTATCCGAGTCATATCCATGACTCACCCATCTAATCTTATCAAGAAACTGACTCATATCCAGCTATTTGCCGGCTACAACCCTCGTTCTCACCAACTGTTACCCCAGATGCTCTCTATTGGTTCTATGATCCTCCCAGATCATACCACTTCAACACTGTTCATGCATGGACCATAGTGTTTCACCTAAATATAAACACCACAGAAATACTATATAAACAGAGTAAACTAGACTGTTGTACTCTATCTCTTGTTTAAATTACAACCATATACTTCTTGTTTACACAACACAGAAGGCTATTAGCTTTTATCTCTCACTTGGGGTGATCATTCGAATGCATAACGGCCCCGAGAGATCAGCTGACTGCCCCAAGTCACGTGTCCAAGTCGGTACCTAACATTAAACAAGAGATATCCTTCCCTACTTCTAATACGCTAGCCATATAGAAGAACTTCTTCTATGCCCAGAGAAGAAAGAAACCTCTACGAACCCTGAACTGTTTCTCTTGGTGTCGCAATTGGCGGCGCCATACTTTTATCATTTTTTACGGTCCTTGCCGTATTAATCTATGAGGAAGAAATCCGGGCACTGCTCAGACAAAGGCAGCCCCAATGACTCAACCCATCACCCCGCCCCGCCCCAACAACCACCCATGTTGTTCCCAGGGGGATACCCCCTGCAAGACTGGGAGAATGAGAGGCAACTCCACTTGTTCATCCCCGGGCTTGATTCACAATTGCCTCCTCCTCCGAGGGGAGCATGGACTCGAGGCTCTCAACTCTGAGGCCCCCAACTCCAGGGCCCTCAACAATTCGGACCCCGATTACTGGGCCCACCTCTGCTCATGTACACAATGCAAGAGCTGTCCTCCTCCATTACCAGATGGAATGACCCACCGTCGCATTGGAGCAACCAATGGCTGCCCGCACAGTGGCCCAAGAATATGTGAGGGACATTCGGCTTGCGCTGGATGAACCCCCACCCCCATACCCCAGCCCCCCCCTTGTCCAAGAACCCCCGCCCTCCGCATATCCCAGCAGAGATCAGATTCCCTATCGCCCAATAGCGACAACAGTAGAAGGTCCGGCTACTCTGGACCCCACCACCCTGACGATCCCAACATGGATTGAAACCACCCTTATGGCCCCTGGAGCCACGAGCGGTGGCCAGAGGAAGGGGAGTCCATCTCCCTCTCCTCCCTCCCCATCATCGAAATCTCCGATGATGAGTGCGACAACGACATCATTGGAGATGACACCCTGGTCCCAGCCCCTCCTCGTGCCACCGACGACCCCTTCAACCTGCATGGGGAAGATTTCATCTGGCCTGATCTCTCTGAGGTTGACCGAAGGCTCTTCAGTCCATTCCGGACTGCAGCATGGGAAGTTCAATGAAGGGATGTTGAAGCCCGTGATCTCTGGGAAGAACCCAGAATCGACATGGATGAGTGGTTGGCCCTTAACAGGGGCAACCCCATCTGAATTCCCTTCGATGGCCCCAGCTCTGCTAGGGCTGACATCGTCAACACCCGGATACATGCCAATCGCGACCAGGCAATTTTCCGCCCCTCTGCAGGGGATCTATTTCCAGGGCTTCGGCCCAGAGATCCAGTGGAGCAGCGAGAACTGGAGAACACCCTCCAACACCTATGGAGGTTGGAGGTGGCAAGAGAGGAATGATTGGGGGCAAAGACCCCAGTATGATATGTTAACCTACAATACAGGTTATTACGGTGGGATGGAATACCACCACCCCCAATATGAAATATATCCAGACCACCCACCAGATATGCCGGTCGCAATCCCACGACCACTTCCCGACTTGCCCCCGCACCATAGGGCGCGTCACCAAGGATACCACCCTTATCAGGGTGGCAGTCTTCTCTTCGCAGGGGTGGGAGAAGAAATGAAAGCCAAAGAAGCCCCTGCAGGAAATGCCACTGCAGGAGCATCAAGAACTCCTGCCACAGCTGCAGAAGTCCATCAACAGATGAGATCTGAGTTGATGGAAAAGGAATGGCGCATAGCAGAAATGCGCGAAGAACTTGACAGAGAGGATTCGGCTCGCAAGACCCTAGCAGAATACCTCAAGGATCAGGAGAGGGAGAAAGAACCCGAGAGGGGAAGACTGACGGGACCGCCAAAAGGGTTCCCGGGTCCTAGGCTGGATCGATACTCGATCCCAAGACCACCCCCCAGGAAAGGACCTCCTGACCTGATCCCGAATCCTGTTGGGCACGCTGCCAATGATGCCCCCTATCTGGGCATCAAACCAACTCTGGTCAAGGTCCCCGCTCCATTCAAGGGGGATCATGACGATATCGAACGCTTCATAGGTGATTGTATCACCTATTTCGAAGTGTTCTGACACTATTTCCAGGTACCATCCCACCTGGTATTATTCACGACATCTTATTTCGAGGGTGCCACAAAGGACTGGTGGGTCTACAAGAGACCTGAATACCCGAATACTGGGTAGATGATGCCTTCAACGGCACCGCCACCCACTTCCGATACTCTGATTGGGCCAACTTCATCGACCTAGTCACATGACAATTCCAAGATCCCGCGATTGAGGAAATCCATGAAAAGCACATGTTTGATTTGCACATGGGAGCCCAGCCTGCCTCCCACTACTTCCAGGAACTGGAAGAAGAAGCCAAGCTAGCGGGCCGAAGATCCGATGAGGCCGAATGCGGCACAATGGTGAAGATGGTGCGACTAGGAGTACCTAGTTCATACATGACCTTCATATCAAATATGGGCATGAGTATTCCATGCTCATACCTGAAGTGGAAGGAATGCATCCTCCGGATGTATGAAGAGAGACAGCGGAAATGGGTCTTTGATCAGACCACCAGTACGCCTTGGGACAGCCAGAAGCAGGGCCCATGTCCCCAACAACAGCAGCCCAGCAGTAAGAACACTGCTGGGGCGACAAGTTCATCGACTCCAAAGCTGACTGCTGGGAGTGGAGGAACCAGTCGTGATGCTGGAACTGGTAAGTGGACGACATATGGAGGGGTGGAGAAGCCCATGGACTTAGACCGGCAACGAGCCAAGGGGCACTGTTTCAGGTGTGATCAAAAGGGTCACCTGAGCAGGGATTGCCCTATGAGAAAAGAGAAGAACATTGTGAGATACGTGGGGCCCACTGATGCAGTGGTGCCAAGCACCTCCAAGATTGAGGAGGTAAAAGAGTAGGGCATCAAGGGTTCGATTCCCCTTGCATGCCCAAGTCTCAAGGTGTGTCCTCGGTTTCCATGGGTTGGACTGATTATTATGAAAATAGACAATTACGTACAAAAAAAAATATACCCATGACTTCACCGAAGCTGAAGACCAAACAAGAATCAGGAAAAACAAACAGGTATGTCATCCTCCTAGAAGACGCTGACACAAGTATCTGTAGTGACAAATCCCGAACCTCCAATGAACTGGAGCAGGACTTGCCAAGTGGTGTTGGTGCCGCAACAAAGTCCAAAGAGCAGAGCTCACCGGATACGCCGCTGAGTGCACAGCAATGAGCAGAGACCAGTAGGCGGGACTCCTTTGGGCCTCCCAGAAGTCTGACCATCCCAGTACCCATCTCGAGCGACGGGGCAAGCTCACCAGTTCCGCCAGGGTCGGCAGAGGACCAGGACAGTGTCTCTAACCAAGGCCAGGACTGACGACCTGGACAAACCGGTCCGGGGAGTGGAAAACTTGACAAAGCTGAGTACCAAACTGGGCCAGCAAGTCAAAGGATCAAAGCCGAAAGGAAGGAAGTCGCTAGTGCCCAGGCAATAAAAAGGGGGCAGGATTACCCAAACCAGACTGGTACGGGTTGCAAACATGCGAAGATCGCCTTAGGCACTAGCTGGGAGTCAATGACCAAGGAAATTCAAACTCTGTCGCGAGTAGTGTCGGCCGAAGAAAAGGAACAGGATCCCGCTAGCACCCAGGTGGTAAAAAGGGGGCATTTCAACAGAACCATGATCATTGAAGTACCTGACGAAGAAGACGATACAGCCTTTAGGATGTGGCAAGTCAGTCAATCCAAAGCTAGTACCCCGATATCCAGAACACCGGAATCGCAGAACATTGACCTTCCACTCGAATGTGGAAGCATCAAAACTGACACCTATCCTAACAAGGGGGTATCAGATGTTTCTGAACGAACGGGGAAGCAGAACAAATTCCAATGGCTTAGACCATTTGGAATTGACTGGATGATGCATGCAGTACGCAACTCCAAGAATTTGGCTGTCACCAAGGCAGTTCTCTCCATTTGGGTACATCCCAAAAGACTTGGAGAAATTGATAATGAGCTTATTCAAAGCTTAAAGATGGGAGGGAGCCTAGCCCGAGAACAGCTCTACGAACTACACGAACCAATTCGGTATATTCGTGGCACCAAGAGTTCCAGACGGGATTTCTTGGTAGACATCCAGCTTTCCCCATGCACTGGGAAACAGACGTTAACAACCCAAGCATTGTTGGATAGTGGCTGCACAGGCAGCTCTATCAATCGAACTTACGTCCAACAACATCAGTGATATGCCATCTACGCATTCACACCTAGATTTTGCGATTTTGTAACAATACTATTGCACATCTATCCTATACTAGTGATACATAGAGGACTATAGCTGAAGCTTCGAGCTGATAGTTAAAAGCAGTAAGCAACTGGTAGAGCCAGGACTTAGATGCAACACCATTAGTGGGTTAAATCTACCAGCCGGCCAGACTAGTAACTCAAATGCTAGCAGGACTAAGTGAAATACAGCCACTAGCAAACAAAGGATGCTACTAGCACACAAAAACCAGGAGCAGAGTACACAGATCTCATCAAGTTCTGTCACTAGCAGCCCAGACTGGGCATAAACGCCTAAGTCAGAATAACTAGTCACATGGCAATCTTGAAACAGGAATTAGAAATAAATTAGGAATGAATTAACCTTGAGCCCAGATCCGACTATTTCGATATAGATCTCTTATGATCGATGCTAGTGAAGCCGGACTGCACCCTTGATCATGATCAGATAGCTGTTACAGGTACCAATATCCAGATATCCATATAACCGCATTACTAGGGCCTGTAGTTGTGCCAAGGGTGTGGAAAGACCAACTGTGGAGTCTCTAGACCGAATATTTGAAAAGAAAACAGACTAGACCAACTATTGTATGATTATTCACCATTATTTGTGACTAGCCAAGAAATCCTTACCAATATACCCTATACCCAGATGATATTTATAGTTTTGCCTCAGTAGTATATAAGTAGTGGGATGGGCGCTCGTGCAAAGCAGGCAAGCCATCCCCGCAGTTGAGCCCTCACTGGTAGTAACTGGTGTCCCCAATTAAAGGCTTTTGTGCTTAACCTCGATGAAGTGATTAATAGTCGCTAAGTCACCCATAGAATTGCATTGAATTGAAGTCTATTAGAGTCACTGTTGTGTCCTGCAAAGGTCCGGAGTGTTTTGAAGTTAGTTCAAGCAAAGTTCTTGGAGTTATAGTTTATTCTTAGGCCAAGAGTGCGGCTAGTCAAGTGTTTATCACTTGTAGGAAGCAGTATAGGGCCAAGAGTGCCACCAGCCAGAAGCCATTTCAGTCAGAATGAGCGTAGTAGCTCAAACCGAGTCACTCTTATCCAATTGTGTCTTACCCACCCCACTAGTATGAGTAGTACTTTGTATAAACTCACTAGTAACGAATAAAACGTCTTTAAGACAATTGTACTTGATTATTGAAGTCTGCAGAGTGCTTCCATCATACTCGAAACCACCCGAATTCAATATTGGTGATTAAGTGTAGAGTAGTAAGAGGTTTAGTGTGATTGGTGTTCATTGCCATTCCCTAATTCTTTTGTCACTCGCTATTACCAAGCACATCATCAGTTAAACACCAGGAAGGCCACAGCCCCTATACCAGTCTACAATGCCAACGGAACATGCAATAAGGCAGGGGACATTACCGAATTCGTAGAACTCCAAATGACAATTGGAGGACATAGTGAATGAATCGATCTCGCGGTCACAGATCTAGGCTCCAAGACTGTATACTTAGGTCATGACTGGCTTAAATGCCATCACCCTTTCATCAACTGGAAGTCGGGGATCTTGACATTCGGATGATGTCATTGCATCCAAAACTGATTTACCTTGCCCGACACAGATAAAGAAGATAGATGGGACGAAGAACTCAAGGAAGGAGAAAGTATTCTTGCCGTCAATATGCAAGAAGAAATCATCCTTTGTGCCGTCCATCATGCAAACGAGTTGGCTGCAGCTGCCAATGCTGAAAAACCAAAACAGATGTTTGAGGAACTCATACCTCCTCAGTATCAAAGTTTCAGAGATTTATTCTCTAAAGAAAACTTTGATGAACTACTGGAAAGACGACCCTGGGACCACACAATTGAATTGGTCCCCAATGCAAAATCCACCTTAGATTGTAAAGTGTATCCACTCAATCGAAATGAGCAAGAACAATTGGACAAGTTCTTAGACGAGAACTTAGACTCAGGATGAATTCGTCCCTCAAAATCTCCCTTCACTTCCCCTTTCTTCTTTGTCAAGAAAAAAGATGGCTCTCTACGACCAGTTCAGGACTACCGAAAACTGAACGAAATGATGATTAAGAATCGTTATCCCCTTCCGCTCATCTCTGAGCTTATTGACAAATTAAGGGGAGCAAAGTACTTCTCCAAGTTAGATGTCTGCTGGGGATATAACAATGTGCGAATTTGAGATGGAGATGAAGAAAAGGCCGCATTCAGAACTAACCGAGAACTCTTTGAACCTATGGTAATGTTCTTCAGACTTACGAATTCACCAGCCATGTTCCAGTGGATGATGAACAATATATTCAAGGATCTGATCGCTGGAGGAAAAGTCACGATTTACCTCGACGACATACTCATCTTCACAAAATCCTTGTCTGAACACAGGGACATAGTACGACAAGTACTCCAATGACTTCGAGAAAACAAACTGTTCCTCAAAGCAGAGAAATGCGAGTTCGAGGTACTCGAAACAGAATACCTTGGGGTTATCATCAGCGAAGACGCCATTCGCATGGATCCAATCAAGATTGCGGGAATAGCAGAATGGCCAACCCCAACAAAGAAGAAGGAGCTACAGTCCTTTTTAGGATTCACGAACTTCTATCAAAAGTTCATCAAAGACTACTCCAAGATAGTGCATCCCCTTACTCAGTTAACCAGAAAGGTAGACTGGACGTGGGGATCAGAACAGGAACAAGCGTTTAATCAGCTCAAGAAGTTGATGACAACAAACGTAGTTCTCACAATCCCTTTGGACGATGGAAAGTTCCGAGTTGAAGCAGACGCAAGTGATGGAGCCATTGGTGCTATCCTAAGTCAAGAAAAGGAAGGAAAATGGAGGCCAGTCGCCTTCATGTCCAAGGCACTCACAGTCACGGAGCATAATTATGAGATCTACGACAAGGAACTACTAGCAATCATGCTAGCACTAGAAGAATGGCGTCATTATCTCATGGGAGCCAAGGAAACCATAGAGATCTGGACTGACCACCAGAATCTTCAATACTTCCAGAAACCCCAGAAGTTGAATCACCGACAAGCTTGGTGGGTCACCGAACTAGCGGAATATCACTTTATACTTCAACACAAAGCTGGAACCGCTAATCAGAAGGCCGATCTTCTCAGCAGACGAGATGATCATGATCAGGGAAAAGAAGACAATCAAGACATTATTGTACTATCCCCAGAACACTTCTGAGCATTGGTATTACCAACCACCAAAGAAAGGATCATGCATATAAGAGACGCAACAAGACAGAAGGACCAATGGGATCAGGGAATCGAGAAATCCCTTAACCATGAATGGGGAATCACCCAGGAAGATGAAATCCTGTGGTATGATGGACGAGTCTATATTCCTAACAACTCTATTCTACGTGGTGAGATCATTGCGCAATCCCACAATCATATCACTGCTGGACATCCAGGAATCGCCAAGACAAAGTGTTGGGATTTTGCTGGAAAGTTCTAGAAGGAGCAATCCGGCATCATGCCAAGAGTCAATGAGTAAGCAAGAGAGTCGTAGAAAGTTATAGTACATTCTAGATTCTAGTGCGAAGTAGTATAAACATGAGCTCTGTAGGAGCCATAGAATAACAATTCCTTTACATCTGGCTTTACCAGCCTGGAGTCTACCCTGCGCAACACCCAGGATTCCAACACAAAGGAACTCATACTTCACGAATACTGGTGGCCGAAAATGAAGAAGGATGTGGAATCTTACATCAAAGGATGTGAGACTTGCCAAAGAACAAAGAGTGATACGCAGGCTAAGGCTGCACCTCTTTATCCCAACATGATACCGAATATGCCATGGACGCATATCTCAGTCAACATGGTCACCAGACTCCCTGAATCAGATGGATTTGATGCCCTACTAGTCATAGTAGATCATTTCTCCAAGAACATCCTCCTCATTCCATGTAATGAGGAATTATCCGCTGAAGGATGGGCATTAATACTTCGCAACCATGTATACGCAAAGCACGGAATGCCCCAAGTGGTCATCTCCGATCGAGGACCCCAATTCATCTCAACATTTATGAAAGAACTATATCGAATGTTGAACATCACTCAGAATGCCTCCACGGCATACCATCCACAAACAGATGGACAGACAGAGAGAGTCAACCAGGAGGTCGAAAAATATCTCTGCATCTTTGTCAACCATCGACAGACCGACTGGGTAGCATGGTTACCACTTGCTGAATTCGCCCACAACAACCGAGTTCACTCAGCCACAGGCAAAAGTCCTTTCATGGTCCTATACAGACGAAATCCCAGACTCATTCCTGAGTCAATACAGAAAACCAGCTTTGCAAATCCTGCAGCTGTTGACTTCATGGAAATGATGGCCAAAGTCCACAAAGAGGTACATAAAGCATTGGAAAAAGCCGCAACACAAATGAAGATGCAATATGACAAGAAGAAGCAGACTCCAAGGGAGTATTGAATTGGGGACAAGGTATGGCTTGACACTGCCAACCTTCACCTTCCTCGACCAAAGAAAAAGCTCGATGATAAACAAATGGGACCATTTGAAATCACCAAGAAGTCGGGAGCAGCAGCATATAAATTAAAACTGCCGCCTCATTGGAAAATTCACCCCCGATTCAATGAGAAATTGCTGACTCCATACGTCACACCTTCATTCGCGAATCAAGAACAACTGCCACCTCCCCCTCCAGACCTCGTTGACAGTCAAGAAGAATATAAAATCAAAGAAGTCTTGGACTCACGCACCAGGAAGGTATGATCCAAGTGAGGACAACCACCTAGAGAAGTCAAGGACTACCTAGTCAAATGGAAGGGATGGACTCGTGAGCACAACTCATGGGTTCAAGAGAATGAAATGATGAACACTTTGGAAGCGATCCAAGAGTACCAGGCTAGTGTAAACCGCGCCGTATACACTCCAAAAATCGCAACCAAAAACAAAGCAGTGATCAAGATATTGGATCACGAATACTCGGAACACGGCGATGTAGCCTACCTCACCAAAAGAAAAGATGGATATACCAAGTGGATTGTCAATCCAGATGAAGAAATAGGGAAGAAACTGATTGACCAGTACTGGATCAGTCAAATCGCAACACAGTTCGACACCCCTTTGGAAGAGCCTTAGCAGTCGGGATGACTGCTTTAACAAGGGGGTAATGTTACGATTTTTCCGTTATCTTATCTTATCTGAGTCATATCCATGACTCACCCATCTAATCTTATCAAGAAACCGACTCGTATCCAGCTATTCGCCGGCTACAACCCTCGTTCTCACCAACTGTTACCCCAGATGCTCTCTATTGGTTCTATGATCCTCCCAGATCATACCACTTCAACACTGTTCACGTATGGACCATAGTGTTTCACCTAAATATAAACACCACAGAAATACTATATAAACAGAGTAAACTAGACTGTTGTACTCTATCTCTTGTTTAAATTACAACCATATACTTCTTGTTTACACAACACAGAAGGCTATTAGCTTCTATCTCTCACTTGGGGTGATCGTTCGAACGCGTAATGGCCCCAAGAGATCAGCTGACTGCCCCAAGTCACGTGTCCAAGTTGGTACCTAACAAGAAATTCTCTAGCATGTAGGCATCCAGGGCCCTTGAGCTGGTTGTCAGGGTGGAATCTCTCTTATCAGCAATTCATTGGTGTCTTGTCAAGGCTATAATATTGGGCACACACTGAACAGTTATGATAAATATAGCTGCCTAAAAGAATCTGACCCACTCAAATAATTACCACCACATCTTCAAGTGAATCTATACTACTATTCCAGAATTCAAGTGTGCTCTTTCTCTTTACTTTATCTGTGGATGCACACTGATGACAGATAACATGTAGAGATCAATTTGCTTTCTCCACTAGTGAATTACATATTTTGTATGAAAGCATTGTGATCTAGAACATAGATCACTGATAATGGATGGATTATTGAGTCTGCAGAATCCAAGCACAGTTTCATGATTGCTTCAATAGAGCTTGACACAGAGGAGGGCCACTGCAAGGATACACAGTCATCACAGTGGAAAGAAGGAAAGAGATGTGTGCTGTTCCTTCCTCCTTCCTGCTACCATCATGATTACAATTTATCATCAGGCATTCTACTGCTGCAGCACTTACTTTGACAATGATTCTTGCTTTTGCTAGTGACATCTCTATATAAGAGAGAGATATTTTAGCCAGCACTCAAATCTGTTCAGTGATTATTGGCTTGCCTCTTTTCCTCTAGGCCTAGCAAATCATTAGAACTACTCCTAGGGTTACTGACTTAGAAAGGGGCCACTCTTGTCACATCATTGATGGTTCTGCTGGAGTTCACTACTCCTATTTAGCCTTGGTACTTGAGGATCCCTCCACCAGCCCTGACAAAGCATGACTTGACCCCTTGAGGAGCACTGAGACTTTTGGCTTCAGAGGCCCAAAGGCATCTTATCTACTTGTCTCTATCCTGAGTATGGCTCATGTTGCAGATCCAGCACCATCTAGAATGTTCCATGCTTCATTGGAGGATTGGGATTTATTATTAATTATCATATCATTGCTGCTTAGCAGCACATCGTAATGGTTCTGATAGTTTGATTCTGTTTCTGGTTTGCTAGTCATGCAAGGGACATTAGAAGTGGTAGTATTGTCCTTGGTAGGAATGCATGTAGTTATATGGGTATCTGAAAGTATAGCATAAGTCCAACCAGTGGGGAATGAGAGTGCATCAAGTACAGTTGTCTTAAAGATGTTTTATTTATTACTAGTGAGTTATACAAAGTACTACTCATATTAGCAGGGTTGGTAAGATACAATTGAGTAAAGAGTGACTTGGTTTGAGCTACTGTACTCATTCTGACTGAAACTGCTTCAGACTAGTAGCACTCTTGGCCCTATACTGCTTCCTACAAGTGATAAATACTTGACTAGCTACACTCTTGGCCTAAGAATAATACTATAACTCTGAGAACTTTGCTTGAACTAACTTCAAAACACTCTAGACCTTTGCAGGATGCAACAGTGTACTCTAAGAAACTTCAATTCAATGCAATACTATGGGTGACTTAGTGACTATTAATCACTTCATCAAGATTAAGCACAAAAGCCTTTAGTTGGGAACACTAATTACTACCAGTGAGAGCTCAACTACAGGGATGGCTTGCCTGGTTTTCACAAGCATCCATCCCCCTACTTATATATTACCAAGGCAGAACTATAAATATCATCTGAATATAGAGTATATTGGTAAGAGTTTCTTGGCTAGTCATGAATAATGGTGAATAATCATGCAATAGTCAATCTAGTCTGTTTTCTTTTCAAATAGTTAGTCTAGAGACTCCACATTTAGTCTTTCCACACTCTTGGCTAACTACATGCTCTAGTGATGCAATTATATGAATATCCAGATATTTGTGCCTGTAACAGTTATCTGATCATGATTGAGAGTGCAGTCCAGCTATATTAGTACCAATCATAAGAGCATAAGAGATCTATATCACAATAGTCAGATCTGGACTCAAGGTTAATCTATTCTTAATTTATTTCTAATTCCTGTTTCAAGATTGCTATATGACTAGTTATTCTGACTTAGGCATTTATGCCCAGTCTAGTTTGCTAGTGACAGAACTTTATGAGATCTGTATACTCTGCTCCTGATTTTGGTGTGCTAGTAGCATCCTTCATTTGCTAGTGGCTGTATTTCACTTAGTCCTGCTAGCATTTGGGCTACTAGTCTGGCCAGCTGGTAGATTTAACCTACTAATGGTGTCATATCTAAGTCCTGGCTCTACCAGTTGCTTACTGCATTTAACTATCAGCTCAAAGCCTCAGCTATAGTCCTCTATGTATTACTAGTATAGGATAGATGTGTCATAGTATTATTACAAAATTGCAAAATCTAGATATGAATATATAGATGGCATATCATCATAACTGTACACAAAAGATTAATGATCACATTAGTTTTTGGGTCCTGAAACATATAGACATGGTAATGCTACAGTTGGAGAGGAATATTATATGGTGTGGAACAGGCCACTAGTGACAACAGTGAGATATTAACATATCATGATGAATTCCAGCATAGTAGACTTCAACAGGTGTCAGACTACCATTGGCCATTCATACAACAAACAATCTAATTTGGAGAACAAGAGTATATAAGTGGTAATAGACCTGTCTAGTAGAGATATTTTAGCATGTGAAGCAGCTACACAAAATGTGAAAGAAAAGAAGAACATATGATGGTTCCCATAAATCTCCTTAAAACTTATATACATACACTCTCAACCACACTTTTCACCTCCACTGAGACTTCAACTGACTGTCTGACTAAACCACCATAAATCTCACAATCATTAGTATTCATTAGATGGCTTATCCAGTAGCTGGATACCATCTAAGGTGTTCAGTGATGATATTAGGGATCAAGATAGCTTCTTTAATATTTATACCAATACCAACACCAAATCACTAGAGATACTGGGATGATCATCAAAATCTCCAGTGACTCTACTTGATGGAGAGCATCTGAGCAGTGCCTAGTAGCCATCTCTGATTTCTTGTTTCATTGGCACTGCATCTAACAAA
Organism: Desarmillaria ectypa; assembly: GCA_030407005.1. NCBI lineage: Eukaryota > Fungi > Basidiomycota > Agaricomycetes > Agaricales > Physalacriaceae > Desarmillaria > Desarmillaria ectypa. The sequence continues at coordinate 3,873,820 of JAUDYN010000003.1, read as the reverse complement.
GATGTGCTATCATAAGAAGATGCAATGGTTGTATTTTTTTAAACTGAGTACTAGATCTCTAGAGGTTGATGATGCATATGGATGCTGAGATGATTAAAGTCAGAATTCAGTCTTTGAAAATGAAATATACAGATGAAACAGAGAGTTCAGGAATTATCTGCTGATTGTTATTTCAGTGCACCATGTAGACAGATTCTGAGAATCCAATTGTAGATATTTTCTAGCTGAATGGATCTGTTGAATATTTGTTCACATGTTCCTATCATGAGAGACTGAGGCAAGTGATAATCTCCATAATCCATGTCACTATGACTGGCTGGTTCTATGGACAAATATAAGTTTTTGATAGCACCTACCTCCTTGCTATATAAAAGACATCAGAATTGGGGAATTCTGCTCTCAGCAGATAATCACAACTGGTGGTTTTGTGTTTCATCCATTGCTTCCATGTGAAAATTACTTAATAAATCAATGAGTAAACACTTGAGATATTTAGGAATCACTGATGCATACATTTTTGAGTCTATGTGTCAATTCTGCTGGTGATTTAATTATAGAGCAGAAGGAAGGAAGGAAGTAGATCTTTTTCAGCTATTTCCAAACAGGTTATTAACCAAACCATGCATGACTCTGGTCAGCTCTATCTTTTAAGTAACTCTGTTTGTTGGTGTGGAAATGAATGATATCAAGTACTAGCTATCCTGATCCTAATGCCACCTTCATCAATTCCCACATGAAGTGTCAATACTCATGATAAATGAATAGGACAGCTGTTTGCTAGTGGCTATTTGCTCTATCATTACTGTTGCTGCAAATGAGATTGACCTACATTGTTCACCCTCCTTGATGCTGGCCAACAATGGGATGACTACCCCTTTTCAGATGCAATCTATGTGTTACCTACAATCTTAAAAAATTTCAATAACATCATTCATAGAAAAGATTCAGAATCCAGGGCCAAGTGTATATGTGGAACAGATCACAAGAATATCCTACTAAAGGGTTATTGGTGGCACACTAAATGTTTCTATATATATATCTTGACCTCCCTCCTTTCTCTTCTTTTCTTATAACTGTTTCATATTGAACACCACCTTCTCTATCATCATCAACATTGCTCTCCTGTATATACAGCACTGCCTTCTCTTCACATCACAAGCCTCTCAGATTATCTGCCTACAACATCTGGTAGTATATGGAGTCTGATGGGAAATCTGTCTAGAGATCTTGATGGGAGAACATTATAATATGATGATCATCTTTACATGACAGATTGTTGTGGTGTATTCTATATGCTATATAATGGCCAGTTGCTGTTTGTTATCTCTAGAACACTCTCTCACTCATTATACTACCTTCTCTTAGACTTTCTTGATGGCCACTCAAACCAGTAGTATTCCACCAGATCTTACTGATGCTGACAAAGCCATAATATTCCAGGGCTTTGATGCTATATTGAATTCTATGATTCTCTATTCTCAACTGCATGGTGCACATTTTCATTCATCAGATATATGTATCTAACATGACTGCATGTAGGCATATACACAGGAATTGTTGCTGTCACATTATGGAATATCTGTGAGAACATATCTACTTGCTGGATTATAGCTGAAATGGATAGTTCAGTTATGAATAAGCCTCGGCCCATTGGGCAACCCATGGCCATAATCATAACCATCCTCTATATTGTCTCTATCATTTCCTTGGCCTTTGCTTGGTCATCCCTTCATGCTATGTTTGTTGACAATGGACAGAACTTTTGGACAAAATATCTGTTTATTAATACTACCCACTTATCATTAATGGTGGGGATAGGTGTTACAGGTGCCATTTGTACTATCCTTGCAGACTCCATTATGGTGTGTGTGATTATTGAGATACTTTCTACATCTTACTCATTAGTTATTCAAACTGTAGATTTGGCGTTGTTGGATGGTCTGGGGACGGCGATGGCCAGTTGTTTTGCTTCCTGCTCTTCTACTTGTTTCTGGAATTGGTAAGATCCTCACCATCTCTTTCATCAGTCTACTCAAAGCTTCATGTAGTGTTCAAAATTCTTGCCACATACAAGGCATACACCAATGCAAATGTGAACTACATTCTAGGTTACGAGCTTTATTCATCCTTCAGCCTTGGTGCAACCTTATTGTGCACTCTGCTCATTGTCTACCGCATTGTCACTGTTGCACAAGCAGGAGCTGAAGCAGGAGGTGGACTGAGAGCTTACCGCCACATCATTGAGGTCTTGGTTGAATCATCAGCTCTTTATTCCATATTCTTGATCTTATATGTGGTCTTCTTGGCTCATAACGAGCTTGTGCTGGTCTACTTTGATATCCTAGCATCAATTGCGAGGGTAGGCTCATAGTCTCTCAGTGTCTTTGCATCTAACAGATGTTATAGGGTGTTGCCCCAACACTTCTTGTTGGACATGTTGCAGCAGGTCATGCCCGCCCAGATGACTCTTGGCAGGGTGGTGTGGTGTCAGGCTCGCTTCGTTTCAGGGAGCATTCTGATAGTCAGAGCTCCCAGCAGTATTCTACAATGAGTGAAGACATCGAAGTCCAGCAGGAGAGAGATGATCAGACCAGCAATCACACTTCGAAGGACTCTCAGGAAGGCATTCTTGATGAGGGTGCCATACGTGGCAATAACGTTGAGGCTGAGGCAGATACTGGAGGCAGCAGCAGTGTGGAACACATTTGACCATACAAAGAGATCCTCGTGTGCAAGGAGCTGGCTCCTCATACCATTTGAATAGAATTGATAGCGTACGAGGCCGATCCGAAGTAGAAATATACTAATACCGCAACGTTAATTAATTATCTCCAGCCCAAGATTCTCCTATCATGATACGATCACAGCGTTACCAGCACTGATCCCACAGCAAACATGCAAATGGAATCGGACATCCATAAAACGATTAATCTAGAGTCTCACTATCTACAGGATGAAAATTCCAGTTTCAGAAAGAGATGGATAGACACGGTGACTCACACACTAAGAATGTCTACTGAGAAAGCTTGACAAAGGAGCGATCAACGCGAAGTGCAATTACCAGGGCATAAAGTAACTGCGCCAACTTAAATGTCAACTCGGAATCAAAGCTGAGAGGTGAGGCGGACGTACATATGCTCTCCACCTATGTATTGATAGAACAAGTTACGACAGCATGATCCTCCCAGAACCTTCATATATGCGCCCAATATGACCCTCTTTGCCACCGGTAAAGGCTTCGAAACGATTACTAGTCGAGTAGCTGAGGCTGAGTAGCTTGTCAACAGCTTTGTTGGGCCAAAATTTGTCAGCGGCAGGACGCAAAAAGTAAGAGGACAGACCTGTGCCTGCAGTTCCCCAGTCCTTAGCCAGAGAACCAGAAAGTGGTGACCGAGTCGGCAGTGTGCGCCGTAGGACCAGAATTCGGAGTTGGAACGTGTCTTGCATCTCATACTGGCTTCAGAGGTATTTGTATTTTGATATAGTCGAGCCAATAATGAGGGTCGGGTTCTGGTCCAGTACATTGTAGAGCGGTGAATCTGTAAATGATAACAGATTTTTAAGTAAACGAGGTAAAAATGAACAACAAAGCTCACTACAATGTGCCAGTAGAAGGAAAATGAAGGGACATAACAGCGGTCATGGTGGTAAGATGGCAATTTTGATCGTGAATGACTTGCTTTCTAACCACGACCACTGCTCTGGCCCATCCTCTTCTGAACTCAGCCGTTAGACAACAAAAAAACCAATCGATATCGACACGACGGATGTGCAATGCTTTATGAATTATGCAGTCATATGGATGCCACACCGGGCTTATTAGGTCAATGAAGGCGACGGCGAGCGAATGAATACAGGCTGAAAGTACGTCGTTCATGTGCTCGAGTTATCCAATGTGGTATTGAGGTGCATACATTAGGCCTAGTCCCGGTGTTGTCCTGGCACGTAGCTTGGCACCAGGGCACATCGAACCCAATACGCTTCTTTTCCCTCTTCGCCTATCTCTCCTCGACGACTGGCATCTATCAAGTTCCAGGCATGCGCTCAGGGCGCGCTACATGAAGCATGGCCTAGGTATGGCGATGATACGGCAGCTGGAGTCGGCGACAAAATTGGATCGATGCATGAATAAGTGCATGCTCCCTATTGTCGTATCGTCCAATCACACCTAACCGTTTAGCTTTCTCCAGGCCACCGATGGATCGTGGAACGAAACGGAAAAATATATTTTTCTCAGAGGCGGCTCTGTCTTCGATGGGACAAATGGACTATTCCACTTTCCTACATTCTCCGGTTTCGATTTTCCGGCCTGATAGCAGCAGGTTCTCAAATATGGCTTAGCAAGCGCCATATACCCGCACGGTTATCATACGTTCTTGGAACCTCCTTGTCTATCTATCAATGCAATATTGTTATGTCTTTCATTTTGAAACTTTCGCCAATGTCTCATTGAATGCACTTGTATGTCATTTATATGTCATCATCATATTAGCTACTAGAGTTGAAACGTGCTACTTTAGTATTCTACAACCAACGTTGATCACCGGCCAACGTGGCTGCTCGTCATGCTGTGTGAAACAAGCGATCGGAATCGGAAACGGTACTCTGGGGCGGTACTCCGAATTCGTTGACATCAGGAGCACTGACGCCATCACTACAAAAGGCCCCCATTCTGCTTATCTTATCATTGCGGGGGTACTCTTCTCTCTCTCTCACCTCTAACTACAACCACCACCACCTGCGAGTTTCCACTAGACGAATCTTCACTGTTTCGTAATGTCAGTTATCTCTCTCTCCAAAGCCGTTTCCGACTCCTCTGTTGTCAAGTCTGCTGGTGCAGATAAGGATGCCAGCCCAACACTCTCTTCGTCTTTCCCGTCCTTGTCAACTATCAAGGACCAACGGGCATACGAGCACAACCGGCAGCGTGTCAAGAAGGCTGCGGACGTTCTCAAGATGAGGCAGAAGAAGAGGTCGGGCTCACCTCTCTTCAAGCTTGACAGGGGCACCATGTCGGAGAAGTTCAGGAGACTCAGAGCCGACGACGTCGACCCGATCTATGCCTAAAACATTCAAACCTAACAAGGAATTTCCAGAGTTCGAGCCTTTATATCTGGTACATGCATCGGTTCCGCTGACAATCCGCTGGATCGTAACTCAGCCATTGGTACACTGATGTCCTGGAAAGAAGTTATGAGGCCCCCACTTCCGACTGAAAGATTGTGAGGTAGTATTTACCTGCTCGTGAGTTTGTATATCAGTAGCCACAGTACTCCGAGCTTTAAATCTCATAGATTCCAAAGCTGTACTTGGTAAGGACCTGCCACCGCCGCTCGAAGATATCACGATATTTTCTTGGTGAGCATTTCGCAGGTTCAGCCTAGACAAGGTAAGCTACAACCGCGTATTGAAATAACAGATTACGTACATTTCCAGTAGTGAGTTGAGATAAATTGGAAGGGTATTAGAAAGACGGATCTATACTTTCACAAAACAGGAGACAATACCTCTTGAGAGCGATGTCGCGATTCCGGTAGATACGAGAGAGTCGGGAATTGCCACGAACTGTAAGATTCTTGCGTCAGGTGGCCGGCTTTAGCGCAAGAAGACAGCGTAAGGACCGTGATAAGAATCGTCACTGCACATATACTGGGCAGGCATCAGTTCGAGTTTTAGAAATGATCTAGTAAGGACTCACGTAGTAGCCAATCCGGACACGATAACAAAGCGCGATAGTACAAGAAGAGGCTTCGTCGTGCTACGTGAATTGTAAGCATGACACGAATCTAATATGAAAGCGGACCAACCTGGAAAAGTTCGAAATTGATCGGCTTTTAAGGAGGTAGAACGATATAGCTCCACATATGACCAATTAATCCGATTTTCCCGTTTTCCACCACCAGTACTCTGAAGATACCCTTCCGAAAAGATAAACATTCTGACTCCTCCTTTTTCTGCTCGGAAAGGTGTCAATTGTACACACTGTCCAAGCACTGTTTGGAGTTGGTCTGGAGTGCGTCATTTCCCTTACCTTTCCTAAACAATAAAATTTTACCTACTGGTAATCTCCTGTGAGAAATACTCTCACTCTATATCTGACACAGCGAGTCCAACGGCCAAATTCGGGCTGGAAGAGGTTGGAAACACTCCAGGAACGTTAACGGACATTCTAGGCACGTAGTGTCTATTTGCACTGCCCTCCAAGATTGATGTGCCCTCATCATCACAAGGCAGCAGAGAATCAGGCTGATCGCGTTCCTCCTATCGAGTATGTGTTACTTTTGTTCAATGTCTCGCAGGCCGAGAAGGTTTACTGGTGCCGAGTGACTGTCATATTGTGTGGACAACATTCTTCGCTACGATGCTGATCATCGGATGGACTTGGTGCAGGTCGCATAGTAGGCACCAATACGGTCTGCCTGTCTCACGATCAGATCACTGATGGACATCAAGAATCACGCGCACGTTGCCTTTTGCCATGGTTTTCTTGATGGTTTTCTTGATGTGATGATCATCAATAGATCATCTTTTAACACTCAATCCTTGACACTACATGTTATATGATGAGGGATGCGGACCATCTGGTGCATGTTATCTTCACAGATGACTTCCCAAGTGTTCATCCCTCTGCTCCCACCCAGACTTCCTCGATAGTCATTCAGATCAGTATCCCGCAAGATCTTACCGATGCCGAGAAAGCCTTTATACTTCAGTCCCTTGATACTAACTTGAATGCAAGAATACTCATCGGTCCGCGTGTTCGTTTGTCCAAATACAATTGTCTGATCATGGCACATAGGCATATACACTGGGATTGTCACAGTCACTTTGTGGAATAAATGCGAGAAGAACACGTCTACCACATTATGCAAGTTGAATGACACTCTAGTTATGAACAAATCCTAGCACATCAGACGAGCCATAGTTGTCATTATAATCCTCCTCCACATCGTTGCTACCATCAACTTTGTCCTCAATTGGTTATACATTCATTCTATATTCGTCCACCATGGACAGAGTTTTCGGACACAATATCTGTCTCAGTGCAGTCCCAGCTTCGAATCAACAGTGGAGATGGGTGTCACGGGTGTCATCTGTACTATCCTTGCGGACTCCACCATAGTGACCATTAAATTTCAGTGTCCACTACAACTGACCGTGATCCAAACTGTAGATTTGGCGTTGTTGGATAGTCCGGGGACGGCAGTGGCTAACTGTACTGCTTCCTATTCTTCTTCTCATCTCTAGAACTGGTAAGACCATACACATCTTCTATTAATGCCAGTTTACTCAAGGCTTGGTGCAGTGTTTAAAATCATTGCGACATATAAAATATCCACCACTGCAGTTGCTTACCCTCTCGGTTTTGCACTTTATTCAGCTTTTATCCTCGCTATAACCTTGTGGTGTATATTGCTCATTATCTACCGTATTGTCACCGTTGCACAGACAGGAAGTGACACAGGATGTGGAATCAGAGTTTACCGCCATGTTATCGAGATCATGGTTGAATCATCAGCTCTGTATTCTCTAACATTGATTTTATATGTAGTTTTCTATGCTCGTGAAGACGTCACATTGCATTACTTTGACTCCCTAGTAGGAATGGCGAGGGTACAATCGTATTTCACAGACATACCATAGGGAATCGCCCCGACACTCCTCGTTGGGCGCGTCGCAGCAGGTCACGCTCGCCCAGACGACTTGTAGCAAGGAAGCGTGATATCGGGCTCACTTCACTTCGGGATGCGTCCCAGAGGTCAGAACTCTCAGCAAGACTCTACGATGAGCAACGACCTCGAAGCTCACGAGAGAGAGGACGAACATACCCATCACACATTGAGGGAATCCTGGGAAGATACTGTAAACAAGATCGTCGTATGCGGGGATGCCCCCGAGGCATGGCTGGAGAGACCAGAAGACAGTCATTTTATTAACGAGAATGTTGTCCACGAGGATGTCCTTCAGAAAGTTTAGTGTAGGGGTACTGAATGTCCATCATACTCTGATAGCCAGATAAAAATACAAATCACACTTCTAACCAAAGCGGCTGCTTCAAAATGTGTTACAGCCCGTCCTAATCTAATAACGCTTGCATAGCAGCCAAACGTGCCTTGATTGTGCATTTGAAAGGCACAGGAAAGCTATGCTCAAAATCAAAACACGTCGTAGTATATCCGACGTGGATAGCCCACCTCGAAAAAGTGCTCGTATGGGTATCACTCGATTCAACGACTGGGCCTTCAGAATCCACCACCTTGGAGAACGACAAAGTTGATGCCATAGACACGATAGCAATCGAGGCAGTATTTAACCAAGATATCGGCAGGGACAGATACTGGATGAAGATTGTCAAGATTGTTGAACGTGATTGCATTATAGGATGCGCACCGGCTTCCAAGGCCAAACGCGACTGTGGGTTCAGGTTGGACTTCTTTCCCTTCTTGAGGAATGAACCGGTCTGGATCGAACACCAGAGGGTCGAGATAGTCCTTTTCGTCGTGAACTATGGCCCTGTAACATCTGTCAATCTGAGCTTGTTAAGGTCATATGTTAACTCATGACTGACCAAGCGTTGCTAATGACGGTCACGCCTACGGAGGGATAAGCATGGTCCAACAACAAGACTGTACCCGCAGGGATATAATATCCTCTATAAACATCCTCTTCCACGGTACGATGAGCAATGCCTAAATTGAAATCTATGAACTGGAGCAGTACTCGGAGAACTGGGAGTACATACCCAGGGTTCCATCTAAGAGCTTCCAACACGAACGCATCGATATATGGCAGCTGCGGACGATCTTCAAAATTCGGCAGGCGGGTGCCATGACCGATCACAGCATCCGGTTCGGCTTGTGCTTTGGCTTGTACTTCGGGGTAAAGAGGAAAAGCGAGTATCGCAGAAAGGATGACTGACACAGTCTTTGTACTAATCAGAGATATAGAATGATGCACACGGGTGAAAACTTACAGTGTCAGCTCTCGCTAATCAAGGCATAACATCAAGCGCTCAGCAAGCGCAGAGAAACGCCTGCCAGCAAAGGCAACTTCAGCAGTATTCTTTACAATTTCAAGGTGCGTCGCATTATCTGATGCCCCATTCTTTGTTAGATTTTCAGAGACGAATGAAGGGTGTGCAAAGCCCTTTGCTTGAGCAAGAGTTAATGCGATTGCTTTCGATCAACGAGTAAGAGAGGATATACCACCGATTCTGTTGCGTATTTAAATGGCACTTCTGTCATGTTCTCAACGTCTTTTCTCCAAGCGCGCACAAGCCTCAAGAACTTTGCACCAGGCATCCACCCTTAATGACACCTTCAACAAGAGCCTAGCGGTTAAATTAGAAGAAAACTCACGTGGAAGGTATTTCAAATAGGGGATGCAGTCAACGAGAAAGGACCCCTCGCCTCGAAAGACACGAACATTTTCCAGAGCCCGATCTACCAACTCCACAAACCAATCGCCGTCAGGATCTGCATCATACCCATAGACGGTTTTCATGACGATTGACTCAATATGGCTGGAAGGTTGTCAGTGTCTATGACCACGCTGGTAGCTTACTAGCGAATATAGTGAGCAAACACGTCGGGAGATTTATACAGTCGTTGTAGCAAGGCTAGCATCGCTTTCATCTGTATGGGGTAGTATGCCAGAACTGCGCGAGGCTGGAAATACTGATGAAACATCCAGCGATTCATTCTGTGAAGAGTAGGGAGGTAAATCGGCCCATGAATATGCATACAGTGGTACTGGCCTCTACCCGTTGGAATATCTCATAAAGCCCATTGTATTCTCCCAGCTCGCTAGCTTTAACATGGTGAAATCTGCGTTGCATTGTCAACTCTGAGACGCTGTAATATCGTCTATCCATCCATACCTGGCCTATCGGAGTAATTCCCAGAAAGTTTTTCGAAATGGTCCGCCGCTGCTTGGGCAGAGTTGATTATTATGGTCGGATTTCCAGGCGCATTTAGATACAAAGACGTCGCCGTAGGTGGTGGCCCATCGAGCATAGGTTAGCCATGGGTAGTCTATGGGCACATCCCAGAGGTTCCCTATTAGTGGGAGTCCCTTGGGTGTTATGGATCTCGCGTATCCGTAAACTTGGTGCATGAGTCAACGCATGCCTACACTCGGCCTTCTCGGTCCTAGCAGTGACTCACACATAATTTTCTCTTACTTTCTCTATTCTTCTTGCCCATACTAGAATATAATAGAACATTGTAGAATATTCATGACTCGAGCCTTTTAGTATATAAATACCGTCTGTAACATTGTAGAATAGAAAATGAATCAAGCTACCCATCTTCAAGTCCACTTCATTGTGTGAACTAAGCATCTGATCGGTTACGCCTAGCGCTTGCTGAACTACTCGTTGGATACGCCAAGCGCTTTCCGACACCAATCCGAAGACTACGCCTAGCGCTTGTCTTCACCTAAAGCCCGTAATAGCTCCGCGCTCACAGGCTTTTTATATCGGTAATAGCTCTGTGCTCACCGGCTGCTTCCTACAGTAATTACTTCGCACTTACTGACCCCTTTACCTCGCAAACCGGACCTCTCAGGTCTCCTCACGAACCCTTGCCGGAATCCATTCTATTCCCTAACGACATACATCTTTATAACATATCCTACCTCGCTTCGATCATCACTTGTCGCCCCTCACTCTCATATCCTGATTTCGGCAGATTCCTAACATTGGGTTCGGGAGGGAGAGGTCGGCCCCGACGGAGAAGTAAGAGGTACAGACGATCGTTGTGCACCCTCGCATCCTCCTAGCCTCCTCAGCGCGTTTGGGGTCTGGATACGATGTACTAGTTGGATTTATCTCAAAAAGTTCTTCTATAATTCGTGGTAAGTACTTACCTCGACACATAGTCCAAGAAGCCTAGGATATGTACAGTCAGGTTTGACTTCGTCACTCGCATGTATGCGCTCCTAAGTTCGTGATTCTGTACCTCAATCGGAGAAACAGAGAATTTCGCGACAAATGTAGCTTCAAGACGCGAAGAGAACGCAGCACGCCGCTAGTAAACGGGGGCCGTGATGCGCGACGACAGCCATCGTGTTGGTTGCTGATCAGGCCATATGGTCGCGTACGAGAACGGGAATCCGGGCCGTTGCAGGACCCATCTTGAAACAATTGGTTATTTAATCAGTTGATTTCCCACGGTAAGAATTTACGGTATTTCGATTTTTACCGAGCTTGCACTTAACCACCAGCGTCACGTTTATATCCTTCCAATTCTCTACCAGAAATTGGCTCTGCACTGCACTGATAACTGCTATGGATGAAATATACTCCCAAGCTGATACCTTGGACTCGCCGGATGTCGATGATTCGAGCCTGTTGACCCCAACTTCGATTATGTCCAGGTCGAGTTCTCTTACCCTTGACGGCATAGATGAAGTACCAGATACTCCAGCATCAATGCAGAAGAAGAAGAAGAAAAAGAAGTCCAAGAAGTCGGCTAAAACCAAGTCGGAGGCAGCGAAATTGGTAGACGAAGACCGTCCACCTGTTCTCTGTATTAGCAGGAACAAGCATTGGAAATATATTAGCTCCTACCATGTGCGTCGCTTATTTCTGCCTTATTTCCTTTCAATTTTATCATAATATAGGGACCTTGGCTGCAATTGCCTAATGAACTGCTAGAATCTTTGTTGGTGCTTAATCTCGACCCTGCAACGCTGTCGGCTGCAGAGCCAAGGATACCATCAATACCCCCGACGCCAAATTCCAGCACTAACCGTATTCGAGACCGTAGCTTTCGCGACCTGAATGATTTCTCGCCTCCCGACTCTCCACGAGCATCACTCGCCAGTCTACCCTTACCTCCACCAATCCCCCCACCGAAACCTGGCAAGGCAACCCCACCGCCTATCGACCCAGGAGTGTTTCGTAATGTTACTTCGATACGTCGGCTTATCGACGAGGCAGCCGAATTGTCGGTCAGGGCGTCCTCCGGACTTTCTGCAGCCGAATTGGGTTCCATGCGCGGAGGTTCTGTAGGACTTGGGGGGAGTCCTTGGGCAGCTGCTCAGACGCTGGGGATTAACCCTCTAGGCAATGTCGGTGGTAATGGGAGGAATGTCGCAATGTCTGCGATGCGTATCCACAGATTGAGAGCACTGGCGGTGCAGAAGCTTGCACAGGCGTACAAGGCAGACGAGATCGCGTCGAGTGTCATGGTCATGCAGGGTGGTAGCGTGTTTGATGATGTAGCCGAACGAGTGCTCAAAGTCGGTGCGTAGCCATTATTCACATCTTTTTCCAACATTTAGAAACATAACGAACAGATCCCAACGATGCGGACGCGAAATATGTACATTTCTTTCACGAAAAAATACCTTCTCGTCAGTTAGCAGAGTCTACTACGACCCAAGTCCTCGATGAGCTTATCCGAGCTCAGCCTCAACGACTAGAGTTTTATCGTACGCGTGGAATCGTTCGCTGCTTCCGTGATGAGTACCCCGAGGCCACGAGAGACTTTACGTATGCTCTCAAAGAGTCTCGAGCTGTGCGTAAAGCCAAGGTGGGTCATACCGACCGAGGCGGGCCCTCCGAATCACGAACTAAGAACACCAAGAAGAGGAAGGGCGGCGGCGGTAAGACGAACGGCCAGGCCCCTCCTAGCGGCACGAGTACAATTGACTCGTCAGTCGAAGGACCAGATGGGGAATCACTCCTGATCCACCCATCTGTTCTCCCTGACGCCCCAGATCCGATCGAGCCGCAGTTGCTGTTCCTGCGCGGAGCAGCGTATCTGCAACATGCAGTCTACCTCATCGAAGGCGCTATCCTGCATCTCGAAGGGATACGCAAGGCTCCATCTATCGACGGTGCCGAGCTGAGGCTGTGTTATCTGGAGAACGGGAAGTACGGTGGAGTGGAGATTGGGCATCCTGATGGTCCGCTTGGGAAGATGGGTGGTGCAAAGGCGAGGGCGTACAGGGATGCTCTCGGAGAGGGTAGGTTCAAGGATCAGGTTACTTCCTTGCTGAAGAAGAGTATCCGCGATCACGACAAGTTCCTAGCCCACTTTGACACCCTGGAATCGCCCAACTCAATTTTTGACAGTGAAGGGGACTTGGCGAAGCGGGTCGAGTATGCATTCTTACTCTCAGAGTCCATCCGGCCTGGGAACCACTCGAACGGGACCTCGCCGCCTTTCCCGTTATCTGACACACCGGCGATGTTCACGACGTACCATCCCCTGCTCGTGGAGAGTCATTTCAGCGTGCTCATCTGCCAATTGATGCTTGCCGATTTTTCGGGACTGTTGAAGAGGTTCATCCGCACTGCGGCGCTCGTGGACGGGCTTGAAGGGTACCCTGTATTCCTCCCCCCTCGGTCTATGGCCCAAGCAGAGTTTATCGAGGTCCTGGAACGACTTGCTGGGGGATGGAAGAACGGTATCCAGCCTCATTCTCTCTCCAAGGGTCGGGCGAAAGGAAGATTGGCTATTGAGGCTCGACCGGTGACCCCTCCGCCTCCGTCTGCTCCCATCCCGGTGAACACAGGGTCCTCCTCGACTGGGGCTGGGAGCTCTCGCGACGACAGCTCGTCATCCGGTACTGGGTCCCCACCACCGTCCCCCCCGGGGCGTCAGGATGCGGACGAGGCTCTGGACTGTGCGAGGATCCTGTTGGCGCCTGTAGTCAACCGGCAACGGGAACGCGCAGAGAGGGCTGCTGCCGACAAGGCGGCGGGTGCGAAGAAGAAGCCGTTGCAGATTAATATCCCGCTTCATGGGCCGAGGGTGGAGGTTATTTTGGCGTGGCTGGGGGCGGTTCATCTACCCGAGTTGGATTGAGAAGGAGGACGGTATTTATTGAAATTTGACTGTTTAATATTCTCTATCGATATCTATATATTGATCTTAGTATAATGATTCATGTCTTGAGTGCTCTCGAATTTTAGTGCTAATGCATATCATAAGCTCATGTTAATTCATAAACATCATGATTTCAGTAAAATACGTATAACATAATCCTACGCCTACGGAGGGGAAGGCCAAGTGCTATCAGGAGCGGATCTTGCAGGTGCGTCATTTCCGCTTCCGAAGGGCATTGGCTAAAAGGTACGATATCATAAGAATGATGGCGCATTTTCTATTAGCCTCGAACAGAGTTTGTGGACAATCTATGATACAGCCGGTCTTGCCAGCCAGTACTTGTAACGAAGCTTGACTCGGACTCCGAGCGTCCATAGACGTATGTTCGACTCCATCTGCGCAACGTTGGTCTGTATTAGCTGTGGTGAATTTCTCGCTGCAGCTGGGACTGTAACATTCCTGACAAGGGCTAGGAAATGGTGTACCTGAGCGATTAAAGGGTCCATGGACATTGAACTACAGCAGTACGAACATGATGTTTGATATGTCAGATTATTCGTGAAGTCGCTCTAACTTGCCTTGGATTCAAAACAGTGCGGAACTCAAATCAAACTTTGATGCAGCCATCATCGGTCTGATTCAGGCAGTAGTGCATATGATAAGCTCATGTAGTTCATAGATATCATGACGTCGACTCTAGTAAAATACATATAATCCTAAATACAACGCAAGTGGTCCAAGGGATGCATAAACGACGACATGCATAAAGAAGACAAAGTGGATTACAATCTAGTCTCGGCTTATAGATATGATTAATTTGAATGAGTAGCGACGACGAGGGAATAAGGGTATTGTGATATGGTATCGCATAAATTACTTGGACAGGAGAACCTGAGCATAAGAGGACGTCTTGGACACCGGTTCGGCATCACTATCGCTCTCGCCATAGATATGCTCCCATGGCTCATCAGCGGCAAGGTCGGGAGTAAAGTCATCGAGGACGATAACGGAACGGACATGGGGAATGACTTCGAAATCCGACTCTGTCAAAAGGGAAGCGATAAGCACGCAATACGGCAGAAACGAAAGGCCTGGTACCCACCCTTCTTCCTATCTTGCTTCCGAACCAAGAGATCCGACAGTTTCACCTCGGGTGACTTGGACGAGGGCGGGATATCATCCCGACGCGCGCTCTCGACGAGGACGCCGTCCAGCGGGTCGACGTCGTCGGCTCTGAGTCTCCTGAACTTCTCCGACATGGTGCCCCTGTCAAGCTTGAAGAGAGGTGAGCCCGACCTCTTCTTCTGCCTCATCTTGAGAACGTCCGCAGCCTTCTTGACACGCTGCCGGTTGTGCTCGTATGCCCGTTGGTCCTTGATAGTTGACAAGGACGGGAAAGACGAAGAGAGTGTTGGGCTGGCATCCTTATCTGCACCAGCAGACTTGACAACAGAGGAGTCGGAAACGGCTTTGGAGAGAGAGATAACTGACATTACGAAACAGTGAAGATTCGTCTAGTGGAAACTCGCAGGTGGTGGTGGTTGTAGTTAGAGGTGAGAGAGAGAGACAAAAGTACCCCCGGCAATGATAAGATAAGCAGAATGGGGGCCTTTTGTAGTGATGGCGTCAGTGCTCCTGATGTCAACGAATTCGGAGTACCGCCCCAGAGTACCGTTTCCGATTCCGATCGCTTGTTTCACGCAGCATGACGAGCAGCCACGTTGGCCGGTGATCAACGTTGGTTGTAGAATACTAAAGTAGCACGTTTCAACTCTAGTAGCTAATATGATGATGACATATAAATGACATACAAGTGCATTCAATGAGACATTGGCGAAAGTTTCAAAATGAAAGACATAACAATATTGCATTGATAGATAGACAAGGAGGTTCCAAGAACGTATGATAACCGTGCGGGTATATGGCGCTTGCTAAGCCATATTTGAGAACCTGCTGCTATCAGGCCGGAAAATCGAAACCGGAGAATGTAGGAAAGTGGAATAGTCCATTTGTCCCATCGAAGACAGAGCCGCTTCTGATGCTGAGAAAAATATATTTTTCCGTTTCGTTCCACGATCCATCGGTGGCCTGGAGAAAGCTAAACGGTTAGCTGTGATTGGACGATACGACAATAGGGAGCATGCACTTATTCATGCATCGATCCAATTTTGTCGCCGACTCCAGCTGCCGTATCATCGCCATACCTAGGCCATGCTTCATGTAGCGCGCCCTGATCGCATGCCCGGAACTTGATAGATGCCAGTTGTCGAGGAGAGATAGGCGAAGAGGGAAAAGAAGCGTATTGGGTTCGATGTGCCCTGGTGCCAAGCTACGTGCCAGGACAACACCGGGACTAGGCCTAATGTATGCACCTCAATACCACATTGGATAACTCGAGCACATGAACGACGTACTTTCAGCCTGTATTCATTCGCTCGCCGTCGCCTTCATTGACCTAATAAGCCCGGTGTGGCATCCATATGACTGCATAATTCATAAAGCATTGCACATCCGTCGTGTCGATATCGATTGGTTTTTTTGTTGTCTAACGGCTGAGTTCAGAAGAGGATGGGCCAGAGCAGTGGTCGTGGTTAGAAAGCAAGTCATTCACGATCAAAATTGCCATCTTACCACCATGACGGTTGTTATGTCCCTTCATTTTCCTTCTACTGGCACATTGTAGTGAGCTTTGTTGTTCATTTTTACCTCGTTTACTTAAAAATCTGTTATCATTTACAGATTCACCGCTCTACAATGTACTGGACCAGAACCCGACCCTCATTATTGGCTCGACTATATCAAAATACAAATACCTCTGAAGCCAGTATGAGATGCAAGACACGTTCCAACTCCGAATTCTGGTCCTACAGCACACACTGTCGACTCGGTCACCACTTTCTGGTTCTCTGGCTAAGGACTGGGGAACTGCAGGCACAGGTCTGTCCTCTTACTTTTCGCATCCTGCCGCTGACAAATTTTGGCCCAACAAAGCTGTTGACAAGCTACTCAGCCTCAGCTGCTCGACTAGTAATCGTTTCGAAGCCTTTACCGGTGGCAAAGAGGGTCATATTGGGCGCACATGAAGGTTCTGGGAGGATCATGTTGTCGTGACCTGTTCTATCAATACATAGGCGGAGAGCATATGTACGTCTGCCTCACCTCTCAGCTTTGATTCCGAGTTGACATTTGAGTTGGCGCAGTTACTTTATGCCCTGGTAATTGCACTTCGCATTGATCGCTCCTTTGTGGAGCTTTCCCAGTAAACCTTCATATGTGTGAGTCACCGTGTCTATCCATCTCTTTCTGAAACTGGAATTTTCATGCTGTAGATAGTGAGACTCTAGATTAATCGTTTTATGGATGACCGATTCCATTTGCATGTTTGCTGTGGGATCAGTGCTGGTAACGCTGTGATCGTATCATGATAGGAGAATCTTGGGCTGGAGATAATTAATTAACGTTGCGGTATTAGTATATTTCTACTTCGGATCGGCCTCGTACGCTATCAATTCTATTCAAATGGTATGGGGAGCCAGCTCCTTGCACACGAGGACCTCTTTCTGTGGTCAAATGTGTTCCACACTGCTGCTGCCTCCAGTATCTGCCTCAGCCTCAACGTTATTGCCACGTATGGCACCCTCATCAAGAACACCTTCCTGAGAGTCCTTCGAAGTGTGATTGCTGGTCTGATCATCTCTCTCCTGCTGGACTTCGATGTCTTCACTCATTGTAGAATACTGCTGGGAGCTCTGACTATCAGAATGCTCCCCGAAACGAAGCGATCCTGACACGACACTACCCTGCCAAGAGTCATCTGTGCGGGCATGACCTGCTGCAACACGTCCAACAAGAAGTGTTGGGGCAACACCCTATAACATCTGTTAGATGCAAAGACACTGAGAGACTATGAGCCTACCCTCGCAATTGATGCTAGGAGATCAAAGAAGTAAAACACAGGCTCATCATGAGCATTGAAGGCCACATATAAGATCAAGGATATGGAATAAAGAGCTGATGATTCAACCAAGACCTCAATGATATGGCGGTAAGCTCTCAGTCCACCTCCTGCTTCAGCTCCTGCTCGTGCAACAGTGACAATGCGGTAGACAATGAGCAGAGTGCACAATAAGGTTGCACCAAGGCTGAAGGATGAATAAAGCTCAAAATCTAGAGTGTAGTTCACATTTGCATTGGTGTATGTTTTGTATACACCAATAATTTTAAACACTACATGAAGCTTTGAGTAGACTGACCAAAGAGATGGTGAGGATCTTACCAATTGCAGAAACAAGAAGAAGAGAAGGAAGCAAAACAACTGGCCATCGCTGTCCCCAGACCATCCAACAACGCCAAATCTACAGTTTGAATACTAATGAGTAAGATGTAGAAAAGTATCTCAATAATCACACACACCATAATGGAGTCTGCAAGGATAGTACAAATGGCACCTGTACCACCTATCCCCACCATTAATGGTAAGTGGGGAGTAGTAATAAACAGATATTTTGTCCAAAGATTCTGTCCATTGTTAACAAACATAGCATGATGGCATGACCAATCAAAGGCCAAGGAAATGATAGAGACAATATAGAGGATGGTTATGATTATGGCCATGGGTTGCCCAATGGGCCGAGGCTTATTCATAACTGAACTATCCATTTCAGCTAGTATAATCCAGCAAGTAGATATGTTCTCACAGATATTCCACAATGTGACAGCAACAATTCCAGTATATATGCCTACATGCAGTCATGTTAGATACATATATCTGATGAATGAAAATGTGCACCATGCAGTTGAGAATAGAGAATTATAGAATTCAATGTAGCATCAAAGCTCTGGAATATCATGGCTTTGTCAGCATCAGTAAGATCTGGTGGAATACTACTGGTTTGAGTGGCCATCAAGAAAGTCTAAGAGAAGGTAGTATAATGAGTGAGAGAGTGTTCTAGAGATAACAAACAGCAACTGGCCATTATATAGCATATAGAATGCACCACAACAATCTGTCATGTAAAGATGATCATCATATTATAATGTTCTCCCATCAAGATCTCTAGACAGATTTCCCATCAGACTCCATATACTACCAGGTGTTGTAGGCAGATAATCTCAGAGGCTTGTGATCAGAAGAGAAGGCAGTGCTGTATATACAGGAGAGCAATGTTGATGATGATAGAGAAGATGGTGTTCAATATGAAACAGTTCTAAGAAAAGAAGAGAAAGGAGAGAAGTCAAGATACATATATAGAAACATTTAGTGTGCCACCAATAACCCTTTAGTAGGATATTCTTGTGATCTGTTCCACATATACACTTGGCCCTGGATTCTGAATCTTTTCTATGAATGATGTTATTGAAATTTTTTAAGATTGTAGGTAACACATGGCTTGCATCTGAGAAGAGGTAGTTATCTCATTGTCAATAACACTAACAATGTAGCAAATAGGAGTGGCAAACAGCTGTGGTATTTATTCATCATGAGCATTGGCACTCTATGCAGAAATTGATAAAAGTGGCATCAGGATCAGAACAGCTAGTACTTAATACCATTTATTTTCACACCAACAAACAGAGTTACTCAAAAGACAGAGCTGACCAGAGTCATGCATGGTTTGGTTAATAACCTGTTTGGAAACAGCTGAAAAAGATCTACTTTCTTCCTTCTGCTCTATAATTAAATCACCAGGAGAATTGACATACAGACTCAAAAATGTATGCATCAGTGATTCCTAAATATCTCAAGTGTTTACTCATTGATTTATTAAGTAATTTTCACATGAAAGCAATGGATGAAACACAAAACCACCAGTTGTGATTATCTGCTGAGAGCAGAATTCCCCAATTCTGATGTCTTTTATATAGCAAGGAGGTAGGTGCTATCAAAAGCTGATATTAGTCCATAGAACCAGCCAGTCATGGTGACATAGATTATAGAGATTATAGACATTATCACTTGCCCCAGTCTCTCATAATAGGAACATGTGAATAAACATTTAACAGATCCATTCAGCTAGAAAATATCTATAATCAGATTCTCAGAATCTGTCTACATGATGCACTGAAATAACAATCAGCAGATCCTTCCTGAACTCCTTGTTCCATCTGTATATTTCATTTTCAAAGACTGAATTCTGACTTTAATTATCTCAGCATCCATATGCATTATCAAGCTCTGATGATCTAGTACTCAGTTTAAAAAGAATACAACCATTGCATCTTCTTAAGATAGCACATCTTTGTTGGGTGCAGCACCGATGAAACAAGAAATTAGAGATGGCTACTAGGCACTGCTCAGATGCTCTCTATCAAGCAGAGTCACTGGAGATTTTGATGATCATCCCAGTACCTCTGGTAATTTGGCATTGGTGTTGATATAAATACTAAAGAAGCTATCTTGATCTATATCAATATCATTGCTGAACATCTTAGGTGGCATCCAGCTACTGGATAACAGTCAGTTAAAGTCTCAGCAGAGGAGAGAAGTATAGTTGGGGGCATATATATGCAAGTTTTGAGGAGATCCATGAGAACCATCATGCATTCTTTTTTTCCTTCATATTTTGCATAGCTGCTTGACATGTTAAGATATCCCTGCTAGACAGTTCCATCATCACTTTATACTCTTATTCTCCAAATTGGATTGTTCATTGTATGAATGGCTGATGATACTCTGACATCTGCTGAGGCCTACTACACTGGGAATTGTTGGGATAGCAATCCTGAGCAAGTACTAGAATATACTTGAAGGATTGGCTTACTTAGCATGATCAACTTTGGACCATAAAAGTGGACATACATAGTATTTCATAGTAAGTTCTAGAAGTAGTATAACATGTATTTAAGTAGGACACCTCTTGCTCTAGAGACAGTATTTTACCATCCTTTCTATATTCTCCTTGCTCTTGTTACAACAGGTTATGAGCCTCAGCCCTAACTGAACTACTTACATCATCACCAACTTCACACTCTCATACTTTACATACACATATAGAACCAAATGGATAGCCAGTCTATGTATAGGATTGAACTCTTTAAGAGCCCAGAAAACTACCTGACATGAAAAGTCAAGATGATTGATATACTAACTGATTTAGGTCTAATTGACTACGCTGATGGAAGCTCTGTGGCCCTGGCAGAAGCAGCACTGGTGGCAGATTGGAAGAAGAGCAATAGAAAGGCTCTTTCAACAATAAGGCTGTGGGTTTCAGATAGCCTGCTTGTTATGATTTTTCTATTTATCTTATCTCAGTCAGTATTGATGTATTCACTGATGAACACCCTAGTTTTCTCTATTCCAACCCTCATTTACTCTTATTTGTCTATGATCTATCCGACTTACACACCATTTTCTCATGGACTATACTGTTTTATCTATTAATAACACCATACTTTCAGTATATAAGTAGAGTAGTTTTCATTGTTGTACTCTACCTTTCGACTAAATTGCATTCATATACCTTTTATTACACAAAACCAAAGATCTAGCCAACCTCTCTATTAATGGATGACTGTCTGAATATGAGACTGCCCAGAGAGAAGCTTACATCCCAAGTCACATGTTAGACAGGGTTGTAACATTAGTCAAAAGGTAACCATCCCACTCCTTCTATGCTAGCTATAAAAGTAGCATTCATGACAAACAACAAAAATGAAAACAACCAATGAACTATCACTCTCAGTGCTGCCATTGGGGGTGCCACACTTCTAATCCTTTTTACTGCTCTTCTCATGGTAACGTATGAAGAAGAAGCATGAATGCTTCTTTGCTGTGAAAGGTGACCCCAACATTCGCAACTTCCTCCCCACCCACCCCCTCACCCTGATCATGTTCTTCCCTGGAGGATACCCTCCATCCGACTGGGAGAATGAGCAGGAATTCCACTCATTTGTCCCTAGGTCCATTTCACAGACCCAAATACCTCTGCCTCCTCCATTGAGGATGCACATGAAGCTGAAGTGTGAGCAAGACTCACAACATTCTGGCTGGAATGACCCTCCCTCACCCCTGCCAAAGAATATGCAAGGAATGTATGGGCTATGTTCGAGGACCCCCTGCCCCTGTACTCCCTCCCTGCTCATCCCCATGCCCCAACCCCCATACTTCGACCTCACAACTAGAGAATACCTCCATGGTCTGCATCCCCTTCCCCCGAGTGGTTCCACAATGGGCTCTGACACCCAGATGATCCAGGAATGGATCAAAACTATCTCTACAGACTCTGGCATCAAGGATGAATCAATGACCCCTGGGAAACAGACTCCTCGAACTCTCTCCCCATCATTGAGCTCTCTGATGACTCCAACGGGAAACTTGACCCCTTGACCCTACCCACCCCCACTACTCTCGACAGCCCCTTCAACCCAAATGGGGCAGACTACAACTGGCCTGACCTCTTCAAGGTCAATCGGAATCTATTCAGCCCCTTCAGGACTGCTGTCTGGAACCTTTGATGCACTGACATTGAAAGTAGAATGCTCTGGACTGAGTCCAGACCTGATATGGATGAGTAGCTGGCACTCAACCAAGGCAATGCCATTCAGGGCCCAAATTAAAATGCCACTGTTCAAGCCCACATTCATGTGAACCGGTACTGCAACCTTTTCCCCCCTACCACTGGGGACTTATTACCAGGACTATGACCCTGAGAGGAGGATGAACAGCAGGAACTGAAACATTCCCTCCAAAGGTTATGGTGACTGGAGGTGGACCAACAAGAGGAGGATGGGTAGAATACCCAGTTATGATACATTTACCTATGATACAGGTTACTATGGAGGACTGGAATATCCCCAGTCCCATTATGAGAATATACCTGATTATCCCCCTGACACTCTGGTCACAAGACCATGTCCCCTGCCTGACTCACCACCCCACAGTCAGGTATGTCAACAAGAATACCACCCCTATCAAGGTGGTAGTCTTCTATTCACAGGCATGAGAGAAGATATGACAACAGACAACCACCCTGCAGATCCTGCCCCTGCAGAATCCTCCTCTATGCCAAAAACTGCAGAGGAATTATGACAGCATGTCAAGAACATGTTAGCAGAAAAGGAAAAGTGCATTCAAGAAATGCGTGATGAGCTTGCAAAGGAAGAAGCTGCCCAGGAAGGTATGGAGGAATATCTTAGAAAGGAAAAAGGGAAGGAGTCAGAGTGTGGGAGACCAACAGATCCCCCAAGGGGATATCCTTCAGGATCCCAAGCAGATTGGTACTCAATCTCAAGACCACCCCCAGGAAAGGGTCTGCCTGATCCTATCCCCAACCCCATCAGGAATGTGCCTGCCAATGCCCCCTATTTGGGGATCAAACCGACTCTCATCAAAGTCCCCACCCTATTCAAAGGGGATCATGACAACATTGAATGCTTTATAGGTGATTGTATTGCCTATTTTGAAGTGTTTCATCATTATTTCCAGGTGCTATCACATCTGGTGTTATTCACAACCTCTCACTTTGAAGGAGCCACTAAGGACTGGTGGGTCTACAAGAGACCCGAATTTTGGGTCAGCAATGCTTATGATGGGACTGCCACCCATTTCCATTACCCTGACTGGAGCGACTTTGTTGACATGATCTCACACCAATTCTGAGACCCTGCCATTGAAGAAGTCCATGAGAAGCAGATGTTTGATCTTTGGATGAGAACACAGCCTGCATCCCATTACTTCCAGAAACTGGAAGAAGAAGCCAAACTGGTGGGCTGACAGACTGATGAGAATGAGCATGGCACAATGGTGAAGGCTGTTCATCTAGGAGTACTATCCTCCTATATGACCTTCATCTCAAATATAATCATCAACATCCCGCACTCATATCTGGAGTGGAAAGAGTGGATCTCATGAGTGTATGAGGAATGCCAATGCAAGTGGGTCTTTGACCAGACCACCAGCATGCCCTGGGATGGGCAGAAGAAGGACTCCCACCCTAACACCCAACAACAACATCCCAGTGGCAAAGCTGCCACTGAGGCAACAAGTTCCTTGGCTCCAAAGCTGATAACTAACACAGGGGTAAGTTGGGATGCTAGAACAGGTTGGTGGATGTCATATTGAGGGGTGGGAAAGCCCATGGAGATTGATTGATGAAAGACAGAAGAAAGATGTTTCCACTGTGATGAAAAGGGTCACATGGCAAAGGATTGTCCTAAGAGAAAGGACTTCAAAGACATTTGGTCAGTAGGGCCCACTAACGAAGTGGTGCTGCCTATGACTAAAATTGAGGAGGCAAAAGATTAGGTCAACAAGGGTTCAATTCCCCTTGCTCAACCATGTCTCCTAAAGGTGAGTCCTCAGTCTCCATGGGTCAGACTAATATACATGCATTTAGACAATTATCTATGAACAATAATTATCACATGACCTCATAGACTCCAAGACTGAAGACTGACAAAGAATCAAAAAAGAACAGGTACATCATACTTCTAGAAGAAGCTGACACTATAATCTATAGTGACTCCTGAGCCCCCAACAAGGTGCAGGATTTGCTGGGTGGTGCCAGCACTGCCATGAAGTCCACCAAGTTAGCACAGTGAAGCTCACCAGATATGCAGGTAAAACCATGGGCTGGGGCTAGTAGGTGGAACGTCCTCAGACCTTCCAGAAGTCTGAATGCTCCTGAGCTCCCCTCAAGTGGGGAGACAAGTCCAACAACCTCACCAGGGTTAGTGGGGGACCAGGACAGCACCTCTCACCAGGGTCAGGATTGGGGCCATGCACTATCTGGTCCAGTCAGGAGAAACCTAGTGGTGGAGCCAACCACAATGCTGATTAGATTTGCACCTGGCACCATGGCCAACTCCACTGGAACAGGTAGTAGCAGAACCTCAGAAGCAGCAAGCCAGATCCTATCTCCTTCTGAGATAGTTCAAGTTCTGAAAGCAACTCAAGTCAAAGAACAGGGGGAAGCCACTAGTGCCCAGGCAGTAAAAAGAGGGCACAGCAGTAGAAACACCACCATCATCAAAGTACCCAATAAAGAGGATGACATGGCTTTCCTACAATGAAAAGCAAAACAGTCCAAAGCCAGAACCCTGACTCCCAAAATCCTGCCTAACAAGAGGGTACATGATCATGTGTGGTACCAACCTTTCAGAGTCGACTGGACTCTATGGGCGATTTGTACCACCAAGAACTTGGCAGTCACCAAAGCTGTTCTCTCCATTGGGTTCATCCCAAACGACTTGGAGAAATAACTGATAAGCTCATTCAGAGCTTGAATACCAAAGAGAGCTCTGCATGTGAGCAGCTCTATGAACTTCATGAACTGATTCAGTATATCTGTGGCACCAAGAGTTCTGGTCAGGACTTCTTGGTGAATATCCAACTCGCTTCCTGTATGGGAAAGAAGATTCTGACAACCCATGCATTGTTGGATAGTGGCTGCACTGGTAGCTCTATCAATTGATCATATGTCCAACAACACCAGTTGGATACCAGAAAAGCTGTGACCCCAATTCCCATCTACAATGCAGACAGAACCTGTAACAAGGCAGGCAACATAACCGAATTTGTGGAACTCTGAATGACTATCAGAGACCACATAGAATGAATCAACCTTACAGTCACAGATTTGGGCTCCAAGACAGTGTACTTGGGCCATGACTGGCTTAAATGCCATAATCCCCTAGTCAACTAGAAGACAGGAATCATGACATTTAGATGATGTCATTGTGTAGAAAACTATTTCACAATTCCTGATGCCAATGAAGAAGACAGATGGGATGAAGAATTGGAAGAAGGTGAAACTATTCTTGCAGTCAATATGCAAGAAGAAATCATTCTTTGGGCAGTACACCATGCAAACAAACTGATGGCAGCCACAAATGCAGAAAAACTGAAGAAGATTTTTGAGGAGCTTGTGCCTTCTCAATATCAAAGCTTTAGAGACTTGTTCCCTAAAGAAAGCTTTGACAAACTCCCTGACTGAAATCCCTGGGACCATGCCATCAAGCTAATTCCAAATGCCAAATCCACACTAGACTGTAAAGTCTATCCTCTCAACAGAAATGAACAGGAACAACTCAACAAGTTCCTGGACAAAAATCTCGATACTGGAAGGATCCATCCTTCTAAATCCCCCTTTGCCTCTCTCTTCTTCTTCATCAAGAAAAATAATGGCTCACTGTGACCAGTTCAGGATTATTGCAAACTGAATGAAATAATGATTAAAAACCACTATCCTCTTCCCCTAATCTCAGAACTTATTGACAAGTTACAAGGAGCCAAGTACTTCAGCAAACTAGATGTTCACTGGAGATACAACAACATATGAATTTGGGAAGGAGACAAAGAAAAAGCTGCATTCTGAACCAACTGAGGACTCTTTGAACTCATGGTCATGTTCTTCAGTCTTACAAATTCACCAGCCACCTTCCAGTGGATGATGAATGATATTTTTAAGGATTTAATTGCTGGAGGAAAAGTCACTATATACCTCGACAATATCCTTATCTTCACCAAATCACTATCAGAACATAGAACCATTGTCTGACAAGTCCTCCAATGTTTATGGGAAAACAAATTGTTCCTCAAAGCAGAGAAATGCGAGTTCAAAGTACTCAAAACAGAATATCTAGGAGTCATAATCAGTGAAGACACAATCTGAATGGACCTAGTCAAGATCACCAGAATAGCAGAATGGCCAACTCTGACTAAGAAGAAGAAACTCCAATCCTTCTTAGGATTCATGAACTTTTATCAAAAGTTCATACAGGACTACTCCAAAATTGTACAACCTCTCATGCAGTTGACTGGTAAGGTCAATTGGACTTGGGGATCAGAACAAGAACAAGCATTTACTCAGCTCAAAAATCTGATAACCACCAATGTTGTTCTAATGATCCCCTCAGATGAAGGAAAATTCCGAGTAGAAGCAGATGCTAGTGACAGGGCCATTGGCACCATTCTTAGCCAGGAACAGGATGGCAAATAGAGGCCTGTCACCTTCATGTCAAAAGCATTGATGATCACCAAATGCAACTATGAGATCTATGACAAAGAGTTGTTGGCCATCATGTTAGCCTTAGAAGAATGGCGCCATTACCTCATGGGTGCAAAAGAAACAATCGAAATCTGGACAGACCATCAAAACCTCCAGTATTTCTGAAAACCCCAAAAACTGAACCATCAACAAGCTCAATGGGTCACTGAACTAGCCAAATACCACTTTATCCTTCAACATAAAGCTGGAATCACGAATAAAAAAGCTGATCTTCTCAGTTGAAGAGATGATCACAACCAAGGAAAAGAAGATAATCAAGACATGATTGTCCTCTCTCCTAAACATTTTCAGGCATTAATATTGCCCACAACTGAAGAATGAGTCATGTGTATAAGAGACACAATGTTACAATTTTTCCATTTATCTTATCTTATCCAAGTCATATCCATGACTCATCCATCTAATCTATCCTCAAAATCTGACTCGTATCCAGATATTCACCGGTAACCACC
Source organism: Desarmillaria ectypa (assembly GCA_030407005.1). NCBI lineage: Eukaryota > Fungi > Basidiomycota > Agaricomycetes > Agaricales > Physalacriaceae > Desarmillaria > Desarmillaria ectypa. The sequence continues at coordinate 3,846,520 of JAUDYN010000003.1, read as the reverse complement.
CTCATTCTCACTGTCTGTCACCCCAGATGTTTTCTATTGGTTGTATGATCCTCCCAGACCACCATACTTCTACACCATTTGTGCATGGACTTTAGTGTTTCATCTATATATATAACACCATAGAAATACTATATAAGCAGAGTAAACTACACAGTTGTACTCTATCTCTTGTTTAAATTCAAACTATATACTCCTTGACTCACACCACACTGAAGACCAAAGCTTCTATCTCTCTATATGGGTGATTGTTTGAATGCGTAACAGCCCAGAGAGATCAGCTGACATCCCAAGTCACATGCCCAAGGTGGTACCTAACATTAAACAAGAGATTCTCTTGCTTCTTCAATGCTAGCCATAGAGAAGCACTTCTTCATGCCTGAAGAAGAAAACAACTGCCAAGAACCCCGAACCATTTCCCTCAGTGTTGCCATCGGTGGCACCATCTTGTTAACCTTTTTTATGGTCCTCGCTGTTTTACTCTACAAGGAAGAACTTCGAGCTTTGCTCCAGCTGAGGCAGGCTTGATGACCTAACCCACCACCCCTGAACATGAGCTTCCCAGGGAGCTACCTGCCACCCAGCTGGGAGAACGAGAGGTATTACCACTTGTCCACCCCTGGGCAAGATTCACCATTGCCTCCTCCTCCAAGAGGAGCACGAATTCTGAGAGGCCCCTGACTCCTGGGCCCTTCTCTGCCCATGCACATAATGCACAGGCAGTTCTACTCCGGTACCAGATGGAACGACCCTCCGCCACCTACACAGCAGCCCAAGAATATGCGCGGGATGTTCAGGTTGCGCTCGATGATGCCCCGCCCCCATACCCTGGTCCACCCCCTCGTCCCACAACCCCTGCCCTCCGCCAGCAACACTGGCAAGTACGATCTCGCTCACCCTCCCCGGACAGTGATAATGGGTCCTTCCATGGACCCTGAAACCCTGACAATCCTGCAATGGATCGTAACCACCCCTATGGCCCCTGGGGCCATGAAACCTGGCTATGAGGAGGCTCAATCTCCACCTCCTCACTCCCCGTTATCAAAATCTCCAATAGCGAGTCTGACAGGGAGTATGATGCCCTGACCCTGGCCCCTCCCCATGCCCTGATGACCCCTTCAACCCAAATGGGGGGGACTTCATCTGGCCCGACCTCTCTGAGGTCAATAGAAGACTCTTCGGTCCTTTCTGGACCGCAGCATGGAAAGTTCGATGAAGAGATGTCGAAGCGAGAGATCTCTGGGATAAGCCCAGAATTGAGATGGATGAGTGGCTGGCCCTCAACAGAGGGGACCCCATTTGAGTCCCAGTCCAAGGCCCCAGTCAGGCTGACATCATCAATGCCTGGATTCGCGCCAACCGTGACTGGAGCATATTCCGCCCCTCCACAGGAGATCTATTTTCAGGGCTTCGGCCCCAAGATCCAAATGAGCAGTGGGAACTGGAGAGGACCCTCCAGCACCTATGGAGGTTGAAGGTGGCAAGAGCCCTAGTACAATATGTTAACCTATGATACAGGTTATTATGGTGGGCTGGACTATCACCAGCCCCAGTATGAAATATATCTGAATCATCCTCTGGATACCCTGGTTGCAATCCCATGACCACTTCCTGACTCGCCCCTGAGCATGGCACCATGGTGAAGGCAGTGAGACTGGGAGTCCCCAGTTCTTATACGACCTTCATCTCGAACATGGGCATCAACATCCCGCGCTCATATCCAGAGTGGAAGGAACACATCCTCCAGATGTATGAAGAGAGACAGCAGAAATGAGTCTTTGACCAGACCACTAGTACACCTTGGGATGGCCAGAAGCAGGGCCCACGTCCCCAACAACAGCAGCCCAGCGGCAAGAACACCACTGGGGCAACAAGTTCCTCAGCCCCAAAGCCAACTGCTGGCACCAATACCAGTCATGACGCTGGGACTGGTTGGTGGATGACATATGGAGGGGCAGGGAAGCCCATGGACTTAGACTGGCAATGAGCCAAGGGGCACTGCTTCACGTGCAATGAAAAAGGGCACTTGAGCAGGAATTGCCTTAAGAGAAAAGAGAAGAACATTGTGCGATATGTGGGGCCCACTGATGAAGTGGTGCCGAGCACCTCCAAGGTTGAGGAGGTAAAAGACTAGGTTGACAAGGGTTTGATTCCTCTTGCTTGACCAAGTCTAAAGGTGAGTTCTCAGCTTCCGTGGGTTAGACTGATTATTATGAACATAGACAATTATGCACAAATATGAATAAATATTCTATGACTTCACAGACCCTGAAGCCAAAGACCAAACAACAATCGAGAAAAAACAGGTACATCATTCTCCTAGAAGATGCTGACACAAGTATCTGTAGTGACAATTCCCGATCCCCTGATGAGGTTGAGCGGCAGGACTTGCTAGATGGTGCTGGCACTGCCACGAAGCCCAATGAGCCTATCTCACTGGGTACACCACTGAGTAATCAGTGATGGGCAGCAACTAGTAGGCGGGACTCCCTCAGGCCTCCCAGAAGTCCGAACATTGCAGTGCCCTCCTCGAGTGGAGGGACAAGTCCATCCACCTCACCAGGGTCAGCGGGGGACCAGGATAGCACCTCTAACCAAGGCCAGGACTGAAGCCCCAGACAAACTGGTCCAGAGAGTAGAAAACCTGATGAGGCTGAGTATCTCACCAGACCGGAGAGTCACAGGATCAAAGCCAACAGGAAGGAAGTCGCTAGTGCCCAGGTGATAGAAAGGGGGCAGATGTACCCAAACAATGGGCATGATGGTAGCACCAGCTGGGAGTCAATGACCAAGAAATTTCAAACTCTGTCAAAAGTGATGCTGGCCGAAGAACACAGGAGCACTGACCAGGGATATGAAGGCAAGCTGGCTGACAAATTCCCATCAGTGGCTGTGCTCCGCCAGAGGATATCCCATGCTCGGGAACCTGCTAGCGCCCAGGCAGTAAAAAGGGGGCATTTCAGTAGAACCACCATCATCGAAGTACCCGATGAAGAGGATGACACTGCCTTTAGGATTTGGCAAACCAGCCAATCCAAAGCCAGTACCCCGATACCCAAAGACTCCTGAGTACAAGGGGGAGCAATGACTCAAGGTCTTCCAAATGCAAGGGGAAGCACCAAACCTGACACCTATCCTAACAAGGGGGTATCAGAAACTTCCGAATGCAAGGGGAAGTACAGAACACTGGAAGTTCCCCAATGCACTGGGGAGCAAGACAAGTCTTCTGAACATATGAGGAAGCAGAACGATCTCCAATGGTTTAGACCATTCAGGATTGATTGGACTTTGCGCGCAGTTCACAACTCCAAGGATTTGGCAGTCGCCAAAGCGGTTCTTTCCATTTGGGTACACCCCAAATGACTTGGAGAGATCAACGATGAGCTCATTCAGAGCTTAAGAATGGGAGGGAGTATAGCCCAAGAACAGCTCTATGAATTACACAAACCGATCCATTATATCTGCGGTACCAAAAGCTCAGGCCAAGACTTTCTGGTGGATATTCAGCTTTCCCCATGTACTGGAAAACAGACGTTGACAACCTGTGCATTGTTGGATAGTGGCTGTACAGGCAGCTCTATCAATCGAACCTATGTCCAACAACACCAGTTAGACACCAGGAAGGCCACTGCCCCAATACCAGTCTATAATGCCAATGGAATGTGCAATAAGGTGGGCGATGTTACAGAATTTGTGGAACTCCGAATGACCATCGGAGACCACAGTGAATGAATTGACCTTGCAGTCACTGACTTGGGCTCTAAGACCGTATACTTGGGCCACGATTGGCTTAAACGCCATAACCCCTTCATCAACTAGAAGGTGGGAACCCTGACATTTGGACAATGTCATTGCGTTCAGAACCACTTCACTCTGCCAGATGCAGATGAAGAAGATCGATGGGACGAAGAGCTGGAGGAAGGTGAAAGTATTCTTGCCATCAACATGCAAGAAGAGATCATCCTTTGTGCTGTCCATCATGCGAACAAATTGGCGGCAGCCGCAAACACAGAAAAACCAAAACAAATGTTTGAGGAGCTTGTGCCTCCTCAGTATCAGAGCTTTAGAGACCTGTTCTCAAAGGAAAGCTTTGACAAATTACCAGAAAGAAGACCCTGGGACCACGCAATCGAGCTGGTCCCCAATGTGAAATCAACCCTAGACTATAAAGTTTATCTGCTCAACAGAAATGAGCAAGAACAATTGAACAAGTTCTTGGATGAGAACTTAGACTCAGGGCGAATTCATCCTTCGAAATCCCCATTTGCATCTCCCTTCTTCTTTGTCAAGAAAAAGGATGGCTTGCTACAACCCATTCAGGACTACCAAAAACTGAACAAAATAATGATCAAGAATCGTTATTCCCTTCCCCTGATCTCTGAGCTCATTGACAAGCTACATGGAGCCAAGTACTTCTCCAAGCTGGATGTTTGATGGGGATACAACAATATCCATATTTGAGATGGAGATGAAGAGAAAGCAGCATTCCAAACCAACTGGGGACTCTTTGAGCCAATGGTTATGTTCTTTGAACTTACAAACTCACCAGCCACATTCCAGTGGATGATGAACAATATATTCAAGGATTTGATCACCAGAGGAAAAGTCACAATTTACCTCAATGACATTCTCATCTTCATGAAATCCTTGTCTGAACACTGAGATATAGTTCGATGAGTACTCCAACATCTTTGAGAAAACAAGCTGTTCCTCAAAGCTGAGAAATGCGAGTTCGAAGTACTTGAAACTGAGTATTTAGGGGTAATCATCAGTGAGGATGCCATTTGCATGGACCCAGTCAAGATTGCGAGCATAGCAGAATGGCCCACTCCGATAAAGAAGAAGGAATTACAGTCCTTCTTAGGATTCACAAACTTCTACTGGAAGTTTATCAGGGACTACTCTAAGATCGTGCATCCCCTTACCCAGCTAACCGGAAAGGTAGACTGGACGTGGGGATCAGAACAAGAATAAGCATTTACACAACTCAAGAAGTTAATGATGACAAACGTAGTTCTTATGATCCCCTCGGATGATGGAAAATTCTGAGTGGAAGCGGATGCTAGTGATGGAGCCATTGGAGCTGTCCTAAGTCAAGAAAAGGATGGCAAATGGAGGCCAGTAGCTTTCATGTCAAAAGTGCTCACAGTCACTGAGCGCAATTATGAGATTTATGACAAGAAGCTTCTAGCAATCATACTAGCATTGAAAGAATGGTGCCATTACCTCATGGGTGCTAAAGAGACCATCGAGATCTGGACAGATCACCAGAATCTCCAGTACTTCTGGAAACCCCAGAAGTTAAACTGCTGACAAGCTTGGTGGGTCACCGAATTGGCAGAATACCACTTTATTCTTCAACATAAAGCTGGAACTGTGAATCAGAAGGCCGATCTTCTCAGCAGACGAGATGATCATGATCAAGGAAAAGAAGACAATCAAGACATTGTCATTCTAGTTCCAGAACACTTCAGGGCATTGATATTACCAACAACCAAAGAAAGAATCATGCGTATAAGAGATGCAACAAGACAGAAGAACCAGTGGGATCACGGGATTGAGAAATCCCTCAACCACAAATGAGGAATTACCCAGGAAAAGGAACTCCTGTGGTATGATGGACAAGTCTACATTCCTAATGACTCGATCCTACGTGGTGAAATCATTTCCCAATTTCATGATCATATCACCGCCAGACATCCAGGAATCACCAAGACCAAGGAACTAGTTCTTCGCAAGTATTGGTGGCCAAAGATGAAGAAAGATGTCGAATCCTATATCAAGGGATGCGAGACTTGTCAATGAACAAAAAGTGATATGCAGGCTAAGGCTGCACCCCTTCATCCGAATGCAATACCCAATGCTCCATGGACACACATTTCAGTTGACATGGTAACAGGACTCCCAGAGTCAGAAGGATTCGATGCTCTACTAGTCATTGTAGATTGATTCTCCAAGAACATACTCCTCACTCCATGTAATGAGGAGCTATCAGCTGAAGGATGGGCACTGATGCTTCGCAACCATGTCTATGCAAAGCATGGTATGCCGCAAGTGGTTATATCTGACCGAGGTCCCCAGTTCATCTCCGTATTCATGAAAGAACTTTACCGAATGCTGGACATCACTCAGAATGCCTCGACAGCATACCATCCCCAAACTGACAGACAGACAAAGAGAGTCAACCAGGAGGTTGAAAAATACCTACGTATCTTTGTCAACCATCAACAGACAGATTGGGTAGCATGGTTACCCCTCGCAGAATTCGCCCACAACAACCGAGTTCATTCAGCCATGGGCAAAAGTCCATTCATGGTCCTTTATGGATGAAACCCCCGACTCATACCCAAGTCAATTCAAAAGACCAGCTTTGTGAACCCAATGGCTGTAGACTTTACTGAAACAATGGCCAAAGTCCATAAGGAAGTCCATGATGCCTTGGAAAAGGCAGCAGTGCAAATGAAGGCACAATATGACAAGTGAAAGCAGCCTCCACAGGAATATCAAATCAGAGATAAAGTATGGCTCAACACCACCAACCTTCATCTTCCCAGACCCAAGAAAAAGCTTGATGACAAGCAAACAGGACCATTCGAGATCGTTGAAAAATCAGGAGCAGCAGCATACAAGCTGAAACTGCCGCCCCACTGGAAGATTCACCCCTAGTTCAACGAGAAACTGTTAACCCTGTACGTCGCACCTTCATTCCCGAATCAAGAACAACCACTGCCTCCTCCTCTGGACCTCATTGATGGTCAAGAAGAGTACGAAATTGAAGAAGTCTTGGACTCGCGCACCAGAAAGGTACAATCCAAGAGAGGACAACCATCTAGGGAAGTTACAGACTACCTAGTCAAGTGGAAGGGATGGACCTGTGAACACAATTCATGGGTTTGAGAAAATGAGATGACAAATGCCTTGGAAGCGATCCAAGAGTATCAGGCTAGCATAAACCGCACTGTATACACTCCAAAAATCACAACCAAGAACAAGATAGTGGTCAAGATACTGGACCATGAATATTCAGAACATGGTGACATAGCCTACCTCGCCAAAAGAAAAGATGGATATACCAAATGGATCATCAATCCAGATGAAGAAATATGGAAGAGACTGATTGATCAGTATTGGATCAGTCAAATCGCAACACAGTTCGACACCCCTGTAGAAGAGCCTTAGCAGCTGGGATGACTGCTTTAACAAGGGGGTAATGTTACAATTTTTCCATTTATCTTATCTTATCCAAGTCATATCCGTGACTCATCCATCTAATCTATCCTCAAAATCCAACTCATATCCAGATATTCGCTGGTAACCACCCTCATTCTCACCGTCTGTCACCCTAGACGTTTTCCATTGGTTGTATGATCCTCCCAGACCACCATACTTCTACACCGTTTGTGCATGGACTTTAGCATTTCATCTATATATATAATGCCATAGAAATACTATATAAGTAGAGTAAACTACACAGTTGTACTCTATCTCTTGTTTAAATTCAATCATATACTCCTTGACTCGCACCACACTAAAGACTAAAGCTTCTATCTCTCTATATGGGTGATTGTTTGAATGCGTAACAGCCCAGAGAGATCAGCTGACATCCCAAGTCACATGCCCAAGGCAGTACCTAACACACAACTTGACAAAAAGAACAATGAGATCAAGGAATTGAAAAATCCCTGAACCATGAACAAGGAATCACTCAGGAAAATGAAATATTGTGGTATGATGGGCATATCTACATTCCCAAGACACACTCCTACAAGGTGAAATCATTGCACAATGCCATGACCATATCACAGCAGGACACCCAGGCATCGCCAAAACCAAAGAACTCATACTACGAGAATATTGGTGGCCAAAGATGAAAAAAGATGTTGAATCCTACATCAAAGGATGCAAAACCTGTCAGAGGATGAAGAGTGACACTCAGGCAAAGGCTGCCCCTCTTTACCCCAACACAATTCCAGATGCCCCTTGGACTCATATCTCTGTAGACATGGTCACTGGCCTTCTGGAATCTGAGGGATTTGATGCTTTACTTGTCATTGTGGACTGTTTCTCCAAGAACATAATTCTCATTCCATGCAATAAAGAATTATCCGCAGAAGGATGGGCTCTTATGCTCCAAAATCATGTTTATGCGAAGCATGGAATGCCACAAGTAGTCATTTCAGATTGAGGACCTCAATTCATGTCCTCCTTCATGAAGGAACTATACCAGATGTTGAACATCATGCAAAATGCATCAACCACATATCACCCACAGACAGATGGACAGACAGAACAAGTCAATCAAGAGGTTGAAAAATATCTCCACATCTTTATCAACCATTGCCAAACAGACTGGGCTGCATGGCTCCCTCTCACAGAATTTGCTCATAACAACAGAGTTCATGCTGCCACCAGCAAAAGCCCATTTATGATCCTATATGGATAGAACCCCTGACTCATTCCTAAGCCTATTCAAAAGACCAGTTTCACCAATCCTACAGCTGTAGAATTCACAGAAACAATGGCCAAAGTACACAAAGAAGTTCACAATGCTCTGAAAAAAGCAGCAACACAAATGGAGATGCAACATGACAAGAGAAAGCAATCACCCCAAGAATACCAAATCAGTGACAAGGTCTGGCTCAACACTGCCAACCTTCATCTTCCATGACCAAAGAAGAAACTTGACAACAAATGAACAGGACCATTTGAAATCATTGAAAAATCAGGAATGGCAGCATACAAGCTAAAACTGCCACCCCATTGGAAGATACATCCCCGATTCAACAAGAAGTTGTTGACTCCCTATATCACGCCTTCATTCACAAATCAGCAACAACTGCCTCCTCCTCCTTCAGACCTCATCGACAGTCAAGAAGAATATGAAATTGAAGAAATCCTAGACTTGCACACTTGTCAAGTACATTCCAAAAGAGGACAACCATCTAGGGAAGTCATGGATTATCTTGTCAAGTGGAAGGGATGGACCAGAGAATACAATTCCTGGGTCCGAGAAACAGAAATGTCAAATGCAACAGAAGTGATTGAAGAATACAAGGCTAGTGTAAACCATGCCTTATATATTCCAAAAATCATAACCAAAGACAAGATAGTGGTCAAGATATTGGACCATGAATACTCTGACAGTGGCAATGTCACATACCTTGCTCAATGCAAGAATGGATATCAAAAATAGATTATCAACCTGGACAAAAAAGTATGGAAAAACTTGATTGACCAGTACTGGATCAATCAAGTTTTATCACAACTCGACACCTCTGAAGAAGAATCTTAGCAGTCAGGATGACTGCTTTAACAAGGGGGTAATGTTACGATTTTTCCATTTATCTTATCTCATCTCATCATATTCATAACACAATTCATCTTATCTTAGTCAGTATTGATGCATTCACCAATGAACACCCTAGTTTTCTCTATTCCAACCCTTGTTTACTCTTATTCATCCATGATCCATCTGACTTACACACCATTTTCTCATGGACTATACTGTTTTATCTATTAATAATACTGTACTTTCAGTATATAAGTAGAGTAGTTTTCACTGTTGTACTCTACCTTTCGACTAAATTGCATTCATATACCTTCTATTACACAAAACCAAAGACCTAGCCAACCTCTCTATTAACAGGTGACTGTCCAAACACAAGACAGCCCAGAGAGAAGCTTACATCCCAAGTCACATGTTAGACAGGGTCATAACACTGCTGGTGTACATTGCTGGTTCTAAGACTTTAACAGAAGCCTGAAAAGCTCTGAAGGACATATAAAAGTCAAGGGGACCCATGGGAATTGTCCTTGCTAGAAGGAAATTCTTTAAAGCTCAGTGTGAAGAAGGAGGAAATATAGAGGAGCATATTAGGACTATGAGATCCTACTAGGAGGAGCTGGCATCTCTTAAGCAGACTGTTGAAGAGGAGAACTTCTCAATCACACTGTTTACATTACTTTCAGAATCATGGAATTCATTCATTTCATCAGTGGATACTGCAGACTTGAAGGATTCATACAAATTGATTTCCTGAATTATCCAAGAAGATATCTGATTATAGGAAAAGACTTCTGATCTGATAACAACACTTGCAGCACATGGCAAGAAGAAGTTTAATCCAAAAATCACATGTTATAGATATGGAGAAACTGGCCACATTAAGGCTAATTGCCCAAATGGGAAGAAGAATTCTGGGAAGCAATGAAAGAGGAAAGGGAAGGGCAAGACTCAGGCATATGTTGCCAAGTCAGATTTCAATGAAGAAGATTACATATTTTGGGCAAAAAATACCACACTCACTACACTTGCAGGGTCATTATGGATTGGGGACTCAGGCACCACCAAGCATATAGTCAAGAATAGATTGCATTTTTCTGACTATATTGAGATCCTAGGACATGAAATTATTAGTGTAGAAAAGTCAAAAGGCTTGGTAAGAGAAACAGTTAAGATTACAATGGTTGAAGGGAGCAAGACCACTGCAGTCACTCTAAAGGACTGTATTCATTGCCCTGAAGCACCATTCAATCTTATATCATTAAGGCACATCATGGATGCTGCGTTTAAACTCAAATTTAGAGAATCCCAGATGGATATTATCTTACCATGTGGCAAAAGGATTGGCCATGGAGATAAAGTATCAAAACTGTATAGCCTAGATATTATTGCACCAGAAATAACCTAGGCCCATGTGACAAAACCAGTCCAATGATGTGCTTGGTAATGGCAAGTGACAAAAGAATTAGGGAATGGCAATGAACACCAATCATACTAAACCTCTTACTACTTTACATTTGATCACCAATATTGAATTCAGGTGGTTTTGAGTATAATGGAAGCACTCTGCAGACTTCAATAATCAAGTACAGTTGTCTTAGAGATATTTTATTTGTTACTAGTGAGTTATACAAAGTACTACTCATACTAGTGGGGTTGGTAAGACACAATTGGGTAAAGAGTGACTTGGTTTGAGCTACTGCACTCATTCTGACTGAAACTGCTTCAGACTGGTGACACTCTTGGCCCTATACTGCTTCTTACAAGTGATAAACACTTGACTAGTTGCACTCTTGGCTGACTAGTGATACTCTTGGCCTAAGAATAAACTATAACTCTGAGAACTTTGCTTAAACTAACTTCAAAACACTCTGGACCTTTTCAGGACACAACAGTGACTCTAAGGGAATTCAATTCAATGCAATACTATGGGTGACTTAGTGACTATTAATCACTTTGTTGAGGTTAAGCACAAAAGCCTTTAGTTGGGAACACCAGTTACTACCAGTGAGGGCTCAACTGCAGGGATAGCTTGCCTGGTTTGCATGAGCACCTGTTACAATTTTTCCATTATCTAATCTTATCCAAGTCATATCCATGACTCATCCATCTAATCGACCATCATTTCTGACTCGTATCCAACCACTCACTGATGGTTATCCTCATTCTCACCATCTGTCACCCCAGATGCTTTCTATTGGACCAATGATCCTTCCAGACCATTCTACTTTGACACCGTTCCAGCATGGACTCTATTGTTTCATCTAAATATAATGCTATACTTACAGTATATAAGTAGAGTAAAACCCACTGTTGTACTCTATCTTTTGACTAAACTTAAATCATATACCTCTTACTCTCACACACTAAAGACTATGCTCAACTCCCTACTCAGGTAATTGTTCGAATGCATAACAGCCCCTAGAGAATAAGCTGACATCCCAAGTCATATGACTAAGTCAGTCCCTAACATTAGTTGAAAGATTCCCTTCTGCTTCTTCCAATGCTAGCCATAAAGAAGCATTCTTCCATGACAAACGAAGAACACCAACAAGAAACCAGAACCATCTCTCTTGGCATTGCAATTGGCAGCACCATTCTTTTAACTTTTTTTACAGTCCTCGCCATTCTAATCTACAAGGAAGAAATTCGAGCTCTCCTTCAACAAAGGCGAGTTCACCAGCCAACCCTTCCACCTTGACCCCTGACACACCCAGACAATGTCCTTCCCCAGGAGTTACCCCCCACCTGACTGGGACAACAAGCGGCAATACCACTTGTCTGTCCCCAAGCCTGCTTCACAATTGTGTGCTCCTCTGAGGGGACCACCGATGATGAGAGGACCCCGACTCCTGGGCCCTTCTCCACCCATGTCCATAATGTGTGGGCAGTTCTATTCTGGTATAGGATGGAATAACCTGCCCCCACCCTGGCCCAGGAATATGTGCAGGACATTCGGGCTCAGGATGACAATGCCCCACCCCCATACTCCAGTCCTCCCCCTTGTCCCACAACCCCTGCCCTCTGCCCACACAACTGGAGGATACCTCCCCACTCTTGATCCCCTTCCCCTGAAAGTTCCAATGGGTCCTACCATGGACCCCGACACCCCAATGATCCCGGCATGGATCGAAACCACCCATATGGTCCCTGGGGCTGTGAAAACTGGCCCTGAGGAGGGACCAACTCCACCTCCTCACTCCCCATCATCGAGCTCTCCAATGAGTCCAATGGGGAGTTCGACACTCTGACCCTGGCCGCTCTCAATGCCCCTGATAACCCCTTCAACCCAAATGGAGGGGACTACATTTGGCCCAATGATGTGCTTGGTAACGGTGAGTGACAAAAGAATTAGAGAATGGCAATGAACATCAATCACACTAAACCTCTTACTACTCTACACTTAATCACCAATATTGAATTTGGGCAGTTTCAAGTATGATGGAAGCACTCTGCAGACTTCAATAATCAAGTACAATTGTCTTAAAGACGTTTTATTTGTTACTAGTGAGTTTATACAAAGTACTACTCGTATTAGTGGGGTGGGTAAGACACAATTGGATAAGAGTGACTTGGTTTGAGCTACTGTGCTCGTTCTGACTGAAACTGCTTCAGACTGGTGGTGCTCTTGGCCCTATACTGCTTCCTACAAGTGATAAACACTTGACTAGCCACACTCTTGGCTGACTAGTGGCGCTCTTGGCCTAAGAATAAACTATAACTCCAAGAACTTTGCTTGAACTAACTTCAAAACACTCCAGACCTTTGCAGGACACAACAGTGACTCTAATGGACTTCAATTCAATGCAATTCTATGGGTGACTTAGTGACTATTAATCACTTCATTGAGGTTAAGCACAAAAGCCTTTAGTTGGAGACACCAGTTACTACTAGTGAGGGCTCAACTGCAGGGATGGCTTGCCTGCTTTGCACGAGTGCCCATCCCACTACTTATATACTACTGAGGCAGAACTATAAATATCATCTGGGTATAGGGTATATTGGTAAGGATTTCTTGGCTAGTCACAAATAATGGTGAATAATCACACAATAGTCGGTCTAGTCTGTTTTCTTTTCAAATATTCGGTCTAGAGACTCCACAGTTGGTCTTTCCACACCCTTGGCACAACTACATGCCCTAGTAACGCGGTTATATGAATATCCGGATATTGGTACCTGTAACAGCTATCCAATCATGATCAAGGGTGCAGTCTGGCTCCACTAGCATCGATCATAAGAGATCTATATTGAAATAGTTGGATCTGGGCTCAAGGTTAATCCATTCCTAATTTATTTCTAATTCCTGTTTCAAGATTGCCATGTGACTAGTTATCCTGACTTAGGTGTTTATGCCTAGTCTGGGCTGCTAATGACAGAACTTCATGAGATCTGTGTACTCTGCTCCTGGTTTTTGTGTGCTAGTAGCATCCTTTGTTTGCTAGTGGCTGTATTTCACTTAGTCCTGCTAGCATTCAAGTTACTAGTCTGGCTGGCTGGTAGATTTAACCCACTAATGGTGTTGCATCTAAATCCTGGCTCTACCAGTTGCTTACTGCTTTTAACTATCAGCTCGAAGCCTCAGCTATAGTCCTCTATGTATCACTAGTATAGGATAGATGTGCAATAGTATTGTTACAAAATCGCAAAATCTAGGTGTGAATGCATAGACAGCATATCACCGACCTCTCTGAGGTTGATTGAAGGCTATTTGGCCCTTTCAGGACTGCCACCTGGGAAGTTCAATGATGGGACATTGAAGCAAGAGATCTCTGGGATGAGCCCAGACCTGAAATAGATGAGTGGCTGGCACTCAACCGAGGAGACCCCATTCAGGGTCCAGACCCAGCCACTGTCATTCGCGCCCAGATATGCACAAACTGGGACCAAAATATATTCCGCCCCTCTGCCGGGGATATATTTCCAGGGCTTCGAGCCAGAGATGAGGAGAAGCAGAGGGACCTGGAATGGACCCTATGACACCTATGGTGATTGGAGGTCACAAGAGAGGAGTAGATGGGGGCAAAGGCCCCAGTATGATACGTTAACCTATGATACAGGTTATTACAGTGGGCTGAAATACCACCAGCCTCAATAAGAAACGATTCCAGACTATCCTCTGGAAACCCCGGTCGCAAGACCACAACCATTACCTGACTCACCCCTGCATCATCGGGTGTGTCACCAAGGCTACCACCCTTATCAGGGTGGCAGTCTTCTCTTCACAGGCATGGGAGAAGATATGGAAGCTGAAACCATCCCTGCAGGAACTGCCACTGCAGGGGCATCGAGAATCCCAGCAATAGCAGAAGAAATACGCCAGCAGACGAAAACTGCACTGGCTGAGAAGGAGAAGCACATCATGGAGATGCATGAAGAGCTTGAAAGGGAGGAGTCTGCCAGGAGAATGATGGCAGACTACCTCCACAACCAAGACAAGGGGAAGGAGCCTGATAGGGGCAGACCCTCGGAGCCACCAAGAGGCTACCCAGGTCCAAGGCCAGATCGTTATTCGATCCCAAGACCACCCCCCAGCAAGGGTCCCCCCGACCCTATTCCTAATCCTGTCAGGAACACTGCCACCAATGCCCCATATTTGGGCATCAAACTGACCCTCATCAAAGTCCCCTCTCCATTCAAGAGGGACCACGATGATATTGAACACTTCATAGGCAATTGCATCACCTATTTTGAAGTGTTCTGACACTATTTCCAGGTGCCATCGCACCTGGTACTATTTGTGACCTCCCACTTCAAGGGGGCCACCAAGGACTGGTGGGTCTACAAGAGACCTGAATTCTAGGTAGGCAACTCCTACAATGGGACCACTGCCCACTTCTGCTACCCTGATTTGGTGGACTTCATCAATATGGTCTCATGACAATTCTAAGACCCCATCATTGAGGAGGTCCATGAAAAGTGGATGTTCAACCTCCGGATGGGAGCGCAGCCCACCTCCCACTACTTCCAGAAGCTGGAAGAAGAGGCTAAGCTAGCAGCCCAGAGAACTGACAAAGCAGAATGCAGTGCTATAGTAAGGGCAGTACAATTAGGAGTTCCAAGCTCCTATACCACCTTCATCTCCAATATGGGCATCAACATTCTGTACTTGTACCCAGAGTGGAAGGAATGGATCCTCAGGATGTATGAGGAATGACAATGCAAGTGGGTCTTCAACCAGACCACTGGCACACCCCAGGATGGGCAGAAGAAGGACTCCCATCCCCAACAACAACAACAACAGCCCAGCAGCAAAGCTGCCACTGGGGCGACAAGTTCCTCAGCCCCAAAGCCAACTGCCAACAGCAGGACCAGTCGAGATGCTGGAACTGGTCGATGGATGACATACAGAGGGGTGGGAAAGCTCATGGATATCGATCAGTGAAAGGCCAAAGGCAGATATTTCAGGTGTGATGAGAAAGGTCACATGAGTAGGGATTGTCCCAAGAGAAAAGAGTTGAGGGACATTTGATTCTTGGGGCCCACTAATGAAGTGGTGCTAGCCATGACTAAGATCAAAGAAGCAAAAGACTAGGTCGACAAGGGTTCGATTCCCCTTGCTTGACCAAATCTTCAGAAGGTGAGTCCTTAGTTTCTGCAGGTTGGACTAATTACTATAACAATAGACAATTATCTATGAAAAGCAATATATATTATATGACTTCACAGACCCTGAAGCCAAAGACAACTCAAGAATTGAACATGAACAGGTATGTCACTCTCCTTAAAGAAGCTGACATGATAATCTATAATGAATCCCAAGCCCCTAATGAGGTGCGGGACTTGCCAGGTGGTGCTGGCACCACCACAAAGTCCAATGAGCTCAGCTCACCAGATACACCACTGAGCAATCAGCCATGGGCAGAGGGTAGTAGGCAGGACTCCTTTGGGCCTCCCAGAAGTCTGAATGCCTCAGTGTCCTCCTCGAGCAGAGGAACAAGTCCACCAGCCTTGCCAGGGTCAGTGGGGGACCAGGAGAGCGCCTCTCACCAAGGCCAGGATCAGGGCCATGCACTAGCCAGACTGATGAGAGACCAGCTGGTAGTGCAGCCAATGACAATGCTGATGAGATTCACCCCAGCCGTGAAAGCTCAGTACTCTGCTGCAACGGCTAGTAGAAGTGGAACCTCAAATGCCTCAAGCTGAGACCAGACTCCTCCTGAGTCCTTGCAAGTTCCCAAGCGAACTAAAGCCAAAGAACAGGGGGAAGCCACTAGCACCCAGGTGATAAAAAGGGGCCATGCCAGTAGAACTACCACCATCATCGAAGTACTCAATGAAGATGATGACACTGCCTTTAGACTATGGCAAGCCAGCCAGTCCAAAGCCAGTACCCCAACACTCGAAGTCTTGCCCAAAAGGGAAGCACTGAACCTGAAATCCTGCCTAACAAGGGGGTACCGAAACCTGAAGTCCTGCCAGCCATGGAGGCATGTGATCACCAATGATACAGACCATTTGGGATCGACTGGACTCTGCACGCTGTTCACAGTTCCAAGAACTTGGCAGCTGCCAAAGCCGTTCTTTCCATTTGGGTTTATCCCAAGCGACTTGGAGAGATAACTGATGAGCTCATCCAGAGCTTAAGAACTGAAGAGAGTCCTGTGCATGAGCAGCTCTACAAACTTCATGAACCGATCCGCTATATCCATAGTACCAAAAGCTCAGGATGAGACTTCTTGGTGGATATACAGCTCTCTCCTTGTATGGAGAAACAGACATTGACAACCTGAGTGTTGTTGGATAGTGGCTGCACAGGTAGCTCTATCAACTGAACATATGTCCAACAACATCAGTTGGATATCTGAAAAGCTGCCGCTCTGATTCCAGTCTACAATGCAGATGGAACCCATAACAAGGCAGGTGATGTAACCGAATTTGTGGAACTCTGAATGACCATCGGAGACCACAGTGAATGAATTGACCTTGCAGTCACCAACTTGGGTTCCAAGACTGTGTACTTGGGCCATGACTGGCTTAAATGCCACAACCCTTTTGTCAAATGGAAGGCAGGAACCATGACATTTGGATGATATCATTGCATCCAGAATTACTTCACGCTTCCCAACACTGATGAGGAAGACAGGTGGGACAAAGAACTTGAAGAAGGCAACAGTATTCTTGCTGTCAATATGCAAGAAGAAATCATTCTTCGAACAGTCCATCATGCAAATAAACTGGCAGCAGCCGCAAATGCAGACAAACCAAAATGGACATTCGAGGAGCTCGTGCCTCCTCAATGCCAAAGCTTTAGAGATTTATTCTCAAAAGAAAGCTTTGATGATTTACCTGAATGAAGACCCTGGGATCATGCCATCAAGCTAGTCCCTAATGCAAAATCCACTTTAGACTGCAAAGTCTATCTGCTCAATCGAAATGAGCAAGAACAACTCAACAAGTTCCTCGATGAGAACTTAGACTCAGGATGAATCTGCCCCTCGAAATCCCCATTCACCTCTCCTTTCTTCTTTGTAAAGAAAAAAGATGGTTCACTATGACCTGTTCAGGACTACCAAAAACTGAATGAAATGATGATCAAGAATCGTTATCCCCTTCCCCTGATCTCTAAACTCAATGTTCACTGGGGATACAACAATATATGCATCCGAGATGGAGATGAAGAAAAGGCCACATTCAGAATTAATTGAGGGCTCTTTGAACTCATGGTCATGTTCTTCAGCCTTATGAATTCACCAGCCACTTTCCAGTGGATGATGAATGATATTTTCAAGGATTTAATTGCTGGAGAAAAAGTGACCATTTACCTCGATGATATCCTTATCTTCATGAAATCCCTGTCCAAACATCAAGACATAGTTTGACAAGTTCTTCAACATCTTTGAGAAAACAAACTGTTCCTCAAAGCCAAGAAATGCAAGTTTGAGGTACTCGAAACCAAATACCTTGGGGTCATTATCAGCAAAAATGCTATTTGCATGGATCCAGTCAAGACTGCCAGAATAGCAGAATGGCCCACTCCCACAAAGAAGAAAGAACTTCAGTCTTTCTTAGGATTCATGAACTTCTATCGAAAGTTTATTCGTGACTACTCCAAGATAGTGCATCCTCTTACCCAGTTAACTGGAAAAGTGGACTGGACATGGGGATCAGATCAAGAATGAGCATTCTCACAACTCAAGAAGCTGATGACAATAAATGTAGTTTTAACCATTCCCTCTGATGATGGGAAATCCTGAGTAGAGGCCGACACTAGTGATGGAGCAATCAGTGCTGTTCTGAGTCAAGAACAGAATGGCAAATGGAGGCCTGTCACCTTCATGTCAAAAGCTTTGATGGTCACTGAATGCAACTATGAGATTTATGACAAGGAGCTGCTAGCGATCATGTTAGCCCTAGAAGAATGGCATCATTATCTCATGGGCACTAAAGAAACCATTAAAATCTGGATGGATCACCAAAACCTCCAGTATTTCTGAAAGCCACAAAAGTTGAACTGCCGACAAGCTCGGTGGGTCACAGAATTGGCTGAATACCACTTTGTTCTCCAACACAAAGCTGGGATCACCAATAAGAAGGCAGATCTTCTCAGTTGACAAGATGATCACAATCAGAGAAAGGAAGACAATCAAGACATAGTCATTCTTGCCCCTGAACACTTCCAGGCATTAATACTGCCCACTACCAAAGAATGAATCATGCATATAAGAGATGCAACCTGACAAAAGGATCAGTGGGACCAGAGAATCAAGAAATCTCTCAACCATGAACAAGGAATTACCCAGGAAAGCGAGATCTTGTGGTATGATGGACGAGTCTATATTCCCAATGACTCTACCCTACGTGGAGAAATCATTTCCCAATATCATGACCACATCACTGCTGGACACCCAGGAATCGCAAAAACAAAGGAACTCATTCTTCGCAAATACTGGTGGCCCAAGATGAAGAAAGACATCAAATCCTATATCAAGGGATGTGAAACATGCCAATGAATGAAGAGTGATATGCAGGCCAAAGCTGCACCTCTTCACCCAAATGCAATTCTGAACACCCCATGGACACATATCTCAGTCGATATGGTCACTGGACTTCCTGAATCTGAAGGATTCGATGCATTATTGGTCATTGTTGATTGATTTTCCAAGAACATAATTCTCATTCCATGCAATGAAGAATTATCCACCAAAGGATGGGCTTTAATGCTCTGAAACCACATATATGCCAAACATGGTATGCCACAAGTGGTCATTTCAGATCGAGGACCACAGTTTGTATCAATGTTCGTGAAAGAACTTTATCGGATGCTCGATATTACCTAAAATGCATCCACAGCCTACCATCCCCAGACAGATGGACAGATAGAGAGAGTCAACCAGGAGGTTGAAAAATACCTTTGCATTTTTGTCAATCATCAACAAATGGACTGGGTCGCATGGCTACCTCTTGCCAAATTTGCCCACAATAACCAAACTCATTTGGCCATGGGCAAGAGTCCTTTCATGGTCCTATATGGATGCAATCCTCGACTAATCCCCAAATCAATCCAGAAAACCAGCTTCACAAATCCCACAGCTGTTGACTTCACTGAAACAATGGCCAAGGTCTATAAGGAGGTACACAAAGCTTTGAAAAAAGCAGCAGTGCAAATGAAGGCACAATATGACAAACAGAAACAGTCACCATGGGAATACCAAATTGGTGACAAGGTCTGGCTCAACACAGCCAACCTTCATCTTCCATGACCAAAAAAGAAACTAGATGACAAATGAACAGGACCATTCAAAATTGTCGAAAAGTCTGGAGTAGCAGCTTACAAGCTGAAGTTACCACCCCACTGGAAGATACATCCCCGGTTCAATGAGAAATTGTTAACTCCCTATGTCGCACCCTCATTCCCCAATCAACAGCAACTGCCACCTCCTCCTCCAGACCTCATTGATGGTCAAGAGAAATACGAAATCAAAGAAGTTTTGGACTCACACACTTGGAAAGTACATTTGAAGAGAGGACAACCATCCAGAGAAGTCATGGACTACCTGGTCAAATAGAAAGGCTGGACCCATGAACACAACTCATGGGTCCAAGAAAATGAGATGACGAACGCATTGGAAGCGATCCAAGAGTATTAGGCCAGTGTAAACCATGCCATATACACTCCAAAAATCATAACCAAAGACAAAGTAGTGGTCAAAATCTTGGACCACAAATACTTGGAAAATGGTGACATAGCCTATCTTGCTGAACGAAAAGATGGATACACCAAGTAGATCATCAATCCTGACAAAGACTTATGAAAACCACTGACTGATTGATACTGGATCAGTCAAATCGAAACACAGTTCAATGCCCCCAAAGAAGAACCTTAGCAGTCGGGACGACTGCTTTAACAAGGGGGTAATGTTATGATTTTTCCATTATCTAATCTTATCCGAGTCATATCCATGACTCATCCATCTAATCGACCATTGTTTCCAACTCATATCCAACCACTTGCTGATGGTTACTCTCATTCTCACCATCTGTCACCCCAGATGCTTTCTATTGGACCAATGATCCTTCCAGACCATTCTACTTTGACACCATTCCAGCATGGACTCTACTGTTTCATCTAAATATAATGCTGTACTTACAGTATATAAGTAGAGTAAAACCCACTGTTGTACTCTATCTTTTGACTAAACTTAAATCATATACCTCTTACTCTCACACACTAAAGACTACACTCAACTCTCTACTCAGGTAATTGTTTGAACACATAACATCCCCTAGAGAATAAGCTGACATCCCAAGTCATGTGACTAAGTTGGTCCCTAACAGCACCTATCTCACTACTTATATATTACTGAGGCAGAACTATAAATATCATCTGGGTATAAGATATATTGGTAAGGATTTCTTGGCTAGTCATGAAGAATGATGAATAATCACACAATAGTTGGTCTAGTCTGTTTTCTTTTCAAATGATTGGTCTAGAGACTCCACAGTTGGTCTTTCCACACTCTTAGCCCAACTACATGCTTTAGTAATATGGTTATATAGATATCTAGATATTGGTGCCTATAATAGCTATCTGATCATAATTAAGGGTGCAGTCCAGCTACACTAGTACCAATCATAAGAGATCTATATCATAATAGTCAGATATGGGCTCAAGGTTAATCCATTCCTAATTTATTTCCAAGTCCTGTTTCAAGATTGTCATGTGACTAGTTATCCTGACTTAGGTGTTTATGCACAGTCTGGGCTGCTAGTGACAGAACTTCATGAGATCTGTATACTCTGCTCCTGGTTTTGGTGTACTAGTAGCATTCTTCATTTGCTAGTGGCTATATTTCACTTAGTCCTGCTAGCATTCAAGTTACTAGTCTGGCTGGCTGGTAGATTTAACCCACTAATAGTGTTGCATCTAAGTCCTGGCTTGTTAGACTTATAGTCCATGTGATCTGCAGACATGTATAATCTTAAGGGCTGTCTTGCATTCAGACAATCACCCTAAGGCTGGGAACACAATATGAATGCATGTTTCATATATTGCAAGTTTGATACCATCATATCCATTTCCTCTCACTAGATTTATTCTATGCATAAAAGCATACAGTCAGTCATTTTTTGTAAAAAACTGTCATTGGAAGCAAAAGACTTGCCACTGACAGTATAATCACTAGACAGATTCAAGTGTTAGCTAGAACATCTCTCTCTCACATAAAGATGTGACTAGAAAAAACAAGAATTATTGTCACAGTAAGTGCCATATTAGTAGAATGTCTAATAATAAATTATGATTGTGATCATACCAGAAAGGAGGAAGTAACAGCACACATCTCTTTCCTTCTTTCCACCATGATGACTGTATATCCTTGCAGTGGACCTTCTCTTTGTCAAGTCATATTGAAGCAATCATAGAAATGTGCTCAGATTCTGCAGACTTGATAATCTATCCATCTGTTACACTCAAGAAGAGATATTTCATTACTTTAGTTATCTTCTCTGTTATCTCCTTCCTACTCACCATCACTATTGTCAATTGATTTCCTGTGTATATAGCAAGCTATGGCTATCAAATTTGCTCCTTTGCTGCTACCTAATTCTGCAGAAATATCCAGTTTCTTATCACTCAGGCATTAAGTGAAAGATTTTGATCTGACCAATTTTACTCAGGAGGAATTTGTGATGATTGAGGATGCCCTGTATAAGGTGTGTATACTATTTTCTGTGCCTTTCATCATCTGAAATTGCCTAGTATGACCTTTTACTTTTTGGCTATAAGGGAGGCAAACTCTCTGGTGAGAGAATTACAGTTTACTTTTGCAAGATCTTTTATATACAGTAAGTATATGAGAAGATGCAAGAACCATCTGCTTCAGATCAGTATGAATCTGCTTCTGATAGCAGAGAAGAGTGAAAGAGTGGGACTCTATGTTCTTTCAAGAGATTGAGCTTTGAGAGCAAGTTCAAGGTAATAGCAATGAGCTTCTATACTATCCACTAGTAATACTAGGCATGAGGCTGCTAAAGTATGCTAAGCTGGAGGTTTAGATAAGGAATTTATTCCTTTAGTGTGCTATGAGCTTGATTTTCTTTTTTCTCTAGTTACATTAGTGCTTTTATACTTCTTAGAACCAAGCCAACTTTCTACCCCTATACCTATCCACTCTACTAAAATCTTGTCAAGTAGCAATCTGCTCTATCATTTCTATCTTCTTTTTACACTCTTAAAAGATTCTCTTAGAGAGAAACTATATGGGATCACTATCCTTGGTGATATTAAGATGGAGGCACAGGCTTTCACTGGCAGATAGCTGTCTATTATGCCTGGTGTGATTCCTAGTCTAGTGGAAAAGTAGGTTACTGACAGTGGATAGTAGTGCAGATGGCAGTCTATTGTCCTCTAGTTTCTGGTCTAGTGGAAAAGTGGGTTACCAACAACAGATGGCAGTCCATCATTCCCTAATCTTCATTTCTAGCAGATCCTAGTCCTATATTTCTGTTAACTCAGTAGGTGAGTGTTATTAGTCCTGTGATGAGTACTAGCTTGCAGAAGCCTTTGGTACATATATATATATAGTGCAGCACACTGATATCAATTACAGTGGAAGAGAACAGCCAATAGATATTGATACCCTCAAAGTGGAGGGCAAATGCTTCTACTGCAAGAAGAAAAAGACATCATAGTAAGGACTGCTCAGAGCAATCCTGGAACAAGAAGGAGAAAATAAGAGCCTCAACAATCCAGTCTGCTACAAGCTCCAAGATTAAAGAGGTAAAAGATGCCACCAAGAAGTGAGTGATTCTATTTGCTAAGTGAAAGGACAGTCTGATGTGCATTTAGAACTTGCTGGTTAGACTTATAGTATTTCTGTAGATATGCCTGTGTATAATATGCATTTGAATATACCCTCCACTTTGCCTCCTTGCAACCAGACCCATAAGAAATCACATAACCAATATGCCATTCTGGCCAAATACTAGAAAGACAAACCCTCAATGACTAAAGATGACTTGCTCAATTACCCATAAGGATCAAGTGGGCTGAACAGGAGACAGAGGGTCCCCAATAAAGGTACAATGCCTAAAGTCAGCATAGTCAAGGTTTCTGATGAAGAAGACAACACTGCCTTCAGAAGATATCAGAAGAAGCAGAAGAAGGAGGTCAAAGATTGGGAAGCAGAAAAGCATGTGCCCTCAGAAAAAAAGCAAACCAAATGGTTGAAACCCTTTAAGACTGAATGGACTTAGAAGGTCATCAAGGATGTTAAGAGCAAAGTGGTCACTAACACTATTCTGATGAATTAGATATACAAGCACTATGTGAAAGAAGTTGTAGACAATCTTCTAGAAGAGATACAGACAGCTGAATATTCTTGAGCATGTAAGACTTGCACAAGGACCAAGTTGAGCATACAAGCCAAGTGATCACCACTCCATCCCAATGAGATTCCTTCAGAATCTTGGACCCACATATCCATTGATATAGTCACTGGACTCTCTCTCTCCAGTGGCTATAATACTATTCTGGTCATTGTTGACTGCTTCTCTAAAGCAATCATCCTCATTGCATGCAGCACTGAACTCTCATCTGAAGGATGAGCTAGGATTCTGCATGACAAAGTATATATCAAATATAGTATGTCTGTAACTGTCATATCTGACTGAGAACTACAATTTGTGTCCAAATTCCTCATATATCTGTATAATATGCTCCAAATCAAGGGAAATGCCTCCACAGCATTCCATCCTCAGACAGATAGTCAGATGGAACACATCAAGCAAGAAG
This sequence comes from Desarmillaria ectypa, assembly GCA_030407005.1. Lineage (NCBI taxonomy): Eukaryota > Fungi > Basidiomycota > Agaricomycetes > Agaricales > Physalacriaceae > Desarmillaria > Desarmillaria ectypa. Next base: position 3,822,008 of record JAUDYN010000003.1, on the reverse strand, counting down.
TGGAAAAATATCTTCAGATACTTATTAATTACTGACAGACTGACTGGCCTGAATGGCTGTCACTTGCAGCATTTCAGCACAGTAACTGAGTACACTCAGCTATGGGCAAAAGCCTCTTTCAGGTCAACTATAGAAAAAACCCCTGACTCACTCCTGACTCAAGCACCCATTCTTCTCTTCATACTCCTGCATCAGAATTATTCAAGGACAATATAAAGTGTATTACAAGAAGATCAAGACCACCTTACAGAAGGCCACAGAGCAAATGAAGACTCAATATGACAAGAAGAAGAGGGCAGCAGTCAAATATTAGATCAGACAGAAGGTCTAGCTCAATACTACCAATCTTTATAGCTCAATGACAAATGAGTCAGCCCCTTCACCATCCTTGAAAAGCATAGATTCTCTGCATACAACTTGAAACTCCTACCAGCTTGAAAAATATACCCAGTCTTTAACAAGACTATTCTTACTGCCTATATTCTGTCAGCTTTCCTTAACCAAGAGCAACCACCACCTCCTCTGCTGAACATCATCTATGGTAAAAAAGAATATAAGATCAAGACTATTCTTGATAACAAGCTATAAAAAGTCTGTGGAAGAAAGAGATAACTATCCAAGATAGTCATGGACTACCTTGTTAAGTGCAAAGGCTATAGCCCTAAAGAAAACCAAAGAGTAGCAGAGAGGAACTTAGGCAATATAAAAAGAGTGATTGCCAAGCACTTTAAGGTGAAGAGAGCAGTAAGAATCCAAGTGGTGGTGATTGCTTCTGCTAAGACTATAGTAATTATTGATGCTAAGAGCAATAGCATAAAATGACAGTATTTTGTCAAGAAATACCTATATGTTGAATACTGGTATGATAAGAAGGAAATTCTAAAACTGAAACTCCTCATCAAAGTGAACTGGAGGGCCAACACCTAGGATAGAGATGGAGAAGATGACAATGCACAGAACATGAGAGGAACCCCCTTAGAAGGACTGGTGGTGAAGGTATAATGACAGTTGGGACATCTGTCTTGACAAGAGGGTATTGTTATGATTTTATCTTATCTTGGCACTAATCTTATTATATCTAATCTTAGCACCAATCACAGATTATGAACTGACCATCTCATTATTATCAAGTGATAATGAGCCATTGTGCTATAGCTTGTGATGGTCATACACTTATACCATTGTCTTTATTGTTTTATGCATGATTATCTACTATTCATCTCTATTATTAGGACTAGGATTTCAGTATATAAGTAGTATAGCTCTCATTGTATATTCTCCAGCTTCAAGCTAAAGTTAATCTATACTGAACTTACTCATTGACTCCTCTCCTCACCTAGACTAAGTCTTAGCACTCTCATTCTTGTGTAACAATCATCTTGTGAAACATAATACAGCCCTTTGTTTATACTTGATTATTATACCAGAGTCTGGGTCTAACACCTATAGTGATATCACTAATCTATGCAGAGTACAGCAACTAATGTCTTAGTGTATGAAGAAGGAGAATAAAGCAAATATAAGTCAGAGGATACTTCAAGAAAAAGTATAAGATTAAACTTTAGTCTGAAGCTGGGAATTAAGGCCACAGCTTCACCTACTTATATATAAAATGTCATATGCTAATGATAAGTATTATGAGTCAGAGTCCAATGTGTACTTTGTGTAGTTTTCATGTCTGAAACCTTAAGAGCATCAGAGTCTATATCATTGCAGTCAAACAGCTCTGGTTGGTCTAGCTTTAGTGTGCTAATCAGACCCAAAGGAAGTGCAGAACCCTGCCTTCAGGTATTTTAGCCAATATGCATAAAAGTTCTGGTCAGAAATGTGGAAGAGTCAAGAAGAGATTATGCATGTATTGGATGTGTCCTTGAGAGTTATCTTGTGTGACTGTGGATGAGTTATGATGATATAAGCAATCTGGATGTCTAGATAGTAGATTAGATAAGGGGTAGCATCCAGATAAGATAAGATATTAATGGATGTGACAAGGTCAAAGAAAAATCATAATAATAAAAGGGGTTAAAATCTATATATATAGTAAGTTCAAGAACAAAATAATAAGAATACTAGATACAGACTAGATAAATCCTCAACACACACCAACAAACAGAGTTACTTGAAAGACAGAGCTGACCAGAGCATGGTTCAGTAAATAACCTGTTCAGCAGAAGCCAAATCACTGCCTCAACACATCTTTCCATAAGATCTACTTTCTTCCTTTCTTCTGCTCTATACTTAAATCACCAGGAGAATTGATGCACCAGTCTGACTTTGTCAACTTTACAGAACTTGGTTGCATTATGCCTTGGAGTACCAATGTGTGGAATATTGTTGACCCTGTGGCTGTGTGAGCTGGCACCATATCCAGTTAGCCCAAGTTCTGCTGAGTAAAGGATGAGCAAAGAATTATTAAAAGAAATAAAGTACTAGAAAATACAGAATGTTATTTAAGTAGCTAGATTTCATAGTATACCTCACTCATTTGCCTCTCTTCCTATAAGCAAACTTAAACTGCTCTGTTCTAACTCACTGGGCAAATGTGCCTGATCACATGGTGCAGTGTTATCTAACATAATGTGCCTGTTACAACTTATCATCAGTGCATACAATCCTATTGTTGAAGATATGCTTAGCTGCATATGGCAACCCAGCAATTGGAATAACATTGAAGCATGCAATCCTTTGCATACTTTCTCCTTGAGTCAAACATGGACACTAGTAGATAATAATATATTCTAGAAGTACATACCTTGTAGTATATATACTGGGCAGACCAGCCTGCCAATAATTCATATATTCTTACCAACCTCTCCCACATGGTCAAGTCTCGTGGTTTACCACTATGCTCATCACCTCTATTACATGCTATTTTACAACACCTATTTATGCAAAAATATTTCGATACAGACTCAAAAATGCATGCATCAGTGGTTCCTAGATTTCTAAAGTGTTTACTCATTGATTTCTCCAGCCATGTTGTTGTAACAACTGCAGTGGGAGGCTTGCTGAGTAGAGAATACTAAATTTTTAGCTATTAGAGCTCGAGATGAGCTCCTTAAATACTACAGAATGTATCTAGAATATTCTACTAAAGTACCTAATTATATCCTAGTATCGTGCCAAATTGATGGTACCGAAGGTTCGGGAATCTTCTGGCACATGCTTGAAGTTGCAAATCCCAACACATGTTCGCGTGGAAGCAACGGATGAAACACGAAACCGCAAGCCGCGATTATCCACCGAGAGCAGAATTCCCCGATTCTGATGTCTCTTATATAGCAAGGAGGTAGGCGCTATCAAAAGCTTTACTAAGTTTATATTAGTCTCTTGGACGGACAAGTCATGACGACACGGATTGTGGAGATCATCATTTGTTCCGGTCTCTCGTGATATGAATACGCGACCAAACACTCACGAGATCCATTAAGCTGGAAAACATCTACAGTCGCATTCTCAATACCTGCCTACATGGTGCACTGAAATAACAATCAGTAGATCTTTCCTAAACTCCCTGTTCTGTCTGTATGTTTCGTTTCCAAAGCCTTTCCGATACCGAATTCTGGCTTTAATCGTCTCAGTATCCATATGCCCCATCCACCTCCGGAGATTCAGTATTCAGTAAAAGAAAAAAACACAACCATTGCATCTACTTATGACAGGACGTCCTTGCTGGGCGCAGCGCCAATGAAACAAGAAACCGGAGATGGCTGCACGCAGTGCTCGAGCGCTCTCCGGTCATCAAGCGGAGTCGTTTTGGAATTTTGATGATCATCCCGGTACCTCCGGTGATTTGTGTCGTTGGTATAAATACTAAAGGAGCACTCTTGATCCCTATCAGCATCATCGCCCGCCATGTCTGCTGATATAACTTCGACTATGGGGGCGATCTACATAGGCGCTACAGTGGCTACAGCGTGCGTTATCACGATCCTCTGCCTTCAGCCTCTAGGCTTACGATGATTTTTCCCGCAGGTTTTGGGGAGTCACAGCCATGCAATCAATGACATATTTCAGCAGATTCCCGAATGACTGGTGGTTCTATCGTTTTGCAGTACGACATTGTCATTTACTTTTCTCGTCCCGTAATTTGATTCATCCAACTCAACAGGTTGGCCTTCTCTGGTACGTCGATTTATAGAGTTATGGTAGCCCGACATAACACGTTTTCCAGGATCGTCGACACCCTTTATCTCGTTTTCTGTGCGCATGCTCTGTACTACTATTTGATCCAAAACTTTGGACATCCCGAAGCACTGTTGACTATTGTATGGTACGTTCGCCGCCTCTTCTTGTCGCCGATTGTGGCTGACAGTGTATTCAAGGAGCTTCAAGGTGATCGATTACGCGGCGGTCAATATATTACATTTTCTGACCCGTTTTTTATCAGACAGATATCATGTTCTTGGTATACTGATTCTTTCTGGCCGCTGATACCTCCCGCTGATTTGATTCGTTCAGGGTCTGAACATCCTTCTCGTAGATATGTGGGAGCTTTTCCTCCTCCGTTTGACAAGCGCTGACCGCTTCGTTATAGTGTTTATGCGGTGAGAATATGGATGTGTACGTGCGCCCTTCAAGCCTTCTGCGGAACGGTATAACTCAGTTGTTCTTCTAGTGGGGCGGTTCTTTCATAAGACAGTCCCATGGTTGATTGTGAGTCATTGCACCCGAATTTTTATGAAATTTCAATGCTGATTATGGCACTCCCAGGCGGTTGTTATAGCAGGCACAACTGGTAGGTTGTCATCAACCCATTCTGATATACGCGTCTTACCGTTCTGATGTATTAGCCGTTGTCATCAGTGAGTACTTCCACACAAGGACATCTACATGACCCTTATCGCTATTTTCATGTTCTAGACGAAATCCATGCCATGTAAGGCCCCGTCGGCTCGGTCATACCAGCATACTCAGCCTTGTAACCGAACAGATATACGATCAAAACATATCAAGATTCTGCGAAGGTTTCTGTACGGAAATCCATTCATTTGCTTCTTTTCCACCGCTGAAACGATGATACAGAAATCCATTGAAGCGCTCTTGGCTACCACTGCGGGAGTTGACATCATCATATGTGGAGCTATGTCGTTCTACCTCCTTAAAAGCCGATCAATTTCGAACTTTTCCAGGTTGGTCCGCTTTCATATCAGGTTCGTGTCATGCTTACAATTCACGTAGCACGACGAAGCCTCTTCTTGTACTATCGCGCTTTGTTATCGTGTCCGGATTGGCTACTACGTGAGTCCTTACTAGATCATTTCTAAAACTCGAACTGATGCCTGCCCAGTATATGTGCAGTGACGATTCTTATCACGGTTCTTACGCTGTCTTGTTGTGCTGAAGCCGGCCACCTGACGCAAGGATCTTACAGTTCGTGGCCATTCCCGGCTCTCTCGTATCTACCGGAATCGCGACGCCGCTCCCAAGAGGTATTGTCTCCTGTTTTGTGAAAGTGTAGATCCGTCTTTCTAACACGCTTCCAGTTTATCTCAATTCACTACTGGCAATGTACGTAATCTGTTATTTCAATACGCGCTTGTGGCTTACCTTGTCTAGGCTGAACCTGCGGAATGCTCACCAAGAAAATATCGTGATATCTTCGAGCGGCGGTGGCGGGTCCCTACCAAGTACAGCTTTGGAATCTATGAGATTTAAAGCTCGGAGTACTGTGGCTACTGATATACAAACTCACGAGCAAGTAAATACTACCTCACAATCTTTCAGTCGGAAGTGGGGGCCTCATAACTTCTTTCCAGGACATCAGTGTACCAATGGCTGAGTTACGTTCCAGCAGATTGTCAGCGGAACCGATGCATGTACCGGATATAAAGGCTGGAATTCTGGAAAGTCCTTGTTAGGTTTGAATGTTTTAGGCATAGATCGGGATCTTGTCAATGTACAAACAGGTATTAATATAGTCAGAAGCGAAATCTCTTCAGCTAGACTCGAAGCTTTCCCTGCTGCCGATTGATGTCTTTGACACTATCCATGTGAGGCTATGCTCCGTCTTCACCGAGAGCGATTGCGCGACTACCGGGAGATTACCTTCAGTTTTGATTGCCCGTAGATACAATGTTCCGGTTTGCCTATTTCATTCGATCAATGCAAGCATACATTTTGGACGTGGCAGGAAACATAGAGCCAAGATATGTATTTCTTGGTATCTGGTAAAACAGGTCTACAAACATCCGGTAAGAATCGTCCATTGCACAGACCAAACCTCATCGGGTATCATGGAGCATCTTCCTTCGCGAAAGAAAGTTTGTAGCTGTCCGGAAGGACTGAATGAGATTTTACCAAAACAGACGATAAATATACGCACGTAGTCGAGACATCGTCCTGCTTGAGCCCCGTAAGGTTCCACGGGATGCCGTTTTTGCCAGAAACCGTCGCTGCCCTATCACGGCCCAATCAGCACAAGGGGAACCAAATACACTGCAGCGCACTCACCTCAGATACATAGTCATATTGAGCAAATCCAAATACTTCAGTGGGACGATTTCAAGCGAAGCCAATGCGCCCTTGGTAAGCAACACGTTCTCTATGTTACCAGAATCTGCATGACCGAAGAAGGGGATGACGATGGGCTGGGAGAAGTTATGGTCCAAAGAGGCGTATTCGGTATTGTTCACACCGGCGGAGGCGACGATACGGTCTAGAGTGAGCTCGGCAGGAATGAAGTTGGTGACTAGGCGGGTGTTACTGGACGGAGGGGGAGAGAGGAGGAGGGCGTACCAGTGAACGAGACACTGCATCGAGAAGTGATGAGTAAGGATTGAAAAGGGACGGGAAAACGTACTCGACGAGATTATTGACGAGCGATTTCAGCTATTCGAGCGTCAGTTTTATCTCACAGTGTACAATGGAAGGGCGTACACTAATATCGACAGTGATATTGGAGATGGGTCCGATACTAAGCCCAGCGACAAGGTCTCCTGTCGACGAGGTTGGGGTGCAAGAGACCAAGGCGGCCAGAGAGAAGAAGAGGGAGCCGAACAACATTGGACACGGACGAAGGAGTCTTGTGTTGGACGCATCGAAGTTATAGGGTCGAACGGTGTAATTATTCTGCAAACGTGAAGCTGTGAAGAGTCGCCGGAAGAAGCGAAAGACAAGCATGTGGCCATTTTGGAATAACGAGGAGAGTAGCGGGAGAGCAGATATTACTTTTTGTAGACGGAACATTGATATGATGCCCCGTCCATCAATGATATCTCCAGTCGGAAAGTCTTTCGACGTGGGAGCATGCCTGGCCAAGGCAGCATGATAGGAAACCGGGCAACGTTGGGCGCGGACGGAGGAAGCTTGTAATCACAACCAGAGGGAGCAGCTACCTCTCCCGGCAGGTGGCTATCTCGCACTGATCAAGAGGCAAGGAATGATTGGGAAAGAGACCAAATGTTAATCTAATTTTTACTAGCCATATCGAAAACTGACAGGATTCGGTATGGTGAAGCCGGCAAATTTCACTTGAATTCTTTGTTTGGGCTCCACGGATTTTGCCTGTTACCATCCAATATGCAGGACGGACCCTATGCAATCAACATCATGATCAGATGACGCGACTGCATGTGACCGCGCATTATGGTGAGAGTCTGAAGGTCTAAAGGAAAGTTGACGGATAATGTCTTAGCACCCCATATCATGTTCGGCAAATCCATATGCATTGCAGGGTTGGGTATGTATGTGTAGTGCTGAGCAAAATAGCAATAAGGATAGCTATGTGTGATGCAAACGCTTCGTGCCAGACGAAGGAGATTCATCTAGTCTCCTCTTCCTCGACGGACAGGGTGTAGCAGTGAGTTGTTCAAAAGAGGGAGGCATCTGTTCGAAAGATATATAATGAGATGGCACGATAGGTGTACGTAGCTCTTCGTCGTCCAGCGGTTTGGCTGACGTGGAGATAGGCGCAGGCACAGAGCTTCCTGGCTTCCGGCTGAGACGACCGCGGACAGTCGAGTCATCTGCACTGTTGGTAGAGGTTGCCTCGTCTTCCTCCGTAAATAGGCCCTTGACAGGCGACCTGGACCGTCCGCCGGTGCGAGAAGGAGATGCATAATACGACGTCAGGAACGCAGATAACGACGCTGACGACATACGGACTGTGTCTTCTGCGGAACCGAGGGTGGCGTTTGTGATGGAAGCAAGAGCAGGTGGCGAGGGGGATGCGGCGGGGCGGTCATCCAAGGTGGTCGTCGTCGCTGTTTCCTTCGTCGCCACTCGCTTCATCACCTACACCTCTTTCAGTCCCAAAATTCAGTTTTATATGGAAGCCAAACGTACCTGTATGCGTTTGTTCAGCGATACTGGCGTCCATTGCAGCCCATCGAGAGGAAAGAACTCGGAAGTCACGGTCGCAAATGAGCGTAGCAACACCTGCCATTGTTCCTACAGGCCCATCAGTCGTGGAAGATATCCAACTCGGCAAATGACACGTACATCCGTCATTCTCAGTGCCTCTACATCCTCCATCCTCTGTTCATTCTCGATTTCCAAGAGCCTCTGTTTGCGCTGTGCGGCCCGAGAAAGTCCACCTTCCATAGTTGAAGTAATTTTTTGTAGATAGGCTGTCGAGTAGAAATGTGCGATTATCGAAAGCAAGAACGACAAGAACAAAAGAGAGGGAGAAGGGGATAGTGATAGTAGAAGTTGGACCCTGATATTGCATCCGAACTTTGCCTCCGAAATCACGCGGAGCCGCTTTTGGGTAGAATTGTGGCACAAACTTTATTTTGATTACCATCACCTTCCGAACGGGGATCTGGCCAGGAGCGACTCGGATAGTTCTCGTCGGATGGTTCTTGCTCTCCATAACGTAGGGAATGACCTTATCCTTCTTTGTAAACTTGGTGCACGTGGAAGAAGGAAGCCCCATTGTGACCACCGCACTCCGCTCAAGCTCATCGTACAAGTACCCTCGAATTCGTTTGTCGATGGATTTCCACGCTCTTGATGATTATCAATACCATGCTTGGCATTCCGAATCGGTGGCCACCGCACGAAGCTCGGGTATCAAGCAACGTCAGGGGTGCATATCAAAGGACCCTCGGAGCCTGCGAGATATTGAGAAGCAGCTTGCTATTGAACCTCGCTGAAATGGAGGTGGCCAACAAAGGAATACGTTGTTACGCTACAAAGAAGCGCATTGCTGCGGAGTATTTGAATGTAGTGCTTGCGTACGTTATGAAAACCCTACCTATTGACGTGTAAGATTTTTTGTCAGTATTTAGATATAGCTGATAAAAATCACCGATCCCTGTTTCAAAAGTGAGTGCAAGAAGAATTCACCCATGAGAGCTTCCTCAAGGCCAGTCCTGAAGGCAAGACAGAAATACTTGTTTGTGTATGGCTACAGCAACGATTTGAGAGGCGTGCAGTATTCATATTGATGCTTGTGCAGCGAAAAGTAGACGTCAAAACAGAATAAGATAGAATATCACTGGTAGAGCCTGAAATTTCCCTATTTTACGGGATGAATTTTGAGTTGGCTTAAGGCTTCGCTACGATAGAACCTTTTGAGGTTTCAATTTTTTAAAAAAAAACGCCTTGGTCTCAGCTGTGACATGTGAGGCCCCTGAAATGAGCGAAAAGAAATTTCACGAATGCGGTGCTCCTGGACGATGAGGGCAAGTAGTCAGAAACAAGTCAGTCCAGGAGGAAACAGACAGAGACGGACACAGTTGGAACGCGAACAGAAGATCGAACGCGAGGGTTGTCCACGTGATAGACGCGCTGGTTGAAATTTGAAATCGCTCTCATCACCAACGATACAACTTCAATGCTACCTGGCTCTGCTTATTGTGCCCCTCGCTCGCAAATATTTTCAACTTTATTAATAGGCATTTTTCTGATTAAGGCACACCCTCGACATTTTGGGGAGGCTGGCTTGGAACAGCTTGACATTCGGTCAGTTCCAAACGAATGAGGGCCATTACGGCTTTCTTTACCTGCATTACTCATCGAATACGATCTAGTGGCCGCACGTTTTTAAGTTCTCATCCTCGAAGATGAACAGCCTGGTAAGTAAAGTTTCTCTTTCCCAAGTGTGCCCATCCCAAGACTGATGTTTCCCTGTTTTTGTCACCCAAGTACCCAGTCTGAGTATTGGCAGCTCACGGTACCGGTGAAAACGGAGAGAGCTGCGCTAAATACTGTCAGTCTTTGATCCGTCAGGGGTTCTGTCAATACGTCAACTGCTCGTAACTGATCAACTTCAACTTTGCTTACTTTGTAGGTTTCCTCACTTTTCTTTATCATCGCTGTTATTCTTTCGTCACTCGATACCTCAGATCTTAGACCACTTCACTGGACCTGACGAGTTGTTCGGGATGAAGGGCAGGTCCTAGATGGCTTCCGATGGTCTACCCCCGAGGCTGTCTGCAGGATCCCTGCTATATGAAACATTCATCGCGGAGACTGTACCTGAGCAGATCTTAGGCACTGAAAAAGCGTGGGTCCTTATAAACACGATACTGAGTCTATCGCAGACGATCGAATAATCCACCGCGACGATGGATTCTTCAAACGGCGACTGGCCCTCCAAACACCTGCTCAATGCTGATGATACCCTCGCATCTAAATCTCTCGACGAAGCCTCCCGTGGTTATCTTCGAGCCGAAGCTGTTTGCAAATCATGGGGTGAGTCTCTGGTCCTTCTTTGAAGACCACTTCTAAATGAACGGGTCATAGGCTTGACTAGCAACGACGTGGCAAAATTAACACCCAAGTTCTGGCAGATCCACCTGGATCCTATCTGGACATGTAGTGGGTAGTGGGTCCGCGTTCACGATCATGGCGATCCAATATAACCTGGTCGTTGGCACGCTACAAATGTTTTCCAAAGGCAGAAGTGACTTGCGCGCAATCATTGATGATTTGATGGGGTATAAGGCTCTGTGCGTCGACTTTTTTTTCCCTGTATTGGGCCTTGGGCACTCATGTTCGCATATCAGCGGGCTATTCCTTCTTTCTGAAGTAGGACACGGTCTCGACATCGCAAATTTGCGTACCACTGCTACGTTACTGCCTGACGGCGGATTCGAACTTCATACGGCATCTTCTTTGGCAGCAAAGTGCGTGAGTTGCGGACGTTTGTCACCCAGCTTTCCTGACATTCTCTACTAGATACATGCCGCCGACTGTACCCGTCCTCGGAAAACCTGCTTTTGGTATTGTCTGGGCAAAGCTAATCGTCAACGGCGAGGTCACAGGGATCCGTCCATTCCTCGTCAAGATAAATGATGGCAAGGATATGTACAAAGGCATCTCGGCTCGGTGAGAGACGGAGATTTGATTACACACGCCGGGGTCACTGATACCCTTCCCAGAGTCTTACCGCGTCGTAACGGATCTGATCCGCTCAACCACGCCATTACAACCTTCCATCGTGTCCACCTTCCCCCTTCAGCACTGCTTGGGGAACTTGATAGCTCGGTAGATGTCCGGCTCTCTCTATGGCGCGTCGGAATTGGGGCAATAAGTCTATCGGCGATAGCCATAACGTGCTTGAAAGTCTCCAGTAGCATCGTATATCGATACTCCCTGCGCCGCCATGTCGGTGCACCTCGACCAGTTCCTATCATATCCTTTCGGACACAACAAATTCATATCTTCACCGCCGTGGCGCAGGCATATGTTCTCGAAGCCCTGTTGAAGACATGCATACGGGATTTCATGGATGACTCGGCGGGATTTCAGACTCGCCATGCGGTTGCGACGATTTTCAAGGCAGTGGTCGTTGAGCCTGCCTTGAAGACGCACTATGATTTATCGGCACGGTGTGGTGCCCAAGGCTTATTTGACTATAACCAAGTCATCTCTTTCTTCGTGCGTGCCATCCTTTGCCTCTGTCGCATATAGTCTGCAACGACCTCAAAGAGTAATATGCGCGGTATCTCCATTGCTGAAGGTGATGTTCTTGTATTATGCATTCGTAGGTCCCATGATGGCCGTCAAGTGGTGTATCTCACAATCCATTATAGGTCTAGCAAGCGAACTGCTTGGACGGTATTCTGTCCCAGAAACGTTGAATGCAACCAGCCTCCTTGCTCAGCGTATGTTTCTTCTCTCCCATTTGATATACTCACCGAGTCGTCTTCACAGACGAGTCTGCTATCCTGAATAAATATGCCGCCATGGTCAAAGAATACGGTCACCGGGGTGACCATTATCGTAGTTTCATACTACCGCAGTCGCAAACAATCATAGAGTCAATCGGCCATCGTATGGCATACGATGCTGCTGTTACCCAGGGCATGCCTCAGGCGCTTATAGACGTATATGAGTGCTATGCGATCAAAAAGGACGTAGGATGGTACATTGAGACGGGAGTTCTTACCCAAGACCAAGTTGCGTCAATAGAAGATCGGGCGATGAAGGCTGCGTTCCCGCATATGAGCGAGTGGGTTGATGGTATGGGCGTATCGGATTACCTGAAAGCGCCCATACTGTCAGAGGATAGATGGGATAAGTTTGTGGGTAGCTTACCCTCCATTGGAGTGGAAGAGAAGGGGACAACTGATGTTATATATCAGGCGCGCTTATAGATGATAGATACCGCGGAGAACATTAATGCTGTTACGTTGAAGATGCGTGCAAGTCTAATTGTTTACTTCATTGTGGAATATAGACGCGTATGGATATAAGATACGAGCCCGGCTTACAACCCGTCGTCAGTGTGCAATTTATAGTCGATGCGCAAAATTTGAGATTGAAGGGTGAGAGTAGTTCCACCGGTAGGAAACGAAGAGGCCAGTAGATCAACCTCGTGTTGGAGCTGCAAGCATACCAGTAGTCGGACCTGTGTTGCTCCATGGACATATGAGTATTTACACTGTCTGAAAACAGTATATATCTATTGTAGTTGTACTCTGCACCTCAGACGTGTCTCTCGCATTCCGAGTTGTTGCCGGAAAGGAAGGAGCAATCCGGCATCACGCCGAGTCGCTGAGTAAGCACGAGAGGAGCAGAACATTGTAGTACACACTGCAGGGTCTCCTAGAGTATACCTTGAGTATATCATGATTGACCAATCAGCTTTCAGGTTCAAGATATGCTCCAGAAAAACTCCGGGTAGCCCCAGGGTGTCTATGCAGCCATTGCTGCAGTGACATTCTAGATATCAGTGCAAAGTAGTGTAAATATGAGTTTTGTAGGAGCCATAGAATAACAAGTTCTTTACATCTGGCTTTACCATCCTGGAGTCTACCCTGCACAACACCTGGGATTCCAGCACAAGTGCTTGTCTGAGGTTAATTATTTTCTTAGTAAGTGAATAGACATGTCTCCCACATTCTGAGTGCTTGCCTGAGTTATCTTCTTAACAGCACATCAACATTTCATACTTGTAACTTGTCAGACATTGTCAAACACTTCAAATCTATCTCTGCTAGAATAAATTTTGCAAATTCTGTATGCTTTCATGGACAAGATTATATATCACTGATACTTATCATCACTGACCATAATAACAACACAGCCAAAATATCAATGTGTTGAAATCCTCAGTGTTGTGCAGGATAGACTCCAGGCTGGTAAAGCCAGATGTAAAGAACTTGTTATTCTATAGCTCCTACAAAACCTGTATTTATACTACTTTGCACTTGTTGGGATTTGAGAGTTGAGCTGAGATGATGGCAATCTGGCATCATGCTGAACTTGCTATGATTAAGAGAGAAATATTAGGAAACTTGTAGAAGATTCTGGTAAATTAACATTTAGTATATAAGTAGGTACAGTAATGTACATCTGCATGCATTTGCAGAGCTCAGCCAAGTGCAATACTATTAGCCTGACACTGTGCATGTACTAACTGGGAATGAACTGATCTATTCATCCCCTGTTTTTTACAACAGCACTAGAATCTAGAATGTACTACAACTTTCTACTCCTCTTGTGCTTATTCAGCAACTCTCAGCATAATGCTGGATTGCTCTTTCTATAACTTTCCAGAAATTTTCCAACATAATAGAAAACCAGTTTCTCTGATAATCTCAGTATGTACTTTGATAAATAGATAGAAAAATGATTGACCAAAGCTAGACTTTAGAAGTAAACAGTAGGGGCATATTTATCAGTACTATCAGACCCTTGGTTTGATGAACATCATATTAGAATCATCATCTGGGTGAGTCAGCTGAGCCTTGTGGCTATTCTATAGCATTCTCATTCACTCTTAGCTGTCTGTTTACACAAAATTTTCTGTAACTATAGAAAATAAAATTGATGTATCAGCTAGAAACTGATATTATACACAGAATAAAATCTTCATAAGAAAACCTTTTCTTGGTCTCTCCCCCACTGTATTAAAAACAATGTATTTTTTCCTATGAATATATAGAAAATATGCAGAAAATATTCAAAGTTTCTTTTTAGTATTTTTGAAGAAAAAACTATTATAAATATTTAGAATTTTATATTGTATTTGGCAAGTTTTTCAGTGAAAAATTCAAAAAGAATTCAGTACTTTTTCAGTAAAAATAAATACATAAAAAACAATAAATAAACTTTGCATATTTTTTATGTATTTATAGGTAAAAATACATTGTCTTTTGTTATGTGTGCATATTTAAGGGTAAAAATGCTTAAATTTTAGTGCAGTACCCTCATATACCTAACCAATTCATGCCTTGAGTTCACTGCTTTTGCACCCAATGATATAAACTATATGCATCATCTCTTTAGTATATTTTCTCATGCTGTGAATCTCATCCTATTCCTGGCTCATATTAAAATAATATTTTATTATTAAACAAGTAGATATATAGAGTAAATAAATATATATAGTCATTTAAAATATAAATAAAATATATACTGGTAAGCATGCATGTTATTGCTATTGCCTGCTGATCTTGTTTACACCCTTCCATTTACACATATCCACCCCTCAAACCTCTCCAGCATACTCTCCTTTCACTTCATGCCTCAGCCATAATTTTGTATGACTATCACTGAACTAAAATTCAAGTATTTTTATCTCTAAACATGCAGAAAGTTTTTTAAGTTTTTTCTTGGTATTTTTATGCAAAAAATAGTATATATATTTTTTTAATAAATTTTCACTATATTTGGCAAATGTTTTAAAAAATAGTGAAAAAGCTTTGCATATTTTCTATATATTCATAAGTAAATACATTGCTTTTCATCCAGTATATGCTTAAAGTCTCTCCCTACTATCACTGTCACTGTTATTGTCATGCAAGTAATATATAGTAATTAAAAAAATAAAAAAGAAGTGGCATATAATCACTCTTTTATTTTATGGATCAGAGTAATTGAGCAAGCAGAATACATGCTTAGGATGCATCTTCTACTCAATTCCTGCTTTCTGAAGCCTCAAAAATCATTGGAATATAATATTATAATAATATAGACTATATGTATCTTGTTTTTTATATATAAAATATATTCCAATCTTAATTAATACGTATTTTATAGTTGATAAACTGCAATTTTTGTCAGGTGATAACCAAATATCTGAAAACACTTGAATAAGCCTGATAACTTATTGAATATCTCAACTATTTGATACTAAAATCTGACAATCTAACTGAAGAAGATAAGGATGATAAAGAGATAAAAAGAGTAAGAGATTGTTTGATAGATATCATGAGTGATTCACACTAAGAGCCTAAGAGATTTAGTCAGTATATTTGACTTAGCTCAAGACTAAGTTATATCAAGAGCTAACTAACTACTTAAATACTTAGACAAAAAGGTCTTGGCATTATAGGCCATTACAGTTTAATATTGATTTATAAAGTGTATATCCTAATAGGATTGGTTCAGAAAAATAAGCATGCAGTATGCCAGAATAATAGTGAGTAAGCCTAATAGAAGTAACATGAGTCACAGCATATTCTATAAGTTTTTCAGCAGGTGAATAATGAGAGAATAATGAAAGTGTAAAGATTATAGTTGGCATGCCTTCTATATATGTGATCCTTCTATTCCTCATGATATTAATATAGATAAGATTCCAATATAATATGGGTGTTTAGATAAATGATAAAATAAATGCCTAGATAAGATTAGATGATGAAGATTTGTAAAGTGAGAGAGAAATTGTAACAATTTTAGGATATTTTCTAACATATATCTATTTTATACAATTTTATATACTATCACCAAGAGCTGGATAAGTTGTATATGCAATATTATATATAATATTGTCCAAACAAAGTGTCTGATCCATAGTGATCTACTTATGTAAACCTCATTATTCACTTTATTGCTTGGAAGAACATATATTTATATTCTCTTTTGATGCACTTTTATCTGTGTTACATTTTTTTTCCTTATCTTATCCAGACATCTATCTTACAACTAAGCACTGGACACTTGGTCACTATCTACCACATCAGCAGTATATGCTCATACTAGAATGAATAGGTATAGGCACTGCCATCTACTATGACCTTATATATTCAGACCAACTCAGCATGGATTGCTGCAACACTCTTATATCTCACTATTTTCATTGTTTCAGGCCTGGATACCACATAGACATTGACTCACAAATACTTATTATTAGCATACATAAATATGTATAAAAGTAGGTGAAGCTGTGGCCTTAAGCTCCAGCTTCAGACTAATGTTTATTCACCCAACAACATACTCTGATCTCCCTCTTCATAAACTAAGCACTTAGTTGATTGACAAGTTGCCATTTATTGTTTGACACTAAAGGTGACTGCCCAAACACAAAGCAGTCTTGGTGTTTGACCTTGTTTGTCAAGTCAGTTGCTAACAATCTGACTGAAATAAGATTGTGTCAGGATCTCAGGACAGGTACATTTTCAGATATATACTACTTAGAATAAATGCAAGCCACACTTTTCTAGACTCTGTATTCTCCTTTGAATATATATTGTGAGATAAAGTATGTGATGCACTTGTATTTGACACTATAATTTATATTTATGTTTAAGTAAGATAGAAATTAGGGATAATAAAGCTATATATAATATATAAATATTAGTAGACACCAGATATTAAAATTTCAAGCACTGGAAGAGCTTCATGACTGCACAATTGTGACCTATTGATCACTACAAGGTTTGCCTGGAAAATTCTAGAATCAACTCAAGATATTGTTTTTTCACTAGTTATATATGCATCCAATAGAGTCATCATATATCACATTAATTCACATTAGATCAGATTATACTATTCCCTATCTCAAAATTCTAGCCTGCTTTGATCTATCAGACTGAAAATACTATATTCTCACAGTAGGCATATTCAAGCACACAGCAATGCATTCAGCCAAAATATGCCACAGGTGGGCATGGAGCAGTATCAGATCAGGTAACAGAGAGTGGAGGGCCAGCAAGACTGCTACAAAAGTATACATATAATTAGGGATTTAGTATATATAAAAATTGATGATAGCACCCCTATAAGATATGTAGTGGATATATATAATTTGCAAATAATTTGATATGCCTATAGTTAGAGAGATTCATGTATAACTCAGTCTTCCTATAGTTATAAGGACTCTATGTACAGAATAAACACTATAGCCTCTCTCATTATTAAAATGATCATCTTCATATAAGAATAAGGATTCCTGTTTTAGAAATGCAAGTTTGCATGAATATTCTGGCTTATTCTCCTCATATTCCCTGGGATGCTTACTTATTTTCTTTGTGATGCATTTCTCATTCATTCTAGTATATTCTATATATTTTGGTAGTATAAAAGCAGTGTAATTAGTAGATTGCCATAAGCATTAGTTCCTTTCCACTCACCTGTGAACCATGAGTTCTAACACTTCAAGTCTCTTCAGCTAGGCCTTGGGGATGAGACTTTTGATGCTGGTGACATCTATCTCTCACTGGACCTTGGTAATATCCTCACAGATGACACTCTTTGAATCAATACCAACAACATCCTAGGATTCTGCTAGTATGCCATGGTCCTGTTTATTAAGGGGGTATGCTAAATTTTTAGGATCATCTTTGATTGAAACTCATGTTCTGTGAAATTAACTCATACAAATATCTTTATTAGGTCCATATCTTCACTTTCATGCAAAAAAAAAAAAAACAGCTGTTTACCTGACTAGGATCCTTCTAAGAATGGGTTAGATTTGTTGACTTTGATTGTTTACAACTGTATGAAAGACAGCCAATAAACATTGCCATCACCAGCTACTTTCAGACTTATAATTGTCCTCAATAAATCAAAGATAAATTTCTTTCTTTTAACAATCTGCTGAAGGATGACTGTTGTAAAAGAGTGTGTAATAGAGGTTATGAGTGTAGTGCTAAACTATGAGACTTGATCATGTAAGAAAGGTGGGTGAGAATATTGATCTATATTGTTGGTGGGCTAGTCTGCCTGGTATATATACTATAAGGTGAGTACTTCTAGAATATAATATTATCTATTAGTATTCATGTCTGACTCATTGCTGAGTAAGCAGACAGATAATTGAGTCAAAGAAAAGATGCACAAAGGTTCATGCACTTCAATATTGCTCTGATTGCTGGATTGCCATATATGGCTGAGTGCATCTTCAACACACTCTCTTAAGACAGCAATAGGCCTAATTCACAAATGAACTTCTTATGCTTGAGCCTCAGTAATGCTTTTATAAAAATATTGGCAACTATTTCATCAGTGGGGTAATATACTAGTTCAATGACCCCATATTCTATTTTTTCATAGATAAAATGATTCTGCATATCAAAGTGCTTCAACTATGTATAATATTGTGGATCTTTAGCAATGGCAATGGTGGATTAGTTGTCTTCAAATAACAGAGTAGGTTCTTCTTAGATGTATCCCAATTTGGCTAAGATATTGCAATTTCAGATTGCTTGATGTGTTGTATGTGCTAAAGCTGTATATTCTGCTTCTGTGGATGACAAGGCAATGGTTGACTGCTTCTTGGATGACCATGCAAATGCTCCACCTCCCAACAGGTAGGTATAGCCTGAGACTGACTTTTAGTCATCTGGGTTGGATGCATAATTTGCATCAGTGTATTTAGCACTAAGAACCTTATGTTCTTTATTGGCTTGGAAGATAAGCTTTAAGTCCTTTGTTCCAGATAGATATCTAAATACTTGCTTTACAGCTAACCAGTGTTCAGAACCTGGGTTGTTTAAGAACTGGCTTAACAACTATATGGCATATGTGATGTCAGGCTGCATGCAAATCACAGCATACATCAATAAGCCAATAGCAGACTGGTATCTGCCTTGGATGGTAGGCTCAACATGTTTGTCAGCTGGTCACTTTCACAGGGTGACATTAGAATCAAGTGGAGTGGTAACAAATGATGTATTGTGGAGGTCAAAATGAGTGAGTATCCTCTTGATGTATTATTGCTGGGATAATGAGATGGTGTCATGATCACAGTTCCTCTCTATTTCAATTCCAATGATTTTTTTCAGCTCTCCCATATACTTGATGTTAAATAGCCCTGTTAACTCTCTTTTTACTCTGTCTAAATTCTCAGGTATTTCTGCAAAGATCAGCAAGTCATCAACCCATATAGTCAGGAATACTGTCCTGCTGTTTTGGACACATTTATAGATGCAATAGTCAACTTTGAGCTTTGAGAATCCAATAGAGATGAGTTTTCTATTGAATTCACAGTTTCACTCATGTCCTGACTGTTTCAACCCATAAAAGGTCTTGTATAATTTGCAGACATATCCTAATTTATCATAGCCTGGAGGCTGGCATATATATATTTCTTTCTCAAGTTCTTCATTGAGGTAAGCTTCTCTAATGCTCATCTGACTGATTTTGAGGTTGTTGATGGCAGCTATACCTAGTGCAGCATGAACAGATTTGAGATGGACAACTGGTGCAAATATTTCCATAAAATTGACTCCTAAAATCTGTGAGTAGCCTTGTGCTATGAGGCAGGCTTTGTAGTGTAGAACTTTTCCATGCTCATCATATTTCTTCATGTAGATCCATCTGCAGCCTATGGTCTTATATCCCTCTGGTAGATCCTCAAGCTTATAAGTCCTTATTTCTCTAATCATTGACATTTCCTCATCTATAGCCTTCTTCCATTCAGGCTATTCTGCTGATTCTTGTGCCTCTGCAAGGCTTTATGGGAAGTTGTCATGATTAATATGCTTGCCATTACTGGTGATATAGCTTTGAGTCATTGCAATATTTGTTGATTCTTGAGGATGTTCAGATGGGGCCAATGGAGTTCATGATAGTGCTGCTTTCTATACATTAGGGTTGTTGAGCTTGTGGTAGTCATGATCACTAGTGATATGTGAGGTGCATCATAGTGCTTCTGGTGTTGGCTCAGGAGTTTTTTCAGTTTTGAGCTGTAGTGATGTGGTTTGCTGACTTTCTTCTTCAGCTCTCTTTAGCAATGGCAGATTGTTCATCTTTGCTGCCTCCCCCACAAGCCACACATTATCTATGCTTTGTTCTATAACCATGGGCTCAATAAACTTGTAGTTCTGAGATTCTCAGATTGTGCAAAGTTCTGTGTTGTAGTATTTGATAACTGTCGCATCCTCTGTGAATCCCATGAAGATATGTTTCTTTGCTTTTTCTGAGTTTCTGCCCAGCTTTGAAAGACTGATTCCTTCCCATTTGATCCAGACTACACAACCAAACTTTTGTAGGTGTGAGATATTAGGTTTTCTTCCTGTCCATATTTCTTCAGATGTTTTCCCATCAAGGGCTTGCATTGGTGCATAGTTTCTAATATATGCTGCATATTCTATTGCTGTCTCTCACAGGAATGATGGTATATTGTTGGCTGTCATCATGGCTCATACTAACTCCACTAGTATACAATTCAAGCATTCAGCTATACCATTAGATGAGTGTGCATATGATGCTGGTGTGAGTAGTCATATCCCTTTCTTCTTCAACTATTGTTTTACCTCCCCACTAGTGATTTCCTTTACATTGTCAACATATAGTATCTTTGGTATAAATCTATGCTGTGTTTGATGAAGGTGACATATTCTTTAATCTTCTGGAATGCTTCTGACTTTAATTTTATAAATTCAGGTGTATATCACCAGGTTGCATCATCCATGAGCATAATGTTGTATTTTGACTTTTGCAGGGACTCAACTCAGGCTGGTCCTCAGATATCACCATATATGGTTTTCCCTGGTTTCTCACTTCAGTGTTTTGCTTCTTATGAGAATGGATAAAGAGTAATCTTGGCTTGAATACAAGCTTTGCATTGACTGAATGAAGGTGAGTTGTCATCAACTATGAATCCTTCCACCAATCCTTCTCTCTTCAATTGTTCTAACTCTGACTTCTCTAGGTATCCCATACATTTGTGCAGAGCATCCCATGTGTTCTTATTTTTAGTGTCAGCAATATTCGACTGTTCTCATACAGTATTATGTGCTCAAGCATCTATCAAATACAAATGGCATGTCTTCTTTTCTTCCACCAGAAATTTTCCATCCTTTTGGAGAAACTGTGCTATTCTTGAATGAAGCTTCCATACCAGTATCATCAAGCCTGCTGATGGAGATAAGATTGTTTACAGTATTCGGTGTGTAGAGTGTATCTTTCAGTTTGTGGGTGACAGTTTTCCCATTGACTTTACAGTCTAACAGGACTGTTCCTCAGCCTAGTGCCTTAATGGATGCATTTTCAATGCCTGTGATGGTCATGGCCTCAAGCAGCTTGAAGTCTATGAAGGTTTCTCAGAGATTGGAGATATGTGAGGTTGTTCTAGAGTCAGATAGCCAGCTGTAAGTGGAGAAATTGTTACGATTTTTCCATTATCTTATCTTATCTGAGTCATATCCATGACTCATCCATCTAATCTAGTCCAGAAACCGACTCATATCCAGCTATTCACCGGATACCACCCTTGTTCTCACCATCTGTCACCCTGGACACTTTCTATTGGTTATATGATCCTCCCGGATCATCCAACTTCGACACCATTTGTGCATGGACCATAGCATTTCACCTAATTATAAACACCATAGAAATACTATATAAACAGAGTAAACTAGTCAGTTGTACTCTATCTCTTGTTTAAATTACAACCATATACTTCTTGTCTACACAAGACCAAAGGCTCCTTGGCTTCTATCTCTCATTTGGGTGATCGTTCGAACGCGTAATGGCCCAGAGGGATCAGCTGACTGCCCCAAGTCACATGTCCAAGTCAGCACCTAACATTAAACAAGAGATATTCCCTTTCACTTCTATTACACTAGCTGTATAGAAGACTTCTTTCATGTCCAGAGAAGACAGAAACTCTCAAGAACCCAGAACCATCTCTCTTGGCATTGCCATTGGCGGTGCCATATTATTGTCATTTTTTACGGTCCTTGCCGTATTAATCTACGAGGAAGAACTCCGGGAACTGCTCAGAAGGCAGCCCCAATGACCAGAACAAGAACCCCGCCCTGCCCCACCCACCACCAATGTCATTCCCAGGGGGTTACCCCCCACAAGACTGGGAGAATGAGAGGCAGTTGCACTCATTCGTCCCCGGGCTCGATTCACCATCAGCCCCGCCTCCTCCTCCGAGGAGAGCGATAACTCACAACCCCCGTCTCCGGGGATCACAGAACTTCAGGCCCAGATTGCCCAATCTGCTCGCGCCTATAACGCGAGAGCAGTCCTCCTCTGTTACTGGATGGAATGACCCACCGTCGCACTGGAGTGACCAGCAGCCGGCCCTATGGAGGCCAAAGAATACGCATGGGACATACGGGCTGTGATGGACGAACCCCCACCCCCATACCCCGGCCCCCCCCCCTCATCCTCGAACCCCCGCCCTCCACATATCCCAGTGGAGGTCCGATTCTCCATCACCCAACAGCAACGAGAGTAGCAGGTCTGGTCACTCCAGACCCCAACACCCCAACGATCCAAACATGGATCAAAACCACCCCTACGGCCCATGGAGCCATGAGCGGTGGCCAGACGAGGGAGAAGAAATCTCTCTCTCCTCCCTCCCCATCATCGAGATCTCTGATGATGAGTCCAATGACGACATCGTCGGAGACAATGCCCTGGTCCCGGCCGCTCCCTGTGCCGCCGACAACCCCTTCAATCCAGATGGGGACGACTTCATCTGGCCAGACCTCTCTGAGGTCGACTGGAGATTATTCGGTCCATTCAGGACCGCAGCATGGGAAGTTCAACGTAGGGACGTCGAAGCCCACGACCTCTGGGAAGAGCCCAGAGTCGAGATGGATGAGTGGCTCACCCTCAATAGGGGTGACCCCATCCGAGTCCCTTTTGATGGGCCCAGCAACTACAGGGCCAACATCATCAACCACTGGATCCACGCAAACCGCGACTGGTCAATCTTTCGCCCCTCCGCTGGGGATCATTTTCCAGGGCTACAACCCTGGACCCAGCAGGAGCAGCGAGAACTGGAGAGGACCCTCCAGCACTTATGGAGGCTGGAGGTGGCAAGAGAGGAATGAGTGGGGGCAAGAGCCCCAGTACGATACGTTAACCTACGATACAGGTTATTATGGAGGGATGGAATACCACCACCCTCAATACGAAATCTATCCAGACCACCCACCGGATACTCTGGTCATAAGCCCACGACCACTTCCTGACTCGCCCCCGCATCACCAGGCGTGTCACCAAGGATATCACCCATATCAGGGTGGTAGTCTTCTCTTCGCAGGGGCAGGAGAAGACATGGAAGCAGAAGGAGCCCCTGCAGGAAACGCCACTGCAGGGGCATCAAGAACCCCTGCCATGGCAGAAGAAACTCGGCAGCAGATGCGAACTGAGTTACAAGAGAAGGAGCGGCGCATAGCGGAAATGCACAACGAGCTCGACAAGGAGGACACCGCCTGCAAGACATTGGTGGACTACCTCCAAGTCCAAGAGCCAGAGAAAGAGCCAGAGAGGGGAAGACCACTGGGACCACCAAGAGGTTACCCGGGGTACAGGCCAGATTGATTTTCGATCCCAAGACTGCCCCCTAGTCAGGGACCCCCTGACCCAATCCCGAACCCAGTTGGGAACGCCGCCACCGATGCCCCATATTTGGGCATCAAACCGACCCTCGTCAAGGTCCCCGCCCTGTTCAAAGGGGATCATGATGACATCGAATGCTTCATAGGCGATTGCATCGCCTATTTCAAAGTGTTCAGACACTACTTCCAGGTGCCATCGCACCTGGTACTATTCGCAACATCTCATTTCGAAGGTGCCGCCAAGGACTGGTGGGTCTACAAGAGACCCAAATACTGGGTGGGGGATGCCTTTGATGGCACCGCCGCCCACTTCCGATATCCCAACTGGGCCGACTTCATCGACCTGGTCACACGACAATTCCGAGATCCTGCGATCGAGGAAATACATGAAAAGCGCATGTTCGACTTATGCATGGGAGCACAGCCCGCCTCCCACTACTTCCAGAAGCTGGAAGAAGAAGCCAAGTTAGCGGGCCAGAGAACCAATGAGGCCAAACGTGGCGCAATGGTGAAGGCAGTACGGCTAGGAGTGCCTAGCTTGTACACAACCTTTATATTGAATATGGGCGTGAGCATTCCGCACTCATACTCAGAATGGAAGGAACGCATCTTAAGGATGTATGAAGAGCGTCAGCGGAAATGGGTCTTTGACCAGACCACGAGTACGCCTAGGGATGGCCAGAAGCAGGGCCTGCATCCCCAGCAACAGCAACCCAGCGGTAAGAACACCGCTGGGGCGACAAGTTCCTCAGCTCCAAAGCCGAGTGCTGGGAGTGGAGGAGCCAGTCAGGATGCTGGAACAGGTAAGTGGACGACGTATGGAGGGGCGGGGAAGCCCATGGACGTAGACTGGCAAAAGGCCGAGGGATGCTGTTTCAGGTGCGACCAAAAGGGTCACCTAAGCAGGGATTGCTCTACAAGAAAAGAGAAGAATGTAGTGAGATACGTGGGGCCCACTGACGCAGTGGTGCCGAGCACCTCCAAGATCGAGAAGGTAAAAGAGTAGGGCATCAAGGGTTCGATTCCCCTTGCATGCCCAAGTCTCAAGGTGTGTCCTCAGCTTCCGCGGGTCGAACTAATTATTATGAAAATAGAAAAATACATACGAAAACAAATATATCTATGACTTCACCGAAGCCGAAGACCAAAGAAGAATCATCAAGAACAAACAGGTACGTCATCCTCTTAGAAAATGCTGACACAAGTATCTGTAGTAACAAATCCCGAGCCTCTGACGAACTGGAGTGGGACTTGCCAAGTGGTGTTGGCACCGCAACAAAGTCCAATGAGCAGTGCTCACCGGATATGCCACTGAGCACACAGCGACGAGCAGGGACCAGTAGGTGGGACTCCTTCGGGACTCCCAGAAGTCCAACCATCCCAGTACCTGCCTCGAGCGGCGGGGCAAGCTCACCAGTTCCGCCAGGGTCGGTGGAGGACCAGGACAGTGCCTCTAACCAAGGCCAGGACCAACGACCTGGACAAACCAGTCCGGGGAGTGGAAAACTTGACGAAGCTGAGTACCAAACTGGGCCGGAAAGTCAAAGGATCGACAACCGTGCAAAGGTCGCCTTAGGCACTAGCTGGGAGTCAATGACCAAGGAATTTCAAACTCCGTCGCAAGTGGTGCCGGCCAAGGAAAAGGGACAGGATCCCGCTAGCACCCAGGTGGTAAAAAGGGGGCATTTCAGCAGAACTACCATCGTTAAAGTACCCGATGAAGAAGACAACACAGCTTTTAGGATGTGGCAAGTCAGCCAATCCAAAGCCAGTACCCCGATAACTAGAACACCAGAATCACAGACCACTGACCTTCCAAATGCAAGGGGAAGCATCAATCCCGACACCCATCCTAACAAGGGGGTATCAAATGCTTCCAAATGCACGGGGAAGCAAGACAAGTCTTCCGAACATACAGGAAAGCAGGACGGATTCCAATGGTTTAAACCATTCGGAATTGATTGGATGATGCACGCCATACGCAATTCCAAGAACTTGGCAAACGCCAAGGCAGTTCTCTCCATTTGGGTACATCCCAAACGACTTGGAGAAATCGACGATGAGCTTATTCAAAGCTTACAGATGGGAGGGAGCATTGCCCGAGAACAGCTCTATGAATTACATGAACCTATTCGTTATATTCGCAGCACCAAGAGTTCCGGACGGGACTTCTTGGTAGACATCCAACTTTCCCCATGTACCGGGAAAAGAATATTGACAACCCGAGCATTGTTGGATAGTGGCTGCACGGGCAGCTCTATCAACTGAACCTACATCCAACAACATCAGTTGGACACCAGGAAGGCCGCAGCCCCTATACCAGTCTACAATGCCGATGGAACGCACAACAAGGCGGGGGATGTCACCGAGTTCGTAGAACTCCGAATGACTATTGGAGGACATAGCGAGCGCATCGATCTCGCAGTCACAGACCTCAGTTCCAAGACCGTATACTTGGGCCACGATTGGCTTAAATGCCACAACCCTTTCATCAACTGGAAGGTGGGAACGTTGACATTCGGATGATGTCATTGCATCCAGAATTACTTCACCTTGCCCGACGCAGATGAAGAAGACTGATGGGATGAAGAGCTCGAGGAAGGAGAGAGTATCCTTGCCATTAACATGCAAGAAGAAATCATACTTCATGCCATCCATCATGCGAACGAGTTGGCTGCAGCAGCTAATGCTGAAAAACCAAAGCAGACGTTTGAGGAGCTCGTACCTCCTCAATATCAAAGCTTTAGAGATCTATTCTCTAAGGAAAGCTTTGACGAGTTACCAGAAAGAAGACCATGGGACCACGCAATCGAGCTGGTCCCCAATGCAAAATCTACCTTGGATTGCAAGGTGTATCCGCTCAATCGCAATGAGCAGGAACAATTGGATAAGTTCTTAGATGAGAACTTAGACTCGGGACGCATTCGTCCCTCGAAATCCCCCTTTGCCTCTCCTTTCTTTTTCGTCAAGAAAAAGGACGGTTCTCTACGACCGGTTCAAGATTACTGGAAGTTGAATGAAATGATGATCAAGAATCGATATCCCCTTCTGCTCATTTCTGAGCTAATCGACAAGCTACGAGGAGCCAAATACTTTTCCAAATTGGACATACGATGGGGTTACAACAATGTCCATATTCGAGATGGAGATGAAGAAAAAGCCGCGTTCAGAACTAATCGAGGGCTCTTTGAACCCACGGTAATGTTCTTCAGGCTCACCAATTCACCAGCCACGTTCCAGTGGATGATGAACAACATCTTCAAGGATTTGATTGCCAGAGGAAAAGTCACAATTTACCTCGACGATATACTCATTTTCACAAAATCCTTGTCAGAACACCGGGACATAGTACGACAAGTACTCCAAAGACTTCGAGAGAACAAGCTGTTCCTCAAAGCAGAGAAATGTGAGTTCGAGGTACTCGAGACAGAATACCTCGGGGTAATCATCAGCAAAGACGCCATTCGCATGGACCCAGTCAAAATTGTGGGAATAGCTGAATGGCCAACCCCGACTGAAGAAGAAGGAACTACAATCCTTCTTAGGATTTACGAACTTCTACCGAAAGTTCATCAAGGACTACTCCAAGATAGTACGTCCCCTTACCCAGTTAACTGGAAAGGTAGACTGGACGTGGGGATCAGAACAGGAACAAGCATTTAATCAGCTCAAGAAGCTAATGACGACCAACGTAGTTCTTACGATTCCTTTGGACGATGGAAAGTTCCGAGTAGAAGCCGACACTAGTGATGGAGCCATCGGCGCTGTCCTTAGTCAAGAAAAGGAAGGCAAATGGAGACCAGTCGCCTTCATGTCAAAAGCACTCACCGTCACTGAGCGCAACTATGAAATCTATGACAAGGAGTTGCTCACAATCATGCTAGCACTAGAAGAATGGCACCATTACCTGATGGGCGCCAAAGAGACCATCGAGATCTGGATGGACCACCAGAATCTCCAGTACTTCCAGAAACCCCAGAAGCTAAATCGCTGACAAGCTCGGTAGGTCACCGAACTAGCAGAATACCACTTTATCCTTCAACATAAAGCTAGGACCACTAATCAGAAAGCCGATCTTCTCAGCAGACGAGATGATCACGATCAGGGAAAAGAAGACAATAAAGATGTTGTCATTCTAACCCCGGAACACTTCCGAGCATTGGTACTCCCAACCATGGAAGAAAGAATCATGCGTATAAGAGACACAACCAAACAGAAGGACCAGTGGGACCAGGGGATAGAGAAATCCCTTAACCACGAAAGAGGAATCACGCAGGAAAACGAAATCCTGTGGTATGACGGACGAGTCTACATTCCCAATGACTCGATACTACGTGGAGAGATCATCGCCCAATTCCATGATCACATTACCGCTGGACACCCCAGAATCGCAAAGACCAAGGAACTCATACTTCGTGAGTACTGGTGGCCGAAAATGAAGAAGGATGTAGAGTCTTACATCAAGGGATGCGAGACTTGTCAAAGAACGAAGAGCGATATGCAGGCCAAGGCTGCACCTCTCCACCCCAACGCAATTCCAGATATGCCCTGGATGCATATCTCGGTTGATATGGTCACTGGACTCCCTGAGTCAGATGGATTTGATGCTCTACTGGTCATCGTAGATCATTTCTCCAAGAATATTCTTCTGATTCCATGCAATGAGGAATTATCCGCAGAAGGATGGGCGTTAATACTTCGCAACCAAGTATATGTGAAGCATGGAATGCCGCAAGTGGTCATCTCAGACAGAGGACCTCAGTTTGTTTCAGCATTCATGAAGGAACTATACAGAATGTTGAATATCACTCAGAATGTGTCCACGGCTTATCACCCGCAGACAGACGGACAGACAGAAAGAGTCAACCAGGAGGTCGAGAATATGACAAGAAGAAACAGACTCAAAGAGAGTATCGGATTGGAGATAAGGTATGGTTGGACACCGCCAACCTTCATCTTCCTCGACCAAAGAAGAAGCTTGACGATAAATGAACAGGACTGTTCGAAATCCTCGAAAAGTCAGGAGCAGCAGCATACAAGCTGAAACTACTGCCCCACTGGAAGATCCACCCCTGATTCAATGAGAAGCTGCTGACTCCATACATCACACCCTCATTTGCGAACCAAGAACAACTGCCGCCTCCCCCTCCGGACCTCGTCGATGGTCAAGAAGAATACAAAATCGAAGAAGTCTTGGACTCGCGCACCAGAAAGGTATGGTCCAAGCAAGGACAACCATCTAGGGAAGTCACGGACTACCTAGTCAAGTGGAAAGGATGGACCCATGAGCACAATTCATGGGTTCGAGAGAATGAAATGACGAATGCCTTGGAAGCGATCCAAGAGTACCAGGCCAGCGTAAACCACGCTGTATACACTCCAAAAATCACAACCAGGAAGATAGTGGTCAAAATATTGGACCACGAGTACTTGGACCATGGTGATGTAGCCTACCTCGCAAAAAGAAAAGATGGATGCGTCAAATGGATTATTAATCCAGATGAAGATGTATGGAAGAACCTGATTGATCAGTACTGGATCAGTCAAATCGCAACACAATTCGACACCCCTTTGGAAGAGCCTTAGCAGTCGGGACGACTGCTTTAACAAGGGGGTAATGTTACGATTTTTCCGTTATCTTATCTTATCCAAGTCATATCCATGACTCATCCATCTAATCTAGTCCAGAAACCGACTCGTATCCAGCTATTCGCCGGCTACCACCCTCGTTCTCACCGTCTGTCACCCCGGACACTTTCTATTGGTTATATGATTCTCCTGGATCGTCCAACTTCGACACCATTTGTGCATGGACCATAGCATTTCACCTAATTATAAACACCGTAGAAATACTATATAAACAGAGTAAACTAGTCAGTTGTACTCTATCTCTTGTTTAAATTACAACCATATACTTCTTGTCTACACAAGACCAAAGGCTCCTTGGCTTCTATCTCTCATTTGGGTGATCGTTCGAACGCGTAACGGCCCAGAGGGATCAGCTGACTGCCCCAAGTCACATGTCCAAGTCAGCACCTAACAGAAATGTGAGTCAAATTGGGGCTTAGACTCTACATTGTAGGTGGCTTTGACAACATCATCCTTCATGTTTCCTGAATATTTTGCCTGATTAGATCTTTCTCTCTTCTTCTTTTCCTGCTTCCTGCCTGGACCTTTCCCTTCTTGGCCACCACCCTTGGACCAACACTGCACTGATGTGTGGCCTCACTTGTGGCAGTTCCAACACTTGACATCATCAGAGACCTTCCCCAATGTGGAGTTCCCTCTGCTGCTTCCACTGCCTGTCTTTCCATTATTGTGCCCATACATGGCAGCTTTGCTTCCACCAGATTTTTCAATCCATCAACAGTTCTCTTCAAGAATGATGGCAATGAACTCATGCAACATGACTGTTGGGTTATTTCCAGTGGATCCTAGGTATGCTGATGTAAACTGGTCTCAGGATTCTGGTAGTGATGATATGAGCAGCATCAGAAAGTCTTCATCAGTGACAATACTCCCCAACATGCCAAGCTCTTCCTGGATTCAGCGCATCTCTGTGGTGTGCTCAACAATGTCTGTGGACTCATCAGCCACAGTGCAGTAAAGATAGCATCAGTGTGCAAGTATTCCCAATTTTCCTCTAGCTTTCTTTACTAATTTAAGCTGTGTCCACATTTTGGCCGATGTTTTTGCCCCCACAATGTGTATCATCTGTGAGTCGCTTAATGTGAGCTCGATTTGAGTCTGCACTCATCCATCTCCCTCTTCCCACTTTGTGATTTCTTTCATTTCTTCCTTAGTTGGCAAATTTGGGTCTGTCAGAACTGGCTTATTCAATGTTCCATTGGCATACTTCAACAGGGCTTGTTCTCGCAGGATCGCAGTGACGCAATGCTTCCACATAACCCAGTTGTGCTCCTGGAGTAGCTCAATGTGGAATAATGATGATGGTGTGGTTTCAGACATGATATATGAGGGTGGATTGTAATTTAGTGAAGTAATTAATTATGGTGAGTCTTCTGTAGTTTAGTTAGGGCCAGGGCCCATAACCTGTTGTAAAAGAGTGTGTAATAGAGGTTATGAGTGTAGTGCTAAACTATGAGACTTGACCATGTAAGAGAGGTGGGTGAGAATATTGATCTATATTGTTGGTGGGCTGGTCTGCCTGGTATATATACTATAAGGTGAGTACTTCTAGAATATACTATGATCTATTAGTATCCATGTCTGACTCATTGCTAAGTGAGCAGACAGACGATCGAGTCAAGGAGAAGGTGCGCGAAGGTTCGCGCGCTTCAACGTTGCTCCGATTGCCGGATTGCCGTATGCGGCTGAGCGCGTCTTCAACAGCGACAAATAATTTCATAAGGGAAAAATAAATTAGCTGAGAGATTCTGCAGAAACGACGTTTGGATTAAGAGCATAGAAAGTGGGTCGATTTGGGTAGTATATGTTAACCGCAGCTAGAACGCGAACGGAAGATCGAACCCGAGGGTCGTCCACGTTAGCCGCGCTGGTTGAAATGTGAAATCGAACTTGCACGTCGCTCTCATCACCAACGATGCAACTTCACTGCTACTTGGTTCTGCTTATTGTGCCCCTCGCTCGCAAATATTTCTAACTTCATGAATGGGGGCCTGACTTGGAACAGCTTGACATTCGGTCATCGAACATGATGTGACTTTAACATTAAGCACAGTAATTAACCTCCTGGCATGCATGCATGATGTTCTGTCACGTCATTTCCATTTCACAACAATTGACAGCCACCGACCATGCTATCAGCCTGCAAATATCACCGAGTTAAGCATGTACGAGGGAAATACATAAAAAGAAACATACATAATCATAATGTCCAGTGCAACAAACTGGATGGGCACAATTGATGAAGGGTTCACAGTTGGCCCCCACGTAACTGGAATATACCTATATATAAGATCATGACACAGTGAATTTCACGACTGAGGCAAAACGTTTATGGGACATACCCATTCAAGTTTGCTGCAACAATAGATATAACCAGGAGGATTGCATTTCGCTGCGGTGTCTCGAGCGACAGTCTCCGTGACCTTGGGACCAGGCACAGCAGCACAGAACATAAGATAGAGAGGAAGTAAGGCAAGAGCTTTCTTGAATGCCATACTAATGAATGGGTCAAAGAACGATGCTGGAATACTCAACTAATGTCTGCTTAAATACAAGTATCCTCGGGCTCGAAGAGCCTACAGACATGCTGTATTGCAGCAGTATCGTCGGAGCTTTGATGTTAGTGCACTGCTATCGCCCACTCAGTTCAACTTCACCTGCTGGCATGACTTTTATTCCCATCATCAAGAGCTTAACATTTCAGCGACCACCTAGGGGATCAGAATGAGTCATGTCGAGAATTAGGGTGCGTCTGGTGAGTCCTGACCTACATGTAGAGGTGTTATGACTTCTACACAGCTGAAGAATATCCTGAGAGTGCAGAGACGACTTGCCCATGACCGAGAGTCATATAAAAATTGCTGACCAAACTGTCGGAAAAGATCTTTAGCATTTCACTGTGCATTGGTACATCCGATTGGAGACAAAAGCTCGAACTCAGTGGTGTACAGAGCCTAGCATAGCCTGGCTTTTGAGGCTTGGGCCTGGCTCTCGAAATCCGAAGCGCAAGCCATGATTTATGGGCGCGCCCCACCGTGGTTAGGGCCTGAACCCTTAATTTTGGCAGAGGGTTTTCAGAATTCAAAGCCTGAGCCAAACTTTGGTTAGAGTCCGGCCTTTCAGGGCTCGGCTTGGTCTGGCTCCCTGGCTTGGGCCAAGCCACTACTCGAACTGAAGCTCGACATTCCTATGGCCTACCGTCATGCAGGTATTAGTATGGAACACACCTCATGTGTACCCGTGCATTGATTCGTCAACTAGACTCGACAATCCGTATGACGACAAGTCGTTCAGTACTTAGATGTAAGCGTCTGAATATATAGACATGGGTGTAAGCTAACAAAGGATTCAAAAAGCTTTTGCGCTTCTACGGAGTCCATGCATTTCGAGGCGGTCGACAATCAGTGACCGATGTTGGTAGCGGTAAGTAGGAGAAAAAGAGAACGAAAAAGTATTTATGGTTGTTGAGCATAATGTAGAAAACTGCAAATTAGGTCAAAGCCGACTAATAGTCGAAAGAGACACAAAACTTACGCTGTCGATTTGTCCATCTTACACACATCAAGACTCAAAAAGCGTTGCCTATATTCCATAGCATTCAAGGCTACTTCACAGCCAAGCTCTTTCAGCCCCGGAAAATTGCCCTCCATACGAGTCTTGAACGCATCCCACTCCGTTGGCCGGGGTTCAAAAGTAATCGCAACACGGTCCGAAAAAGTCATCTTGCTGGAGGTTGAACCGCCATCCAGCCAGATCGGTCAACGAGATGACTTGGGTCTTTGAAGATGTCATATGCAACGGCATTCCTTGACCAAATGTTGGAACCCGAGGTATCTTCTAAGATGAGCGGTAAGAGGGAATGTTCCAATCATAACAAATAACCACTGACGAGATATTCACGCGATGTGTTCGTTTCAAGAACAGTCTAAGTCCATCCGGTAAATTAAATCAACATGGGTAACTATACTAGTTTCAAAAGAAACATACAGAATCCGTTGATGATCTCGAGCGATTATGCATTATGACTGATGGTCATCTTGGTTGTCATTGTTGTCGTCTTCAGTTTCTTCCTGTTCGTTGGGCACCTCTCTAATCAAGCATCCACATCAGGAAGATGCTAATCCGTACTTTCCAAGAACTTTGAACAGAACAGGGCAGCCACTGGTGGAATAGCGGGGTGATATTCGGGTTTCAGGCCCTGCGCACCAGAGTTAGGTTGCGACCGTGGAATGCCCTTTTCGAGAACTTGAACGTCAGCGAAAGAAAGACGATACCTCCTGTCGGGGACTTACGAGAGCGAACTAGGGACGATATCATTGCATATACCAGCCGTTTACAGGACAAATGAAATCTTACCTAGCTGAGCGTTGATAGAAACCAAACCTGCAGAGAAAATGCCATACTCAGCACCATCCGCATTCCAAGCTGCACTTATACGTCAGACGACGGAGAAAAATAGCCCTTAAGCAGCACACTGAAGATTGGACATCTCTTTGACAATAATCTTAGTACCGGAAACGGTGAAAAAAAGGCCTGCTAATTCATCAAAAAAATACAATCTTACACTAGACGCTCTTCAAGCCCACTTCTTCACATCTTCAGCAGTAGGCCCAATAGGATCGTCCGACGCAGCGAGGTTACACTGGTGGAATGCCCTGACCTGATCCGGAGTGAAAGCACCGACAACGCTATGCAAGACCCCACGATTATGGAACAAAACCAGATCCTTCTCTTTCCAGTCGTGCGGGTACACAAGCTAGTGATAGAATCAGCAACTTTCCCTATGCCTGGAAAAAAAAAATTGCCCGCCTTTGGCGCAATAGCCGGACGCTGCATCTTGTACAACAACCCTCTCACCTCCTTCAAGTCCGTAAGGCGCGCACCATCAGGATACAACGCGCCTTCCCTGCTCTTTCCCTCTGGAACGGGATCAACGAGTAATTCCGCCGCACCACAAGGATGAACTTGTAAGTGCAACCCCCCCGTCACAGGATTCTTCCAAACGACTGGGAGGATCTTCAGCTTGGCTTCTTCCCAGGGCGGAAGCTCGCTCAGCGGCAGCTCCAGTCCCTCTGACTCGATACCCAGCCCAGTCGGCATCGCATGCGCAGGTGCCATCCACACATACGGATGAGGTGCATACTTGACTTTCGAACGCACGGCCAGACTCTTAAGTTCCGGGGGAAGGATATCGAACATGGTTTTCCCAGAAACAAACGCCGTCGTTCCCAGAGGCACAGGGAGCTCATCACCCGTCCCATCATCATATCGACAGACCTGCCGAGGACCAGTCGGTACGTTAATGCCATACAGAGTCGTCACCCTAGGCGGGGATAACTCGTACAAAGCAGCGTCGATGTGCCAGCGATAGAATCGGGTCGCTCCCTTGCCCTCATCCTCAGGTGATACGCGAGTCTTGTGGAATGTGGTATGAGACGGATGTTTGAGCTTCGCTTCAGTGAGACCTTCGTGATCGTAAACGGTCCCGTTGCCGATGAGCTGCACCTGGGGTACACGAGGGATAGTCTTTAGATCAGGATGCAAGATAGATTTCTTCGTGCCCTCCGTCTTGTTATTTCCATGGCCGTAGTTCTCGGACTCAGGATCAAAGGCCTGGAACGATGGTTAGGTCTTCCCCGTGGCACATGTAGATAAGCACACCTTGGTCAACGCATACTGCTGCTCTGGCGACAGGTCGACGTTGCGGAATAGCAGTGCATCATGCTAATGATTATGAGCGTTCGGTATATGCACGAAATCAGGCAGCGCACCTTGTACAGAGCATCCCGGATCTCGTGAAACTGCTCTGAGGTAAAGTTCCCCGGATCTACTCCTTTCACTTGACGCCCAAAGGTGGTGAACTTGGAGGGATCAGCAGAGGCTGGCAGCGGGAGTGGAACGAATTCAATAGCCATTGTCGGTCGGAGCAGTAGGGTGGATGATGGTAGAAAACAGAGCTTGGTTCGCTCTAATGATAAGATTCTTCATGGACGTCATTTGATCTGGATCGTCTCGGAAATCTCCTATCGCCCGGCCGAATTGACAAACAGCGACAGAGGCAGGCAGTTTGTCGAACACTTGATGAAGGTAAAAGGGCGTATTGGCGCTGGTGATGGTGAGAATCAAGAAGAAATTGCACAATTCCCAACTTCTATTGCAAATTCTGACGACGCTTGTGAAAGCACGCCCCCAGTCTCTAGAAAATCAATATACAGAGTCTGATCTATTCAGCCTTCTGGATGGTAAGGTTCGTAGCAATATACAAGTACACTACGCAGTAAGAACATAGATAATGTACAGTAGAATGTTCATGAACCCATAGACGTACACATACATATACAACAGAGAAAACTCACAACGACGTCGTCAAACCCAGAGCACGAGCACCTGCACCCGAAGCCCCTTCCCAGCCCAAAAATCTCTCCGAACCGGTATCCACCGAACTCGACCACCCGTAGCCAGTCTTCTCCCCAGCCGTCCACGAATTTCCCGTACTCCTCGTCCTTGCCCACACCGAGATAAACAATATACGCTTCTGCTTGCGATTCAGAAAGAACCAATGAGAGGACCACAACAGTGCCCCACGGCGCCTCCGCATGGGGTAGTTCAAGCCAGACTCGAAACTATCATCCGACCGACTGCGTGGCGTCATAGGTATAGGCGCCGACTTGGCCTCGTCAACATTGTAGTCGTCAAACTCGAACAACTCTTCCTCGTCTGTGGACTCTTCTTCATCACTGGCAGGATACTCGTCGTTGTCGCTCAAGTCGCTGGCGTGGGGATCAGCCTCTATCTCCGGGACGTACGAGAAGACCTCGCACTCGGAGAGGCCTATCACGTCGTCAAGGAGGCGGTAGATGAACGGGTGGGTGCCAGACTCTATCGCGGGCGGTGCATAGGGGCTTTGGAGGAGGCTGTTGACGGGAGAGGAGGACGTGGGTTTGGGCTCGGGGAAGAAGTCGGACGACGTGGGCGGGTAGGACGAGTACGTGCGCGGTGCACTAACACCGGCCCTGTGCGGTGCTACCAGTGTCGTGCTGAGGGCGTTAAGTACCGCTGCTCCACTCTCTTCTTTGTTGAAATGTCCCGGTCGCACATCCGAGAATTCATAGTCGGGAAAGGCAATGTTGAGGGTGGCAATGAGAAGATAAAGTGTCTTCCGCGACGCATGCTTGTCGATGGGCCCGAAAGGTGTCATCTCCGGCTCGTCAAGAGAGAGCCAGGAGGGAACTGGCGGTGAATGGGCTGCCTCGTCTTTGTAGGCATTCTCGAGTGACCGGAAGAGCTTCTTGTCTCGCTTGACGTTCTTGCAGCTGTACACCTCTATTCGAGTATGCACGGAGCATTCTGTGCCTTCGTGGGTGAGAGACTGGGCGAGACGAGAGAGCGCTGGCTGGTCAATGTACTTCATGGCGTCAGAGCGGAGTCGTGGGAATCCTTGCCTGTTTCGTCTTGGCTGATAAGGCGTCGGGACTCGGATGCCACTCTTCGCACGTTCGACCAATTCCAATGTCATCCTATACGAGCTCTAGCAAACAGTGAATATTGCTTTGGTGTTCGATGTAGCAGCAACGTGAACCAGGTGAAGACATATCATTGACCCACCTGTCGCCACGTCACATATCTTGGAATCCAAACACAATCAAGCCTCGCCCACGGTCGTATCTTGACTCTTGAAACTGTAATTTGACAGTGGTCGTAGCGAGAGTGCATGCGCAGTACGGGGGTCCAGGTGGTGGTGGACATGTGTGAAGGAGGATTATATTGCTTGCTGTGGTGTTAGGTATGACTCGGTCTGTGGATTGCGGGGTGAGTCACGTAATACCTGTTCCACCCCTTTCCTTTGCATTGACAACGTTCAGGTGCAGATTATCATAGCCTTGTATTATCGTGCTTGTACCGTACAATCCACAATATTATTGTCTCTATGCAGACCTGTATTCGTATTTGGTCAGAACGACAGCGGCAACGAACATGGAGAATTTACGCACCAATCAAGCCATATCAAAACGCATACAGTCACATCGCGCGCGCCAGATACACTTCACGACCACCTACTTCAATCACCGAGTACACCGTCCACATCGATCTACATCCAAGGAAACTGTTGGATCGATGGTAGCGGCGAATAGAGACTACGTGCGTACCACTGATCCTCATAGGGTTGTATACAGTTAATTGGTACTCCCAATAGCGATACTAGCTCAATTCCCACCAACGACTTCTACGTCAACTGTAGGATGGATATTAAGCCGGCGATGACGAAGACGAGGCGCTGACTCACAAGAACGGTGAGAATATTTATGCTGGCTTTGGACGACGCCATCGATGATCGTGGTTAGTGGAAGAGTTCCATCGACTAGTCATCGATGAAGACGCGTCGGCAATTTCAATTACTTATTTATTTTGTTATTTTATCGATGAGATCAATGATGAAAGGCTAAATAAAGCCGAGCCTTTCATTTCATTGCATAGACTTGTGACCGGTCCCCACAGTGAGCAAGCGTCGGCACAGGTCTATTCACTGCACCTTTTTAGCAATTTTTTGGTAGCGTCTCGGTAAGAACTCTCAATTAAGTAATCGTCGTTGCACTGCTAATGGAACTCTTCCACCAACAGCGGCCATCGACGAAGCCACGATGACTATGAAGTGCATCTCGTCGTCCTTGAAGAGGATTGATGCAGCTAACGACAAATTTTGACCAACGCACTGGGCAGGAAGGACACAGAATGGAGATCCAAGTGTTCCAGAACACTCGGGGTGACAATATGCGTGTCAATTTGGTCTTTCGGTGCGTGCAGCGTCCATTTTCATCAGTGCTGTCATTCTTATGGTTTTTCATGTATGCAGGTCTATGTATTAGATGGCACTGAAGACCGTACAATGGCAAGAACAATAATACAAAACTAATCTTCATATGATTCACAACGCAGCATTGACGTGAGTCAAACACAAATATTCACATATTATATACTTTACCACTTCGATCCTCGAGATGCAAAGCTGCATTGAAAGCATGGCGTACCGGAATAGACTCCAGTCACTTGCACGTTTCAATTTTCATCCATTAAACATGTTTACGGCGTGTCAAGATAGCGATATCATCTAAATGGACCCGCTCATGGACTATTAACACCCAATGGAGGACTACTTGACCCTATCGCAGGACACGACAATTATTCCGTTTTGAACATGTACACCAAGCCAACTTCTCTTCCGAACCCAAACCGACTCGTCAATAGCCCTATCCACAAAGGGCCAAACTCTGCTATCCTAGCCTTCGTACTGTATTCGTCGATCTCCTCTTGCTCCGGGCTCCTGAATGAATTGGCGGTGAATAGACGTCTCTTTCTATCAAAGACTTTGGTCCCTTGACCTCGATGGAGAAATATGGAAAATATGACCCGGTATTCAGTCTTGTGTTCTATAAACGTGGTACATCGGTCGAAAGCATGATCCAACGTATGTCCCGAGACACGATGAGAAACATTTTCAAAAAGGGAAAGGGAAAGGCGAAATTTATATGCCGTCGGGTCTGAGCTCTGGATCAATATGGTATTACGAAAGGAGGTGTTAGATGGAAAAGGGAAAAGAAAGTAGCGAAGATGAAGGAAGAAAAGTAGGCTTTCGTTGCTTATAGCTTTGGGTTTTAAGGTTCCTCGATTATCGCCAACAGATGCTTAGAAGTAGCGTAAGTTCGGTAGGGCCATCATGAACGGCCTACAGTTTATACAAGTCGTACGTCGATTCTTGGGTCGTTGTGCATAGTACACGCAACCGAGGTGCTAATGCAAAGCAGAACATAGCGTGGTCCAGCACGCTATGCCTGAGAAAGTCTTGATACCGATGACCCACTATGTCTAACATCCGCAAAGGTCTCTGTTTCTCCGAAGTAGCTGTTGAGGTGAGGATTATCGCCAAACTCGATGGCATCCACGGATACAGTCTGCGGGTGTTCCAGGGGATTGCTTTTGTCCTCGAACGTGAAAATGGCAGTCTCGTTCAATTCACCTTGGCGACTGATGAAAAGAATGACTATGGCTGGATAGATCCCCTGGTTCGAATGGTCAATCGAGCCAGCTAGAACGAGTATCAATGAATACAGACCGCGAACTGGACGTTGACCGGAGTATAGATGTCGCCGAGAGTGCCAAAGGGAAGTCGAATCATAGTGGCAATCAGAACTGTTATCTGGGGAAACTAAGAATCTGCTGTAATAAAAATCGTTCGAATGGTTGCATACTCCACAAAGACAGTAAATGATCCCGGACTCGACAAGCAAAGTGAAAACTCGTTCTGCTACGGTCATTTTTCTCCGCCTCATCTGAAGTTCGGATGTAACCCATTGTCTATGATGCCTACAGATACAAGATCAGATCTCATTAATGTAAGGAACAACCATGAAGCAGACCAAGCCTTGATTCCGACAATCGAAGTAGAAAAAACGTTGGTCAACAATGATAGGACCAAGTTCGTTACTTGGCAATAATTGAGCGCATGAGATAAGCCGGTATGGGTCATGACAATGTGCTGGC
This sequence comes from Desarmillaria ectypa, assembly GCA_030407005.1. Taxonomy (NCBI): domain Eukaryota; kingdom Fungi; phylum Basidiomycota; class Agaricomycetes; order Agaricales; family Physalacriaceae; genus Desarmillaria; species Desarmillaria ectypa. Next base: position 3,781,896 of record JAUDYN010000003.1, on the reverse strand, counting down.
TGACGGAAATAGCAGTTATTGCGATGCGCAGTCCGATTGTGATCAAAACAGACACTGTTATCATGCTGACCATGAGCGGGAACCAAAATGTCCAGCATAAAAGAACCAGAGCTCACAGAGTTAAGCATAAGAACACGAGAGGAAGGATCAAACTTTTGCTATACTCATCTCGACAGAGTACCCAAGCCCGCCAAACGACGACGCCGTCGGTTAGCACATACTATGGAGTGTTAGACATAAACCCTTTACAGGAGATAGATACTGACATTCAGGAGGACAAGAGCATTCATTACGTCTTGTTTTCGACCATAGGTGAAAGCTATATCATCCAGACGGATGCTATGCACAAATGAGGTTGTAATGATATCCATAGCTTGATATAAAGATAGGATCCAATAGGCCGTTGAAAGGGAGAACATGAAAACCAGCAAGAAAAACAGCAAGGGACGCGATTCCCCTCTAAGACCTTTCTTCCTACACAGAGGGTTATCAGTGACAAGACAGGATACTGATAGAAAAAGCGACGCACAACATAACATAGGAGCAGATCAGCATGATGATTATGTACATGCCTGTGTGTTAAAACGTTAAGGTTTGAATCAACCCTTCGACTAGGAGAGAGGGGGCTCACCATAAACTAAGGTTTGGCAAGTTAATCTTATCATATCATGCAGAATATTGAGCCCATCGGTGTCCGCCATGTCAGATGAAATGGGATTAAGAAGAGGGAGGAGTCTGTTGAAACCCTCATATATGAGGGGCAGCTGGAAACCAAACTCATGCAGAGGAAGTAGATATAAACAAAGGAAGGTGATGGTCCCGACTGTTCAATGGGGTATGTCTTTGAAACGCGTTGATTGTAGTACCGATGCTCCCTATACTGCGGTCAAAGAGAGGTGAAGCCAAAGGAACGATGTAAAGGTTTCAGGTGCATGGTAGCTTCCTGTGGAATGATATACAACGTGATGCAATTTAGATACTCTGCAAATAGATTGCCATTGCACAGGAGCAACCGTGAAATTGTTTTTGATTATCATGATGCATTGCCATGGTACTAGTCATCAAACTCCGATGGCTGAGAACAGTCCAAGATTAGAAAAGTGGATGCGTCGCTTTTCAATGACCTCAACTGCAGCAGTAGTTCCGGATTCGAGTCAAAGCGAAGAAACACATCAGAACTTTGAGAGCCGTACACTTTGTACATGGTCGTTGTGCTTACAACTTACTTTAGAACGAATCGTTGGGGCACGATGACGGCTTCGCGGTCCGGACTGGGTATAAGCTTGAACGATACGTACATGGATGTCGACTATGTGTTAGCTGAGGAAATAAACGGGTTGTCTGAGCTTTGAGGGTAGGGGAAATCGTCGTAGAAATTGGTCATCGCAGTTGTGGTTGAAGGTTAGGCCGGCCCGAACAAGTCCGCTCTGTCACCAGCGACCATCATAACCAGCGATTTCCTGTTCTTCGTACTCACGAATTTGCGAGGTGATGGTCTACTGGTGCGTCTCTCTCCTATTTTCCCGTCTTTCCTCACTCTGACGGCGAACTCGATAGGGTAACTTCAAGACCCAACATCCGAGAGTCCAAAGAAGAGCAGACCTTTCGCAAAGATATTCGTTTTCCGCGAATTCCTTGATGGCGATGCCAGCGTTCTACACTACCCTCAGAGCGACTAGTAGGTTCAGCCAAAATTCGTGCATGGACTTTAGAAGGGGTGATTAGAGGCCGACGCGTAAAAATTGAAGATTGTATGTTGATTGTTGATGGAGGGATGATGGGATGCAATCCCGGGATGCTCTGTACAAAGTGCGCTGCCTGATTTCGTGCATATACCGAACGCTCATAATCATTAGCATGATGCACTGCTATTCCGCAACGTCGACCTGTCACCAGAGCAGCAGTATGCGTTGACCAAGGTATGCTTATCTGCATGTGCCGCGGGGAAGACCTGACCATCGTTCCAGGCCTTTGATCCTGAGTCCGAGAACTACGGCCATGGAAATAACAAGACGGAGGGCACGAAGAAATCTATCTTGCATCCTGATCTAAAGACTATCCCTCGCGTACCCCAGGTGCAGCTCATCGACAACGGGACCGTTTACGATCATGAAGGTCTCACTGAAGCCTCGCTCAAACATCCGTCTCATACCACATTCCACAAGACTCGCGTATCACCTAAGGATGAGGGCAAGGGAGCGACCCGATTCTATCGCTGGCACATCGACGCTGCTTTGTACGAGTTATCACCGCCTAGGGTGACGACTCTGTATGGCATCAACGTACCAACTGGTCCTCGGTAGGTCTGTCGATATGATGATGGGACGGGTGATGAGCTCCCTGTGCCTCTGGGAACGACGGCGTTTGTTTCTGGGAAAACCATGTTCGATATCCTTCCCCTGAACTTAAGAGTGTGACGGTCAAGAACCGGCCCTGGTTCTGAAGCTCATGCCAGAAACGCATTCCGAATTGATCTCTCCCGACAAGATGTTCCTGAAGGGAGCGCTCTGACCCCCGTCTACTATGGAAGGCCCGAGGGTGTTTTGGTTCGGCGCTGTACTAGAGGACGTCGGTAATAGCTTGGAGACAACGCATAGCTCTCAACGCTCTGACGAAAGACTAGTATGAACCCCGCAAACTGGCGAGTGATTTATCAACAACTGAAAGCCGTTTTTCACCTATTTCTGTAGGATAAACTCGTGAACTCGGTCGAGGAATTACACGACATATGTAGGTGTTATGCATGGGGACTTTGAACCCCGTAGTGTGGCGCAGGCTTTCACTAGCTTTTGGATATTCGACAGTCAGAATTGCATCAGTGCGATTGTCGTTACTGTGAAAGAGTTATAAAGCTTATACAGCGCGTACTATACTATACATTCACGCGAATTCTCCCACTTTCCGTGTTCTCAATCTAAACATAGTTTCTGCTCAATCTGTCAACTATTTTGTTTTTTTTTCCTCCTGAAAACGACTGAGTCTCCCTCTGGCGGATCGTCAAAGGAAAGGACGCTTTCGATTTATTGGCGGCAAATTCCGAGTCCGGGAGTAGCCGATCGGCGTGGTGCTTACTCGGCGCTCATCATTTGCCTTTCGTACAACCTTCATCTGTGCGAGGTGTGTCGGTGGAGGGACAAGTCGCTCAGCCTTATCCTTTGGTCCTCAACATCAAGTAATTAGCAAGGTCTCGCTTCATTATTTGATTTAATTACCTAACATCTCTACTCATCAGATCACGAGGGTTTTCGTCGACATAATAACCAATCATCCTATATTCAGAGGACTCGGAAATGCTGGTATCGAATCTTCCGCCAGAAATCCTCGATGCTGTTATCGACGAGCTGCATGGAGACAAGAAATCACTGCTGCAAGCATCGTTAGCTTGCATGGCCTTTTATCCAAGGACCAGAGTCCATCTGTTCTCTGTCGCCTCACTGTCAGGCAAATTCGACTGCGATCGCCTCCGCGAGTTGATCACTCTGTCTCCAAAGCTCGCCCTGCATTTTAAATCTCTTAGGGTCACATTCATGTACCCTTTGACCAATGTTCCTCTTCCCGGGGTTTACGAAGCTCTGACAGTCATCGAATCTCTCATCAATATCACCCACTTATCTCTTAGGGGTGGAGACTGGTGCTATATGCCAGATTCTGTTGTGTCGAGTCTGCAGTCCCGTTCTTACCGCACTTTCAACATCAGCCTGCACTTCCACTTTAGATCGATAGGCGAGATTTGCTCGCTTGTCAAAAATTCGCCCGACTTGCAAGATGCACACATCATGTGTCAAAATAGTTGGATCACGGAGGAATGCGATTTGAACCATTCCCTTCATTTCACCCCCGCTCCATGTGCAGTGCACGTGCACATCAATGGCTCTCAGGACTATTCGGATTCTGCTGGTACCCTTCTGAAGTCGATTTTGTCGTCCGGTCCATGCCCATTTTCCTGCAGTAACACTCAAACACTCAGTATAACTCTTCCTGATGGAAGCACTGCTGTTCCACAATATCTTAATGAGTATTTAGCCCGCTCGCGCAGTTCCCTCAAACATCTTCACATGACCCATATCAGGCCAGGTTGGTATCCTTTGTTTAATTGCTACTTGCATATTTACTCTCGATCACAGGTCCCCAGGCAGCATCATCAGAAACACTTGATGTCTCCGGTGTCGAGCAAATTGCGATCACAGTCTTGCGAGCGGCCCCACCAGTTGATCGGGCCTCCCATATGTTAGAGTGGTGGATCTCCAACCTTGCAGCAGTGAATGAACACTGCGCCATTCGTTCGATTACCCTTACAATCTCAGCGTTTTATCCGCAACATGAAGAAGCACATCCTCCATTGGATTGGGAGGACCTGTGGAGGAGGCTGGATGGTTGTTTAAGCTCCAGCAAAATGTCTTTTTTGGACCGTGTTGCGATTACTTTCAAACCCCGGCCAACGAAGTGGGATGCGTTCAAGACTCGTATGGAGGGCAATTTTCCGGGGCTGAAAGAGCTTGGCTGTGAAGTAGCCTTGAATGCTGTGGAATATAGCTAACTCTTTTGAGTCCTGATGTGTGTGTGATGAACAAATCGACAGCGTAAGTTTTGTGTCTCTTTCGACTATCAGTCGGCTCTGACCCAATTTGCAGTTTTCTTCATTATGCTCACTAGCCATAAATGCCTTCTCGTTCTCTTTTCCTCTTACTTACAACTGAAAACATCGGTCATTGATTGTCGGCCATTTCGGAGTCCATGGACTCCGTAGAAGCGCAAAAGCTTTTTGAATATTTCGTTAGCTTGCACCTAGGTCTATATCTACATCCCATAGAGCGCGCCTTCGCGTATTCAATGAAGCTCACAAAAGCCAATTTGAACAAAACGACGAGCATGGTGCTGGGGGGTAGGACGTCCGAAAATTTAAAGACGGTTATCATGGTGTTGAAGAGAATCAGATCAATGTCTAGTCGCGGTGCAAGATGAAAACGCGGTCGAAATAGTAGCTAATACCAATACAACCCGAAAGGCGAGACTTTGATTTGACCCAGAGGTTAAGGCCTATGCAGCTCTTTCTACATATGCTGAGCTTCGTTTGGAGATGTAAATGTGGTGCTCCAGGGACGGATATACAGAGCAAAGCCCCAAAAGCTCTCAAGTCACACTGTCTTCTAGTACCGACAGTTAGTTGGCATCCAGAATGATCTAGCGGCAAGCCCTACAGAATAGATGAACGATTCTTGATGTCACAGTGGACGACTTACTCGCTTCTCCCAATCATCGTCTTGCTTTTGGTACAAACGCAAAACGATATTCACGCTGATATCCTCTCCAATTTGAGGCACACATGCTGAGTTCACGTAGAATATCCGTCGTCCTGACCACCATGGTAGCACTGATACGACAATCGGTGATGTAACCAGACAGAAATGCCGACTCGAGAACTGTGCTTGTAGACTGACGACCCGGTGATTCCAGCGGACATCTCTTTCTTTCAGTGTAATGCGGTCCAAAGGCGTCTAGAGAGACCTGAGCCATTTATATCCGTTGTAATCAGTATTGACGATCTTCGATCAGTGAGAAATGGAATCAGGTGTCGTAGTCGGTACTAGGATCTTCACTTGCCAAACGATATACAGAATAACGTGATTTTTGGTGCCATTTGTTCGAACAATGTATCAAAAAGCCGAAGTCGATCATGATGTTATACGAAGGAAAAAAGAGACGTTTACACTCTGACAAAAACGTGGAGTTTGTAAAGATTGTCAGTGAGAGATAAAGTGTCGGACTACAGAGCGCTTAGAGACAATTTCCATCCCTTCGTATAACTGCGAAGCGCCAGCCCATAAGCGAAGTGTACGCCTCCAGTCTGAGTGATTCAGGTACCTTGCCTTGGGGTCCCTGTGGTATACATCTTCACCCTATCAATATACCATCTCCCAGCTTCGGCGGACCAAAAACCTAGATCCAACCCCGAATTACGAAATGCCTTCACTTTGGGAAACCACGAGATATCTTGCGTTGGTCGATTGCTGCCATTCTCGATCCTGTAAACCCCGCACATTGTATCTTTCTGGCTTTCGGAAAGGGTTTCCGTCCAAGTTACCCAAGGCTCTTTATGCGAAACGTTTGGTTTCCACTAAATCATATTTTCATCAGAGGGACCCTATTTCCCGAATCCAGATAAGATGAAGCTCGGATCGTCGATATGATCCAATGCAATACGCCAGATGTTTCCTCCGTGCATCAATGCGGCTCTGACCACGGCGAGATTGCTGAACAAAGTCCCTCTTCTCCAGAGGTACATCTTGAAGACATCTATGTCTGCTACAAATCCACGAGGTACGGGGGCAGTTCAGGGTAAAGTTTCGGCCTTGAGGACGGTATGTCTTTTCCTACCATCTGACCCAGTAAGAATGGACTTCCATGGAAACAGAGGTCCTCCACAATGTCGTCAAGACACAGAAGGATGGCAAGCGGAAAACGTACAACACATCGGTCGCGCGAGGTAGGATAAGTTTGTACAATGTCTCGTTTCCACTCTTCATCTGGATCTCGTACCCGGCAACTGATTTGTCCCAGGACTCCGCAGCAACGACTGTAACATGCTGGTGTCCGGGTTGTAGATATTGAGAGCATGTTAAACTGATGTCTCATCCCTCTTTAGAGATTTGACCGGTATAAGATTTCGCAGCAGGCAATCTTATTGTGCGTAGCCATTGAAACCCATCCATCAAGGTTGAAAAGACACTATCACTCAGAGGAGATTTTTCGTCTCTCGCTGCACTGTAATACCCCAACAATCTCAAACCTTTCTCTACTTGAGCTCTCCACAGCGGTCAGGATAGTCTCCGATGAGGGCGACGAACCCAGAACGATCCCCAAACGGTACCGCCCAACTTTCTCCAAAGTCGTGCAGCCCCTTCGCTCCGGTGCCATGTCTTGAATTTTGGGCTTGAATGTTTCGATGTAAGTTGTAATTGAACCCAAGTCGGAAAGAGCGTTTGTCGAAATCGAAGATTTTTAAAAACCAAGTGACGGGATACGCTCCGGACATCCAGTCCGACCCTTCTTCCTCAAGCCGTCTTCGTTACTACGAGGACTTCTACAATGTCACTTTCTCCGTTATACGGAGATCATGGAGACCTTTTCAACTTATTCCTAGCTTCTGTAGGAAGCGCACCGAAAGCGCAACCCATACTTGCACGATGGGAAGCTGGAGTTGGTCGTCTCATAGTCATGACAACGACGCGGCTTTCCCTGCGCTATCGCAATACTCCTAATCTCTGAGCCATATCAGAAACCAAGGCCCGCTGGGGTGTACTACGGGGACTGGCGGAAGTGCTTTGACCAGGCCAGGACAGCATCCATTTTGTTCGACCAAGACACGTCGCCACCGCTTAGACCACCACAACTCTTTGACCGGACAAGACCAGCGATGATTGGTATTTATACTGTCCCATCTGGTGGCATCCATCCCATATCGTTATCATGACCAAGTCGAAGAGGCCCCGTCCGACTTTGGCACGCCGAACCTCAAAGGACGATCCATACTCGCACCTCACTCGGACAAACGACCAACCCCTAGACTCCGAAGTCAACGAGATCCGCTTGGTCATCCAAGACGCCGAGATACGCCTCGCAGAACATGGGAAAGGCCTCCAGCCTGACTTCGCTCAATCCCGGGAGGAATCAAAGGCACTTCGCACACTCATCAGGACTTGCACCAAGATCATACACCCGATACGCCGTCTACCATTCGAGATAATCGGCGAGATCCTCCTCCACACGCTCTCAGGCCCGGACGACTGCAACGACTACCCTGCAGTCCACGACCACCACCGCGGTCCTTGGGCATACAGCCGAGTATGTCAACGATGGAGAGCTGTAGCCCTCTCCTTACCCCGCCTCTGGTCCGAACTGAGCGTACCCTCGAACTGCGGCTCCTACTGGCTCCACGTCAAGAACCCAATTGGCCGCCTGCGGCTATGGCTCCGTCGTTCCGGCTCTTCTCCTCTCCGCATCTTATACGGCGGCTGGGGTAAATGCGGACCAAAAGAGCACGAAACCATCACTTCCTTGCTCTTCGAACAATGCGAGAGATGGGAGGTGTTTCGATGGATTGGATGTTCGGATCTCGAGCGCTTCAAAAGGCTCAGCGAAGTGGTCGGGCGTGTCCCTCTCCTGCGTCACCTAGATCTGCAATATTGCGTCGCGGGCGATCCACAAGAACCGATGACTGCAGCCACGTTTGCAGGTTTCACGTCTTTGCAGCCTCCTTTGGTGCGCTTCCAAACTGAGAGATTCCTGGTGGATCCTTTCAAGCTGCTCCGTCTCGCACCCAATCTCGGGGAACTTGCACTGGTGTTGAATCGCGCGCACGAGGATGTTCCAAGAGAATGGCTTCCCCCAAGTCCACTGACGCACTCGGGCGTACGACATCTCGTCATCAACCATCCCTACATGATCGCTTTACCCAACCTCATCCTCCCCCAGCTCAAATGCCTAGGACTTCGTTCTTTCACTCTCAGAGACATGATTCCTATCACCGCATTCATCCACCAGAGTCGGTGTCCCCTCATGAATCTCTTCGTCGAAGGCAAATACCGCTTTCATTCATCCCTTGTCCAGCTTCTGCACGCCACGCCGAATCTGGAGCAATTGATACTAGCGGGAGACGACTCTATGCCGCTGTATCAATATCAGGATTCCATTTTGGAGCAACTAACAATTGGGGAAGGGTTTCCGGACCTTCTCCCCGCTCTGAAGTCGGTTTCTTGTGACGTTAAGGGCGTTGATCCTGAAGCTTTGGTTGCGATGCTGGAGTCCCGCTGCGAGGAGGGACATCTACGAACGGTCAAGCTGTGGTGCGCTCAAACTTCCGTCAAGAAGTGGATGGGTGCGCGATTGCTGCGGCGTGTCACTGATTTGAGGAAGAAGGGCGTGCAAGTTATTATTGAGGACATTCCTTGGAATAATTTCTCTCTGAAGATGTAGATTGGTGGAGTTGTAGGATATTGATGGTAGCACGAAAGACGGGTTACCTGAGAATATGTAAGTATCAAACCACGCAACAATGGAACGTTGATATTATGGAGCTGTCGGCAAGCCTCTTCTACCTGGCGAATGAAAGAAAAAGTTAGGTATGACGCCAAAGTAACAATTGAGAATAACCTTAAGCCATATTGCGCAGGCGACCGAGTCTACATGAAGGGAATATGAACAGAAGACGCATGACCTTCGCTGTACGATAGGAGTAGGCTTAACGCGAGGGCAGAATCAATGCGAACCTCAGAATCTAGTTATTCTCAGCTATCTTCGTAACGTGGATGGCGGGATATGAGATGCATGGCTAGAGCTTGACGCCAAGCTTATTGGCTTTGGTTTGTTTGCTGCCATCATGTAACCGACAGCTATTCGTCGGTGCTATCTGGAAGTGCACAAGACATTATGATATCGCAGCTTCAAAACAACTGGCATCCCTATGGAATGATAAGTATGCCTACACGTTTTGAAGGTGAGCATACACACATGATGGATATAAGCGCTCTAGCCATCAAAGCTACGCTCCCTCACTCCTTGTCTCCAAATATCGCCTCGCAAAAGGTCTCCCCCTACCTCTCGTGCCGTAAAAGCAGAGTACATGCTGGATTATTCATTGACGATGAGGACGGTCGAGACTGACGTTGAAGGAAGAGATGAGTCGTTAGTATATGTAGAGTCAGTCCTGGTGCATCTACTGCGGTAAACGGATTATCCTCCCGTTTTAATACTTGGAAAACGATAAGGGCCACAGATTTTTACCAAGAAAAAATGGTATGCACTTGCAGCGTCATGACAGAGATGCTTCAAATCATGACAGCATTTGGACAGTATCTCCTCGTTTCCTGACTGCCTACGAATATCTGACGTCCCCGAAAATACAGTCCAGATCCTCCGTACTGCGTCTCCCTCGATGCCGATGAGTGTTGCGAAGAGAACAGCGGCTGCTGTATTCAACATTTCTCCGTTGGAAATTTCAGAACGGTCTTCTGAGTGGGATTATCGCCAAGATAGCGCCCTTCCGTGCTGGATCCATCTGGCCGATATTCTTCGTGAACAGTCAACGAGAAAGTCGAAGAGCATTGTCTGCTGTAGATGACGAGCAGAACGAAGCCCTTCCGGCATTTCCCGGGACAGGAGTCGCGATTTGAGGCGACCGGTACTTTATCCTCTTACCATTATGTCGTCGAGAAGAAGGATATCTTCAATGCGAATACTGACTGCAGTCCTAGCATGCGATGGCGCTGGGATCGGACAATACTCTCACCGTCTCACAAGCGCCATTTTCACTGGCAGGTAGCTTGGACCTGTCGGTCACAGCATCGCTACCATGGATCTCCGTTACCTCCCAGGGGCAGCCTGCCTCAAGTCAAGGAAATTTTCTTGGACATCTGCGCGAGCGGGTATGATGGATCGAGCCTAAGGCTTCCAAGCGGATGGGCAAAGCTCAGTGATCGTGGAATATGTTGGCGCTCTGGTAAGATCTGCTCGTGGTTGACTTTGCTACCCTGGAAACCATCATTGCTCATAGCTCACAGTTTGTACCCACATCGCCGCCCGTGAAATATGTATATACGACACTTATAGTTCAATGTTTCACGCTTTTGAAACTTCTGAAGCAGAGAGTAGCAAACCTATTATTGGTGTGTCGTCGCGCGTTTCACCCCTCTGATAGTTTGTTTATCCCCATCAGGACCATATCTCACCAGGATGTCCGCAATGGAGTGGCCCCGTGTATCTGAATTGAGTGCTACAGGCCATTCAATGCATCTTCCTCGCCTTGAACTCGGTTCACAGTCTCTATATTGCAATAGAAGAGTGATACCTTGCATGCAATGACATCCTTCTGATAGCATCTGCATCTCTTAGAGTCCGTATGATACCTCCGTTATCATGCTAATTGAATTGGCTTATCTCTTGCTTTAGATGTCGACATAACTGCCCCATCAATAATATCTCCTTGGAGCTTTGAAACCGGAACTGCAGCACCCCGAGATTGTTACGAGAATTCAAGAAGTTAAGAAAAGGCATACGCTGATAGGCGTAGTTTCTCCATCTCTCTTTTCACCGGCTACGAATGATGGCGCCTTGGTCTGTATTCAAGCGGTGGGCGCAAGCCATGGAGGGCGATACAAAGCGCAATAACAGTCGTCGCTCAAGCGTTTTCAGTCTGTCTTCGTCCACCTGGATTCAGTTCACAACCGCGGTGGTTCCAAGCACACTGGTCAATCTCGGTCCAAGTATCAAGATCAAAGTTTGGACTACCGTATGTTCTTGGTCCTTTCCCATAGTCTTCTTTTGACTAATATGGTTTTCAGAAAGGTCGTCTCTTCCGATCCAAGAAGCGCCGTTCTAGAAAGGAAGACGAATTCACTTTCGTATGTCCTATCAGCGGCCAGTCTCCCGACGCGCAGGTTTTAAAATTACCCACCGAGCTCCTATTCCAAATATTCGAAGAATGCTGCTTTTCAGAGCATCCCCACACCATACTTCGTCTATCAATGGTGTGCTCGAGATGGAGGGACATTAGTCTCAGCCTACCTCACATATGGTCCACCATCGGTATACCAATCGATGTCCAGCCTCGCAAAGTACTCAAAAAGCAGCGGGACATCGTTGATCTCTATCTCCAGCGCTCGAATACGTCCCCACTGTCGATAATTCTCTATTCCCGGTCCGGCGCAGTGAATAAGGAGACTATGCGCGCCTTCGTAATCTGGTTCGAACCCCTAATCACCCTCCTTCGTACGCACGCGCATAGATGGCGTACGATAGAGGTTAGAGCCTATTTTCCCACTGGATCATACCATCACCTCTTTGCTCCGGGAATAGACATGAGGATGCTCGAGAGCCTGAGGGTTCACGAGACCGATAGCACCTTCCACCTTCATCGCTTCCCCGGATTTTCCACCGCCGCCAAACTCCAGACTGTCCACGCTTCTAAGACGCCCTTCTTCGCTCAAGACTCCGCCACCTTCCCCTCGTCCCAAATTCGTACCCTAGTGCTAGAGGACATGATGCTATACTTTACCACGCCCGACATTGTCGCCTCTTTCCCGAACGCGACAGACCTGACAATCATCCCTCACACAACAGTCTACGGGCACAATCGCTTCGCTACCAGCAGCATTCGACACTCCGGAATCACGTCCTTGACATTATCCGTGTTATGCTCGCCTACACAACTAACAGACATAATGTCACGCATGGAACTGCCCAATCTTCGGACACTCGTGCTCGTCTCCGGACCCCGGAAGCAGTCACGCCGCCGCTTCGATGCGTCCTGTATTGAGCATCTATTCCGGCACTCTGGAGATTCGCTCCGCCACCTCATCATTGACCGTGTCCCTATCCAATCGGGAGACATAGCAGAACTCGTGCGGAAAATCCCTGGGCTTGAGAAGCTAGTCGTGAGGGAGAGCGACCTTGGACAAGTAGATGACTATTGCTCGATCTCGTCGTCTCGTGTTAGAAGAATCTTGGAGGAGGCACCGCATCTTACAGACTTGGAACTCGTTTACCGGAAGAGGGAACATTGTGAGGCGGCGGTTACGGAGGCCAGGGTGATGGATGTTATTGAAGATAGGATGTATTCGCATAGGCCCTTGAGGGGTCTGACTCTAGGAGTTGAGACTGCACATATCTTTGCGGAGCCGAGCCTTATTCGCTCCCGGATGAAAGTGTTGAGAGACGCGGGGCTAGGGTACTGTAATTGATATACGCCTTGCAGGTCAATATTCACAGTTGAACACATCGTCAAGTTGCTGTATCGCCTTGTCAGCCGGAACACTGTCGATCTTGCTGTCTAGGTTATAGACTTGACATTGCCGTTCTTTGCCCAAGGGAAGGAGGATCAAAGTTTTTCATGCTATGTCCCTATAACCTTAGCATCGTCGCCTATACGTACATGATCTCGACCAACATCACATGAAGTTCATAGTCAATATTTTCTCTCCATCATGCCGGAGCACCATTTTTGTCATCCGAATCCGAGTTCTTGCGCGCAACGTCAGGAACACTTTCGTTCTGTGCCTATGGCAAATTAGAGGACATTCAATTTCCTCACAGTAACAAAAAAAAAAACGACTTACCCCATAATCCTCTGACCCATCGATCCGCACAATAGCTGTTCGATGTACACCTTGTGGAAACGATGAGCATGAGACGAACCAATCCCGATAATCACGCACTTATTCCTCCCAAGTCCGAACTGTTCATATTTCTTAGTCTATATCCTCCGTTGCCATTATCCAGAGGATAGATGGTGTCGTCTGTATGCCGGCGGCCTTTGACTCGAGTGTTCAAGTTGAAAAACATAGTCAGAGCGTAAACGCGTCCCAAACAGAATCCTAGATAGGCATCTTCAGCTTTGCAGGTACGTCAAATGTCAAGAGGCCTGTTTACCAAAGCCGACAGTGACTGCGACTTGATGGTAAGTCAAGAGTACCATAGCAAGACAATACACATACTATTACTCTCGGTGTTTACGAGATACAGAATTACTGTCGCGGGAGATGTTGATAAGCTCTCCGCATAACAAATCAGAAAATGTCGAGAGCTCACAACAAACAATAGCACTACGATCGCCAACATGTAAGAGCAGGAAGTGGGATCCGAGGATGCTAAACTTACAGGACTGTAGTAACGGACCCTGTCTTAACCGCCATGACCGTTAGACGACGGATCAAGCTGAATTAACAAGAACGATGCGCGTGAGCTAGAGCAGAGAAGCGTGAAAAAAAAACAGACGACATACGCCTTGGTCTCTTCGAAGACAGGTTTAGATGATTGGAGCTGAACGATAAGAGCAGACGCTATTGAAACGTCGGCGATAGCACTGGCCACTATAACTGTAATGAGGTGGGCTCCTAACATAATAAAGTTGCATACCAAGCCATATTCTAGACGGAAACGTTCGTTACAAATTCCAGCAGAGGTGCACAAATGGGATAACACGTACGTGACTGTCTTGATGTTGAAGTCGCGTTCCGTATAGTCACTATGCTGTACAACCGTGATCCCATTCGCGATGGCACCGCCTATTACTGGAGTTAATCAGAAGAATAAATTTCAAAGGAGCTTTTACCGAGTGACGCCAAGCTAAATGTAATGAGTGTAAATGTAGGAAGCAGGTTCTTTGCCCTGTGAAATCAAGTCAGCTGTGAAATAATTTAATGCCCAATAAACACGAACAAGGTCCAAAATCTGTAGCTGAGGAATAACTGCACATTGCAGGCGGATATTCCTGATAATATGACATAGGCAGGAACCGCCCAGTTCTGTACCAGGATATATTCCACGTCACCTGAAACAATCAGAAGAAAGAACACGACCTAATATACACCTACCCCAGTGTGTAATGGTGTACTTTTTATCTATTAGAAGAGGTCAACGGCAATTAGCGCGGACGTACCAAATATATACAAGCGCAGTTGTTGGCTGTACCGAGGGTATCAACCAGGAGACTAATCAACACCATGCTTTTGATGATCATGGTGTCACCACGGAAAGTGGAAAAGAATATGTATCCCTGGGCAAAAGATTAAGACTCTGACAAAAGACCACATTCTCGTACAGCTGACCTGCCATAACTCGAGCATATAGAACATGGAATTGAACCATGATCCAATCAATAAGGCTCTAGATGTGAAAGAGCGATATGAGATTATTAAAAAAGTAGATAAAAACCCTCACCCTAAGGATTGATCATACTGACCCATGTCGAGACCCGGAGCAACGCTTAAAGACGACAAGGCGAATTTATAAGGCGGTCTCCCGTGGGAGTCCACTAATGCCGCCGCTCTCACAGACGAAATTGCGTCAGGTTTGTCGTATCGCTAAGCGGAGGAATTGAATGTACGAAGTAACGTAAAGGTAAACGACGCTGATCGGCGACGCCCTACGCGGTTGTGCAACGCGGATCACGGTGGAATCGCGGAAGGTACCAGCCCTTGTTTGTTTCATATGCACTCTAGAATACTTTGTCCCTGTTTATTCGCTAGTAGAGAATGAGAGTGAGAAGTACCTATCTGTTGCCACATTATGATTATGACCAATATCGACTGCAACTTAAGGGCTGTCAGGATCACAAGGCTGCCTTAGTACTCATAAAGCAGTCCGAGAGCGGTCTATCACTAATGATGCTGCCGGTGGTAGGCGCGACCTGTCGGGCGTTGAGGCTAGTGGTCCTAGCTTGTTTCCAGGGTCAAATAAGTGTGCATGTCAATACAATGGCTCACCACGATATCCGAAGCACTGACTAGCTCATTTTTGTCTGAGGGTGGAATGTATCAGCTGAGGTACATGTTACACCTGCACGATTTTATGTTGCCAGACTTCTTATTTCAAAATGAGCACGGCGACAAAAGTTTAAATGATATATCATCGAAAATACTCACTCAATGTTGTTCGGGGTTGCTCATTAGCGGTCGCCTTAACTTCCACAATTTGCATGTGTATACGTTGATAGAGGGCAGGCCTGCCCTCCAAAGCAAGAATCCTTCGGGCAGATTCATCTCAATCCCTTTGTGGAACGATGTGATAGTCTGAAGCTCCGATTCGGATTTAGTTAGCTGTAAATTTTCCCAAATAAATTACGGCTCATACAGCCTATGAGAATAAATGAATACGAAAATATCACTCACGTTTTGAGGCTATTCTGTTTATGCTCAAACACTATACTACTACTATTCGAATATCGCCGAGTTTTGACCGGACTCCGCCAGGTTCTTCAGGGCCGGCTAGCTTGACTGGTCGTTTGCCGTCATCATCAGCGAATTGGACAAATATATATATATATGCCCGTATAAGCTCGTGGCGAGGGTCAAAATGCATGGCAACGTCCGAAACAATTGCCCGAGCCTTATACGTCGACTTGAAGCGTGAAGAATTGATAAATTCTTCAAGTATCATTAGAGTAACCCCAATGTCAGTAATGCGTATCAGGCTCTGCAAGGTACTAGTACAATTACTTGATGCCATATGGAAGTATGACACGAGTAACGTCTTAAAACGAGTTCGTAACATCGTGGATGTAAAGTTGTAGGTGGCCTGTATATGCTATATTGCTACGTGTATTTTCGCTCTTGAGACTTGAAGTAGCATATGTGTTATTACCGTAAACAGAACACAGGTACATACGTTTTATACAAATGGTCTCGATTTTGTACCGTATCATATGTCCTCCTTGCTCCTGCACCCTCCCCCTTCGCTGTCAATCGCTGTCTGGAGCCGCTGTTACGGAGGGACTTGGGAAGTCAAATCTTTCCAGCTTCTAAAACACCATTAGGAAAAGGAATGTCAGTACGTGACCCCGTAATGGATGAGAGAATTACTTGAAATATGATGGTGCCGGACACTCCCTTCCATGACGCTCCAGACATTATTAAAGGGCGACGTCACGCGAAGAAATGCCTCATCTGTTCAAATGATTCCCTAAGATGATATACGGAGCCGATCCCAAGGAGAGCCATTATTACACTCACCGACCCCTTGACTTGAACAGTGCCCTCCAACACGACTGCTCTTCCTCCAACTCTGCAATATGTCGTTTCAGGAGGCCAACATTTGAACTTGATAAATTGATGGCTGAGAAGATCCAGGTAAGTTAAGAATTTTGCGATTCTTGGAGAGGCGATGGCATGTTGCTTGAGACGTTTGCGTTAGCACTTTGGCCGCGACTCGGGACTGTATTTATGTCGAAATAATAACTCTATTCTGGTTCCGAGCTCGGAAGAAGCATCCCGCATCAGAGAAGAATGGGCCTAGAGGAAGAGGTACCTTGTAGGTCCGATGGGCCTCCATAGTCCATGACATCGTGACGAAGGACACTGCTGAAATGGCGTGCTACCACGTGAGGCATCACAGCCACCATGATGCGTCGATCCGGCCTCTGACCAGATAAGAACTATGCCGGACCGTGGTCGCCGCGACCCCCGGCAATTTCTTGACTCATCCGGGTGTACTATCAGTGGGAGTCATGTGGAGCCCTCACACCAAACGGGCAATATTTTTGTAATGTACGACGGAATGTAGAAGGGAGAATGGCCGCCTGCTAGACCCATGGGAAAAAGCCGGCGCCACTTTGCTCTCCCATCATCCGCTTCGGATTCGAACAGAAGAAATAATGGCGTGTTCCCTCGTCTGGATTATCACCGGAACATCGTGGGCCACAAACTGTGTGTTACTGGAGTTCGCTAACCGACTTTGAGTCAGGTCTGGAATCGGTCGTGAACTCGCGTATGCTGCCCTTCGACGCGGGGACAAGGTCATTGCCACTGGTCGCAGGCGATCATTTGATAAACTGGACGAACTTCAAAAAGCAGGCGCTAATACTCTAGAGCTCGATGTAACTGCATCGCCTGCAGAGCTAGCGCAATGTGCTGCCAAAGCCATCGGGATGCATGGTCGCATTGACGTTCTTGTCAATAATGCTGGTGGGTGGTTCCGAGTCAACTATAAGGGAGCGTATCCTGATTTGTATCGTGCTCAGGTGCCTATCTTACCTGCGGTGCTGCTGAGGAACTCACGTATGTTTCGCCGCCTAAATCTCATAGTCAATTAGCTGATATTTTTGCAGACCAGAAGAGATTTACGACCAGTTCAAGTATTTCTTCCTACTTAATGTGTATTCCGATATCTTATGAGATTTACTGAAGTGTCAGCGTCTTTGGCGCACTTAACGTTGCTCGCGCGTTTCTTCCCTACATGCGTGAACAAAAATCTGGCACGGTCGTATGGATCGGGTCACTGTGTGGTTGGCAGTGAGTAATCTTCCTCGAGTCTTTGGTACCTGTTTCTTATGTTAGAAAAGAGGAGCTGCGGCTTTAAGCATGTACGCAGGAGTCAAGCATGCTATCAGAGGTCCGTATGAAATTCTTCTCGTATGCCAAGCCGTTTAATAATGATATTGGTTATGCAGGCATATCAGAATCTATGGACATGGAAGTCAGTCCTCTTGGAATCCGTAGCATCAACATAGAGCCTGGATATTTTCAAACCAGACTCATAGATCCCAACAATCGATCACCATACGTGAATCGAATTGAAGCCTACAAGCCTACAATTGGTGCCATGAATGATATCTTCACAGGTACGACCATTTCCCTCTAGCGAATGCCCGACATTATTCATGGATGGACCCAGCCCTTGATGGGCATCAACGCGGCGACACCCGCATACTTGTCGAAATCATCGTGGATGTCGTCAAGGGACAAGGCGTCGCCTTAGGCAAACTCATTCCCCGAAGCTTACAGATCGGCGCCGATTGCTACGATGTTGTTAAGCAGGATCTTACCGAGCGATTACAAGTATTGGAGTCGTGGAAGGACGTCATTATTAATACCGATCTGCCCGTGAAAGCTGGACTGTGATGTTTATCTGGATGGGCGTTAAGTAAATATGCACTTTGAATTCGACATGTGTCTCTTGTTTTCCACATACTAAACACTGCCAGTGGCATATGACATGTTTCCCTGAAATACAGCTGAAGCCAACTACGGATTGCCGGACTTTTCGGCTGTTTAAACCAGGACGTAATATATATATGCCGAGACGATAGCTACATCAGTGCATCTTTGATATCATCTCCAACATGCCTCTCTCCATCCTAATCTCTGGCGTCAACGGGTTTATTGCTACGGATCTAGCGCTTGCCTTCCTGGAAGCCGGATACCACGTTCGTGGTACTGTACGCACGCAGGCCAAAGCAGACGCTTGGTTAGCGCTACCGTCCTTTGTCCGATATGCAGTATCAGGGAAGCTGGAGTGTGTGATAGTAGGTGACATTATCGCGGAAGGGTCATTTGACCAGGCCCTCGAGGGTATAGACTACTTTATACATACCATCGCCCAGCTTCCTGATTGGCGTTCTGGTGTCTCTCAGGTGCGCTATTATACCCCTTCATGACGAGACCAATGATACCTAATCAATATATTTCTTTACGTCGACAGGATTATGAGAAAGGCATCCTTCTCCCTAATATTAATGGCACAGTCAGCGCCCTTCGCTCGGCGGCGAAGTACCCTAAGTGTAAAAAGGTTGTCACTGTGAGGTGAGGGATAAAGCTGCCCATGCTCGCCATCTCAAGTCTCTGATTTCATACAGTTCTATCGCCGCTGCAGTGGATTTCTCTGTACAAAATCATACCGGACACGTAACCGGCGAGTCGTGGAACCCTCGCAACTACGCATAGTCAGTGGGAAGGCTTCATCTTCCCAAGCTCCTGAATTCAAATTATTTCAGTGGGAAGAATGCACCTCACCCTCTGTTAGCCTACAGTACGTCTTCCTCGACTCCGCCGTTCTTCTCCATATGACGTCGGGATTTTTGTAGCCACGTCAAAGAAGCTAGCAGACGAAGCCGCTTGGAAATTCATGGAGGAGACCAACCCTCATTTTGCACTTATCAATATGCTGCCTTGCTTCGTCTATGGTCCGGCACACGGTCATGATCCTTTCGGTATCAATAATAGTTCCAACCAATGTGCGGTTTTTGCTCTCTTTTTTTCTGAACCCTCAATTAAAATAAAATAGGGCTAGCCGGGGTGCTTTTTCGTGCAGACTGGAACTTCCGAACTACATCTGGAGGCCCGGTGAACTTTGTACTTACTCTCCCTGATCCCCTTATCTAACTTCCTCTGCTAGGTCTTGGTCGACATGCGAGACTTGTGCACGGCTTTTGTGCGTGCCGTCGAAAAAGATGAGGCCAACGGGCATCGATTTGTTCTGGTAAGTCAGTGTGGTATGTTATGATACAATCGACTTGAATATCACAGGGTCCATCTAACATTTCTATTTTCCCCTCCGAATTTGCATCAATCTTCGCCAAGGAATTTCCTGAACGCGCACACCTGTTGCCT
Organism: Desarmillaria ectypa; assembly: GCA_030407005.1. Classification (NCBI taxonomy): domain Eukaryota; kingdom Fungi; phylum Basidiomycota; class Agaricomycetes; order Agaricales; family Physalacriaceae; genus Desarmillaria; species Desarmillaria ectypa. The sequence continues at coordinate 3,762,019 of JAUDYN010000003.1, read as the reverse complement.
TCTGTACCAGTAGACCTAGTCAACATGCCCGTGTTTACAATTGACAGCAGCAAGACTGAAAGAGTACTCGACATGAAGTTCAGATCCCCGGAGGAGACGATAGTTGATACCGCAAGGTGGATGATAGAAAATGGCGGAGAGGAAGCTTGGAGAGATGTCGAAACTAGGTATTAAAGATGTGCATCTATTTACCCGACAAGAACTCCGTGGATATCACATTGTATAATTAACAACATCAAATCCCTGACCATAAGCCTCATCCCAGTCGAACAGGCTCTCATGATTCTCTTTCCCAAATGCGTCGATCAACTTTTGAGACTCCTCGGGTACTCCGTTAATCACTGGTCTCGCCTCCTCTCTCGTCTTTCCGACAGCTCCTTGTCCATAAATCAAGCTCGAATCATTCGTCAAATAGGTGCCAATTTGCCTAAACGTCAAACTAATTCTCTCGCCTCCAAAAGCAGTTTCGACCTCGTTCTTAGTCTTCACCGGACGATTGTCTCGATGAATACCATGCAACCACTCGCGATTCGTGTTAAGCCCCATGACAAACATAGAGTTATGCGGTAGCGGAATACGCTGCGCGCATTTTGTAGGAGTGAGATCCTTTTTCCTCCGCAGAAACATCACGCGCTGGGCACCGATGCTGACGTTCACGATGTTGGAACCCCGGACGACATCAATCGTTTTATCAGAATGCTCGGAAATGTAATCGTTCCCGCTACGATAGTGTTGTATCAAAACATGGTTAACTGGGTGATTTACTACCTTTGAGACTGCTTGGGCGATGAGCGAAACGGTAGGTGCGAATGGATGGAGAGGAGGTGATTCGTCGGCGGGGTGGCGATAGAGTGGGATACTGGTGGCAATTTAATCTAGAGCATCATCGTGTAGAGACACGTCCTGACAAACCTTCCGTCTTTTTCAATGATTCCTTCTACAGCAACAAGTCGTGGAACTTCACCACCTTCCCATGACCTCCTTAGCGTGTCAGTGTCAGTTCAACTTTTATGGCGACTAACCTCTATGAAACATGGTATGCCAATGTACTTCGTGCTTCAATTTCTCGAAAGCGATGTCAGCCAAGTCGTCTGCAAGCAAATTCTCGATGATGTAAGTGTCTCCAGAGCCGATTTTGCCTCCAACGCCCAAGATAGGACTTGGAGACTCGGATCCTCGAGGGATGCCAACTGTACGAGGCTTCGACGCGTCAAATGTAGTAGTCTGCATGTAGTAGGTACGAAAGAAGCGTCTGACATGTAAGTCGGAGTCGTTTCAGCGAAATACGGCAATACCGGCCCGGACACCTAGGTGGTCCAATCAAACACTTACGCATATCAACTCTAGACAGTAAATTATAGTTACTGTACGACATTACTCCGTCGAATCCTTGACGTATATGAACATCCCGCCTCCGAAATAACTGGCGCTCCCATTGTGAGCCTCATTGCCAGCATGATCCATATAATCCGCCGTAACTGATCTGTAGCAAATCAGTACATCCCGATAGATGGAACTCTGAAACAAGTTTCTTCCTCTTTGACAGATTCTGTCCCTGATCTCCCTCTGAGACTGTATCCGAATCGTTTCCGCTCTCATATCTACTTGGCACTTGTTGAAATAAACGTTCGTTCCGACTTGGCTCTCCACCATAATTGCCAACGGCCGTCATTCTCCCACCATTGTCTCCAAATACCGTCTCCAGGAGAATAATGGGCAAAAAGGACGCCTTGAATGTCTGGGAAAGATTCTCGTAAACGATAGCATCCACTCCCTTCAGATATTCTGGTCAAATGCTAACCTGTCTATACAGATGCCGGAGAGGAATCGAAACTTCGCCTATTCCCTTTTTATGAACCTCTGATATAGCACCCGACAGCTCTTCCAGGGCGGAGGGATCAAATATTTCCGGAACTTGAACATCAGCCACGGGTTTGAAATGCTCAATGAAGAGTTTCGAATCTCGTATGCGAAGACAATAATATTCGGGATCCTCGTCTTCTTGGATGAATACATCGTATTGCAGCACCAAACGAGTGCCTTCGGTGACAGTATCAAACTTGTGTTCAATGTCAGTATGGAAGGCAACAATTCACAACGAAACGAACTTGGTCGTCCTCGTCTGGGAGTCCTTTTCAACGACTGGACGTTTCCGAGCCATTATGACGCAAGTGGAATCCTCCGCCCTCCCAGGATGTGTTGAGAGCGACTAGCGCCGTGCCGTGATGATCGTCTCTGTGGTAGAATCGCGATGCCAGTCAAAATGTCCTCCCTTTTCATACAGTGCCAGCTTGAGAACGAGTTTGAAACTTTTCGCAATGAACAGCGTTGAACACGGGACCCATTTAATCTTGTTCGTAAGGTTCTCCTCAAAACCTTCCGGAACCTGCACCGGGTGCGCCGGTATCTCGAGTCCGTTGCAATAATTTGTATCATGCATGGTTTGATCACCTAGGAGGAAGATGATCGAATGTTGAGCGAAGAGTGGTGAGAGGGGTGGGAACAAAGGAGGCATGCTTTCCCTAAGGATGAAGGTTGTGATGTGTCAAGGATGGCTCATACATCAGGTGTAGTAAGCGTACCAAACCTAACAATATAGCCCCCATCCCATGCAGCTGGGCTTGCGAGATGGTAGTTTGTTTCCGATAGTTCCAAGAGTGAACGAAACGAAACGAAAGGATAAGTCTGTATTTTATCAAGAGCACTGGTAATAGGTGTTTGCTCCTAGATGGGTATTTTTATCCCATCGCCATCCGCTGGAAATTTTTCAAGCCTGCGGTGATACTCTTTTGCAAGTGAATGCTAGTCCTCGCGTAGCTTGGCCAGAGTAACCAATCAGACTAACTGCTTGATGTTCAGAATGGGCCACCATAGTGATGGTAGACTGCACACAGCGGCACCCTTCGTTTTTGGTAGTGTTGATTGTTTAATTGCTTTATAGGAGCACTCGAGTACCCTTGGCTCGGAGAAATTACCAAGAACGATCAAGGAAAGTTATAAATCGGTATTGGGAGACTAAAATAAAAAGCAGAGGTCGGCGTGCAAAAATCGCCACAAACGACGGTGGAGGTATCCAAACCTGACCAGCCAAGAGGCGGGTGGAAAAATGCGATATTTAGGGCCGGTAGTTCAATGTACCTCGCCGACCTCACCCTTAGCCATACACTCCCTCAGTGCTCTTCCCTCTCTTGGACGGTGAGAAGCGGCGACAAATGTTTCTCAGAAAAATCCAGCACGGACGGGCACTTCGAAGATGATGTGCATGAAGAGACGCCGAATCTTCAAGTTGCCTTTGTTTTGCTTAGACTCTGGTCAAAGGATAATCAAAAGTGGACTTTGAATGCAAAATTTTGATAATAGTTGAATATAAGGATTAGAAAGGCGGTATCATAAATATAGCTCTAACAATACATATTCAAATAATACTACGCGTCGAGCTCTATGCTTTCTCCACGGCTGCATGTGTTCGCCTTGACTCGGCCATAGACTTTCTTCGCATAAACCACTGAAATAGTGGGAGCGTGATCATGGAAATCGCCATCCACGCTATTAGAACACCAAAATGGATACCAACTAAAAGGATCTCATGAGTATCGTGTCGAGTATACGCGCAGAATAGGTGCTCACGTTCGTTCTTCGTCCCAAAGATGATGGTTCTCACAGCACAGGAGAGATTGTAGAAGGGAAATGCATATCCGTAACGATATATATGTGGAAGGACGTCGATCGGCATGAAGCACACCGCGACGTTGACTGGGGCCGACATTAATGAGGTCAAGGTGTAGGGCAACGACATGCACCACTCACCAATAATCCAGAATATCATGAAGAACGGGACGAATCTCAGCGTCATAAGCGTTATCATCGCCTCGAGTGCTAGTCCCACAGCCAACATGCCAACGTAATTGGCCATCCAGAAAACGAGGAATCCGGAGTGTCCCAATCTGCATCGCTAGGACTCAGGAAAAGAAACAGGAAGGGGAACAGAAGCGGTGACTCACACTCTGGAGAAGTCTACTTGGAATGCCAGACTCAACAAGGAGTAGAACAGCGATAGGGCAAAGTAGGCGATGAAACTCGATGCCAATCTGACTCTAATGAGAGAGCCTGTCGTCAATGCTGTCTCTAGTCCGGATTGTTGACGAGCGATGGAGCAAAAATTCTACGCGGGATGGGCGCGGTCAGGAAAAAAATTGATTCAGTGATATGGAAGACGTACCACAATGAAGAACGACAGCACAAGCACGTAGATGAGACCGACAAACGTGACGGCACTGGCTCTACATGGCCGATGAGATACATATGCCTATACGGAAGGAAAATGGACTCACACTGGGATGTCGAAAGGCCGCAGGTTGTTGAGGGTGTAGCTGATAGGCTCTGTCAAGATTTGTGGCGCGGTAGTGGATATTGAAGCTAGAGCATTGGGCGACGATGACCCGATTTGTTTAAGAAAAGACTGGGCAAAGTTTTGAGTGATGGTGGCAAGCGAAGTTTGTACAGATGGACGGATTAATGAGCGGCTGTAGAAAAGATATATAAGGGAGTGTAAGTTTGAAGGTAGTGCGATTACTCACTAAGCATTCTCGTTCCGTGCTTCGACGGCGTAGACTGTGATAGCTTCTGAACCGTCATATGACGAATTGACCGACGACAGTGCTGATTGTAGAGCAGTCGTCGCGTTTGAATTGACTGCATTTCCGATAAGCCACTATCAAGAGAGGAACGGAAATGAATATATACCAACAACAGCGATCCACGTTTTCTGATCGACGACTAGATCAGCGACCTCTCCTACACCGCCAGAAAAGTCGCTCGGTGGTCGTTTCATCCAAGACACCCTTGAAGACGAAGACAGAAGACCCTGAACAACTGCATTTCCCACTGTCGACCCATCAAAGTCCTGCCGCGACAATGAACTCAAGAGAACAAATAAGATGATAAGGAACAACCACTCACCACAACCCATCCCTGTAAATTATGCGCTGGAACCTTCCACAGAGCGCCCCAATATATCGAAAAGACACAAAACATGACAATGGTCACGGTCAGTGTCCCAATGGCTACGACCTTCATGTACATGACCCGCGACGCCTTCATCGAAGCGGATCTGTCCATAAACTGGGACGAATACATCGTGTGGAGGTCTTCATTTTGGATGGAAGGAGCTCGAGTAGAGGCTGCTGAATGCATGCTGTTAGCCCGATTCATAATACTCTGGGGAACGACATACCAAAATAGGTCCATTATAAGCATTTTCGACGATTAGGCCTCGGGATAAGTATACCCGTGCATCCGGGCAGGCAGGTAGGATACCCGAGGCTCGCTGAACGAATGCCAAACCCCCTAACAGCGCATAAGCATTTAGGCCAAAACACATAACTTGGGTCCTCAGTGATTGGCATCGGTCATCGGGGACTTGAATTTCAAATTTAGCTGCTAGTGAGAAATCTGAAACCACAGCGAGGGGTCTTCGTTGATGTCCTTGAATGATGCATAGTACGAAAGGGAGTGTCTCGGCAACAGTGAACAACAAGGCAGCTTTCATCGCCGTCGGTTGCAGTATAATGGGCCTGTATAGAGGATAGCCTAAAAAGTAGGATACCTGAATATGTAAACGATCGATTGCTGTGCCTCAATGAAATATGAAGACAAAAATTCCGTACTTACATGCCAGAGAATACACTGCATTAGGAATCATCCTACGACGATTTAGTTGATTTGAATCCAGCCACGTTTGAGGTTACCTCCGTTTTTTCATGTCCTGCATTTCAATGAGGTCGACTTGCTGGTTTTGACTGCTTGTTTCCGCTAGTCTTGATTGATGCCTATCGACTTGGCCTCAGCTGTCATTGTTGAGAGGGAATCTAATATGGACTTTGTTATTACCCTGACCCTCAGCATTGCTCCTGACAAAACGTCTTAATCCGCTATTGCCATATACCATCATCGTAAAGCTGTCTTTGGTCCTCCTCACCCAGAGCGCCTCGACGGTTGTCAAATTACCTTCATTTTTGATTGCTTGTGAGTACACAGTGTTCCTACGAAATGCTGAATCGTCGCAAATCTGAATTTCTGGATCAAAACCTTGCCTAAAGGATTATTAGGGGTCGTCTTAGGTATAGGGGTGAAGGTCAACTTTACCGTCGTTCGTGGTTTACAACGCAAGTTGCATGCAAATACCCGTAGCAGCAGCTGGAAGCTCTGCAATTTGTTGACCGTAGACACCATATACAGGCCGCTTTCTCAGTGAAACCGGCCCAGAAGGTATCGCCATGCTGCACCCCAACCACCCCGTAGAATCGGGCGAGCTGTTGACCTGTTGGATGGTATGGTTTCTCAGACTTGTAAAGCTATGGTTTGGAACATTGTCTTGAGGAAATAGTCGTCGTAACAATTCTCTCGAGGTTCGTTGATACTTTTTATGACCAGAACTGTTGCCACCAGTTGAACATGCTGCATCCAGCTGCGATTCGGCCTCCAACAGGCTCCGTCCTCGGTTGTGCACGCCAAGCTAAATGGAAAACTCTGCACGTAGGTGGATAGGAATCATATGATACTGGCTGCGTACTTCTTGTGATTCTTCATCTTATTCTCCTACTACATGTGCACGGAATGCAAGGGCGCAGTTTGGGTAGGCCTTGATAATCAATTGGCAGGAAACCATGGCCGTGTCTTCAGCTGCTTCGTGGAAGAAGTAAGTAGCGAGGTGTCTTTGCAGTGTGTGGGGGACTGGGGATTAACTCCGGACCGGAAAATGCCGGTCATTTTTTTTTTTGGTCGTTTTTTAAATATCTTCCTCACCTGATGGATGTCGGTTTTTATCGTCTTTGTTCACTGTGCTTTATGATAGTTGCTGTCGTCATTGCTATCATCTTTCCACGACGGTTGATACCGTATTTGTGTCTCTGTATTTTTATAACTGCTCTTATCATCGTTATTCTCAACCGTTGTTGTTACATCTTGTAGCTTTGCGTTCAACTGCGGAATGAGCTCAACATATGTGGGGCTGTGATCTTGGTGTTCCTTCCCCATGGTCGCTTTGTTCAATCTGTGATGTGTTGCACTGTGCATGGACCACCATGTACGTAGTGTTTGGGCATTGGTACTCCTCCTCCGTCTGCACAAAACATAATACGCCCTCTCGTGCATCTATCCTCGCTCGAAGTGAATGCCTAATGAGCACTACGCAATGCAACATCCTCGGACACCATTGTAATTGAAGTTCGGATATGACGCCATCCGTTCACTGCTCCACCATGTCATACCCACGCTTTGGCTTCAACATCGATACTTTGCTCTGCTGGTGCCACCTGTCGCCAGGGTATAGTCCCTGTCATCGTATCAATCCCGTTCCCTCCCTTGTTCATTCTTATTCTGTCTGAGACTACCCGTTGGACTGTCTTGTTCTGTATTCCTTGGCTGCGGCCTTAGACGACCGTTGACACCAATGAATCGGGCCTAGGGTCCATGGTCTCCTTCATGATTGGGAATATAATATCCTCTGCTCCGCTCTGGATGAGTGCCTTGATGACTGACTGCTCTTCTAAACATCATTGCTCCCTTCACATCCTCGCTCAATGGAGTGGCGATTGTGTTGATTCTGCAAAGTCGTCGTTGAGGATGAAGTACATACCCTGCTTGGTTGTACTATCGCTTCAGATTTGGTAGGACTTCGCCGTCCGTTCCTTGCCAATGTTCGGTCAGTGGGAGAGGGCAATATAGCCATGGTGCAGCATTCGGTCGATTACTATGCAGCGACGAGGAAGGCTGTCCACAGTATATGAATATATAAGGGAAGCTTCAAATCCGCAGAAATGCGATAGTGGTGTGCTGGTATGCAACTTACATCAAGGCAGAAGAGCAGGTAATTGATATGCACTACGCCTCCAATTCTCTACAGTTCTTCGATCGCAGGTAAGATCCCAGTAATGCATCTCAGCATTTTCTGACGATAAACCAGGGTACTAGTACCTGCATGTTCCAGTCCAAAGCTAGACCGAAACATAATTACTGAGTTGTATTCTAAAATTCGACCATTAAATAACATATGGAAGTCAATTTAATATGGAAACGATTTACGCCAATGGAGCAGAGAGAGAATAGAGACGGCCAGTCTCCAAAAGGTGGATATGCATTATTTGGCAAACGGGCAAAAGAATAAGTAAAGGAAATCGGATAAAATCGAATGCGCGTCAACAGACGTCAATCCCTTGGTACGATGGTGATCGCGTCAGAATCATCAGCCAGCCCCTCCGGATGAGTTTCACGGTTATCTTGATGGACGAGGCCATCATCGGTAGTAGAAGCTATCGACGTGGGATGACTGTACTCGCCGTCCCCCTCCAGCTGGGCTTCGAGATCATCACTCGTCGCACTGGAATCCTGCTGAGACCCCTGTCCTCTGGGATGAGTACCAAAGCGAAGGGAAGATGCAATGTTTCCCTGCCAGGAATCGTCTGGCCGAGCATGACCTGCTGCAACGCGCCCTACAAGGAGTGTCGGTGCAATTCCCTGCATAAAGACTGTGACTCAGTAGGAGATAGTAGCTGAAGAATATAGCATACCCTTGCGGTTGCTGCCATGGTGTCAATATAATTCCATGCAGAAGTGTCATGGGAAAGTACCGCTACATATAAGATCAAGGATAGGGAATAAAGCGCCGACGATTCGACAAAGACCTCCAAGACGTGGCGATAAGCTCTGAGTCCACCTCCTGCTTGAGCTCCCCCTGCTCGTACAATGGTCACGATGCGGTAAACGATGAGCAAGGTACACCAGAGAGTCGTAGCGAGGACAAAGGCCGAAGAGAGCTCAACCCCGATATTGTACTCACTGGCATTGATGTATATCTTGTATGTAGCGATGGTTCTGAATACTGGACGAAGCATTGGGTGAATGCGCAAACCATAAGATCAAGTTGATCGCACCAACTGCGGAAATGAGGAAAAGAACAGGAGGCAAAATGACTGGCCACCGCCGTCCCCAGACGATCCAACAGCGCCAAATCTATCGTTTGGATTAAGAATAAGCTGAAGAGGAAAATACCACGAGTTTGTGTAGAGTCAGACGCACCATGGTGGAGTCTGCAAGGACAGTGCAGATGGCACCCGCAATACCTATCACCACATTTAATTTTATGCCAGGACTGCGGTAAAACAGATATTCTGCCCAAAAACCCCAGCCGTTGCTAATAAAAGTAGAGCGGATGTATAGCCAGTTGGCGAAGAAGTTGATGAAGGTAAGGATGTGGAGGAGGAGTATAACAAAGACCATCCCCCGTCCTACGGGCCGAGACTTGTTGGTAACTGCACCATTCACTTCAGCTTGAATAGTATGGTAGACGTGTTCCTCTCACAGATGCTTCCCAATGTCACAGCAATGATGCCTGTATATAGACCTATGTACAGCCATGATTAGATACTTATATCTGGATAAACTAATATGCACACCAAGCAGTAGAGAATAGAGTATTTGAGAATTCAATAGAGAGTCGAGCTCTGTGAATATATCAACTCTATCGGCGTCAGTAACGTTCGGTGGAGTACCGATCTGAGCGGCCATCAAGGAAGACTGGGTGAAGGTGGAATAACAAACAAGGGGAGTGGTCTGTAGAGATAACGCCCTTCTATGATGACACCCTTCGTTATATAGCATACAATTCCATACCCAAAAAGCTATCCAGTGCTGAAAAGATGATCAACGCCACATCAAGAAAGCATCAAAGGCTGATATTTTATCCTTGGCGCCTTTGAATTCGGCGACTTGATCGCGCAAACTGCACAGGTACTGGTGCGTACGTGAGCCAAGAGAACAACCCCAGCTGGGACATCATTGTCATGGATAGGGAAAGGAGTGTAGGATGACGATCACCCGGCTTGTGAGATCGATGCTATACTGAAGAGAAGTAATAAATAAGGAGCATGTCGGAAGGGCTACAAGAAGATCAGCCTGCTTCTCCACTGATACGTACTTGGTACAGCCTTATCAAACCAAGCACCATTAGCCTTGGGTAAACAATATATAATGTAGAGAACTGAGACTCATAGCACCGGCTTGTCCATGCCAGAGCGTAACTATGCTTGCTTGAAGGATTTGTACAAATATATTCTGTCGGAATAATATACGCTACTGAGCTCTGTGGGTAGGTGAGAGACTTGCAGACACGTGCAGGAGACCATGATAGAGGTAATGCTGATGGAGATTTATGTTCCAGATATAAATCAGTTCTAAGAGAAGAATCCACATGGAGAGAAGAAGAGAGAAGGACCAATAGCGCACTAGGAACTCATTCAGCGGCAACTCCAAACCCTGAAACTCGGTACCCAGCCCGCCCGTCATCGCATATACACGTGCTTTGTTATGGATATCGAGTATCTGTAAACTCGATGCATGAGTCAACACATGCCTCGGTCCTAGCAGTGACTCACATGTATTTTCTCTTACTTTCTTTATTCCTCTTGCTGATACTAGAATATAATAGAACATTGTAGAATATTAATGACTCGAGCCCTTTAGTATATAAATACTGTCTGTAACATTGTAAAAATCAATCAATCAACTCATCTTCAACTCCACTTCCTTGTGTGAACTAAGCATCTGATCGGTTACGCCTAGCGCTTGCTGAACAACTCGTTGGATACGCCAAGCGCTTTCCGACACCAATCCGAAGACTACGCCTAGCGCTTGTCTTTACCTACAACCCGTAATAGCTCCGCGCTTACCGGCTGCTTCCTACAGTAATTGCTTCGCGCTTACTGACCCCTTTACCTCGCAAACCGGACCCCTCAGGTCTCCTCGCGAACCCTTGCCGGAATCCATTCTATTCCCTAACGACATACATCTTTATAACATATCCTACCTCGCTTCAATCATCCCTTCTCGCCCCTCACTCTCACCTTGCGTACCTCTGGTTCCCAGATGAAGCGCGTACTTTATGTTTGAATGCATGGCGAGACGCTTGAGCTCTGGAGGAAGAATATCGACATCTTCCCCTAGAGTCGAATGCGAAGAGCTTGACACCGGCCCTAACAATCTACCTACATATCTGTCGACACATCAATAGGGTGGGATCAGTCATATAAAGGAGCATAGACGTACCAACGGTAGAATCGGGTCGCCTCATCCTCGCGCGAGAGTGAATAGACGCATCGCATTCCGTCATCCTTCATAGGGTGCACGTTGACCTACAGCTCCTCCTTCCCGAGTCGATGCGCGAATTTTGGCTTGTTGAACTAATGTGAGGGGTGACATAGGACGTCGCCAGAAGTTCTTTTCTCGCATACTGAGCCTGATATCGTTAATACCAATATCACGTCAAAAGATCTGATGCGAAAGCTCTGCTATAGTTGGGATCGTGTTGAGGTCCAAGAGATAATGGCTCTTGAAGTTGTCCATGCCTAGTACCCGTTAGGCTGAGAAAAGATTGTTGGGATTTTCAACTTCAAGCATGTGCCAGAAGATTCCCGAACCTTCGGTACCATCACTTTGGCACGTTACTAGGATATAATTAGGTACTTTAGTAGAACATTCTAGATACATTCTGTAGTATTTAAGGAGCTCATCTCGAGTTCTAGTAGCTAACAATTTAGTATTTTCTACTCAGCAAGCCTCCCACTGCAATAGTTACAACAAAGATAGAAGAAGAGAAGGGACGCACCAGTGGACCCATTCGCAGAGCACGAAAAGTAACACACTACTGAATTGAATAATCCACAATGTATGCGCCTGTCGACTATGGTATGATCCTGACTCCAACTATGAATCATTGTCGACACGTAGATCGGAAAAATAACTTGTGATCGTGGAGGTTCTTGAAACTCGACGGTGCAAATATATTGACCTTCATGGAATTCTTAATCGTTGCAGGGTATAGAGTGAGTGGTCGTGATGGACGCTGCAGCGGTAAAAGGTTGAACGGATTTGTTCGGGCCGATCTAATCCTTCAACAACAACCACAATGCGTTTCTTCTCTTCTCTTCTCAACTCTAATCTCAGACGACACGTTCATTTCCTCAGCTAACTCATAATCCAGCCCACGATGTCTCTTATTCTTACTCCACGACCGTCGTTGAAACGCTTCACGCAATGTACATGTATAACCCGGACCTCGATTGCTGTCTTTGCGTCATTTTCTGTACCCGTAGGACGACTGGTGTGAACTACCTTCGCGGCACGAACCAGCAGGTTCCAAGCAGAAATTTCCCTTCCTGAGACTGCGATTGGCAGGAAATTTTTGAGGAAATCCAGGAGAAGAAGCCCGAGTCCGCTCCAGGGCCGTTAGCTTGCTCGTCCTGCAGGCGAGTAGCATCCACTCTTGAATTTTGCTGACCCTATAATCGTTCCACAGGCGCGAACTGCCTCGAATGGTCGCTTGAACTCCATCTGACATGTTACGACGATACCCGGCACCACACATGCACCAAGGACGACGAAGCAAAGAGCAAGGAGATAATAGACTCGTGCCTGTCTAGTCCGTGTTCACCTCTGTCATCGTAATGGATACACGGGTGAGGACTGATCTACGGACGACGCCCTTCGAGGGTATGAACTTGCTCAGAGCTGGGATAAGCAAAAACATGCTTGATCATTGATCGCGGTGCGCCTGTTATCCAACAAAAATGTTTGCTACCAGTCGCACTAACTAGAAACAGACAGAAAATTCCCGTCTTCGGCAATATTGCTTTATATGATCCAAACTGTTTGTACTCAAGTTCGGAGAACTTACCATTTCAAGCTATCAAGATGTTTTCCGACGAATCGACATCAGGCAATGGTCCTGGGGAGGCTTATTTTGGTACACCCGAGAGGCTGTTCCAAGTACTGGATACATGGTGTGCTTATACCGGTACGAAGTGCACCATTTACTGGTGGGGCGGTACTTACTGACTTGCTTATTCTGGCCAATAATAGTGGATTTCGCTGGTTCCAACTTCCGATTGCACGATGTAGTGACTCGTACTGTTGAATTACAGAGGACCGTCTTGATATATAAATTCCAAGACAATTTACACATATATCGCTGTTCACGGGCGCACCTTATAAAGGGTGTCGAAATATGACGCAGCTTTTTTTCATGTGCTTACTTGGCGGACTTGATAGCTTCCGCCTTTGGCCATACAGACATTGGTGCAAAGGAATTGATCATGGCGGATGATCCTGTGCCATTACCCTGTGAAAGGTATCAGAACACTTGCTCACTTGAGTAATAACTACTCACAATTAACCAGTTCGGGAACCCAGGATCAAACGGCAAAGCGCTTTCGAGATAATCAATTTGCTCCTTCGACAGAGTAATGGTGAGTGCTTCAATGTTTTTCTTCAAATGCTCGACTTTGCGACCGCCCAGAATCGGGAAGACATGAGGAGTCTTTTGCAGGTGGTACGCGATAGCAACTATGGTATTCTTCAAATTCATTCAGGGATGAGTGGGGACTGAGCGAACCTGCTTGGATGCTCTTCGCGCCAACTTCATTGGCGACTTTCTCTAAGGCAGCGGACACTTTGATTTCAGCTTGATTGCGCTCCGGTTTACCATCCTGCGTGAACCCTGTTCGCTCGTTTGCGGGATTTTCTCTTCGTGCTTGGTCTTCTGCGTCCGTACGGAGTCTTCCTGCTCCAAGAACTCCCCAAGGGGCGAGGGCGAGACCTGAAAACTATGTGTCAGTGCTATTACTGTACAAACAGATTGCAGACATACGAACCTAGGTCGCGAGCCATAGGGATGATCTCACGTTCGAAAGATCGCTCCGTTAGGTTCCATTGACCTTGGTAGATGCAGAACGGAGTCTTTCCATGGTCAATAGCATACTGATTGGCTTTTGCGACAACCCACGCAGGGGTATCCTACAAGGGTTGATTTTTAACTGGCTGCATAGATCTACAATGTCAAAGGCTTACCGAGATACCCTATGATAGGTATGTGATGAGCACTTCAAATGGTACTTGTGCTGAAAGGAAATCGAAACTCACAAGGTGCAATACCTTGCCAGATATCACGAGATTGTGCAAATTGGTCATCAGCTCTTCGACGCTGGTCTCCCAGTCATAGAAATGAACGTATAATATATCGATGTAGTCAGTACGTAGACGCTTTAGCGAAGCGTTAATAGCCAGGTGCCGGGCTTTGCTTCCATTTCCGAGGTAGTGGACTTTTTGGGATACACTATTATCGTGCTGTTTCCAAGGACCGCTATACTACACAATTATTAAATTCAAATTGATATTTTCCGGGTAATATTGAGAGGCACACCTTGGTAGAAATCACCATTTGGTCCCGATTACCTCGCAGTTCCATCCATTCGCCTATCAGCTCTTCGGAGGTGCCATCCTGACTACAAAGCATAAAGGAAATGGGTACCGCATCTGGTATCCCCACGAACACTCACTAATTAACCGCCGTATCTATAAAGTTACCACCTAATTCGTAGAAGCCGTCCAAAAGCTCAAAACTTGATTCCCTGGTCATTTCTCCCATTCCCTGACCCCATGCAGTCCCAATGGACATTCCGCCCAGTTGGAAAGGCGAGACACGAATGCTCGCTCGTGGAGAGAGGAGCCTGTACTGGCCCAGGGGACTAGGCGCATCGGGAGGCGGTGGGAGAAAAGGAAGGCGTTCCGTGGATGACATGGACTGATAGCAAGGCTACCTTCCTAGACGAGTTTATATGTCCTTCGATTTTGAATTGACCAAAAAGAAATTGTCACCAAGCCCGGTGGACCGAGAAGATAACGGCAGTGCCGGCGATGCATCACGAGATGGCTACACGAAGAAGAACGCCAATTGATGGTTTGACGAAGAATAGAGACCGAAACGTCAACACGGACTCACAAGTACTTACACCATGACCGACCGTTAGACCTCTTAGTGATCTAGATTTCGAGTGTCTGCCAGTGCCATCCGCTTCAATTTCTCTTCCAACAACCTATATTCTGAGTCCCTCAGTCTCCATTTCAATTATCTGAAATTTCAACCCTACGTTTTGCTCAAATACCTCGTCGGGATCAACCTGGGTCCGGGTCAAATGCAGAATTGTTACGATGGCAGGAAGAAACAAAAGGCACATCCCAGTTGCACGGGTGTGGGGTCCACCGGACTCTATCCTGTCTTTCCCAGCAACCCACCCCATGATGTATACCCCCACAGACCTATCGCTTTTTGCTTGTCCTCATCGAAATGAAAAAACCAAGTTTCTTTGATTACTGACGCGGTATCAAGGGTGGCAGAGTGCAATGTGACAAATAAGGAGTGCCCTGAAAGATTGAAGAATCATGTAGGGCTGCCGTGGCTCGTATGATGGTTCCTTTCAGAGCCGTGCACGCGAATATTGGTCGGTGTACTCGATATAAATGTGGACCTGAACTTCAAAGTTCAGAACTAATGTTGATTGCCACCGATTCACTGGATATCACCTGCATAAGACCTATATACATCGTCAGCATGGCATTCGTGTATTTGTATCTCGTTATGCTATTCCTGAGACGCGAAAGATTTGACGTGGCTCGGTTGCCAATACGTCTGCTGTATTATCTGGTTTAAAAAACCATCTTCTATATGCTGTCGAGCCGAATCTGACGCACATCAGTGAAAAGTGGAAATCTTGGGTTTGTTCCAGGTGCTATCGTCCAGCTAACGCACGCTATAACTGCGCATTACGGGCCTAAATAGATTCGAGCTGGTCGAAAAGAGCAGTGTTTGCGTCAATTGTACCGCCCAGTAAGCTTAAACCGTTACCGGACATAGCCTTCAGCCTACGGCATGTGTCTTGGATTTTGCACCCATCTTTTGCATTCCAGTTTTCCGGTGAAAGGATGTGGGCGTGAGATGACCGAAGAGCTAAGGGCCAAGGCAGATCAACCAAAAATTGATGAAAATGCCTGAGATGTTGGTCATGGCATTCTTTAAAAACGATGTAGATTACAGGATTATTTTTGCCACAGAATTGACGAAAACCGATGCTATTGAATGAAGATAAGCCAGTAAAAGACGCAGAAAGCCTCAGTGGTTGCTGGTTGGAGACAGTTGGACGAGCGACAATTGGCTTCTTTCCGGCCCGTCTGTCCGAGCCTGCCCACGTGCGTCAGATTCCTCGACCGTTAACCTACGATTGTAAGAACCTTTATCGGCATGAATGTATACGAGGTGTGATGAACCTGCGATGCAGAACGAAATCTATGACACATTCGTTACCTTCCGTAACCCGCAGGCGATTGCAGCTTTAGCTTAAATAATTATTGAAGATTGAGTAAAGATTCTTATTCGTTTCTACAGCGTGGATTGTATCTAGGTGGGTCTAGTGTCTAAGGCACCGTTGTATTATATAACGATGTGTAAGAATCTGATGCACGATGATCAATGGAATGGTAAAAGTTGGGGCAAATTTTACTTACAGTTACTGAAACGGAAAGAGGAGACAAATGAACGTGAAAATAGCGATAAACAATCTGAAAAGAAATGTCAATATGATGACACCCACAGACACATTTAAACTGACTTGAAGAAATAAAAACGAAAGTAGCTAAGGTCGAGTATCGATGTTTTGCCTAAAGACTGAGTAAGCATCACCATCATTGGGGGGGAAAGAGAAAAGCCGACATTTATGAGCTGCTGAAGGTCGATCCCAGGTCACCGTATTTGATGTTCGAGAAAACGACATGTGAACTGGTGGCCGAAGACTGGACATCAGCTGGTGCGCCAGAGCTTGCTGAGCAAGGTCCACGGGAAACACCAGGGGCGGAGGCTTTAGCATCGGTAGGGTAGTCGCTGTCAAGCCACAACATGTTGGAAGCGTGGTCATCCCAGATACTCATAACCAAAGTCATGCCAGACTCGAAGGCATTACCCATGGCCGCCAATCCACCACGGCTAGCGAAGGTGTTGGTGTCGCCGAAGGCGGTCTTCTGGGCGGCACAGAAGTCGTCTGTGATGGAGTTGTACGAGTCCATGCCATCAATCTTCGTAGCGGAGTTCTGGATGATTTTACCCTTCTGAACGTAAATGCGGCGGATTTCAACGAGATCTCCGGAAGTGGTGTTATCGGAGGTGATGAATTGGGTGACGACGGTGAACTTGGAGCTGGTATCGACGGTTAGACCGGTACCGAGGAAGGTTTTGTCTCCCATGCGGTACGAGTTGAAATCGCAACCAGCCTTGTCACACACTCCGTTGTTCCTCTCGTCACCATCACCGCAATCGGTGCCGGAGCAGCGCTGCTGTCCGGAAATACTGCAAACATGAGGAGTGTAGGCAGCCGCCTTGGAGTTAGCTTCCCAGATGTCCATCTCATTGCAGCACGAGCCGTAGTAGCCGGTTCCGGAGTTGGAGTCATTGTCGGAAGGAGTCCAGTTACGAATGTTGGCCTTTCGGAGAGCGTGAGAAGGGAAAAAGGTACAGAAGTAAGAAAGTACACACCTCTCCGTTGATGAACTTGAGGTCGTGGGGGCACTGGGTGTCGCAGTAACCAGTTCCGTACTTGGCACCAGCCTTGTTCGTGGAATACGCTGACTTTCCACCATCTGCATCCATCTCCACAAAGTACAAAGCTCCGTTGAGGCCGCAAGGGAGAGTCGACATGTCGACGTCAAAGGTGAACTCCTTGTTCTTCAAGTTGAACATCTGGTAGGTGTTCTCGTCGTCGAGGAGGTAGACACGGCTGCCAATGTTGGAGCCAGTGATGAACTTCAAAGTAAGCGCATCATTGTTGGTGGTGATACCATAGGTGCCGGAGTAGTCTGCACCGTCCACGGCGCAGCTCGACGTGCAAGTATCGACATCAGAGCAGATGGAAGTGTCCCACTTGTTGCCAGTGTAGCAATTCGTGTAGCCACTGGTACTGTGGAGCCAGCGCCAGTTGGCATCGAGGACGACTGACTTATGCTGCGTGGTACAGCTACCGCCAGACGTGCACTCTTGAACGGTAAGGGTGGGATGATTTTCTGTGGTGTAGGTGCCAACCTGTTGGCCCCGGACAGAACGAAGGAGAGTGAAAGCGACGAGAGCGGCTACGCTGTACATTTTGGTTGTAGCGAGTGGGATAGATTGGTTCTGAACCTGGGGCAAAAGGCGCGGTTTATATACGGGCCTCGGATCGGAGAATATCTGGAGATATTTCTCACTAAACGTAGCCTGCGAGGGTATCGCCAAGTACACAAGTAACAGAAAAAAGGGCAAAACAAATGCCAATGTCCAGTAGCAACCGGATACTTCTCGGCAGTGTGAGCATGGCCGTTATTTTAATGCTGAACGAGAGCTCGAACACGTTCGACTCCGAGGAGACACCGATGGGTGAAACTCCGCAAACCAGAGAAGGGGGCCCGAAAAATGACGTTCACATTTCTGAGCTTTAAGAACCGCCATCGTGATCGCGCCGAAGAAGTGACAGAAACCACAGAAACGTGGAAATGAACGTCAAAGTCCAAACGGATCAAAATGTATTTCCGGGCCGTCGTACTAGGATTAAGGGATCTGTCCTTGCTCTAAGCCTGTAGCTGGAGGATCAAGAGTCTTTACATCATTGTGGTACCTTTTAGGTCCGTATTCATCAATTTTATCGGAAAAACCTGTGGCATTTTGGTATCAGCCTTACAAACTTGTCAAGTCACCGATACGTAAATTCTCCAACCGACTCAAAAACATGGTTTTAAAGACCTTATACGCGACGTCATGCAGATGGTGTGGTCCCGGTGCACACCCAAGACCATAGTCCATGCGAACTACGCAAACAACACAATAAACCTTGTTTCTTCCATAGTTACCGTGCTTCAAGTACTAGGTTACAGTTCATCCATAGCAGCCTTTACTCCGTCAGCGAAACGACCAATTACTTCCCGAAGCTCTTCCTCATTCAGGATAGCTTCATGACAGCGGGCAGCAACCCCAATCGTGTTCGTTTCCGCATTCAAAGCGATATCAATGTACAACCCATGCTACCAACATCAATCAGAACCAATTCATAGCAGCACAAATACGCATACCTTGGGAAGATGTGAGAGATCCAACGCGTCGATCGACGACCGAAGCCCGAAGGCCTCTTCAGCAGCGTAGTCAGTAGGCACCCCAACCTTAGCAGGAACGATCAGTAAAATTTCCAGGACACAAAAATTTAAACACGCATACAGGGAAAATCCGCAGAAGCGAATCCTGAGAGATCGTCCGGATCTTGCTGCCATGCCAAAGCAGATTGATGAAGATATTAAAAAGTGGTCCATCGTGTTGAACCCACTTGAGAATCTCCGGCAAGGCGCTTTGTTCAAATGCAGCACGCCTTCCGAGATCTACTTGAACTTGACGTGCTACGTCGCCAACCTGACCGGGACCAGCTGCTGGGATACACATAGGCAGAATATTGACACAAGGTCCTGCGAGTCTCTCGAGGGCGTCGAATGAGGCCGCGCGACTGGTGTGGTACACGCCCAACACAGGAGAGTCTTGTCTTGTCAAGCTCTTGACTACACGTCCCCAAACTGCCAACACCAAGGCCTGAAGACCAAGACCAGCTGCTTGACAGCGTGACTGCAACAAGTCCGTCGAACTAATGATTGCAGGGGCCCGCATAAAGACCTGCTTCAGATCTGAGCAAGGGTGCTTAGGCTCCAGAATTGAAGAGCCGTTAATCTTCAACGAGTCCCGCCAAAACGCGGCTTCGGCGACCTTATCTGACATAGTAGAGACGTGCTTGACAAACCCGGTAAAATCTGAAGCACTCTTGCAGTCGAAGCCCTTGTACAAGGCACACAAATCTGCAACCAGAAGAGGGACAGACCAGGCATCTAGTAGCAATAATGTATCAGCAGAAGCTATCACTCTCGAGAACAGTCGCCTCTTACCGTACGTAGCATGATGGAGCACGAGTAACAGAGCGTCTTGGTTTCCCACCCGTACAAGCTTGATACGGCCTGACGGTGTAAACAAAGTCGACGGCCGGCGATATTCTATTTGCACTTGCTCTTTGACGCGTTGCTCGAAATCCCCGTCAAATTCGGCAAAGGCCCAGCTTAGATCGCTCTTTGGAAGGCTCCTTTCAACAACTTGAAGAACATTGGAAGTGGAAATCGCAGCAAATACGGTGCGGAGGATGCCGTGACGTTTCCGAAGAGCATCCCATGCTTGACGTAGTCGGTCAACGTCAAGCCGTTCAGAGGGCTTGTAAACGAACACCGGCTCGTAAAACGTGCCACCGCAGCTGAGCCATGCGCAAAGGTGATAGTGTTGACCCTAAATGAAGACATTAGCTTCAAGTATAGAAGAATTAGCCTTGGTCAAAGCATACAGGAAGAACAGGTAATATTTCCTCGACGTCCTCGTCTCCGAGATTCAGGAGCTCCAATGCCTGCATGCACTCATGTTCTTGTACAACTTCTCTCGCAGACGTCGCCTCATGAGCAGAACTCTGAGATACCTCATAATTCCTACAGATCCCTGCAATTGTCTCACCTGCAAATACGTCAGATACTGCGATGTCAAGTCCCTGACTTCGGCATCTAGATGCGATCTGAATCGCAGCAATGGAGTCTAGTCCGAGGGCATAAAGCGGTGTGTGAAGTCCTATGCGTTCGAGAGGTATTCTAGAGATATTCGAAAAGACATCGCGTAAAAGAGTCTCGTTCTGCGAAAATTCCCGAGTGGGTTCATGCTCATCGGCATTACTTTTAGACGGTGAGGGCACGGTGCTTTCCCGGGAGATAATGACTAGCTCTCTAAGGTTGGGGGGATAGCTCAGAACACTATCCGAAGGGCTAAGGATGATGTTTTCAAGGGTCTCTCGTAGAATCTCAAGGGTGCCTCGGAGTTCGTCATCAGAAAATACTTGAGACTGACACCCTGCTCTAATCTCTAGAATGTCATTTGCGTGAATAATTTCGAGATTCAAAGGATACTAGGAAGAACAAGTTAGCATGGCAGGTTACATAGCCGAGAGGGAAAGACCAACCTCGGCTGGTGACGCGTCGCTTGACAGGCTGTATGGAGCCCACAAATCTGATCGTGATCGGCCTTGTTCTCCAGTGTGTTGCTGGAACACAAACAGGGTGTCGAAGAGCGATTCTCCGGTGGAGGTGTCCGCACGCCACTTTCGTTGTATAAGACGAAGAGGGACATGATGGTGAGGTTCACTCTGTACGTTTGATGCATGCTGCGCTTGAGCGGCCTCGGCATTTGTCCAAGCCAATTCGGATAATGTAAATCGGAATGGAATAGTGCTGCAGTCACATTAACATTAAGGAATTTTCTAGACAAAAAGGAATGGCTCTCACTTGAAAAGCGGACCACTGGCGTGTAATGCATTGTCAAGGTCAATCGCACGACCAGAAACGACTTGTCCAAAAACGACATCCGGGGAACCGGTGATACTAGCCAATGTTTTGCCCCTAAGAAGATGTAAGGCATCTGAAAGACAATTTAGGAAATCACCGACCATGCCAGAAGAGCAACGGCTTGGACAGTCACACCCAATGTTTTAATTGAATTGAGAGCGCCTTCAGGAAGGCTCAGTAGAGTTCGAGCAAGGTGTCCATGTGCCGTAATTTCCTGCTTCTTTGGTAATGGCACACAAGAGAACTTCGATAAACGCCTTCGCCAAAAGTCCGACTCGTCTTTAGAGCTATGCAGGATGAACGGTACAGCTTCGGGGAATTGTGGACGCTTCGACGGTGTAAGTCCGCGGTATACAGCAGCGACATCATCGAAGGTAGAAGGCAGAGAAAGCCCATCATAAAGACTTTTCTATGTAAGTGGGGAAATATAGCACAGAGAAAAAACTCTCACCAATGATGAATTAACGCGATCAGAATTCGGGTATCTGGAGCACATATAAGGTGGAAGGACAGCGGCGGCACCTCAAACGCATGTTCATCCTGAATCGCTTCAGCATCCTTGATTTTCTGACATACTGAGCGTATTTCTGCATTTGAAGAAAGCGAGTACTCCGTCCAACGTATGGGTACATTACTATGCACTGCGGCAACCCAAGCGTGATCGCCTTCCGGACATGCAAGGAACGAGCAACGTAAGATGTCGGTCGATGCAATTATTTGTTCCCATGCAGATTTCAGGCGCTGCGTGGATACTGATGGATGTAGCTCAATCGCATGGTCTCCCGTGTACAGCCTACCGCTCGACGCGACTGTCTGAGTGAGCATTCCTGTTTGCAAAGGCGTTGCAGGAAAAATTGCCGTGATTATGTCATCTTCGGCAAGAAGCCGAATAGAAGGCTCGTATACGCTACGAAGGTGCGCTTGAAGTTCTTTGAAGGCGCTCACAACGGCATCGGCGGACTCGGACACATCCACGGAAGATTTGTTGGCGTAGTTCACAAGTTCTCCTATACAAGGATGGCGCATGATGGAGAATGTAGGAACGTTGAAGCCTTCAGCTCTTAACTGCTGGGCAAGGCGAATGCTAGTGATGGAATCGACTCCGAGGTGAATGAAAGAAAGATCCTTGGTGATGAGAGTCGGATCTACGTTGCAAAGTTCGGCAACTACGTCTCGAACTAGAATTTCTTGAGACGACCAGGTTGAAGGATCATACGAAGCCCGTTTCACTGGCGCATTAGTAGATGGTGATGACAATGTTGGCGTCACAGTTTGGTTAGGATCGGTAACGAGATCGGCTATACGGGTCAACAGAGAAGCGACGGAGGCGCTCAAGCCAAAGCTAGGTGTGTAACCAGCGAGGATAGTGGCAGTGTTTTCGCTTGGGTCAGATTCAAACGCTACAACCAACGGATACTACGATTGAGATGAGTTCGCAGATCATAGGCAACGAACGGAGGGTATAGCTTACGTCAATGGCTGCCTTACTCTCGAGCACTGACCAAAGATTATGGGACGAGGACGGGGATGTTGTCAACCGATTGAAATTGAACAGTGTATCGAAAAGTTGCTCGCCAGAGCCAAGCCACCGTTGTATCAAACGAAGAGGAGTATGCTGATGTTCCATCACAGATGACAGATCGACCTGAACCTGGCGCGCGATATCGGCAAAGATTTGAGTGTCTACAGCACGAACCCGGACGGGCACAGTAGTGATACAGGGAGCTGAAGGGTGTAGAGATCACCGAAGGGTATCACATAGAAATAAGAGACATACCTAGCATGTTATCCACTCCGTCGACAAGTAATGTGCGTCCCGAGAGAACGACACCAAAAACCTTCGATGACTATGAGGAAAGAATAGATTAAGATTGTCCAGACAACATACGGAGTCATTGCTCTTCTGATGCTCTCTTAGCGCAATTCCAAATGCTGATACTGCCAGAACATGGAGACTGATATTCAAAGCGCGTACAGTTTGCTCGAGTACAGACAGCGGTACGTCGAGAACGTATCTTTGATGATGGGATTCAAGGTTGCCATATGTATGAGTGATGGCGGGCTTGGGAGCATTGTCGAGATAATCAGAATAGAATGAGCGAGCCGACTCTTGTGATTGATGCGCAAGATGGCCGATCAAGCGACTAATCGGAGGACGTTGGAGGGTAAAACGCCCTAAGTACCGTTCGTAGATCTCTGACAGGAGCATTGGCAGCGATTCACCTATGTGGAAGACATGTCGTGTTAGTATGCCTTTTTTTCTAAGCCAACAACATACCATCGTAGATTGCATGGTGCATAGTAAGACGAAGAAACGTGGACTCTGCCTTCGACGAATATAATGCAAGCCGAATGGGCGGCTGAGTCCCGAGATTCTGCACTACATCGAGTTCAACGGCATCCATATCTCCGCGAAGAATAACCAGAGGATCCCCGTCATCGGGCACTTCAACAACCGTCCAGACGTTGGAGACGTAGGAAAGAACGACTTGGACCACGTTACTATCATCGACGAAAAAACAGGTTCGCAGGATGTCGTTTGCAGTAATTGTCTCATCAATTGCATTGCGAAGCTGAGACACATCTGCCTCGTCGATACGTAGGATGAAGTGATTGACGTAAACGGGCTGAGCTGAATTGAGCGTATGAGCAACCAGCCCTTCTTGCAATGGTAGACAAGGTTGGACGAGCTGGATGTCAAGATCCGAAAGACGGTCTCGAACCTGTTCCTCCAGACGAGTCCCTATCTCCCATGAGGACACATGATTATTGTCCTCAACAAGCGACCGTGATGATTTAGCAAGCTTGGATACGGACGGCCCAGCGAGAATGATATGCGGAGGAACAAAAAAGCCCGCCGCTTTCATCTGGAAGCTCAAAGAGATGGCACTGAGAGAATCGATTCCTAGTTCCAGTGTCGTAGTGTCGGCATTCATGGCGTCAACAGGAGCTTGTGTAATGCCGCTGATGATGCTGCATATCTCTTTCTCGAGTGCCGTAAGAGGACGGGAGACAGACAACTGTTCACCCGGAGCACCGAGAGTCGCCAAAGGAGAGCGAATGAACACATGCTTCAAGCGTTTATGATCGACCTGCGAAGAGAAAACATTGGCGAGGGGGATAAAGTCCAAGGGTATTATCAAGTCTGGAACCAAATGCGGGGGTAGTCGGTTTCGACAAGTAGAGTGTAGAGCTCGTGCTAGTGCTGCGTCTGTTGTGCAAACATTCGGTAATGATCCCGAAAGTGGGTCGGCGTTCATCGAACGCGATATGAACGTGATAACGCTTGTCTGTAATCCCTCTGGGTGATCAAGTGCCAGCGTGTACACATTCAAACCCTGCTGAGCTAGAGAAGAAACCATCTCAGAAATCTTGGCAAGATCCAGCTTTCGCTCCCGCAGGAATACTTCATCACGACGAAGCAAGTCGACCGACTGTCACAGACAGGTTAAGAACATGATCACGAGAGAAAAACTGCAGCGCACCTCATCAGCTCTGACACGGGCTACGGAGCCTGTTCTAAGGATGGGTCCATAAGGAGTGTTAAGGACGAACCGTCCCGCAGAACCCGGCAGGTAGCCAGGACATATTGACTTTCCAGACAGACACAGCTCCTAGCTCTGATTAGCAGAGGCATTCGGTAGTCTGAGAGTGGACGCACTCCTTCTTCACCCCGAAGTGCGGGTTGCATTGATTCGGCGCGGAGGACGACAGCCGTATAGTTACCAACAATGTTCCCAACATTCCAGTTTGTTGTCGTGGAGCAGTACTTGCCCATAAAGCAGATACCCGCCGTTTCTGAAGGCACAAAACTCAGAGGTGCGTATGATCAGGACCAGGTGACTCACCACTCAATCCGAATGCCTGATCGAGCAGTTAGCATGTACCAAAAACGCGTCAATATACAAGCTTACCGATAGAACAGTTAGATTAGACGATCCAGTCCATTCATCCAAGAGAGGAGAACGAGAGAGATAGCCTTGTAAGGGGGGAAATGAGGACGAAGAAGCATAGAATGTCTAGCTACTAACCAGTCAAGATCGTGCACTGTAGTCTGGGTACATCGCAGGGCCGTGCGCCTTTTCGCTCTAGCCAAGCGGGGAGTAAACTGTGAGGTAAATAAGTTTGGGCATCAGATAAAAAATGTTCACCTACATAGCATGGGTGACACCGGTGTTGTTAAGGACTGTTGGACAGTCGTCTTGTAAAAGACCGCACGAAACACTCGCTATGGTCATCCCCATACGCAATGGCAATAAAAGCTCGAGGAGATGACCATCGCACGCTGACTCAGGTGTCAACAAGCATGAAATTGATAAACACGTTGCCTCCTTACATAGGGGCATCCAGCTCAAGAATTCTCCTATATCGTTGAGCGAATGGTGTCGGTGTAGTTTGTAGGCAAATGCCTCGACGGAAGCAACCAAGTTACTCGAGGAAACAAAACAAGAGCGAGAGGTGCTGAGGTGTCCGTCTCCGAACATTACTATGATAGAAAGTTAAAATGGAGATTATGATCAATAATCACCGTCTACGGACTCACTGCAAACAACTTCGGGGGCCGAATATGCTGGTGCAGATACAGGATAGTGGGAGACTTGTTGCGCGTGTCGCACATCATCGATATCAACAATCCTCGCAGGTTCGATAGAAACGAAGTCCTCTGCACAACTCGCCGTGGTGAAAACCAAAGAGGCACCTCCAGCGCGGAACAATAACCTCTTGCGAAAGGCGGGAATCTCATATCCAATCGGAAGATAAACCTGCCACACAGTTCTAAGGCCAACGAGTTTAAAGTGATAGAACAATGACTTACACAACCGGACTTCAGTATCCTAAGCATTCGAACGTCAATAACATCTTCTTGAGTCTTGAAGTGACAATGAGAACGCACCCGAACTGATAAGCAAACATTGCATGGCACTGGGGCATACACAATGCAATAACACCCGGATATGTGGTTCCCCGACGAATCCAGTGAGCGACGCGGTTGGAGGCCTAGAATGCAATTAATTCAAACTACGGTCGACATTCTTCGACGAACCTCATCGAGTTCTCTGAAAGTCCACGCGGAGTGAGTGCCCTTCTTTGCTTTATAAATAGACACAGCAATTTCATCTGGAGAAGCGAGCGCGCGCTTTGAAAGCCACTGGATAGGCTCAAAGCCGGATGAACTTGAGAAAGTCGGAACTGGGATCGACTTCAACACAGAGAGATGGTGCTCCTTGAGGTCAAGCGATAGATTAGAAAGTGGTTTGTCCAAGGCTTCTAACATAACCGCCAACACCGCACTGAACTGATCTGCTAGTAGTTTCACTTGTTCGGAAGCCCTATTGTTTGATCAGAAGGTCAACACTGGGGATATGCGTGGCACATACATGAAGTCGCTACTTCCTAGTATATTCACAACCACTTTATTGGCCGTGACGGCAACATTAACTGCCAAAGGGTGCTCCACGCCGAGACTCGCGATATCAGTGCATTCAGCCCACAAGCTTGGAACGGTTTGCGAGGGGGCTTCATCTATGGAATATATGACAAAGATTGCCGGAAAGACTGGCTGGCGAACTGGCTTCTGGAGTATTCGACGGACTCGCTGGAGTGAAACAAATCTGTGATTTATACACTGCTCAGATAGGCTGGCAATGGCACTAATGAGACTCCGAGGTGAGGAATCTCCGATGATACTCGCGGCGACTGGAGTGGTAGTTATCAAAGGAGCTATTGCACTCGCCAGTTTGGCATTTCCTACGCGGACAGAGAGCGTCTCTCCAAAGACAACCTTATCTGTTCGAAGGTACGAGGATAGGACATAAGACCACGCAGCTTGCAAGACATGGCTAATGGAGGACTGGACTTCACTTGCCACACGAGCAAGGTCGTTTCCGTCGGGTTCGAAGGAAGCAGAATGAAAGCGAGTCTTGCGGCCGAAATCCTCGTCAGAGGAGAGGTTTGGCCAGAAATTGGCATGCTCGTCTGCGAAAGGGCTTAGAACATCCTGCCAGAAAGCATTAGACAGTTTTGGATCAGTGCTGCCAAACACCAGCGACAGAGCACTCGACAGTTGGAGGCGGGGGATGGGACTGCCTCCTTGATAGGAAGTCTGTACATCGACCAAAAGATACTCAATGGCATCTGCGTCGTACAATGCATGGTGAATGCTTAACATCAACCAAGATTGAGTGTCGTTGTCTGTTTCGAAGATAGTGAGCGACCAAGGTGGTAACTGCGACCCGATTCGTGACACGACAATGCTCCGAGCAACCTGCTCTGCGTCATTATTTACGTTTCGTCTATTGCATCGCTGGCGAGAAGCATGAACGAGCGGTTGTGATAGAAGCGCTTGGACGAACACCCTGACACCAAAAGATTAGCGATACAACCACAAAGAAAGAAGCTGCACCAACGGCAAAGAGGCTGCATCGGCGCCGGCTACGGAATAAGCGGCTGCAGGCAGAAAAACCGTCCTTAGGGCTTCTGTGTGGGTCGCAACGTCCGTCCATGCCTCTAACAGCTTGTCTAAATTGACGGCCTTTCCAAACGAAAAGAGGCGATGAGACCAATACGCAGATTCATGCTTGACCGTTTCACCCAACATGCCTTCTTGCACTGAGAGCTATTCGTAAGTTCCCTGGTCTCATTGATTCGCAGAAAAATCTCACAGGGCGTGCACGGGAGGATGCGTTCCACATCATGAAGAGTACGTTCCACGCATGGTCGCCACAGCGAGTCGAACTCTTCGAACAATGCACATATAGGCACCAAGCTAGGCGATTCGTCCGATTCGCTGGACAGGATCATTCTAGCCAGTTGCTTGGTGCTTGGATAGCGTAGAATATCACTAACAGCGACCGGAAGACCTGCTCCACGGAGGCGCGAGGCCAGTTGAACGGCGCGGATCTGCTACGTTTAGCTGCAAACAAAAGGCAACAATATGGACTTGCCGAATCAATGCCTAGCGCAGAAAAACGAGTGGTCTTGCTGATAGAATCAAGTGGTGTATCTGTCAGATCCGATAGCACGTTCCTGATCTTCTCCTCGCTGTTAGACCAAGCTTTGCCGTCATCGTCGCCCATTGCAACGGCAATGGCTGACTCCCATGCCGAAATATCCATCGAAGCATAATGTTCTCCTAATGCTTTTCTATCTACCTTATTAGATGCAGTATGTGGAATGTGTTGGATCACTATGATAACGCTGGTTATGCGACGTGAGTCAAACACATATCAAATGTCGTAAGATACGTACTTCGGATGCATGAAGACGGGTAAGGACAAGTCTGCATACCTCCTAGCAGCGCAAGCAATCGCGATGGCTTCTTGATTGATGCACACATTTTCGTCGTGGTCAATGGCAGGTGCAGAGATGAAGGTACAGACCACCTTTTGAGGACGACTATTTGATGCGCTTAGCACATGAAGGATTGATGTACGATTCAAACTTACTCGGGTCTAGAAAGTAGCATCGTGGACGCCTCTCGTGCAAGACGATGACAAGAGCCTAACACTGCACTTATTTCGGACAACTCTACTCGGATACCTGGTAGACGTTGAGATACATTCACAACAATCTAAGGGAAACGTACCACCCAGCTTCACCAAGTCGTCATTTCGACCAACAAATTCGCACGTACCATCGTGAAGGAACTACAGCAAAAGTCAACAACGTACGCATTTTTAGTTGCGCAGAGCGTACGCGAACGATATCCCCAGTCAAATAGATCTTCCCGGCGATAGGGTGATTGATGAACTTCTTCGAGGTCATATTAAGCTGATTGTGATATCCGCGAGCATTTTGATGGCCACCCAGAGCTGTAGCAAAGAAAGATCAAGATAAACCGGTTGAAACCGCTAAGCAGAGACAGTAGGTGTACCCAGTTCGCCCACAGCGCCACGAAGTAGAACACGTTCATCCTGTATGGCAAAGCAACTGATAGTTGGGATAGGAAGGCCAATATTCTGAGCCTTGGTAGTCTCATTCGGCTGGAAACGACGATCTGTTCTAGTATTGAAATTTTGAAAGACAACACCTTCAGAACGCCTTACATGTCGCAATTATAGTGGCTTCCGCCGGACCTGAAATAATATTGAAAACAAAAGAAGACATGACCGCGCAGATTGCGTACCGTATGTGTTCAGTGATACTGTTCCCGGTCGAGACCAGGCATCTGCTACACTATCCGGCAACTTCTCTCCGATACTGATTAGACTTTCAAGCGAGTTACAGGCACTCAGTGTGGATTGCGCCATAAACGCCGGAGTCAACTTGATTGCATTATTCGTCAGTTATCAGACATATCCGTAAAAGAAACGGCGTACGAATGCGTGCGTTGCTTGGAAACTATTGACAATGTCGGCAAACTGTCCAACAAGGATGTCTTTGCTAGAAGAACAAAGCGTCCCGCATGACTTTCCCAGAGCGTAGAAAACGTCGAGAATCTTGGTTCATTCAGTTAAGTTTGTAGTGATAATATGGCGTTACCTACTGAGACGTCAAACCTAGGGGACGAATATTAGACATTGGAAGCTGTCGTTGAAATCATTACGCCTACGTGTATGCAGAGAAATTCAAACAACGAACACCAGGAGAATTGAATGGGATCGCTTCTTGCAACACTGTTAGAGCTTGCACCGCCGCTCTGTGTTCAATCGGTACACCCTGAAAAGCCTGAGCCACGAAATCGAGCATTAGAAGAAGTCACGAACCTTCGGCGCTCCGGTGGTACCACTTGTCCAGATCAGATACGCTAAATGGGCTGAGCTAGTGTCGACGGCTGGCACATTTTCAGGCTCGTTAAGTAATCGCACGTCATCAAGGGCTAAAACATCTAGCCCTTCGGGAATACCTGTCCGTAACTCGCGGTATGCCTCCTGATTCAGAACCAGCACGACCGGTCCACCAGCTCGAAGAAACAAGTCTTTCTTCCGTAACTCTGGAGCAGCATAGTCCACCGGGCACCAGCAACCTCCGGCCTAGATAGAGTGTCAGACGAAATGAGACGAGAGCGACCGTGAATCAACAAACTTTAACCACGCCCAGTATAGCGACATAGAGTTCGGGACACTTTTCCATGCACAGAAGAATTGGTGTGTCGTAGAGTCTGCCGTAAGTCTTGACCAGGTGATGCGCTAGCCGATTCGCTCGACGATCAAGCTCACCATAGGTCCAGCGTATATCCCTTTCCGGGTGCAACAAGTCAGGTTTGAACCAAACAGCCAGGGCATCGGGTTGTAACCGAGCATTTTGTTCAAATTCATGATGGATGAGAGTCGAAGGCAACACTGCCTGGAGCGTTGGAACTGGATTGACGGAGGCCTGCAACTCATGTCGAACACCAGATGTAGCATGCAAAAAAGGCAAGTCTGTTGGTCTGTCTAGGATATTCCTGAGGATATCATCGAACTGTTGTAACATGGCCTCGCTTGCTGTGGGAATGAGAACATTGTTCGAACACGTTGCTCGGAGACGAATCAAGTCGCCTTCCTCGGGCCAAATTTCGAGAACGACGGCGAACTAGAATGCTGTCGTCAGTTCACATAGAAATATTTTTTAATTCCAGCTCTACCTCCGTGGTCATGGGCGGATAAGTTGCTGATGTCCATAGTTCGGTTTGAGACGCTCCCTGTCCGAACTGTTGCAAAGCAACTGTAGTATCGTAAATGATACCATTGGCACCGCTTAGAATGGTGGTAGGAGGGTGGCGCTTGATAAGACTATCGACGTTACTTTGTACCAAACGGGACAAGAGGTCGCCTGTAGTAGCCCCCGTAATATTGCGAACGCGCACAGGTACCGCAGTAAACATGGGACCAACAGTGTGCTCAAGAGATTCGGAAGTACGGCCGCCAACGATGCTACCGAAGACGATGTCCTCGGCGTCGGACTCAGAGTAAGCAAGCTGCTCAAACATCAGTGGAATACGAGCAACGGAGAAAATATGCCAACCAAAATGCTAGCCCACGCAGCTTGTACCACGGCCAATGACGTCGCATTGAGCGTTCGAGCCTTACGAGCGAGGTCAGACATGGACGTCGACGACATCACTGTCGATACATGGAACCCCGGTTCCTTGGCGGACTGTCGAAGGCCAGTGAGATCAGGAAAAGAGTCAGGAGTGAAATCTAATTCAACAGTCAGAATATGGACCTTGCTATGTCTTGAGTGGATCACCTTTGAGCTCCTCAACCCAGTAATCGTTGCACGCATCCATATCAGCATTAAGTACATCAATAATGGCGTTCTTGAAATCCTCCCGAGGGACAGCCACGTTGGGATCGTGATATAAAGTAGCGAGTTCCTCAAGCATGAGCGCAAGCGAAGCACCGTCTATGATCCTTTCTGAGTGCATGACTGATTTACAACATGAAAACCTTACCGAAAAGCGCATGGTGAAGCGTCAGCACAAACCTAACGTCAGAGGAGTCATCGTTACGCATCAATGCCACTGTCCATGGGTGACGAAGCGAAAGGTTTCGGGGCGTGCGCTCAACGTAGTCTTCTACCAAAACATCCACATCCTCTCCCAAGTCCTCAATCCAGCGAACGTCGTACTCTTCACCAGAAACCAGCGCAAATGGGCTAATGGCACTGTTATCGACTAAGACAAACGAAGTGCGCAATATTGCATTGCGGCGAACTACGGTTTCCCATGCCTGCTTGAAGCGTTCCAAATCCACTCCCTTTTTGAGGGAATAAACCGAATGATTGATGTACCCGGACTGTCCTTCAGATCGTAGGTATAGTGCAAGTAAACTGGCTTGCATTGGTGTAGCCGGTGTGATCCTGTCCACGTGACTGTGCTCCTGCCGTATAGCGACACCTGCTTCGGCTGCGAACCGTTCCAAAATTTCGATATGCTTGGTAGGAGCATCGGTGATGGTGTCTTGGTCTTGACTCTCCATGATCTTCCGAGCAAGATACATTGGTGTCGGATTTTGAAGCTGATAGAAATTTCTATATTAGCTAACGCGTCAAGAAAAGACATAACACGAACCATATCAAGAATAGTTAAACTTTTGAAACCGGCCTCGCGAGCAAGAGTCAAGAAACGGACACCCCGGAGGGAGTCGATGCCGAGGGAGATAAAACTACTGCTAAGCGAAACGGAGACCTCTTCTAGTTCTGCGGTCTCCGCCACAAGCTTAACAACAGTCTTCAGAATCTCAGGATCCATTTCAGTCCCAGCATCCTCCGTACCCTTATCGTCAGACTGACATTCTGAGAAGAGCGCCGCCACAAGTTTTGCTATAGCTCGACGATCTGCTTTCCCAGCCGTTGACCTGGGTGTTGTTTGTGCAAGAAAATAGGCGATAGGTCGCATATGGGCCGGGAGGCGAGCTTCAGCAGCGCGGCTCACTTCGTTTATAAGACTTTTTTCTTCGGGTGTAATCAGAGCAAGAAGCTGTTCAGCTCCGGAGTCGGACTTGTGAACGACTGCATGTGCTGATTGGACACCAGAGACGGCAGATAAGATAGCCTCAATCTACAAAATAAAGAAAAAAGACCGTTAGTCCCAGCCAAGTAGAACATTATGACAAATAAGTACAGACCTCCCCCAATTCCACACGCCTACCACTAAGCTTGACCTGGCCCATTCCCATACGACTGAGGTATTCGATTCCAGACCACCGACCGTCTTCGTCAATTACAACGCGCGCACGGTCACCTGTGCGATACACGCGTCCAATGCCGTCAATTTCGACAAATGCACGGCTTGTTTGCTCTGGCATATTCAGGTATCTAAAACTCACATATAATTACAAACAAACTGATAGAAAATATGGACATACCCTTTCGCCAACTGAGGACCTCCTAAGCCTAGCTCTCCCGAAAACCCAAGAGGCACAAGTCTGGGTTCGGTGGGATGTAAAATCATCATGGAGGCGGTCGATATAGGCGGCCCAAGGCGTGAGCCAGATTCATTACGCGGGTGAAGACGCAATGTCACATTGATGGCAGCCTCCGTCGGACCCTGAGCAAGGCTAGGTTAGTATGGTATTTTCCCTCGCAATAAGAAGACTGACATAAGCATTACACAGAACATATCCCCGGTCGGGTCTGCTAAAAGCATCGATGACACGCTCGGAAAGGCGTTCACCCATGGTCCAAAGCTCGAACGATGATCCTATGCTTTCAGGACGCAGCATAGCCGCAAAACTTGGGGTAGCCATCATATGAGAGCAGTTGAGCTCTGAAAGAACAGCTTCCGGATTCGTGAGTAGACGTTGCCGGTTAGCAGCGCATATTGTCGTGCCAGAAGAGAAGTTCATAAACGTTTCCATAAGAGACTAAAGGGAATGAGTACAGAACGATAACAGAGAGTAGGAAATCTACCCACCGGGTCAAAGGTTGAAGCAGCGAACTGGAACCAGCGAGTTCCTGGGGGAAGAGCGCGAACTGCCAGATGGGACGAGATTGAACATGCCGCCGCCAAATGGGTAATCTGGACACCTTTGGGTTTTCCCGTCGACCCTGAAGTAAAAAGAACTATAGAAAGATGAGCGAATTATTCCAGGTATTGAGATTTATCACGTACCATATGCTAGGTCCGACTCCCAGGGTGCTTCCCATTCCAGAGGTGCTTCTGCGGGTGCTACAGCAGATGCTACATCCACCCAATGCACGTCCTCAATGGCATCCATCCATTCAGGGCGAGATCCTATCCCAAGAACGACTGGTGCGCGAACGTCCTGCACCAATTCCACTATACGCTCAACTGGTGCGGCATCCAGACCCGGAAGTGGTGAAAACGCGCAACCTGCGCGTAGAACTGATATATATCCGACATAAAGCTCTGGAGAAGGAGGTAGCGCCAATGGAATGATATTCTTCGTGTCGTGAACTAAATGGCGGAGAATTCGAGCAATGTTATAGGACTGCTGGTCAAGTTGGCGGTAAGATATAGCACGACGAGGCGCATTCTGAGCATCCAAGAAATCAACGGCCGTTAAATCCGGATTATCAGCGGCTTTCTGGAGGAATGCACCATGGAGAAGAACTGGCTGCTCATTTGAGAACGGATAGCCCTGCGGCGGGTGATTTACGAGAGAAAGTGAGTCTTCGTTGGTACTGGAAACAGCAATACCACTTTCTTGGGTATACAAGTGCAACAAGCGCCATGCTAGAGAATTCGGAATATATTTTTCAGAGAATCGGAGGACAAGGGACGAAGGTCTGATATGGAGATGGAATAAAACGGGCGCAGCTGCAAAGATCTGCGAAGGCACGTGAGTGTGGGAATTCTCGTCGGCAACAGCGACGGGACCTGCGCGCACCTTGGATTCCGTCGTCGATGACGACGAAGACAGCTGAACCTCGATGGCTTCTAGCCCGGTCGCCTGGGAAGTCCGGTGCATGACCAAATGCTCTGTCGCGTCTTGTTCGTCTCTTCCTTCGGCGATAACACAAGCATCATCTTGAAACCTAAACGCAAACTCGCCGGTCGTCCCTATCAGCGTGCGCACAACGGTAGCGAAGGCAAGAGTATCCGCTGACGCAGAAGCAGAGGCAGAAACATCAAGTATGATGACAGTAAGCGGGTCTTGGACACCACCAGCGATGGAGGGGAAGAAACATGGAATACGAGTTGGAGGAAGTGCGCGTACTGGCTCTTCTGGCGACGAAGAGTCCATCTTTGCTGCCGTATATGATTTCTAGCACGTCCAGGACTGTGAATATACTTGTCTCGGGGGCTTTTTTTTTTACTTCGGTAATTCAAGCATTCGCATCTTATCAGATAATTTTCTGCCTAATCTTGGCCTGCGTCATCGAACCTGGACCTATCTGATCTTATCAGATAGTTTCTGATTCCGGGATTCTCTCCAATATCAATTTTCCGAAGAGATTACGTTCCAGAATACGTTCAGTCTCCATCTGTATGAACACCATGTGGTCGTTCACTTTTAGAGAGCAGTGAACATGCGCTGGAGTCAATTATTGGCCAATGATGTTTGCAATAATCAAGGAAGCATGAATCCTACGTCTCCACTACAATTCATCCGTTGAACATGCCACACGACTCCTAGACGGATGGTCATGCTCTGAGATCCATATGCGGATCAAGCAAGGCTCAATGAAGAGCCAGTTCCATCGGATCCGCCATTTGAGAATTTTGATGACTAACTCCTGTTCGCAGTCGATGACCCGGCGCGGTTGCTAACAACACATGTGCACGAACGCCACCGGACCTGACTACCGCGCGACTCCACCTATACCCTTGTCCAACCAACAAATAATGAAAACTGTATATGGTTTCTTTGCGTCTTCTCATTTTACGGCCCATAATTACGAAAAATAGCCTTGCTGAAGTGACATTATAGCCGGCACCCTGATGCAAATCTGGCAGGGAAGAGCAAATCGTCACCATCTTGTTGCTCGTAATTCTCATAATTGTGGAGAATGTCACAATCGACCCCGAGTGCGCAACCTATGCCTACCCAGGCGCATAACAGACGCGGAGTGACGGTGACCTTCGGATGGTTTTTCAGAGAAACACGTCGGCCCTGGGGAAATATCGCCGTAAGGACCCCATGGTTCATCCATTTTCCAGCTGAATTGACAGAAAGAGTCATAAAGCCGACCAAACCGATTCT
Source organism: Desarmillaria ectypa (assembly GCA_030407005.1). NCBI lineage: Eukaryota > Fungi > Basidiomycota > Agaricomycetes > Agaricales > Physalacriaceae > Desarmillaria > Desarmillaria ectypa. Next base: position 3,726,119 of record JAUDYN010000003.1, on the reverse strand, counting down.
TTAGGTCCATATGATTCCTGTTTTTGACCGTGCAGCTCTGGAAGCACGAGACTCCTCCGCAAGGTGCTAACGTGCCTCAGCCGTCCCGGCCTCTAGGCAATCTCAAAAATTCTATGGCGCTCGATGAGGGATAAACGATTCGTAGATGCTCTCCGTGACCTAGATTATTGTTTTAAAAAATCATACGGCGCAAGGATAGCAGTTAGGTTCGAGGCTTCGGAGTTTTCGGACGTACAAAGAGCGGCCGGAACCGCAGATACGGTATAGAAAAGTCGGCAAACGCGATGTAAGATGATGCGCTGTAACATGAAATCTTCTTCCACAGTTCCGTATAATCGACGTGCTAACTTTTCGGCCGAAGCGTTCCGCCATCTGGAGATTCGGATGACTCTTATAACTCCCCTATCCGTTTTTCCATCGTATAGTAGGGCCCACTCCAACTAAGCATTCTCGGAGGAGTCATGAACAAGTCAATAGTCGGCGACTAGTCCTCTTGAAATCCTCAACAGCCGCTATGTGAATCGCATGCGATTGGGACGAGCTGTTGAACAAGTATACGGCAAAAAATGGTGAGCGCGATCCTTCGCGGTTCTTTATCTTGATACTGGATTATCATGCTGTCTCCGTTTCAGGGAACTGCGAGACTGACTCAGACGAAAGGTCAAATTAATTTCATGAAATACACATAGCAGTTGCGTTGAACCTAGCCATTACTTGCGTTTCGAGTTCATCCAGAAACGGAACCACCGTACGATGGCGTCAGCACTCTCCTCTTTGACCCATCCTTTTTATTCATAAGAACATACGAAGGCTGAAAGGGAATACTACGCACTTTGATATGGGTCAGACATGTCTCCACGGAGAGCAAATCCATGCTCTACTCCGGAAAACAAGTGAACATGATAAGGTGTTTGCTTCTCCTTGAGGATGTCCTCTGCCCTGTGTCGCGACTTGGCAGGAAAGGTATGGTCCACCTCGGAACAAGATAACAGAAGAGGTTCTACGAACGTTCGACGTAAGATTCTGTATCGTAGTAAGCCAGGAGACAAGAGACTCACTAGCGCATGCGAAGAAATGGCTTTCCCTGAGAAAAGCAGGATGTGCAAAAGCTCCGGCACCTTTCAATAGAAGATATCAGGGATTTCCCTTTGAAACTTTAGCAAACGAACAGAATAGTGACCCCTCTAGAAGCATGTCCATGACATATGGGGCCCCGAAGCAATAGCCAACAGCTGCATATTTCGTATCGGGACCACCTGCAAACATGAGTGCGCACCCTTCTTGATACTCAAGGAATTGAAATCGTACCGAACTGTTCAACTACCGCATCGATCCACTTGGGTACGTTGCTATCAGCAAACGCCATATGTTTTTGCTTCCATGCTTCGTAATCAAAGGTCGGATTGGTGGTGCGGTCATGACGATTTTTACGGTGTCTTTGTATGGAGTCCTATCCAGACACATTATTACAGTACAACAGGAAGAGGCTATCATCCTTACCCCCTTGAAGTAGTCCAAAGCGAGAACGGTAAAACCTACGTTTTGATGATTTGTCAGCCCATGCGCCGTTATCGAACCGCCAACTGACCCTGACTGGCAAAGTAGTCGGCCAAAAGCTGCCCATTCACGAATATGTCAATTCCCCATACGTCTGGAAAATACAAGATGATCTGGTTTGTATTTCTCTCGTGTACTGGCTTCAAGATGTAGGTTTCGATATCCACAATTCGTGCCCATTTGCCTCGGGGTGTTCCTTCATGAGGGAAACAATCTAAACAACAATCAGCTGGAGGACTGGCAAGAACGGGGTCAGGCATAACATGGGAAGCAGTTCAGTCCCTATCCAGTGGTGCATCTTATCTCTCATTTCCATGGTTCTGCGGTCCGGTTTACTTCTTTCTGTGGATCACTTCCGGTTGTCGCGAGATCCTTCTTCCCTGTAAAGCGTCCCGTGGGGTCTGCTGAGGTGTTTTTATTCTCTGACATCAACTCAAATACCTCTCAACCGGTCTTGTGATATTCTCGTGTGCCTAAAGCTGGATATAAATGAACTAGACGTGGACGTGGTCTCTAATACACCATGGCTAAAGCTACGACGCTCCGACGCTCGACATCTATGGTCACAGAATCGTCTTACTCCACCGATATCGACAAAGAGAAGGGTGAAGTCCGCCGTGTTGATATTCCCGAACCTATCGAAGAAATTGACGAGACAAACAACGTCGGATATGCCACCTACAAGGAAGGCCTCGATCATAACGAGATCACGCCTTCGCAGAATAGGTCCATTCGATGGAAAATAGACCTCATTATTCTCCCGATATTCTTGATAACTCAAACCCTGCAGTTTTTGGATGTACGATCACTCTGGCTCTTGTGTACGTATATGGCTGATACTTCGATATTTGGCTTTTCAGAAAACCGCGCTCAATTATGCCAATCTCTTTGGCTTTCAGATGGATTTAAATCTTCACGGAGATCAATTCAAGTGCGTGTAACGATGTCCTTTAGTGCATAGTCTCACTGTCATTCGAATGCAGTTGGCTCGGAAGCATGTGTGTAATAATCTTTGCTCGTTTCAATTTGTCTTTCAAGTTTTGCAGGGTATACTTTGGCTATGCGATAGCACAGTAAGTTTTCTTGCATCTCACATCGGTATTTGCGAGCTCATCTCATCTGTCAGATATCCGGCACAGGTTCTCATCGGAAAATACCCCGCCCAACGAGTTCTGTCATGCGCAGTCTTTATCTGGGGTCTATGTGTTCTTACTAGTAAGATCAAATTTATGATGAATCCGGTATCTGACTTCTTGCACAGTGGTGTGGTGCACGAACTTCAGAACTGCCATGGTAAATCGGTTTTTCTTGGGCATATTTGAGGCATTCGTATCGCCTTGCTTGACTCTAATGACGTATGGGACTTTCCTGATTTATTTCTGACGCTCATTCATGTCTTTGAAAGCGGATGGTGGTATACGAGAGTAAGGATCTGCTTCGAGGTAATTCATGTGCTGATAATTACCAGCAAGAGCTTCCTCTCCGTCAATTCATCTGTATGTCTCCTTTTTGTTGACGTTTGTGTTCCCTACTCATTGTCCTTCAGGGTATTCTGGTCTTGGTGAGTCAATCCTTCAATTTAATATTCTCACCAATATCTTTATTCGAATTCAAGGTTGGGGTGGTTTGATCGGAAGCTAGTGAGTTTTTAAAACGGACGATTTCTGCTAACGACCTAAATATGGTTCAGCGTATCTAGTGTGTACCATTCCAGTCCATGCATCGTTGCTGAAAGTCATACATTTCCAGCGGGAGTCTCTGCAATTAGTGACAGTCATGCTGGTCCAGAGAAGTGGCAGTATATGTAGGCATCCTCGAGCTCATATCAGAATTTCCTCACACCTCTGTAGTTTCTATATCCTAGGTTCTGTGACTATGTCATGGGCTATCGCTGTTTTCTTTTTGCTTCCTGACTCGCCGGTATGTTATCATCTGACAATCAGAGCATTTGTCATTCGAGGTTTAGGCATTTGCGCATTTCTTCAGTCCCGAGCATCGCGTCCTGGCCGTACAGCGCGTCGCCGGCAATCAACTTGGTATCAAGAACCGCAAGTTCAAGAAAGAACACATATTGGCCTCTGTTACAGACCCGAAAACCATTATTCTCTTTATCTCTGTATTCGCTGCTGCTATACCGAATGGTGTTGTCAGGTAATGACTATTTATTTCTGCACGGGTTACATCGGCTGAAGGTCTTCACATCCAGCAACTTTTCGTCGATTATCATGTGAGTATATGCCTATGAACAAAGTGGTCCTGCTAACACGTCTTCTATAGCAAGGACATGGGGTTTTCCAGTATGTATGCCTTTTATCGTTACGGATGCTCTTCACTTGTGATCTTCAGCGACGAAGACAACTGTGCTCAAAAGGTAGGCAGCTTATGGTACGTCCGAATATCCCATTATAGTAACCTTTTCCTAGTGTTGGCGATATGGTACAAATTGCGGCTCTCATCGTTGGAGGTGTGATTACCTTGAACGTTCGCAACTGTAGGAGGTCGTCCAAGTGGATGATTGGTTAGTGATTAACCTGTTTTGCAGCGCGTCTCATGGCTGCCACGGCTGCCAACATTATTTGCGTAGTATCGGCTGCTTGCATGGCATACTTGCCCCGTGAACATGTGTGGCAACGCTTAGTATCATTTTGGCTAGTCAATTGTCAGTCCGTTGGATTCGTGAGTGTCATAAACACTGGCGAATATATAAATACTGACGGCTTCTGTAGTCTGTCGGCCTGGTTATGGTGTCGTCTAATATGGGTGGATACACGCATCGGGTAAGCAGTGGTGAGTAAAGGGACACTGTATGCTCATAACGCGACCGCTCAGACTTTGGCCTCCGCCACTATCTTGTAAGGACTTCCTGAGATCGCTATGTCTTTCCCTAAAGATAAATAACATAGCACTGCGTATTGTTTTGGAAACGTCGCGGGACCATTTGTTGTGTCAGACTTGTATTTCACTCTTCGCGGTATATACACTTACTCTGGTTTTCATTCAGCAAACAATCTGAGGCGCCATTCTACGTGAGCCACTCAGTTATCTCCAAGAAATATGCTTACTCTGAGTCGTATCAGCCATCTGCTACCGCTGGACTATTAGCCGGTTACTCGGTAAATATTATTCCTTTACTTCGCAGGGCTGGGGGTTTAACCGTCCTAGATCAAACTTGTATGCCAAATCACGCTGTTCATTTAGTGAGTCTGTTCGCTTTTTGTGTGTCTTTTCTTGTCCTAATCACGATTAATATAGCATGCTCGTGTTCAACAAGCACCATGATCGCGTCTACGGCCCTCCAGATATTGCGAAGTCGAAGGAAGCGGGGATGCAGGACAAGACGGAATGGGAGAATACGGTATGCCTAAACATCTTCACACCCTGCCATCTTCATTCTCATGTCTCCACATCAAGGAATTCCGATATGTCCTCTAATGATTGCGATGTCTGTTGTCCAATAGAAATGTATGAACGCCAGCGCCAATAAGATGGTCTGGTCGTAAAGCCACTGTTCTTAACTATTACAAAAAGCATGCATGCTAAAGATAAGAAACGGTCCGAGATGAAGGAATGTCGTGCTCCTGTGATTCCTCCAACAACTTCTGGCTTTCTGATGGCAGTAACCAGAGAATAAACAGTGCGCTCCATCAATTAGTCCTACCCTTTTATTCCCCATATCCGATCCCATGACCTGGATCTAGCTGGCGAACTCTCACATAACTATCTCTGTTATTAAGTACACTCTGGCATTTCCCTTTCCATCCTACCATCATGGCCGACGAACAACCCTCCAAACCTCCGCTTGCTTTCCAGCTTCATGGTGATGTATGCACTCATTCGACTCCTAGCTTTTGTCCAAATCTCACCACAGCAAGTTCTAGGTCGCGATTGTTACTGGGGCCGGTTCCCGAATGCCAGGCAAACAGAATTACTGGCATCTTGAAATAAGCGACACTCACACGACGTCTAGGTGAAATAGGTAATGGACGCGCTACGGCCATTCTCCTTGCGCGACAAGGCGCCAAGGTCGCTCTACTTGACTTGAATACCGGATGGGTAGAGGAAACGAAACGAATGATTACAGCAGAAGGCGGCATATCGGAGGTGGTCGAATGCGATGTGACGAATGAAGAATCGTGTAAAACTGCCGTGGCTCGCACGGTGGCTCTTTTCGGAGCCGTACATATATTGGTAAATATTGGTGAGTAAATTCAATATGTTGAATGCGGGACTGCAGCTGAAGCGATAAAGTGGGTGTTGGGGGCCCGCATGGAACTGTTGTGGACGTCGATCTGGAGGCTTGGGACAGGGACTTCAGAACCAACGTGGGTTGCTACCAATCTATCCAACATCTGCATGAGTTCGATGTGACATCCATATAGGTTACCAGCATGGTGCTTATGTCTCGCTATGCTATTCCTGAGATGCGAAAGGTCGGACGCGGCTCGATTGTGAATATGTCTTCCGTATCTGGCTGTAAAGCAATTATTCTATCTGTCATGGGACAGGGTCTGATACAGTTTCTCACCCACATTAGTGAAGGGTGGAAATCCTGGAGTTCTTTATCCCACATCTAAAGGCGCCATCATCCAGCTGACGCGTGCTATGGCTGCACACCACGGACCCGAGCTGATTCGGTGAGCGAACTTAACCTGAATAAGGTTACCAGGCTTAAGAACAATGTTAGCGTTAACTGCGTCGCCCCGGTAAGCCATTCAAGTTCTAAGTACAAAGTGCCATTACTTAGTATACCTTTCTCAGGGCATGGTCTTCACGCCTATGGTACGTGTTCCGAACCCTACGTATGCCTGATTTCACGTTCTATGGTAAAAAGGTTCGTGGACGTGGAATGACCGAAGAGGTGCGGAAGGCACGCATCAATCAAAATCTCATGAAAATTGAAGGAAACGCCTGGGATGTTGGTTATGCCATCCTCTATTTGGCTAGCAGAGAAGCAAGGTGGATTACGGGAGTAGTTTTGCCAGTGGACGCAGGTACCACGGCAGGGACGGCAAATCGTCCTGCACTGGAGGAAGATAAGCCAGGGAAAGATGCAGAAGGAAAGTCTTCGTAAGTGGCTGCTGCCAGGACGAATCGGAGTTATTCGGACCCGGACCCTATTCGGAGCCAACGTGCGTCGGATGTCCGGACCGTATCTAGATACCGATGTCCACCGAAATAAACAAGCCGATTGGCGTGATTTTTTTTCATCCCTTCGACCGATTTTTGTCCAATCACTGTCGTTTGTGTCACACGCCTAGGACCTCTGCGCGTCTGAAATACCCAGTACATGCTAGAAAAGGCGCATTGATATGGGCTACCTTCCACAACAGTCGCTTGAAAACCTGAAAAAATACACGTACAGAGGTGTAGACAAGTTGGTGTTCTGGTCCATCATCCATCTGAAGCTATATTGACTGCTGGTATAGGTCCTTGGTTTCTCGATATGTCTTGAACCCGTTCTGGAATTGGTTCGTCACGCTGTGGCCTATGACCGTTGCACCAAACACGGTCAGTAATTTTTAATTGCATGACTATTTAAATATCACGGCTATTATAGATCACGCTTTCTGGACTATGCATAGTCTTCATGAACTTTTTAACGATGCTATATTACGATCCTGCTTATTTAACGGAAAAGGGTGGTGCTACTGCTCTGCCATCCTGGATATATTTTACGCAAGTGTTATTTCCTTCCCAGCGCTTCGTCTGACTGTCATTCCAGGTGGGGAATAGGTCTCTTTCTTTACCAGAGCTTTGATGCTATTGACGGGTACGTCTTGTTTTTCGGATCGTAATCAAACTCAATATCGGGCCAGAAAACAAGCACGAAGAACCGGAATGGCGGGTCCACTGGGGGAAATGTTTGATCATGGTGCGCATCGACTTGCATCTGTTCCGACTGATTCTCATTTTCCCCATAGGATGTGATGCTCTCAATACGACGGTAAGATCGTAAACCGTCGCCTTTGCCCCTTTTTGAAGTTGTTGCCAGTTGGAAGTCATCATTTGCGCCCAGGCCATGAATCTGGGACGTTCGTGGTGGACTGTCGCGTCCCAAGTTGCAACCCTGGCTAACTTCTATTTGACTACGTGGGAAGAGTATCATACTGGTAAATGCATGTTGCTCGTTACTCAAATTCATCTGATTCGCGTCAGGTCAACTTTTCCTTGGCGTTTTTTCTGGTCCGGTTGAAGGCATCTTGATGATTGTTACCATTTACATCATAACAGGCTGTTTTGGTAAGTCTATACCTGCTGGACGATCGCAGCTCTCATACTTCATCGCAGGACCGTCGTTCTGGGACAAGGGCATTCTAACACTTTTGCATCTTGAGCACCTTCCGCTGTTTTCCAAGATACCCAATGTTGGACTCAACGAAACGTTTATGGTGTTCGCTGCCTTTGGCCTGGCGTTCAATATTATTTCTAGGTATGTTGTTCGTTTCTGCATTTATTGGATCTGACGCGGTCTAGTTATCTCAATGTTCGACGGGCGATGAAGGCAACCGGGAAGTCCACTCTTCGGCCGTTACTGTTTCTATTGCCATACCCCATTGCTGCTGCTATTCAAATAGTCTGGCTATCATTTCCTGCATACCACAGTTCCGCCATTATCAACTCGAGTCTGTTTGTACCGTTCTTGTGTGCTTGGGGTCTTCAGTTCGCCCATCAAGTAGGGCGAATGATCCTGGCTCATGTCACGATCACACCATTCCCCGTCTGGGATTGGATGTGGATATGGAGTATTATCGGGGCCATAGATGCGAACCTGCCTCGACTCTTCGGAAGGTACCACCACTCACTGCTATTTAATCTTATATTTTCATTCCGTCTTTGACACTTCAACAGGCCACCTATTATCCAGTCTTCGCATGGAAGTACGGCTTGGTTTGTATACGGAACGTTGGCGATATCGCTGTTTGCCTACGCACGTTTCTGTACGCTGGTCATCAACGACATCACGAACTACATGGGTATTGCTTGTTTCACCGTGCGCAGGAAGGACGCTGCAGGGATCTGGAGAGATGCTACCAAAGAAAAGAAGGTGTGAGATTCATATATTGCTCTGATGGTGGGTCTCTTTCGACCCATCACCGTCTGCAATACTGATGGCCCCCTCTGGCAGTATCTTTTAGGTCTCTTGTATTAACAAACACGATTGCATCACGTACAACATCTGAATAGATAGACTAGATCATAGAGGTGCTGACATTCAAGTATCTGACCTGTTGCCGTAGTTGTTTGGAATGTCCTGAGTTGGTGGTTAGTACTGTATCGAGCACTTATGATGTCAAGAAATGTCTGAATTTGATTTACGCCATCTCTTGTGACTGTGACATATCGCGTGCTGCGTGACATCGACGCGTCGCAAATCAACCAACTAGACGGCAACCACATCGAAGGTACAATGCCTCCCCGACGCTCATCTCGCACCCGAGCATCTGTAGAGCCTTCCATAAAGACCGAGCCAGCACCATTGAAACGCAAGAGACCCACTGAAATCATTAATGTAGACGCCGAGGAAAAGGAGAACCAATCATCCAGATCTCGCAGGAGCACATCGGCGCGCCCATCCACCAAGTCTCGTCCTTCCGTTCGTACCAGAAGCTCTCTTCAGGAGGTTCCAGAAACGGACGATGAAGGGAACGGTTCCGATACGCCACCGGTAAAGAAGGCCAGGTCGTCACTGGAGCATTCATCGGGAGAGGAGAGTGAAGAGGAGCAGCCGAAACGTAAAGGCAGGGGTGGTGCTAGGTTGGCGAAGAAAAATGACAACATGAAGACGGAAGTCGACGGACGTGCTCAACCGACTCGTAGGATGACTCGAGGCTCCAGTGCCAAGCCGCCGTCTCGCGTGCCTACGAAAGTTTCACGCTCCCGAGCATCCGAGTCGGTTGCTGCCGATAGCGAAGAAGAAGAAGTGAAGTCTGTCATCAAATCAGCCACGAAATCTACCAAGCCAGCGTCGCGCCAATCTCGTCGTGCCACCCATGTTCACGAAGAACATGATGACGAACGCGCAATGAGCTCACCCGCCGAAGACGCTCCTGAAGGTCATAGCCGGAAGTCATCAGGTAACGTATCGTCCTCTCGCTCTCGGCGCTCCTCAAAACCTACGGTCGAAAACATAGCAGAGGAAGAAGAGGAAGAAGAGGCCGTGAAGCCTGTGCGAGTCCGCTCCCCCACCCCGCCTCAGCAGACTGAGGTCGAAGACGATATAGCTGAGAAGCCATCATCGTCTCGTGCTCCAAGCCTGCGTGTGGAGGCGAGGACTATTGAGGCAGAAGGATCTCTTTTGGACCAGATCTCCAGAGCACCTCCTACTTCCCAGGCACCAGCAACACAACTGGAAGAACCCCAAGGTCCTCAGAGACGTCTCGTCATTCACAAAATGGCTTTGGTGAATTTCAAGAGCTACGCTGGCCGGCAGGAAATCGGACCCTTTCATAAAGTTCATTTCAGTTTCGTGCACTCTTTTTTCAGGTCTAACACCTTCTTGTAGTCTTTCTCTTCGATTGTGGGCCCCAATGGTTCCGGAAAATCTAACACTATCGATGCCCTGCTTTTCGTTTTTGGATATCGTGCAACGAAAATGAGGCAAGGGAAACTTTCTGAGCTTATTCATAACTCGGATCGGTATCCAGATTTAGATGAATGTAGTGTTGAAGTTCATTTCCGCGATATCATAGATCTAGTATGTGAACCTTTCCGAGGAGAAAGATCCACCTAATGATTCGCATAGCCCGGCCCCGACGACTATGAAGTTATACCTGATACCGACCTTGTCGTTAGTCGTCAGGCATTCAAGACGAACAACAGCGTTTACAAGATCAATGGACGAGCGAGTAACTTCAAAGAGGTGCAGTCTTTGCTCAAAGGCCGCGGTATAGACCTCGACCATAATCGATTCCTGATTCTTCAGGTTTGTTCTCCGTGATAATAAGTGACTGCGTAACTGACGTTTCTTATCGATAGGGTGAGGTCGAGTCGATTGCCCAGATGAAGCCCAAGGGCACAGAGCACGAAGAGGGACTTCTCGAGTATCTCGAGGATATCATAGGCACTTCTAGATATAAGGAAGGTATAGATGACGCTCTTCAAAAGGTCGATGACCTGCAAGAGAAGCGATCAGACAAGATGAATCGCCTTCGGATTGTTGAGAAAGAGAAGAACTCCTTGGATGAGAACCGAAAGGAGGCCATAGCTTGGAAGAAACTCATGAACGAGCATATCAGGGCGCAATCGAGGTTGTGGCAATGGTATCTCGCCCAGGCTTTTGGCAAGGAAGGGGCTCTGCGCGCCGAGATGGTGAGCGTTTTGATCGACGTATTATGACATCTGAACTTGCTGAACGCGCTCTAGGACAAATGCGACGCGGCCGTACTTGCAGAAAGTGAACGCAATGCCAACGATCGTAAGCATCTGGAACAACTTCAGACCCACTACAAGAAACGTGAGGCAGCGTACGCAGTAGGTTATTTTGGCCGGCTGGTCTTAATCTGCTTCTCACATCCTTGAAGGAAGTCCAAAATGCGGCTACCGCTGCAAATCAGGATCTGCAGGACCACGAAAAACGCGAAATCGGCCTTAAGGAACGTAGTAAGCATGCAAGTACCAAGCTGAAGAAGGTGACGAAGACCATCACAGAGGTGCGTAGTATTCCTTCCTATTACTCTTAACTCCTAAGAAATTGCTCTAGGAAACAGCCGCCAAGACCGTCGCGAGTCGTGCTATCGAGGAGAATACCCAAAAGATGAAGAAGGAGAAGAGCAACGTGGAGAAGTATGAAGCGTCATTGCTCGAGGAGGAGAAGGTTCTTGAAAACATTACCGAAGGCCTTAAAGGTGTGCTTTTTTTTCGTAGTTCTTCCTCCCCTCATTTCTGATATCCGTGATTACTAGACAAGACTCAGGTCTTCCATGATCAGATTGAGGCTAAGCAGAAGGAACTCCAACCTTGGACGACCAAACTTAATACTAAACAAGCCGAAATCGACGTTGCAATGAGCGAGCGGGACGCCCTTGTCCAGAAGGCGGAACGTATCAAAGATCTAAGCAAAGATGCAGAAGAATCCTTGGTGGAATTGCGCACTGACCAAACTGCGAAGGTATAATCGCACTTTATTCTAGACCTTCCATGATCTTATTTCCTTCCAAACAGGTTCAAGAGCAAGGACAGTTGCGCCAACGTAAGGCTCAGGCTCAGAATGAGCTTCGAGCTGCAGAAAAACGTTATCAGGTATGTTGACCCTGTGCTACGAATGATGTCATCTAACTATCTTAGGATGCGCAAGCTAATATTCAGTCTTGCCGAGCCAAGGCAGTGTCTACCCGTCAGAAGGTTGACGAAGCCAGGTCATCGCAAGCTGAAAGTCGGACTCAGAATCGAGTACTTGAGTGTCTGACCCGATTCTCGGAGCAAGGACGCGTTCAGGGCTTCCATGTAAGATATAATGTCTCTTTCCCTCATGTGTCCTTATTCACTGTAATATCGTAGGGTCGGCTAGGAAATCTTGGCAAGATCGCAGACGACAAGTACGACGTTGCTGTCACCACCGCCTGTGGCAACTTGAACTACATGGTTGTCGACAAAGTTGAGCAAGGCCAAGCCTGTATCGAACACCTGCGGTCGCAAAATGCAGGTCGTACTTCGATATTGGTGCTAGAGAAACTTGGCAAGCTTGACATGAGCAAAAAGCCAACACCCGAGGGTGTGCCGAGGTTATTTGACCTCATCACTCCTAAGGACCCGAAATTTGCACCCGCTTTTTACAAGGGCATAGGCGAGACACTCGTAGCCAAGGATATGGAACAGGCCAACCGCATCGCCTTCGGTAGCAGACGATACCGCGTGGTTACTCTGTCTGGTCAGCTCATAGATATGAGTGGTACTATGGGAGGAGGTGGCCAACCAGCCCGGGGCGGCATGAGCTCCAAATTCGCTGCCGAAGCAGTCCGCCCGGAGGTCCTCAAAAATTACGAACGTGAAAGCGAGGAAGCGAGGAAGGAGCTGGAGCTTTCCACCCAAGAAAGCCGTGAAGCAGAGACTGAACGCGATCGTCTGCTGAAGGTTGGACCGGAAATTGATTTATCTTTTGAGAAGTTGGGTATGGATATTGAAAATGGGAAGAAACGTATAGCTGATGCTGAGAAACGTGTTCGTGAGCTGAAGTGCGTATGGTTTCTGAGCCGAGTGGATATTATGTTGACAAATCGTCTTTTCCAAGGGCCCAGAGCAAACCAGATGATGGTGACGTGACTCGCATCGCTAAACTTGAGAAGGACATCGCTACCTACACCGCTGATCTCAAAAAGTTGCAAGAGCGGTCTAGCAAAATCGAAGCTGCTATCAAAGAGCTCGAAAAGAAAATTCTCGAGATAGGAGGAGCGAAACTTCTCGCGCAGCGCTCCAAGGTTGACGGCATCAAGCTTCACCTCGGTCTGGCCAACGATGAGATCACCAAAGCCGAGGTTGCCAAGAAGAAAGCGCAGAATGATGTTGCTAGACTCACAGCATCGCTCGATACCAACCTCGTTTCACAGAAAGAGGTCGAGGAAGAGTTGGAGAAATTGGAGGCAGAGCTCGAGGAAGTAAGGGCGTATGTGGCTAACTTGAGTGCCAAGGTTGCAAAGGCTAAGGAAGCTGAAGACACCATGGCAGAAGACCTTCAGAAACTCAAAGAGGAGCTGGATGAGACGCTTGAGTTGGTCCAGGGCTTTATCCAACGAGAGGTATAATATCTGTCTCATCAGGGTCCCTAGTTGGCGCTGAAAGAACATTTCCTTTTGCAGGCTGAACTGCAGCACAAGGCCCAAATTGCGAAAGAAGCCTTCCAAGAGAATGAAAGTGTGATCATTCATTGGCAAGAGAAGCATGACGAACTCCAGCTGGAAGAAATCGAGTTCGTTGTTCATCATTTCTTATCACGATGGATTCTTACGGTTGCTCTAGTGATGATGACGATGACGATGACGATGATGACGAAAACGAAGAAGGCGATAGCAAAGCTGACGGGAGTCGTGAAGGCTCTCATCAGCCGACCTGTCGCCGTAGCCGCAGTCACAGTGTTAAACCTGATCCTGAAGGCGGTGATGATGGTGACGAGGATCCCAGGACCCAGCTTCACATCTATAGCAACGAGGAGCTGTGCCAATTCCGCAAGCGAGATATGGTCGCTGATATCCAGCTGCTTGAGGGTTAGTACGATGAAATGCATCCGGATATATGCTGACCAATGTTCACTGTAGAGAAACTCTCGAAGCCCCAGCCCAATCTAGGTGTTCTGGACGATTACAAAGCGAAGGAGGAGGAGTTCTTCTCTCGTGCCAGTGATGTCGAACTTGTAACCCAAGAACGTGACAAACAGAAGGCCGAGTATGATCGTCTACGGAAGCAACGGCTCGATGAGTTTATGGCAGGGTTCAATCTGATCTCTTTGAAGTTAAAGGAGATGTATCAGGTGAATACTTCCATCCTCCCTTCTGGGCGTCGATTTCACCTTGGGTCGACACTAGATGATCACTCTTGGAGGTAACGCCGAGCTGGAGCTAGTGGACAGCATGGATCCTTTCTCTGAGGGCATCATTTTCAGTGTCATGCCTCCGAAAAAGAGCTGGAAGAACATATCTAACTTGTCTGGCGGTGAGAAGACGTTGAGCTCCCTTGCCTTGGTGTTTGCGCTCCATGTATTCAAGGTGTGTTGCTATTTACGAATTTTCACGTTGACTGACGGTGTGTTTAGCCCACGCCTCTCTATTTCATGGACGAGATTGATGCAGCGCTTGACTTCCGTAATGTGTCTATCGTTGCCAATTATATCAAAGACCGGACGAAGAACGCGCAGTTCATCATTATCTCTCTTAGGTGGGTAGCTGTTTTACTGTTTTTTTTTGTGATTATTAATGGATTGGGCAGGAATGACATGTTCGAGCTCAGCCAACGTCTCATTGGAATTTACAAGACGAACAATGCTACGCAAAGTGAGCATCTCTTGGGCGTCCCTCCTGACCTCCCTACTGATCTTTCGTTCGTAGGTATCTCCATTGATAACAAGGTCCTTACGCACCAGTCGACGGCGTAGTAGATGATGATCTGTTTACGATATTTTCTCCATGTACTTTTTGACAATCTATTTAAGCTGTAATATTGTTTGAAGTGTTAGTGTGTGGTGTTTACCTCGCAACTCGACATTCTGAGGGATAGTCCAAGAAACTGCTGTAAATTGAAGACATTTTACTTGATTGTATTGGGGTCGCAGCTACTTGGATATTGGTCGCCGTCATAAGCACGCAGAGAAGCTGTATTGTTCCATTCCAAAAGCTTCACCAAAAGCCCTGCCATAGCTACTTACTCCCAAGTGACTAGTGTCGCGTCGGGCTGAGCTCGGACTGCTGAGGGTCTCAAGGTGCACGTGACCGTACCTGCTCCGAGACAAGCAGATGTAAACACCGTTTTCTTCTGCCAAGTCCCGTCAGCGGCTTGACCCATTGCTTCAATCACTGCTATTATTCTTACTTTTTAACATGAGCTTCGATACTGGAACCCGGTCAGCTCCTCTGAAAGAAGGTACGATGTTCTGTGAATAGAAAACAACACGAGAAGTGGAGGATTCAACAGCACTACTCTGTCCTTTCACAAGCAGCTTGAAAGAAGGGTGCCAGGATCCAGGCAAGTTTTCATCGCTTTGTAACGTATTTCACATTTTACTGGTTTTGCACCCAAATTACAGTAGTCACGAGGTTCAGGAAGGAGCATAAGCTAGGTTTGGCACCGTTTACCCGCACTCAGACACCTCCTCCCGTGGTCAGACAGGTCACCGAACCGCCCGCCGGCTCGGCCTAGGCCAAGCATTTCATTTTCGTGGCTACAAAACTGCATCGGCGCTGGCGTACAGGGTTCGCCTACGAGACCACCAAGCTGGAACTTAGGTGAGCGTATTCTTCCATAGCTCCCTCCATGATGTTCTAGTAAAAGGGTCGAGCCTCTTACTTGTGGTCAAAGAACCCGCGCTCGCGACCGCCTGAGCCCCAAAGTGTCTAAATTCCCAATACATCCTCACGCGTTTCCCGAGATGTTAATTGTAAGGCTGGACCCATATTTTCATGACTCCTTGTTAGTTGGCTGGCGTGGTCCTCGAGATTCATGGCCCGCTGGCAAAGGCAGAGTCTTACATCACGTTGAAATTACGCATCGAACGATGGTTCGGGTGCAGCGTGGCGTGCGGGGCTTTGCTGCAGTAGAGGTGGTATGAGATCAACCGTATGCTTGCTTCGCAACACTGATTTCATGTTTATCTATGCCATTGTTCACGTTTCCTGAGTGCTAATCCAGCTTCTCTCTAGGTTACGGGGCTTTCTTTGAAGTTGGATCTTTAGAGGGGCTCGTTTAGAAACAGTGTCTCTGCCGTCCATAATGGAACCTAATACAGATCTACTGCTTGATATTACTGCGGAGCCTAATGGAGAGAGCTGTGCTTTCGGCTCTGCGGTACATCTTCCGCCGGAATCAACACCAAGGTTTCCAAAGATTTATGAGAACTAGAATCCGATTCCCTCTAAGCAGATTGCCCCATACTGCTCCAGAAGAAATTGCTCGTAGCATCGAGTAATGACAGGGTGTAGGGAAATTCCGCCGGCTGTACGTCTCTTCGCATTCATATCTCGAGACACGTTACTCAGGAGAAGGAACACGAAGGCGTCCAAGAAAAGCTCAGCAGAATGGATGACGTTCAACGTACCGAATGAAGGGTAACGAGTGAAAACATGTCGGACCCTTCGCAGAAATATCGATCGCACACGGTATGCGGACGTATAGGGGGAGCCTACGGCGGCGGCTAGCAGGTAAAACTGGAGTGGAGCACCCCCACTTGCCGCGGCGGTGCCGCGGCGCATGCCCTCGGTGACTCAATGACTGTCCGAATGCCGCCCGGACCGAACCTCCCTGTCTCAAAAACAACATTTGGACAAGAACTCGTGTCTTGGATCCGACATTTGTTCCTTACCCTCGCCATCAAGTGACACCCAGGTCTCAAAAGTATTAACAGTTGATCTTTGCTTATACTTAATATGGTATCGTTGGACAGTCCTTTAATAGTTGTGAGGACGTGCTATTGTCTGATGTTAACCTCCCTCCACCGTCGAGTATGAGCAGCCCAATTTCTAACCCCTTTGGTGGCGTTCTCGTCTGTGCGTATCCCTCTTCATATTCCAGGCGACAAAAGTGACCATTACCCGTAGCGGTATTTCTGAGCATCCTCCTCTTGGGAGCGATGTTCGTGCAGCTGTTCATTTACTTTGACCACTACCCAAAGTTAGCTAATTCGTAGCTCTTATTGGCATATGCTGATTTGTCTCTGAAGAGATCATATGTGGGTCAAAATTTTTGTCCTGGTTCTGTTTGCGTTGGACATCCTCAATTCCGCCTTTGTGCTTGCTTGGTATGTAGAACCCTTCATTTCCCGCCGAGATGTCTAATTATTCCATAGGGTTTACAAAATGTTAATCGACAACTTTGGGAATATCGAAGCCTTTTACAAAGGTAACAATCCCTCGCTCCATTGACGAGGCCTTCATTTCTGACCTTTCTTCCACAGCGGACTGGACGGCGGCAACCGACCCTCTCCTTTCCTGTATCATGTCGGGGATGGTCCAGTTCTTCTTTGCTTGGAAAATATGGGTCTTGACCAAGTGAGTTCCAATCAACTTGTCCTTGCTGTGACGCTCATCGAAGTATCAGAAACTACTTCTTCATCTTCGTTATATGTGCCTGCTCCCTAGCATCCTCCGCTGGAGGTTTTGCTACCAGTATCATAGCGTTTATGGTCTGGGAAACCGTGAATTGGCCCGAGCTGCGCATCAAACTGGATACCCCAGCTTTGATATGGCTCATTCCGGCGGCGGTAGCCGATCTTGTCATCGCTATCATCATAACCGTCTACTTGCACCGCGCTAAGGGTCCATTCAAACGGACCAACCGGATCTTGAACAGGGTTATTCGACGTGAGTCCTTTTGATGCTCCACGACGAGTAATAGGGCTAATGTTTCGGTAGTAACTATGCAAAACGGCGAGTCTATGAATGCTCATGAAGGTGTATAGTCACCCTTATTTGAGTCCTAGGTCTCCTCACGGCAACTATCGCTGTGGTCGATCTCGTTTTGATTCTTGCTATTAAGGTATGCATTAATTAATCGTACATGCGGCCGCCCTGACATTTGGATTGTAGGACACACCTTACTATCTCTGTACGTACTTGTCCGACCCAACGGTCACACATTAGTATTAATTCGATTTTTTATTGTTAGTTGTCGCCTTTATTCTACCCAAACTGTACACAAACTCTGGTGAGCATTGTTATCTCTCTACTCGAAGGCCGCTCTATGGCTGACACTCCAAAGCCATGTCCAGTCTCAATTCTGTGAGTGGCGAAACTTGTGATACATCTTTCGATATGCTCATCTTTGATCAGCGCCGCATCCAACACAACGATATAGAGGATGATGTAACATCTCTGAGTATGGTATCCGGATTCTGGGGCAGTAGCCCGGTACGTTTGTCAAATTGAAATCTAATCACTTTCATCTCACCTCCGGGACGACAGGGTCGCGCCTCTCCACTCACTGCACGACCACGTGAAGTAAGTATTCGGATTGGATTAGCCGAACTCACAACTAATCACCTAGTCTGCGTAGATGTTCGTCAACGTGGAATATGGGAGTCATCAGGACTCGGACCGTCGCGATGCAGAAACTACTGACTCCTCAGAGGATATCCCCAAACATGAGGGCGTTGGACCATGTGAGTCGCCAAGTGTTAACGTACAGGACCCTGTCTGATCCCGCCTTCTCAGAGCCGCAAATGTTTTCTTGACCTTTTGTCCTTTCTTTGATCGTGCCTTTCTTTCTGTATGCTATCATACTGTGTAGGGTGTACGATATAATAGTAGCTGTCTCAGATACATTTGCATTATAGACGCTGAGATGATATGGAGGCTGTAGTACTTAGAGACAGATATAGAGCCCAATGCGAAACAAAAGACGTAATCGCTCAAGAATCTGATCAATAGCGAACACAAGAGCGGAGCATTAAGCCGCCCGAGGAATCTCAGTGATGAGCGCCGGCGGCTCGCGACCGCGGCAATATCGGGGTTGTATTTCAAATTCGGGACTTGGCTAGCCTGACTCTTGAACAATACCTTCAAGTTCATCAAGCCTTTTTTTAAAAATTCAGCACGCGGCCTCATCATTGTACTAAACTCCGTGTTGTACTATGTTTCAGACGTATTATTTCTTTCTTGATCAATGCACTATTAATTGTCTAGCGGACGAGTTCAATTAGTACCTCCCTTTCCTCCTCTTTGTCCCCCTTCGCCTCAGATATGAGCAGCGTAATTTCAGACCCGTTCGGTGGCGTCGTTGTATGTACGTATATTTTTCAAGTCTTTTTTTAAGCTGTTGGATTGAACCCCGTGTCTTCTTCTAGCAGTATTTCTGAGCATCCTTCTCTTGGGTGCCATGTTTGTGCAGTTATACATTTACTTCGACCGCTACCCCAAGTAAGCGTAATCCTCTCTTTTTTTAACTACATACTCTGATTTGTTTTTTTCAGGGACAACATCTGGCTAAAGGTCTTCGTCATAGTTCTCTTTGCCTTGGACGTTATCAACTCGGTTTTTGTGCTTATGTGGTACGGGCCATGGCAGAAACAGCTAGCATCTTCCAGTTATGATTTCTTCGCAGGGTTTATAAACTCCTGATTGACAATTTTGGGAACCTTGTCGCATTTACCAAAGGCAAGTGACTCCTCAGAGCCTGCAATAGAACGCCTGGTCTACAACGTTTTCCGCAGCTGACTGGACCGCCACAACTGACCCGCTTCTGGTGGGTATCATGGCAGGGATGGTTCAAGGTTTTTTCGCATGGAAGATCTGGGTGTTGACCAAGTATGTTGCACATTCGTCCAACGATCAAGTGCCGTTTCTGATCAACCAATTGCAGGAACTATTACTACGTCGGTGTGATAATTCTCTGCGCATTGACATCTTCAGCTGGCGGTATAGCGACAAGTATAATCGGCTTTCTGGTCATCGACTCAGTTGACTGGAACGAGCTCCGTAATAAACTGGACACACCGTCTCTCCTGTGGCTCATTCCAGCAGCACTCGGGGACCTCATCATCGCGGTCGTTATCACCATATGTTTACAGCGGGCAAAAGGTTCCATAAGACGGACCAATCGCATCTTGAATAGAATTATCCGACGTGAGTTCCTCGTTCAATCGAGATATTTTTGCTTTATGCTGAAGTGTCGGCGTCGATAGTAACTATGCAGAACGGCAAATCTCCTTGCTTTCTCGTGGTCTGAGCTGCAAGGCTTAATATAATCAACAGGGCTTCTCACTGCGACTGTTGCCATAATTGATGTAGGTTTGATTCTCGGCGTGAAGGTAAGTGCTCAACCCGGATATTTTTGCCTTCTTGCTTATGGTTTCAACAAGGGGCAGCCTTACTATCTTTGTGCAGGCCTTTCAATTTCCGTTGTGTTCGAATC
Organism: Desarmillaria ectypa; assembly: GCA_030407005.1. NCBI lineage: Eukaryota > Fungi > Basidiomycota > Agaricomycetes > Agaricales > Physalacriaceae > Desarmillaria > Desarmillaria ectypa. The sequence continues at coordinate 3,706,016 of JAUDYN010000003.1, read as the reverse complement.
TAACTCCCTCCCAGGCGTCGCATTCATCTTACCCAAACTGTATACGAACTCAGGTATGCATATCTACAACTATTGATTTGGTGACGCTGAAGGTGTTCCAGCGCTTTCGAGCCTTAATGCCGTGAGCAATATAGTGTCTATCATTATTGATTCTCACTGTAGACGACACGTGTACAGCGCAGACCCCACACCCAGGATATTGGAGATGAAGCAGCCACTCTGGCCAGTGCCGTGGGGCAGCAACGAGGTACGAATTTTCCCAAAAATTAATTTCCGTAACCTCATGACGACCACCCTTTCGTCCATTGTAGGGCCATACCCCGCCTCGATCACAAGGAGTCAGTATTTCCTTGTATCCTTTTAGATCAAACCTCATATAGATTAACAGATGTTCATAAGTGTCGAGTATGAGAGCCACGAGATGAGAGATCCCCGCAAGCAGAAGAATACCAGCATGGCCCTCTCGGATGACTCGGATGCTCCAAAAGACCAAGGCTTGTAGGCTGATGTAAGGCCGGAAGATGTCCGCTGATAATAGTGAAAACCCAGAGCCTTAATTATTGCGTATTATGTCACCCGCGATGACCTTGTTGGTTTTGGAGAAAGTAATTAATCTTGTATTCTAGACCACTCCCTTGGATGTCTTTCCGCACGCTCGCCTGTCACTCAATATTGAGCGTCATACAGCACCCGCTATTTTTCAGACTACAGCAAGTAAACGGAAAGAAGTAGACAAACAATAACTACAGGCGTATCTAATCATAGATGCAGCTGATTTGATTCGGTCTTATCCAAGAACACAGCAAATCTCAAGGGGAAGATCTGAACAGCCTTTCTTTGCAAGAATTGGTCCTCATAAGGACCGATAATTGTCTTGTACTCCTCCGACTGAAATATCTTCGCAGCAGACATCAGGCACCATTTCGCTGTCTCAACCAGAATAAAAACTTACAGCGAATATCTTCTCGAAACTTTCTGCTTCCAGCAATGCCATACCATCCCATTGTTCCGGCGGCTCGAAGCCTACGGTTTTCAGCATTGCCGCAGTCTCGTTGTCAATACGCAACTGATAACGTATGTTAGACGGGGATTGTATAGAGATCTAGTTTGAATTTACCTGTTCGTACTTGAGCACGTTATCCATGAAGATGGGAGACGAGAGGAGCATTTTCGAGAGACCCTCGAACCAGTGGGAGTAGAATTCCTCAAGCGTGAGTCCTTCTTTTCGCTTGAATAGAAGGGCAACACGGACACGGTCTGTCTGGATTGTACCGGTGGCCATCCTTTGACTCGTGGGCTGAACAAGATGTAACTGACAGGACGTATGTTATAAACAAAGTAGGTGCCAAAATTTTCGAACGCCGCTCATCAGGACGTTGCCTGTATTCTGTCTAGGATAGGTATAGACAGGAACAACATCAAGGCTACAGGAACATAGAAACAAAACGGTCGATAAGGTGCCCACAAACACCGGAAACAAAGATCATACAACATCAGAGGAATTCCCAATTACCAAATTACTTGACTAAGGGTCAACCTAGGTCAACAGAACGTCTTTTGTCTCTCTAAAGTCGAAGGTAGCAGCTCCCGAGGTGCCTGAGGCGGGACACATTTACTGATTAATGAAATCCACGGCAATTGACGAGCCTCTAATATACATCTCTTGAGAAATGGTTTTTGAAACGTATCGATTCGTTATTTCCGGACGAGCAAGGAACGAGGCGCGCCTAGCCAAAAAGGATCGATTACAGATTTAGGGTGAGCGTTCAGAAAAGAGAAGGATGTCATAGGCGAGGGATATATCCGGAGAGAATGCAGGCGATGGCCAGATGCACAAGTCGACGTGGAGCACTTGATATTCCATTTATTTAATTTGGAGGTAGCAGCTTGACAGAATAATGAAATCAATTATCGCGGGCTAGAGCGCCACAGCTAAACAAGAACAAGGACGAATATCAAGTTCGAAACGCACTCGGTGCGTTAGATTCGGAGGTATGGTCCACTTTGGAGGGGAAGCGAACGGGAATCATTCATTAAGGTCCAAGTTCCGGCGTAGAACCGAAACCTCCCACTTGCCCGCCACTTCCATGTGACAAACAAAAGGTCCGTCCAGACTCTGTCGGCCATGAAGGCTTGATTAAGGACAACATGGTCAGTAGCCGGCTTATTACAGCCTACACTGCACTATACAAAAGCGGCAAGGAGACAGCTGGAATGGCGCAACCCTTGCGTATTCTTCGAATTGGAAGATCCGCCGCAGGATCTGCACATGCTTGAACATATGGATCCTTGAGAAACTTGTCAAAGCAGACGCCCACAATCAGGGTTCAAAGAGTGGCTCGTATTTCCATACTGGATTTTCCCCCCGATCAGAAGATCTTTTCCCTTTCCCTCCGTATCTCCCGTTGGCCACGAACGCCTTCCTTTCACACTCGGTTTTTGGTCAGAGACGGAAGGCACCGACTAAGACCTCTCGTATTCTCGCATCAAAATGTGTCAAGGAATGGGGCGGGGCTTTGGAGCTCTACGGAAGCCTCGCCTGCCCGCTAGCAGCACTGAAGAGGACCCAAAAATCCTTAGAAAATACCGAGGAGCGCAGTTATGAGTTGGAGGGGCGTTACACGTGAGACATTGAATCCCTTGAGGTAGGACGAGAGCGATGAGGGTTGAGCAGAAATGCCTTCCTAGTCACACGAATACGTGGTAGAAGTTGAAGCAAGTCCATGTCAAGCATGTTGCAAAGGTGCGGTACCATGCAGCAACATTTCCCATCAGATTGACAATTCCAAACCAGTCTAATGATGCGCTTAGCCTATCCCATCGGTGAAAAAGATACTTTTCAAAAGAGTAAAATCACTAGAAGTCACAAGCAAAGATCAGGGTTACAAAGTAACCCAGCGTCCGATATACTGTGATTACCTCGTACCAGGACGTCAATCAAAATGGGGGAAAACAAATCCGCTCAGGTGATGTGACGAGGAAGTTTGCTTCGATGCCACGAGGACCAGTGGCGTGTTAGAGAGAGATCTTGAAAGTCTAAAAGGTTAGTTATAGAGCATATAGGAGACATTGAGTAGTAGCAACGCAAAGCTGGTGATCTGTGGGCTAGCTCACGTGCGGTGTTAGCGATAAACGGCGCCAGACCGCGGTTACATTTGAGCAAAAAGAACGCAGATACGGACCGGTCGCCGCAAATAACACGCCGACTGCCTCGTGTTGGCTTCTAAAGCCAGAGGGCTTGTTAACCTCCTTCAGCAAAGGGAGGGGCAAAGATTACCAGATAGGACTGGCAAAATTTGACATGCCACGATCACAGGCAATACAGACGCTGGAGTTGAAATCATCCTGCCACACGGATACTTAGCGGACAGCGAAATTGAAAATGCGAAGCGTGGCATTCGAAGGGAAATATCGGGATGACGTTGACTGAGGCAATTAGAAGCATATAAGCAGGGGAAAAGGCGTCCAACCTAGATCCAAAAATTATGCATTCTGAGGGGTGTATGATTGTTCGGTGGTTGTAACTTGTCCTGAATATCTATTTCGACACGACGAAACCCTTCCCCTTATACCCCTCCGATGATATACCTACAACAAAGTCAGGCTTAATGCCAGGGGTCTGTAAGAGCGACGTACCAGTAAGAGGGTTCATCTTTTGCTCCAAGGCGCGTTCATTCATCGCAGCCTCCCACTCCTTGTTGATAGTCTTGGGAGGCGCAGGTGCTGCAAAGAAAAGATTTCAAGTTGAGGTATATGCGCTGAAGAAGAAAAAAAAAGCATACCCAGAGCTCGAATACCAACGAACAAGAGACCAGTGATGCCAAGGAGGGCAGCAGTGCCCAAGAACACCTTGAAGTTTTCTCCAGGCTTGCTCGAAGGCGTACGGGGCCCATGAGGACCAAACGAAACGTAGTAAGCTATTCACAGCAAAAATAAGACCGCCCCTCCAGCCGTAGACCTCAAAAGGGACGCACCGGCCTTCTTCTCATCAATTGATAACTCTTTCCAGTCCTTCTTCATCAACACCTCGAGCTGGTCGTGCACCGACGACCTCTCCTCCGAGGACAGCTTTTCCCACTGGGCCTCGACATTGGACAGCGGAATGACAGGCCGCTTAGGTGCAGCAGGACTCACAGAGCTTGTGAGGACGTGAGCAGGGTTCGCCGTCGTCGCGAGGCATCGACGTTGTTGGCGTGCTAGACGGAAAGCAGCTTGCATGACGAAGGGATTATTGCGACCGTTGGGCTTTTGGTTGGAGGGAAAATGCCTCTGTGGCCTTCGGGAACTCTAGGATCGTGGGAATATGCGGAACGCTTTTTGCCGGGTCGGCCAATCAGCGGTGAGGCATTTTTGAAGCTTCTTATTGGATAATCAGTACCTTTTTCCTTCGCTTCCACTGACTTTGGAGCGCGAAGGCCGGAATATGCTGCAAGGTGAAAATGTACAAGGCTTTTGTCTAGAATATTTAGATACGGTAGTGATCTTTTGTTTGTGATACACTTACCGTCGGATTTTACGGATATACGCGTATTCCGTATGCGGAAGCCCATAGGGTCGCCTAAGTTGGTCAGGCGAAACTCATATCGTAACTTCCCCCCTTCCCCCAGTGCCCTTTACACTAATAAAGTGAATACCTATTACTCCGGATGACCCTTGGAACAATCGATATGACAATGGACAACCTGATCGATGCCTTGTTCAGTCGCAGCAGTCGCGTCGACGTCACCATCATTAATATTCTCCAGAAATTAACGGAGACCGTCGCTCGATTCTGGCTTTAAATAACTCTTAACGGAACTTGGACATCATTCCCTACCCTGAAGAGGCGACGTTGCTAACAAACCGACTCGAGGCAGTCAACTTTTCATTTTCAAGTCCCACCGACTGTCACACTAAATTACGTCGGACTGGCGGGCGAGACCAGCGCCCATTTTTTTCGGTTCTCAGGGTAGCGCCAGGGCTATTTCACGGATGTGCTAAACTCTTTTTGAACAAGACGTCAAGTCTTCTTCAGCATCAGAAGGCTGGACCTGGAGCGTGCATGATATCCGCGCGTGTAGGCCAGGATACCTCGATGTGTTTTACCAACTAATTGTCTTGGCAGAGATATTTTCGAGTTAAAGAAAATAGTGACATTCATCCTTGCTCTTTTTGTTCGCAGGGACGTGAGCCTCCATTAAGGATCTTCATCAGGCCCTCCGCTGTTGAATGTTTCTTCCGACAACCCTACCAATACACCTGCCGTCACGTTTTCAAGTTACCTACTCTGTCTATTTCCTAACTCTGTCCTGGACATAGGCCTTGCGGTATTTCATAATCAACTGTCCAAGCAAGTTACTAATGCGAAAACGCCAGAACGAACCCCAAATCTTGTGCAGATCATTCACGGCTCCGCAATGACATTGCATCCAAATATGGATAGTATTAGGCGAGGGCGCTTTGGGTTCTGGAGGGTCGCGAAGGGGAACGGTCACGATACCAGTGGTGTTCATGGCGGAAAGACCCGGAATTTCTGTTGCTATATGAACCAGTCGACACCGAATCATTCCGCTTTAACAGTAGTGGTATTTATTATTCACCATTCAAGAGAGACGGCTGCAAGTGTGCATGCATGCGCACTGCGGTGGCGTTTAGGTAAATACGACCATGTAACTGTTCTGGGAAAGCTTTGAAACACAAGTCAACCAGGTGAACCAATATGCATTAGCTCGAACAGTTCGATGCAAAGTTCAAACATTCAAGACGCGGACGGAAATGAAGGTGGCGTTTGCAGCGGTTACTTCGCCCTTCGCCCTCCGCTCATATTTTGTCAAAATCGAGTAATAAAACTCCTTGGAGAAGAAACCTGTTAGCAAGAGACTCGAGGTGCCGGATCTCATGAGCAAAGCTGCCGCGAACAAATGCATAATGCGGAGTTGATATCGGAGCCTCGGCATAATCTCTAGAACAATGCATGCCGACTGCGGGATCCCTCAAGTTACAACTCCGCATCAGGCGAACAATGGCCCAAATTTATCCGATCAGAAAATCTCTCCACGTTCAACGCGCCTATTAAGCTGCCCCCAAACGCGTTCTCCCTCCCCACAATCATGTACGGAGCCTCAAATGCCGCCCAGAAAGTCAAAAGGCGCACCCACACCCGCCCCGAGCTCTCCGACGAGCAAAAACAGGAAGTCAAGGAAGCCTTCGACCTGTTCGATAGTGACAGGGACGGCTGTGTGGATTACCATGAGCTCAAGGTTGCGATGCGTGCGCTAGGGTTTGATATGAAGAAAGCCGAAGTCTTGAAGATCCTCCGGGATAACGACAAGACGGGTCATGGGCTCATGGATTATGAGGATTTTGTTAAAATTAGTGAGTGGGGTTTGGCGCTGTAGTGCGTCAGGGTGCTTACGGGGCGACTTGCAGTGAGTGAGAGGATTCTTGCACGGGACCCGATGGATGAGATTCGGCGCGCCTTTCAGCTTTTCGACGACGATAATACCGGCAAGATCAGTCTGAGGAATTTGAGGCGTGTGGCGAAGGAGATTGGGGACCGGCTTGAGGACGATGAATTGTCAGTATTATTTCCTTGTTTTGCTTTGCTGGCTGACATTTTTTTCTTGTCGTAGGCAAGCAATGATAGACGAATTTGACCTGGACCAGGACGGCGAGATCAGCGAGCAAGAGTTCTTCGCTATCATGACGGACGATGCATAGCTTGTTGTCTTGTTCTTACCATCTACCTTTCGTATGCTCTCGGTCTTTGTAAGTGTTCTTTATTTGTAAATCTTGTTGTCGATACTGACTACGGCCTTTCATTCATCGTAGACTATGTAATACCATTCTGTAACACTATACCACCGCCATTAATGCACTTTCTTGTAAGGCTATCATTTAATCCGATTCAGACGTGGCACAAGGGTTGCTCTTCCGAGGTCTCAATCAGGAGTTCCGCTTCAAGTCCGCTGACAACAATCGCAGGCGCTAAAGGCCGCCGATAATATAACCACAGTACAGTGTACACTAATAAGGAACAAACACTGAGGGCGTACGATTATAGTACTAAGTAATAAGCCGGTGAGTATGATACGCTATAACGGTTGTATCTATGTTAAAAATGCGCGGTGGATGGGGATTGCGGGAGAATGTACAGTGACAACAACAGTGGAAAAACGAATAACGAATAAAGAATAGCCCACGCATAAAAAGTCGCGAGCGAAAACACTTTCCCGAGATAGAGAATTAAACCAAAATCTGAATCCAAGTAGAATTATGGGGTATGTGGTAATGATGAAGTGTGCATGCAGTTCGTAGCAGAAGAAGAGGGCATTAACCCCGATAATCCTTATGAACCCGCATATGTTGACCGAGATTATCGTGGCGACTAAAATCTTTTCCACAGCCAGGGTACGGACATTTATGCGCTAAAAAAACAATGCGGCAGGTCAGTCAAGGTCACCAGAAGAAAATATGAAAGGAGACTCACGTTTTTCATAGGTATGGATGCTACGGACATGCCTCTTCAAGTGTTCGCCGCGGGCGAAACACTTGCCGCAACCAGGGACCTTGCACAAATGGACCCTAGCACCTTTGGCCGTATGGAAGTCTTCGTCACCACCGCGTCGCGGACTGAGGTCCAGCGATGTAACTGTCGGTACACGTCGTCCGCGAGATTTCTTGGTGAGATTGGGCACTGGAACCGGTACAGGAAGGTTCGCCGAGGGACGAGGCCTGCGACGAGGGGAAGGAAGAGGATAGTCCAAAGACGATGCCGTCGAAGTAAGTGACGAGTCATTTGAGGTAGTGCGTCTCGAACGGGTGCTGATGCTGATCTGGTTTTGAGCCTCTGGATAGGCCGAAGGGGACGGGGAGGTATATTGGTACGGATTATACCGCTCTCCACCCGTACGCGTACGTAGGTTACGCTTCAAAGAACCGCCGGAAGAGCGTCTTCCTCGACGTAATACGTACTCCCCGTCCCTGTCGTCGTCGTAGTCAACATCGTCGTAGTCTTCGTCATCATCATACGCGTCGTCATCCTTACCGCCGTCCTTATCTTCGTACTCGTCTTCGCCTTCTGCATCAATGTCGTCGTCACCCTCTGCGTCCTCTTCATCCGCGTCGTCCCTCGTTGCAGTGGCTACTGCGCCGAGGTCTCCGGAGACATAACGCGGATCGCACCCGGCGGCCAGTTGCTGTTGCAGTATCTGTCCCTGTGCAGGGTCTACGGTGTCGTCGGGCCGCTGAGGGAATTCGAGAGGCGAGACGGGTGAGTCGGCAGGGGAGAGCTCCGAAGGATGCACAAAACGCTCGTGCATTCCTAAGGCATTATGCTGGCCTTGCGACTGGTAGTATGCGTTGAGCAGGTTGTACGACGACGAAGGCTGAGCCTGCAGCTGGTGGTGCGCCGAGAGATCGAATATATGCCCTTGGGTATGGGATGAAGTCTGCTGCTGTGCCGGACCATTGACATGTCCGTACGTACCGTTCCCATTCAAAGGATAGAGCACAGAGAGGTCCTCCTGCTTGACCCGTGGATATGGGTGGCTCGGATGGACCTGGGTCATGGCTAGTGAATGCGACTGGGCATGCGAGTACTGATGCTGCTGCGAATGCCACTCGTCCAAATCAATGTCGAGAAGACGATGGGAGTTCTGCTGCGAGTGGTGGCCCTGTTGACTGTGGTGATGGGGCACAGGCGAGTGAATGACTGGTGACTGCTGCTGCTGACCATTGGGAATGAATACGGACAGCTGCTGTGCCGGTATCTGTTGTTGTTGTTGTTGTTGTTGTTGCTGCTGCTGCTGCTGCTGCTGCTGTTGAGAGTGGTACTGGTCTTGCATGTCCTGTTGCTTTTTCGCGACGGGCGATGTCCATGGCATCATCATTGACGTCGACTGGTAGTACTGGTCTTGGTCAGGGTAGACGAGGTCATTCTGGTTCTGGTAGAGAGGCGGTTGGGCGTTGGAAGAGTATGGAGAGTAGGAAGACATGGTCTGTACAACGGCTGAATCGCGGTCGCGGTCGTTGGGCACGGTGTCGAATGGGGTGTCTTCGACGGACGAGGCAGAGGAATACGGTGATGGAGCAGAGAAGTTGGTAAATGTAGGGCTGGTAGGGCTGACCGAGGAGGACATCTGAGAGGGTAGCGGGGGAGCTTGCAGTGGACGGAAAAGTCGCATTGCGAGGCAATATAACAAGAATATAAAGAGAAATAAACTCAAAAGCCGGCAATCTCGATAATCCCAGAAATAAGCAATTATCGGGATAAACCCAGAATGGCCCAAATTCTCGCAAAAAGAAATTGGGGAAAAATCCGATTAAATCGAGGGTGACGCGCGCGCTTTCCACGTTTATGTAGTTTGCGTCAATTATGTCGAGTTTTCGAGGCACTCGTATGACGGCCCCGCCAGAAAACAGGACCAAAATCGAGGGGAGCAGGAACGAATCGAGCGAATCTGGGATTAAGAAGGGTAAATGAATGCTAATCTGCATTTCAGTCCCATTTCATGGTTATTTCCAATCAGAGTCACTCACCTTGGGGGCTGACCTTGGCACGGAAGTGATCGAAAACAGACGAGCTCACCAGCGGATGGTTGGCCCTTACTTTGCGCTTTCCCCCATTACCCTCCCCGACTCGTCTATTATACTCTATTTCAGTACGTACCCTATGTATTCTCCATTCCATTCCCGTTTTTCTGGTGCCAGTCTGCTATCTTGGGCATCCCAGGCTGAGGAAGCACTTGTCACACACGCGATCGCGAACTGAGCTCCGAGCCGACTCAGCCCATTCTCGTTCGTTCCCACGGTCACTTTTCAGATCTCTAGATTTACCCCCCCAAAATGATCTCGCCATTCGGCGCCTGGTTTGGAAATTCTTCTTTGATGTCGGTGCCTCGCTCTAATGGGTACGATTCTTGTTTTTGCGTATGTTCTTTTTTGACGCGTTTCGTCAAACTAATGATATCCATCTGTCGGCACCGCTTCTCATACCCATTCATCTAAATTTATTACTCCGCTCAGTCAAACACAAACGACCAAACAACTGTCAATGTCACTCCAAACATGTTTTCCGCCGATCTTTTATTTCGCCGGACGTTTACTGTCGACGTCGTTCTTGTTTCTTTAATGTACCTCAGAGCTGTACCCTTCCTGCCACTTTTGCTCTATCTGTGGTAGAGGATTTTCTCAGGCGTCTGACCTTTGTTATCACTGGTCTGCACTGCAGTTGGCGCACAAAATAATTTGTAGAGCAGGTCTCAGAAAGGCCGAGGGCAGAACCTTGCTCTAGACTCTTGCTCTGCTTCCCGCTTCCGCTTTCTATTCAGTTTCTCGCTGAGTCCGCCTAGGATGTTTAACAAGTACATTCTATGCTACCATAGCGACGCTCCTGATAGTACATTCAGTTCAAGCTGGACCTCCCTTTTTGTCTGTTATTGGTAGAGACCATGGCGTTATACCTCAACACCCCCAGCACGCGACTACTTATTAAACTGAATTGAAAATCTCAACTGACCTTACCCTACAACGGTGCGCAGCAGATTTACTCGGTCAACGCCGCCCTCATTGTATTAAAAGGCGACAACAATAGAGAACTTACAGCTCTTATTCCACGCCACATTCAGTCGTGCAGAGCATGTCTCAGCACTGCAACCTGCTCAGGAAAAACGGGCTCGGACTTAGTCGCTCGGAGTCGATCATTTTAATTATGGGCGAGGAACGGAACAAAAAATCCTTTCGCACTAATTCCCCTATTGTTCGTCACTTCGACTGTTTGAATGCGCCCCTAAAAGGATTGGCGTTCAAAGCTTTTTCCATCCGCCGCTCAGGTGAACGTTCGTCAGGTCACATTGGCGCTGGCTGGGTGCGTTAAATTTGTATTTCTCATGCGGGGTATGTGTCAGGATCAGCGATGCGGATTTTTTCAAGGGTTGTATTCAGTTTTCTAGGCACGCAAGGAGGTCGGTTGGTGTAAGGGTAAGATCTGTGAGGGATTTTCGATGGGTATATGATGTCTCCTAAAATATCCCGAACCTCACCTAGTAGGGTACCACATGTCGATAGCGTATAGATAGCGAAATAATACTCACAGATTTATAGATTCGTAGCGGGAAGGCTTGTTGGAGGTTCCAGAAAGAGCTGAATACGGCCCCGGCGATGCCTGAATTGAAGATAAAGGAATACACGGAGTTCCTACCTCGATCAGTCGCTCACCCGCGCCAACAGCTGACGATCACAACAGTGTAGAAGGAAACAAGAGAATAGGCTCCATTTTTTTTTTTTTGGGGGGGGGGGGGGTACCCGCAGATAATGAGGGTTCGACACCAGAATACTGGACGACCCCGCTGGTAGCTGGATTGACACGCATACCGGGTGCGATGTAATTTGATGTTCTGGGGACACTTTGTCGGGTCTGATCCCCTCGGTCCCGACGATCCCGACAGAGGCGCCCAAGAGATATATGTGTCCTACAACATGAATTAATACGGAGAAAAGTGCTATTATTTGACCGAATATTTGATAACTCTTCCGTGGCCACGGCCAGAATGCCAGGCAGATATGCGAATTTCGACCCTCATGGATGTACCCCGGATGAAGGAATTTCGGCCTACATGGACGACCTCCGGATGAAGGCCGTAAAGACGGCAACAATTATTACACCAAAAGCACATCATTCGACAAGTATGGTTCGTTCTGAGCAGTCGGGTTTCTTTCGCCGCGAAGGCACTACGTCAAAGTTCCAGAGCGTCGGAAAGTTGGAGATTACATACGCGGAAAACTGCAGCCAGAACTTCGATATAAAGTTAGACGGGGGTGCTGGTAGATTCAATGCGTCGCCTTGGAACTGGTTCTGATACCGAAGCTGCGCCACAATCACTGGAGATTCAAAAATGCGTGCGTCTTGATATCCTGTGCAACTTCCATACTCTACCGCTCAAGAACCCATAATGTATCAGCGAAAATGGGCCAGACAACGGACAGAGTCAGAGGAGAAGGATAGATGTTCAGACGATAAACACGTGGAGCAATGATAGTGTTCATTTCCTTTTTTGGACTCATAGGTCACTGGTACAAACATCGCCCATCTCACAATGAACGCGTAATTTCTATTATTTATTGTTTCATAAAGACCAATAGAAACAGTTTTAAATTTTCGTGTTTTTCAGAGCGATTGTAAGGCACAAAGCCACAGGCACCTCCGTCTTGGCCGAGCTAGCCGCCACAGATTGACGTAGATCTGGTGCAGCAGCGAATTTCATTCTCGTCCTCGAGATTCTGTGCGTCCATTTATCTGGCGTCTGGGTTCTTCCCCCCTCCTTCTATCCTTCTCCCGCCTCTTCCAGCATGGATGAACTGAGCAACCAATCCCGGAAGCGATTTCGGGCACATGTAGGAGGCCCGAGCTATTGGTAATTTCCTGGGGTTTCCTCGAAATCAAGCCGGTTCGTTGGTATTAACGACAGGTGTGTGCCCTAGCGATGTTGTCGGTGACGCATAGAGTTGCTATCAATGGGTACGTGGCCGGTTGAAGTTATGAAATACCATCGGCCAGAAAAAAAGAGGAAGGCTGATTGCATCCCCAGTTGCTGTTATCAAAGAGCGGTGTAATGCGGTATCGGTCTAGTGCGAATTTAACGGACATGCTTTCCCGCAGGGCAAACATTTATGTCCGTATTATCAGGCATGGTAAATCTTCCATTTTTCATTCAAATCTAACTCGCAAGGTACCCAATTCTGCTGCGCGACGCCACGTTGGGCCAGAGTTTCGGCGTGACTTCTTGGATTATAGTGTAAATAGACCTGAATATGTCAAAACATGTCAGTGCTATGTATGTCTTAGAAATATCAAAAATTATAAGTTTGAAATACGCTAGGTGACCAGATTGGTGTGGATTTTTAGACCCAGGGAGCGCGTGGGCCTCTATGGGCCTTACGAAGAAGATAATGTCTGTTGTCAGGCCAGCGCCTTAGCCCTAGCCTTCACTTGACTAGAGATTCCGCCTGTCCAGTTCTGTGGGGCCAAGCACTTGACAGGTGGCTCCCGTCCTGGTTAAGACCTTCCATTCCAATCAAGGTTCTGTGCTTGTTAGGGTATTCCGCTTAGATATATCCAGTACCATAGCTACGGATACAAGTGGAAACAGGAAGAACAGTAAGTCAAGGATATCCTTACTAGTGTTTTATTTGAATGATCGCCGCCGAGGCTGGGTACAGTTTGAGTTGAACATACTTGACTTGACTCAGCAGCCGTCGTCTTGGAATACTTCCAGAGTGTTGAAATATCTTCCCAGCCGTCGTGCGTACCTACCCATGTACCCGCCACCAAAGGTACGGGACCGGTCTATCCTGTCTAATACCGTAAACCTTAACTCTATTCCATCACGGCTGGGTTGGTTCCTGTCGGTTCGCCCATCACGGCCGAGTCACGTCTGATACGTTACAGCTTTTCTCGGTGGTCTCTTGTAATTGATTACCTTGTCCTATCAGTGCATTGATCCGACTCGGTACAGCGGTGCCTCATTGAGTCAGAAGGACCTCTTGTTCATTCATATTCATACGAAAGTCATGATTCCATGTGTGCATTAGCGAGTAGTTATTCTGATGCATACGGTATGGTTTCCCCGAGTCATTTTTCCTTCGTTCTCGATCAATGCGTACGTCCACTAGCTGTAATGCAGGATGCGGTTTCACGGAGAAACAGTCGTACATGCATCGTCACCTCTCGTAAGCCATTTCATACGCATAATGAAATCTCGTCACCGCTCTAACATCCGATGAGTGCTCCTGGGTTCTAAATCTTCAGACAGCTTCAATAACACTGCTCAAAGATGTTGATGGGGATGAGTCGTGGAAAAATGTAACGGCACGAGGCTACCAATCTATTTTGGGGTTCCTTTCCACAGGTACTTGCATCCTGGGCTACGGTGTCACTAGATCGAAGCTCTAGCTGCAGACATATACAATTATTCCAGTATAGGACTGATTGACGCCTCTCCTGATCTACAGTCTCGGGCAATGTTCTCACCACGGATATGAAGCGGAAGTTGCAAAACGGTAATCTGTGTGTGTTCCCGCTATCCATTCTCCTTTTACGTGGGTTGCATCCGAGGTTGGATTGTTATTCAGATCATTAAGTATGAACACAGGTGTATGAAACTAGTTTCCCTTGCTCGTATTATCGGATTGTTCATTCGATGATAAGGTGTCGTCATTTCGTTATTATAGGTCCCTGGCTACCCGGGGCCGAGTACCTAGAACATGGGATGGAGAAAGATGGAGAAGCTATGATCCACGCATATGACCAGTGTCGGACACATGGATTTCTCGGTATGCATTTAAAATGATCGTGCGGAGAGATATCTCATGTGAACAAGACCATTATTACGACCTCATACCGTCAGAAGGATCCCAGACATCACCACTGACCAGGAATGAAGACCATACGACGCATCTATATTCGTTCGAAACTCCCTTCCCTCAACAGTCGTCAATAACAGGAACAGGTTCCACGCCAGTCTCGGGAAAAGAGAATTCAAGTTAAGAATACAGCGCTTCATGTGCAAAGCGACCTTCGAGACAAGTATAGGACATCATTGCAGACGAATTCAGCTCCAAAAATTCGCAGGCGGGAAATGCCCGCTGTTCCCCGTCAAGCGTAGCGCAAAAGGTGAGCTGGTTCAAGTGCTGATCAGTGATAACCGACGTGTCTTCCGAAGTTGAGAAGTCAAGACGCTATAAGGACGGCTGCGGTGTAGAGATAAGGAAATGCTCCGAATCTAGGTGCAGAGCTAGCTAAGGTAGGGTGGTCCGATGACTGAGAAGAAACGCTGAAACTAGATGTCAAGACCGAGAATGGTTCCTTATGACGAGGGAACTGCCCAACCTTGTATGAAAGCTTGGTACTACCTCGATTGCCACGGCACAGAAATGACGCAACTGCCACTCATGAAGGCTATACTCCAGGGCCGGGAAAAATCCGGTCAGAACTAGACAGTACGATATGAAAGCAGAAATGCCGACCAAGGTGGAGATTGCAGAATGCATCATCGGTATAAATGACTCATCCTGATTGGCGGCTGCGTCCGAAGATGGGCTATATCACCATCTTGGAGAATAGTGAAGGGTATCAAAATATCGACCTTGGGCTAGAGAGGAAGTGCCGGATTTTCGGAACCGTTTCCCGCGTCGGAGCAACCCGCAGAAGAAACTGTGTCCGCAGCATCCCGCCTAAGGGAAGCATATAAGTCATATATGAATCTTTTCACATAGTCGGAGAGACACCTCTGCAAGGTGGACCACAATGAATTGAGTATGTTCCGAGCGTTCGGCTTCCAGGGCGTACAGACTGAGCAAATTCAATAAAGGCACTATTAGCTATGACAGCGGAGGAGTCAGCGAGAACTCCGGATGTTCTGAGGCTTGGATGACGATGAAAATCTATTCATACCCACAGCGGGTGAACCAGTCCGTTTGAAGGAACCTTCCCCTGGCGAATAATTCGTGGATGGCGAAGTAAGTAGCGGGTCCAAGGATAGAGCAAACCTAGTCGCATCGACGAAGGTCAGACCGTGTCATTGCCGCGGTCCCTTCATCAGGACGCTTGAAGGAAAAGAGATCCCTTCCCGTAGCTTCTTGGCATCTGTCTAGGATAGCCATGTCAGGAAAGCTTCTTCAGTTGAATGGTAGAACACGTTACCTGAAAAAGGATGACGCCTTCAGAGTTTCCATGAGGCCCGTCAACCGGTGTTGCAGAGATGATCACTCCGGTACTTTGATAACAACTGAAGGTGAGATACAGGGCATGCACGTCGAGCGTAAGGCGGCGAGTTTCGTCCAAAATCCATTGAGCCGACCATGTTACTTCATCCGAGTCTAAAGGTATTGAAAGTCAGCAACGCGGGTAACCGCAGATACCTATGAGTGCCACTAAAATAGATATTGACGCACCAAGTTCACAAACGTTTCAGTAGTACACAAGGCCTACGGTGACTTGGAGGTGCCGTAACACTACTAGTAGAACAAGAAGGGGTAAACGCGAAAAACAGTGCCATGTTCACTAGTGCATCGCAGTTGGAAAGCACAAACACTCAAAAGAAGTTAGTGTCGTGCTCGAATATCGCTTGACGGCATTTGCCATAGCGTAAGTTCGTGCGATACTCGTGGTTGACCGCAACAGTTGTGTTGCACGTGCCTGCAAGGGTCGGCCCGAATATACCTAACAAACAACTCGGCGGTATTTCCGTTTATGCTCAACAAGGCGGGGCTTCTTAGCTACAGGCTTCTTAGTAACCCCAATTTTGTTCAATGAAATACAGACAGTTCATTTCCGCTTCATAGAAATAGTAGCGGACGAGAAATCATCTGATCCTGAAGCAGCATTGGAGGGATTCGGGGAACTTTTTTCTTTGCTCGGCCCCGCTAGCAAACCTCCCCAACAGATCTAGTCGTCATTGAGTTGGCGTCAGTGTTTCCTGTGGTTTTTCCTTGATCCAAAAGACAGACTGAGAAGGATGCGGAGTAAGTTGTGGCCTCCGTGCGTGATATTCGTGGAAACCGAAGGATAGAAGAGTGTCGAAGTTGACTCCGACGGTGGGTAAACAGTATGTATTCGACGTTTGCGCTACCAGCATCCTGTCTGCGGCTTCCGTAAAAACAATCGAGAGCTTCAGAAGCTTGGGAGATATTCAGTGTGCGGCGGCAATTGATTAAAGCGAAGGCACGGGTGTCGACATCTGCAGAGATATCAAGAGAAGTGAGCACTTCTGATCCCAGAAAAGGTCTTTCTTCTGCCGCTATCAGCGTCTTGTACTGAAGATCTCCTTTTTTAATAGTCAACAATTAATATTTGTTCTTCGAAACAGGACGCCGTGCCATTCTTGTACATCGATACCAAATCGCCGAAATATTGACACTGCCTCGACGTTCGGGTACATCTGACTGCATTACAAAAAGTCGACGAAGAAAACAGAATCATGGCATACCTGACGAGAGACTGTCATGAGTGCGAAAACGAAGCCATGAGAAGCCCCATACATCTGTGAGTTTTCGTTCTGAGAGCCTCGTTGTTCTCTTGATGGGAGCAAGAAGAAGATGGAAATTGGGCGCCTTGGACATGTATGAGTCAAAAAGAGTTTGGGAATTGAATATTATCATCGTGTCCAGGATGAATAATGAAACGGTTGTTCAATCATATACAGATATAATCGGGGAAGACCGATTCAAGGTTCATCCCAGGCAAAGAACGAGCATTACCGTTGTCGGAGTACATAGAGGATCACTGGCAACTGGCATAATCCGAGCAAGAGTATGGGCCTCCACGTATTCTTCCGACATCCAGCTGAGTCACGACGAGGATTCATAAGCGCAGGCTCCACACCGCAAATTCACATTAACAACATAGCTCAGAGAAGAATTATAAATGAGACAGATATCATGCTCTACAGATAAGACAGTACTGCGCAGAAGAAAAGAACATATTTTCCGAGCTCCAGCTGATTGCGTGAGAATTCGGAACCGATCATCGATGACAGACAAGCACTATCAGAGGCAAATTAAGAGAGAAAGGATTGGGGACATTTGGCTAAGTACCGACAGTTGAAAGCGATGTGCTGAGGCCGTCCAAATCGCAGATGCATGCGCCCGCGGAGTCGAGGCCAAGGCCAGAACAAATAACAGATTGTAATGGAAAATATAGGATGTGGCGGTGCAAGTTCCCAAATTGGAAAGTTCCAAGGATGGAGAGCCCCAAAACCAAGCATCTTTCTTTACCACCAAGACGGGTCCTAAAAATCCAAGTAAATCACAAAGGGTACCTAAGATGTATACTCAAAGGGTGAGCACAAAAAAATGGAGGAATTAAGAGAGGGAGACGCCAGAAAAAAATCAGAGCAATGTTCCAACGCAGGCCCGAGTACAAACGGCTGGAATTCCGGTGGCACGAGCGTGAGAAAGAGGGGCTTTTGTGTTGGGGGTTTCAAAGCAACATCGGAACCTTGATTCCTACCTTTCTCTCTTCCCGCCCACCAGCATCCTCTGCTGTTATCTTCAAGAATCGGCACATATATCGACAACTAGCGACCTCAAGCACAAATGGCCCGTACCAAGGTCTGTATTTCTCTTTAGAGCCCTCCTTATCGCTGTGCTGACGTGGCCGTCGTCGTCGTCCGCAGCAAACCGCCCGCAAGTCCACCGGAGGTCGGTACTTTTTTCTTTCATAGAATATTGAAACAGATGTTGACTTGACATGCAGGAAAGGCTCCTCGTAAGCAGCTCGCCACCAAGGCAGCCAGGAAGACCGCAGCAGTGCGTGCTGGTCTGCTCGCAGTTGCCGTCGTCATTGTTGCTGACATCAAGAATCATTACAGACCGCCACTGGTGGTGTAAAGAAGCCTCATAGATTCCGTCCTGGTACCGTTGCCCTCCGTGAAATCAGGAGGTACCAGAAGTCGACGGAGTTGCTTATCCGCAAGCTGCCTTTCCAGCGTCTCGTCCGCGAAATCGCTCAGGATTTCAAGGTGGGGCGCAGTTCTTCTTTTGTTCGGGTGGTGCTCACAATCTCGTAGACCGATCTCCGTTTCCAGTCTTCCGCCGTCATGGCGCTGCAGGAAGCTGCTGAGGCATATCTCGTCTCTCTCTTCGAAGACACCAATTTAGCTGCCATCCACGCCAAGCGCGTGACGATGTACGTTGTCTTAGTGCATTGTGACTCAGCCTTTTACTGACTCATCAATACAGCCAACCCAAGGATCTCGCTTTGGCCAGGCGCCTCCGTGGCGAGCGTTCTTAAATGCTCCACAGCTCCACATCGAGATGTTCTTTGGTCTATAATAACTATTTTGCCTTACTTTTCTTTCATCTCGTTTTGTTTTAGTATACAGGTCTGAAGGTTTGGACGTATGTGTACTTCTGTATGAACTATTATCCCCCTACATTATATGACTGGCGCATGATATGCCTCTATATTACCGGATGACCCATGGATTGGCAACACCATGCATATCAATCAAGACGGCTGTCCAAACACATGTTGCGCCTTCACGAAGCGCCGTCCTTTCATGCAGTGCCCGCGTTAGGATATATCACGTACTGACATAAACTAGCGACGGTCCATTTTCGCTGCACCCGGGAGATCATGTATCACCGTTTCCAGTCTGTTGAACTCCGACTCTGTTCTTGAAACGGCACGGCATTGAAGGGCACACACTTCCATAGCAGCTATCAAGTGATCTGATGGCGGCAGAGTACAGAGTGCATCTTCCTAGGACTCGCGTAGGCATACTAGCGATAGCCCTGGGTGTCATCGCCGAGATGATCACTTCCGTGATGCGGCTCCCACAGCAAAAGGTGATGGGAATACACTGATATTAATAGCGCCGGGTCCATCAGCAAAGTCTTAGACGAACCGAACCAAGGAGTGGAAAAGTGTAGTAAGGTTCCGTCGCCGTTTGGTCGCGGTAGAAACTTATAGTTTTTTCCGTGTTGTTGGCTCCCTACACGGAGTGTTTCAGCCGCTACAGCGAGAAGGACGATGCTTGTGATGACAGAATGGATTGTGAAGGGTTATCATGCCGAATGCATGTTTCCTTGAGTACGTATGCGGTTGGGCCTTGCCGTCTGAGCGCTAAGCTCCGAGTTTATTCCGCAGGGGTGGAGATATGGGAGCTTCGCTATGATATTTGCAGGACGACAAAAGTGGTTGGAAATGCTCCATCTCGCATTCATGAGTCTGTCATTCGTAGTGGCGGGGTCAAAGCATGGCAATGAGAAGGGTGTTAATAATGACGTTAGATTAAGAACGGCGTAATCCAGGCATTCAGACGCTCGATTGAAGCGCACTTATGTTGGTCTACCCGTAGAACGACAAAACGATGTGCTTTACAGCTTTCTAAAGAACAGTGATTGAATACAAACAGCCTTTAAGGAGACATCGTGGCTCACCTACTAAATGGCCGATCAAGGTCCTTTTTTGTCCTTTTCTGATAATATTCTCTATGAGATGGGTCCGTTATATAACGGATGAAAATAGAGCCAACTCTTCAGTGACAGGGCCCCAGCGTCATATGCATATCCAGCTGGCCAAAAGGCGCCCGTTTGGGATCCACTTGAGAAGAAATCGCCTTTAGAAACTCAGATCCTGTTGTGTGGGCGCCTCTAACGGCCAGACAGAAGGCTTCCTCGCAGCCGGCTGTTCTACAAAGCCATCTGCACTGTCAGCCGCTCTGAGGGACGCTGTAACACCAAGCGTAGAACACAGCGCCTTATACCGTGAGCGTATTTGCCGCAAGAGTCGGGAAATATCAAGAGAAGACGAGGAATCCGATACGGATGGGTTTTCCTTGGGAAATTGGCTTATAAGATCCAGGAGATGTCGGATATGGTTGGCCGCTCGGCTAGGATAAGGTCAACAAGGTACCCTAAGGGAAGGAAGCACGGACCGACCTGTCATCCCTGCCTTGCTTCACATATATCGTCCTCCATGTCTTTGCAAACCCTTCATAGAATCCGAGCTCTTCCCACATTTCAAACCCTTTCTCTCGTCCTAGCGCCCGTCCTTCAATAAGACCATGTATGCGTCCATGCTCGAAGCCGTCTTGGTATCCGGAATCGTAGAAGCTGAAGAAGATGAACTCAGCTGTCGTCGCGACGTATAATAATCAAAGGCCAACGTTTGTTCGAGGTGTACGAGAGATTCCAAGTCGAAGTCCATCGTCGTTGTGACTGCCGGTGATGGTGGTGATGGTGTAAAGGCGAGGTCGAAAAGGGACTCGGATTTGTCACCCTGCTACATCATGCCCCTTGGATTACTACTCGACCTTGATTTCGTAGTAGGCTATTGGAGCAAATCATCTCTTAGGTATGTCTATTTCGAAGGTCTTTACGAATTTGTAAGGGTCTGACCGCGATGTGGAGCGCCTTTTTCGTAATTCAAGTCCTCGGCGCTCTTTTCTCCCCATCTTTCTTCACGGCGGCCGAAAACAAGTCGAATTATGCCCAAGGAACCAGAGAAGAAGCCCCGACGAAAACCAGGTCGTGTGTGCGTAACCTTTCCTCTCTGTCTGGATACAATGTGTTCATTCCATTGAAGGCCGACGTCGTGCTCGGAATGCCGAAGACTGAAATTGCGCTGCGACAAGAATGTATGCGTGACAATTCATACTTTTACTGTGACTTTGACCTAGCGGGCTAGGTTCCGTGCGAGAAATGCGTCAGCCGAGGTTGTGGTTCAATATGTCCGGACGGTAGGTGACTATATGCGTCTTGAATACACGCTTACACACGTCTGTAGGGTCTCTGACCAGCGGTAAAGGGAACCGGTAGGAAACCTTTCACGCAGTAGCTCGTATATCTAATGTTCTTTAGGTTGATCCTAGCGAATACAGAACAGCTCCACGAACGAATAGAGCACCTCTGTTCACGAATTCGCGACCTGGAGAATGCGCTCAAGACGTTACAATCAACGGTGTCCTCAGAGCCCCACCCCCTCCTGCGTCCCGACTTGCTGCAGCTAAAGTCTCCGCAGTCTACGCTGCCTGCACAAAATGCGTCGGCCAGCCCGTCGACTACGAATGGACCCACTTCTACTTCCGTCAATTCTCAACCCATCTGCTTGGGATTTTCAACGGAGCCTCAGCAAGTCAGAAGTGATGATGAAAATTTCATCGATGCGTTTGGTAAGTGCGTAACTCGGGAAGTGCATATATACGCTAAGCGCACCGCAGGTACGTTGACGATTGGGGGCCATGGCGAATCCAGTTTTCTAGGGAAGACAGCTCGTTCCGAGGTCCGTTGCCGTTGTTCTAGCTTGAATTATTACTGTTTCTCAGTCTTTCTTCATTTACTAGTTTCTACTCCGTGTATGTACACATCCAATATCGTCGACATCATCCGTAAACCTCCTTGCAGGCACTCTCAAAACCCCAATCGACGTCAACACTCGTACTTCCTCGTGTATCAAAACGGATTATAGAATCCACTTGCGCCGACCCTTCAGATGAAAGCCTTGGGCATGAAATATTCAGTCTCCTACCACCGCTTTCTGAGGCAGTACGTTTATGCGAAGTATACCTTGAACATGGAAAATACCTGTACGCTCCCTCAATCGGTGCTGTCATTATGCTCCCTTCTCATTGTTTCTCAGATATTCTACCGTGGACCGTACAGAGTTGTTTGATGAAGTTCTTTCTTGCATATACAGAGCCGAGTGCGTGCTTGATGATCACGCTGTCACCGACTTCTTCATGATATGCTATATAGGTCATTCACGTCTGTCTCTTGTCATCATACGCTCTACTTTCTATTTTCCGTATTCGCCTTGGCCGTGTTGTTCGACCAAGACCGACCCGCGTATTCTGTAGAAGCTCAAGAATATTACTACTTGGCCCGAGCAGCCATAGGTTTATCTTCTATTAATAACCACCAAACTCTCCGAGCTATTCAGGGTATGGTAAGTAATTCACTTACCTCTCCCAGCCACTGCGACACCTGCTGAGCTTGCCTATAGATTCACCTCACCGAGTACGAGACTTACAGTGACTGGGAAGCCTTGGGGACAAACTCCGAGTGGATAAGCGTGGGATATGCAGTGCGATTAGGCCAAAGCGTAAGTTGTTTCTCTTTCCCCTTGGTCCTCCTAACTCCGACCCCTAGATCGGCTTGCGTGTGTACCTCGATCGTGACAGTCTCCCTTTCAGCTAACGTTGAGATTCCAGATCTCAACAGCTCCCGCTGGCAGCTTGGAGAAGCCACCAGTCAGCGTCGAAGCCGCGTTTTCTGGCAACTGTTTGCATGCGATACATGGACGGTGCGACATATGCGCGATCGCCTGTCTGTCTAGGACTGACATGTTTGTGCTTGCAGAGTTTTTTGTTTGGTCGACCTCCGTCAATGTCGGCTCAGTACATCGATTGTGCACTCCCAAAAGATACGGAGGAGATTATCAATGCGGATGGGCAACGAGAGACGGGATGTATGTTTGTTTGTTCAGTTTGTTTGTTTTCGTTCACTTACACTTCGTTAGTTCATTCGTGGATGTGGCAATACACAACCCTCATGCACTCTCTGATGGGGGCCGCATTTGGAGTCAAAGTCCCTGCATACACGGTGATCCTGGACTTGGACCGGAAAATCCGAGACTTCCCTGTCCCGTTGCGATTCAGACCTTGTACAAATTATGGAAGCGAACTCTTGAGGCCGATACATTATATGCAGCGGTGGGTGGTCTTGGTGTCAAAAGAATCGGGTATAAGTGGCTTCTATTTCTTTTGGATGTTGCTCAAAGTGTCTGACTTTAGTACTGCTAAACCTTCATCGAGTATACTTTGCTCAAGCCCTCCAAGACCAGCCAGATGATCTAGCACATCATCGATACTTACCCTCTGTGATGGCGACGTATCGGTCAGCCTGGAGGATCATGCAGTCTCTAAAAATGTTGAGGACCTATGCGCCTCTGCTATCAAATAGAGTTAATCTGGCATGGTCCAATGCGTTATCTGCCGCTGTACGTCCTTTCCGCTCTCCCTCCATCTAACTTACCTTACCCATCAAGTAGATTGTGATGTGTATCCTTGTAACGCGAGCGCCCAACTCCAAGATGACAAAACCATCCCTCGAGGAACTTGACCTCGTTGCTCACCTCTTTGAGGAGGCCGCTCCGAACTGCCGTGCGGCAGCCAACACGCTGGTACGGCTCTACTGTTTGGAGAATCTCTCCCGCTTAGTCGTTGTAGGACACGATCCAAATGCTGAGAAATAAAGCTCATGAGGCAGTGGGCCAAGCACCTTCGCCTGAGTCGTGCGATCTATCCCCAGACGAGCTGGACCGCCTGGGAGGTAAGACGCATCTGATCTCCTCAGTCGATTCTGATATGCCCACCGTTGCGTATACTCCACCCCCTCGACAGCCTTCCCCGTCATCGCCATTCCCAGCTAACAACGTCCACCCGGTTATCGCTGAAGACATACGGAACTTTGATGCCGGCGGGTTCCACTTGAACCTGTTTGATAATCCAGCCGAGGTGCTAACAGAGGTGTCGTTTACGGGGGATAGCTTTGGGTTTTTAGCGCAACAGTCACCTTCTCTGGGCGAGTTTACTGGTACGTCTGCTATGCGGCCGCCGCAACCGCCACCGCATCATTCTGCATTCGGGTTCGCAGCTGCAGCGGCTCCCATGTTGGATGCGACGTGGCAGAGCTTTGTTGAACAGTTGGGCTTTTAGTCGGGCCGATAGCTTTTACTGTACTGGTTCAGGACAGGTGCTATGGACCACAGAATGAGTATAGTCACTTATATATCATGATATTCAGAATATTTCATTAGGTCCTATCACATTCAGGAATATCGCTCCTCACTCGACCTCATGATTGGTGGTCGGATCCCTAGGCTTACTTCAGAAGACAAGCTTGAACTACTACACAGCATTTTTCTGTTCAACTTCAAATCTCGGAGTCAAAGTTGAGTCTCGACTCTGTTAGTCTAGAGAGAGAGATGTTTACAACCGTTTGCATATGGGCTAACGTTGACACTGGTAGTTTTATGAATGAGGTCTATAGACTGGTGACCATCTCTCTAACCACCCTTGATCTGATCACCCTTTCTTGCTTGCAACGTCAAGGGTCCAGAGAGATGGTTACGAGTCTATGAGATCTGGCCATGAACCGATTTCCACTCCGAGATCCCCGAAAGCCTTGAATCACCATAAACTCTTGTCAAAGTCCGCTTAACCTGGTTCAAGACCAAGTTCAGACTACTCTCTTTAGTCCCAAAAAGGTACATCACTGTCAAGCGATATGCAAATAACTGTATGCAGTGGTAGTTACTCCTAGTCATACCAGTCCAGAATAAGGTAGGGCCAATAATTCCCTGTCCTGTTAATAACATGTTATTTAACATCAGTCGCGGGAGGATATTTTACTCACTTAACAGTTAATATACTTTTTATGAAATAACACGAATAACATGCGAAAAAGGTATTTTCTAACAAGCTAATAACAAAAGGCTGGTTAAAAAATCCAGAACCACCCGTAAATTAACTCAATTGATCTTGTCTAATCCCTCTCGAAGTTGTTTGCGGGACTGCATGAAAATGGTGACTCCACCAATTGTGCAAACACTGATGCGGCGCCCGCTTATGAGGCTGGTGCAGGAAGACGCGTCGAGATTTACTTCTCCGGGTGCGATCTGTGACGAGAAAGGAAGAATTTTTTTCGCCTGGCGGAGTGTTACAGATCTCGCAGTGGAATGTGTCGACACGGCGGTCAATGACTGCCTTACCTCTGGCCTTGATTTATTCGCGCTTTATTCACAAGGCGCCTTGGGGTACCCTGTTATTAATGTGCTTATAACAGTGCTAATAAACGATGTTGATTAATAGTCGTTTTTTAGCCCTACCTTAGTGACCACCACGTAAAGAATCATCGCAAGATATGCTTCGCTTGACAGAGCTGTTCACAGTTGTCGTTTGAGAAGTTTACGGTGCAAAATTTATTGTCCTTCGATTGTTGAATGGAAGGACACGGTAAATTAATAGGATGTAGGTAGTAGTACTGTATCACAGACAATGAATTGGGATAGTAGGCCATACAACATAGTCCATAGCGGTTTACCACGCGAAACATACGAACTGGTATATTTGTGCCGAGTCTGATGGACGATAACAAAAAATAACGCGAGTCGGCATGGGTAGTGAAAGCTCCAAAGGCATATCAAAGCAATAAAGGTTAAATATCGTAGGTTAAAGCGTGTGATGATACTACGCTACGGCTGGGGCCAATTTTGTCCGGTGGTGACGGGGAGAAGTAGAGGTTGGGGTTGGGAAGTGTTCTGAGTTGACGCGGGTGGGAGAGGAAACATGGGAGGCGCATCGCGTACCGATGATTGTGCGATTGCCATCCGTGGAGGCGACTGGGGCATCTCTGTGCGAACAGAGGAGACTGCCATGTTCGTTTTGGTGAAAAGATCTTCGGAAGGCAGACCATACGACCGGGCGACCATAGAGGGTGTGTAAGCCTGTTGTTGGAGGGCAGCAAGGAGGCTCGAAGATGCCGAAGGGTTGTTGGTAGCCAGAGCAGCGAATTCGGTGTGATTTTGAGCTTGATCAGCCAGGAGGCTGTCGGCGCTGCCATCACTGGGGAGCTGGCGTTTGTTGTGTGTATGAACTTTGAGGTGCTGGAGTAGATTATCATGTCGGTTGAAGAACTTTTCGCAGGCAGGGTATGTACATTTGAATGCTAAGCAAACTGTTAGTCAATAATCTTTTTGATAAGTGGTTGAACAAACTCACGTTTCTCGTGTGTGTGAATGGAACGGATATGGCGCTTCAGATGTTCTCCCCGATGGAAACACTTGCCGCAACCGTCCACTGAGCAAACATATGTCCGTTTATCCTTCTTCAACTCTTCAGGCTGTAACACCACCGTCGTGGGGACCCTTCGGCCGCGACTTTTCTTGGTAAGATTGGGCACTGGGATCGGTAGATTTGCGCGTGACCTAGGACCTCGACGCTCTGCGGGTGCATTCGAGTTATCCAAACCATCCAGGAACGTTACGTTGTTCGAACTTGAAGCAGGTATATCCGCGGAGGAACTGGCTGCAGAGTTTTCGCGAGAAGATGGGGTCGGTGGTGGAACGCTGGCTACCTCGCCTTGTTCTTTTGGAGTGGCGCGCTTACGATAGGTACGAGATTTCTTCGCTGGTGGAGGTGACTCGCTGTCACGATCGAGAGCGTTGTCCTCGAGCACCCGTCGTTTCGACGGACGCCCCGTCTGCGAGCGGGTCAAGGGTCTGCGAGGTGGTGACGACGCGCGAATTTCACAAATTTCTGGTGCAGTCTTCGTGTCGTCGGCGCTGCCCTAGGGTAACGAGTGAATGGGGGATCTAGGCTTAGGCACCGTCAAACGCACTTGCACCTGCTCATCGCGCGACACGACGACCATCTCTTTGACAGCGACAGCGGCCTCTGGTTTGTGATCTACTTGAGCCTCCTTTTCCGAGTTCTGTGGGTCGACCATCGTGGACGCTGCTCGCTGTTCGAGGTATCAGGCTGACAGGGGCCTCAGCTGGAAACATCAGTCAGCAGTTCTCTCATCGTTGATGACAGCTACGACGACAATTACCTTGCAGGTGGAGGTGAAAAATTGAAGAAATAAAAGTGAGGAAGTGGTAGATGGGAAAGGAGCTAGGGGGCAAGAAATGAGCCCCTGAGTCGTTGGGGGTGGATACTTGGCGGAACCTTTTTTTCACGTATTGTTCACGTGCTTTCCGGCTTTCTCCGTGTCATAACGGCGTGCCGGGCCGGCAGATTCCCTTTCCACCCGTGACGATCAACTACGAACCCGTCGCTAAAAAAAAAAAGCTAGCCAGGAAATTCTAGATAAGTTTCTACTTTCAAATGTTGAATATCTACTAAAATAAGCGTTGTCGACATGCCGTGCCGTTGAGTGTCGTAAGATAAAGTGCTTGTATGTTTTCCCCCACCTAGGAATTCTTGATCTCTGCTAAAGCGGACCTACGCGCACCACGCAGCAAGCTCTGCCGGATTCTGCCCGACACCAGCTCGTCTTTATATTGTGCATTATCAATTTACATGAGCAGCGCCAAAACACTCAAATAAAATGACCTATGAATGGTGAGTCAGGCCTTCCCCAGGTAACAGGAATTGACTGGTGAGACTATCCCAGAACGTGAATAAGCGGTGTTTTCAAGCCATTGGCCTATACTCTTAAAATTACATTTTTGGGGGGAAGACCATATCCTTGTTCTTCTTTCTTGGCGTCAAATCAGCTTCACTATTCTGCTCCTAGATCATCAGGCGGAAACGGGCGCTTGAGGATTACGCGTCCTATAGCCTATGACCGACGTTCCTCCGGAGCCTGATTATTATCCAGCTCGTTCTCGCTGCTCTTCCGCTGCAATTCTTCGGCAGCACTTTTTCTCGTACTATTGATTGCAGACTGTCGTAGCTGCTATCAGCACTGGGACGATACGAGCGAATATCAGCCACGTACCGCCGCGTTCTTTTCAGCGGCTTTAATCTCGACTTGTCTTCGGGGAGCTCTGCCTAAACGACAACAAGTATCCGAGTCAGTCGTCCAAGCAGAATATTATTGAAAGAACAAATTGAGAACAGACCAATAGGCGTCTTTGGGGCGGTAATCTATAACAGGGTTTCATCAGTACGGGATAAGAAAGAAGCTTCCTTAGAAATCACCTTAGTACGAGCCATTGATGCTAGTAGATCTTGCCTTGCAGGCGGAGAAACAGTAAGAAGACATAGACTTCGATGGTCGGACTTTTTGTGGCTTCTTTGAAACTCCTCCTCAAGTCCTTCTCTCACGCTCATACCAGTTCTATTTTTTGTTCGATCTTTCAAGGCTTACCCACTCCTGGTAAGCAATTATTTCGGGCCAAGCAAAAACCAGCAAAAATGGGTGGATAACATATGAAATTCTGACAAAGTTTTTTGACCACAACAAAATGAGTCGGGATTCCCATTAATGGTAAAGCCGACGGATTTTCCTGTGACCAAAAGACTTCGTCAAATTTTCATTTCTATTCTGATTGTTTCCCTTACATTCTGACGGGCGCGAGTTAGTCACCTGTCAGGAGTGACTCTTACCTTCGCATTCCAAGAACATGGGCATCGGCCCGGTAAGAGCTTCTACTGACACCCACAACTACCACGTGTCTTGGAAATCAGCCATGCGTTCCCCCAGTTTCCCCGAGAAATCTTCTACATCACATGCGACAAATTGGTAGAATACTTGGAGTCACAATATAAACGTGGGTCCTCGTTTCACCTAGCTACATTGTGTATCCACTACCAATGTTCCTCTTCAGCACCACAGCTCTCGCGTATATCCTCGCATACCTCTCACTCGAGAGTCATGCCTGGAGCACATTTGTCGTCCCTCATGCTGACGGCCAAGACGACACTCCGGGCCTCACGGCATCTCTGGCCAATTTCACTTCTAAGTCAACCATTCTGTTCCAGAAGGGAGTGACTTATAACATCTTCACTCCGGTTAAATTTCCCAAGTTGACTAACGTAGAGGTCGTCATTGAAGGAAACATCACTTATCCTTCCGATATTGCCGCTGTTCAAGGTCAGCTGGACCAATTATCAGAGCACTGTTGCTAAAGCGAACTTGGTGCAGCTATTGTAGCGTCTGGTGTGAGTCCTGGTTACTTGATGTCTGTCAGATACATGCTGAACGGGCGGGCACACAGCATTTTGAAGGTCACTGGTGCGTGACAGACTTGGCATCCATGTTGGATATGTTACAAGAGTTTTCAGGTTCTCGTTTTCGGGCGGGGATAATGTAACGTTGCGTGGTTCCACCGATCCTGACTGGGGGTGGGTGGACGCCCACGGACAAAGAGTGAGTTATCTTCTTCTTCGCCACATTTTCAGGGGGTCCCTTAAATCTTCTTCGAGTGGTGGGATACCATGGAACAGACCAATCGTCCTCATGGCTGGTCCTTCAGCAAAATCAGTAACGGTGTCATTAAGGATATGAAAATATGGAAGGTGCGCCTCTTTCTCGGGCAGAAAGTTTTACTTCTCATCACATGGTTCAGCCAATCGCGTGGAACTTTGCAACCAGCGGCTCGTCTAACTTGCATGCGTTTAATAATATTATCTTGGCGGTGTCTGATAACTCGGTACGTCTCTGCTTATCCCTAGCTATGACTAAGTTAGGCAAACACGGAAGAGGCCTTCCCTTTCAATACGTAAGTGCAGTACTGTACAATAAGTATATCAAGTACTGACGGCTCATTTCCGCCAGCGATGGTAAACTAAATTAAAGCTCGCTGCGATTTGTATTCTTATTCTGTACAGGATTTTCCGCTGGTGGAACGAACATGCTCTTTGAGAATAATCACATCGTCAACGGAGATGACTGTATTACTGTGGGAAGTGGCGCGAGTAATATACATTTCCGGTACGTAGAAGGTATTCACTGATGGATCTAGCTCACCACGCTGCCTCCAGGAATTCGTATTGCGAAGGCGGACACGGTCTTTCAATCGGATCCTTAGGGAAGAATGGAGCCGTGTCTAATGTTCAGGACGTTTTGTATGTATTGGAACATCGTTGAACGTCAGGAATTGACCCTAGGTACAAATAGGATTGAAAACGTCACTATGGTAAATACCCATATTATCTTTCTACGCTTAAACCTTCCTAAATGTTTTTTGGCGTTCAGAGAGACTCGCTCTATGCCGCACGCTTCAAAAGTTGGTCAGGAGGAAATGGGCTTGCACGCAAGTACGTTTCTCGGCCAAACGAACGCCCTGTTGCTTTGTCGTCTTACGGTTTCTTCATGTAGCATCACATGGAAAGACATCGTGCTCGACAACGTTCCCTTTCCTGTAAGTCCATTTCAATTAGTTGTGCGTATATTTGTTTGATTACTATGGTCTTCGAAGATTTATGTAACGCAAAAGTGAGTACATTAAGCCTTAGTATTCACACCACCAATGACGGCATTTCCAGCTATTGGGACCAGGGAGTAAACCAACTATTCACCTCATTTGTGATGCCATCTCTGATGTTTACTCTTAGCTCGGAACGCAACCAAACTCGACTAACGCTAATAGCACCCATATTGAAGACATGACTTTCCAGAACTTCTCTGGAACAATTAGAGAGTGAGTGCATTCTCCGTCCTAAAGATCACTTCGTGAATGCTCACCGGTTAGCACCCCGTACGTCGAGGGATCTTGCGTGACTGATCCGTGCTGGTATCATGTAGCCAATGCGACAGGCAAGGAAGTGATTATCTTTGATCTGTATCCTGGCACCGGTACGCGACGCAATGCTCTTCTGATTGACCTATAGACATACTTTCACTTTTAGCAACCAATATCGTCGCCAAGACCATCCACGCGACGACGCAGACGGGCTCCATCGTCGATGTCATGTGCGATCCTACGACTGTGAGGATAATTTACACATGTTTTCTTGCGTAGGACCAACACATCTCATTCATAGGTGACGAATGACGTCGGATTCAAGTGCCGGGATGGCGCTTATATTCCTACTACTGCAGGTCTCTAGACAGGTGCCTCATAGTCTTACTGAACTCAATGATAAGCCCTCCACTTGGCAGTCAGTGCGTGCGAAAGGAACATCAAGTACTACTGCGATACATCGATAGACAAGCTATAATAGAGATATACACATGCGATACAAATCTATTGAGCAGTGGGCCGGGATTGAGGAGTACACGGTAGCGAGAGAGCGTAACGAGGGCGACACGGCGAGGGCACGCTGTAGTAATGAAATAGAATGTATATATCTTAGCGGGCGGTTGGTCGCTAAGATGTGTGGCTGTGAAAAAGCTAAAATTGTTTGTATCTATAATTAATCAAAAGTCCGTACGACTGTTCCTGCAGTCATGGCTCGGACTCTCAACAAAATCCATATACAAGAAATTATGATACATGCTGCTCCATCTCCAAACCAGTCTCGACAAGCTTCCTCGCAGCAGTAGGAATCGACTTCATCTCATCCAAAGATCTCGTCACAGCCGCAGCCCCATCAGATGACGCGCTTGCCTTGATAGCACACAGGTCCTTGAACGCCACTTTGAACGCAAAGTTTTCGTTGAATACAGACGTATCCTGATAGACAAATGAAGCCTTGACTTGTGCAACTTCGCCGGCCGACATGATGCAGATCCCGGGCACTTGAGACGCGTACATGGCCGCAACCTTTCGTACCTGATCCTCCTTTGGGTCTCTTTCTTTCACCTTCTTGCCCTTTCCGACAGAGAATGGTGAGGCCGAGTTCGAGCCCCACTGGATTTTTCGATACTCAGAATGAGCTCGACGGACATGTTCTTGGACAAGCTCCAGCTCCTTCTGAAGGAACTTGCATGCATTTTGATGCTCGAGGTCACTAGCATCTGCTGCCCCCACGCGTCTTTTGATGTCTTGCAGTGGCTTTAAAAGATCAGCGTCATATCCGCTGGAAACCTGTTGCTGTTCATACTCCTTCAGAATGTCGTCCCTCAGTGAATTTCCAACATTCGATAGTACATCCAGAATAAAAGGACGTTCGTCGGAATTTTTGGAAACTGGCCTCCCGAAATTCTTGTCATGATCGTGATAGGATTCAACTCGTAATCGATGGCCAGTTTTACCTGCATCAAGTAAGGTATTGAACCTATGCCGAAGTCACCAACAAAAGCGCACGCAAAATGAAATGGGCTTACATGTAGGATAGCAGGATCGATTGATCACTGTCGTATCCATACTTTCGGACAGAGTTGTCGTGGAACGTCGAATATAAACCAACTCTCCCATTCGTGAGACCGGTCATTAGGATGTTCACGAAGTTTGACTGGGTACGCTGATTGTTCCTGACGCATTCCTGAAATTGTGCGACGGACTGAATGTCTCGTTCGAAATGCGTTTGCATGAAATCCTTCGGCGGAGGACGCAATGGCCTATTCTGAAACTCTTGGACAAGCGACATCAACCATAGCAGGAAGCAAACGTCTAACAAAAGGGTTATCTACTGAGCGATGACATTTGAAAAGCATGGTTTACCTCCATCAAAATCTGAAAGGGAGCACTCAACAATTTGTCGTAAATCAATCATGCTAAACAGAACACCAACCTCCACCACTGAGAAGTGTCATAAGGCTCTTATCCCCTTGAACAGAAACAACTATTACATTTTTGTACTCGTGCAGCTCCGGTATGTTAACGGCGCGAACCTACAAAACCGTCAACGACCATTTCGGAGTACTGTCCAAACCCACCTTCTGAATATCGGACGCAAGTCTTATTGGGTACCTTCCGATCAATACCTCACCCTTCAGGATGTTGAATTCTTTATTAGTCTCTTTGTCCAAGATCGCCTTTGAAGAATGATAGAATATCTCTCCCGGACGTAGAAGACCCATTGGATCTGTGAAATATCATTAGAACAGCAACGAACTAAGGAAGAGACATGAACCAGGAATAACGAAAGCCTCTGCAGACTTTCCCTCAGGAAGCGGAGTGTGAAACCCTTCTATCGCTGACTTGATTGACTGATCAATGACGTGCTTCATCTTATCTCGCAAATGGTGGGACTTTGAGGGAGTAAAACCCGCTTGGATAAGATCAAGAGCAAGCTCATGAAGAGCCAGGGGTGCTAAGACGACGATCAGGACATGTGCATGAGTAGACTGAGGATATCGCACCGCCACTGTACTCGTCCCGACCCGTACAAATGCGTGGTAATTGCACCTCTGTATCATCATTAGGAACCTTCTTGTCGTCGTCCCGCTTATCGTCATAGACAATAGTCACATGCCATTGCCGTCGGGTGTAACCCAGAACCCGAGCGAGACCTCCAGCAAACCTCTGTATCCTCGCACTGCTCACACCTCCGGCTTGGTTCACAGCTGTCCAAAGACGGGCATCTGAGAACCTGCCCTTCTTCTCTATGAGAGCATCTACGGTCCTCTCCAGTCCTTCCTTTAGCAATTCGACCAGAACAGCTTCAGGTACGCCATTGAAAGCCAGGTTGAGAATGCTCTGAGCAGAGAGTGTACTACTTGCTGATGGATTCCCAACGCTGACAATATCAAGGATGCGATGAGAATAATCGAGCCGCTCATAGTCGATCTTCTTCTGAGAAGGTCGGATCCAGATTTTGTGCTCTTCATCGAAGTTGCTGGGATGGCGTATCCACAGTCCCTTGCTACCAGCGATACGACCTTGAACAGCAGTCGGCATGACAGAAAGTCCAAGCAGGATAGTTATGCCTCTGAGGGCGGACTCGTTGATATACCCACACCCATCAGTCATGAGCTGATCTGCGGAAGGTTTCCCCTCACCGTCCCAGTCGGGAGTGGCTATCGTTACGGTCAGAAAAAAAATATTTCCAGGCCGAATGTCATCCTTACTTTTGTCTGCGATCTCCAGGATATTTCTCTCCTCAAAAATTAAACCGGGAACCGAAGTCGATAATCCAAGTGTATTCCTCGTGACATATTTCGCAATCGGCTAGCAGGACATCAATCAATCGCCAACTTCATAATTTATAACGGATCGACACGCACCTGTTTCGAATTCAGCGCTACAGGATTGTGCCATTCCAAAATAGCAGGATACGACATGCGATACTGATCACCGCACCATTTTCGGCTCGCGCGCTCAAAATTTTCGTTGCCTTCAACGAGATAAAGAGAGCCTTCCTTCGGTACCCACGGAACAAAAACACGTCCGCAGATGACAAATTTTTGAGCCAAGAATTCCCTGATGGCCTCTTCCGCGTGCATCAAGAGATTATCAGATACGCGAATCTGCAGCATCCGACGAGAGCCCAAAAAGCGCGCGAAACGTGTTGACTTGCGCATTTCCAGTGGCTGTAATTCAACTTTGAACTTGTCATTTTTGACTTGGATGAGGTGGCCGATCTGCTGGACTCGTCCGCCATACCAGTGGGTCTCGCCTTGGAAGTCTCCCATGAGGCTGAGACCACGTCCTTTGTTCTCCAAAAGTGCCAGCTGCTCGAGCCTCATCTGCTTCCTAAAGAGACATTCAAATTAAGAAGAATATTACGTTAGGATCAAAGTACAAACCCGATTTTGTAGTCCGCACTGAAAAAAGGTCGATTCTTCATGATCGAGGCGACTTTGAACAGGACGTCTTCTTCCGTGCCGCACAGCGAATTCGACGAAATGAGCTTTTCCTTGACCTCATCCCATGTCCATGAGTTTGTAGACACTCCACGCGCCAATTCCCACTGAACGCCCCACGAGATCTCTTTATCATCGAATAACTTTTGAACTGCTGAATTATGTGCAACTATATTGGTAGGCAGCTTAACTCCTTTATCGAACAAATAGTGTAGAAAGGAGTTCCTGGGCATCAACCTCTCTGCATCCGAGCAAATGTTGACATCTGTGCCTGTTTCCGTATCGGTGTCATCAGAAGGGAAGGCCAGTACGGCTACAGGTACGACAGGCTTTCCTTTCCCCAGGGAAATATCAGAGTCGTTGGAAATGTTAACGTCCATACTGAAACCAGGCCCCAGTTCCTCAGTAGGCGGCCTCGCATGGTAGGAAGCAGTGAAGGAGGGGGGTGCGCCACGGCGACCAGAAAAAATGTTATCGGACTCGGTTGCAGAGTCGGATTCCGAACTGTCGTCATCTGGAAATTTCCCTGTCGGTGGGCGATTGTAAGAGCCAGGACATGAAATGGAAGAAGTATTAAGATTTATGGATGACATAGGGATTGATGTGTACTTGGGAAATGATTTCGGCGCCGAAACTGACGAGCCGGAGACCACTAAAGTGCCAGCTGAACGACCGGAGACAAATGTCCTTCTTGGTCGAGTCAGCGTGACATTAGCAGAGTTTGGAGTCATTGGGTTCGCTTGGCGTGGCGAGGTAGGCGTACTGGTTTGAGAGTTGGCCTTCCGTATCTTAGAAGACAAGGAAGGCGAAGGAGAGGTATCGTGTACAGGCTCGTCTTCCGATTCGCTAGAGATAACTAGTGCATCGTTTAATGAATATAGGGAAGGCAGCCGCGACATAAATACCAATGACTTGCTCCGGAGGATCCTGAGGCGACGATATCTGGATTGAAGACATTGTCTTTTTGATAGGCGTAACTCCCGTTGAGTATGAGTTTGTTTTCGAGAAGGTGCTACAAGTGGGATAAAGAACCTTGCAGTATGAACCTTGTAGTTGACTTACTGCCGCTATTTAATGGCATGTTAACCCATTGGCCCGGAAGCAGATCAACATGTGCCTATCTAAATTTAATCCTGAAGTGATACTTACCTCACTTCCCCGTGTTCCCGTCAGCTGGGCACAAGTCATCAAAATATCCCGTTTTTTCCATCTGAACCAAGTTTTCTTTCTTCAACGGCTTGGAGTTCCGAGCTCAGCCTGGGCACCTGCTCCAATCCCGCGCTTGTTGTGCCCTTGTTTCATCAATCAAAATAAGATTGTGCATTGCAACGAACGACAAGTCACCGTTCCGAGCGCTGAACGGGTTTGACGATATGCCCCTTCGTTATCCTGAGATGATGCCTCCCGATACGTATTCACGAGGTGTACAACGAACAGACAGCAAAATACCATCAGTCCACGAACGATTGATTGTTCCATGGATGTTCCGTGAATCCCGTCACTAAATCTTCTAGGAGATAGCCGCTGAACCCATGATAAATGCCAGCCAGCCACAAAGTCGCTTGGTCCCCATACATCAGGCAGGTTCTTTGTCGGTGCTGTAGAACAGACCGTCTTTGTCTTGACTCTACCTTCCAGCTGGCTGTCTATGGGAGATTCACGTTCATTTTCTTCCGCCATATTGGCCTCCTTCGCAGGCGCAGAAACCGCCCGGGTTGTCTCCATTGCCTTCTTGTCACTATTTGGTATGGACATCTTCTCTCTCCCTCTCTCTTTGATACAGCTGTTTCTGACCACGAGTCGCACAGTTTACGAAGTGCGTCTGAGTTGCTTCTATTGAAACATGTTTTAATTAATGTGCAATCCGTAGTGGTTGATAACTTTTGATGAAGAGGTGACACACTTCATTTCACATCCTTCACACTTTTTCACACCTTCACCCGCAAGGTCGAATATTTTTGGCACGGAAGATGGACCGTTTCGCGACTGTTGTTTTTGGCGGTCTGGAATCTTCTTCTGTCGAACATGAGAGTCGCATTGATCATGTGTTTGCATAGAATCGTTACTTTGCGCTCTTCATATTATCGTAAGTGTGTACTTCATTCATCCCGGGATAGCTGACAAGGAAGATCAGGTTTCACATGGTTGGTACGTCATAGTATTTCGTTCCTCCTGTTGCTCTGCTCATTGCACGTCTTGCAGTGCTATCCCTGCCTCACCCCGGAGGGCAGGTAAGTCAACATATGATGTCGCCTAAAATATTTACTCACGATATCCACAGTTGTGAGTCTTCTGATATGCTACCGCGGTAGGGATGCCGTAACTCACCTCCGACGTGATAGTTGTATTCCAGCCCTGGAATTCCTATTTGTTGGTAACATAACAGCAATTGCCATAGTCCAAGGTTCGTTCCTTTCCTTTAACCCAGGCCATTTCTAGTCAATAACCAAGCGCGTAGCAATACTCGTCCTTCGAGTATGGTATCTATTCTTTATCAGCAAGAAGATCCGAATAATTACAGTCTTCGCATTTATCGTATCATTAACTACCTCGATGTTATTCTCAATCGTAGCCGCCCGGAAGGTCGAAACCCTCCAATCTGAAATATCTCCTTCGCCGACATTCATCCATTTCGAAGTCCTCGGTTGTCGAGTTTCCCGTCCACCCATGTTTTGGCGCATTTACTTACCTTCGTTGTGTCTGCATGTAGGTGTAAATCCATCATGGGAACTACTCAGCAGCAGCTAACAAGCACAACAGACCCTCCTCTACATCCTTACAGCCTTCCGCGCCCTACAAAGTCGTCGCACGTTAAAACAGGCACCAGTAATGAAACGTCTTCTTCGAGAGTACGAGCTCTCCCCTGCTTATCACGGCATCATCAAACACTGATTGCTTTATCCCAAATAGTGGCGGCCTATTCTTCTTCATCGTCTTCGGTGAAGGGCTTGAAGTGACATCTATATAACGTCCTGCTAACACTTCCTTCAGTTTCTGTAGGATTCACATCTATCGGATCTTTCTTTGATAACTATCCGCAGGCGAGCCCGATCCCAACCCTACATCTTCATGGTCAATCTGATGAACTGCCATAGCTTAACATCGTTGTCATGTACTCAAAGTAAGGCACCGCCCCTTGAAAATTCCCAGTTGCTAGCTCACCCTGTTGGCAGCTTCCTCGTTACCCTCACATCAGTGGCCGTGTCCCGTGTCATGTTCAGCATCCATTCCCTCGCCGCACATCTCGGATCCGATACCATCTGGCTCCTGAACAACATCGAGCTGAGTCGAGTCAACTGGAGAAAAGGCAACACAGAAGGAGAAATCATTGTTGAAGAGTATTCTCGTGAGTTTGATGATGATGAAGCATCAAGGACAGATCACCTTGACACAATGAAAACTACGCGGGTCGGAGTGTACAACGAGCGGGCTTGGTGATACCTAATCTTGAAGCATGATGTATAAGGCCTCAAGATTCACGACGAGCCGCCCTATCCCATTCGGACTAACGGTATCCGCTCATAATATATCAACTGATGTATCACTTACATTATCGAAAAGCCGCACTACTAGCAGCGTAATAGCGTAGAACTATCTATACAATACCCGAGAGATGGAGAGATCGATATCACTGAAGTTAGGTATACACTACGTGAAAAATCTATGAAACAATGTCCTGATACAAAAGTTCAATCAAGTCCGGGGATATAAAATTCCGAAAGGTATGCTGAAATATTCGCAAAAAAAAGGCCAAATCGCTTTACGCGCGAACATGGAGACCAAAGGCACCCATCGCGGCTCCAATCAACCCTATAACAATAGCGGGCATCACACCCGGGGGTAACGAACGTAAAGCCCCGTTAAACGGGACGTACGCAGTGGTAGTCGCAATCGCAGTCGCACTCGTAGTCGCAGTTCCTCCGGTCCCACCGCCAGTGAGATTCGCCCCATTCGGCTGCGTAGCTCAGTTAGACCACCACACGCCACAAAACAAAACGGCTCACTCCAATGGATCTCGAGTCATCGGTGAACAAGCATGTGTCAGATGAACAAAGACACTCGCCCTTGATTGGATCCCAGAAAGGCGTGGAACAATTCGCTGGAACTTAAAAAAGCATATGTTAGACAGCTTCTGGACAAGGTCGGTATACTAAGGACACTCACGTCGGAAACGAGCACTTCCACCGCTAGGAACGACCTGGGGAGGATTTGGGTTTTCCGGCGTTGGTTCTACCTCAGGACAGCCGTACTAGAAGAATTAGCAGTCAGTCGCCGTTCAGTGATGTACGATCAGAGGACCCAACGTACACAAGTGAAGAAGGGGAAATCAGAGAACGCGCAATGGCTCAACAAACCTTGCTCGTTCTGTGGGATACCGTTGCAGATCTGTAACGAGGCATCTACATCAGGTGTGGAACACTTCAACGCGTCAAAGTTGTTCAAGTCCGAAATCGGTCTTGGGGTCTGGACCCAAGCAAGGAGCTGTTCGCTGGACACAATCCAGACTAAAAGTGGGTGAATACACTGTCAACAACGGCAGAGAGACAAGGCCAAACCATTCTGTTGTTCTTGGGCCCAGTCGAGGAACTCGTTGATCATACTAATGGTTGATGTAGGAGATGCGACTCCAGGGTAGTTTTGCTAGAAAAAAAACAGATGGGTGAGTAGGATGCGGAAGAACAATGCAGTTGGCTTACAGCGAGATGAATAGGATGAGTATATAATCCAAATGGCTGCCGATTGCCATTGTAGTGGGCAGTAAACGTATTCCTCATAAACTCCAGTGTAGCAGTATCATTCGGCTGACTATTGCCATTCGCAATGTCCCTAAGGGCCGAATCAGCTAGGATATTACCCAGACGCGAACCGCACTTACAACCAAGGATCCATCAAGTGCGGGCCGTCCGCACCTCTATTATCAAACATTGCGTACATTGGAATCTCCCAGAAACCGGGAAGCTTGGGTTCTCCCTTGCACGTGTTCTCAACCATGAGGCAGTTGTTGGCCATACCATGATCCAAAGTGTAGGGCCAATATGCATCGGTGCTGGGGTCAGTAACCGCTATCGATGCAGATGCACTAGAGTCATATGTGAAGCCAGCATCAGCAAGATGTCGAAGGGTATCAACCGTGTAATTTAGGAACGGAGCACGGAACCCTTTAATGGAAGCCAAGGGAATCCCGGCAAGAGCGTTCAAAGCGATCAAATTTCCATCGATTTCGTTGTCTGGTGGACTCCCGACGTGCGTCATCCTGAATGAAATGTTTAAGTTTATGGTTAGAGCTTGCGAATATCCCCTACGTGTGATCTGCAATTTCGTTGCCGGCGACATACCAATCTGTATGATCCGTTAATAAAATATGTCGCAATCACAAACATCGCGCGCGCCTGTCACCAGCGTATAATTTGTATAACTGAGTGACGTGTAGTAGGTCATCTTGGGACGGCAACCATTGGGGTTCTGTCTCTGAGCGAGAAACTGGTTCACAGCATCGAGAGTGTAGGATTGAATAGCATCGTCAGCAGTGAAGACAATAAATTGGGGAGTATCCGCCTGGAAATAGAAAATGATGAGAACGGTGCTTCTCAAGACATTGATAGCAGGAGGATAAAGCGCAAATATTGAGAAAAGGCGAGGTACTAAGGGCGTGAAGACATGTACGCAGTGCGATGCTTCCGAATAATAAGTATAACGAAAGTCTGTCTGCAGCAACCAGTTACTGCTCATCTTTGAGCATAAAGATATATTTTCCAGATGCTCTCTGGATGCCGCTGACACGATCCCCTTTAACCGCCTTTGCAGGAAGAGCGAGAGAAGCTAGAGGCAGCGAGCGGATACTTACCGGACTTAGCCCGCCAGGTGGGCTCGTACTAGCGCAGTTGCAGTCAGGCAGTCGGCATTGAATACTATCGCAAGAGTACCCTGCCGCCTCTGCGCTCGTTGTTTGCATA
The DNA here is from genome assembly GCA_030407005.1 of Desarmillaria ectypa. NCBI lineage: Eukaryota > Fungi > Basidiomycota > Agaricomycetes > Agaricales > Physalacriaceae > Desarmillaria > Desarmillaria ectypa. The sequence continues at coordinate 3,665,442 of JAUDYN010000003.1, read as the reverse complement.
AAAATACCGCCATCCTGAGCGAATACCGCCAAGGGCACGAAAAATATCGAAAAGACCGCCAACAACATCAAGCTATCACGTCTGCTGTTCAGAAGCCGTTAAACAGGTGTGGACTGAACGGGAAAGTCAAGGAAGAAAAAGGCGATTGTTGGCCTCAGAGGAAGGAACGAGACCAAATTGAAAAGGAGTGGACGAGTCTTGCCGGTCTGAGTCTACATGTTTCTAAACAAATCCTTGGACGATCACCGTGTGGCACCAGAAATTAGTCAGCCGTATTGCAGCCAGCAGCAAACCAAAAAGCAAGCAGTATCTGAGAGCATGTTAAAGGAAAGCAAGCAGCGAAATACGACGCAAGGGTAGGCGGCGAATTAACGGAAGCAATTGAACTCAGTGCGCAGTAAGTCCGCGGATTAGCACTTTCAGGGGGATCAAATACTTTTGACCCAGTTTTACCATGAAAATACAGCGAAGCAGAATCGGCTCTGAATCCGGCGAGGTTTTTCACACATACTTAGTAATAGTTTTATCTTCGGATTTGAAACCAAAATATTTCCGCCAAGAACAATACCTCGATCAAGCTGACACTCCTGTCATGCCTGAGTTTCCGCATGATGGAAATGCAGTGGCACTGAAAAAATTTCCTTATACAGTTTCCGTCTGGTCAGAAACTGAATTCTCCCTGCCAAAATTTCCAACAGAAGGAAACGTGTCTAAAGAATCGTTTTCAGCTCCGCGAACCATTTCCGTCAAATTTCCTGGGCTGACATTATGAGAGGTCAGGAGTGCATGACCTACTATACTCGATCACACTGCACTAAAATTTATTTTACCCTTAAATGCACAGAAAATATTCAAGGTTTCTTTTCAGCATTGTAGAAAAAACTGTATAAATATTTAGAACTTTTCATTCTATTTGGAAAATTCGCAGAAGACAGTGAAATCTTTTTTAAAAAATTTATAGTTAAAAAAACTGTGAAAAGACTGCATATTTTCTATGTATTCATAGGAAAAAACCAATGCGCAGCCCCCTTCATTGAGAGAACCCTGTCGGTGCCTGAATGACTATGCAGTCCAGTTGTTTTGGCACGTGAAAAGGATGGTCCCTGGGAGTGTGACAGAAGTGCTGGAGGGCCTGGTGTTAGATGCTGTTAAGGATACGGGTCATGACAGCTGTGTACCAGTGGTCTTCAGCACCCAAATTGGACTTGGAAGCTTCTTCACCTTTCTACAATGTCCAGTACACTCTCCTATTTACCAGAAGACTTGAGAACATTTTCGAAGACTTGTAGTACTTACTATAAGATTCCTAATAGTTAGAACAAGAGATATATAAGGTGCAATGTAGTTACGAAATAAACATCTTTTACCTATCTGAATCCACTTTGTATGAACCTTGAGATTTAAGCTAGTTACGTTTAGCGGTCGCTGGACTCGCATTCGACTATGCTCAGCGCCCGTCGGACCCTTTTAGGCTGAGGAGAACTCAATTTTATTATGATCACTTTAGCTACTACGTACACCGTCGTACTACGCTACCCTATAATTGTAACAGATGCCTTACACAGTTCTCATTTGAGTGTAGATATAAATTGTACGGAGATCGTTATAGCGAGCAATCGCTGTCTAACAGATGGGCTTGGAGGCAAGTAGTTTGATCGTAACCCCCTCCCAGAGCAAATCATTTCAGCAAACAGAACTGCAAATGGATTTTTGCAGTGCCATCTGACTGCTGTTGGGCATCTTATCCAATACATTTAGTGACTCCTTTCTGTGTTCTCTGCTCTGTAATTTTGATATTTCCTTCTCAAAGCCTCAGATTGGGAGACGCCGCTAGAAGTAGGAACTCCGGGAGTTATGAAAAGTCACGGGACTTCTTAGTCATCAGCTCAGTTCTTTTTGGAGTGGCACTGGCAACTCCCTCAGGCTCCAAGCCTAAAAATGGATCGAAATTTCCGAGTTTTATGGATGCACCTCCTGTGGGTTGAAGAAGCAAGATTTAGCTCTACTTTTTCTGGAACTATTTACTCGGAATAAAAATTTACATGTATTCTTTGGGGTGCTTTCCTTGATTTACATCATCTTCCTTAATTTCTGTGAAAGTTATCATGGTTTCACAATAGATTTTTCACTTTTGTCTCCAAGAATACATGTATTATACTTAGGAAAGACACCTTTTCAATTTTTTGGAGTAACCTTCACTCTGTGGAAGCCCATACACGGTGCATAAGTTGAAGGTACAAATATGTACAAATAGTCACTTCGCACCAATTTTGTCAAGGCCTACGGTGTTTAATTGTTACAAAATCCACTGTTTAAGGTGGGAATGAATGGAAGTCATTATACAGATAATTTGGGACAATCGAGTCAAGGAGATATGACAAAATATACAGTAATCATGCTCTCTGGTGACAGTAGCTGCAAACAAGCCATGTATATTAACAATAATGGGTAATTATCACAATGACCATGATTCTGTATAACATTATTTAACATAGAAATATTAAGCATACACTTTACAGGACCTTGGAGAAGGGTCATGGACGAATGCGGAAGTGATTTGCCGCCGAAAGGCCGAGCTTAATCAGCTCACGGTCCAGAACCGGGCGTTGCCGATGTCCGTTCGGGGTGACCGGTTTCCCGATTAGGTACAGTAAGCTGCGCCATACACGTGACTAACGCGAACGCGACGTTTGGGTTGGAATTGGAAAGTATTATATAAGTCACTCACGTCCCATCACCCCACCCGCTGTTTCCCTCTTTCTAACACATCTATACCCCATGCCCTTGATATCCCCTGCGCTCTCGCGCACATCCTCGACGACTAGTGTTGAGTCGGACGATGCCGGAAGCAACGCTAGCACCCGCTCACGACGCACTCGGAAACGCTTTACCAGCGTGCAGCTCATGATGCTCGAAAATCTTTTCCATCAAACGTCCCACCCATCGCGGGAGCAGCGCGATGGCGTAGCAAAAGCAGGTGCAATGTATGTGTATGATCTTGCGAAAAATTTGATTCCGTCGTCGTACTCATCAAATTCAAGGGAGCTTAAGTCCGTCACCATTTGGTTCCAAAACAAGCGCCAGATGGAGCGCAAGGGGTCGTTGAACAGTATACCATCGACTATCGACACTGCTGACGATGCTGCACCAAAGCCTAAGCCTAAGCCCAAATCCAAGCCCAAACCCTACGCGTCGCAGCTTGCGGCGCGTCCGTCACTCGACCATATTGCTTCGCGCTCAGAGCGGCAGCATGCGCCCAGTACCCCGTCTCACAAGCAAAATCGCAACGTGTCTCTATGGGACAATATGCCCTCTTCGCCCCCAGCTCCTCCCACGAGCCCCCCAGAGAAGGAATACGTAGCTTTCGGCAAGCTTACGCGGAGACATACCTTAGAGTGGGCGTGCGCGCGTCGCAGGATGGCAGAGAAGGAGAGGGGAGCTGTCGATGATGGAGACGAGACTGATGATGCAACTGATGAAGCCATCACACCCCCAAGGGCCTGGAGCACGACGGAGCCAAGGTGTATGAAGGGACTGGGAGGAAGCATCACTGTGCGTCGCCATGCCGAGCCAGACGATGATATGTTGCGTGCAGCTCTGGCACTATGTCGGTTGGGTCGCACGGCCTGAGAAAGGACGATGCGAAAGGATATTTACGATCAGATATTCATGACATTTCAAGGCTTTAGATGTTACATTTTCGAACCTTGGATTATAGCCAGAGATATATCATTATTCACTTGTACAAACTGGTGGCGACCTCTTCTACGTCTTGTCTTGAATATTATCATGAAAAATTTAGTTAGTAGCTTCCGCAATCCCGATTCCGGGTAAATGAAGGTACGTCGTGGACAAGTCTCCTGTTTTCGGAGCTACAATATCAGAATAACGAAATAATTCCTGTGGCCTACGTGTAATGCTGAGCAGGATGTCCTACCGACGCGATCACATCCAGTTGCCAGGAACCCGATTATTTCCTCTCAATTTATACCAAGATCTCCCTAGAGTTTAAAAATTCGCCGCCGCGGCCTCGTTTCCTTGTCCTTTCCCTCTGGTGTTTTTGTATTTATATAGTATTACATTCCAGCATCGAACACATCAAATATATAAGAGACAACGAAAGGAAAAGATACCAATCCATTACTGTCACGGCATCTGCATCCGAAAATAGAATGTCAGAAACTCCGCATTGCGACGTAGGTAACTGTCTCGACCAACTGCCCTGAGCCATTCAAGACCTGCTACGTCGCGAAAGTTGTTTCGAGTGGTCACCAAATACGTTGCAGACGGTAGCGTCGTCTCGGACGGAATGGGGAAACTTGGTGCCTTGGTCTCATCAGAAGCGAGCAAGTCAATAATCATGAGTAAAGACATTTCAGTTATGCCAAGTACGTCGAATGGAGTCGAAAGTAGATTAAATTTCAAGACGGTTACACAGTGGCTATATAGTGAGGAAACGTCAATCTTTCTCGCCAGCTGTGAACAACCACACATGCTAAACATACCAAACGAAGGCGTGCGTCACTCGATAAAAATATGTCGGAAAAAGTGCAAAAGCTTTATTAGGGCATATATTCCAGATTTTTGTCCGATTAGGCCCAAAAAGGGCTTAAAAATGGCGATTAAGCGGCAGGTGACATTTTTATTGACCTAATAATCCTGGTTAGCGAACGTGACAAGTCAAGGTTAAGAGAACAAAGAATACATGGAAAGAACACACGTCTCCATATACTACTCTTGATAAAATCTTATGGTTCTTCATCAACGACAAATACTTTATAATGTTCGTTATGTTAAATAATGAGAGAGTTGCCATAATAAGGCATGTGCAGAATTTCGGACAATGGTGGTGGTGGATACTTATTCTGGTTTTCATGTCCCTGAGAAGGAAGCTAACCAGAGTCCGTACTACACATGCTTGTGCTACAGTACTGAACACTCTCTGGGCCAAACTGATTCAGTGTAGCCCCCGCAGGGTGCGACCTCCCGGAACTAGGTCAAAGGTGTGAATACTAGAGTACAGTAAATATACTAAAATGCCAAGGTGTGGGGAATATAAAGGCCCCTGAAAATATTCAACCACGGGAGCAAGCACAAACAAGCTGCCCGTGAATTGTGGCCGGATAGATCCAAATAATCTTAAGTCCCAGCGCTGAAGCATACAAGAGACTACCGGTGCCACAAAAACCTTTGCGAAAGCGACGAAGGAAGCAGTGGGCGAAGGTTTCTAGGCAGAAGTGTCGCAACCCATGTTTCCACTCGGGTATCATCCGGACGCCTTGCATGCCATCCATCGAGATAAGTGCTCTCTGAGCAACCTGCGGCATCGCAAGGCACGCCCAGCAGAATCGCATGCCATGTCCTGGTTGAGGAACTTCAATACTATTGAACAATTGAGTAAGAAAAATTTCGACCCGTACAGGGGTTGAGCCGCTCCCGTGGGCACAAAAACTGGCAATGTCGAAGGGCTAGATAGGTTATTCCCTTTCGTCATATCAGCGCTTCCGAGGCGCCGCACACAATAAAAATTGCAATCCAGAGACTAGTCACGCCTCTCACTCGCCTTCTCGGTGGCAATGAACAAGAGCCAGCCCCAGTCCCAGCGCTAAAGCATGCAAGACGGAGCACCCAGCTGACTCCCAGCGCTGAAGCATGCAGGAGCAGCGCACAGGCACAGAATCCTTGTCGTAGAGTATAGTTGTCGGAGTGGAGTCGACCAACGGACCACACATTCTGGTGTAGGTAATTTAGGATACCTATCGAATAAATTATACATTTTTAGAGTCTGTTCCCATTCCTTGGCTTTGTACGGGGTGACCACTCCGTGCGCCCCAGTTACGAGTGCACTTTGTCGCTCTGTGGTGCCGGTAAGGGTCGGCGCACAAGGAACAGATATGGACTCCATAACGGGAGGTTGGTTCAGCTCGGCAATTGGTTCGGTTGAAGCGAATGCAGACAAATTTGAAACCTCCAAGCAGGGGCGGTGATGATAGAGATCGCTATGAGAGATTGTCATATCTTAAAGGGTAAAAGAGTTACGAACCATCAATCACGTCTATCCTTTGATGTTATATATCGCAAATGTCGCCATTATACAGTGGCGTTCGCAGACGACGGACGTTTCGGACTCGGTCCTCCAAAGAAGCTTAAACTTATGTGTCGGCTGGCCTTCTGAGCATCCTCGAGGTCATATACTAGAAGTTCCATCTCCGAACAGGAGAATGGCCGACTGTTGGACGAAACAGACGCAACTTGAACTTGGTGAGCATGAACGAGAAGTGACTAACCTTGTGCAGTTCGGCACGTCGACATTTGCCGACTTTCTAAGACATTTACTAAATTCTTGCAATTCTCTCTTTCCGCAGTGTGCTTTGTACTTTCGAACTACAACCACCTTTGAGAATATATTTGGCTTTTGAATACCCTTGGCACATATAAAATGTCTTGTACCTTCTGGCTCCAAACCTTCCCAAATTTCCCCGCTCTCTGAAATCGACGTTCCCGCCTGAAAACCAAGGATTTAACGGCTCATCTACTCTGTTATAATAGCGAGAAACATGACATCCCTTCATGAAATGGCGAACGCTTTCTCAAGAACACGTTCCCCACCATCCCTAGAAAGTCAAGATATGCAACTCAGAGAGGAAGGACTGGATGTATCTGGGACCATTCACATCCTCGTCGGCTTTGTAAGACTTTCAAGCAATCACAATATGTATTACTGCAGTTATGACCGAATCGTCTACGTAACCCCTAACATACCCACCATCTAGTACTCTAAGATCATGGTCAATCACGCAACCTTGCAACGTCCTATAAACATTCGCCATCTCCGGTTACAGCCTTTCACAGAACTTGGTTCTTGTGAAGCGCGTAAAAAAATGAATCAGGACGTTGCAGTAAATCTTTCGGTGGCCCGATCTCCACAACACGGCCGTTATCAAGGACCATGACTTTATCGTAATCCACAATAGTAGCTACGCGAGTGGTTAGCTCAACTAGAAGACCAGAACATCGAGATAATGCTACCCACAGATGCGATGTGCGACTGAAATGACTGTAGCTTCTCGTAAACTGTTCTGCAGCACAGATAATAGCCGCTGGTCTGTAGAAGTATCCATACTACAGAGGATTGTTTTTTAAAAAAAAATGCATACTGGTCATGGTTGCTATCTCACCTTGAAGACGCTTCATCAAGGACTACAATTTTGCGCTTTTGCAAGAGAACCCTTGCTATGCACAGGAGTTGACGCTAAGACACGCGTCAACAGCGGAACGCGTACAAAAGACCGAAGGAGCCTACCTCTCCAGCGGAAAATTGAAGCCCATCAGCAGAGACCATAGCATCAAGCTGACCCTCAAGGCCTTCGACAAGCTTGCGCATGCCGACTAGCTCTAGGGCCTCCCATATCTGTTCATCTTCTACTTGTGTAGAACATCCGAGAGTCAAGTTGTCTCGCATCTTTGCATACAGCAAGAAAGGGTCTTGTGAGACGGTGCTAGGTACGCTAGAAGTTAGTTTTAGTGGATGTAAGCGACGGCATTGCTGTTACCTGAAAGCCGATCGTAACATCTCAAGAGGTACAGTCTTTAGGTTAATACCATCGATGAAGATCTCGCCGGTGCAAAGCCCCGTCGCGCCAAGTCCTTGGAGCAGTGCGAAAACAGTGCTACTTTTGCCACTCCTATCATTGACCGTCAACAGTAGCCCAACATGTCAAGAAGAACAGTTTACCCTGTGCGTCCGCAAATACCTAATTTTTCGCCACCCTGAACTGTGAAACTAATGTTGTGAAGAACAGGATCCAGGTCTTCTCTATATTGAAAACAAGATATCAGCAATGTCCAACTTCTATCAAAAGTAGAAGCTATTGACCCATATCGCAGACCGACATTACGGAATTCGATAGAACCGAAGACGGGCCATTTGGAGTCAGGCTCTCGTCTACTGTCTTCTTCAGAGACCGACTCAGATTGAAGACCGTTCAATTCGAAGAGTCGTTCTACCGAGACGATTCCATTCTCAACGCGAGTGTATGCCAATAGCAGGTTGATAAGACTTTGCGCAAGACTGACAAGCTGGGAGAGTGCAACACCCAGGTAACCTCCAGAGGTAGAGCCACGCAGCCCCACGGCGAGACCGGCAATGGCAATGGCGACACAAGCCGTGAGCAGGTTCAACGAAGTGCGTCTTTCGAACTGTCAGACCAAATAGCTTTCAATGGAATATGAAGAACTTACAAAAATCGGATTCCCGCATAACGGTAATACATTGGAACCTGAGACCGGTCGAGATGGTATACACTCATGTCCTTAAAGAGCTTCTCCGATCGGAATGCCCGAATCGTCGTCAGGCCGGACAGCGTTATGGTAAAAGCCGTGTACAACGGTGTTTTGGAGCTTAAAGTCAATCGTTGCAGTTGCCTTGAGGTAGCCTGTAGAATTGAATTAAAGAATGTCCGAAATACCACGTGATCGTGTCCTTACCAAATATACTTTCTGCAGACCCCAATAGACAACACCTAAGAATGGGATAGAGATCGCAAGCCAAGGCACCTACATGACAGGGACTTAGTTTCAGTTACAATGATGGGATCCTTCTACTCACGGCAATCAGAATGAGAATTACTGCTCCCACTACAACCGATAGATAAATACGGATTTTTATATCTTCAAAGTTTCACATAACGTACCAACGTAGACAGCTGTGAACGTAAAGTCTTGTAGAGCTCTTGGAAAGGCGAAGTCAGCAATGAACATATCACTTGACCATCGGTTCTGCAGTTTCGCCAAAGGTGTACGTTGGAAGTATGTGACTGGAGCAGCGAGCACGGCCGATAACTGCTGTGCGTGAATGATTAAAGAGGCACGGGGCACAGTAAGCTGGGTGTACATCCACATTGTCATGAACGATGTCAAGAAGCAGGTTACGGCAAATGCAGCATAGCCTCCAAGCCAGGGCCCATGCGAAGTGGTATTACTTTCAGACCACTCTTTGAGCAGAATCTAAACGGGTAAGTCAGAAATTCTACAGAGAAACGAGGCAATAAATAGACTATTCACCTGCAGACCAATTTGCATCGCTGTGTAGATGACAAGACATGTTAAGCAGAGAGCCAGTCTATCCCAACCGCACTGGGACAGTAGATCTGAGCATACATTTCATGACCGGCGTAAAGGGTCACCCACGGCTTTCATGTAGAATTTATAAGTCGCCCACGACGTTGAACCACGAACACCCTTCTCTTCTTCGTCGACCTTTTTTTCGGCTGCTTGGCTTGGTTTTTTGGCATCTTCCTCTTTAGTGGGCGCGTTGTTGGATTGTATTTCTTCCTTGACTTCCTCCTCCTCGACTTCCTCCTCTTTCTGTCCGATGTATTGAGCAACATCGAGCTCCTTGTCGTGTAGCTCGGAAAGACTACCCTCCGCCACGACCGCACCAGAGTCAAGGATGACTACATGATCAGCGGATGCAAGGTGTTGCACTGTGACTAGCATAAAGATGAGAAGACAGAGGCGTGTAAGGTCGACATACAATTATGCGTGACAAGCACGACCAATTTCCCTTTTTCCCGTAACAAGCCATCTTTACCGAGAAGCTTTGCGAACACAGAAACCGCCGTGTGGGAATCCTAAAACCAAAATTACAAATGCTGTACGAACACCATTGGGAATACCTCACCAATGCCGAAAAACAATCGTCGAGTAGAGTAACGTCGCATCTGGCGTACACGGCTCTCGCCAAGGACTGTATCGTATCATGAATACAGTACTCGCAAAAAAAAAGTGGTGACACTTACAATGCGCTGTTTTTGTCCACCACTAACGGAACCGGGTGTTATTTCGGTCATGTCACCATTAGCCATACGTGCCAAATCAGGTCGCAGAGCGCAGGCATCCACCACTGTTTCGTACCACTGTGGGTTGAATTCATTGTCTAGGACGATGTTCCCACGCACGGTCGTGGGCCATACAAATGCCTCTTGAGGTGCGTATGCTATTCGGCCTTGGGGTAGAACGCTAGAGTTCGCGCCTTCTATGAGATACGTTTCTCCGAGAAGAGTTTTTAGGAGAATCGATTTTCCCTAATCAAAATGACCAGCTTGTAGCGACTGACGTAGCGAGATATAAACGACGTACGGCACCGACGGGTCCTACGACCATGCTCACGTTGTTGATATCGAATGATACATTACAGTCCGATATTAAGGCCTTCCCGTCTTTGCCTGCAGCAATAATTGCATGCGATAGCGTCACCCGAGAGGCATCGTAGGTGCTCAGAGAAACATCGCTCTGACGTTTGAGGTCGCATTTTTCATCATCTGTGAAGTTTGAGACTGTCGAGATGCCTTGCTCGCTGAAACTTGTCTTTTCGGGAAGTGACCTGTTGCATGGCATATTAGCAGGCGTCCTGGAAGGGCATTGACTTGACGTACAAAAATCCGGCTATCCGCTTCATACTGGCATACGATGCAAGTAAAAGCGGGAAGCAGTTACCCACAGTGCTGATAGGTAGAGTGACAAGATTCTGCGACCTCCATATTAGCATTGATCTGTTAAATTGATGAATACACTTACAACGACAGTCAATATAGTAAACAGGGTCTCCGGAAAAAGATCCTCCGACTTTATTCCAACAAACGTCCCTAACGCGGCGATGCCGGCAAAATTGATCGTCGCAGATGATAAGACGCCTACGATGACAAGTCTTGCACTGTGGAAACAGGTACATCAGAAAACAGCGCAAGTAAATAAGAAAAGAGACGACCCACTAAAAGGTCTTAAGATAGCCTATTTCTCTGATTCTGACAGGTTCGATCCACTTCGGCATCGTCGGTTCGACGGCAAGAAGTTTTATCGGAATGATTTGTGACATGACTGATGTCTGAAAAATGTTGATAATGGGACGTGTGTCGATTAAAAGAAAATAATACATACCAGAACTTTCAGCCTATCTTGAGTACTCCCCATCCAGCGTTTTTGGGCCTTCGCAACGTGATTTCCAATATGGCTAGTGATAATGAAGAATCCGACCATAATCACAATAGGTGGAATCATCGCGAAAGAGGCCTAAAGCAAATGAATTGTATAGAAGGTAGAAAACAAACAAATTGATTCTGATATACCTTGAACCATAGAATAACTGCAGCCACTGCGATGGAGATAAAAGCGCTCCATAGTTCGTGGAAGAACGCGATCCCTTCGCATACACGCTCGACGTCAACGGACCTAACAAAGATGACGTCAGCAATAGGAAGACAAATAAGGCAAGAGGGCGCACATGTAGGTCACCGCAGTACCACGACCCTCACTTTCTGCTACCGAGGCCGAAAGACGCATTGACTTGTCAAATATGACACCGACTAAAGCCGCGCGATATCTGACGACCATCGTGTACACCTTATCCCAGTAAAGGGCAGTTGATGATGCTATAGCAAGGTATACGATGGCATATGCACCAACCAAGCCCCAGCCATGAGCAGGATCGTCGTGCGCGCCATTCGAATCGCTGTACGAGTCTACAAAAGCAAGCATCGATTCGACAAGAAATGGCTGTGTAAACGTCGTGGCTATCAGAATGCATTTGGGGACGACTGGCGCGAGGAATTGGGAAAGGAATGCTCTCATGGAAGGAATGAATATAGGAGTACGAGCGGCGCCTTTGGAACGGGAAAGAACCTTGGTCAATGCTGCATTTGCTGGCACTCCAGACAGTATCGGTGGCAGACCAAAGGCAATCAGATCATCGAGGTCAAAGGCGCGTTTGAATCCTCCAAGAAGAAGTGGAAAGAGATACACAAAAAGGAGCCTTGACACTATTGAGGAGGTTGTCTCTAGTGCCGTGGGCTGGATATCATCAGTAATACTTCAATAAAATCACGCATATTCTCACCTTATCTACTTCCCGCAGAAGTCTTCGCTTCTGGGCCAGCTCAGCGACCAGACAACATGTCCGTGCGGCAAATGACACAACAAATGGCGCGAAGTATTTTGCATGAAGGAAGCCGGTGGTAACATACGTTCTCAGCTGAGTCGCAGCAAAGAGTACAGAAAGGAAAAGATACAGTCCAATGAGAGTGCTAGGAGCGAAGCAGCGAGTGTGGTGAAGGTAGGAAATAACTAATAGGCAAATCTATGCTGATATAAGCTGATTAGATTCTTCCGGACTATGCTCACTCACCGCCGCAACGAGCTCAAGGGCATATCCAGCTGTAGCCCATTTCCCCCAGTCATCTCGTGGTATATACGCAAGAGTAACTGCGAGGAATGCCACAAGTATGGTGCCTAGAAGAAGTTTTACTGCCGAAAGCAGGTCGATTGCACGGCGAGTAACTTGAGGAGATCGCACAAGGCTGGCAGCACGAAATACACCACAGAAGATGAATATTGCCGCAGGGAGAATCGACATGAATCTAAAACACAGTGAGTATGTTTTCCATTCTAACGGCCTCAAAACTAACCTGAACTGGAATCCCAGCGTAAGATCCATATATCTGCATGGCGATGCAGGTCCAAAGGTTTCTTCAGCGCATATACCGTCCATGGTAGCGGAGGAAGAGTACTGGAAGACGACCACGCTGCGAAAGTAGGGAGTTGGTGGAAATTTCGTTCGGGAGGGTCCTCCGATAAGATGCCAAGATTATCTGATAAGACCGAGGTACTATCTGATATGATACCACATGCCTTCTATAATCTGGTTCCACGCCGCTAACTGATCCGCATTTTGCCCAGTTCGCCCATTCGTCCTTGCCTACCCAACATACTTCATGCAGTGTTATATAAAAACGGCCGTCCTAGTAACCGGATGACGACTCTTAGTTCATGGCTTCTTTCAAAAGCTACGTTTTCCATCCCCTCCCCGACCTCGGTTCCCTACGCCGTCTTCCCTCCTCGGGACCATGTAGCATCGCCCACAAGATCTCTCCTGGCCTTTCCAAGCGCCTCATCTCTCCTGATGGACGCCTCTCACCAACTGCACAATCTCAGTTACGTGCCGCCTTTGCCAGCATGTTAATGCGATACCTGGATCATCAAGACTATCTCTTCGCAGAAACGTCTACCGCATATTTACAAGATCCTGAAGGCGTCCTACTGCGCCCTATACGTGCTCGATTGGACTCAGAGCTTGCACCGACGTGGACTAGCTTCGTCCAGATGCTTAGCACGCAGGCTGATAGTGTCGACAAAGAAACGTGTTTAGAGGACGCGCGACTAGAATTGGGTATCATTGATGAGCAGAATCCAGTTCACGTGGTTTTTGTGTGGGATATACGAGACGTCGGAGATGAAGCCTTCTTGCCCAATGGCATCATCTTCGGGGCCCACGTCGACGGGTTTTCCGTAGTAATCGATATCCTCGCGGACACCGCGTTGATATGCGCCTCTACCATCAAAAACCTTGCTGCCCAAGTTGGCGTAACCCTCGACGCCATCATCAGCTCCCCCGAGTCCCCTCCAAAGACACCACAGAATTCCCTGCCGTCGCCTTTACTTTCATGCGCGCCACGGACATGTGATTTGGATCGCGAACATCTCGTCCTTGAATGGTTGTTCGACCATGCGGCAAAGCGTCCGGACGCCATCGCTCACGAAATCTATGCTTCCATGGACAAACCACCGTTTCTGCTGACCTACGGCGAGTATAATCGGCAGAGCAACATTCTCGCCCGCTGGTTAGTCGCCAACAGTACCCATATAGAGGACAAAGTAGCTCTATGTAGCCCGAGAACGCCTCATTTCTACATCATCATGGCTGCCATTTTGAAAGCCGGAGGTTGTTACGTTTCGGTATGTGTCAATTGAGCAAGCAGAATGCTGCTGACACCTTTTACTTTAGATCGACCCAGAGCTACCTGTTGAGCGAAAGCGTTTTATCGTAGAAGATAGTGGTGCTCGCCGGGTCTTCGCCGCTCCCGAAGATGCATCCATCTTTGGTGACGTCGCAGTCCCTATAACGACGGCTTTCATGAAGCAACTACAGTCCGACTTCAGTGATAGCAATATCTGCTTTGCAACTTTGCCTTCTCTGGCATACCTTCTCTATACATCCGGTACATGAACATAGTCGACCCGTGGCATCATTGACTCATAGCTTCTCAGGTACCACTGGAAACCCTAAGGGTTGTCTTCTAACTCATCGAGGATTGTATTGGGCTATGGACGCCTTCTGTGCTCTACCAAAGCCCGTTACGAACCCCGACACCGATAAACGTCTGGCTTTAGCGTGTAAGTCCCTCTTCGAGTATGTATGTTCCATCGTTGACATAAATAATAGCCACCGCATTCGACGTCCACATCTCCGAAATCGTCCAAAGCTGGTGCCTCGGTTCGCGGCTGGTCAGTGCACCGCGTTTTGAGCTGTTAACGCAACTGCGTCGGTACATCATCTCAATTGGTGTGACGCACATCGGTATGGTGCCGAGCATGATAGAAGCCTTACTGGAGAGTCCGGACGGATTACCTATAAAGTATCTGGTGTCAGGTGGTGAGAAAATTACAGATTCAGTTAGCCGAATTTTACTTGTTTTATCAGACATATCTTGACGATTGTTTTCCAGCTATTGAAGAAATGGTCTGCGAGACCAGACTTGGTTCTTGCAAACTTTTATGGGTAGGCACTTAGACCTGGGTTTGCGAATAGATGCTCAATTACCCTCTAGTCCTACGGAAGCCACGATTGGCTGCACTTCAAGGCAGATAGGGATGAACGACCGCAAAGAAAACATCGGAAGAGCTTTTCCATCATGCTCCGCATATGTTGTTGATCGTGACCTGAATACGGTACCTTTGGGATGTCCGGGAGAACTGGTCATAAGCGGACCTCTCGTTGCACGCGGTAGGCTCTTCTCATGACCCATCATCTAGCCTTTATTGATGTTATCATAGGCTATCACAACCTCCCTGACGTAACATCGAAGGTGTTTATTGATTATCCTACTCCTGGGTGTAAGGCGTACCGTACCGGTGATCTAGGTAAGCTATTCCTCATCCCTTGCATAATCTTCCTGTCAATTATGTTATTCAGTTCGCATGATGCCTGATCACTCCATCGAAATCATGGGCCGTATCGACAGCCAAGTCAAATACCGTGGAGTGCGCATCGAAACGGAAGGGATATCTTCCATACTCCAAGCCGCCGGCGGAGACAAGAAACTCACTGTTTCAACTTTTATTGCATCCCATCCCGCCGTGGGTGCACAGGAACTCCTTGTCAGTTTCTTTTCCTTCGGTAATGACGTCTCTGTTGTCGATCGTCGGTCTTCTATTCCTTCCTTGGTTCAGACGGACGAATCGAAGGCGCTGGTGCGAACACTGAAAGCAGCCGTTCAGGTACAGCTTCCAGCTTATATGCGACCGGCGTATATTCTTCCTGTCGAGTTCATACCGTTAAGCTTGAATGGGAAGACGGATACCAAAGTTTTGGCGCGTATTTTGCGTGGCTTAGATATGCGGGTTTTGCTGGGGAATTAGGATAGTAAGTCTATGAACCACTTTGCGAGAAAACCAAATTTTTAGCGAACCTAACGTATCAAAGAAGAACTAAGGATTACAACCATCGATTCATCCCGTGTTCCTGTCTAAACCGTCAAGGATTTCAATGATATCGCTACTTTCTCAACGTCGGGTGTGAATATGCCGTCGAAGTAGGTCCTCAAACCGTCTGCACCACTGACAAGAGCGCCGATGACACCATCCGGACGAACGACGACGGCGTCCAGAGTCCTACTCCTGATCACATAGTTCTGGTATGCATACCCGTCCTTGTCTTTGAAGACAAGTTCGGCGGGTAGACCGCTGGATTTGATACCGGTGTTCTCCGACAGCACGACCACGCATTTCAGGATATTAGCGAGATACTTCTTGACCGATTCCAGGATAGTGGTCTGCTTCTCCTTGTCATCAGAGAACAAGAGGAGGGTGTGATGCGTCGGTCCGAAAATGTCGAACAGGCTAGACAAATATTTGTCTGACGACTGACCGATTGAACTCAAGTCCGGCGTGCCTGGGGCACGGTCACCACCACGTATGGTGCCATCGTTTCCAGACAGGTAAGGGTCGACTATCTCGCTTGCGTCACTAGGGGTCTCGTCGACAATGGCAGGACTGCCATGGTAGTACAATGAATTGGCGCAACACTTCCATCCGTCGAAGTTGTCGGAAGTGTGACGGAACGTCTTGCTGAAAAGTGCTGTGGTCTGGTCGAGCGTAGAGGCAACGACAGGCAGATGTTCGTGTGTATAAGATTCCATGAGCGACTTTGGCGCCAGACCCCTTTCGACCATGGCTAAATTCCAGCCCAAATTCATCTAAATCGCATTTCGTATGAGTTTGAAATACAGAGACGTATTCATTATCACTCACACAGTCCTGAACACTGTGTTCATTCTCTAAAATCATGCTCAATATTAGGTTTCACGATCTGGTTACAGTTAGCGTACCTACTCACCCCGTAGGGCTGTGTACGTGAGAGGCATCTGCAGAACGCATCGAGTCAATAAACACAGTATTAATTGATAACCTTCATACCTCCGGCAACAAATACTCGATCAGAGCCAAATTTGTCGACAATACGGGTGTTTGGTCTAACGCTCGTTTAGTTTGACAATCACAGAAGCAAGATGATTCAACGTGCCTATCAGGACGGAGATAGATGTGGTCGCCAAATTAGATGTCCGTACGTCCGCTGACTTGGAAGGACTCCACGAATTCTTCACGGCTCGAAGCGCATCGTGATCAGTCTCTACGCCACCACCGAGGTAATAACGCCGATCATTACCAGGTATCTCGTAAGGTCGTAAACTCGCCATAAGACGAGAAGGGATCAGGTCAAGAAGAGGCAGAAATTGAAGATCGAGCTTACGCCTTCCTGGATGCATCACTCCATACGTGCCGGATCTAGGGGATAAACAAGTATAGGCTAAATATGAAAGTGGTGTGGCAGACGATGGTGGGTATTTCGAGTGCGGGATTCCTGTTCAGTTTGTTGATGAGACGTTTGTGCTACAGGTGCGTCTGGGGAAGGAGATGCAGAATAACCCTAGGGATGCGGAGAAGGCCGTACCTCCTGCCGAATCTTAAAGCACCGTGATATATGTGGACTATACTATCCGTACTGGATAGAATGACACGTGTATGAAATTTCATTCATGGGTCGTCGTTTCCGTTCAGAGTCAAAATTGTCTGCTCGAAGATATACGTATAGCTGTCGGTCGGCAAGGATCTCTTATCCTCCGCTTAGACCAATCAAATGCGGGCAGTCTATACAGCAAATAACTCTTTGATCAGTTTCCGATAGTAAGAGCAAGGGCTATGCTAGATGCCCCCATAGCTTGAACGATGTTTTATATCTCCGTTTCGTACACGCGCAGGTCATGGAAACGATCGCAAAATAATGAGAGCAGTTCCAAGAAATTTGAGAAAAAAAGCCACTCCAAGTTTGCAGGACAGGCGCGCGACCACAGAGGAGATTAAAACACAATAATAGGTCAGAATTGCATAACAGGTACTTCCCAATGCCAAGGCGAAGTCGATACGCCTACGCTGAACCTGGCATTAATAACTCGAAAGCAGTGTTCGTTGGGCCACTGAAGTAATTCTTTGTCATCGGTCAAGCCTAGGAACAGCACTCTACTGCCTCGGTTCTCGGTTCCTCATTTGTTGAGAAAATATCCTGAATTAAGCGGATAATCCAGGAGCATCTTTCCAGTGGGCACAGCGTTGATACGACAACGGTGAGGCAGGACAGGACAGGACGGATTTAGCGGAGCTGTGGTCCGTCGCCTGCCAGACTTCGCCACTATCATTTCTAAATTTAGGTGCTTGGCGATCACCGCCGGTATTTGTTTTTTTCTCTCTTTCTTTCCTTCTACACCACCGCCACCAGTGCGTGCAGACAGTGTCCTGTTTCTCTTCAAAGATAGCAAACCCGTTGAGAGATTTGTACCGGAAATTATTTTAGAAGTTTAGTCGAGTTATTGTTCCCACTCGCCTAGATGTGGCTGTTCCTCTCGGATTTACCAGCACTATGGCAACTCTCCACTGGCGTTGTCACACGAGTATATATGCTGGACCTTGAAGGTGTAATTGAACTGGCTCTTGAGACCAAGCGACACAAACAAACTTGAACAAGTACGTCTTTCTTCCTTGCACTTCTGTCACCTCACGATATTTGAGGTGCCATTTTTTTTAGCCCTTGCTGGACAAGGATAACAAACATTCAATCTACAAGTACTCACGACCAACGACGATTCTTTCAACATTCAATGGCTTCCAAGGCCATACAGAGGGCTGCTGGGACGACGACGCCTCCTTTAAAAGGCTTAACGTCGCCAAAGTCCATTCTGAAACGGCCACCACCTCTGCTATTGTCGCCAAATCCATTTCCGTTCGCAGGAAGCGCCACGGTTGTCGTTTCTCCAAGTCTAAGGTCACCACACGTCCATTTTCCTCCATCTGCTTCCCTCACGTCAACTTTTGTCACCCATTCACCAAATTCTTACGATCGCGCCGCTATCATCGTATTCCCGAATTCCCTTGAACTTCCTGATCGAGGAGATAGGGTATATTCACCTACTTTGGGCGGATTCAAGTCCCAGGATGAAGCATTCACGTTCCCCCTGGAGGACGCACCATTCCAAGTGGACATAATTCTTGATGCTCCACCGAAATCCAGGCGCAGATCGGTCCCTAGACAACTGGATGTATCGCAAAGATCTCCGACAGACCTAGCGAAGGCTCTGAAGACCTACCCGCGTTCTCCCTACCCAACGGCTACATTTACCGGCCATGATGTCGCCGTGGAAGGCTCAGACACCACGTGTATCGGAGTGCCTCGTCCTCAGAGAAGCAGTACTGTTTGTGGAGTAGTGACGCTTAACCCAAGGAAGAAAGGTAGGAAGGAGCCCCAATCGCAATATCCCTCCACCTCTCGCCTCTCGCCTCCACTGGCTCACCAGTTTACCACTGATGAATCCTCGACATCGCTCCGCCAAGCGTTCTGGCAGTCAGTCTCATTAAGCGACGAACAGGAACACGGTGTGACGTCAACACCTAGGCTCTCTGAGCGGCTGGATCCGACATTCGTGTTCGCAACACAGGACGGGCATTTGTGGTCTCCGGGGATTCCCAGGCATGATGATCATTCGACTTTCAGTCTCACGCCGACTGGAAAGCTGGGAGACGATAAGGCATTGTCGAGGGTGAAGTCTCCAAGGTCTGATGACCCCTTTGCTGCCTTTCCTTCGTTCTCTTCCGTGCTTTCATCCGGTGGGGCGAACGGAGTTATTACATATCCTCCACCTGTGATAGCTGTGTCGGAGAAAAGGCCCCGAGCATTGGCGAACGGCGGCGGTGATCCTCAATTCCGTTAGTTGTTGTGTTGTTTTTGTGCATATTAACGTATGTTGTCTATATGGCTGTATCCATTGTTGGGGCACATTGTTGTGTTTTTTGTTGCGCTGCATCATGCATCATGCATCGTTGCCGAAAATGACGTCAGAAATCGGTGTTGTCCAACTTGCGGCAGGCTGAGGTTGAGTGATCCGCTGTCGTTCCACAATCACAGCCGCGATGTAAACTTTCAAAGGGCATATCCTTGGAGATCCTTGGTCCAGGAGGGACAGAGATGTGCAGCGAATCCGGAACTTATTTCCAGATTTGATTCCAGGGCGCTCCACAGTTTCATGTCAGTTATAAAAGACAGAAGTGGAGGCTTCGAGCGATGTGGAGCCTCCATCAACACATCTGGCCAAGTGCCTTGGCGAGTCTCTTCTGCGTGCTCCATATCCTTCTCCGTCTTCTAACTCCTGTTTATTTTATATACTTACAGAGCTACACGCTTGCTGGGAAAGCGTAATACTTTCCAGTACTGATTCTTCACTCTTGTGTGGTAAGTTTTCACTTGTCTGTCCCCCCTTCTCTTTATTCATCCTGAACAGACTGGCTCGCCTGCCTATACACCGTCTCGCAGCTAATTAATGCCTCGTTCAATCCTAAAGCGGCTGGCAGCAACGTCCGCAGTCGGATCTAGTACTAGCTCCCTACCATCTCCACCCCAGACAGAGTCTCTACATGTCCATTTCCCCCCTACACCAGCAATCTCCTCTACCTATGTCGCCCACTCGCCGGACGCATACGACCGCGCACCGATTGTCGTATCCCCCAACTCATGCGAGCTACCAGAGCGCAACGAGCGGGTTTATACGTCCATTTCTCCTAATGCTGTCTCGCACAAGGGGAGCTACTTTCACCCTCATGCATACGAGGCGTGTGAGCTGGAACCAGAGCTTCCACCATCGAGGCTCAATGTCCCGGACCTCTCCATGTCAGCATCGTCAGAGTCTGAAGAATCCGATGGATATGGCTCCCCACACATAGTTCCCCCTATACCTCATGACACACCATATCCGCCCATCCCACGTACTTGCTCACCAGAGGAGTTTAACCGTGTATTATCGTTTCTTCCCCATAGGAAGGACTCGATGTGTAGTCTGGATTCCGAGGAGATGCGAAGGACTCGGAGGTCGAAGACATCTGAGGCTAACCGTTCGGCACGGAGCACAACGCCTAGTGATTCCAGAGAGCTAGGGCTTGATGGATGTCTCGGTGGATTTTAGCTGTATGTTAGATCGGTTTGCAGTAGCCTTGCCCGGCCCGGCGACACTGCGTTTCCTTTACTTACCCACTTCGTCTATCGAAGTCCCGTCAATCATTATTTACTTACTATACTATACTAATCAATGAAACTTCATCACTTGTCATGCCTGCCGTGAGCTAGTCTTGTTTCGCTTTCTCGAGCTCCAACTTGTTCATGGCTGTGTTCCTTCCAATTCTAGTTTTGATCAGGACGAATTTCAGCCCGAGTCTAGCCGAGCATCGGCTCAGCCAAATCCTGTCCAGATTTAGAACTATTGATCGAACATCATGTCCCTAGATTTATGCGTCTTTTCCTGACTCGTATCGGCCGTTTCCATCGATTTCCACCACCATCGTTAAGCAAGAACATAACGCGCGCCGGGATACGAAAAATAATGACTCTAGCTGATGAAATAGCAGAACACACGGCGCTTTTCAACAATCTTCGCCTGCAAAATGCCGATCCAGCGGAGGTGGAAGCAGCAAAACGGAAACTCGGAGAGCTGAAGAAGGCCCAGGGGGTACTAAATGCGAAGGAGAGAGAGAAGAAAGGTGACTCCTCTGTAGATGGGGAAAAGAAGAAAGAAAGGATATTATTGAAAACACCAAAGGTCATTCATTTTCGGCTATGGATCGCACTGCGTACTTAATTCCTGTAGGGAACAAGAGACTACGGCCCGTCGGAAATGTTTTGCCGTCTCCACATTGAACGTATTGTGAAGGACGCATTTGCTCTCTTTGGCGGAAGCTGCCTCGACACGCCCGTTTTTGAACGCAAGGATGTCCTGACGGGAAAATATGGCGAAGACTCCAAGTTAATCTTCGATCTCATGGATCAGGGTGGGGAGCAGCTTGCACTGAGATATGATCATACCGTACCTCTGGCACGGTGGCTCGCGATGACTGGCGGAGGCGGGCAGGGGAAAGTGTGGCAGGTGGGCAAAGTTTATCGGAGAGACCAGCCGGTGATGTCCAAGGGAAGGATGAGGGAATTCATGCAAGCTGTGAGCTCACTGGTTCTGTTCATTGATGTTCATTTATATCTCATTCCAGGATTTCGATATCTCCGGGACGTTCGATCCAATGATTCCAGACGCCGAAATAGTCAGTCTTCTGTGCACGATTTTGAACAACCTGGATATAGGCAAATACACAATCAAGGTATATTCCTCCTTTGCGATGGGAAACCCATGCTCATTACTAGCAGATAAATCACAGGAAAATTCTTGACGGTATATTTACCGTATGTGGTGTACCAGAAGACAAAATTCGGACGATATCCTCCGCTGTGGATAAGCTAGATAAAGTTCGTGTTTCAAGTGTCCCCTCTTCTTTCCATATCTTACTTTTTCTCTCTAAAGCTTCCTTGGGCCGAAGTGAAAAAGGAAATGACAGAGGAGAAAGGTCTAAATCCTGTTGTCGCTGATAAAATTGGAGAGTATGTCAAGCACAAAGGTAAATATCGTTCATTGTGTCAGGTCGTGAATTTACCTTCGATAGGTGGTCCGGAGCTGTTGGATATCCTTACATCAGACGCGACATTGATGGCGAATAAGAATGCCAAGGAGGGCGTGGAGGATATGGCTCTTCTGTTTACTTTCCTCAAAGCATATAAAGTGCTTGATAAAGTAAGTATATTGTCCTGCCGAAACTGGGTACCCACTCACGCTTCGTTCCCAGATCTCCTTTGACCTCTCACTTGCCCGTGGTTTAGATTATTACACAGGCCTCATTTATGAAGCTATTGTTGAGGCTTCAGCCCCTCCGGGGTTCAAAGCCGATGCATCTACCAACTCAACGCCTGCACCAAAACCGAAATCCAAATCAAAACCTAAAGATATAGGAGAAGATGAAGAGGTAGATGAATCACAAGTGGGCGTCGGGTCCATTGCTGCAGGAGGCCGATATGATAATCTTGTGGGCCAGTTTGCATCGGCAGCAGCATCCGAGAGTAAGAGCAGCAAAAAGAGCGCAGCGAGCACACCTTGTATTGGTGTAAGTATTGGGATGGATCGGATATTCGCGCTTCTGTGGTCCAAATGGGTTGGCCAAGGTGGGAGGTGCAAGGATACTATGGTGTATGTCATGGCGGCAGGTGATGGGTTGCTTGAAGAGAGGATGACGCTAGCAAGTGACCTTCGAGCGGAGGGAATCAAGGTTAGATCTGTTATCCCCTAAATGACGGGTCGAACTAACCAAGGTCTTTTGATTAGACGGACTTTTTGGCGAAGAAGAAGCCGAAGCTCCCTGCCCAATTTGCTGCCGGAGGGAAAGACGAGGTACCGTTTGCAGTCATCCTGGGAGGCGACGAGTTGAAGGCTGGCCTCGTCACTGTTAAGGAGCAGAGATGGGAGTTCAAAGATGGGGTCAAGGTCAAGGTCGAGAGCGCAGACAAGGGAACAAAGGTGAAGCGGGACGAGCTGGTTGCGTGGTTGAAGAACAGTGATGTTTGGAGGACATGGGTGTCATAGTGTTCTGTTTGAAGCAGTCGGGCGTACGACATATAGATTAGACGCTGGAATATTAATGGCAGATTCGAATACTTGCGCGGTGGTTTTAAGCAGCAAATACATTCAGGTGTACAATATTCCTCTCTTGTAGCCTTGGCGAGTTCTTAGGCAGTTCTACCATTAGTGCGTTAAATACCCTGACCCGTCCTGGTGATGATACGGGTCGCGTTTGAATAAGAAACATCTAGTCATCATCGGACCCTGATCCCGACCCTGATCCAACATCGTCGTCGTCTGCAGACCGTGTAGCCGTTATAATCCACGTCAAGGATCTTTCGAGGCAAAAAATGCTCACCACTGGCAATATCGTCCGGAGATATGCTTGCTTGTGCTTGAGCTTTTCTAAACAGAGCCCGTACTTCCGTATCTTCGGACGGTACCAAATCTAGCGCTGTTTCACCAAACTTGTCTCGTATGCTGGGAGACATAAGCAATAGCTAATGGGATCAAGATAAAAGAACACACGAAGTATTGGCACCAGCGTCCAGGAGACTGTCTACTACATGCTTCCTTAGCTCAGGGTGTTCAAGCTTGATCGCTAGATGCAGGGGTGTAGCCTTCTCGATACGGTTAATGGGGTCAACGTCGCAGTCTTCATGAGACAGTATATGTTCAAGCACATCTATGGAACCGTTGGACACGCTTTTCTCTTGTTAGTGGCGCGCATAAGGGCGGACGATGATGCCCTCACGCGAGATGTAAGGCTGAATCTCTGGTTAGTATCAATTCCTATGCAGACGACAGACCTTGACACACCAGTATTCCCAAGTCCATCTTGGAAATTGATGTCGAACCCGCCCTCAGAGAACACTTCCATCATCAGTTCTTCGTTGTCCGTTCTTGCGGCCGCCAGGAGTCGCTCATCTGTGGCCAATCGTCAAAACATAGAATTTGGTATGCAGTAGGGTGAAGGGGACACACTATTGCTAGCACCACGATCTGAATCTGCCATGGCTTGATGAAAGAAGATGCCAATACAATGCAAGATGGAAAACGATCGAAACCGGCGGACGGACCGCCAGGGCCTACTTTGGATCAATTTCTGTGTGAAAATCAGGATCTCTGTGAAGTAGTCCAAGATCGATCTGCCAAAACGGGAAGACCCTTTTCTCCATCCTTCCACCATGTCTTCGAGCGGTACGGACTGGGACGCGTTTGAGTTTGAAGGCGACTCGCCATATAGGTATGCGTGTAGCTGTACACTGTTCTCTGTCTGAACTATATTTTTCCAGTCATGAAGAGGTTATTGCAGTAGGAATTGCCGCCACCATATATCTCGCACACGAAGATGGCCAACGGGTCGCTATCAAATCTGCGACTACCATCCGTCGGTTCGCAAAGGAGCCTCATGATATAAAAAAAGAACGCCGCATCCTTTCCCAGTTATCCTATGTCAATGTAAGTTATCAAGTGACTACTAACATGTTAGCGCCATACTCACGACGAAATAGATAATTCCAGTTTTATGGTCAAGAGGTGACCCACACGAATACATGCTCGAAATATGCATGCCTTTCATTCCTTACTCACTCGAAAGTCTTCTTGCTGTTCCGTCGTTTACTCCGTCTGACATGCGCAGCCAATTTTCCACCATAAGCCACTCAATAATATTCCAAACTTTATCGGCGCTTGCATACCTTCATTCATCACCACATAAAATTGCGCATCGTGACATAAAGCCTTCTAATATACTCATAACCGCCTCCGGGTGCGTCCAGCTAATTGACTTTGGCGTATCGTACACACCAGACCCACATCCAGAGGATATCTGGCACGAGGAAAAGGACCGAATGTATTTCGAAGTGTCTACCGGGTAATATCTCCTCCTACAGTCTCTGCCTTTCTCTGACTGACAGCCGAGCTCGACCTAGTCCGTACCGCGCACCAGAACTTCTTTTCGGCGCACGGACGTATGATCCCTATGCCGTGGACATGTGGAGTTTTGGGTGCACTTTTGCCGAGTTTTTCACGCCTCTTCTACCGGAAGAGAACGATGAGTATGACTATCCCCCGGAACTTTGCGACGCGAACCCGACCCTCGTACGGAAAACCCTCTTCGACGGAACACGAGGCGAGATCGGTTTAGCCTGGAGTATCTTCAAAATTATAGGTACCCCTACTGAAGATTCATGGCCTGTAGGTTCATCCTTCCCAACTTTATCTCCCGGTCCTCGATACTGATGGTTGGATCTGGTCTAGACATTCAGAGAGCTTCCAGATGCTTCGCGTGTGCAATTTGTGGTCGTTCCTCCGGTACCTCTAGACAGCGTTTTACCGCATCTTCCTCATGATCAGACTCCACATGAACTCGGTCTCTTGCAGTCACTCTTCAGATATCCGCCCTCTGCAAGAATCACTGCCACGGATGCTATCGCCCACGCCTGCTTTGCGGATGGCGTACTGATACCGCCAGAAATACACAACGCCGACGCTAATTGCGTACATCATGTGAAGGACGGAAAGACGATCGGAGAAATACTAGTGGAGGTATTCACCAATGGTTGACCCTAGCTTACCCCGTTCCTACTCCTACCTTTTACGACCTTTCACGCATGTCCATCCATCCGTCTATCCATTCACTCACAAAATACTAGATGCGTCAATGTATATTATGGGGTCTAGTTGAAATGATGTTTGTATCCATACTATTACATTATGCAAAAGAGGGTGTAGTAATCATGACCACGGATTTGAACTAAAGTCAGTCCCGCCAGTGTTCTTTCTCCTTCCTACCTGAGTGGGCATACTCCATGGGTCACTAACGGTCGCAGGAGATGATGTGGTTATAGATCCATCTACACCGCCAAACGATAGCCCCGCATCAGGTGGCGTGGCCAACGATGACGCAAACGGATTCTGAGTGAGTGACGCAGCTGAAGTTGAATAAGTAGGAACGTGAAAGCTGTAGTTGTTGAATGAAGATAATGTTGTAGTTCGTGACGGAGGGTCTGTCCAGGTATTATTAACACCGAATGACGATAGAGGTGGAGATTGTGAGTATGAGGGTGGGCTGAATGGCGGCGAAGCATAGGGCTCAGTATCGGTATCCGAGCCATTGGCATCATTCAATGACATGGATCGCGAGAATGCAGAGCTCATCTCGTCCTTCTTCGGTGGAGAAGGGCTACGCGACGTGCTTGGACCTGGAGTAGGGGAAGGCGAACGTTTGATCGCCTGAGGCATGGATTCGGTGCGGTTAGTTGGTGGTGGGATCGGTGGTACGGCAATCGGTGTAGGTGGTACCACCTGCTGCTCAGGTTGCTCGGAGTGTCCTATCATCTCCTTGATGGCGGCAAAATCGAACCCAGCATGCATAGGAATGTCCGGTCCAGGTGATGCTGTATCTCGTTGAGGCGTTGAAGGAGGCGATGCTATAGGTGTGGAAGAATCCGTTCGCGGAGGGAGATCATTGTCCAAGGAATCCCTGGGCGTCGATGCCGGTCCTGACGATTTCCTGGAATACGACGAAGGCCCACCGGGGGGTCTTGATACGTGCTGTGGTTTTGAAGGTTTAGACTTCCTCGAAAACCATCCCTTCTTCTTCGACATATCTTCTTCCCGTACAACTACTCGATCTTCTGTAAATTCGGGTTCCTAATAGCAAGAGCAGATCTTATCTCAGTGAAGTTGCAGAAATAAGGTAAAGGATCGCATACCTCAGGCTCATCGAAATAATCCGCCGATACCGGGAAACCCAATTGATCCAGAATCAAAGGCATAAAGGCTCTGTAACTCATGTGCCCTGAAATTTTGTCGGTCACATCCACGTTCTCTAACCCGGGAACACCGTCTACGGGCCTTAACCCGGCGACGGTTCCGACTCCCCCGCTCGTAGCCCGAAAGAGATAGTTGAGCACCCAATCGTTCCGTGCGAAAGCATTAACGTATCGACCTGACACTGCCGACCGTGTCTCACACCATGTCTTGGACGATGCGGTGACGGTTGTTCCGAGAATGAAGACGTCCTGGACGATGCCGTACGCCTTATGTTTAGCCAGTTCAACGAGGGCATAGAAGATGACGCGCGCCCCAAGAGAGAAACCAATGAGAGTCATGGGGCGAACCCCAAGATGGCGCTGCATCAAAACGTCTGCTAGAACACTGCCAGCTGCCTTGGCTCTGTCAAGGGCGTTATTCCAGGGATTATCAATGAGATAACCGAGCTTAGTGAGAACTAATATGCCCTCAGAAACAGAAAAAGAAGTAATCCAGGAAGAGACACACTAATTGGCCATTGAAGGGCACTCATTAAGGCGGTCATGACCGTTGCCTGTAACACCGTTGTTCCGATTTGACTGAGGACTTCACCGGTAAGGATATTCAAAGCGCTTCCAGTCTCCCGGATCATTTCAGGCTCCCAGAGAACACTAAAGACATCGCCAACAATGGGGTCCAACACACTGAAAGGCAGCCGAGGGTCATCTAAGGCGCCGTTCAGAAATCTAATATCGATAAGAACACGATTGATAACATGGAAGACTTGACTAACCCTGGAACTGTGATGATGCAGTTCACCCGCTTGTTATTATGCAAAGGAAGTAAATTGAACGTTCGAACTTGTTGCGTCCGGTTGATCATTCCTCGAACGGCAATGCCACCCCCTGTTAGCACACCACCGGTCGTTATAACGGCTGCACCTCCGGCTCCGGCGAGAAAACCAGTTGTCCCTGTTATCCCAATGGTGGTGAACGCTGCACCAAGGCCCACCCCGATGACTGGAGCCAAAAGCCCTGCGGATAGACCAATGACTAGTCCACCTCCAAGCGTAGCAAGACCCAACATCATGTACCGCTTCTTTCTGTTAGCCTTTCTGCGACCGTCAATTATGTCCTCGTTTTCCATTCTCTCCACGTCCTCTTGGATTTCCAACGCCTCAGTCACACGACTCTCAAACTTGACTACATCCAACCATCCGAGACCAAGCTTCAATGCAACGCTTTCGAGGAGAACACGTGAACGAGCATCATAGACGCTATCGGCGATGAGTATCAGAAACAGATCGCATAGGACCGTCCATCGAATGTCGAGAGTGACCTTCTCATCAGCTGAAGAGAGGGTTGTAGATACACCAGGTATGGTAGATGTGGAAGTTTCTTCGAGGACTTTGGCCGTCGTTTGAAAAACAGGCTTAGTAGATGCAGAGGGTGATGGAGGTAGGTCGTCATGGGTGCCTGGTTGGGCTTTAGGCCCGTCCTCGTGAGATACTCGTCGACGAGCTGCTTCAGGATCGTACTCTGGATTAGCGACAGTATGCGTGGTCATGAGGGCCGGGACGAGATCTATAGGTAGTACACCATGTTCGCCGAGACTCTCAATCATCTTTTGCTCTGTTCACGTTCGTTTAGCCGGGAAATACCAGGAAACAGACATTTACCTTGAGTCTCGAGCTCCATATGATAATATAACCGACCCATTATCTTCATTGACCAGAGCTCCATGCTTGCTACCGCCGCCTTGAGCTCCTTGCGATGTGCCATCTTCATTTCCTGGGCCATCTCCCGGCTCGTCAGCGAGCAGAGGCCAACATAAGCTATGCGTTGGGCTTCCGTGAGCAGATTCTTGGTAGCCTGCATCTGACTGAGCGGGGTCATAGCCTTGTCTTCATCGAACAGGTACCGGGTTCGTAGGTGCACGTCGTCATTATCGTCCTCCTCCCTTACCCGCAACCTTGTGTACTCGCTTTCATTATGATCTATCTTCGAGCGCCATTCGTTCCCAAGGTCATCGACGTCAATGTTGCCAATGGCATTGGCAGCATTGGTGCCCTTGGCGGAAGGTACGTAGTGGTATCGCTTTTGGTCCTCTTCATCGAGCCCGCCCTTGAGCTCGTCCTCACGGACAACAGGCATATCCTGCCATCCCTCCTCGTCGTCGTCGTCGTCAAAAACGTTAACAGGTGCAGGGGCCGTTGTCACTGGCATAATGAAAGAGCGGAATTAGACACATGCCAATTTTAGCAAACGCCGTCATCATCGCCTGACTTTTTCGTCCTCACCGCATACATGTCTCGCGTATCGGCTAACGAGGAGAGACACAGAGACGTAGAAGCGCCAGCATTTGTACTCACAGCTGCAGCATAATATACTTGACGAAGTGTGAGCGTCGAATGCCCATGGAATCTGACGGATACTAATTATATTCTGTAGTATGTGCTCATGGAAATTCCTTGGCGCTGATCCTGAAGATGGAAGGAGGATAAAATGCCGAGCTTGAAGGTCTCGACAGTGACAGCAATGATGACGGAGGTCTTGCCGTCAGTATCCTTCGTGCAGTCTGTAATGTCTTTGACGACGAAGTGTCGCAAATGGAAGATCATGAAGATGCTTGTAAGCCCGTATTCGTGCGTTCCATTCGTTTTTACTCCTTGTATTATTCGTTGACAACTTGTAGGACATCGAGGAAGCAGATGTGCAAGCGATGGTCGCGTTGCTTTTACTTGATGTTTGTTACCCAATGACGAACTCTTGTGGATATCATACGGTCAAAGATAGACACCACAACCATACGTAAAAGTAAATCCCAGCATACTTCTCCTGGTCTGACTCCTGTGGGTGGCGCCCATGTCCGTCTCCAGATTTATGAGCAGAACCATTGGCGCCGTGAATATTTAGGCTGCAGGGGAGACAATATCCGTGCCAAGATTCACTGTGCACCAACATACAATCCTGATCTTATTTTCAGTCTGCCCCCCAAAACCTCGAGACATACAACAAGTGCGCAAGTCTTTTCTCTTGAGCAGTTTCTTCACTCGCATTGTCTAGAGTTGGAAGTGAATTATTACTACGTACGGTGGTTCTCTATTTTTGAAAACCTTTAGCCAGTTCATCATGTATTCATGCCATGCACATCAATGTCGAGGCATAATATATCTCAAGCATCGCGTCAATTCCCCTTGGCTGCTTTTGAATACGCGATTGTACCAGCGTATGAAAATAAGGAGAAATTTCTGGACCCTACTTACGATGCAACTGGACGACCACCCTCACGACGGACAGACACAACTGTGCCTTTCCCCCGTATAATTCTCTTAATTTCACGATTCAAGCTCTCCATCGTTGGTCTATCACCTGGCTCATGAGACCAACATTGTGTCACCACAGCCCACAATTCATCAGAGATTTCTGGCGGTCGGCCAGGACGTTGCTTTCGACGCACTACCCGATTTACAAAGGCAAAATCATTCGGAATGTTGGATAGAGGAGGCAGTCCTGTGTACAGCTAAACCCCTCGTCAGTGTTCCATGACAGACTGCGTCATACGCAACGTACTTGGCATATGAGCATGGCAAATGAATATACATCGCTCTCCAGTGTTGGGCGCGCGCTTGGCAGATGGAAATCCTGGGGAATCAGCCGTTCTGGCGCCATCCATCTTGTAGTACCAACAGCTGAACCGTGATCTTCTACTCAGAGTAAGCACCATCACTATAGTTAGTAGCCTGGTCTTACCTCCACTATAGCAATAGTATTCGTTATCAATGAATGAGGAGATCCCAAAGTCCGCAAGGCGAGCCTTCTTCTTCGCATCAACAAGGATGTTCTCCTAATATCCATATGATCAGTCAGAATTCGAAAAAAGAGTTTGCAACCAACAGCTTTGATGTCTCCGTGTGCGACGCCGTGCGCATGTATCCAAGTAATTGCACTCGCTACTTGGGATACCTGCATAAAGATGCCGCAAAATCAGTGAGGAGAATAGGTCACAACTCAGTGACTTTATATTCACCAGTAAGGCTCTCCCGTGAGCATCTATAGACTCCTCGGAAATGTATTTCAAAAGAGTACCATGAGGCATCCACTCGCTGACGAGCCAAATTTCAGATGCTCCCAAGGGAGATAATCCACCTGACTGCGGCTCGAACAGTTGCTGTACCCATTCTGGCTTGGTCTTAATGTCAACTGCACCAAGAAATGGAACAACGTAATCTGAACCAGTACGGCACATCTCGCGCCAGGTCCACGCCTCAAGCGCAAATTTCTTATCCAGGTGAGACTCATAGTAAGATAGTGCCAACAATCACTAACCTCGTCCCAACGAGACTGGAATCTCTTGACAGACACAGTCCTGGTCTCACCATGAATACGGCATGTCCCACGATAAATGACAGCAGAACCGCCTTCCGAGACTGGTGATGGAACGATATCTTTGATGGCCTCGGGATGTATCAAGAGTTCTTGTACGAGTTGATCAGTCCCTCCAAATTTGTTCAATGCAATTTCGATTAGCTTCCGACTGTCGTCGTAGGACACATTGTTCCAATGGCTGAGCTGTGCAACTTCAAGTCACGTAGCGCACAATCCAGGAAAGGAACACGTACTCGAAGCAGACTAATCGCTGCCTTTGACTTATCTGCGGGAGATATGACAGCCATTCTATCGGAAGCACAGAAACGCTGCGCGCTCTGGAGAACGCTGCTCGCCCACGCATGTCTGATATAGTGATCAGCGAGTCGTTGGAAATAGACAACTACAGTCTGGAAAGACTTCACCTTTGGAGCTTCCCTTGCCAGTCATCTCTTGTGCTCGTTTCAGAATTACACGATTTATCTGCTAGCAGATGGATTTTGTCCCATATTATCTTCTCATGTATGATCCAACGTAAGGCATCCCAAGAAGCCCACGTTTCAAAACTTTTATACGCCGATTCAATTCGGGTAAATATGCTGCGCTTCTCGTCAAAAAATCTGCCTTCTTTTACACACGCACCTGAAGGATCTAATGCGCAGGCGATCTCTACAAGGCGGGATTTGGAACTTGAAGAGATAAGTGGTGACTCTGTCGTATTTGAGTGGGCATCTACAAACCCTAAAATTTATCACGCACTTCCATGTTCTTTAGGTTGAGGACAACGCTTCTCATATGTTTCTCCTCTTCTTCCTCAGGGCCAGCCTGCAGTACCGCTTGTGCGAGAGAAAGTACGCTATCTGCCCATCGTTCGCTAAAGCTGACATTAACATTCACAATCGGAAGGCTGGAGGGAAACACAAATCTACTCTTTTTCTTTCGTCCTACTCAGGGCCGATATCGTATTCCAAATCGTCGGTTCAGATGAAAGCCACCAAAGCGGACCTTTATCTGCAGCATCCATGCAGATTTTCTTAGTCTGTTCCAATGCCCTTGATATGCCTTTGAATGTATTCCAATTTGGCATCTTCGCATCGCCAAGATTTCTTGCCGCCTGGTCGAGTTGGCGGGAGTATCTATGGTATGCCTTCGACATCTGACTCTAGTGCAAATCATGTAACTAAAAGTTGGTCGTATCTGGTGCTTAGTACACAGCGTACCTGCCCAAGCTGTAAGCATTCTATCATCTTCAAAAGGTCATTGAGTTCTGTCTCTGCGTGTCGTATACGAGAGATTATTTTGTTTTCTGCGTCAATCCGTCCCTGAGGTTTATTACCGACATTGGGCACACGTAGTTCACGTTTGATTGATGAAATCTTTTTCGCGTTATCGAGTGAGAAATTGGGCCTTGCCGCCATTAGATCTCTATGAATTCCTTTTGTCCCACTAACATTCTTGTTCAACCTATCTTCCAGTCGCCGTAGTAACTGGTCAGCAAAATCCTAATGTGCATCCAACCCTCAGAGCCGGTAGCACTACTTAGATGTAAGAACGTGCATCTGACCAAATGCGAAGAAGTCTGAATCTAGAGCCTCGAGTCTGGCCCTCATGCTCTTGAGACGCTCTCGAGCACAACGTCTTCTAGCATCGTACACTGAAGACATGTTAATGTTAGGAGACAGCGGAAAGCTGGAAGCGAGGGGATATCGTCGTGTATATCAACGAAAAACAGAACAGCCTGTCCGCTCGGCGTGAATTGCAGCCTTGTTGTAGTCACGTGGTAACTTGCCATTAGAACATCAATCAATCAGTTGTGGTCGCCTATTTTTGTAGCTGTGTCAGCGTGAAAGAAGCCTCCATGAACTCTATTGCGAGGGTAAGCGTCTATGTTGCACTTTAATTTAAACACCATGCCATTCACGCATGCCCAAAGCAACAGCCGCCATCGTGGGTCTGTCGTGTTTGTCTTGTGCCCAGCACTTCTCAACCCAAGACCACACTGTATCCGGCACATCCAGTGAGACTACACCTTCCGAAGTGCCATGCATGGGGCGTTCAGGTCGCACTTTATTCTCCAGTTGGAATAAGAGAGCGCCAAAGGCAGTGCCCGAGAAAGGGCCTTTGCCTTGATAGAGCTGAGATATATATTTTGTCAGAACGTGAAAAGAAAGGGGGAAAAGTGTTACCTCATAACAAAGGCACGCAAAAGCGTAGACATCTGAGGCCTTCGAGACGCACATATCCTCATCGTCTACTTCACCGCATGCTAGGAGCTCAGGCGCCTTATGCCCAGGAATACCACTTCCTGACCTCGGAGCCGATCGGGTAATGACACTCAAAGCAGCAAGGCCAAAGTCTGCTATCTGAGCCTGGTACTCGTCATCAATAAGCACGTTGGACTAAAAAATGGCATCAAAACACGGGAAGACTGTTACATCAAGACGACGGCATACTCCATATAGATCACCGTGGACAATGCCAGTATCGTGCAGGTATGCCAGGCCTTCGGCTACGTCAGCGAGCTTGAGCACATCAAGTTATGTATTGAATGTCAGAGACGCATGCGCTGTACTTACGAGTCGCTCGCAATCCAAATTTTCAGGGCCTGCTTGTTGCCGGAACTTCATCAGGGACCCATGAGATCTATAAGGCAACACGATGCCAAGATGCGGCGAGAAAGATACTTCATCTACGCCAAGAACAGGAAGAATGTTCTTATGGCGGGTAGTGTACCACAAAAAAGCTTCTTGACAAAAGCGCTAGGGAAGGTTCACCGTGGTCAAAGCGGCGAGACATCAGTATGAAGCCCTCCCACCTTTCGAAGTAGACCTTGATCTTCGCGAAAGTCATCTATCCAGAATCGCAGAACCTTCAGAACAACATTGCTCCCATTGTATCGCGCTCGATAGATCCTAGCATTCCCGCCTTCACTGGACACCTGATTTTCATGGCCTTCTGACGCAATCAAAAAGCTACGCGGCAAGAGCTTGCTGTTACAGGCAAGCTCTCGTAAGAGCCTGCAGCATCTCTGATGAAGTTTCAAGTCATATCTGTCAAGGAGCACTCGGCCATTGACAAGCTTAACAAAACATTAGTAGGGTACTCGTGGATATATGCACAGCAAGGACGAACGTGAAAAAATAGGTCGAGCATTTGTACTGCATCGTGCCCAGTCAGCGAGGCCAAATCATGGCTGAGCTCACGCGAGTAACATATATTCTCGACGGACATGCACAGAGCATCTGTGTCGGATGCTTTATCAAGTACTGACACGAGCCTGAGAGCATTTTAAAGGACAAAAAGCATCGGCACTCACCTGAGGAGACCAAGTCTACTGCTTGCTGCATCGTCTACGAGATGGTCGGATTACGTTGCTGTAGAGATATTTTTATACTTCCCGTTGCTTCCTTCGCAGATTATGTTTTGTGCTCGTGTGCAGTAGTTTATTCCTCTCCTTCCCGGCCTAAAGTTGAAAGAACCTGCTCATATCGGCATACAATTCATTGAATCCGAGATGAACTCGAAGACGTTCAACACGGGCTGAGTGGTTTCGGCATATGCCGGGTCATCGTTCTCCTAGTAGCAGTGACTCGGCCTGTCATTCTTCTCCAATGCACCAAGACCCGGCGCGTAGGTCACTCTGTCATACAGCGAGAAAGTGCGGGGCACTTCTTCGACTCTTGTGGGCGGACGAGTAATATTGATGGATTACGCTACACTGCTCAGATTTTGCCAACTATCCTGGAGTCGCTTTGAACAGATTTGAACCTGTCTATACTTGTACGAAAGCTCAGTCGACACGCATTCTACCATGCCAATCTACAATACCTCTAGATCGGCTGGAGTAGAGTAAACCATACGTCTGTGCAGGTGCTCTTGTGAGGAGATATTACGGGAGAGAAGAGGATGGAATTTGAACTTGAGTGAGTAAACAACCTTTAATTTGGAACTACCTCTGATAATTCAAAGGTACCATGTCCTACTTTTCGTCAAGCAATATATAAGTCTTTTACATTTGCGCCAACCTGATCTCAGCCACCTTTCATCACTTCGTCTATTCCACGTTCAGAGGTACCTGTGTTGACTGTTCAGAAAGAAAGAAAAAAACGCTTTGAAAACGACTACATCACCTACCTCTGAAATTCGCTTATTCATCTCCTCCGCCAATCTCTTCCCAAGCAGACGAATCTGGCTGGCAGCAATTTTCGCCCACTTGTCGCTACCGCACTCTGACGTACTTGCCGCGATGGTCTGCAGAATGATATCCTCGTCCAGAGCGATATCTGGCCAAGGCCTCTGCAACGCATGCGCGCCTACTGAATCCAAATAGTCACCCAGCCAACGATGGGTTTGGTGGATGTGCCCTTGTACTATCTGAATCGAAAGAGACAATGGCTTGCGACACCATTTGCATGAGCCATGATCCCACACGAACTCTAGTCCTGCCGATGAATGGCCTCCCAACCATAACATCTCTGTCCCCAATACTCTCCTTATGTACAAATCCCGCACAGCATTTTCACAGTTTCTGTGGTAAGCTCGGAGACGAAGATGTTGCAGGGCATTGATATGTTTGAGCTCTTCGAACTCAACTTCGGGCTCCAGAGACACAGCAAGCGTGTTCCTTGCCGCCGTCTTGGCCAAGTCTTTCCACCCATGGGCGACTGCCATCGAGAACACCCGTACGGGTTGCTCTTTGATCACGGATGATGCCAACACGACCTCGAAAAATCGCTCCGACGCATTATCAATACAATACTTCTCCAGCGCCATCCCCACCTTCATAAATTGTTCAAAATTCTCTATCTCGGGGACTTTGTATGGATAGCAGAAGAATAGAATGGTTCTGAATGTGCTGCTGTCCTCATTGACCTCCAGCACAGGGAAGCCATCCCTTTCCTCTGTATGATGACTCGCTTGCAACGCGTGGCGGAAGAAAGACGAGGGGGAATTCAACGATAAGAGTGCCTTGAGGACGAAGAAATCGACGTTGTCTGTTGTACGGATCACTAGATCTGCAAAATTGGAAGTATCATGGAAGGGGGGATCGGCGATGGTAACGGTAGGTAGCTGGGTGTTGTCCATCGATGAGAGCAGACACGTGTGAAAGAAGGGAGACAGCGGGGTACATATCCTCGTGACATGGGCGCTTATACCAGGCTAAGAAGCCAAATTATTAGATTACAAGCGCGTTGTGGCTTTTGATCTTCAACAAATACCAAACGGTCTAGTTCAGAGTAGTGTCGGTATGTGCCGATCACAACACCTCTCTTTTTACGAGCACGGTCCGCAGGTGCCAAGCTTAAGAAATTGACGACGTGGTGGAAGATCAGTGCGGTACCTCCGTGTGCTGTGGAAAGCTATCTGAACCTCTTCCACAGGTTTTCGGTACCGCACATCTTCATGGGTTGACAACATAAACGGGCCTTTCAAGCTGTCGACGACATTATCCGCCTCAGGTACTTGGCCTTTTTCGGCTGGAAGTTCCCTTGCATCATAACCAAAAATTAAGCATCCTACATTGCTGTGGCCTTACAGATAAACGGGTAAACTGCGCGGCAATACTGCCTCCATGCTCTGTTCAACAGGTGGCTCTTACTCCTGGGCAATGGTTCACTCTGACGAGATATCACGATTGTCTTGCGTTTTCTCTGTCTCTGACGATTACGCGCTGATCTCGAATCAAATCGCCCGTCGGCTACAACAGCTCGCAGCTCGATCGACTTGGTTATAACCAAACCCTACTCCCACCATCACTGGAGAATGCTATTTGATTTACCTACAGAACTGACGGAGCATGTCGTAAAACAGGTACGCATCTAATTTTAATGGTCTACCTCACAACCTGAAACATCTTCAGTTGAATAGCCAAAGCGATCTCTTACGTTTGGGGTCAACATGCACACAGGCGCACGCCGCATGCAAGCCCAAAATTTTCTCCGCGCTAAAAATCCAAGTCGGTCGTGAATCCCAGAACGGCAGAAACATGTCTGTTCTCAAAAGCCTTTCCCGTGGAGAGACAGACGTGGCAAAATTTGTGCACAACTTGTCGATCTTCACGATCTTCCCTCATCGCTACAACTCTCGCCGTTCGGAGTTGACAGATGCCTATAATAGGACGGCTCGTACGAAGGCGCGTGCATTGGAGAAGGTGGTGAAACTCGTTGTTCGTGTGATCCCGCAGTTTGTTTCCCTGGAATATATTCAGTGTGTGATTTCTCATGTGTCGTCGTAAGATGCTACTAACGTCTTATGATCACATCTCAGTTGTGATTTGGAGCCTTCGGGAGGATACAAGGCTACTGATGTCGACATCCATCAAACCCCATCTCGACTTGCTCCAGAATCAGCTCGAAGATTAGTATGGACCGAATCAACAGACACCCGGTCATTCAAATTAATAGATTGGCAGCATTCTGTAAAACTGTAGTAAGTGTAAGATATAATTAGTGCAGAGGGACTCTGTATATATATTAAGAGGAGTCAAACGAGTCAGATTCAGTGTCTTTATATTCTCTATCACATTCGAGAATCTCCCAATCGAACATACCCTTGACCGACAACGGAGGGCATATTTTAATGACAGCATGTTTATCCCAACCCCCTTCACCCTGGATCCATTGATCATTTCTTGAATCCGTTAACTGAACACGTAGCGGCGGTCCTGACAGAGAATGCTGTCGACAAATATCTGCCAGCCATTCATAATGGTTTCCTACCCTGTCAGAACTATACACCAACAACGACAGTGATGGAAGGGGAAGATGCTTGCCAGACCATGACCTCGGGTCTGCATCCACAAGTTCCAGCTGTCTCAGCGACTGGAGGGATCGGACAAACGGC
This sequence comes from Desarmillaria ectypa, assembly GCA_030407005.1. Classification (NCBI taxonomy): domain Eukaryota; kingdom Fungi; phylum Basidiomycota; class Agaricomycetes; order Agaricales; family Physalacriaceae; genus Desarmillaria; species Desarmillaria ectypa. The sequence continues at coordinate 3,627,392 of JAUDYN010000003.1, read as the reverse complement.
TCGTCATGGGCAGAACACACGAGGTGTTGCAGCCGGAGCTTCCGGAGCTTTGGAAGATCTCCAAAATGCGCTCCCAACCCAACGACGGCATATCTGCACAATCCGTACACCTCCAAACACTCGAGGTTCGGCAAGCGAAGGCAAGATATGACGCATCGGCCTGGTATGCACACATCACGATGCGAGCTATCCATACTGAGGGCTAAGGATCGCAGGGAGGACGCATCAATGGGAGGAAGGTCCGAACTAGTACTTGGTTCGTCGAATGTGTGTAACGCCGCAAGGGTAAGTGTTTCGAGTGATGGAGAAGCGAGAAACAAATCTCGCATGCGTGCGTAATCCAGGAAGATGCGATATAAGGAAAGTGAAGTGAGGCTGGCATAGTGGGATACTACGTTCACCGGTAGGCGGTGAATATCAAGCGAAATGATGTTGTTCGGAGAGGAAAGTAAATGGATATTGGGTATCATCGCGAAACCCCAAGTGGCTCCAGTGTAATGGAGGCGAAGGCTGCTTAAGCAAGGCGGGCTTGGAGCTACAGTGCGATAGAGACTGGAGAATGCATGATACGTATCCGGATTATCGAACTCAACATCAAGAGTTCGAAAACGATGAAGATGCGGGAGTGTAACTTCCGCAATCTTACCACTGATTGCCCAATTCACGTAAAAGTCAAATTTGAGTATGACATTAAGCAAATGGGGAGTAGAACGCTCGAAGAACAATTGAGCGGTTGGGATATCGTTCAAGTGGGATATGTACACCGTGGTCCAGAGTTCGGAGGTGTCGGTAACGACTGCTCGCCAATCGCGGCAGACGAGGGAAATACGACGGAGGACTCGAGGCTGCTCTGAGGCTGAGGTACAGTCGACTGCAGCCGAGAAGATCGTTGTCAATATCTCATTTGGGAGGTCGGTCACTTGGCTGGGCTGGGAGGAATAGGAAACTATATCTTTGTCACTATTCATACTCTGAGCTCCTGTAGAGAATAGAATGTCAGCCAGTATTCACATCGTGAAAGAATATGTACCAGGAGAAGCAGAGGTAGTCCCCATCTTTCCCAGACTCTTGCGACCGCACAGGTACATATGATAGTAAGAGTGCTCCTCCCTACGTAGTCGAGGCTCCACTACGACGTGAGCGTGTATCCTCAGCTGGCTTCTTTAACAAAGCGCTGGATGTCGAATGTCGAATGTTGCATCATCGGACTAGATATATAAAGGCGCTAGAGCTGCAACGGCCCAGTAATGAATTTCGGATGGAAGCAAGAAACAATGACTTATGTAATGTAAACATTCCCATCTCGGATCACCCATGGTTTGTCCAGTCAGGGCCTCTGGGGCCCATCGGTGGTGATGGTGAATGTTTATTCTGGTTTTCATGTCCCTGAGAAGGAAGCTAACCAGAGTCTATACTACACATGCTTGTGCTACGGTGCCGAATTCAGCAACCAAATATTGGATCTTGTCCATTAAGATCATTTTCTGGGGGGTGAGGGAGGTAGAGTCTGCTTGATACTGAAAAGATTCGGAAGAAACAGGACAAACAGACTGGTGATAAGATTTAAATGTTATCCGCTCATCGGAGACACGCTAAAGTCTGGATGCAACCCAGCCAGAGCAAGTCCATTCCGGGATCGGACCGTCACTGCTTCAACGCGTACATTTCACTAGGGCAATAGCCTCGACTATACGCAAGGCCAGCGCAAGAAAATTACTGATAGAATATTCCATGGCCCGAGTTTTGGTCTTTGTAGATATCTCTTCATGAGTATCACGTGTGCCTTCCTCGGCAATTCCAAATGAAAAATCTGTGTGCCGGGTATCCTCGTACATGGTTTTGAATGAAACACACTCTGTACTAGCAGGGTATGTTAGCGCCCCCAAGGCAATATCTAAGCTTCCATTTCTACGGCTTTCACATCCACATCCTCCGTCCCAGATTACCCGATCTCCTTGTCCGACCGTACTTTGCATTCGCCAAGCACGAATCCTTCGTCGCACCACATCCGTCCCAGTCCGCGTCCAGCTGACTAGCAGCAACGCAGTTATTGTAGTCTATAATCATTGTTAAGTGCATTAAAAATGGGGAAAGAGAACTAAAACACACTATTCATACAGACATTAGCATCGGTGATGGTTGACGAGTCAGCAGTTGCAGTCGTCGTACCCACTGCCGAAGTTGTATCAGATGCTTTGGTCGTCATGGAAGATGACACGGCTGCAGATGTGGTGCCGGTGGTAGCAGAAGACGGCGCTTCAGATATAGTCGAAGTAGCACTCTCGGTAGAGGACGCGATGGCGGTAGAAGTTGCAGCGGCCGTTGTAGAAGAATATTGGACCGCGGACGATGAAGGGATAGCCGTAGAAGAAACCGCAGACAAGCTGCTTCCAGAATCATCTCCAGCAGCAAGCGCGGCCCAAGTCTCATACTCAGACGTCTGAGCATTGGAGATCCCTAGGCCAAATTGTCCATATCCAGCACTATGGTACACCAAATCGGTGCTTTCGTCGGTGACATCTGAAGGGCTTGAAGTTGAGTAAGCCCAGCCCAACACTGCGCTAGTATCATTACTGGAGAAGGTGAGGTCGTCTCCAGTGATGCAGCCTCCACAAAGGAAGGTCAACGAGAGGTGGGTGTCGTTGATGTATGTGCCGTCGGCGATGGTAGACAGTGTGACGTCGCTGCCATTGTAAACAGGTGGTGCAGAGTACGCACTGTAAGAAAAGGTCGTCAAAGGGATGAATTAGTTATAGAATGGTAGTTCACGAACGTCGTTTCTCGGAATGATGTCATAACTTCATCCCCGTTCGGCCAAGCCACAAGAAGCAGACTCTCGGTCATGGCACCCTTCAAGCTGGCACCTCCCCATCCTGCTCCATCAGTCAGAGAAAACACCTATTCAGAGACGGAGGAGAAATTCAGACAAAACTTGGAATCACAAAGCCCGACTTACCATCTGACCAATAAAATCAGTACCGATGGTTTCTGGGAGTGCAATGCCGAAAATAAATCCGGTCGATGAATCTTGCAATGCCTGGAATGTCATTCCTGTCGTTGGATCCGTGTAGGCAGAGGCAGACTGGCCAGCAGCTCCTTTGATGCCCAGCAGCACTGCGACGGAAGTCACGAACGTACGCCGAGAGAACATGGCCAACGAAACTGGAATTGAAGTAGTAGACAAATAAAAGAGAGTAGTAAAGCCTGAGCGAGGGTCCGTAAAGAAAGTGAGAGGCAACGAATGAGAAAGAGGATATTGGCATTTCCATTTAGTTTGACAGGTCTTATATACAAGCAGACGGCGCCCTCGAAGTGGTGGTTACCAGGCGGAGTATTTTGTGGAGAAGAGCAGACGGATCCAATCAGCACACGCGTATGACAACGCAGACACTGGAACGAAAAAGATACCATTTGCTCCAGTAGGTAGAATGCAACATCCCTGTTGTAAACTGCCAGAGGTATGCAGATTCGAATCGAAGTCAACAAGTGGCTGCAGTGCCTGTGGCACAATACCGTATGTGAGCCTTGGGGCTTGGAGTTCGAAGACATGAACATGACTTCAGGATGCAGGGAGGTCCGAATTCAACCCGCCGCAGTCTAGGAAAGATACTTCGTGAGAGCGAACTATTATAAGACCGAGGTTGCGTAGTTGCGTTGACAACCTTTCTGCTCATACTAAATAGCGTCGACATGACTGGTGGGTAATACGTGTCATCGGGAGCCGAACGCACCACTTCAACCTGGGGCCTGGCATCACTTATTATGCTGAGAAGCCTCGAGGACTGGGTTGATCTTGAGTTAGAGCCTATCGCGCGCTGGCCTGATCTGGGCGCAGTGTACTGATATGCAAAAACAGGGTCAGTAAAGTCGTAAAAAGCACGATTTCAGGTATTAGACGGACCAACAGCGGCATCATTGCTATAGAGGTGAAAGACCTATTTGAACCTGAGCACAAAGATCCAGAGATTAGCATGATGAAAGAGAAATTAGTGGCGCTCAGACACACACGCGACAGACGCCCGGAGAGTTACGGGTACCATGGCAGAATTCGACAGAAAGCGATACAAGGTGTGATGTATCCGGATTTTCTCCGGGTGAGGCGTCATTAGTATAACTCGGAAAGAATCCGGCTCTTCGGACTTGCCACGAAGGAGCTCCCCATCACCGATATATCTGCTTTGCACTTGATACAGGCGCAGCAGCGGAAAACTGCCCAGGCCAGTTCAAGCTGTTGGACAGCTTTCGCATTCCAGTGATAGAAAAATTTATGGGGTTCGAATGGTGAGTAAGACTGAATCACCTTTCCCGACAAGATGCCGTCAGGTCGACCGATTAGTTCATCGGCGACTGGATACCTACATCGCTTGAGACAAAACCTTATGTTCTCGTAGAGAAACTGGAGTAAAAGACAACTACGTCGCTACCTAGGCATTGATCCAGTGTCCGTCCTCTCACGAGGTTGCCTACGATGTCATCCAAAATAACCGCTTGTCTTGGACGGTGAGAGGGTGGCGAAAGTCACGGGCTCTCACAAGGAGCTTGACGCAAATAGTGACAGGTGTAAAGGCTGGTTAATTGCGAAAAACCCCGAGCTACTACAACGGTACGTAGCTCTTTTATACTACTAATTAATATCAAATAGACAATATCGAACAAGGCGCGAACGGTGGAGCAGGTGGAGCGACAACAGGGTATGAAATGGAGGAAGGGACCGGGCCTGTAGCCGGCTCGTTACATACGCCCTCCTGGCCAATGAAGTGGGACATTGTAGGTAGAGTAAAAGAAATAAATGAGTGTGATCAACAGAAATCAATGAAATGAAGGGCAAAATGAGAGACATTACAAAGTTACTTATTATTCATGGTGGTATCTCCATTCACATCGGTTTTGTCGCCCTCCAAATCATGGTAATAGAGCAGGCCATCCTGTTCTTCAAGAGCAGTCTTTCCATGATCTGGATCTGGGTCTCCATCTGTGTCGGTTGATCCAGTGCTGCCTTCAATGAACTCGGGGAGATTATCTGACAGAAATCCATCCCATGAGTCTGCCGTAGAAGTGTAGCACCCTTCGGATTGTTCATCCCACATCAATCCGGCTTTTTTATTGAGGTGACGCTGGATAGCCCTTTCCTTGGCAGTTTCGCACTGGAATAATATCTGATGACCAAGGAAACAAGTTTTGTTGTATTCCCGTTCAGGGATAATGACATAGCCAGGAATGATGAGCTTGCGAGGATCGAAGAGGAACTTCATGTCAATGCGAAGCCCTTTACTGGTAGGGGATGGGGTGAGGAGATTCGATAGAGTGTAGGAATTAGTCCCATTGGGGTTGGTGGGACTGGGCTTGATCCACTTGATGAACCTTTCAGGCTGGGGACCTGCATTGAAGGATGCAGCAATGGCACCATAGGCAATGGGCTCTGAGTGAATCTGTCTGCACTCCAAAATCCCATCCTTGGCATGCACATTATGAAGAAGATGGTTGTGTTCAACACACTTGAGCATGTGTACAGCATGGACTTTTGTGATGAGGCCTCCAAAGGCACCTGAGCCTGGGGCTTCATGAATGTCAAACCACTCATGATTCCTGCAAATAGTGAAGGCCTTTGGAATTGGCACCGAAGCAGTAGTGATCAGAGGATGAAGGTAAGCAGGGAGTTTGTGACCCTTCTTCTCATGAGATTTAGCATGGCCAACAGGCATAGCTGGGGGGAATAGAGAGGTGATGGATCTGGAGGGAGAATAGCATAGTGGGGAATAATGAGGGAAAGGAAGCACAAGTGAAGGAAAAATCACAACAGATGTACCCTTTTCTACTCTTGCATGATTATCTAAATCAAATGAGATACTCCCCATGGAAATTCCATACTGTTCAGGATTAGGTGGTAGTGGTGCTTGACCCCTTGGAAGGTTACCAATAGACGTACATCCCAACAGATCAAGATAGTCAGTGAGACTGCCAAGCCCTACAAGCTGGTCAAACAGCATCCACGTAATATCACCAGTAGTCCATTTCACTTTAAACACTGCTTGATCCTTAGCACCATGATGTGATAATATCTGTTCAATTTTCCATTGAGGGTCTGCCTCTAGGGTCTGTTGTATCTGGGTGTCAAGACATCCTGGAAATCTACGATCATCATTAGGAACATGTATCTGAAGCAAGGAAGAGTGAAAAACTGGGTGTACTCCTCTCTGAATAAAGCTTGAAGGTAGCTCCACATGGAATGAATGATTTCCAAAGTCCCTTGATATCTTGTAAGGGCCAATATATTTTGGAATTAATTTGCGAGCTAGACCTTTAGCAAACTTCAAATTCTGGGTGGATACATATACCAAATCACCTTCATGGAAGGGCTCAAAACGCCTCTTCCTATTTGCGATCCGAGTTTGCTTGACTCGAGCCTCAAGAATTGCATCATGAGCTGATATAATAGCTAGATGTCACAATTGGATAAAGGAATGGACTGATGGATACTCATTCTTCATGTTCGAGTTCCATATCATTGATCGAGGCATCTGTCCTGTGTTAAGCATGAATGGAGCATATCCAGTAGTTTCCAACTGGGCACAATTAAGGGCAAATTCAATGGCTGGTAATTTTGATATCCAATTCTTTTGAGTGGAGTCTATGCACTGCCATAACATCTGGGTAATGGTATGATTAGCTTGTTCTATAGCCCTGTCACTCTGAGGGTGATACACACTGGACATATTCAGCTGGGTTCCTGTAAGCTCATGCAGTCTTTTCCAAAAGACACTAGTGAACAGAGAGTCACGATCACTTATAATCCATCAAGGCATTCCATGGTGCTTGTAGACATGCTTGAACATCAGTTCAGCCACTTGGTGAGCAGAGTAGGTTGTATGGCATGGAACAATGTGTACCATTGAAGTAAATAGGTCAATAATAACAGTTATCGAGTCAAAAGTTCCATCGTGATTTTTTGAATCCAGTAATGGTCCCACAAAGTTAATACCAATAGCTTCCCAGGGATATGACAGAACCTTGAGAGGGTGCAGAAGACCATAAGGCTTCTGGTTGTTAGGCTTGCTCATTTTGCAAGTACGACATGACTCACAATATGATTTGACATCTGAAACCATATTCTTCCACCATACATTCTGGCGAAGATAATCCAACATTTTGCTTGCACCAAGATGAGCTAAAATTGAATGAGCTTCTGAAATAATAATTTCTTGAGCTGTATGACTATTTACAAGAGTACGAGGTATGCAGAGAAGTCGGTCATTATCCTTCTTTAGATAGAGAAGGCCAATATCCTGGTTCCACTCAAAGTTAGCAAAGTGGGCTGGGTTTTCCACTATTTTCTTGAAGAGAGGATCATTAGAATACTGGTGCTGTATTGCCTTTTCAAAGTTGAGGCCATTGAGTGAGGGGATAGCATTGAGCAATGTTGCCCCAGTCAAGTCTGAGTCAGTGCCGACTTTTTCCTGATCATGTGATCTTGCTTTGCTGGCACTTTGGGCATCAGTCTCTTCAGATCTACTGCCATCCTGACTTTTGTGCGATAAGTCCTTGCTCTTGGAACCTCTAGGCATGTCTCTTGAAGCTCTGGCAGGTTGTTTGGATAAGTTCTGGCTTGTATCCTTGAAGCTATGGCTTGATCTTGCAGGGATTTTGATGGTGAGCTTTTCCTGCTGTTTATCATCATTTCCACTGCTTTCTGACCGCGTTTTGGGTTCATTAATGAACTTAGGGCTATTGTGACATGTACTGGACGATGATGAAGCCAAATTTTCGGTACTCCCACCCTCCTGTGCATGTCTAGGGCCAGCAACGCATATATGACCTTTCATCCTCTTTGCAAACTCAAACGACATTTCTGGATGACCTGTATCTGCATTGGATCGTTTTGGGAGTGCTCTGGCATGGGTTGTACGTGCTGCAAAGGCTTCCAAGCCTGCTAGTAATGGTATGGTGATTCCATGGTTGTTTAGGTGATCCATACTGACATTATCATCATGAATAGTGTATTCAGAGCATGTGCGAACAGTACCAGGGGCATCATTGGTGTATATGCGTGAGAGGGCATCTGAGAGGACATTGGTTTCACCAGGTATGTATTGTATTTTGAAATCGAATGCGCTCATCTTTTCTAACCAACGTGCTTGCCTTCCTGTTAGGTCTTTTTGCTTCATAAGGTGAATTAATCCCTTATGATCTGTTATCCATGTGAAATGAATACCCTGTAGGACATCCTGGTGGCGTAGCATCGTTTCAAGACCTGCTAGCATTTCTAGTTCATGAACCGCATAATTCTGTTGCGCTGAACTGAGCTTTGCCGAATAGAAAGCTGCGACTTTGGCCTTCTGCCATTCATTACCTTGTGCAACATAGCCTGCAATGCTTGCAGAGCTCGCGTCCATGACCATCCAGACAGGTTTATGATTTGGTGAGTATTCTAATGGTACTCGGCTATGGTTACGGTGATGCTCAACAATTTCCTTGATCTCATCAAAGGCTCGCTGTTCAGTGTAGGACCAACAGAATGGGACTGTTAGCCTGTAAGGGTATGAAGGATTCCCATGGGACCACAGATGCGAGGTAAGTCATCTGCGAGATATTCTACACTTCCGAGAAATCCTAACAACAATCCTTTTGATGTAGGAGTTTTCCAGTTGATTACAGAGTCTACCTTATCAGGATCCATACATATTCTATTATCATCAATAATATGACCAAGTACTTTCATTTCTTTTGGTAAGAAGTTAAGTTTCGAGGCACTCAAGTATAATTGTTCTTGCTTCAACACATCAATAATACATTTAACATGCTTAATGTGATCCTCAACTGTGTCTGAATAGATGATAACATCATCTAGGTAAACCTCCATGAAGACACCTATGTAGGGCGAGAAGATATGGTTCATCAGTGCCTGGTAAGTTGCAGGTGCATTGCAGTCACCCTGTTGTAGAACGAGACTGACCATATTTCCATCAGGAGTTGTGACAGTAGTCCTATCGACATGCTCAGGAACAATTCGGATTTGCTCGTAGGTATCCTTGCCATCAATAATGCTTCGGTATTTGCATTTCGCAACATGACGCAAGATCCCTTCAATACTTGGAAGAGGTGCTGATACTTTGTGAGTGTTGGCATTGCGTGATCACAAGTCGATGATGGTTTGGAGTAAGTGTTTTTGCTTCCCTACTTTTGGAATCAGCAACATTGGTACTGAATTCCCTGCAGTAGTAAGTTTCCATCTACCTGAAGACAAGTAATCCCTTCGTTTTTGGTCCCATTGTGAGTGAAAAGCCTCAGGGCATCTAGATGGCCTCCAGGGATATGTCTTGTGCTCATCAATCAATGGGATCTTGTGGTTGATGGCCCGTAGTGGTGGTAATGGTGTTTCCGAAGCTGTTTTGCAGATGGGGGCTGCATACTCATGAAGCTCTGCGTGAACTTGCTCAAGTGCATTCTCACTAACCATCATAGCTTGAGTCTGAATATGGCTAACATTATCACCCACCATAGGCAATGCCATGTTACTTCCAATCTCGATAGATGATGGATTAAAGCCAACACGAACATTATACTGGTACAACCATGGGGTTCCGAGGACCAAATCATAACCAGAGAGATTTGTGATGTCAAAGTAATGTTCTGACTTGATGCTCTGGTACTTGAATTGAACCTTTGTCCCACAGAGAATCTTTGAACGAGATCCTTGTACTGCAAGATACAAAGGGATTGGCGATGGAAGGTATGTCTTGAATACCCTTAACTGATCTGCTAATTGAGTAGACATGAAATCTCCCAGTGAGCCTGTATCAACCAAGGCTCGGCATGGCTTTCCATTGATATCAATGACAATAACCAGAGGTCATGGCACCATGTGGCTGATGTCCTTGACAACTGAGGCATTTCGCTGGATAGCAGAGTATGTCTTTGGCTCGATTTGGACTCCTGCGATTCTCATAATATGAGTGTAGCCATTTCGTTCTTCCCAATGCAAGTTGCCATTCATCAAGTGCAAGTAGTTATCAGCTGCTGCAACCACAGAATCAAGCTCTTTCTCAAATGAGTTCATTTTCATAGACTTCGAGAACAAGCAGGTAAGGAACTCATATTCAACAGGGCTTTTCAGGCGTTGTAGAAGATTTTCATAGACTTCATCAAGCTTCTGCTGGTACCAATTTGGCAGATTGAAGTTCGGATTGGTCAGGTACTTGATTGGTACTGATGTTTTAAACTCACGATGAATATCCTCAATGATGTACTCTTGAGAGGGCTTTCTCGGGTGAGGATAAACGATGTATGAAACATCCTCTTCCATATTCCTGGATTCCTTGATAAATGGAACATGCTTAGTCAAGGATTTTCGAGCGGCAGTGGCTAGTGGATGTCCCATCTGAGGGTAATCCATGTTCTGAAAGGCAGGTATGTGGTCGAACATAGCCAGTTGCCTTCCCCAGAACTCTCCTGGACTAAATTGTGGGTCTAATATCCATAAGATAGGTAATTCTCCTCCTAATCCTCGGTCATGGTCAATGAACTTAAGTATGTGATCTTCTTTAGATTCCCACACCATGAAGCGAAGATGACCATGAGGTTCTGAGGTATCCCCTGGGTATGGTTGGCTCTCATGAAGCTTTGCTTCAAGAGCTTTGGCAAGTACATTTCCCATTCTTTGAAGTCGCCATTGCTCAGATCTAATCTTGGTAGCTTCAGCATGCTTTAGTTTTTCAAAATGAAGCTCATCAAGAAGGAGTGACTCATATTGAATAGTCAGAAATGCCTTCAAGTTCTTTGATAACCATCTGATAGCATCAAAGTATGGGTTTTCAAGTCTTATAGCATCAATTTGAAGTATTGCGAGGTTAGAATGGTCTACAACCGTAAGCTTGTCTGATTGAACTTCTCGGGTTATACTGAACCAGTCATAGGGTGAAACTTGGTTCTCGTTAAAGCCTAATTCCTTCAAGTCAGGGTAATTACTGATGCCATGGCTCAGAGTAAAGTGTAATCCTTGAATAAGGGCATCTCTAAGTTCTGAGGACTTGCTAAACCACTTCGCAGAATCAAATGGCAGTGCAAGCAGTCTTGCACATTGTTTTGCATACCAAGCGCCAATTCGGAACTTCGGATTTCGAAGCAGGGATACTGAAATTGTGAGTTCACCATGTTCTGATTCAGTGTCCACAATAGTAAATGTATCATTGTTTAGACGAAACACACCAAAGTGATAAGAGCTCACTACTCCCCAACGAAGCTGATCTCTTGGATATGGTGCATCATGGTTTAGGCTCATCTCAGCTGCATATTGATAGAAATTGCCAATGCTATTAGGACACCAGTGAGGATCTGTTACATGATGCAAAATGAAGTCTGAATACCCTGTTTCTGGATACCCAAAGACTTCCTTTGCATCATCTGCCCAGCAGTATAATGGTTCGCCATTGCGATCCTTGGAACAGGCATCTTTTTCAGACCATGAAAGGCTAAAATTCTCAATTCCAGGAACTGGTATGGTCTCATTGCATTCTATACTTCTGAAATCACTAATGAAGGCTTCTAGATCATTCAATTCTGATTCATTCGAAGCATCAGAACTTGCCACTAAAGGTTCGGCCTCATTTTCAGACATATCAGGTGAGGTATAGAGTTCTCCAAGTGCTCGTAATACCCACTCCCTGTCCAATTCATAATCAGAACTTCCCGAATTATCTGTTTCTGAAACAGATTCAAGGTCTGGAATATCTTCATCAGATGAATGCTGGGGCTGTGACTGACCGTCTTTCTCATTAGACATGAACATCATTCCAATTGAGATATGAGCTGCCATTTCTGTCATTTCAGCAAGATTCTAAAGGTTTTCATCAGCTAATTCGTAATGCATACTATGTGCTGAGAATCCCGGTGGTCCTTTCTTATTATTGGACTTGACTGTATTATTACGAGGACAGTTTCGAGCCATATGTCCAACTTCCTCACAATTGAAACATTTATTAGCTGCTACTAATTCCGCTTTCTTATTGTCCGACATTTTGCCAGATTTGGATGATGTTGAAGGCTTTCCACCTCCTCCATTATGCCCAGAATTGTGAGGCTTATTGTTTGAGCCTCCTTTGGATGATGACGATGCCTGGTTATGACCTGTAGAATGACCTAATGGTGCAAATTCACTATTTCGGGGTCCATTCTTGTAGTGAGAATAGCTTTTGTTGTTATTATTATGCTTATTCTTCTTTAATGAGGTTCCATTATTTCCATTACCCTGGCCATTGTTACCTCCTTGTGATGGCTTCTTTTCCTTGGTGCAGGGTGCAGTCTCAAGATCAGCCATCTCAATAAGTTCAGCTTCTTCAACAATGTGATGCCAACTATGAACTTCCTTATTCAGTTTTACCCGGTGAAGTTCTCGTTGCATCTCTTTTCAGAATCCATCCCAAAGTTTGATGACACATTCATGTTTGCTAGTAACTCCAACAAGTCCATATAAGGTTTCAAGCTCGTAAACATATTCCAAAACAGTACGATCATTTTGATAACATCTTTTTATTTTATCATGTTGCTGACTATGATAATTCAGAGGGAAACAAGCATTGAACATCCCACATAAGAATGTCAACAGAGTCCATTCTGCATGATTCTTAGAGACCTTCTGGATGAAGTATGAGAGAGCTTTTCCTTTCAGGTAATGTGATGCCAAGAATACCTGTCCATCTTGAGGCATCTGTGTTACGATTTTTCCGTTATCTTATCTTATCCAAGTCATATCCATGACTCATCCATCTAATCTAGTCCAGAAACCGACTCGTATCCAGCTATTCGCCGGATACCACCCTCGTTCTCACCGTCTGTCACCCCAGACAACTCTCATTGGCTCTATGATCCTCCCGGATCGTCCTACTTCGACACCGTTTGTGCATGGACCACAGTGTTTCACCTAAATATACACGCCATAGAAATACTATATAAATAGAGTAAACTAGGCAGTTGTACTCTATCTCTTGTTTTAATTAACACTATAAACCTCTTACTCGCACTACACTAAAGACTATTAGCGTAGTTCTCTCAATTGGGTGATCGTTCGAACACGTAACGGCCCAGAGAGGATCAGCTGATGGTCCCAAGTCACGTGCCCAAGTCGGTGCATAACATAAAACAAGAGATTTTACCCACTCTTCTTCTATTATGCTAGCCGTATAGAAGACCTCATGTCCGGAGAAGACAGAAATTCTCAAGAACCCCAAACCATTTCCCTCGGCATCGCCATTGGCGGTGCCATACTGTTATCCTTCTTTACGGTCCTCGCCGTACTTATCTACGAGGAAGAACTCTGGGCCTTGCTAAGAAGGCAACCCCAGAGACCAGAACCAGAACCCTGTCCCGTCCTGCCCACCACCCATGACCTTCCCAGGGGGATATCCCCCGCAAGACTGGGAGAACGAGAGGAACTACCACTCATTCGTCCCCGGACCCGATTCATCATCGGGCCCTCCTCCTCCTCCGAGGAGAGCAGTAATTCGCGGCCCCCGTCTCCGGGGATCGCAGAACTTCGGGCTCAGATTGCCCGAAACGCTCGCGCCTACAATGCGAGAGCCACCCTCCTCCGGCACCGGATGGAACGACCCACTGTTGCACTGGAGCAACCAACAGCCAGTCCCGAGGAGACCGAGGAACACGAGGGGAACGTATGGTCTGATGGGGATGAACCCCCGCCCCCATACCCCGGTCCCCCCCCTCATCCAAGAACCCCCGCCCTTCGCATATCCCAGCGAAGGTCCGATTCCTCGTCGCCCAACAGCGACAGCAACAGCGGATCTGGATCTTCCAGACCCCGACACCCCGACGATCCCGGCATGGATCGAACCCACCCTTACGGCCCCTGGAGCCGTGAGCAGTGGCCAGACAGGGAAGAGTACTCCCTCTCCTCCCTCCCCGTCATCGAAATCTCCGATGACGAGTCCGACGACGACATCGTCGGAAACAACACCCAGGTCCCGGCCACTCCCCAAGCCCCCGATGACCCCTTCAACCCCGACGGGCCCGATTACATCTGGCCAGAACTCTCCGACTACGATCGGAGAATATTCGGTCCATACCGGACCGCAGCATGGGAAATTCGATGAAGGGACATCGAAGCCCGAGACCTCTGGGAAGAACCCAGAATGGAAATGGATGAGTGGCTCGCCCTCAACAGGGGCGATCCCATCCAGGTACCAATGGAAGGCCCTAGCAATGCCAGGGCCCTCATCATCAATCACCGGATTCACGCCAACCGCGACCGGTCAATCTTCGGTCCCTCCGCAGGGGATCGTTTTCCAGGGTTATTACCCAGGACCCCACGGGAGCAACGAGAGCTGGACAGAACCCTCCAGCATCTCTGGAGGTTGGAGGTGGCACGAGAGGATTGAGGAGGAGGAGCCTCAATATAACACGTTTACCTACGATACAGGTTACTACAGAGGGATGGAATACCACCACCCTCAACACGAAATCTATCCGGATCACCCACCGGATACCCCGGTCGTAAGCCCACGACCACTTCCCGACTCACCCCCTCATCATAAGGCACGTCACCAAGGATACCACCCTTATCAGGGTGGCAGTCTTCTCTTCGCAGGGGCGGGAGAAGAAATGGAAGCAGAAGGAGCCCCGGCAGGAAACGCCACCGCAGGGGCGTCAAGAAATCCTGCCACGGCAGAAGAAACTCGGCAGCAGATGCGAACCGAGTTACAGGAGAAAGAGCGACGCATAGCGGAGATGCGTAATGAGCTTGACAAGGAGGACGCCGCCCGCAAGACATTGGCGGACTATCTCTGAGTCCAAGAGCGCAAAAAAGAGCCAGAAAGGGGAAGACCGCCAGGGCCGCCAAGAGGTTACCCGGGATACAGGCCGGATCGATTCTCGATCCCAAGACCGCCCCCTGGTCAGGGACCACCTGACCCAATCCCGAATCCAGTCGGGAATGCTGCCGCTGATGCCCCCTACCTGGGCATCAAGCCGACCCTCGTCAAGGTCCCCGCCCCATTCAAAGGGGACCATGACGATATTGAACGCTTCATAGGCGATTGTATCGCTTACTTTGAAGTGTTTAGACACTATTTCCAGGTGCCGTCGCACCTGGTACTATTCGCGACATCCCACTTCGAGGGTGCCGCCAAGGACTGGTGGGTCTACAAGAGACCCGAATACTGGGTAGGCGATGCCTTTGACGGCACCACCGCCCACTTCCGATACCCCGACTGGGCCGATTTCGTCGACTTAGTCACACAACAATTCCGAGATCCAGCGATCGAGGAAATCCACAAAAAGCGCATGTTTGACCTGCGCATGGGAGCACAGCCCGCCTCCCACTACTTCCAGAAGCTGGAAGAAGAAGCGAAGCTAGCGGGCTGGAGATCCGACGAGGCGGAACGCGGCGCAATGGTAAAGGCGGTACAACTAGGAGTGCCTAGTTCGTATACCACCTTTATCTCGAATATGGGGGTGAGCATTCCACGCTCATACCCAGAATGGAAGGAATGCATTCTCAGAATGTATGAAGAGAGACAGCGGAAGTGGGTCTTTGACCAGACCACAAGTACGCCTCGGGACGGCCAGAAGCAGGGCCCGTGTCCCCAACAACAACAACCCAGTGGCAAGAACACCGCTGGGGCGACAAGTCCCTCGGCTTCGAAGCCGAATGCTGGGAGTGGAGGGGCCGGTCGCGATGTTGGAACCGGTAAGTGGACGACGTATGGGGGGGCGGGGAAGCCTATGGATGTAGACCGGCAAAGAGCCGAGGGGCGCTGTTTCAGGTGCGACCAAAAGGATCACCTAAGCAAGGATTGCCCTACAAGAAAAGAGAAGAATGTAGTGAGATATGTGGGGCCCACTGACGCAGTGGTGCCAAGCACCTCCAAAATCGAGGAGGTAAAAGAGTAGGGCATCAAGGGTTCGATTCCCCTTGCACGCCCAAGTCTCAAGGTGTGTCCTCGGCTTCCACGGGTCGGACTAATTACTATGAAAACAGAAAATTATCTACGAAAA
Organism: Desarmillaria ectypa; assembly: GCA_030407005.1. Taxonomy (NCBI): domain Eukaryota; kingdom Fungi; phylum Basidiomycota; class Agaricomycetes; order Agaricales; family Physalacriaceae; genus Desarmillaria; species Desarmillaria ectypa. Next base: position 3,611,390 of record JAUDYN010000003.1, on the reverse strand, counting down.
ATATATCTATGACTTCACTGAAGCCGAAGACAAAGAAAGAATCATCAAAAACAAACAGGTACGTCATACTGCTAGAAGACGCTGACACCAGTATCTGTAGTGACAAATCCCGAACCTCCGACAAACTGGAGCGGGACTTGCCAAGTGGTGTTGGCGCCGCAACAAAGTCCAACGAGCAGTGCTCACCGGATATGCCGCTGAGCGCACAGTGACGAGCAGGGACCAGTAGGCGGGACTCCTCCGGGCCTCCCAGAAGTCCGACCATCCCAGTACCCGCTTCGAGCAGCGGGGCAAGCTCACCAGTTCCGCCAGGGTCGGCAGAGGACCAGGACAGTGCCTCTAACCAAGGCCAGGCTCTACCCGGACAAACCAGTCCGGGGAGTGGAAAACTTGACGAAGCTGAGTACCAAACCGGGCCGGCAAGTTGCAGGGTTGACAACCGTGCGAAGGTCGCCTTAGGCACTAGCTGGGAGTCAATGACCAAGGAACTTCAAACTCTGTCGCGAGTGGTGCCGGCCGAGGAAAAGGGACAGGATCCCGCTAGCGCCCAGGCAGTAAAAAGGGGGCATTTCAGCAGAACTACCGTCATTGAAGTACCCGACGAAGAAGATGATACGGCGTTCAGGATATGGCAAAACAGTCAATCCAAAGCCAGTACCCCGATATGCAGAACACCGGAAAAACAGAAACTCGACCTTCCAAACGCACTGGGAAGCGTCGAAACCGATACCTATCTTAACAAGGGGGTATCAATCGCTTCTGAATGTACAGGGGAAGTCGGAAAAGTCTTCTGAATGCACAGGGAAGCGAGACGGATTCCAATGGTTCAAACCATTTGGAATTGACTGGACGATGCGCGCTATACGCAACTCCAAGAATTTGGCAAATGCCAAAGCGGTTCTCTCCATTTGGGTACACCCCAAACGACTTGGAGAAATCGATGACAAGCTCATTCGAAGCTTACAAACGGGAGAGAGCATTGCCTGGGAACAGCTCTATGAATTACATGAACCCATTCATTATATTCGCGGCACCAAGAGTTCCAGTCGGGACTTCTTGGTAGACATCCAACTTTCCCCATGTATCGGGAAAAGAGTATTGACAACCCGAGCGTTGTTGGATAGCGGTTGCACGGGCAGCTCTATCAACCGAACATACGTCCAACAACACCAGTTGGACACCAGGAAGGCCGCAGCCCCTATACCGGTCTATAATGCCGATGGAACGCGCAATAAAGCAGGGGACGTCACCGAGTTCGTAGAACTACGAATGACAATTGGAGGACACAGCGAGCGCATTGACCTTGCAGTTACAGACTTAGGTTCCAAAACTGTATACTTGGGACACGACTGGCTTAAACACCACAACCCTTTCATCAACTGGAAAGCGGGGACCTTGACATTCAGACGATGTCATTGTGTTCAGAACTACTTCACCCTGCCAGACGCGGAGGAAGAAGATCGATGGGATGAAGAGCTCGAAGAAGGAGAAAGTATTCTTGCTGTCAATATGCAAGAAGAAATCATCCTTCGCGCCGTCCATCATGCAAATGAGTTAGCAGCTGCAGCTAACGCTGAAAAACCAAAGCAGACGTTTGAGGAGCTCGTGCCTCCTCAATATCAAAGCTTTAGAGATTTATTCTCTAAAGAAAGCTTTGACGAGTTACCAGAATGAAGACCCTGGGACCATGCTATCAAGCTAATCCCCAACGCGAAATCCACCTTAGATTGCAAGGTGTATCCGCTCAATCGCAATGAGCAGGAACAATTAGATAAGTTCTTAGATGAGAACTTAGACTCAGGACGCATTCGTCCCTCGAAATCCCCGTTCGCCTCTCCCTTCTTCTTCGTCAAGAAAAAGGACGGCTCTCTATGACCAGTTCAGGATTATCGAAAGCTGAATGAAATGACGATCAAAAATCGTTATCCCCTCCCGCTCATCTCCGAACTAATCGACAAATTACGAGGAGCCAAATACTTCTCCAAGTTGGACGTACGATGGGGTTACAACAATGTCCGTATTCGAGATGGAGACGAAGAGAAAGCCGCGTTCAGAACTAACCGAGGGCTCTTTGAACCCACAGTAATGTTCTTTGGGCTCACAAATTCACCAGCCACATTCCAGTGGATGATGAACGACATATTCAAGGATTTGATTGCCAGAGGAAAGGTCACCATTTACCTCGACGACATACTCATTTTCACAAAATCCTTGACAGAACACCGGAACATAGTATGACAAGTACTCCAGCGACTTCGAGAAAACAAATTGTTCCTCAAAGCCGAGAAATGCGAGTTTGAGGTGCTCGAAACTGAATACCTTGGGGTTATCATAAGCGAAGATGCCATTCGCATGGACCCAGTCAAGATAGCAGAAATAGCGGAATGGCCAACCCCAACGAAAAAGAAGGAACTACAATCCTTCCTAGGATTCACGAACTTCTATCGAAAGTTCATCAAAGACTATTCCAAGATAGTCTGTCCCCTCACCCAGTTGACCGGAAAAGTAGACTGGACCTGGGGATCAGAACAAGAACAGGTGTTTGATCAGATCAAGAAGCTGATGATGACAAACGTAGTTCTAACGATTCCTTCGGACGATGGAAAATTCCGAGTAGAAGCAGATGCGAGTGACGGAGCCATTGGCGCTGTACTCAGCCAAGAAAAAGAAGGCAAATGGAGACCCGTCGCCTTTATGTCCAAGGCGCTCACCGCTACCGAGCGCAACTATGAGATCTATGACAAAGAGTTGCTAGCCATCATGTTAGCATTGAAGGAATGGCGTCATTATCTCATGGGCGCCAAAGAAACCATCAAGATCTGGACTGACCACCAGAATCTCCAGTACTTCCGAAAACCCCAGAAGTTGAATCGCCGACAAGCGCGGTGGGTCACCGAACTAGCGGAATACCACTTTATCCTTCAACATAAAGCTGGAACCGCTAATCAAAAGGCTGATCTTCTCAGTAGACGAGATGATCACGATCAGGGAAAAGAAGACAACAAAGACATTGTCGTTTTATCCCCGGAACACTTCCGCGCCTTGATAATACCAACCACAGAAGAAAGAATCACGTGTATAAGAGACGCAACAAAGCAGAAGGAGCAGTGGGACCAGGGGATCGAGAAGTCCCTCAACCACGAAAGGGGAATCACACAGGAGAACGAAATCCTGTGGTATGACGGACGAGTCTATGTCCCCAACGACTCGATGCTATGCAGTGAAATCATGGCACAATTTCATGATCATATCACTGCTGGACACCCCGGAATCGCCAAAACCAAAGAACTCATACTTCGTGAGTATTGGTGGCCGAAGATGAAGAAGGACGTGGAATCTTACATCAAGGGATGTGAGACTTGTCAAAGGACGAAGAGCGACATGCAGGCCAAGGCTGCCCCTCTCCATCCCAATGCAATTCCTGATACGCCATGGATGCATATCTCAGTTGATATGGTCACTGGACTCCCTGAGTCAGACGGATTCGACGCTCTACTAGTCATCATAGACCGTTTCTCAAAGAACATTCTGTTGACTCCATGCAATGAGGAACTATCAGCAGAAGGATGGGCGTTAATCCTTCGCAACCAAGTATATGCGAAGCATGGAATGCCGCAAGTGGTCATCTCCGACAGAGGACCCCAATTCGTTTCAGCATTCATGAAAGAACTATATCAAATGCTGAATATCACTCAGAACACATCTACGGCCTATCATCCGCAGACAGACGGACAGACAGAGAGAGTCAACTAGGAGGTTGAAAAATACCTTCGAATCTTTGTCAACCATAGACAGACCGACTGGGTAGCATGGCTACCACTCGCCGAATTCGCCCACAACAACCGAGTTCACTCGGCCACGGGCAAAAGTCCTTTCATGGTCCTATATGGACGAAATCCCCGACTCATTCCTGAGTCAATACAGAAAACCGGTTTTGCAAACCCTGCAGCCGTTGACTTTACGGAAACTATGGCCAAAGTCCATAAGGAGGTCCACAAAGCATTGGAAAAGGCGGCAACGCAAATGAAGGCGCAATACGACAAAAAGAAGCAGACTCAACAAGAGTACCGAATTGGAGACAAGGTATGGCTTGATACCACCAACCTTCACCTTCCACGACCAAAGAAGAAGCTTGATGATAAACGAACGGGACCATTCGAAATCGTTGAAAAGTTGGGAGCGACAGCATACAAGCTGAAACTGCCACCCCACTGGAAGATCCATCCCCAGTTCAATGAGAAACTGCTGACTCCATATGTCGCACCCTCATTTGCAAATCAAGAACAACCGCCTCCTCCTCCTCCGGATCTCATCGACGGTCAAGAAGAGTACGAAATCGAAGAAGTCTTGGACTCGCGCACCAGAAAGGTACGGTCCAAGCGAGGACAACCATCTAGGGAAGTCACAGACTACCTAGTTAAATGGAAGGGATGGACTCGTGAACACAATTCATGGGTCCGAGAGAACGAAATGAAGAATGCCTCGGAAGCGATCCAAGAGTATCAGGCCAGCGTAAACCGCGCCATATACACTCCAAAAATCGCAACCAGGAAAATAGTGGTCAAAATACTGGACCATGAATATTCGGAGCATGGCGACGTAGCCTACCTTGCCAAAAGAACAGATGGACGCGTCAAATGGATCATCAATCCAGACGAAGAAATATGGAAAAAGCTGATTGATCAGTACTGGATCAGTCAAATCGCAACACAGCACGACACCCCTTTGGAAGAGCCTTAGCAGTCGGGACGACTGCTTTAACAAGGGGGTAATGTTACGATTTTTCCATTATCTTATCTTATCCGAGTCATATCCATGACTCATCCATCTAATCTAGTCCAGAAACCGACTCGTATCCAGCTATTCGCCGGATACCACCCTCATTCTCACCGTCTGTCACCCCAGACAACTCTCATTGGCTCTATGATCCTCCCGGATCGTCCTACTTCGACACCATTTGTGCATGGACCACAGTGTTTCACCTAAATATACATGCCGTAGAAATACTATATAAATAGAGTAAACTAGGCAGTTGTACTCTATCTCTTGTTTTAATTAACACTATAAACCTCTTACTCGCACTACACTAAAGACTATTAGCGTAGTTCTCTCAATTGGGTGATCATTCGAACGCGTAACGGCCCAGAGAGGATCAGCTGACAGTCCCAAGTCACGTGCCCAAGTCGGTGCATAACAACCTGACCTTCTTTGCAGAACTGAGTCATTTTCATTGTAAAATGGTGAAATTTCTCACCATCTGCAGTACCATCATATGGAGTTGGGGGAATTGGCTGAATTATCCTTTTTTGACCTTGTCTATTTCTTCTATGACTATGGCCATGTTGATGATGAGGTCTACGTCTTCTGTGGTGGTGATGGTGATGACTATGGTGAGATAAATCTGATGATCCATCACTAGGGCCTGATGAGCTCACATCTGACTCTGATGGATCACTGTCTGATGGAAAAGAGAATGAGTAGTCAGAATCTGAGTCTGACTCATCACTAGAGGATGGATCAGAGCTCGAAGGCCCCAAATCAGAAGAGCTAGTCTGTTGCCGGTATTTCTGTTTCTCATTCTTCTTTTTGTTAAGCTTTCATTTTCATTCTGGTGAAACTTTCTTCTTTCCTGAATGCTTCTTCTTGGATTTACTCACTTGTAGGACATTTGCCAAGAAGCTATCAGCTGGAAGCTGGTCTGTCATACGAGTAGAGCCATGTCTGCTCTCCTGATGGCTGCTAGAGGATGTCTTAGATTTGCCCTGAATGACTTCTTTCATTTGACGACCAAATGCACTTGCCAATGGCTCAAGATCATGAACATTCTTCTTCTTTGAAATCCTTTTCTTTGATTTCTTAGGCCTTTTCTGATGTTTTTCAGGTTCAGGATTGTCCAAGTCTTCATCTGAAGTTTCCTCAATGTCGAGGACATCATACCAGCCAGTTCTACCAGTTAGTTTCTCAGTTTATAAAGCCTTGGACTTGCTAGAATCCTTGGTCCACTTTGAAAATTTTCTGATGGCCGTGAATTCATCATCACGATGTGTCTCCATTTCAGGTTCATTCAAGTCACCATCAAATGATTCCTGTACCTCATCACGAACTTGGTTCCAGTTATTGAGTGCCTCATGTTGAGCCTCAATATCCAATTCCAAATCATCAATTTCCTGATTACAGTCAATGAATTTTCCCTTTGTAACATAGGAACTGGGGCCTGGTGTTGCATTATGGGTCTCAGGTTGGTTTTGAATCTGTTCTCGAGTGATTCTATCCTGACGTTTTGCCAGGATTTCATGCTGTTTAGCTGTCAGATTGTGCTCTGCAGCTCTAACTGTGGAAGCTTGCTCCTTGGTAAGCTTTCTTGTTTTGTGTTGTTCCTTGAAGTGAACTGCATGCCTACTCAGGTCATCTAAACTCTGAGTACAGCAGAGCCTTACTAGCCTTGCTGGTTGGGCAGAGGGAGGTTCCTCAGTATCCGTCTTACTTGATGCTTTCTCGGATTCCATACTAGTGCTAGATGTATCAGATTCATTTTCATCTTCTATATTACTATGATATAAGTTCTTCTTTGAAATATTCGCAGCAGTCAGATTCTCTTGGGGACTGACATCATCATTATCCTCTGATTCAGAAGAATATGACTTCTCCTCCTCCACATGTACATATGTGGAAGGAGGGTTTCTCAGCGTGGCTTTTCCAGATGCTGGAACACAGCTTGCAGCCAGACCAGAATCAGAGTCCTGAGCACTTGCAGTGCTGGGTTCTGTCCAAATTTTAGTATGATGAACAGCTGGTAATAGCTCACCAGATAACTCAGACAAGGGACTCTCTGCTCTGGGCAAGACCTGCCCTGTTGCAATAGTGTTGCAGCAGCTGCGCAAAGCATAACGAGACATCCCAGTAATTAGACAGAGGGTTCAGGTGTCAAAATCGGAGAGGCCTCGGGTGATCAAGCCGTAGGTTTTCCAGAGATATGACAGAAAGAGAGAGATATAGAAGTGTTTAGAGAAAAAAGCGCAGATGTAGTTGAGAGATAGATATAGAAATAAGCAGAGAAACAGCCAATGGAGCTGTCAAAAATATGAGAGGGTGGCAAAAGTCATGGGCTCTCACAAGGAGCTTGATGCAAATAGTGACAGGTGTAAAGGCTGGTTAATTGCGAAAAACCCAGAGCTACTACAACGGTACGTAGCTCTTTTATACTACTAATTAATATCAAATAGACAATATCGAACAAGGCACGAACGGTGGAGCAGGTGGAGCGACAACAGGGTATGAAATGGAGGAAGGGACCGGGCCTGTAGCCGGCTCATTACAGATGGCTACGCGCATACAATGAGTAGTGTGAGCAGGAAGGCCTCTTTGCGGATGGTGTGGAATGAGCCAGCTAAGTCTTTTTCTCAATTGTTATATCAAGACTGTATATTCATCTATAAATCGATTGTATTAGAAGTCAGATGACAGAGGAGCACTCACCTTGTTCAGGCATGTATCTGTCTGTGGCCAACCTAGCGTTCTTTATCATCAGACTGTGAAACCTCGGAAGCAAATATCGCACAGAAATGGGTATTTATTATTATAAAACGTGGGTATGAGAAAACTATCTTCACGCGGTTCATTGCAATGGTCTATGTATACCGAGGAAACTAGCCCTGTCTTTCGATCACATTTTGGATTCGAGTTACGAAGACGCCGGGCCGTGAGGAGAAGATGGTGAGTGGTGAGGTAGCTTCGGCATATGCCGAATTAGCATGCTTTCGAACAATATGGTCGCCGGGTTCAGTCTGCCCGTTTGTACTGACGTTCAAGCCCAGCTATCGTTCTTCTCTCAATGCAACGAGCCGGGATTGGCGCGTAAGTTGCTCTGTCGTAGAGCGAGAAGATACGTGGCACTTCTCGGGGACAGACAAGGTATTCGTGGATATTCGTGGAGGCGATGCGTTACGCTGCTCATATTTGTGCGTTTTGTGTAACTAATACCAACTTACGCTCACATCATTCTAGTAGTTGACTGTTAAAATACATGTTGGCATTGAGGCCGGTTCATTAGATAGACTTCAACCTGTCTATACTTGAACGAAAGCTCGGCCAACCATCCTTCGGAGCTGCCTATCATGTCAAGCTATCATACCTTCGGATCGGCTGGAGTCGAGTTCTCTATACCTCTGTGCAGGTGTTTTCGTAGGAAAATATTCATTTGAGGAAAGAGATGGCTGGAAAGGAGGATGAAATTTGAACTTCGCGACCACACTCTGGTACACTTGCCACGGTAGTCTGCAGAATGATATCCTCGTCCAGAGCGATATCTAGCCAAGACCGCTGCAACACTTGCGTGCCCACCGAATCCAAATAGTCACTCGTCGGATGCTCTATCAAGTACAGTGACACGAGCGTAAGACATATTTGGAGGACCAAAATACCGGTGCTCACCTGAAGAGACCAACTGTCTGCTACTTGCTGCATCGCCCACGAGATGGTCGGGTTGCAAAGTTACTGTCGATACATTTTCATCGTTCCGTTGCATTCTTCCCTCATTCGCAGATTATTTTGTGCTCGTGTGCATTGGTTTACTCATCTCAACACTTCCCGCCCTAAGGAAAGAGCTTGATTAGTGAATAAGAAAAGGATCATGAACTGGCAAGAAGAATTGTACATCGACAGCACCGATTTCTCCCGTACATCCAAAGCATGAAAATGGGAATCCGATGGAAACCTTTGATCTACCGGTATCAGCAGTGATGGGGTTGATGGATCTATGATTCATTGAACATGAGATGAACTCGAACTTCAATGAAGATGTTCATTATTCAACAGGATGCCAGTCTAGGCAGGTCGGCCGAAACTAGTACAAGGTTTGAAGGGTTCGTACTTCTGCACTTTTCCACCTTTTTCTCGAGTATGAGATAATGTGGACCGAGAAGGATATGAGCCATGTAAAGACTACTCACACATGAGCATGAATTCTATTTTTCTCTCCAAGTCTTCGGACAGGAATTGTCGGGCCGGGAGTGCCGTCTTCGCGCCAAGAATCGGGATTTGAAATTCTACGCTCTCTCCACTCTATAACCGTGTCCACATCCCCACTGATTTCATTGCAGCATCTTACGGTACTTAGTCCAGAAGCGGTTGGCTCCCAAAAAGTGATTCCCGTTCCTCCATCATATTTTCCGTAAGCTGACTTGCATCAGTAACATAGGTACCGTCTTTTCCGGAGGACAGCGTTACCGCATAGATTATCGTTCAAACTTCAAAATGGCGAGTAACCAGATCCCATGTCGCCAGTCAGAGTGATATCGAAGTTCTGTGGTGGGAAAGCTTGGCATGGATTCAAGAATACGATCAACAGCGTTGCGCAGACGTGAGAACTTCTCGTTATATATATCTATTGGAAGCGCCCACCGCCTCCTGCTTATCACTTTCGGATATTTGCATTATGCGCCTCAGGTACTTGGCCTCTTTTGGTTGGATGTTCCCTTGTATCCTAACTAGAAATCAAGCAGCATTGCTTACAGACAAATGGGTAAACTGCGCCGCAATACTGGCCCCATGTTCTGTTCAACAGATGGCTCTTACTCTTGGGCAGTGGTTCGCTCTGACGAGATATGACGATTGTCTTGCGTTTTCTCCATCTCTGACGATTACGCGGTGATCACGAATAAAATCGCACGACCGTCGGCTACGACAGCTCTCCGCCCAGTCGACTTGGCTGTAATTAAACCCTACTCTCACTATCACTATCACCATCCTACCAAACTGTCTTGCGTTTTCTCCGTCTCTGGCGTTTACGCGGTGATCACGAATCAAGTCGCCTGTCGGCTACAACAGCTCTCAACTCAATCGACTTGGTTATAACCAAACCCTACTCCCACCATCACTGGAGAATGCTATTTGATTTACCTACAGAACTGACGGAGCATGTCGTAAAACAGGTACGCATCTAATTTTATGGTCTACCTCACAACCTGAAACGTCTTCAGTTGAATAGCCAAAGCGATCTCTTACGTTTGGGGTCAGCATGCACGCAGGCGCGCGCCGCATGCAAGCCCAAAATTTTCTCCGCGCTAAAAATCCAAGTCGGTCGTGAATCCCAGAACGGCAGAAACATATCTCTTCTCAAAAGCCTTTCCCGTGGAGAGACAGACGTGGCAGAATTCGTGCACAACTTGTCGATCTTCACGATCTTCCCTCATCGCTACAACTCTCGCCGTTCGGAGTTGACAGATGCCTATAATAGGACGGCTCGTACGAAGGCGCGTGCATTGGAGAAGATGGTGAAACTCGTTGTTCGTGTGATCCCGCAGTTTGTTTCCTTGGAATACATTCAGTGTGTGATTTCTCATGTTGTGTCGCAATATCTGATGATCGCATCTGAGTTGTGATTTGGAGCCTTCGGGAGGATACAAGGCTACGGATGTCGACACCATCGTCCGAGCTCTGGCGAGCCTACCCCACCTCACCAGCCTAAGCCTTGATTTCGGACATGGCCCATTCCTCCTGGTCCCACCTTATCTCACCAGGTCCTCCTTGAGCCAATTCAAAAACCTCCACTCTGTGGAGATATGGGGAGAAGCGAGTTCCTACGAAACTGTCCTGGGTCCGCTGCTCGCGAACAATCCTCGACTAACCCGTTTAACCATCTTTGGTGGTCGATCCGTGCTCGTGACATCACTTGGCGAGATTCAGGCCCGGTACGATATCCGCGTTGTCCCTATTACTAGTATTTTCGTCGGATGTTCGCTCGACGCTACCATCCCGCGATGTCTCCCCCACCTCCGCCATCTCCGTATCGCAAATACCAACAAAGCCGTCATCCCAGCTGAGTTTTGGATGGCGCTGATCGATAGGGGGATTACACTCGTCACCTTACTCGCCAATGTCACAACGGATGCCCTCACGGCGTACCTCGAGTCCTACTCTGGTCTAGAGGTACTATCGTTGTCACCGATGGACGATCATCACGCAGAGGCGTTCTATCGGCGTGTTCTCGTACAACATTCCTATTCGTTGAGGAAGCTCTCCATCGAGATCAAGTCGGTGGGGAAATGGTGCGTTGGCCCGCGTGTTCTCGAGGTGCTATCCCGGTGCATGGGGCTGGTCGAGCTGAACATGCCCGTCTATGTGAATCACCAACCTGGTGTCGTTTACGATCCACGACAAGTTGCAGTGAGTATCTCGAAAGCCTTGTCGTGAAGTCAATCCTTATGCTGATGGCAGCTGGACCTCCAACATCTCCTTGCCCTGCTGCCAAATTTGCGGCAACTTTACCTGCGGGGCCCAAAGCCAACCCATGAGTTCACAAGCTTATGTATACAGAGTGCCATCAGTCACTTTCGCTCGTATAAGCCGTTGGAATTGGAAGTTTCAACGGATTTGTGGGTTTATCGAGCGAAAAAGGAACATGATGTCCATGTCCTGCGGTGTGTCGGGACATGGAAAGTGACGTGTTTTCCTTGGAGATCATGGTAGAGTTCCCGTCCGGTGATGATTGTAGTGATTTATTAGTATTCTATTTTGATTCTTGGCTTCAATCGAACTGCAGACGTTGTTTGACAAGGGCTATTTTGGTGTGCCGTGTCATTAGCTATGCCGTTAGACTCCATAGGCTCCATGAGTATGAATTATCCGTAATGATCTCGAACACGATACGTTCCAGGGACCTTGACGGAAAGCTGCCACGGCAACTTTGAAGCGGCAGGCTGTTGGCAGAACCTCGGCATTTCGAAATTCATCGGCTCAATTTAGGCTCTATGCTTACCGACACCTTGCTGACTGTGAGTTGAACTATGCTTCTTCGGCAGAAAATCACGGCTGTGCCGATAATGTGGCAGTGCTACTTATCTGATATTTAGATTACCGGAAGATAAGATAACGAAAAATTCTGACTCTTTTCCCTCATGCTGGGGTCACGGTAATGTTCAACCTCGCTATACTCAAGGTGGGAGGCGCCTCTATATATCTCCATCCCGACCTCACACTACCCTAGGATACCATCGGCATCCACCCCTCCAACTTTGGCGTTCCACCCGAAACGGCGCTCATAGCCGAGCTCAACAAAAAGTACGCCAATCGGGTGCTGCACGATGTGGGACTGTGTGTATGTGTGTTTGACTTGACGGAGGCGGGCGAGGGAAAGGTTCGGTATGGGGATGGGTTTCTGTATTATAAAGGTCCCGTCGACTGCGTGGTGGGAAATGTACGAGCTGACTTGGATAATGCAGTCGTGTTCCGCTTGGTCGTCTTCAGACCGTTCCCGTCCGAAGTGATACTCGCAAAGGTCAAATCGTCGGATGCTGAGTCTATCCGGTGTACGTTCTCAGGACCCTCACGCCTCACTGACTGACCTCAATCGTAGTAACGATGGGATTCTTCGACGACATGTACATACCTTCGATATACCTCCCCCAGCCGTCGGCGTTTGACCCTAACGAGCGCGCGTTCTTCTGGGTGCCGGAGTCTGAGCTGACCACGTCCTCGGAGCTGCTGGATACGGACGTCGGGTCGAGGATGTATATCGATGCTGGGGAGGTCGTGCGGGTGCGGGTTGAGGCGGATGAGTTCCATGATGACGAGCCGGGGCCGCCGAAGATGGCTGAAGGAGTACAGGTGAAGCAGGAATTGAGGAGGGCGCCGTATCAGATTATTGTGCGTTTTTTCTTGTTTTTTTTTTCTTGTTTTGCCTAAGGTGTTGATGGGGTGCTCAGTGCTCGATAGCGGAGTCTGGCCTTGGGAACGTGTCGTGGTGGAATGCGCCTCAAGAAGAGGATGCTGAAGGTGATGTGGTTATGGAAGAGTAGAGCTGGTATGTTCACTCATCTTTGCAGTTCTATCGGAGAATAGCCCTGTTTATAATAGGGATGATCACATTTGGCTAAAGATTCCTTCAAAACCAATTGCTTCGTAACTTCTCGGTACAAAAGTAACCTACAGGACGATTTGCATTGCGGATAGTTTATATACGCTGGATGCTTTGGAATCGCTTGTTCGAGACTGTTTGATTTATGCGGATGTCCTTTGAGTGAAGCTCAGCCATTGCAGTTATAATATAATATAATATTACTACTCGCGTTTGCGTAGCTCGAGATATTTCAAGTCACTGGGATAAGCTATGGGTGACGTTCCCGAAATATAAGATTTCAAGTAAATAGACCGCTGTAGAAATGAGAAATGCTTGTTTGCCACCCACCACCATGTCCCAAACAAATCAGACCGACCAGCTTCTCGAGCTCCTCCTCCAACTCAAGGTTCACCTCTTCACACGCCACCTCTGCACATAGCTAAAGCCACACCTACATCAGAAAACAACCCCAGTCGCAGCGAAACAAATACTGAATGCTCAACCTCAGATTGCCTATGCGTTGATTACGCTTATGGTCAGCATGGATGCAGTGGATTTCGATGTCTTTCAGGTGTGTAGCAATAAAGGATATATAGCCTGGGGCTGACGTTGAAGGAAGTAGAGGATATTGGCGGAGTACGGGCAGCAGCAAGCACAGGCACAAGCGACACCGGCGATCACGCCTACGCCCACGACCACGCCACCAGTACCACAGCAAACGTACAGTCAGCCTCCTCAGCCGTCATTTTCAGGCTACAGCGGGCAGCAGCCATACTCGCAGCCACAACCTGCCACAGCACAACCTTTGGATCTCCTGGCTGCGATGCCTGATGAGCAAAAAGTGCGTTCGCTCTGTTCCGTGTCGTTCTCTTGCTGAACTGTATTTTTTCGCAGGCTATGATCATGCACGTTATACAGATGACGCCGGAGCAGATCAATTCCTTGGGACCCACAGAGCGGGCGAGTGTGTTGCAGTTGGTTAGTAGTCATCTTCCAACTTTTGCTATCATTTGACTGATTTTCTCTGTAGAGAGCTTCATTACTCGGTCAGCCTGCCACCTCATGATCATCAATTGTTTCCCTTTTGCTGTACATATAATAAATATTGGCTGTTCAGTTTCCATGAACAAAGTCTGTTTCTTTCGTTCAGTCGTTCATAGATACCACTGATGCCCACCTCCAACCTAAGTCACCAGTGAGCCTGTAGAGCACAGAAGAGACAAGTAAAAGACAATACCTGGCCTAGATGCGCGTCTATCGTATCACCATCCTCCATGTCGACCTAGGTGTAGTAGTAGTATCAAATCCATAACCAACGAGACGCGACAACGACCACATACCTCTGCAGGCGTCTCGTCCTTCTGTATTCGCTTCCCCTCATATGTAAACTTGAACGTGCCTAACCGCCACCATCAGCGGACCCACGTCACTTAAGCTTACGGTTGACTACACGCGCCTGACTCCTTCCCAAACTTTTTCTACCACACCACCGCCATAATCAGAACGACGCGAACCAACTCGAACCGCATACACGCACCTCGGCCGCCTGGAAGACTTTGGAGAACTTGGTATCTCGTCGCACTAGGACGGTGATCTCTGCAATGGACGCGTGTTTTGGCGAGGAAGTGGCAAAAGGAGGACTAGAGCGCACTGGTGCCATCGTCTGTCTGGATATTGATGTTGATCTTGGGCTTGACTTCTTCGGGCTCTTGGGACATCGCGACTCGAGAAAAGGGACAGATGGAGGTGAAGGCAAAAACGCGTGGTCACGGTCACGCGTCACCGCGCGCTTTGGTTCCGACTTGTCTCTTCTGCTCAGTGACTCTCACGATGGCGGGGCGTATACGTCGTACTTTGTCGCCAAACCTTTGACGGCTTGGATCCCAGTGAATTCGTTGCCTGAACTGATCATCTCTTTGCTCACTGACTTTCACAATAGTGGGACGTGTATATTGGAGACTGGTATCTCGTCGTACTAGAACAGTGATCTCTGCAATGGATGCGTATTTTGGCGAATAGTATTAAGTACTAGCTGTCTTAATCCCGATGCTGCCTTGGTCGAGCTCTGCTTGGAGTGCCGGTGCTATTTGCTCTGTCATTACTATTGCTGCCAGTGGGATTTACTTGCATCGTTCACCCTCCTTGATGCTCACCTACAATAGAATGACTACTCCTTTTCATAGGCAAGCCATGTGTTGGATATGATTTTGAATTTCTAATGATGCCATTTGCAGTGAGGTTTCAGAACGCAGGGCCATATATATGTGTTGAACAGGTCACAAGGATATACCATTAAAAGAGATATTGGTGGTGTGCTAAATTTTTTTGTGTATTCTTATAACTGTTTCAACCATTTTCTCCTTCATCATTGATATCACTCTCCTGCATATATAACACTCTGTCTTCTCTTTAGATCACAAGTCACTTCTTTCTTTGATATGGTAGTGTCAATGATATTTAATAGAATCAGATGAACTTAGTGCAGATTGTATTACTTGCCATCAAGTTGTCAAATGCTGTTGGACATGTTATATTCATCTCTGATTCTTTTTTCACCATGATATTGGAGGTAATTATGATATGATGATCATCTTTCTATGACAGGTTATTGAGGTGCACTCTGTATGCTATATAATGATCAGTTGATGTTTATTATTCCCAGACTACTCTCCTGTTCATTATACTACACTCTCTTAAACTTTCTTGCTGGCCACTCAAACCAGTAATATTCCACCAGACTTTACTGATGCTGATAAAGCTAAAATATTGCAGCTTCTGTGTTATGGCCCATCTTATGCATGTGACTTGGAATGTAAGCTGTTCTCCTGGGCTGTTTTGCATTTGAACAATCACCCATTTAATGGAGAGTTAGGCTTGGTCTTTGGTGTTATACAATAAGAGGTATAAGAATGTAATTTAGTTGAAAGATAGAGTACAATGGTGAGTTTTACTCTACTTATATACTGTAAGTATGATGTATATTAATAGGTGAAATGCTATGGTCCAATGAGAGAGAACGAGGGTGACACCTTGCATGAATGGGGGTGGTGGTTGGTGAGAGTGTCGATACAAAGTGAAGACAATGGCTGATTAGATGGATGAGTCATGGATATGACTTGGATAAGATAAGATAACAGAAAAATCATAACATTACCCTCTTGTTAAAGCAGTCATCCTGACTGCTAAGGCTCTTCCTTGGGGGTGTCGAGTTGTGTTTCAATTTGACTGATCCAGTACTGATCAATCAGGTTTTTTCATAAGTCTTGATCTGGATTGATGATCCATTTCTGATGCCCATCCTTTCGTTGGGCTAGATATGTGACATTGCCATTGTTGGAGTATTCATGATCCAGTATTTTGACCACTATTTTGTTCTTAGTTGTGATTTTGAGAGTGTATAAGGTGCAGTTTATGCTAGCCTGATACTCTTTGATCCCTTCCATGGCATTCGACATCTCAGTTTCTCTGACCCAGGAATTGTGTTCCCTGGTCCAGCCCTTTCATTTGACAAGGTAGTCTGTGACTTCTCTGGATGGTTGTCCTCTTTTTGAGCATACTTTTCGAGTTCATGAATCTAGAACTTCTTCAATCTCATATTCTTCCTGACCATCAATGAGGTCTGGCAGAGGAGGTGGTGGTTGTTGCTGGTTTGGGAATGAAGGCACCGTGTATGAGGTTAATAACTTCTCATTGAATCAGAGGTGTATCTTCCAATGTGGTGGCAGTTTTAGTTTGTAGGCTGCCATTCTAGATTTCTCAATGATTTCAAATGGTCCCATTTGTTTGTTATCAAGTTTCTTCTTTAGTCATGGAAGATGAAGGTTGGCCATGTCAAGCCATACCTTGTCACCAATTTAATATTCTCAAGGAGATAGTTTCTTCTTATCATATTGTACCTTCATTTGCACTGCTGCTTTCTCCAAAGCATTGTGGACTTCCTTATGGACTTTGACCATGGTTTTGATGAAGTCGATGGATGCAGGATTGGTGAAGTTGGTTTTTTGGATTGACTTGGGAATAAGTCAAGGATTTTGTCCATATAGGACTATGAAGGGACTTTTGCCAGTAGCCAAATGAATTCGATTGTTGTGTGTGAATTCTGCTAATGGTAACCAAGCAACCCAGTCAGTTTGCTGATGATTGACAAAGATTCGAAGGTATTTTTCAACCTCCTAGTTGACTCACTCTGTCTGTCTGTCAGTCTGAGGATGATATGCTGTGGATGTGTTTTGTGTGATATTCAGCATTTGGTATAGTTTTTTCATGAATGCTGATATGAATTGGGGTCCTCAGTCTGAAATAACCACTTGTAGCATTCCATGTTTTGCATAGACATGGTTGTGGAGCATTAAGGCCCATCCTTCAGTGGATAACTCTTCATTACATGGAATGAGAATTATGTTCTTGGAGAATCGATTCATGATGATGAGTAAGGCATCAAAGCCTTCTGATTCTGGGAGACCAGTGACCATGTCCACTGAAATGTGAGTCCATGGGGTATCAGGGATTGTGTTTGGATGGAGAGGGGCAGCTTTTGCCTGCATGTTGCTCTTCATCCTTTGACATGTCTCACATCCCTTGATATAAGATTCAATGTCATTTTTCATCTTAGGCCACTAATATTCTCATAAGACAAGTTCTTTGGTTTTGGCAATGCCAGAATGTCTGGCAGTGATATGATCATGGTTTTGAGTGATAATATCTCCTTGAAGTGCAAGATCCCTGGGGACATAGATTTGTCCATCATACCACAGGATTTCATTTTTCTGTGTTATTCCTCATTCATGATTAAGGGATTTTTCTATCTCTTGATCTCATTGATTCCTTTGTCAGGTTGCATCTCTTATACGCATAATTCATTCCTCTGTTGTGGGCAGTATTAACACTCAAAAGTGTTCAGGAGAAAGGACAACTACATCTTGATTGTCTTCCTTTCCCTGATCATGATCATCTTGTCAACTGAGAAGATCTGTCTTTTTATTAGCAATTCTGGCTTTATGTTGAAGGATAAAGTGGTATTCAGCTAATTCAGTGACTCATCAGGCTTGGTGGCAGTTCAGCTTTTGGGGTTTTCGAAAGTACTAGAGGTTTTGGTGATCTGTCCAGATTTCGATGGTTTTTTTGGCACCCATCAGATAATGTCACCATTCTTCTAGGGCTAGCATGATGGCCAACAACTCTTTGTCATAGATCTCATAGTTGCATTTAGTGACTGTCAATGCTTTTGACATGAAGGCAACAGGTCTCTATTTGCTGTTCTGTTCTTGACTAAGAATGGCACCAATGGTCCCATCACTAGCATCTGCTTCTACTTGGAATTTTCCTTCATCTGAGGGGATCGTCAGAACAACATTGGTGGTCATCAACTTCTTGAGTTGTTTAAACACTTGTTCTTGTTCTGATCCCCATGTCCAATCAACCTTGCCAGTTAATTGGGTAAGAGATCGCACAATCTTGGAGTAATTGTGAATGAATTTGCAGTAGAAATTCATGAATCCTAGAAATAATTGAAGTTCCTTCTTTTTCATGGGAGTAGGCCATTCAGCAATTTCAGCAATCTTGACAGGATCCATACAAATCATATCATGTCTTTGCTGATAATAACTCCAAGATACTTGGTTTTGAGTACCTTGAACTTGCACTTCTTGGCTTTGAGAAACAATTTGTTTTCTCATAGGCATTGCAGGACTTGTTGAACAATGATTCAGTGTTTGGACAGGGATTTTGTGAAGATGAGAATGTCATCAAGATAAATAGTGACTTTTCCTCTGGCAATTAAATCCTTAAAGATGTTGTTCATCATCCACTGGAATGTGGCTGGTGAATTGGTAAGGCCAAAGAACATGACCATAGGCTCAAAGAGTCCTCAGTTAGTTCTGAATGCAGGCTTTTCTTCATCTCCATCTTGGATTTGTACATTGTTGTATTCCCATCAAACATCTAATTTGGAGAAGTACTTAGCCTCTTGTAGCTTGTCAATGAGTTTAGAGATCAAAGAGAGGGGATAATGATTTTTGATCATCATTTTATTTATTTTTTGATAATCCTGGACAGGTTGTAGAGAGCTGTCCTTTTTCTTGACAAAGAAGAAAGGGGAGGTGAAAGGAGATTTAGAAGGTCAGATTCTTCTGGAGTCAAGATTTTCATCAAGAAATTTGTCAAGTTGTTCCTGTTCATTTTGGTTGAGCAGATAGACTTTGCAGTCCAATGTGGATTTGGTGTTGGGAGTTAGCTCGATAGCATGGTCCCAAGGTTTTCAGTTGGGTAATTCATCAAAGCTTTTCTTAGAGAATAAATCTCTAAAGCTTTGATACTGAGGAGGTATGAGTTTCTCAAACATTTTCTTTGGTTTTTCTGCATTGGCAGCTGCTGCCAATTCATTTGCATGATATACTGTTCAAAGAATGATTTCTTCTTGCATATTCACTGCAAGAATGGTTTCTCCTTCTCCAAGTTCTTCATCCCATTCATCTTCTTCATCAGAGTCAGGAAGGGTAAAATGATTTTTTATGCAGTGACATTGTCCGAATGTCATAGTTCCTAATTTCCAGTTGATGAAGGGGTTGTGGTGTTTAAGCCAGTCATGGCCCAAGTATACTGTCTTGGAGCCTAAGTCTGTGACCACAAGGTCGATTCATTCAATGTGATCTCTGATGGTCATTCAGAGTTTCATGAATTTAGTTACATCACCTGTCTTGTTATGGATTCCATCTACATTGTATACTGGTATGGGGGAGGCAGCTTTTTGGGTATCCAACTGGTGTTGTTGGACATAGGTTCAGTTGATAGAGCTGCTAGTGCAGCCACTATCCAACAATGCATGGGTTGTTAAGGTCTTCTTTCCCATACAGGGAGAAAGCTGGATATCCACCACAAAGTCTCGGTCTGAGCTCTTAGTTCTGTGGATATACTGGATCAGTTCATGAAGTTTGTAGAGTTGCTCTTGCATAAGGCTCTTTTGTCAGCACCAAAATGAGAGACGATCACATTATTTAAGCTCTGAATGAGCTTATCAGTTATCTCTCCAAGTTGTTTGGGATGAACCCAAGTGGAAAGAACAGCCTTGGCTACAGCTGGGTTTTTGGCAGCATGAACTGCCCTTAGAGTCCAATCGACTCCAAAGGGTTTGTACCACATGTGATCATGTATCCCCATTACTGGCAGGATTTCGAGGTTTGGTACCTCCTTGTTAGGTGGGATTTTGGATATCAGGATACTGGCTTTGGACTGTTTTACTTGCTATAGTCTAAAGGCAGTGTCATCTTCTTTGTCGGGTACTTTAATAATGGTAGTGATTCTGTTACCATGCCCTCTTTTTACTGCCTGAGTGCTAGTGGCTTCCCCCTGTTCTTTGGCTTTAGTTCGCTCAGGAACTTGTACAAACTCAAAAGGAGTCTGGCTTCAGCTTGAGGCTTCTGAGATTCTGCTACTACCCATCCCAGTGGAGTTAGCCATGGTGCCAGGTACAAATCTCATCAGCATTGTGGTCAGCTCTGCCACTAGGTTTCTCCTGACTGGACTGGATAGCATGTGGCCCTGATTCTGGCCTTGATGAGAGGCACTGTCCTGGTCCCCCACTGACTCTGGTGAGGTTTGGTGACTTGCCTCCCAACTCATCAGGAGTACTGAGCTTTTCAGACTTCTGAGAGGCTCAAGGGTGTCTTGCCTACTAGTCTCTGTCTGCGGTTTTACCTATGTATCTGGTGAGTTCTGCTGTATGGGCTCAGTGGACTTTGTGGCAGTGCCAGCACCACCTGGCAAATCCTGCACCTCATCAGGGGCTTGGGAGTCACTATAGATAATCATGTCAGCTTCTTTTAAGAGAGTGATGTACCTGTTCATTTTTGATTCTTTGAGGGTCTTTGGCTTCAGGGTCTGTGATGTTATAGGATATATATTCATAGTAGATAATTGTCTAAAGTTGTGCATATCAGTCTGACCTGTGGAAACTGAGGATTCACCTTTGAGAGACTTAATCAAGCAAGAGGAATTGAACCCTTGTCGACCTATTCTTTTGCCTCTTCAATCTTGGCCATAGGTAGCATCACTTCATTAGTGGGCCCTACTGACTGAATGTCCTTATACTCTTTTCTCTTAGGGCAATTCTTGCTCAGGTGACCCTTCTTATCACACCTGAAACACCTGCCCTCTGCTCACTGTTGATCAATGTCCATAGGCTTCCCCACCCCTCCATATGTTATCCACCTTCCTGTTCTGGCATCCTGACTGGCCCTGGCATTGGTCGTCAGCTTTGGCACTGAGTAACTTGTCACCCCAGTGATGGTCTTACCACTGGAATGTTGTTGTTGCTGTTGCTGGGGGTGGGAATCCTTCTTCTGCCCATCTCTGGGTATGCCAGTGGTCTGGTCAAAGACCTATTTCCTTTATCATTCTTCATACATATGCAAGATGCACTCCTTCTACTCCAGATATGAGTGTGGAATATTGACACTCATGTTGGATATGAAGGTCATGTAGGAGGAAGGAACTCCTAAACATATGGTCTTTACCATGGCACCACGCTTATTTTTGTCAGTCTACTGATCTGCTAGTTTCACCTTTTCTTCCAATTTCTGAAAGTAATAGAAAGCAGGTTGCACTCCCATGCAGAGATCAAACATTCATTTTTCGTGGATCTTCTCAATCACAGGGTCTCAGAATTGTCACAAGACCATGTTGATGAAGTCGGTCCAGTCAAGGTGGCAGAAGTGGGTGGCAGTCCTATTGTAAGCATTGCCAACCCAGAATTTGGGTCTCTTATAGACCCACCAGTCCTTGGTGGCCCCCTCAAAATGGGAGGTTATAAACAATACCAAGTGTGATAGCACCTGGAAATAGTGTCAGAACACTTTGAAATAGGTGATGCAGTCACCTATAAAGTGTTCTATATCATCATGATCCCCTTCAAACAGAGAAGAGACCTTGATGAGAGTTGGCTTGATACCCAAGTAGGGGGCATCATTGGAGGTGTTTCCAATGGGATTGGGAATTAGATCAGGAGATCCTTTTCTGGGGGGTGGTCTAGGGATCGAATATCAATCTGCTCATGATCTGACAGGGGGATATCCCC
Source organism: Desarmillaria ectypa (assembly GCA_030407005.1). Taxonomy (NCBI): domain Eukaryota; kingdom Fungi; phylum Basidiomycota; class Agaricomycetes; order Agaricales; family Physalacriaceae; genus Desarmillaria; species Desarmillaria ectypa. The sequence goes on along the minus strand of JAUDYN010000003.1, from coordinate 3,589,485 downwards.
TTAAAAGATCTGTCAGTCTGCTGCACTCTGGCTCTTTTCCTTTTTTCTTGTGAAGATATTCTTCCATGCCTTCTTGAGCTACTTCTTCTCATGCTAACTCATCATGCATTTCTTGAATATGCTTCTCCTTCTTGGCTAGCACATTCTTGATATGCTGCTGAAGTTCCTCTATGGTTTTTGGCAAAGAGGATGATTCTGCAGAGCCAGGGTCTGCAGGGTGAGTATCAGTTGTCATGTCTTCTCCTGCACCTGCAAATAGAAGACTACCACCCTGATAAGGATGGTATCCTTGTTGATGTGCCCAATGATAGAGGGGAGAATCAGGCAAGAGACATGGTCTTATAACCAAAGTATCAGGTGGGTAGTCAGGTATATTCATATATTGAGGCTGGAAGTAGTCCAGCCTGCTGTAGCATCTGTAATCAAAATTGGGCCATTCACCCCTTCTCTGCCTCCCTGTCTGCCTCCAATCTCCATAGCCTCTGGAGGGAACATTCCAATTCCCACTGCTCGTCCTTGTCATGGGATCGTAACCCCAGTAGTAAGTTCCCAGTGGTGGCAGGGAAAAGGTTTCTGTGTCTGTTCACATGAATGTGAGTATGGATGGTGGCATTGAGATTGAGGCCCTGAATTGTGTTGCCCCTGTTGAGTGCCAACCACTTATCCATATTGGGTCTGGACTCAGTCCAGAGCATTCTTTCTTTGACATCAGTTTATCAAAGATTCTAGGCAGCAGTCTAGAAGGGGCTGAATAGGTCCCTGTCAACCTCAGAGAGGTCAGGCCAGTTGTAATCTGCCCCATTGGGATTGAAGAGGCTGTCAGGGGTGGTGGAGATTGGCAGGGATGGGGGGTCAAGCTCTCCATCAGAGTTATCAGAAAGCTTGACAATAGGGAGTGAACTTGAGGAGTCTATTGCCTAGAGGTCATCAGCTCAGCCTTAGGGCTCTGGGGAGAGAGTGTTTGACCATGGAGGTATTCTCCAGTTGTGAGGTCGAAATGAGGGGATTGAGGTATGAGGACAAGAGGGGAGGGAATATGGGGGTGGAAGGTCCTCAAACATAGCCCATATGTTCCTCGCATATTCCTTGGCTGGGGAGGGGGCAGATCATTCTAGCCAAAGGTTTGCGGTTCTTTCCCATGCTTGAGTTTCATATGCATTCTCAATGGAGGAGGCAGAGGGATTTGGGTCTGCGAAGCAGACCTGGGAGCAAATGAGTGAAACTTCTTCTCATTCTCCCAATCTAGTGGGGAGTATCCACTGGGAAAGAATATGATCAGGATGTCAAGGCAGGTGAGGAGGGATAGTTGGGGTTCAAGATCATCTTTCACAGTGAAGAAGTATGTGTGCTTCTTCTTTGTATGTTAGTATGAGAAGAGTGGTGAAAAGTACTAGGAGTGCAGCACCTCCAATGGCTGCACCAAGAGTGATTGTTCGTTGAGTGTTTTCATTGTTGTTGGTCATGGGTGAATGCTACTTCATGGCTAGCATAAAAGGAGTGGAATAGAATCTTTCAACTAATGTTATGGCCCATCTTATGCATGTGACTTGGGATGTAAGCTGTTCTCCTAGGCTGTTTTGCATTCGAACAATCACCTGTTTAATGGAGAGTTAGGCTCAGTCTTTGGTGTTATACAATAAGAGGTATAAGAATGTAATTTAGTCAAAAGATAGTGTATAATAGTGAGTTTTACTCTACTTATATACTGTAAGTATGATGTATATTAATAGGTGAAATGCTATGGTCTATGAGGAGATGGTACAGTTCATAAGAGGACAGTGTGAGTCAGATGGATCATGGTCTAATGAGAGAGAATGAGGGTGACATCTTGCATAAATGGGGGTGGTGGTCAGTGAGAGTGTCGATATGAAGTGAAGACAATGGCTGATTAGATGGATGAGTCATAGATATAACTCAGATAAGATAAGATAACAGAAAAATTGTAACATTCTGAATACTCTATTGAATTCTATGATCTTCAACTTTTTACTGCATAGTGTGTATGCTCATTCATTTAGATATAAATGTCTAACATGGCCACATGTAGGCATATACACTAGAATTGTTGCTATCACATTGGAAAATATCTATGAGAATATATTTACTTGCTATATCATATTAACTGAAATAGATAGCACAGTTATGAACAAGTCTCAGCCCATTAGGCAATCTATGATCATTGTCATAAGCATTCTTTATATTGTTTGTACCACTGCATTTATCTTCAATTAGTCATACACCAGTGCTATATTTGCTGACAATAGACAGAATTTTTGGACAAAATATCTGTTTTATAACAGTTCTCTCTTATCACCAACAGTAGTGGTGGATAATACAGGTGTAATTTGTACTATTCTTACAGATTCTATCATGGTGCATGCAGCTATTAAAATGCTTCACTCTCATTTTACTTATTGTCATTCAATCTGTAGATGTTATGATTTCTTCTATATCTTTCACTTTTATCTCTTATCTAGACACTGGCTTATCATATCTAATCCCAGCACCTATTATAACTCACAACAGTCATGCAGCTATACCATTGTTTCTATTGTTTCATGCATGGAAACCATACTATGGCTATTATTAGAATTAGCATAGCTCTCACTGTATAATCTCCAGCTTTGAGCTTGTTGGAATCCTGGGTGTTGCACAGGGTAGACTCCAGACTGGTAAAGCCAGATGTGAAGGAATTGTTATTCTATGGCTCCTACAGAGCTCATATTTATACTACTTCACATTAGAATCTGGAATGTACTATAACTTTCTATGACTCTCTTGCTTACTTATTGACTCTCAGCATGATGCTAGATTGCTTCTTCTAGAACTTTCCAGCAAAATCCCAACAGAGCTAATTTTAATCATACTAAACATTTCTTGTCGACTCCTCCTCTCACCTAAAGCTAGTCTTTAGTCTCAACTCTTAGTCAACAACTGTCTTGGACTCAGTGGATAACTGTATGAATGTGATACAGTCTATTGTTTATCATTGTTGTCCAATGGAGTTTGGGTCTAACAGTAGATCTGACATTGTTAGATAGTCTGGGGACAGTAATAGCCCATTGTTCTGCTTTCTGCTCTTCTTTTTGTTTCTGGAATTGGTAAGATCCTGACTATCTCTTTTGTCAGTTTACTCAAAGCTTCATATAGTGTTCAAATTTTTTATTATATGCAAGTCATATTCTGATCCAAATCTGAACTACAATCTGGATTATGAGTTTTATATATTTTTCAACCTTACTATGCATTCTGCTCATCATCTACTATATTGTCACTATCACACAAGCAGGAGCTGAAGCAGGAGGTAGACTGAGAGCTTATTACTATATTATTAAGGTCTTGGTTAAATCATCAGCTCTTTATTCTATATCCTTAATCTTATATGTGACCTTGCATATTTACAATAAATTTTTGCTGGCCTATTTTAATATCCTAGCAGCAATTGCAAGGGTAGGCTCACAGTTTCTCACAGTCTTCATATCTAACAGATCATAGAGTTGTCCCAACACTTCTTGTTGAGTATGTTGCAGCAGGTCATGCCCACTTAGATGACTCTTGGAAGGGTAGTGTGGTGTCAGGCTCACTTCATTTTGAGAGGCATTCTGGAAGTCAAAGCTCTCAGCAGTATTCTACAATGAGTGAAGACCTTGAATTACAGCAGGAGAGAGATGACCAGGCTGGTGATCACACTCTGATAGACTCTCAGAAAGGTGTTCTTAATGAGAGTATCATATGTGGCAATGATATTGAGATTCAGGCAGATACTGTAGGTAGCAGCAGTGTGAAACATATGATCACACAAAGAATTTCTGTGTGCAAGGAGCTGTGTAACAGTTCATCACACCAGTCACACCTTTTACTGATACCTTGCATTTCATCTTTATTATCTTGTCATCCAAATAATTACACTCCTTAAATGTCTCATCATCTTTCTTCTCTATGTCTAGGTATTTATGCTGTTGGCTCAACTCTCCTTTATTCCTTCCTTTTACTCTGCCTATTTTAATTACCTTCACATATGATTTTTGTTTCTAGTATATAGCCTTGATGACTACATTGATAGAGACTCAGGTTTTAATCCATCATACCAATACCTTGTCTCTGGGTCAAATTCTCCAAGCGCTCAAAAGTCTTACCTCATCTCTCATGTGACTGAAGTCATGTAATTCATCATGCCATCTTCATTGCAAGCTGACTCTCATGCTATTTAAATAAAATTGATAGTGTGCAAAAGTTAATCTGATGTAGAAATATGCTGATACTATGATGTTAACTATCTCCAGCCAAAGATATCTCATATCATAATATGATCACAGCATTATCAGTGCTGCCTTACATCTGCTAATGAGCGCGATTAAGAATGCTTTGAGAATGAGGACCCTTTCGACGGAATAAATCTGATTGGCTCGGTAATCTCACATGATACCGGGGGACTGATGCGGTCCTCCTTCTAACCTGTGGCGCTGTACTCCCCTTGCTATGTTAACCGTCAAGCCCACCAAACGATGTTCCTTCCCCATTCCCTCATGGCCTCTCTACTAACTGACCTCGACGCCCTGGACGCTATGAATCACGACGACAAGAAGCATCTTCACCGACGCCTCATCGCCATGGCCGTCATATTCGTCATCTCCCTATTCGGTACGACATCGTTATGTTGCGGCGCCATCGAAAATGAAAGTGAACGACGTTTTGCCTTTTGCAGCCGTTTCGTTCCCTGGAATATCGAAGAAGTCGACATATCTACCCATACCAAAAGTCGTTTTCTTTATTGGAAAGCATTTCGGGACTGGTATGTCGTGCACTAGGCCCTGCGTAACGGATCATCCTGACATATGCAGGTGTCATATTATCAACGGCGTTTTGCCACCTTCTGCAAGACTCATTTGAAGCATTACAGAATCCACTAGTTGCAGAAAGCTACGGAAAGGTTGGGGACCGATGTGGTTTGATAATGTCAGTATTGGTTTCTTCACTGCGTTGTCAAGTCTCACTTCAAGGATAGATTGGGGTCCCTTCTTTCAATATTCCTCATTGAATGTACGGTTCATGGCTATACTCTTGATCTTCATTTCTGAAGCTGTCCTAGATACTTCTACTTCATATGTTGACCATCTACACGCCGAACCCTCTGAGCCTAATTCCCCAGTAACCACAGTGACAACATTACCTCTAACTTCTGAACCACAACCTTTGGTTTGCGACGCTCCTTCAGAATCGGCGCCTGCTGAAGACACGCCGCTGCTGTCGTCGTCTTCTCACTCGTCGCATACTTCTTCATCTCATCAACCCCAGCATTACCTTTCTTCCATAATAACGAATACCCCTAGGCATCTTCGCAGCACTGAATCGTACTACATCATCAACGATCTTAATTACCACGTAAACCACGGGGAATACCAGCTGATAGGAGGCAGGGGATCATGCGTGTGCGTTTGCGTCTGTCCCGCGAGTGCTGAAGACGATGGACCTCCAGCAAAGAGCACCCCTCATAGTGGAACCGCGACTGCCACTCACAATGTAGATCTAGAAAAACCACACATTGGAAGGAGACGCCAGGTGGTCGGGATTCTAGTTCTACAGCTCGGCATTATGATTCATTCGCTTGTGATTGGTCTGACGCTCTCGATCACACACGGTGCTGAATTCAGTACGTTCATTTTTGTCTGCGTCACCATGTGGCTGTCGTATTGACTGCATCTCCACAGCTTCACTTGTAACAGCCATCATATTCCATCAACTCTTCGAGGGCCTGAGCTTAGGCATTCGGATTGCCGCGTTGCCATCATCATCACCAACGCCTCGTTTGCCAGTTCCCAATACCACATCGTCATCGCGTTCAAAGCCGCTCTTTTTGATCATCAGTGTAGAAACTCAATGGCAAGTCATTCGGCGGCATTGGCTCGCGCCCGTACTCTCCTTGCTCTTCGCCGTCACCACACCCCTCGGGTTGGGCGGCGGCATGCTGGCATTCTCCGGTAACATCAGCAAATCGCAGATGTTGCTCACGCAGGGCCTCATGTCAGCTATCTCCGCCGGAATGTTGATATACGCCGCGACCGTGGAGATGATTGCCGGTGATTTCGTGTTTGGAAACCTGAATGGACATGAACATGGCGGGCATGAACACGGTGGGGAGGTGGTTGAGCATGATCACTATGAGGAAGGAGGACCGACGTCTGGAAGAAAAGTCCTCGCTGTTGTTAGTCTGCTTGCTGGAGTGCTGGGTATGGGACTTGCGGGGATTGGAGAGTGATGTGCATTTTAGAGATATTGTATTCTAGCAATCTGGATCTTGTAATTTGGAATAATGCTATGACATAGACTTGCAAAGACCGGTAGTATAGAGAACCCCGGGAAAATAGAAGTACATAAAACCCAGATCCAGCACGGAAAGAAGCTCCGTACGATGGGTTCAAAATATATCCCACCAGCTCCGCTCTGACAGACAAGATCCTATTCGGCCTCCTTGAAGGAGTAGACTGACATATTTCGATGACTACTTACGCATGAGATCACTCTAAACCGAATGGCAGGTTGAATGATTGACGCAGGGCAGTGTGTACATCGATTTACATATGATTACCACGACGTCCAAGGCAACTGCACCACTTTCCATGCTCCTGCGCACCGAAGTACATAGACACCATATTCCATTTTGGACCTATACACCCACATGTCAGTGGAGACCACCAAGTCCAGCGGCCTGTCCGAACAAAAGTGGTTTATTGCACTCTGGATGCACATACCTGTAAACTCGTGCATCGGCTTCGGGCCCCGAATATACAGTTGTCGCAAGTTTGGCAGGAGGACAAGGAACTGCTGGAGGTCTGCCTGTGCTTGGCATGAGAAGCCGGGTGAGATGGAAGCTTCAGTGAACTGCTTACTGCGACTCGTCGTGGGTCATATACTTTACCAGCTTCATGACGCATGTACATGGGCATATTTAATCTGGCCAACTTCGTGCATTGGGCCAGCGCGTCGAGAGCGCGCGGACCAACACACCATTCCCCCCCAGACGTTATCTCAATAGAGAGCTTTCTCAAAGTGCGGGTATGCCGTTGAAGAACACGTCCATAAAAAGTGTCTGCTTGCCGATCATCTGCTGGGGACAACGAGAGAACCTCCAATCCGGAGTACGACTCGAGGTACTCCATGAGGGCGTCTGTCGCGTCGCCAACGAGTAAGGTAACCAGTAGAATGCCCCTCTGTGTGAGAACTGCCCAGAATTCGACAGGAATGAAAGAGTCGTTGGTGGGTGTAATACGAAGATGGCGAAGGTAGGGAACCATACTTGGGACGGTAGCGTCGATGTTGCATCCAATAGAGAGATCCGTAATAGGGAGGTACCGAAGATTATAATGGTTCCGGATCTCGCAAAGGGTCGTGACGAGAGCAGAACCCCTACCAAAGATAGCGAGGCGAGTGAGATTAGGATTATTGGCGACTAATGGCCCGATGACATTTTCGTAGGAATAGGCCTCGCCCCATATTTCTACGGAATGAAGGTTCTTGAAACGTGACAACGAGGACCTGATGAGATATGGGGGAACCAAGAGAAATGGTCCGTGGCCGAAATTGAGGGTCAAGCTAACAAGGCGGGGAAGGAATGCCAGAGCTTGAATGATGGTGTCGACGTCAGCGGCCTTGAAACCGCCGGAGGGATCCAAGTCGCAGCTGAAAAAAATGAGTATCAGAATTTCTTGTCATTCTTGACATTAGGCACACGGATGGCATACTGACTGAAGATGCTCTAGGGCTACGAATTGAGGCATTACATTACGAATGGCTTTGACTAATTTTCCCAAGGCACGCGCTTTTGTGCGAGTCGTCTTGTGATACATGTCTGCTGATCCTGAACAGCGGGAATAACGTGGAAGAATTGTTAAGATGGATAGGTCGCGAACGAGTTTCGCTACGTCTGTCTCCCCTCGGGTAAGACTCTTGAGAAGAGATATGCTGCTGTCATTCCGATAATCATGCCTGACCCAAATCTTCAAACAGGCAAAGATACGCGGCCTGCAGACTAAATGCGCCTGCTTGCATGTCGTTCCAAAGTGTATGAGATCGATACGGCTATCGAGCTGAGATGACAGTTCAGATACATCCTCAAGGACGTGCAAGATAAAGCCGTATACCTGTTTTATAACATAGTCGATAAGCTCCAAGGGCAACGCAAGGAGCATCGTATCAGTGTCTATGGTTGCAGAGAAAGGAGACCGAACGGAGCCGGATGTCAAGTCAAGATGTTATATCGTAAGAAAGCTTGCGCAGTTCAGGTGAAGCCCGAAAGGAGCTATGAAGCGATCCGGTGATTTGCATCCCAGCAATCTTCATAACCTCAATTGTAGTTGACCCATTCGGTGGCGTATTAGGAGGACAATGCTTGAATATAATTTAGACAGCTGATATCCATGAGATACCGGAGGATATCCTTCGACTTCAAGTTGAAGTGATGGAGGAGAATCATCGCAAGAATCGCAAATGATGTTGAACAGTTTGCTTCGCCGAAATGTGGGCACACGGGAAGAGCCGGAAGCTAAAATACCGACATTAACTGTAGCTTCCACATGCAACGGAAGATGCAGGCTCGCCTCCGAGCCTTTATTTAGACCGTAACATAAGTAGTGCGTGTGGGCGTGCGATGGTCTATTTTTGACTATGGAGTTTAATGAAGACGAACACCTCCAGCTCGGAAGAACGTCTTGGTATTCTCAGAATCGACAAAATATAAGATGTTCTGATCGGCGACAACCGCAGAGGAATGCCCGTGCGATTCTGATCTTTTACCTGATATGTCAGCGATACGTAGCCAAATGGCCATTGAAAGTCTTTCAATAGAACTGTCGGAACGCTATTGGCGAACAGCGAGAGGAAAGTTACTGGCGATGAAGAAATATATCCCCAGGGTCCGGTCCAGGTCTGGTCAGCAATACAGCGAGACCATATTCTTGCAGGCAGGATATTGGTGTGAAAGACGGGAGCATGTATGCATTAGCAAGCACCAGGTGCGTCTCGTCCACACCAATGGCTCGAGGTCATTGTCTTAGATAAAGGATGTAATATAGAGAACTACAGGAGGATTTACGTCAGTCCGGGCTCTGGAAAAAATGAATGACTCACTGGACGCCTGGATTGTAGCATGAGAAGGTAATCCTCAAGTACGGGACGGTTCTGGATGCCGCACAAAAATATCTGACTAGTCTGGGCTAGCGGTCGTACAGAACGGTGTCGAAGTATCGCATCCTGCATGCTGCCAGGTACAAATACAAAGAAATACTGGAGCTTCTTCCTTGCAATGGTGATTCAAGCAGCACTTGAGGGATCGTGCGACGATGTCGAGTAAATTACTCAAGCCTAGCCTCGTCAGTAGTATCTCTGTAGGCTCATAATCAGATTCCACGTGTTGAAATAAATAAGGACAGGAACGAGGGCGCGATGACTAAGATGTAAAAGAGCATGAGTGTAAGTGGACCATGCAATGGCTGCGGATGAACAGGTCGACGTCCGATGGGGACCGATACGAACATTTGTTCCCACGCTCTAGAAACAGCAGCACTCGTCGAGATGGCGAAAATATGGTCACATAAAACAATCAATTAGATAATACAGTATATCAGAGCACCCAGACCAGTATCCAGAATCAGTTGCTCCTTCCCTTCGTATCAAATGTGGATTCGAAAATGCCCTCCGTTCTAGAACCCACGGTACCAAGGTGGGCTGTAGTTAGCTCAATATTTGCGGCATAACTTGTAGGCGTCATATACGTGAAAGAGAGTGTTGACGCTGAAACCCTTGGAATCATTGCCATCCAACGCGAGCAATAATGAGGAGTGGTGTCAACACTTGCCTGATATCATAAGAACAAGCTACGCAGAGAGAAAAAAAGGAAAAGTAAGATTTACCGTCTGCCGTGTTGAGATGTAGGTCCCATTGATAGTTAGCTGGCTTCTCTTAATCAAGAGAATGAGCGTTACCAGCGTTACAGCGGCAAAAATAGCTCCGGAGTCGATGATCACCAATAGGGCTGAAAAGTACTTGTGGCGCTCCCCTGTCAACCCGTTGACTTGTCTACCTATCCACCACAGTCATCTGGCAATTGCTACAGTGACGATGAAGTTGAGGGAAAGCTCGATGCTCCAATGTTCTGTTTGAGAGCTGATCGATATGATGGACGAGAAAGCCTGACATATTTGACACATCTCAAGGAATAGCTAAATAAATCGCGATAGAAAGTGGGTTGACAAGAGGCAGGGTTAAGAACGATGTATAGGCACGAGTGTGACTTTCCAATTATAATCGCAGACGGCATAGTCTCTACATCTTCCAATTTTCGGTGTCCTCTCGGTGCTCGGAGTTAATCAGACATCAGGCGTACTATGACAGAATATTGAATGAAAACCTGGAATAATCTCCAGTCTTGGGCATATGCGAGAACAGAAAGAAGGCTAGCTCACAGTCGTAACATACACGCAAATCTTTGCGACTTTGAGTCTGTTGGACAAATCCGCCCAATAGATGATGGAATAAAGTCTCGACGAAGCTGCCGGAACGTCGATGAAAGCTTCCAGAGGCTGCCTGAAGGATAGAGCGATGTGAATTGATCCCAGGAGGAGAAGGCTTATCGAGGTGGCCACTAATAGCCTGACACAGTTAAGCCATCATGCCTGTAGCATTGACTCCAAGTGACGGTGAACGCGCCTAGGAGCTTCGTGCCTTTGTAGAGAACAAACATTGCAACGACAAAAACAATGCAACTACCAGTACTCTCTTGAGTATCTGGTCTGCGATCATATGCGAAGAGAATCTCGCTTCATACTTAAACACACACTCATGATTTTTCAGTTCGCAAATCTTGAAAACGTACCCCATGGACTGGTCTCAATTCAGATGCCTACCAGCACATTATGACGGTAATTGTTCGGAACAAAACGTCTCCCAGTCATGATGTATGGTCCTTTAGCTTTAACTTTCACGCATCGTGCGTCAAAAAGTCTCAAAACACACCCAACTTGAACTCTTCATGGTTGATTGTGTTTCGCAAAAAGTCTCTGCCGGTCAGGTGTTGATTGAGTACCAGGAATCGTCCAAGGCGGTGATGGCCGCTTGCCTGATCGTGGTCAGTAGAACACTGCCTGAACCCGTTAACGACTCGAGAGTCTAGTTTGATAATCTGGGACATGCCTTGCCATCACAGTATAACGATAGAACGCAAGCACTCCTGCCGAAGGCATAATTCGATAGCTGCCAACAGCAAGAAGCGCTTGCTGAAATTATGCGAAGCTTCGTAAAGCCACAACCTCTTTAGTACGGCTCGATAATATGGAGTGTACGGTCATGGCTTAGCCGTTCTTCATAACCACCGTCTATTTCGCTTCGTCGTCTTTGACTGTCTGTCGCAGCTTAGGGTATAGAGAGTGGAAATGGTGTGAAAGTATAAAAATATTCTATGGATGATTGCCGGCCGACTACATAACCGCGCTTGACAGGCCGGCCCTTAATGGCCACACGCTTGCTTCGACGAGGGAACAGGAAGCGATACCTTTTTACTCTGCTATGGTCTGGACGTGCCAGAATGGCTGGGAAGAAATTATCGGACTCTATTGTATGTATACGATCTACCACAGTAATACGTCGTATGAACTTTTTACTTCAAGTTGGGGCTTAAATTATTTGACGACGCGTGTGTACGTCTGGAATAATTAACAGAGCAAGGGTCTAAATAAAAACGACCTAGCATACAGTTAAGATGAGGATCCTAAACAAATTCTAGGGAAGGGAAAACATGAAACATGATACAAACGGGCATATGCAAGAAATCATCGAAAATGGAACAAAGGAAGCGTTTCCGCCTCCGCAACAAAGTCATTCACACCAGGGTCCAAAAAGCGTCCCACGTTCCTCTTCGCGTTGAGGTCAACTGTATCGATACTGTCCCTGGTCATCGACGTAGTACATCCTGCTTCTCGAGGGTCCTGGCATGTACTCCGAGGAACCATTCGACGACGTCCACGCTGAAACATCAGAAATCGGCGGTCCTTGTCCATAGGCTTCAATCGATCCGTATCCCATATCCCGCTGCGACATTCTGATGTTCGACACGTTCGAAGATGATGGTTGATAGGACCCAGGGTACATCACTGCAGGAACGTATAGCCGAGGAGGAGCCGGGTTGATAGGCAGGCGTGCGTACTGGTACCCGAAAGGTGCATGGGCAGGAGCGGGTGCGTCGAATGTGATCGTATTTTCCATTGCGTCCGTCATCGATCCAAACGAACCCGCGTTACCGACATCAGAGTAGGGGACCGCACCGATAAAATCATCGTCGCCTGGTGTCGGATATCCTTCCAGGAACGGAACAGAGCCTAGGCCATCATCGAGAAGGGAACCCGCGCTTGCGGCAGGATACAACTGCTTGGCCTCCGGTGAATAGCGCATATTACCATGTTGAAAACCCGTCGCAGGGGAGGTCCAAAGAAAATTCCCCTCGGTTCTCGGTGCCCACGGGGTCACAGGTCGATCAAATCCAGTACCCTCGTTGGTAAAAGAGGAAGTGATGAGTCGGTCCATGAACGTTTCACCAGGATTGAGCCCACTATTGGCTGGTGCCTCGAAAGCGTACGACCAAGAAGAACCCGAGGACTCGGCGATGGTTTCCCTTTCGTAGGTACTGCCGTCAGGGATGGGCTGCACGATATCTCCGGAAGGTGGCACGTTGCCGTGGTACTTTCGCCGGTGTTTAGTGAGGGCACCTTGGTTGTTGCTGCCCCAAGTACAGTCAGGGGAATCCGTGCACTCGTACTTTTCATTGCCAGTGCTAGAGAAGCATGTCAATTTTTATAGAAGACGAATAGATCAGTGCACGTACTGATGCTTAGCCCTATGGGTTTCGAGGTTGCTCTTTTGGAGAAGCCTCACTGGGCAGTCGGGGCAAGCATACCAGCTGTCCCAAGTGATGAATATAGGTGAGGTTAAGAGTATTATCCCCTTACTGTTGCTCCGATTTGGTGTGTAGCATCATGTGCCTTTTGAGTTCTTTCTGTCGAGAGACCATGGTGGTGCAGTCCGGGCATTGAAACTGTTTGTTTCCTCGAGCCATGGCAAAGGGCAGTTTGCAGCAAAGGGATAGATGATGAGTAGGAGGGTTCCCCAGGAAAGGTGGGGGAATAGCAGTGAGGTAGCAAGCTGAACATACCGGGCTTTTAAAGGTCCCCCAGAGGCTGAATTGGTTGGAAAACCCGCCTTCCTTTCTTCCTTATAAGCAAACTTTACAGTGAGTGGCGGCCAATTCGTATAGGGGTACTGCCAATCCATAGGAATTGCTAGCCAATTCATAGGAATAGTCATTATAGGATGTCGCCGGATTGGTTACGATATACGCGAGGCTGAGATAAACAAGGGTGCATCAAATGTAGGCCAGAGACGCTGGTAATTCAAGCAATTCGGTGTCTTCAGGTATTTTTCCCCAGTAAGGCAGGTCCTGATGTGATCCAACAGATACGGGAGAGCCTGCGGGCTGTACCCCACTGCAAGTGCTGTGTCCGTGTTCTACCGAAAAGGAGAAGATTCGATTGAGTATCCATCGACAATGAGAACGTGTCGCACAATAGATATTCATACAAGTAGAAGTTAACACCAGCAGCAAGTACGGGGAGAGTAAGAGCAGAGCAGGGAAGTACGATTTGGGAAAGACAAACCAACGATGGTCGGCGAAAGCCGACGTATGTCACATTACATAAGACACGCGTCGCGTCGAAACCGGTCTCCACGTTCTTACCCATTTATCAAAACTTCTGTTGGCGCATTTGTTATCTCGTTATATGTTCTCGCTTTTAAACCCCCATTGAAGCGTTCAAGAATGGATTTTTTTGACCGAGAAATACCATTGATTTCGGCCTTGAAATTTTGAAAGGTTGACAAGGCCTGACAAAGTTGGGCAATGAACTGGTGCAAGTACTCGCAGGCTTACGATAATTTCGCTCTAGTTCATCATATGGCTTCTGACAATTGTTTTCAGAATGGTATGAGCCGAAAGGAGAACGATCGATCAAAGTAAGCGTTGACCTCAAGACGGTACCGGGCATTGGGCAGTGGGGGATATTTGCTTCGCTCTAGAAGGTATATTCAAAGCGTGCTCTCAAGCTATGGTCGATGCATACACACAGAGAGAAATGCACGAGTTGGTACTGCCGTACACGAAATACTGATTCGCCTGTACTTATAGACACCGAAGGCCTAAGCGCCCAGCCACGAGGTGCCAAAAACGGAATGAGCCTCGCACGTCTTTCTCTCTAATCTTCACACGCATTCACTATCGATGGCCACTAAACCTACGATGTCCACCGCCCATCCCCTCTTCAACGATCCCACCGATTGCGTTGATCTAGTAATCCGCACGGCCGATAACGTCGACTTCTTCGTCCTTAGTGGACTATTATCGTTGAAATCCCCGTCGTCGTTCTTTCGTCATGTTCTGAAGAACAGTCAGCATACGGAGGAAAGGGATGGCTTTCCTGTCCTCGAAGTCGAGGAGGATAGTGACACCTTCCAAACTATTCTTCTCCTCTGCTATCCAAATGTCGCTCCCCAGATCAACAGCTTTGATCAGATCTTGGCTGTAAAGAAGGCACTGAGCAAATACTGTATGGATCATACACTGGAACAGTTTGTCCAGACGGTGATCGCATCGCCTCTAATGAAAGAACAGGCACTACGGATCTTTGCTCTTGCAGTTGTTAATGGATGGAAGATATTGGGTGAGGCAGCGGCTAAGAATACGCTTGCCATTCCCCTCGATGATCCAGAAGCGGAGATTGAGGACCTGAGTCGCATCGATACTCTGCAATACATTCGTCTTCGGAATTATCACAGGAAATGTAGACAAGTCGCGCAGGACGTGTTATTACCTCCGAATGCAGCGCTTTGGTTGAAAGGTGAAGTATCAGAGTTGGTGTCCGTGAAAGACAGCTCGGGTAGATGTCGATAGTGTGAAAAGGGGTTGGATCTTTGGCTCCCAACAATGCTCTACATGCATACTTGGGTCATCGATTATCTCACCGCAGTGAAGGCCGAACTGCTACGACGACCTCACCCAGAAATGGCTTTGAATGACCCTATCATCGCCGAAACAGTCGTGAAAAGTATCGCCCAGTGTTCCCATGAAAAATGGAAGAAGATTGCTGCCAGCCAGATTCACCAATGCGGGAAATTATTAATGGAGGAAATCGACAGACATATTTCGCAGGTGAGTAAGGCCGTGCCTGCACAGCGTTTCATCTGAACACGGCATAGGTACCTTTGAACATTGATTGGACAAAGTGACAAATCGATTGAGGAGCCGAGTGGACGATAGGGTCGCTTTGAATGGCCAGGACAAGAATCAGGTCCATGACATCGATGTTGAATCTATTGTACTTTTCGTCGATATCTCAGTTGACATTTTATCGATGATCCGCTAAGCTCTAGTCCTCACGCGAATGGACAGCTCCTCCGATATGTCGTGCGTGAATCTGCCACAAAGTTGAACCTACCAACTGTGAGCCTGCAATCAAGATATTGATGGGATGAACACGAGTGGACGAACCAGATACACACCGGAACTAGTAGCACATTGAATGCAGCCGTTCCTTCCACAGTTTCAGGGCGCCTGGAGAATTCTATTCCGAATAGATACGGTCGAAGTCGCACCATAGTTCTGTATTCCTACACCATCAAGGGTAAGTACAAGCGACTTGGGGAAGCATAGATAACAAAACACACGAAATCAGCGCCGCCAATAACGACATCGACCACGAAAGACGCACCACGTAGGAATCCCTCTGATATTACAGTTCCACTCCACCAGGTAGAGTAAGAGCCTAAACACTCTCCACCGACTCCTGACGTCTTATCAACCTCCTCCTCCACCGGGATTAACTTTTCCCCGCGAAGCCAGGAAGGAGAGCCACATGACTGCTCGAAGGGAAGGAGTAATCGTGGCTGTGTCATTGGCTCGATATTATTATTATCCACTTATTATTTCTCCTGCCTTCTGGTAATGTCGAACGAGCGCCCTATCCGAACCAACATTCCTGAAAAATTCCGAACTTCGTCTTCTCCCTTATCTGCGGCGCCGAAAGAAAACAACGTACAACACGTGTAGGAAGCTCATCGTTGTTCGTGACCTGACAGCAACTTGTCGATCTTTTCCCTTTTCCCATTGGCATAATGTCCTCAGGCTTCAGGTCGACGTAAACGCTGTCAAGCTCGGTACCGTTTGAGTCACTTGGACGTTATCTAATCACCGGTCGGGTAAAATGAAGAAATGTATCAAACGTTCGTGATTTTCATCTCGCTTGTTTCTGTGTGTGTATAATCTATGATGTGTGATTTGTGATTTCGGGCTGCGCGCCCTAAGCGGCAGAGACACGTTACAACCTTAAATGTTTTGCATTCCCCATTCTGCACTTTCAATTCAATGATAAGGAGGTTTTCCGGCGTTTACGTTTTTGTTCAGTAGCACCCGGTACGACGACGGCTGGTTTCCTTCCTCCTTCCGAACTTGAAAGCCGGTATTTTTTTTTTTACAAGCTGACTCACCGAGTTAGCCTGTATCAGTATGATGATCAGTCAATGTTCAGATCTCAGAAGCTTACATATCCACCAGTAAAATCTGTGAACCAAGATAAGATCGTCTCTATTGGTATTAGTTATCTGGGGTGATTCACAATATCAGCTAGTCAGTCAAGCCCATCAGTGAAACTTTAACAAGACAAGACAAGACGTGATCGTCTCTCGGACATTCGGCCGACGGTCCGATATCTGGTCAATATGGGCTTCGTGAGATCCTCGTTGCACGGACAATGAGGGACAATGCTTACCCGAGTCGAAGACACACCACATTGCAGCAGACATTCGCAGATCCAAATGACAGGGAGGAAAAGAGTGGCAACACCCTACTCGTAGATCGTCGGGACTGGCATAACTTGGTAACAAGGCGCCCTGACATCTGGACCTGTCGAGACCGAAACGGCACCGAGCGAATTAGGCACCATTCCACCTGTGAAAATCTCAGCCGTTCCTCATAATATCATAATCAATTCAGACAAGCATTCTATTCATGATCAAAGCCAGAGTAAGTAATGATATGCGACAATAATAAGATGGGTGCAAGTATGTAGCGTCCGTACAATACATGCTTTTCGTATGAAGGGTATGGTATGTACGTATGAGTAAGTGGGAGTACAAAAAGTTGGTACACAGATGAGATGAGATGAGATGAGAGAGGAAAAAAACAAGAACCGATGACCATCCGCGCTGTGTTGCCGTAGTAGTACAATGTCTAGTGAGAATTGATTGGTAGTAAAAACCAGCGTGAGTGGAAAGATGGATAAAGATATCGATATGAGAGCCGTCGTATATTGTGGATGGCGTTCATCGTCTAAGCGCCTATCATCGTTTCTCCTTGCCCGGCGCCAACGAAGCACCACTGCTTCAAAAAAGCCTTGTAAAGATCCTCAGACGAAGACGGGGGACTAGGTGATTTTTTCTCCACTCGTGGAGTAGGTGTGGAGGTGGGTGTTGGTGTAGAAGGAGGGGGAGACGGAGAAAGAACTGACGAAGCCAACGGTGTCGGAGCCAGCGGCGGTGACAATGACTTGCGTTCAGGCTCGATAGCGTCTGAATTGAGCATTGAAAAGGGAGCTGGAATACTGGCCGGCTCAACATACTCTGGCACTTCCTCCAATGCATTCGTCCGCTCTTCGATAGGGGTGTCCAACGGGGAGCTGCTGCCTCTCGATAGAGCAGGTGTCACGTCCCCATCCCCGTCGGAATGCACTGGGGAGGCTGCACCCGTTTGTGGCTTCCGAGAACCCCAAAACCAGAAAACGCCAGCGCCCTCTGCTTTCTCTGTGGTAGGACTCAGTTGGGGAGGGACGTCGTTGGGTTTGGCATAGTTAGCCAGCTTGAAGCCTTTCAGGCGATGCCGAAGCGTAGCCTCTGATTGTGCACGGATATTCTGAGGGGGAGGGAGCGGAGCGGTTGTTGGTAAAGACGATAATTGGGTAGGTGTCGAGGGAGTAGAAGTCGGTGGACTCGTAAGTAAGGAAGGAGCCATCGTAGGGAAGAGGACCGAGTTCTCGGACGGTGCCTTGATCGGAGCTACCGGTGCATGGACTTTATCGACCGTTGCAGGCGATGCTTCTAAAGTCAAATTGAATGAATAAGTGGGAATGAGATGAATAGTATGGACTTACGGTTTGGACTTCGAATGAAGGCCACACGATAGTTTTTCCCAGCGTTATTGTCCCACCATTCACCTCCACCTGTGGTATATCGTACAACCAAATAGATGGTGCGATCGATAAGGGTGGAAGCGTAGTCCCCCAATTTAATTGTATATTCGAAACGGTCCCAAGCGCTAGCTCCTCCTGTAGCGACACCTGCAGCGACATCGCCTACAGTAAGGGACTTTTTGAACAGATTAGGCAACGAGGGCAACGACGTTTGATACTGAGCAGCTACTTCGGACGTCGTCTGCCAGTTATCGAGCGTGAACCTGACGTATACCTGCTTTTCGTAGGAAATATTGCGCACGAGCAGTGTACCCTTCAGTGCTAGGGTTGATTGGGGAAGAGTCAAGGACTCGAGTATTACATTAGAACTTTCTCTTGGCACTGCAGGGCTTGGTACGGGGTCGGTAAATGGAGACAGGGAGTACGAGGGATGAACCAATGGGAATGGGAATCGCGACACCTCTGTATAACGAGAGGAGCCTTCGAGCTCGGTCTCTGTTTCGGTTTCTGCGTCCGAAGCGAGAATAGGTCGAAGTAAGGAAGCGGGTTTCGCAGACTTGTTGAATACGCGAACAGTTTCGAGTTGGTGGGTAGGAAAATGAACGTTTTTGTGACAATGATGTTCGTGAGAAGATATAGCGGGTGTAGATGGGGCAGACTGAGCACGGGTATGTTGGATAGATAATGAGGGCATATCGGGGGCAGATGCGGAACGTGGGGACCCCTTGAGTGAAGACTTGAGAGGCCGACCATTTGAGAGCAAAACGGGGGTCGAGTTGGTTCGCTGCGGGGGTAAGGACCTGGTGGGAACCTCTGAGCTAGGGCTTCGCGGTGAGGGCGAACTTCGCGGGAAGGGTACACCTAAGTGAGTATCGACCCGTAATGATTTTGCCTTGTGGCCAGCTGGCTGTGGGCTGAGGAGGCCATGCTCGTCGTCATCAGAGGAACAGTCGTTATGGATGTGGAAGACAGGACGATGGTTTGCAGTCCGTGGGAGCGAACCGAGAGAAGCAAAGGCACCTGAAGAATGAATATACGAACGTCGGTGAGTAGGACGTCCTGTGCTCGGGGCAGGCAGCGAGTAGGGCATACGACCAAAAGGGTGATGGTGGTGGTTAATCGACAACCAGCGGATGCAGCCATTTTTTTGATTCAGGCTGTTTTCTTTTCAATGCTCCACTTTGGAATCTCCGATCTTTTCTTGGGTCTCCCGATTTCATCTCGTGTCTTATCTACCGGTATTCCTCGATCTGATTGGTCGGCTTTCAGCACAGCAATCAAAATTTTCAGCCACGCTCTAGATCATCATCCCCATATGGGTATTCTCCGCCTTCTTATCTGATCGTATTACTCTACCGATTTTGCGTACACTTTCTACTCACAGGTCTGCCGTTAAAATATTGTTCATGAGTTGCGCAACCGGAGGACTCGTCGTCGCCACAATCATGTCGCGTAAAACTTCCCGGGAAACCTCACAGCCTAGAAGACTTCAGTGTCTCACTTATGACTATAAGTAGCTGCCGGTACCGAATCTTTGGCGCAGAACTGCAACGGTCCTCCCACTGCGCCCGTCGGACACGTCCTTCACCACTTTTCGACTTCTACTATCATGTATTTATGTCAAAAAACCCACCAATCTGCCTCCATTCTACCCTGCGACATGTTCGTTCAACATTCTTTCATATTGTTCATGTTGTCTTCCTACTACGAGTCGCAATCAACTTCCTTTGGAATCTTCGTATTCTTGGATGATTCTCTCTGTTCCCCCTTTGCAACCTCGGACTCGAGTTATGCCCTTTCTCTCTTAATAGCACTGACATCGTGGCGATTGTCAGTCCCTACTTCTTATTATTCAACGTCAACCGGCTAATTTCCTACTGTTATATTCCCAATAATCAAGCCTTCCATCTTTTGGGGGTGAGAGAACTAACCACTTTCGCATACATCGAAGCTGCCTTGACGACCCTGCAACTTTTACGTGTATCCATGTT
This sequence comes from Desarmillaria ectypa, assembly GCA_030407005.1. Classification (NCBI taxonomy): domain Eukaryota; kingdom Fungi; phylum Basidiomycota; class Agaricomycetes; order Agaricales; family Physalacriaceae; genus Desarmillaria; species Desarmillaria ectypa. The sequence goes on along the minus strand of JAUDYN010000003.1, from coordinate 3,569,219 downwards.
ACGCTCCTATGTCTTCTTTTCGCATGCAATATGTTTTCCAGAGATGCGCTGATATCACGCCCCATTAATTGACCGACACTCAGTCCTCAAGCTTCGCGTAAGACTCCCTTAGTCGTACATCTCAAGTCGGGTTCGTATCAACGACGCACATATTTTATTCAAAGCAACTGCAGGGGGGAACTATCGCTGCTCAGGTCTATCGAGTAACACTCCCTCTACCCAATCATCCCCGTATGGCGCGTACATATCAGGACTATCCATAGCCAATCAGCGGAATATCCGTTGTTCTAACTATATCCCTGGGAACAACATAGGAACCAACGAACTTGAGTCCATCTCGAACAGAACAGTAGTCATTCTATTAAGCCCGAGGCATAGGCTCTCGACGAGAATAGTGCATGCATTGTTCACTTGATACATTCCAAATTATCAACATATGAATCTGAATCACTGAGTTTGAACTCGTTATCGTCGTACATGTCATGGGTCAATCTCATAGGACGTAAGGTATGTCTTTTGCGTACCATCTGTCTCGTCCCCGGTTCAACAATGAGTATCTCCCTATCCACCTTCAATCCGGTTAACGCACGTTTATTCGTAACCTCTTTCCAGCACATACATCTACAGCACTCCCCGAATTCGTAGTTATACTCGCAAACCTGGAACCTTGCCTAGACTTGTAAATTGAGCGAATCATCCCATCCTGCCGTTGCAATTGCCTCGACTCGACGACTCCTGTATGTTTGCGTCGTTCGTAAGGTTGATGATTCTAGGCTCCGTTGTGGCTATACTTGTAATTGGCTCGAATCTTTCGTCGTCATCGTCGTCATTTTGATTCCGCGACGTCCGACTCAACCGACGGTCGGTAGCCCAATAGGTTCCGACTGCGGTAGAAACCGGGAAACAGCACAAAAAAGATGGGGACACCCAGGATTGAACTGGGGACCTCCAAAATCCATGTAATATACCTATCAGTGCACTTCAGTCTTGCTCTCTCAACTGAGCTGCGTCCCTATGAACGTACTATTTCACTAAACTTGGTGATTTTTTTAGACTGAGCAGTGAGCACCCCAATGCCTCGCAGGTTCCTTCTACAATGTTCTCGGGCGTCAAATAATCTCCATTAGTGCCAAGTGGTACAAACCCGGCGCCTCAGAACGTAGGCAAAACTTTCAAGTAACCGAGTAATGAAGAACCTACGTCAGGAAAGCGTCATCGTTCTTTGACACGCCGCGTGTTCTTTTCCTTGCCGCTATGGGCGTATCAAGAGGCGTACGTGTCGCAGACGCCGCTCAATCCTTGAAGTCCGGATCAGAGCTGAGGCGTGTCGGAGCGCAGGTGGAGAGGAAGAGAGCCTCGTTGGCGATATCCCAAATTCTATTTCGCGTCGACTATTCTGCTCCACGCATGAAGCTACGACCAAGCTTCTGGGAACCATTCTCTACGTACGTCTTGGCTACCTCGCCTGTGTATCTATGGCTCCAAAATCGCCTAATGACCACCGACGTCAGGAATTTCGTCGGGTGAATATAAAGATAGACATCTCTCGTTGCCTTGGGGGACTACCCCATCCTGTCGTACTAACGTCAATAGACGTGCATTGCCTTGAATAATATATTATTGGGAACACATGATCTAGGATCGGTTACGAGTCGCTCTTACACTCCCCGGGATTGAAGAAGGCGCAGTCGAAAGCATGATCCAGGGAAAAGGGTCACCGAAGCATGGAGGAGCTGCAGGGTCCCCGGTCCTTAATATGTAACACATGCGCAAGGCTCTCTCCCACGTCACTTTTAGCTTTGATGCGATAGAATGAAGGACGAGCCGGAAACCCAGAGGATCAGTACTTTCCGCATACCTATTACCTCTACGGGATTGGTGGAGTAATACTCAACTTGAGCTGTGCTTGATGCGCCAGGATCGTTTCCCCCCACGTTTTACACTTGGTTTTTGAAATTAGAGAATCAAACTCTGAAGATGATAGTTTCACTTTGATATGTGAATGTGGACATAAAATCGAGAAAGATGGGAAACGTAGTGCGGTTGCCTTGGTAGCCAAGAGGAGAAGCCCGATTTGGTATTGACGGCCCTGCCAAATAACGCGAACGCGTATCCTAAGAATCGGCTTCTATCAAATTGTTATGTCCCAAATTGCCCTGGTTGTCTCGTCGTCGTATTTGCTGTATTCGTCTCCGGCCATCTAGGAATACTATGCGTAACGCCGATTACTACAGAAACCGAGTCTAGTATTACCCCTTTAGCAACACAAGGGCATTTTTTTGGCAAGGGGTGTAGCCTGCTCCTGTCCCACCCCTCGCAGGGAAATATGTTGGTCCACAACACGAAGCCAACCCAGGATGTTGGTCCACAAAACTCACCGGATGTCGGCCCGATAGCCAATGAATTATCGGCCGAAAGGCTTGTATATAAACCCGATCAGCCAGCTATTTTTTGTGAAACAAGACGGGATCGTCTCTATTGACTGAGTACCTGAGTAGTACCGAGTCCCCACCGCTGAGGATGATCACAATTGAAGTGAAATCACGAAGGTTTTGATTCATTTTTTTTCATTCTTCAAGTGAGTATACCGCGCGGCTCCATTTATGTCGAGCGATATAACCAGACAGTCGTAAATGGAACAAGACGAAAGATCGATAATCAAACGAAGCTCGGGTAATTCTAGCTCGTATGGTGCTCGATTCCGATGAGGCGTGTCACAGGGAAAGATCGAGCAAACAACACGGCCACATTTTCTCCTTCCTTTGAACCGTCATGACTCCTTCCCTGCTTCGCAGTCAGTGGTACATCCTTAGTGTCAAGAGGTTGATAAGACGTTATATCGGTACGTTTGAATCCATAGGACTAGCTCTATCTCATTTCATGGAACGTGTTTAGGCTCCGGTGGAGTGGAAGGACCATGAGATCAGAAGGATTCCTACGTGGCGAGTCTTTCGTGGGCGATATGGACGATGTCGTTATTGGTGGAGATTCATGAGCGTAATACGTGGTGCTGCTCATTTCGTGCGTTATATAGTCTATGCTTCTCTAGTTTCTCATGCTTACGCTCGCTTGGTGAAGATGATGTTTCGACCACGCCCATGAAAGTTCTTTCGGTGTTACGCATTGTAGACTTGTATCCGGCTTTTCGCGTATTATGCTGTGTTTGCCTTATCGACACCGGAAGGTTAGACTTTGTGGGAGGTCTCGCACGGACGCATGAGAGGCTTTGTCTTCAGTGAGTTATTCGTTAATATGCAGCGTCGGTCATCTGAAGCGACGCAAGTACCATGTCCCAGTTCGGGCTCGCGTACATACGTGTCGCAAAGCATTCCTTCACCAATGCTGTCCCCTCGTCACTTTACCCAATCAATGTTCAGAGGCACCTATGACGATTGCTAAGCGGATCTGTGTGACGATACCAACTGACGCACCTGTGAAATCAACCTGTCAATTTCCTCTGCCACGAGCGTCGCGAATTGATGGATCTGGCTACCGGCAATTTTTATCCACTCTGCATGGCCGCACAGGGAGATGCTCTTCGCAGCCGCTTGGGCAATGATATTTTCATCCCGAGCAATCTCTGGGATTGGTCGTCCTAGCAGTTCTGCCATCACTGCGACACGATAATCGTATAACCAATCATGTGCGTAAAAAACGCTATCTCCTACCCTGCATCGCCGATGTATTATGGAGCGCCCACACCATTGACAGCCCCTGCTGCTATGTAAGAAGAGGACTTTAGATGTTTCTTCTTTCAGCCATGGCATGCATATGTCTGTTTCCCCCGACATAACGGCCTGAGCGGCTTTTCCACACCTCCTGTGATAATCTCGGAGACGAACGTATTGGAGTGCATCGATGCATCTCAGGTCCTCCAATTCGACTTCCGAGTCTAGAGGCACGTGAAGCGTGTTCTTAGCAGCTGCCTCACCTAATTCCTTCCATCCATTAGCGACCGCATGAGCAAAAACCCGTAGCGCTTGCTCCCTTATCAGAGATGATGCCATCATGATTTGAGTGAACCGCTCCAATGCATGATCCATACAGTATTTGTCCAACACCTTCCCTACTGCCACAAGCTGTTCGACGTTCTTGATCTCGGGAGAGGCGTATGGGTAGCAGAGCAGGAGGATAATCTGAAATGTCTCACTATCTTCCTTGACTTCGAGGACGGGAAGGTTATCTCTCTCCTCTGTATGCTGGTTGGCTTTCAGAACGTGAAGAAAGAAAGATGACGGGGATTTCAGCGATAGCAGTGCGCTGAGAACGAAGAAGTCGACGCTGTCGGCTGTGCGGATCACCAGATCAGCGTTATCAGTGGGATCGTTGAAGGGGGCGTCGGCGGTCGTTGTATTACGAAGTTTGGGGGTTTCCATCGTTGGTAGCAGATGCGTGTGCAGATAAGAGAAGGGGGATCAGGTTTTATGCTTCTTTTGGCGCCTCGTGGCTGGCGTGTTTATGCTTTCGGACCGTTTATAGGCAAGGAAATAAGCGCTTGGAGTATGTCGTTGTAGAATTTCTTTTTGCATCTGGGAATCTTAGCGTTCAATATTAGTTCCTGGACATGCTTGAGAATATACTTAACTCGCCACGTGACGAAACAAATACGGTTCCCTCAAGAAGAAGGCTCATGCTTTCACACTGATGATTTGACCACTTGCTCTTTCGATTCTGTCCATATGCCGACAGTTGTCTAAGAAATCCTACACTTTGCTTGACGTTGGAGTAAATCAAGCGCGCGAGGCAGAAATTTTGACAAGTTGGCGATGCGTGTCTTATGTAATACATACGAAAACGGCTTTCCCCGATCGTCCGTTGCTTTGTCCTTCCCAAACCGTACTCGCTGCAGCTGCAGCCCTGGGTCATACTCTTCCCTGGTATTTGTCTCCCTGTCTCAACTTCTAAGACTTCACGATATGAGATGTGCTCAAGTTCGATCGCTGTACAATCGAATCCTGGAGTCCAAGGAAATGTTTTTAGTGGGGTGCACTGCGTGCTGCTTCTCCCAGACTCTCTGTTCTACATGCCAGATCACGTCAGGACCTGCCTTACTAGGTTAAAATGCTTGAATTCCCTGTCCCTGGCCGACATCTGGGGCGCCCTTGTTCCTTTCTGGACGCCGCCAGCCTCACGTATCTCGTAACCAATCCAGAAATATCCCATAATGGCTATTCCCATGGATTGGTTAGCAATTCCTGTTGATTGGCAGCGCCCCTATGCGAATTGGCTGTTACTAGCGGAACAGTTAGCTTATAAGGTAGAAAAATCGACGCGTCGTTCAACCAATCCGGCGTTTTGGGGATCTTTAAAAGCTCGGCATGTTCAGCTTGCTATCTCAATGCTATTCCCCCATCTTTCCCTGAAAACGCTCTCTACGGACCTTCTGCATCTTTGTTCCCAATTCTCTTCCACCTTTGCTCGAGGAAACCAGCGATGGCAAGGCCCGGACTGCACCGCGACGGCCTCCCGACGTCAAGACCTTAACAGGCACACGGAGATACATGCCAAAGCTGCAGAGAAGTCAGCAGCTTGTATTCTTTCCCTTCAGCTGTGCTCATCGTCGAAGCAGCTATCATGTTTGCCCCGATTGTCCAGTTATTCTTCTCCAAAAAAGCAATCTTGACGCTCACAGGCTCAGGCACCAGTGCGTTCGCTGTTCTATTTATCTTTTTCTCAAAGTGACACGCATTTTCAGCTCTGGGAACGAAAAGTACAAATGTATAGACTCTCCGGACTGCATTTGGGGTGGGAGTACCCAGGAGGCTCTCACCAAACATCGGAGAAAATACCACGGCAACATTCCACCTTATGGAGATAGCACTTCCAACGGGACTCCCTACGAAAGTGAGCCCACGGCCGATCCCTCACCTTCATCGTGGCCGTACGACTTTGACACTCCATCGAATGGCCCCAATCCTGGAGAAACGTTCACGAACCAGACTATCGCTTCCACGTTCATCAACGGAGTTACCCCATTCGACGGTCCTGCACAGGTCGCGCCCAGGGACGATGAAGACTTATTTTGGACTTCCTCCGCGACGGGCTTCCAACACGGCGATCCACGCTATTCACCAGAGGCCAAACAGCTCTTCCCCGCTGCCGGCGCAGGTCCTCTCGACGATGGTCTCGGTTCTATACCGTCCTTAAGAGGCAATATGGAGGGATTTGGTTTACCGTTCATCAATACCGATCCCCTTGGATTGATGGCAGACGCGATGGCGGGTATGAACGCGTTCAATAGGCTGGTCCCTGCTGACGCACCCGCTGGTCCCTGTTACGAGGAACTGCCCATCGACACCGTGATGGCTCCCCACGCATACCCGAGGACCCCATCTTGGGACGGGACAGACCTGGGAATGGTGTAATGGATAGTTGGATGTGGATCGTTTTTCGGCTCTGGATAAGGACCACGGATCTCTTTCCTCAATGTGGACGTCGAAGGATTCCTGGGAGGACGTACCATGATATATAGGTAACGAGTGGGAACAGTGGGCCTTCAAGCAGCGTGGGGACGTATTCATGGACCCTAATGTGGTAGATCTGTGTATGGTCGCAAAAACGCCTTCCTTTGTGTCGATTTGGACGACTTCTCGTTATCGTATGCCCATTTAGACCGTGTTTGTATTTTTATTGTTATGTTTTTCTGCTCGCATGGTATCTACGCGCCTTGGCTCAGTTGATACCTTGATCAGTTATGGCTTTGTTATGTATCAATTTTTCATTAGGTACATCTACTATAGTCCATGGACGATGCCCTTTTGTAGCGAATAGCGTTAGATTCACACTGATAATCAATTTTATGTCCTAGCTTGATGACCTTTACCAGTCAGTATTCACGGACCGCTTGTTGTTGCGACTACTACTGGCAGCTGCACTGTTTCTACAAATAACAGTGTATGCACGGTGTTCAAATAAGCTTCTGAGCCAACGACAGCCACCTTCCTTTTTTCGGTCATGTTCGTCAACAAGTCCACTCACCATCTACATCGCTGGCGCATCTGTCGTTCCTAATCTAGTGTATTCTTCATCAGTCCAGAGCTGATATTCTCAGATAGGATGCATACTTATGTATCTCGTGCATTCTGAAACACTGCAGTTTTTGTTGGTGCTATCTGAAAATAATTCTCAGCTTCACAGGCTCGCGGCTGGTGCATTGCGTTTGCCAAAACTTCTGAAGAACCGAAGCTGTACAGAAGTCAAACTGACGACAAGCTTCAAGTTCTTTGTCGATTGCGTTGCGGACTCGGAGCCTTGTGCTTTCAGGGTTCTCGTGCGTCCCTCTGGTGGTCATGAGGATCCAACTTGTCCAAGATCTCAAGATTGTATTTACATTTATCACGGAGAAACACATGTACTGTAAGGAGAATATCAAGGACGAGCAGCATGGTGAGTCGTTACTGTCTAGAAATTACTTAATGCTCAGATCTAACTTGAGTCCGAAGTAACTTCAAATCCCGCCGTCCAGCTGTAAGGCTGTCCTGGCCGCTGGGCCATGTCGTAATATCACATTGTCCACTCGATGTTCAGAGGTACCTATAGTGACTGTTGAAGAAGAGGCGCTCTAAAAGTGCTACCTAGCTCACCTGCGAAATCAACCTATCAATTTCCTTCGCTAACGGCTTCGCAAATTGACGAATATGTCTGGCAGCAACGTCAATCCATCCCTCGGTACTGCACTCGGAAATGCTACTCATGACTGCTCATGAAATGATATTGTCATCCAAAGCGATCTCGGGGCATGGTCGTAGTAGCACGTCGGTCTTCACTGTGGGGAGATAATGGAAAGACCAAGCGTGTCAACATATCGAGAAATTTGGGCCTGAATCGAGAAGGAAGGTGTAATGAATGTGCTTTCTGCGAGATCAACAACACAGCCACATTGCATCTCCCTTACAAGCATTCCTTTCTTCCTCCCTTCTTTTTTTCAAGTTCTTACAAAATGAGTTAACGTTGTGGTGCGCGGCCTACAGGTATTTCTTGAACATCAATACCGTACATTTGAACTAACAGTGTTTTCGTTTTTCTTTATGAATCATCTTTACTAGGCTCTTCTATATACTACATGTTGAGAGTTGAGCCGAGATGATGGTAATCCGGCATCATGCCGAACTTGCTGATTAAGGGAGAAGTATTAGGAAAAGTGCAGAACATTCTAGTAAAATAGCATTTAGTATACAGTAAGTGTACATCTGTATGTGTTTGCAGAGCTCAGCCAAGCGCAATACTATTGGCCCGACATCACGCATGTATTAACTGGGAACGAACTGATCCCCCGTTTTACAACACTATGTTACATATCAACTTCGGCCTGTGTGCGTGGAGAGTGAAGCATGCATAGGACAGGCACCAGAGAGCCCTATATGCCCAACCAGGAGATTATATGTGACATATTTTTTGTGGTCGATCAGGGTGGGATATCAATCAAGTACGTCGTATTATTCGTGCGTTCCGAACAGCTCATACTTATATTCGTTCAGCCATTGATCTCGGAACGTGGTGTTGGGCCTCTACGGGCGAAACCTCTCCGAATAACACTTTCTCTAAGGTCCAGTTTCCAGCGCGTCTCATTGGACAGAGGTTCAATTCTGTCTGTACGTCGCTTCCAGATTTCTAAGTTCGGCTTAACGCACGTATGTGCTGTGTCGTTGGTGGAAGAGCGTGTTTACGAGGGGACGTGTCTTGTAAGCAGAATGGGCCTGGATGAGAATTGGCGACGTAGTGAGTCATGTCATTACGCCCTCGACACCCAGATATAACTTGAATTATGAAGCAGTGAAAATACCCAGCTCCAATGTGTCGGTTTGGATGCATATGCTTTTCCCGCGGTTGTTCACAGCTATTCCAATCCATCATTGCTCGCTCACCGAGTCCAATCAATGTTCAGAGGTACCTTGACGAGGTCACTCTGCAGCCGCTACCTCACTCACCTGCGAAATTAGCCTCTCGATTTCCTCCGCCAACAACTTTGCGTGGAAGGCAGCAATCTTGGCCCATTCTTCATGACCGCACAAGGAGATGCTTCTCACGACCGCTTGGGAAATGATATCCTCATCCATCATCCGCCAACCAACCACGAGTTCGGAAAATTCGATCTCCTACCGCCATCCAACAAGTCAGCGATTTTCCATACCATCGACATATCTGTTCCTCCAAGTCAGACCGCAGGAATAGCCGTTCAGAGGTTTTGCCCGCAATCCATGACATATTTTCTCCTCGCATTGGATCGGATTCAAGCTGCACGGCTTTCCCGCACCTCTTGCGATAGTCTCGAAGGCGAAGACATTGCAAGGCAGACATACTATCGAGGCCATCCAACTCTACTTCCTGATCCAGAGCTACCTGAAGCGTATTTCTGGCCCCGCCTCGTCCACATCTTTCCATCCATGAGCTTCGGTGAAGCCAAACATCCAGGGCTTTTTGTTTCATCAGAGGCGAGCATGGTTCGAAAGAACTGTTCGGATCCGTTATCCAGACCGTACTTGTCCAACACCGCTCCCATAGGAGAACAGAAGGCCAGTCCTGAACGTGCTGCCATCTTCCTTCATCTTGAGCACAGATCTTTCTCCTGGGTATGACGGCTGCCTTCCAAAGCATGACAGAAGGAGGAAGGCGAAGAAATCGACAATATCTGCTGTGCGGATCACTAGATCTGTCAAGTCAGAGCTTTGAAGGGAGCATCGGTTCTGGTTGTGGTAGGCAGACCGGTGTCCACTGTTGGATGCGTCAAAGCTGAAGGAGAAGAGGGGAGCTTCTTATTGATGCCTCATGACTTGGTTTTCTTTTACATGCAAAGAAGCGCGTCGAATGATGTGATGGCTCCACGTCGTGCGTTTTCTCCTTGTGTACCTGGAAGCCGCGCATTGACTAGTTCCAGGACATGCCTTGGAATGTGACTCCATCGGACAGAACAAATTTGAACATGCGATATAATGTGCTTCCAAATTCCCCAGGCTCGGCATCACCACCTGCTCTGACGCTCTGTCATGTTATTTTTGCCACTCAATATTCAAGGGAACCTGAATGATGGTGTCAGATGGGAGTTGCGTAGCTGATAGGTGTTACCTACCTCTGAAATTCGCCTGTCGATTTCCTTCGCTAGTATCTTTCCGAGAAGGCGAATCTGACTGCCAGCGATTTCGGCCCAATGATCTCGACCGCATTGTTTGGTGCTAGCGAGAATAGCTTGATCAATAATGTGATCATCTAGAGCAACCTGTGGCCGGGGCTCCGATAACACCTTCTTGTTCACCATCGGAAAGTAGGTATCGTTCAACCATGGATGACTAAAGAAACGCGCGCCTCCGACTTTGCCTATGAGGCCAAATTTCCCAACACTGCACCATCTACAGTTGTTAGTTTCACAGCGAAGGAATGTAAGATCGGAAGTTTTTCCGCTAAGCCAAGGATATTCCCCTCTCGTCCCCGCTTGGATCTGAGCGGCCTTTCCGCACCGCGTATGATAATCTTGAAGACAATACAGATGGCGGGCAGTAATGATATTCAGCTCATCAACATCTGATATCGCCTGACTGAGAGGCATAGCAAGAGTATTCCGGGCAGCGGCCTCTCCTATCTCCTTCCATCCGTTGGCGACTGCTAGAGCGAATACCCGTAAGGGTTGTTCGCTAATCATGGATGACGCGAGCACAGCTTGGACGAACTTCTCCATCGCAAGATTCATGCAGTACTTGTCCAGCGCTAGTCTCACTGCAAGGAATTGCTCGACGCTTTCAATCTTGGGGGTGATGTAAGGATAACAGAATAGGAGGATGGTTCGGAATGTGTCGCTGTCCTCCATCACTTTGAGAACGGGAAGGCCGTCTCTCTCCTCTGTGTGCTTGCTGCCTTGCAAAACTTGACGAAAGAAGGATGATGGGGACCGCAGCGATAGAAGTACGCTGAGGACGAAGAAGTCGACGTTGTCCGTTGTCCGTATGACTAGATCGACGCCGTCGGCGAGATCATGGAAGAGGGCGTCAGTGGTAGTGATAGCAGGTGGCTTATCGGTTTCCATTGCTGATAATTAGCAGATACACGTGAAGATGAGAGAAGTACAGAGCAGGTATTATGCTGGAGAGCTTAAACTGTCTGATACCGTCGTGGAACAATGCACATATAGCCGAGACCTTATTGTCAGACAATTGGGCTCTTGACCCTTATATTGTAGGATTCTGCAGGCAGTTCGATATAGGCAGATAAAGGAAAGGAAACCAGCGTATAGTAAATTCAGAAACGCGAGCTACTACACAGACGCAGGCGCTTGCTTCATGACACGTTCCTTCCTCCAGGATTTTTTCTTCCCTCCCTCCTTTTGAAAATAGACCGCTTTTCAATTCAACGGCACGGCTAAGAGCCAGGAGGTTGACTGAACGCCAAGGCTGTACGTTTGAACGGATGACAATATTTTGGTGTAGCTTATGAATCGCTTTTAGGTTCTTGTACTGCGCTGTATAAACTTCAACCAGAGGAGTGGAACCGTTCTCAGGACGATGCTATTTCTCATGTATCTGGAACCCTCGCATTTATCCCCAGTTCCAGTACACGCCTTGGAATGTGACCTCATCGAACGTCACAATTTTGGTCGGAGGTGCGGTATAACTCGTGCATGTTCAGAAATCCATATATTAAAGTTAGAATCCGCGGGTATACGGTACTCGTGCTCGAGGAGTATGCTATCCTGGGGGCTCTACACAGGGAAATGCATGTTACGCACAACTCCTTGAGTTAGTGTGGGGCTCGATGACGGCCACGTGGTATTCCGTATATACCCACTAAAACCCCGTTCTGGTCCACCCAGTCGTCCGGAAGTGACTTCTCATCCCGTAATGTGCTGCGCCACATCCGCAGTACGACTCTCCTCTCTGTCGCCTTAGGCCCGTATTTCCTTGGGTTAGCAGCTAAACTGTCTAATGTCAGTTTACCGTTCATCACTGTAATCCACTGCTTCGACACCTCTGCTTCTGTGTGCCATTTGCTTTGGTCTCCATCGCCTCTGGCGGTCCATGTCTGACACCTGAGCTTCTATATGGGGCGCATAGTTACAGTCATTAGTATTTTGTACATCTCCCTGTCGTTTTTTGTTGGCTGGACCATCGTCGCTCCCAGAGCAATTCCCATGGATGGTTCTATCCATTTTCTCCCCTTCTTTTCCTACAGACACCGCGCCATATTCCACGCGGTCTTCCTCCCGACTATGTCACATTCTATAAGGATATGTTCCATCGTTTCGACCACCTGGCATTCGGGTAGTGTGCCCGGTTCACATATTCTGGTCCTAGCTTATCCCAGAAGCTCCCTGTCTTGAACGTTCCCTGTATGGCCTTCCATAGGAACCCTCGCGTTGGTTTCGACATGCCCTTTCCTCTGATTGTTTTTCCTTGCACCTGACCTTTCGACGATCGGGCGCATCTCTCGCAAGCCTTTGTAGGCTATTGCTTGAGTCATTTTCGATAGCCTGCCCCCTGTTACATCAAACTCGTCTATTCTGAGTTCGGTTCTACCGCAGCAATTTCGTCTTTCATCGCCCCTTCTAAGGTGAGGGCATCTGCTCCCTCATTCCCTCGGTCGCCATTATGGCCCTTCATCCACTAGAAATAGACCATAACACCCTGCTTTCTCAGTCTCGCCGCTATAGCCTTCCAGAAGTCTTTGTTAGGGATTCCGATCCATCCCCGGTCTTCCCATGCCTGTAGCCTGAAACATAACCCATATATCACCGATATGCTTTATCTTCGTGCTCAGACATGGGATACAAACATTGTTCTTTACCCCTAGATGGCGTAAATCTCCTACATGGCTTTCATTCAACCAGGTTTGCGTTTTGTGTGACTAGCACTATTGCGGATCGAAATACGTTCAGCTCTCTGAATTTGACTTTATTCTTTTAACTCGACGGACTCCAAATTCTTTATTCCTAATACTTCCAAATTAAACACCAAATTCGTTGTGACGCTCCGTCATTTTTTCCACTCGATGCCCAAGGAAACCTAAATGATGATGTCACACGAGAGTTGCGCAGATGCTAGGTGCTGCTCACTTCTGAAATTCGCCTGTCGATTTCCTCCGCTACTATCTTTCCGAGAAGGCGAATCTGACTGCCAGCGATGCTGGTCCACTTATCATGCTTGGTGGTGGTGCGCTGTTTAGTGCTAGCGAGAACGGCTTGATAAATAATGTGATCATCTAAAGCAACCTGCGGTCGAGGCTCCGATAGCACCTTCGCATTCACCAGCCGAAGGTAGGTATCGGTCAACCACGAGTGGCTATAGAGATAAGTGTATTCCTTGAGCGCCACGTCATCAAGTAAACGAGTGCACCATTGACATGTACGAGTGTCATGTTGCAGGAACATAATACCAGAAGTCTTTCCGCTAAGCCAAGGATGCTGCACTCCTTCCCCTACTTTGATCTGAGCGGCCTTTCCGCACCGTGCATGATAATCTTGAAGACGATACAGATGACGGGCAGTAATGATATTCAGCTCTTCAACATCTGACACCACCTGACTGAGAGGCATAGCAAGAGTATTCCGGGCAGCGGCTTCTCCCAGATCCTTCCATCCATTGGCGACAGCCAAGGCGAATACCCGTAAGGGTTGTTCGCTAATCATGGGTGACACGAGCACAGCTTGGACGAACTTCTCCATCGCAAGATCCATGCAGTACTTATCCAGCGCCAGTGCCACTGCCAGGAATTGCTCGACGCTTTCAATCTCAGGGGCTACGCATGGATAGCAGAATAGGAGGATGGTTTGGAATGTCTCACTATCCTCGTTCACTTCGAGGACGGGAAGGCCATCTCTTTCCACTGTGTGCTTGTGGCCTTGCAAAACCTGACGAAAAAATGACGATGGGGACTGCAGCGATAGAAGTACGCTGAGGACGAAGAAGTCGACGTTATCGGCTGTGCGGATTATAAGATCAACGTTATCGGTGGGATCGTTGAAGGGGGTGTCGGCGGTGGTTATGGGGGATTGTTGTACTTCGGTGTCCATTTGCTGGTGATAGTAGACAATCAAGAGATGCCCGCTTGCTTCTTCGTGCCTTGTATAATAGGCGCTCGTGCCATTGTGACCGATTGACTTGCCCATTCCCAACTTTAGCAATCGGCAGGTCCTGGTTAAGTGCCCACATAGAACTGCGTAATGATTCGTCGCGACTTTAAGCTTAGCTCAAAGCATCGAAGTCAAAGTTTTCCGACGTAAGGCTAACTTTTATTTTGCATTACGGCGGCAGCCTAGAAAAAAGCAATCATTTTAAAAAGCGATATACAAGTAGAAAGTGGAGATCGGCATATGGTCCTGATAAGGAAGTATTATGCATGCACTCTTTTGGCGCACAGAGCACAGCCACATAATATCATTCTTTTGGGCTTCCATTTTTCGACCCGTTGCTAAAATCGCATCTTGACGAGCTAAAAGCAGAGCCACCGGAGCAGTATATGAAAAAATTACTGTTGTTCAAATCCAAAATTCATTTCTTATCGACAACAGCGCCGAATGACTCACTAAAGGATCAATATTCCATCATAGGACGGTGGACGTCTGCTTATGTGTCAAAGTCGGGCGGAGAGTAGCTGGAGTGTTATAAGTTTCCTTTGACGCAGCGGGCGATTGAAAAACATAGGTATACCCATTTCATACCTTTAATGCGTTCTTCACAAGTCCAACATAGGACGGCCCAACAATCTCTTGGCATAAGTTGCTTGACAAGATCTCACATCATTTTCTCCACTTGATTTCTATCAGCCAACGGAAATACTTTCATCCCTTACATCTGAAATACGGCTATTGATTTCAGCCACCAGTAACTACACGAGCCTGTGAATCTGGCTAAAGGCAACCTTGGTCCATGTATCTATGCAGTATTACCTGTGCTCGTGAGGATAGCTCCACGAATAATACCATCATCAAGGGACATCTACGGTCGGGGGTCTACTAGCATCTTCCCATTCACTGACAAATCAGGCAACCAACAATGCGAAAATAATTGTCTATTCAATATGCGGACCCCACCCTGGGCTCGCAGATCTTTCCTGCATCGTTGTCGCCAGTTGGAAGGGTGCAGAAGTTCGCATTCAGATTGTTCCTCCGCAAGCCAAAACATCCACTGGATTTGGATGGGGACGCCATATCTTTGCTCTGGATTATGTCCTCACTGGAATGTCATCAATCCAAGACTTCTTTCTCCATCTCAGAAGGCTGTTGTGACTGACAGGCATGCGTCTTGAGCTTGACCAATCGATAGTTTAGGCGCCCAGAGAGAAATGCCTAAATCTGTGCGTTCAGCTTGTTACAGCCTAAGGTTGCATATCACTGACATGTTTCAACAGTCATGTCCTTCGTACATGATTAACGTCTCCTGTGCTATTCTAGTTGACGCAGGATCTGAATCGCGGTGACTGGAGGAACGTAATAACAGTGTCCAATGCCCGAAATCTTGTTATGCAAATTCAGGATCTCGGTTGGTCCCGAATCACGTTAGCGACCCACTCTAGAACGGCGTGCTACTGTCCTCCTGTCCTCATTGTCATTTTCTGTCATCCATGTCCGGGTCGCCAGAAGCACGCTAAGATATTCCCACGGAGACCTGATCAGGTAGGCGGAACTCGTTGGCCGCTGCGATGAATAGCAACAGTTAATCTATATTAATAGTTGGAATAGATGTATCATGAAGAGAAATCCGAGGACACCACATGAGGAGGATCATATGGACATGTGGTACCTATCGCAAAAGCTTTGTGGAAGTCATGAGATGCCGAGTTGAAATGCAGACGATACCATTGGCTGTAGCTTGGAGGCGGGAATGTGTCCTGACATGTGCCTTCACCCAGAGTAACTGCGCAGTTCAAGTAGCGGAGAGAGCGGAGTTGGCCTTGACAGCATAAGTTAATATTGCGGGAAAGCTGAAGTCACTCAGGCTCGATTGTTTCGCTAATGAACATAAGCATGTAAGTTCTTTGCGAGGATGGAGAATAAGTAGTCGAACTTTAAACTTCCTCCGGGATGAACATGGCTGCTTTCCCTGACAACTGCAAAAGGTCGATAAAAATATCGGAATTTCAACGCCGAATCTTGATGGTAGTTTTATGCTCTTGGCTTCAACAGGAGAAAAGAAGCATGGCAGTAATTACCTGGGTGAGCCGCCACCTCCCTTAACCTGGATTCAACGAGTGAAGTTGACCAGTGCACGTTTCATGCCAGCAGCTACGAATTCCTGCATCACCGCTTCAAGGACCTGAATTTCTGACCGGATTCGCGGTGTACTTGTTCACCACCACACCCATCGACTTGAGAACACTGGCAGGGCATTCAAGAAGAACTAGCAAGTATTGGAGCGATGCCATCCAAAAATTGCTGAAACAGGACCCAGGGGTGGAAACAGAAATCAAGTTCCTGAGCGCCGTCGTAATAGTTACCTTAAGAGTATTTTTGGAAGTCTCTGGCAGAAAACGCCACTCCGCTTTCTATCGGTGGAAGGGCTTATGTCAACGACTGATCTCCGTCAAAAATGAGGGTCTTCCATCTTTTGATGAACACTTGTAGGTCTTCCTTCCGAATGAGGGATCCGACACGGTCTTTGGTCAGCGGGCGAAGTATTCAGTACCGTGACCGCATGAAGGGACAACATTGCGTGGAAAAGATAAGTCTCGTTCATCGGTTTAGTGTTGAGAACTGAACAGATGATTTGGCTTGGGAGCCTCTACAGTACAGTGAGCGAAGGTTGGTTACCACTATTGGGCCTTAACATGACAAGCGGATTCAAGTTGATGACCTTCAGACAGAGTATAATCAAGAAAGCCCAACAGAAAAGAGATTCGAAAGTGGGCAATCAACGCCGACGTGATGCACGGGTCATATTTATTGCGCCGCGCAGTATTGGAATATCGTTCGGCCAATGCACGTCTAGGTGTACCCGCAGTGCCGCATTAATGAACAGGGAAGCGGCTCATGCGAGTTACGGAACAGACGAAGCCTTGTAGAGTCTGAAAACCTGGGAAATTACTACAAGGCCCCGCTTTCCAGATTCCGAGGTAAAGGATCCATGTTTTGACTTACTTTCAATCATACGTGCCGTTGGAACTCCCAGTTGTGCGGCCAAAGAAAGCAAAAATAGTGACATTAGTGAATATAGAGAGCTTCAATCAAAACGTAAAAAGTTCCGACCCACTTTTCCAAACGGTGAAGCGTCTTCCGGTAACTGGCCGCTGCAAACCGCTGGGACAAGATTTAAGTCTAGAATACAAGATTCCTAATAATATCCCTCAGGGATGACCGAATGGACTGAATCTTTACTGATATGGGCATAAGACATTTCAAAATTGGCTGAAGAGGGGTGCGGTGAAAGTCTTAACAGAAAGTGAAGGATTACCTAGTGATGATGGTGCTGATACCTGACTTTCTGA
This sequence comes from Desarmillaria ectypa, assembly GCA_030407005.1. NCBI lineage: Eukaryota > Fungi > Basidiomycota > Agaricomycetes > Agaricales > Physalacriaceae > Desarmillaria > Desarmillaria ectypa. The sequence goes on along the minus strand of JAUDYN010000003.1, from coordinate 3,551,816 downwards.
TTGGATAAAGAACTTGATGTTTCTGGCCGAGTGCTTTTGACCGACGACGGTAAATCAGTCCCCACGCATCAAGAATAGGGATCGAATGCTCTATGCTATCCTGGTGTAACGAGCTGGACACAAAAGCTGAAACTATGAAGTGTCCATGGAGTAGGACGAAAACAGCATCTCCCAAATAGAGTGCGATTTCGTACTCAGGACACCTTTGCCAGAGCGAGGTAGAAACCTCATCGTCAACGGGCGTGTATGTTCTATAAGACTTACTGTAGACCAGAGATTTCGAGTGGATTTTGGGAAACCAGCCAACCACAACGATCACATGGTAAAATAGAAGATCTATTTTTATCCTTTGACGCTTTCAGCTGCAACCTTTTCAGGCCGCTCTTCGGATGTCACTTTTGTGCGAAAGAATTCGTCCGCGCATTGACTCCAGCTTCTCTCGCGGACACAACGAACTAGTGAATTGCGTGGTGAATCATACTAGTAACACAAAATCCATTAAGGTTGTCGATCTTCCTTTCATTCACACAAGCCGCTGTTTTCATCATTCGGAGAATAGGTGGCGAAATTATTGCCGAATAAATGCTCCAGGACGGCCTTTGGAAAAAAACAAGCTCAAGTTGCGCAACACGTGGAATGCGAGTCTAGGTGTACTATTCTTACCTAGCTGGTATCATGCTTTGTACCACTCGGTGTCGGACGCAAGTCACAGCACTGATATCTTGATCCCCAATGTCCCAATGTGACAGTATCAGTTAATGTACCATGAGAACCACGACCTGTCCTATGCACCGACTCGGAATCTGAAGCTGAAGGCATGAGGTCTGGCTGACTTTGATTGGAGCTGCTGGTGTATTCGCTGATTAAGGTTGAATCCGCATGGATATTTGCAGAAGACCCATGTATGTTTTTTTCACTCGGTTGTGGCGAGGCACTTAATACCACTCCGGGTTTGCAGAGCAGATCGATTGTCATTTGTATTGTGTTCTGTGCCAAGGGATCGCCATTCGAAGGCTATAAAATGAAAATCTTACGGTTATTCAATCCACAGTTTCACAAACATGCCTTCCCTCTCTCTTGTCCTCTCCGCCTGCGCTCTGACTTTTGCCTACGTCATATACAAACGTTTCACTCGCATTTCTCTCTCTCATGTGAAAGGACCTGAGTCTAGCTCATTCCTATACGGTGAGACTTCTGGTAGTCCCGCTTTCTTTCGCTCATGCATATGGCAATCATAGGAAACTTCCCCGAGCTCTTGCAATCACAGGCTGGGGAGGTAATGCCCTGTAATTTGTTACCGTTCCTTCGTTGACTGTCTCTGTGTTCAGAGAGATTTTGAATGGCAAAAGATCTACGGCGACGTTATTCGCATTCACGCACCACTCGGAGTAACTTATTTTCAACCCTACTATAAAATCATTTTTTTCACTCGTTTTTTTTTATAGGGAGAACGTCTCTTTATCACTGATCCTAAGGCTCTGTCATACATCTATCAGTCTGGTTACAACTTCATCAAGTCGCCCAGCCGGAGTGCTCTATCTCGCATTACTCTTGGTCCCGGACTTCTCAATGTTGAAGGTAAAATCATGCGCCAACTTATTACTATCTCACAAGGCATTAATAACATATACTTAGGCGAACAGCATAGGCGCCAGCGAAAGATCATGACACCAGGATTTGGAAGTTCCGAAGCAAAGGCCTTTGTCCCCATATTCTTGTCATACGCCGGCAAGGTACGTTGTTAATGGTTATACCCTAGTTATATTCTTATGGGTCCATCTTCTGCAGATGGCAAACAAATGGAGAGACATGATTTCTATGGACGCAACAGAGACGATCACTGTGGATATCCCCGAATGGGCGTCGCGAGCAACCCTTGATGCGATCGGTGAAGGTATGATCTTAGTAACACTACGGCTTTCTACATTCTGACATGTTTCTGTCACGTAGCTGCCTTTGACTATCAGTTCGGAGCTCTCGATAACGCTGAGAATGAACTCGCGAATACCTACACCAATCTCGTGTAAGCATATGTCTGTTCCCTTTGTCTTGTAATCAGTCGTTCCTACTGGCGTTTATTTAAGGTTCCACGTTTTCGGTATTCCTAAGCCCAAAGATATTCTGGCTTTAAGCATCATGGACATGCTTCCGGATTCGTTTGCCAGGTTTATTGTCAGGAATGCTCCTTCGCCTCGTTTCGAAGTTGGAAGGAGGACTAACAAGCTGACAACTCGGGTTGCGAAGCAATTGGTAGCGGAGAAGTATGCGGCTCTAAAGGAGGGTAAAGCGAGCAAAGACATTATGAGTCTAATGGGTAACGTCTTTCTCTTGTTCTATGGGACGCGCTTCCTCATTGCTTCCTTATAGTCAAAGCCAACGCATCAGGAAATCCCGACATGCGCCTAGAGGAGGATGAGCTTCTTGCTCAAATGAAGTGTGTATACAGCTCGTGCTTTGAAGAATCGGCTTAATTATCGTTTCAGTATCATTGTGTTTGCCGGACATGAAACGACATCTAACTCACTCTCTTTTGCTCTGCTCGAGCTCGTAGCGCACCCCGAATGCCAGACCAAACTTCGTCAGGAAATCCGAGAGACACAGCGCAAGATTCATGCTGTTGGGAGGGACGAGTTCACAGCTGCTGATTTCGACGCTATGCCGTACTTGTCTGCTGTGGTCAAGGTAATGTTTTGATCTTGTGGTCTCCCCAATTTGTATTGAATACTTGGACAAGGAAACTCTCCGTATGCATCCAGTCGTGTACAATGTGTTTAGAATCGCTACGAAGGATGATGTCCTTCCCCTCCACAAGCCCATTACTACGAAGACTGGAGAGGTATTGACAGAACTCCCAATTCCAGCGGGTCTTCAGATCATCAGTTCAATTGCCGGCTACAATAGGTTCGACGTCTTCGTCTTATTTACACCTCTCTTACTAACAGGATCTATCCAGGAGCAAAGAAGCTTTCGGAGAAGACGCAGACGTCTTCAATCCTGATAGGTGGTTACACAAAGAAGGGAAGCCCGCGGTGTCTCTTGGCGTTTATGGCAACACGTATGTCATCTACTCCTCCTTTGCTCGGCTTGATTTCATATACCCAAAACTAGGTTCACTTTTGTTGGCGGACAACGATCCTGCCTCGGTTGGCGTTTCGCGTAAGTGTCAAAGCCTTCCCGTTGCCTACATCAAGCCTGATAGTTTACTCAGCGTCATGGAGCTGCACTCGTTTATCGTGGAGCTCGTCAACTCCTTTGAGTTTTCTCTTACTGATGGCATGGACCCTTCGCGCGTCCGACGGGAATCCTGCTTCATCATGATGCCAACCATTGAAGGCGAACAAGAGAAGGGGTCTCAGCTGCACATGAAGGTTCGGGTTGCCCCGTCTGATGAAGATTAGATGGGGGAGTTTATTTCTTATGTCCGATGTAATAACCATAGACTAATAATTGCAATAATGTGCAATTTATTTGAATCACAACATGGCGCTCGTGTTACACTGGGCTGCGTCAGAATCGCGCCGTCCAACAATTAACCTCTGAGAAGGATGTTGCTACTGCGTGAGAGACCCGAGCATTACGATAGAAAAATCTGGTGCAATTCAGTGCAATTCAACTAACAAAAGCGTAATTGCTGCCAGTTTTATTCTTTAGCGCTCTACCCCCAATTTTAGAGGCAACCCTTGATATTCCATCGTTTTCTCGCCTTAATCGTCAAGCGCGTCCCGCTTCATTCAATCAAATGTTCCTTCTTTCATTCATTCTGGACTGAGTTCAAACCTGGGTAACGTACAGCATGCCAGTATCGTTCAGCACCCAGGTCCATCTCGATGCGAAGTCCGTTTGTATTCTATCTTATTTCATACGAACCGTTACATGGAAGCACTCGAGATAGCCGAAACTATCGGTGTCTGCAGTTGGATCTGAGTGCCGTTCCCAACTCTCGAGAACCACACCTTACTCACAGGAATTTCGCAAATTCTAACTTTCATCTAATGCCTTTATCACTGCACGTTCGATGTTTCGTTATAGATAGTAAGTACATTTAGAGAGTACTGCATATCACCCGTAACAATCCAAAGGGAAATCAGCCTTTAAATAAGTATCCATTAACAGCATATTGCTTCGCTCAGCGCCCATTGTGCTCGATGTCAAATGATGCAATTAATTAAGAGGTGCCTGATAATGATAAGGTTCGTGGCTCGGATATCAAAATTGGCGGGACCGTGGCAGAAACGAGCACCTCATTTTCTGACAACTACGATGACTGCGGATCGCCTGGGCCCGCACATCGCTCGAAACATCGTCAATCTCATGATAGGAATACTACCAATATCCTGAATACTGCTGTATAGTTATCACAAAGAGCGTAAGAGGTGCTATATAGTACAAGAGTTTTAAAAATTCCGTGTATAGGAGGTTCAATAACCGATCATACATCGGATCTCGCGACCTCCTCAATGTCACGCCAAGAAGTACCCTGAAAGAAAACCAGGCTGCCGCACGACACCCTCCTTTTTTATTCCCTTTCCTTCTAACCGCCACCCCCCACTAACACAAAGAATGAAGTTCACGTCCATTCTCGCTTTTTGCGCTGTTGCGTTCACCGCCGTGTCGGCTTCGCCAATTGACACCAACGCTCGCCGTATGGCCGCGGGTCTTCCTCCCTTGAAACCCCGCAACATGTACGGTAAGACTTTTTTTTTTTAGATTTTCTCAGGTGGTGGAGACTGATGCTTGGATTTTACCAGCGAGGGAGCCATTCCACATTTTTGGCCCCGGAGGACCAGCTCCCGCTAGAGCTTCCAGGCGCGCTATGCAGATCTAGATGCCAGGGAATGAGGAATACTAGTACGTTCTCATATCTGGTATAGTCACCTGATAACTTTATAAGCATATAGGACAACCCACCACACCCTATATCGTTACCCATCAGCCCAACTATTTAAACCATATTACTTTCGTTCTGTCCTGTACCCTAAACCCACACACTCCTTTATACCACACTCGTTCAATCCTAGAATTTTGGTTCAATCCATTTCCTTTCTTTCGAATGCTCCGAGGATTTATTGATTGTACAGGGGTTTTAAATGCGATATTGTTGACCTATGGTCCACGTTAAGACAAGTCATGTTATGCCATAGTGCTTCTGCTATTCAATATTGTCACTGACGTAAGAGTGCTCCATGCTCCTCTTCCGCTTTGTTCAGCTTCATGGTTCGATATTTCTCGAGACTAAGATAAGGTCTTCGTCCTTGCCAATAATAATAAATGACCCAGTTTCACCCTCTTGATATTCGCGTTAGTCACGCTTAAACCATCCGTATCAAGACGTACATGTACCTGGACTATTAGAAGTTTTCACCGCGGCTCTTCACACCCCAGTTCCGTCAACATGTCGATCGATGGGTATTCTGTTATCTTGTCTGCCCAGTATATCAGAGTGCATCTTGCCCTTTATCGCACCGAAATGACGGTTTCTGATTCTGGAGTTTCCAGCACTGAGCATACTCTTTTGGTTTCTTATGAATGTTGTTGCCTCTAGGCTTCCATACCATTGTGAAAACTCACGAAGTGAAGGACCGACGAGCCAGTCACCAGTGCCAAGTTTCCTGGTCCTGCGGGATATCAAATACGTCCAACTATTTACGGCTCCGAATCTGTCGATCGATTACTTGTAGTAGCTATACTTACCTCCTTTCTAGTTCTGAAGTACTTGTCCTTTTCGGTCCCCCTCCCCCCACCCCCTTCCCAAGGCTTCTCCCTTCATCCACGAAGAATGAAGTTTGTGTCCATTCTCCTGGCATTATGCGTCTTCGTAGTATCAGCATTCCCCATACCTGTTGATACCAATGCACGCCGCATGACGGAGGGTCTTCCCCTTATGAAACCCCGCGCACTGTATTGTGAGTCTCACACCCACCGCAGACCCTTGCCTATTATATTGATTTTGACAGCGAAATATGGTTTGGTCAAACGACCCGTAGTCTCTCCACGTTTTACGGAGTAGGAGCCCGTGTTTTCTTTTATTTCGTTTGTGATGTCCTGCCCATTGGAGAATCATTTCTTCTGACTGGCAGTTTGTTGCAGGAACTCGGATCCAAGATGCTTCATCCGCACCATACTTCAATTCTATACTTCAATTCATCATTTTTCCGCTTTAGAGGGTCCTATTCTACTCTAGTACCAAGTATATCTCTTTCTTCGAGGTCATCCTTCAACTTGACTGGAGGCATTGTTGAAGGATATCCGTACAGTATACCCGTGTGTTTTCTCTTTGATCGTCACTCATTATTGTTCACCTTATATATACTCACCTGTAGTTACCCGCATACCTCAGTCGTTTTACACTCGCCGTGCCCGACTGAGGTACGTATACCTTGTGATATCTATTACTATATCACTAATGCTCTTTCGTAGTTCATACTTATATCCTTATCTTATTAGGTTATGTGGCTTCGTAGCCTAAAATTCAGTCAAGAAAGGATGCACAATGAAATTCATGTTACCTGGCACATCAGTGGTCTGGCTAATCTCTCCATCCCTAGGTAGGAATCTGAGTTTCATAGGCTTCTCCCAGAAACATTAAATGGTTTAACATGCATGTTCTCTTCTCCATGTGATATGATATCATGTCACCAAGCCTTCTTAGTATTATCCTTCCTACCGCATTCACCCTCTCCCATGGGGTCCAGCTTGACATATGGTGGATAGTACGCTGATCCACATTCATACACATCTAAACATATTAATCATACAGAATAAGTCGACAAAGCATGTACTAATATAAACAAATATAACGTTTTTCGTCAAAAATCTCAACGCTTCAGTTCCATGATAGCTTCGAGGACTGGTTTTCTGTTTTATCACTGCACTCCTCCTGTTCATCCACGCGACTATCACTTTCCCTCCTCAACTGAGCTTCGACATCATCATCGACCGCCATAGAATATTCTTTGGTGCTATTCCCAGTCTTATCCTGCCCGAAACGTAGTGACGAAGTTATCACACTTCCTTTCCAGGAATCATCCGCGCGAGCATGGCCCGCTGCGACGCGCCCCACAAGCAGCGTCGGGGCAATACCCTACAATCACCGTCCGTTAAGCCGCCTTTCAAGCGAGGGAGAAAACATACCCGCGTGATCCCAGCGATAGGGTCAAAGTAATAGAGCGCATTACTACCACGTGCAAAGAGCGCCACGTATAAAATCAAGGTGACGGCATACAAAGCTGAAGACTCCACCAAGACCTCAATAACATGCCAATACGCCGCCGCACCATCCATCACTCGTGCGACAGTCAGAACCCGGTAGATCATGAGTACGGTGCACCATAGTGTCGTAGCCAGAGATAGAGAGGCGTAGATCACTAGATAGTGAAAGTAACGTTTCAAGTCGGCGTACTGGTGGCATGTTACGATGATTTTTAAGACTGGTATGTATGGGTAAAAGGAGATGGTAATGGAAGAGATGGGTCACACTCTACCTGTAGCAGCAACCAGACAGAGCGTAGGGAGAAGAACAATCTGCCAGTGTCGTCCCCAGACCAGCCAGCACCTCCAGATCTAAACCATAAGTTGAAAACAATTATATGAATGAACACATGGCTCTTACCATCGTAGCGTCAACAAGTACAGTGCAAATAACCCCGAAAATACCCGTCACCACCGTAATCCACCTCAGAGGATGCTCAAAATTCATAAATGTCGTCCAAATATTCATCCCATTATCGATCAATGCCGTGCGCACGATCAACCAGTCGAGGGAAAGACTCGCAAGGGTGGTTATGTAGAGGACGACGATGACGATGATCATAGGTGGTCCGATCAGTCGGGATTTGTGCATATCTGTAGGGTTTAAGATTTTGGTTCAAGTGGGACTATGCGGGGACGATTCACAGATATTCCACAAGGCGACGGCGATGACACCGGTGTACAAGCCTAGGAGAGTGTAAATTAGGATCGAGGCATCCTTGCATCGGTGGACGCGGGCCGTACATACCTTGTAAGAGAGAGCCGAGGATCACTCTGTCCATCTCGGAGCCGATATGAGAAAGGAGCTTTGCTTTGTCGACATCGGTAAGACTTGGTGGGAGACCTGCCTGCATGGTGAAGGGAGGAGGGACGGCTCGTAAGGACCACACTGCACGGGCTCAAATATATAGAGTATGTTGCGGATGAGGCGCTCGATGATGATTACCAGTCATCCTTCTCTTGACGAGGGTATATATGACCCGCAGTAGTGACGAGAATCATGATGGGCACGTAGATCAGGGGATGTCAATCTGCTCTTCCACACGACGGTGTGAATCCTCCTCATCCAGTCAGCATGAACGTTCGTTCCTTGCCGAGGCGCTTCTTTCATCAGCAACATCCATTCGCACTCGAAAAGGTCAACCAGCATCCCACTCGTTCGGAATGAGGACATGGTCGAATGAGAAACAGGTCCTGATTCGCGTGTGATTTACCCTACCTACATGTTGGGAATACGCATCTTAGCTCGGGCTGCATGACAATCAGGGGAAATAATCGTGTATGAATGCAGATGCTTACCGCTCAACTGTCTGTTGCCATCTGCTTTCCTGATGCATATTCACGTTTCAGCGCTCACTACACCCATCTTGCTATAGAGAGTAACATGAGACAGAGTAGCTGTTCCTCGTACGTGGACCATCTATCCATGCCCGTGAAAGTTGATAATAAAAGAAAGACTCGACCAATGTTCTCTATCGACGGAAGCAGTATTGTTTAACCCCAAAATTTTGACACGAGTGAGCGAATGACTGCTGTGGATCTATCATCAGTATATGGACAGCGGTGATTAGATGGACGGACCTAGGCCAAAAACGTCCGTGTCCTGACTTCCATTGTGATATCCAAAAGTTATTTTCTTCTCAAATCTTTGGCATGTTGATATTTGAGGGACTGTAGAGATGATAACGCCAGAGCACCGACTGAAGAAAGTTATGATTTTCACCGGCCCGAGCTAGATCAAGGTCGAACGAATAAACAGAATTGCGATTGACAGTTTCAGAAGATGTAAAACCGATATGCAAGCCAAGTTTTACGGGACTTGTAGTGCACGAAAATCAATTGGTAGAAAGAAAACACATCAGGATGAAGACTGCATGTCAGATGGAGTATCGTAGCTGCAAAGGAACATAAGTGATCAGGAGGTACTTGCCCACCCCCCGTTGCTATGAACTGTCACTTCCGCTACCTGATTCGTCGTCCTGGCTCAAAAAAAAGGGCCTGGGTCGATGGCAACAACGAAAGGGAGGCAATTGGTGCACGTTCGTAAATGTTGTATTTACCGGCAAGATCAAGTTCGGGCTATGGAAAAGGTGAGCATGACTGAGTGCAAGTTAGAGATGAGAACTTACCACCTCCACTGCCCCCTCCTACGCGGTATCATTTCTACCCCCTGCTTGCTCGCCAGATGAAGATACGTCGTCTCACTGTAACACTACAAAAATGTGTCCTTGATACTAGGAATGAAACACCCAAGTCAGTGGTGGTGGGAACGCGAAATTGTCGTGTCTTGTGTGCTTTCCGAGGAGGGAGAGAGGGAGTGTTGATCGGCAGGATCGAGCTGTGGAGACGGTTAGTGTTCCTGGATGTGAACGAGGAACGAGGGAACTTACTACCTCTTCTCCACACCCCTGCCACGTCCCTTCTGTCACCTTGTCACACTCCTAGCTGGCTCACTGGGTGAACACACGTCGTCTCACCACAAAAAATGGGACCTTGATACTGGAGACAATGTTCCTAGAATTGATCGTGTTGGGAAGGGAAATTTTTCGTGCCCCGTGTGCTCTCTGAGGGTATCATTTGAGGGAGAGAGGACGTGTTGACAAAGCCTGCTGGTTTGTGATGCACAGGTACCTCACACGGATCATCCTACGTTGCCTTTGAGATATGGATACAGAAAATGACGCAAAGACAGCAATCGAGGACCGGGTTATACGTCGTACATTTCGTGGAGTGTTTCAACGACGGTCGTGGAGTAATAATAAGAAAAATCGTGGGCTGGACTATGAATTATCTGAGGAAATGAACGCGTCGTCTGATATTTGAGATGAGAAGTGAAGTGAAGAAATGCATTGTCGTTGTCGTTGAAGGTTAGATCGGCCCGAACAAGTCCGTTTCACTCTTCCTCACCGCATTCTATACCCTGCAACGATCAAGAATTACATGCAGGTCAATAGATTTGTACCATCGAGTTTCAAGAACCTCTAAAATTACAAGTTATTTTCCGATTTATGCGTCGGCAGCGATTTACAGTTGGAGTCAAAATCATGGATGAGCGTACCTTAGTCGACCAGGCGCATACATTCTGAATTATTCAATACAGTAGTGTGCTACTTTTTATGCTCTGCGAATGCGTCTACTGATGCGTCTACTGGTGCGTCTCTTCTCCTCTTCTGTCTTTTCTCAGCATAATGGAGATTAGGCATGCATTCAACTTCAACGCCATCCCAACTATAGCAGAGCTTTTACATCAGATCCTTTGACATGGCGTGAGCAACAAGATCAGGCCCAGCATATGAGAGAAGAGCCTCTGGCAACGTTCTATACCACCCCTTGCATGGGTTCAAAAAACCAAAATTCATGCATCGACTCAGGAAGGAGGGGCTGTTGGTCAACGGGCGAGGATAGAAGGCTGTACAGCAATGTGCACCCTATGAAGGATGATGGAATGCTCTGCGTCTATTCACTCTCGCGCGAGGATGAGGCGACCCGATTATACCGTTGGTACGTCTATGATCCTTTACACGACTGATCCTACCCTATTAATGTGCCGACAGATATGTAGGTACTTGATAGGGCCGGTGTCAGGCTCTTTAAATTCGACTCTAGGAGAACATGTTCGATATTCTTCCTCCAGAGCTCAAACGTCTCGGCATGCATTCGAAAATAAATTACACGCTTCATCTGGGGACTAGAGGTACGCAGGCGCGTGTATATGTGGTACCGAGTTTGAAGGTTTGGAGTTGTCGCTGAATAAGCTTCCGGTGCGCTATTGGTCCATCTCTCTTCCTTTCTCTTATTCCCTACGTTAATTCTTCTCTTAAAACTGATTTATATCTTGAACGTAAATCTCCATCAGTGTTACCTCCATCATGGTCTCCTGCGCGTGTCTGCAAGTCTCTCACCCGCCCACAGGGCTCGGTGGCGTATCATATTACGACGGAATATATTTGTACAGATCCTTCAAGCAAGCATAGTTACGCTTTGGTATGGACAAGCCGGTGCTATGAGTCTCAGTTCCCTGAATTCTGTATTGTTTACCCAAAGCTAACACCACTTGGTTTCATACGGTTGTACCAAGTACATATCAGTGGAGAATCAGGCTGATCTTCTTGTTGCCCTTCTGACGTGCCCATTATGTCTCATTTCTCTTCGGTATAGCATCGATCTCATATGCTAGGTGATCATCATCCTATGCTCCTTTCCCTGTCCATGAAAATGATGTCCCAGCTGGGTTTGTTCTCGCCGCTCGCGTATGCACCAGTACCTGTGTAGTGTACACGATCAAGTCGCCGAACTCACAAGAGGTCAAAAGGTAAAATATCAGCCTTTGATGCTTCCTTGATCATGGCGAGATCTCGATACGGCACTGATCATCTTTTCAACACTGGATAGCTTTGCGGTATGGCATTGTATGCTATATAACGAAGGGTGTTGTCATATATGTACGTTATCTCTACAGACCACCTCCCTTGTTTGTCGTTCCACCGACACCCAGTCTTCCTTGATGGCTACTCAGATCAGTACTCCACCGAACCTTACTGACGCCGATAGAGTTGATATATTCAGAGAGCTCGACTCTCTGTTGAATTCCCAAATTCTCTATTCTCTACTGCTTGGTGTGCATATTAGTTTGTCCAGATATAAATATCCGATCATGGCTGTTCATAGGTCTATATACAGGAGTCGTTGCCGTCACATTGGGAAGCATCTGTGAGAGGAACACGTCTACCACGCTATTCAAGCTGAAGTGAATGACGCAGTTATGAACAAGTCTCGGACTGTCGGACGGGGCATGGTCATTGTTATACTCCTCCTCCACAGTGTCACCTTCATCAACTTCATCATCAACTGGCTGTGGATCCGCTCTATTTTTATTAACAATGGACAGAGTTCTTGGGCAGAAGTTCTGTTTGTCAGCAGTCCTGGCGTTAAATTACCCGTGGTGTTCGGTACTGCGGGTGCCATCTGCACTGTCCTTGCGGACTGTTGTAACGAGAGCGAGGAGAACGTAGAAAGGATGGTAAAATCCTTGCCTCTCGAGCAAGAGGTGTCCTACTTAAATACATTTTGTACTACTTCTAGAACTTACTACGAAATACTATGTATGTCCACTTTCACGGTCCAAACTTGATCCTGCTGAGTAAGCCAATCCTTCGAGTACATTCTAGTACTTGCTCGGGATTGCTATCCCAACACTCCCCCTCAATTCCGAGCTCCTAGAATACCTGCAGATAGATATTCATGTAATGGTCTTGGTAGCCCTTTAGTGAATATATCTGCTAAGTTCTCCTCTGATGTGCAGTGCTGAACTTTGACTTCATTTGAAGCCATGCGCTCGCGAATGAAGTGGTGCCGTATGTCTATGTGCTTCGATCGCGCGTGGAATACGGCGTTCTCAGCGAATTTGATCGCTGACTGATTGTCGACGAAAATAGTGGTTGCACCATCAGGTGGCAATCCTAATTCAGTTAAAATTGCCCGCAACCATATTACTTCTTGGGTTGTTTGCGAAAGGGCCATATATTCTGCCTCCATAGTGGATAGAGCTACAGTGGGCTGTTTCTTTGAACTCCAAGTAACAGCTCCCCCTGCATAGGTACAGACATAACCAGATGTTGATCTTCTATCTGTCCTGTCTTCTCCCCAGTCTGAATCTGAGTAGGGTATCAGTTCATCTGTAGTCCCTCCATATGTGATTCCAAAATCCAGAGTCCCCTTCAAGTAACGGCAAACTCATTTCAGAGCTGTGACATGCTCAGCGGCCGGATTTTGTACATATTTGCTCAATTCCGTGACAGCATGTGCAATATCAGGCCGAGATCCATTGGCTGCATACATCAGAGATCCGACACCAGTATGGTAATATTGCCTGGTGGCTGTGTCAGCGCTCCGGGGATCATCTTCGGGGATTTTCTCTAGCCGTACATTCAGGTCCATAGGCATTTTGACTGGTTTACAGTCTTTCATGCCCATTCGCTCGAGTACCTTCAAAATATATGCCTTCTGTGATAAGGTAATGGTACCCTTCTCCCAATTCCTGTCTATCTTCATGCCCAATATGTATTGAATCTCCCCCATGTCTGTAACATTTAGCTTCTTCTTAAGCTCTTCTTTCATAATAGACATGGTTTCATCATCTGGGGCAAGCAGTGTCATGTCGTCTACATGCACAGCTACAATTATAGGACCAGAATCCATCTGTCTGATATACACACATTGATCACTAATCAATCTTGTGTATCTGAGTCCCAAAAAGGTAGCATTTAATTTCTCGTTCCAAACTCGGCCAGATTGCTTGAGTCCATATAATGTCAACTTGAGGTGTGCCACCTTGCCACTCCCATCAGAATATTCGGGTGGCTGTGCCATATAAATGGATTCATTGAGCTTTCCATTTAAGTAGGCTCCAATGACATCCATTCCATGAATAATCAGGTTTCTTTGTGCGGCAATGGCCATAAGTAGGCGGAATGTATCCAGCCTAACTACGGGTGCATATGTCTCAAAGGAATCAATTCCGGGTTTCTGCGAAAATCCTTTTGCAACAAGTCTGGCTTTGTGCCTGGTGATTTTTCCATCACCATCTCTTTTCAGCCTGTAGGTCCACTTGCAATCAACAAGCGACCTATCCTGAGGTAATTCTTCCAGCTGCCATGTGCCTAGAGAAGTCAATAGATTATATTCTTCATCCATTGCTTTCTTCCAATGATGCCAATCTGGCCTTGTTTTGGCTTCTTCAAGGCTTAATGGCTCATCACTGAGGTTATCTGCAGTCTCCCCCACACATGCATATTCTACTGCAATATTTGCAGTCTCCAGTGGTTCCTTTGTTACTTTCTGCTGCTTCTCTGGCAATTTCGTGTCTCGTGAGGCTGGATTATTAAGGAACCGGTAACTTGGTGGGGCTACTGATGCAATCTGGACCAATTTGTCACGTGGCTGAATCACCTTCCCACGCCATACAGGTAACTTTGATTTGGTTGCCGGGTCATCAAGGGGCATTTCCCCTTTTGTTTCGGCATTCCCGGCACCTGTGGATTTGTCCGAAATATCATCATTTCCATCCAGAATCTGCTTGACTTTGCTCCCTGACTCCCCCTCGAGCAGTGGAGGATGGGACACAATGTATTCATCATTGTTAGCATTTAGAATGCTCTCTTCAGGGAATATAACATTTCTTGAGGTCTGAATCTGCCTAGTCTGTGAGTTATAGTATCTCCAGGCTCTTGATTCATCTGTAAGACCTGTAAAGATAAATTCTCTTGATTTTGGGTCGAGTTTTGACCTTTTGTTATCCTGTTGCAACACCCAGCACTTTGTTCTGAATTCCTGGAGTGTTGAAATGTCCAGTTTTGTTCCACAAAACACTTCTTCTGGGGTTAGATCATTTTTGATAGCCCTGGTTGGTGATTGGTTCTTCAAATATGTAGCATATGCCACTGCTTCGGGCTATAAAAATTTCGGCAGGTGATGTTCTTCTAGCATGGCACGAGCATGCTCCACAAGAGTCTGATTGACTCTCTCGGCAACTCTATTTTGGGATGGTGAATATGTGGCAGTCAGTTCCAACTGGATGCCATTGCTCTGGAGGTATTCCTTCACCTCCTCATTGATATATTCCTTCCCATTATCAATCCTCATAAACTTCAGATCCCTTCCAGTGTGGACTTTGATGTATTTTTGGTACTGCTGAATCTTCTTTCAGATTTCTGTACCCTGTTTTGACTTCAGAAAATACAACATTGTCCTCCGGGATTTTCCATCTGTGAAGCTTATGTAATATCTTTCTCCATGGATACCCTGAGTTCGGGCTGGCCCCCATAAGTCCGAAAATGTCATTTCACCTATTTTGGTATAATTCCTTTCAGCTTCTTGTGGAAATGGCTCAGCATGATGTTTGGCCTGTATGCAGGCTTCGCAATCCTTCTGGGGCACTGCTGACTCATCCACATCCATTCCCTTGACCATTTTCTTCCTAAATAGTCTCTTTACCAATCCCATGTTTAAGTGGCCCATTACCCGATGCCACTTCTGCCATGATCGGGCCGGTTTTGTCACATGGGCCTGGGTTATTTCTGGCGCAATAATATCTAGGCTATACAGCTTCGATACTTTATCTCCATGGCCAATCCTTTTGCCACGTGGTGAGATAATATCCATCCGGGATTCCTTGAATTTGAGTTCAAACCCAGCATCCATGATGCACCCTAATGATATAAGATTGAATGGTGCTTCAGAGCAATGAATACAGTCCTTTAGAGTGACTGCGGTGGTCTTCCCTCCTTCAACCATTTTAATCTTAACTGTTCCTCTTCCCAAGCCTTTTGACCTTCCTACACCAATAACTTCATGTCCTGGAGTCTCAACATAGTCAGAAAAATGCAATCTATTCTTGACTATATGCTTGGTGGTGCCTGAGTCCCCAATCCATGATGACCCTGCAAGTGCAGTAGGTGTGATGTCTTTTGCCCAAAATGCGTAATCTTCTTCATTGGAATCTGACTTGGCAACATGTGCCTGAGTCTGGCCCTTCCCTTTCCCCTTCTATTGCTTTCTGGGATTCTTCTTCCCATTTGGACAATTAGCCTTAATGTGGCCAGTTTCTCCACATCCGTAACATGTGATTTTCAGATTAAACTTCTTCTTGCTATATGCTGCAAGTGTTGTCATTGGGTCAGAAGTCTTTTCCCGCAATCGGATGTCTTCTTGGAGAATTTGGGAGATCAATTTGTATGAATCCTTCAAGTCTGCAGTATCCACTGATGAAATGAATGAATTCCATGATTTCAGAAATGATGTAAGCAGTGTGATTGAGAAGTCCTCCTCCTCAACAGTCTGCTTAAGGGATGCTAGCTCCTCCTGGTAGGACCTCATAGTCTTAATATGCTCCTCTATATTTCCTCCTTCTTCACACTGAGCTCTAAAGAATTTCCTTCTCACAAGGACAATTCCCATGGGTCCCCTTGACTCATACATGTCCTTCAGAGCTTTCTAGGCTTCTGCCGAAGTCTTAGAACCAGCAATATACACCAGCAGGCCATCTGAAACCCGCAGCCTTATTGTCAAAAGAGCCTTCCTATCGCTCTTCTTCCAATCTGCCACCAGTGCCGCTTCTGCCGGGGCCACAGAGCTTCCATCGGCATAGTCAATTAGACCTAAATCGGTTAGTATATCGATCATCTTGACTTTCCATGTCGGGTAGTTTTCTGGGCCCTTAAGGGGTTCAATCCTATACATGGACTGGCTATCCATTTGGTTCTATGTGTGTACGTAAAGTATGAGAGTGCAAAGTTGGTGATGATGTAAGTAGTTCAGTTAGGGCTGGGGCCCATAACCTGTTGGAATCCTGGGTGTTGTGCAGGGTAGACTCCAGGCTGGTAAAGCCAGATGTAAAGGAATTATTATTCTATGGCTCCTACAGAGCTCATATTTATACTACTTTGCACTAGAATCTAGAATGTACTATAACTTTCTACGACTCTCTTGCTTACTCATCGACTCTCGGCATGATGCCGGATTGCTCCTTCTAAAACTTTCCAGCAAAATCCCAACACAGCAGGATTCCAGTGCGACGAGTGATGACCTCGAAGCCCAGCTAGAGGGGGATGATGAGTACGGACATTCCACGTTGATGGCCTCTACTACCAATGATAGCCTTGTCCATCAAGATCGCTGTGAAACTCAGCTGGAGGGGCTGGCCGGTGATTCTGACGTGGTCACTATCGTACCAAGGGATCGACGTCTGTTGACGTGCATTATATCTTATCCCATTTCCTCTACTTATTCCTTTGCCCATTTGCCGGATGATGCATATCCACCTTTTGGAGACTGGCCGTCCCTATTCTCTCTCTGTTCCATTGGTGTAAATCGTTTCCATATTAGATTGACTTCCATATGTTATATAATGGTCGAATTTTAGAATACAACACAGTGATTATGTTTCGGTATAGCTTTGGACAGGAGCATATACTACTAGTACCCTGGCTTATCATCAGAAAAGGCTGAGATGCATTACTGGGCTCTTATCTGCGATCGAAGAACCATAAAGAAATTGGAGGCTCAATGCATATCGATTGCATGACCTTCACTGACCTTCTGCCTCGATACAGGTTGCATGCCAGCACATCACTATGATCACTATCACCCTTCTGTGGTTTAAAACCTCCCTTTATATATGCATACACTGTGGGCAGCCTTCCTCGTCGCCACTATAGTAATTGACTGAATACCACACTATGGCTGTATTGCCTTCTTCCACTGACTGAGCATCGCCATTCCATATAGGTCATCATCTAATCCTGTCTGATAGGCGAGGGTGCTGTGTTCATGAGTGTATAACTCCAGTGTTGTATTTTGTCAAACTCCGGGAAGCCATCTAGTAAGCGTCTGCTGATCCTAGGCCTGTGGTAGATTGATATGCCAAGTAATATGGATGGAACATTCGAGTCGTTCTATTTCAGCAAAAGTAAAATCCAGGTCTCCGTTAATCAGGTGAGAGCGTTTAGAGTTTAGAAAATGATTAAAAAAATATGACCGGTCCGGAGTTAATTCTCAGTCTCTCATACACACTTCAAGTTATGCGAAGACACTTCATTACTTACTTCTTCCATGAAACGGCCGAAGACACGAACCTGATTTCCCGCCAAGTAATCGTCAGGGCCTACCCAAGCTGTGCCCTTGCATTTGTGCACACGTAGTAGGAGAATAAGATGAAGAATCACAGGAAGTATGCAGCCAGTATCCTATGATTCCTATCAGCCTACGTGCAGATTTTCCCACTTCGTTTGACGTATACGACCGAGGATGGAGCTGCTGGAGGTCGAATTGCAGGATGCATCATGTTCGGCCCTGAGCGGCAGGCGACAGTTCTGGTCATACAAGATGATCGACGAACCCTCGAGGGAATTGTTACGACGACCATTTCCCCAAGGCAATGTTCCACACCATCGGTTGGCCGGTCTGGGCAACCGTGCCATCCAACGGAGGTTATAGCGCACTCGATTCTACAGGGTACTAGTTGGGATGTAGCTTGGCGATGCCTTCCACATCGGTTTCACCTTGGAAGAACAGCCTGTATGCGATGTTTGTGGTCAACAAACCGTAGCGCTGCCAGCTGGTGCTACGGGTATTTGTATGCGACTCGCGTTGCAAACCACGAACAATGGTAAAGTCATCCTTCACCCTTTTACCTGATGACCACTAATAATTCATAATCTTTTAGGCGAACGATTCTGTATGGCTTAGATTCGAAAATTCAGAATTTCAACGATTTACATCGACATTTCATAGGAACACTGTGTATGCACGAGCAATCAAAAATAAAGGTAATTCAACAATCATTGAGACGCTCTTGGTGAGGACGTCCAAAGATAGCTTTACGATGATGGTGTATGGCAATAGCGGATTAAGACATCCCGTCTGGAGCAATGCTGAGGGTGGAGATAATAACGAAGCTCATATTACATTCCCTCTCAACGACGACATCTGAGGCCAAGTCAGGGCATCAATGAATGGCATGTCGATCTCATCGAAATGCAGGACATGAAAAACTGGAGGTAACCTCAAACGTGGCTGGATCCAAATTAACTAAAACGTCATAGGATGGTTCCTAACACTGCTTATTCTCTGACATGTAAGTACTGAATTTTCATCTTCATATTTCATTAAGGCACAGCAGGACATTCCGCCATCGCCCCAATCGATCATTTACTCATTTCAGGTGTACTACTTTTTAGGCTATCCTCTATACAGGCCCATTATACTGCAACCGACGGTGATGAAAGCTGCCTTGTTGTTCACTATTGCCGAGACACTCCCTTTCATACTATGCATCATTCAAGGATATCAACGAAGACCCCTCACTGTGTTATGGATATCAAGTATCCGTAAACTCGGTGCATGAGTCAACACATGCCTATACCCGGCCTTCTCGGTCCTAGCAGTGACTCACATGTATTTTCTCTTACTTTCTCTATTCTTCTTGCTCATACTAGAATATAATAGAGCATTGTAGAATATTAACGACTTGAGCACTTTAGTATATAAATACCATCTGTAACATTGTATCAAAGAAAATCGAAAATCGAATCTACTACTTTCAACATACCTTCCTGCATAAACCCTCAGCTACGCCTAGCGCTTGTCTTCACCTACAGCCCGTAATAGCTCTGCGCTTACAGGTTTTCTATATCGGTAATAGCTTCGCGCTTACTGGCTACTTCCTACAGTGATTGCTTCGCGCTTACTGACCCCTTTACCTCGCAAACCGGGCCTCTCAGGTCTCCTCACGAACCCTCGCCGGAATCCATTCTATTCTCTAAAGACATACATATTTCCTAGTATATCTTACCTCGCTTCGATCATCCTTTCTCGCCCCTCGCTCTCATATCCGGATTTTGGCATATTCTTAACACGCTGTCTGGTTGGTTTCAGCAGCTGAATTTGAAATTAAAGTCCCCGATGACGGATGCCAATCACCGAGGGGTTGGCATTTGCTTAGCTAGCGTCGGGTCTCCTATCCGCCTACCCGGATGCATAGGCGTGTCCAGGTGGTACCGTGCCATGTAATGATGATGATGATGATAGGTATACTTATCCCTCATTAGACATCCACCTTGAGGCCTAATCGTCGAAAATGCTTATAATAGACCTATTTCGGTACGTTGTTCCCCAGAATATTATGAAACGGACTAACAGCATGCATTCAGCAGCCTCTACACGAACTCCTTCCCTCCAAAATGTACACCCCCAAACGACGTATTCGTCCCAGTTTACGGATAGATCCACTTCAATGAAGGCGTCGCGAGCCATGTATATGAAGGCCGTAGCCGCTGGGACACTGGCCGTGACCATTGGTCTTTTCGATATAGTGGGGTGCCCTGTGGAAGGTCCCAGCGCATAATTACAGGGATGGGTTGTAGTGAGTGATTGTTCCCTATCATATTATTTGTGTCTTAAGCTTATTGCCGCGACAGGACTTTAATGGTTCGACAGTAAGAAACGCGGTTGTTCATGGTTTTCTGTCTTCATCATCAAGGTTGTCTTGGACGGAACGGCCATCGAGCGACTTTTCTGGCGGTGTAGGAGAGGTCGCTGATCTAGTCGTCGATCAGAAGACGTGGACCGCTGTTGTCGGTATGTGTTCATTTCCATTCCTCTCTTGATAGTGGCTCATCGGAAACGCAGTCAACTCAAACGCCACGACTGCTCTACAATCAGCACTGTCGTCAGTAAATTCCTCATATGACGGTTCGGAAGTTATCACAGTCTACACCGTCGAAGCACGAAACGAGAATACTTAGTGAGTAACCACTCTACCTTCAAAATTACACTTCCTTATATATGTTTTCTATAGTCGCTCTTTAATACCCCCATCCGTACAAACTTCGCTTGCCGTCATCACTCAAAACTTTTCCCATTCATTTCTTGTATAAGTCTGGTCGTCATTTCCCGATGCCCTGGCTCCAATATCCACTACCGCGCCGCAAATATTGATAGAGCTTGTCAGTTATACCCTCAACAACCTGCGGCCTTTCGATATCTCAGTGTACGTCCATTTTTCTTCTGTATAGCTATATGTATCTCACCGGCCATGCAGAGCCAGTGCCGTCACCTTTGTCGGTCTCATCTACCTGCTTGTGCTGTCGTTCTTCATTGTAGTATGCCTTCCATCTCACTGAAACCTGTTTCTTCCTGACCGCGCCCATCCCGTGTAGAATTTTTGCTCCGTCGCTCGTCAACAATCCGGACTAGAGACAGCATTGACGACAGACTCCCTCATTAAAGTCAGATAAGCGTGACCAAAACGTGACTCAGACGCGTCGGGCCTCCTAGGGCAACAACACATACCCACCACTTACGACATGTCGTCGTTGCCGCATACAATGAGCTCCTTCAAAGTAAGTGAAAAGTTCACCTTCAACTTGGTCATTTCTGATGCTGGCTCTTTTTCAAGCTTGAATTGTATCATGCCGCGAAAGAGGGATCTACCGTCGCTCTTACTGCTCTCTCGTCACTAGCAGTATTGGATCCAGACGCTTTCCGTGATGTTGTTGCCGCCATTCGCCACCAACTATGTCGCGCCGGACCACTACAACGTACCTCTGTCGTGTCATCGAATTGCTGTTCTACTCCTTGAGTCTGGCCTTCCAGGTAGACTTCTCCAGTGTGTGAGTCAACGCTTCCGTTCTTCTTCCCGTTTCCTGAACCCTAGCGATGCAGATTAGGACACTCTGGATTCCTCGTTTTCTGGATGGCTAATTACGTTAGCATGTTGGCTGTGGGGCTGGCGCTCGAGGCGATGGTAACACATGACGCTGAGATTCGTTCCGTTCTTCATGATATTCTGGATTATTAGTGAGTGGCCCATGTCGTTATCCTACACCTTGATTTCATTAATGTCGGTCCCAGTCAACGTCGCGGTGCCCATCGACGTCCTTCCACATATATCGCTACGGATATGCGTTCCCCTTCTACAATCCCTCCTGTGCTGTGAGAACTATCATCTTCGGGATGAAGAACGAACGTGAGCACCTATTCTTCGCATATACTCGTCTTCCATCTCCCTCCCCGTCGTCGTCGACAGACGACTTCCGATCCTCACTCACGGGATCTTGATATGTCGTCCTGGCTCAAAATCGATTCTTTTGATTAGGCGACGCGTCATCATTGGCAGAGGAAGTGGTAGTACTGATATTGCCTCTAAGTCTGTGCAGATATGGGCAGAGTCGGTGGGCAGGAGAAAGGAGTAGTTGATATGGCACCCCTTTGTATCCGAGTAGTGTTTGAGAGTCGGGGTGCATGAGGGGTGTGCAGCACGGGAATGTATGGCATGACTTATAATTAGCCTGGATGGAGGGACAAGTTTGGGTGCCAGGAGCCTTTACGAGTGCTATATACAGCGGCGGCCAATATGTAGAAAGCTTATACAGCATCGAAGGGCAGAAAAATTATTACCAAAGACCAGCTCCTATGGTAACTCTAACAAACAAGACGTATGTAGATGATTTTAAACAATGTAATAAACCTGGGGTTAAAGCAAAAGAGAGAAGATATGGATGGCATTACCAGTAGCAGAGAGCAGGAAGTAGAGTAATCAACCAGCGCCGTCCCCAGACCATCCAACAACGCCAAATCTAGAATTTGGATTGGAGTAAGGACTCGGATTCCCCAAAAGGTCAGACGTAACATGGTAGAGTCCACAAGGATAGTAGATACAGCACTCGTGATACCCGTCGCCAAAAAGGATGTGTCACCAGCTTCGAAGATCCTCAGATATTTGGTCCGATGGGTGAGCTGGGATGTGTTTAAGAGGATGATGGTACATATCCTCAGCGCGCATACCTCCATGTTGAAGACGCGCTCAGCCGCATACGGCAATCCGGCAATCGGAGCAACGTTGAAGCGCGCGAACCTTCGCGCACCTTCTCCTTGACTCGATCGTCTGTCTGCTCACTCAGCAATGAGTCAGACATGGACACTAGTAGATAATAGTATATTCTAGAAGTACCCACCTTGTAGTATATATACCGGGCAGACCAGCACACCATTAATAACAGATTAATATTCTCCCCCACTTCTCACACGGTCAAGTCTCGTAGTTTACCACTGCACTCATAACCTCTATTTCACACTCTTTTACAACACTCCAAAAATACTTGTTGGTGCCATGGTGAAGCAGAGTTAGCACGTGAGATGATCCTCCTTGATGCCTGTCACCATCCAAGAGTCGTTGCTTCGGAAGATAACATGATGAGGCCAGGGCGCAGTCTCTATTTGTACACGAATATCACCCTTGGATAGATGCATCGATAAATCTTTTGCAGCGAGATGCAAAATATCCCAATTGATGTCCTATGATATCAAACCGCACGCAATTCATCCTCTCTGTAAACTTTTCAGGAACAATGCAAACGACAGATATGAGACTAGGCACCTCGGCTCTCGACTCAACTCAAGATGTAGTGGGAGGGGCATGCTCGTTATCACTCATTGCCGCGATACATCAACTTGGAGGATTACGGAAGAATAATCATGACAGTCGTATGACCCGCCTAATATGCCGTTACTCGAAGAGTTTTGTATAATCCTAGCGCTCTGGATATAAGCACTGGACGCATTGAAAGACTCGTGATCATCGGAAATTCCCCATTCCGTTCTCGCTCAGTCGTTCTTCTTCCTCAACCTACGGGTCCAACGTTACAAGTGTATCCTTCACCGGCCTTACAATGCTTGGGATACCGTCTACCAATGCATGCAGCGGACTCGAACGGCACGATATTGAACATTGCAAAGCATGATGCTGCGTTATTATCGTTGTGCATGTTAATTATCAGCTGAGGTTCTCAATGTCGTGCCAGCATCCGGCCCAACGTCAGGTTGTGTTAGTATGGAAGCGCCTCGTCGATGACAGCTCACCAGACCTCACCCTGTCTTACCATACAAGTGGGATATCGCTACTTCGCTTGGGTATACCCTTGAGGTAGACACGAAGAGGCACTGAGGCAAAAGACCACACCTCGTTCGCCTAGGCAGAGTCAGTAGGGGAGGAAATAAATTGTATTGTATATGAATGGGAATATAGTTTTATTGTGTGGCTGCCCGGTCGATGGGCTCAATATGCGGTGCGTAGTGTACCCGTATACCATCCTCCAGGATATTGAGTATATATTCTCTAGCTGTGCATTTCTTGGGGAGTGAGCCAGGATGCCAGGTTTATTAGATACAAGGCACGGTAGAAGTCTTTCGGGGCATTATCTGCAGTCGTGGTTGTCGTAGCAATCTTGCCAACATCCGCGTCTTTTCGTTATTCACTGCTGCATGATGTCAAGAAGAGCGTCACGGTAATGATGATAAGGCCCCTTCTACCAATACTCTCCTCGAATATCGGAAATGGAAAACAACTTCCTGGAAGCGACTGAGCTAGCAGTTGAGGTGCTGCCGCACATACACCCTTTTGTCCCGTTCCTGAAGTGTTCGCAGGCCGCCCGACTATCTCAATACTTCGATTTAACAAATCCAGGTTCTGTTGTAGGAGGGTCATTGTCTTGGCTTCCATGTTTTGTCTATTAAAGGCCTGACGAAGCAGACAGTTGGTATATTTGTTTCTATGCTGACAAGAGTTAACGACGACGACGCCAACAAGAGTACGGCTCCCTCAATGACGTTAGGGATCCAGATTGAGAACCGTCAGCCCCAACACAAGCTTTGCTCCCGAGTCAAAGACCATCTTTATTATGATATCTGTTGATTTCGAGGTAACTGCTATTATTATGTGGCGGTTGTAACACGAATATCTGATAAGCATCTACTCAAGTCGATAGTCCTTGTTGGATCATCTCGTTGGTGGCAAGGAAGCTTGATACCGTCGCTTCGCCTTTGGGCATGATCGTTCCCAAATGAGAGCTCCGGGTGACTAGCTTGAAATTTCACCATCATCGAGCAATGTCGGACCACACTACTTGAGGACGCATCAAACTGGGGTATCATCTGCTGTTCTTCACACTCATCAGCATTTCGTCTCCCCCTTCCCTGCACCCCTAAATGGTTTGCGGTAAGTCGGGAGCATCACATCCTTTTGCCCCATACCTGGATTGTCTGCAGAGTGCACGGCAGCCACTCGTATTTCGAGTTAATCAAAACTGAACTTTACATACCGCTTTTCATCTATCAACAGTTCAAACACGATACCATGATTCTGTCCCCATTATTGTTCTAAGGAAGGCTGAAACGTGATCTGCATGAAGTAAATATTTCGTAGACCTTCGGAGCAGCCTCTAGAGTCAGAACTCAATACATCGTAGCAGTAATGGTCAACTCTACGCCGCCTTCGGATGATTCTAAACACGCCAGTCCTTTTACGCCAGTGACATGCACGTAGACATTCTCCAAATACAATACAGTCGACGCACCCTATACCCCGCTCGATACAATCTACCATTGGCGTCGCTGCCTCGTCTCACCGTCATGCAATGCCTCCTTCGTTGCTTCAAGAGGCGGCCCTTTCTGCGGAAACGCCACGAGCGAGACCCATCCCTTGCAGTGTCCTCCCTGCTTGACGCACCGCGGACGCATATCCAAACACATACATCTAAATACAACAAAGTAGGTACTGAAAAAATAAACAAATACAACGTTGTTCGTCAAAAATCTCAACGCTTCAGTTCCATGATAGCTTCTTCCGACCGATTCTCTGTTTTATCACTGCACTCCTCCTGTTCATCCACGCGACTATCACTTTCCCTCCCCGACTGAGCTTCGATGTCATCGTCGGCCGCCATAGAATATTCGTCGGTGCTATTCCCAGTCTTATCCTGCCCGAAACGCAGTGACGAAGTTATCACACTTCCTTTCCAGGAATCATCCGCGCGAGCATGGCCCGCTGCGACGCGCCCCACAAGCAGCGTCGGGGCGATGCCCTACAATCACCGTCCGTTAATCCACCTTCCAAGCTAGTAAAAAAAAAAGCATACTTTTGTGACCCCGTTTATGGCATCAAGGTAGTAGAGCGTGTCACTACCGCGTGCAAAGAATACCACATACAAAATCAAGGTTACAGCATACAGGGCTGAAGATTCGACCAAGACTTCAATGAAGCGGCGGTAGGCCCTGGCGCCATCCAACGCTTGCGCAACAGTCAAAACACGGTAGATCATAAGCAAGGTGCACCATAGTATTGTAACCAGAGATAGAGAGGCATAGATCACTAGATAGTGATAGTAACTTTTTACCTGGGCGTACTGTTGGCATGTTACGATGATTTTGAGCACTGTATCTTCGGTGAAGTGGGTTGTAGGGGAAGAGATGAGCCTACCGCACCTATAGCAGCAACCAGACAGAGCGTAGGGAGAAGCACAACTTGCCAGTGTCGTCCCCAGACCAGCCAGCACCTCCAGATCTAAACCATAAGTTGAAAACGATTATATGAATGAACACATGGCTCTCACCATCGTAGCGTCAACAAGTACAGTGCAAATAACCCCGAAAATACCCGTCACCACCGTAATCCACCTCAGAGGATGCTCAAAATTCATAAACGTCGTCCAAATATTCATCCCATTATCGATCAGCGCTGTGCGCACGATCAACCAGTCGAGGGATATACTTGCAAAGGTAATTATGTAGAGGACGACGATGACGATTATCATAGGTGGCCCGATCGGTCGGGATTTGTGCATATCTGCAGGGTTTAAGATTTTGGTTCAAGTGGGACTATGCGGGGACGATTCACAGATATTCCACAAGGCGACGGCGATGACACCGGTGTACAAGCCTAGGAGAGTGTAAATTAGGATCGAAGCATCCCTGCTGTTGGTGGACGCGTACATACCTTGTAAGAAAAAGCTGAGGATCACTCTGTCCGTCTCGCAGCCAATATGAAAAAGGATCTTTGCTTTATCGGCATCGGTAAGACCTGGTGGGAAACCCGTCTGCATAGTGAAGGGAGGAGGAATGGCTCGTGAGGACCATACTGCACGGGCTCAATTATATAGAGTATGTTGCGGATGAGGCGCTCGATGATGATTATCAGTCATCCTTCTCTTGATGAAGTATATATATGACCACAGCAGCGAAAAGCCCTCGATGACGAGAATCATGATGGGCACGTAGATCAGGGGATCATGCTCATACGAAACAACGGCTTTGGTAGTTTCCTGTAAAGTTTAATAGTAAGTATCCCGCTCGTTCGGAATGAGGACGCAATTGAACGATGGGGCAGTCCCTCAGTGTCGGGCATGGTCCTGATTTGCGTGTGATTTACCCTATCTAGGTGTCGGGAACATGCATCTTAGCCCAGCATCTCCGCACTGTATGACAATCGGGGTGGAGATGATCGCATATGAATCATGATACAGATGCTTACCGCTCAATTGTCTGTTGCCATCTCTCACTTCCTAACATACGCTCAAGTCTCAGCGCAGGCCCATATGGCTATACAAACTAGCATGAGACAGACCAAGAAGGGCCCTGGTAGCTCCTCATATGTATGCCATCTATCTGAGCCTGTAAAGGTTAATAGTAAAAGCGAAGTCTATTCACAGCTTGACCAATGTGCTCTGTCGACGGAGGCGGTGTTGTTTAATCCTGAAAGATTGACACGGGTGAGCGAATGGCTGTTGTGGATCTATCAGCATATGGACAGCGGTGGTTAGATAAACGGACCTAGACCTAAAACATCAGTGTCCCGACATTCGTTGTGATTTCCAAAAGCCACTCTCTTCTTGTTAGGATTTGCAACTTCAAGCATGTGCCAGAAGATTCCCGAACCTTCGGTACCATCAATTTGGCACGATACTAGGATATAATTAGGTACTTTAGTAGAACATTCTAGATACATTCTGTAGTATTTAAGGAGCTCGTCTCGAGCTCTAGTAGCTAACAATTTAGTATTCTCTACTCAGCAAGCCTCCCACTGCAATAGTTACAACACTTCTCGAATCTTTGGCAGATCAATATTGGAGGGACTGTAGAGATAATAACTCCAGAGCGCCGACTGAAGAAAGTTGCAGTTATGACCGCCCGGCGCTAGATCGAGGCCGTACAAAGGGCGAACAAATAAATAGAATCCTCATCGACAGCTTCAGAAGATGAAAAACTGATACCACTGTTTATGGAACTTGTAGTGCACGAAAAACAATGAGTAGGGAGACAACACATCACGAAGAATCCTGCTTGTCAAAAGGAGTATCATAGCTACCAAAGGAACATGAGCTCGAAGTAACAAGAAGGGATGGTTTGGAATACACGCGTAGTGGGAACATCCTCTTGCGTAAGTCCCGTGGCGTTCACCAGAATACCCAACTGTCCATTAATCGTTGTTTCCCTACATGAATTCACCGTCAACACCTGATTATCACCGCGTGCCCTATATACCTACTTCATGTATACATTCAGATTGATCAGGTCGATGTCCTAGAGAAACTATGTCCAGCCTGTCCAACCCGCCCTGAGGGAGTGCCATGTCCTCGATGACACCAGAATAGGCTGTGCCCAGGATTGGGACGACGATGGGATCCTCAAATGTATGGTCGAAGGAGATGTACTCAGTGGTGTTGATGCCGACGGAGACAATGTGGTTGAAGGTAATCTCAAAGAGGAATGTGTTGGTGACTATTGCCCGTTAGCACCATTAGATAGGGAAGGGAAGGGAAAGAGCATACCGTTGAACGAGAGACTAGATTGAGTGGAGATGAATGTGAGGAGCGAGACGTACTCTGCGAGGTTTGTAACGAGAGATTCTAGCCACACGAATGTCAGTTATTGACGAAGGGGTGCCAGTGAAAAAGCATAAGGTCATGGTGACACTGATATTAGAGACCAGGCCGCCCAGAGCGTCAATGAGAATCCCAGTCGATGAGGTGGGGGCACCACATACAAAGGCAAGAACAGAGAGGAAGAAGAAACCGTATAACATTGGAACTGATGAGATATGTTGGTGTTGGATGCGTCGTACTTATAGGCAGCAAAGGAAATCGCGTCATGGAAAAAAGAAGAGAAGAATGTGTATTGTATCGCGTATATTTTTCCGTGAACACTAGGGGAGTCAATGATGTATCAGTGAGAATCAGTCCGAGAAGTAAGGCTACGCGTACCTATGCAACTACAGGCAATCCACGAATCCCCCCATTCATCGTACAGAGACATGGAAAGAGAACCAGGGTTCGTGGGGTACGCAGGCCGCCGTTACAGAAATATATCGAGTTCCAGTATGTTCGACATTGAAGTCTTCACGGACCTGTGATGAGGTACAAGCACAAGGTTGTGGAGACTGAGAGTCGGCTATCTTCATGGATAACGATATTATATGCTGCCTAGTATCTCTTCGGCGCCCTTTGCGTCACCTTGCCGTTGCCTGAACTAGGCTGTCATGGATAGGGAATACGCGTATCGCGTCCAACGATGTCGAGAGGAAGAGGTGGGATCATCATGCACTGCCACTGCTGGTGGATTAAAATGACCCTGGCTCTCCAGCGCTACGACCAAAACCGGCCGCTCAAATAATCCGTCACACTCCTATAACAAACAGTATCCTCTCTCAGTAGACCCGCACTTTCTCTGGAATGGCCCATTATATGTCCGTTTCTCCTACTGATACCCAACTGCTTTGTGTTTTCCGGAAAACTACACGACCTTGCACCATCTGACGTATTTCCTTCGTGTTATATGGTCTGGCTGTACTCTTGAGGAGGTTCAGGAGTAGTGGTGTTCATGCCAGTGCTTTCTCTGGAGGCAGGGAAGATGGAACGAAACTTCCCGCTGGCTGCGTTCATCTGACTGCTGAATTCTATGACGTCCTCGGCTTTCCCAGTTATCAAAACCTTGTGGAGAAGCTACAGCAGTAAACCCTTGCCTCGAACTTTTTCCATTTTCTTTCCAAGCAATCATTTCTGCAGACTGATATCGTCTCTTCGACGTGTGTGCTTTTCGGAGGGTCACAAAAGCTCATTTATCTTGCGACTCATGCACTTCGACACCGTGACTCTACGATGCGGCTATATCAGTTCAAAGTGCTATGCCAACGGTACGGCCTTGCGAAGATAACACCAGGACTGAAGATCAGGCTATACGATGAATTAACCAAATGTGACAAACTCGAGGTACAACTGTACTCATTCTCTTCTCAGTTGTCGCTTAACTACCTAGAACAGCAACTATAATACCAACGTGATCGTTCATTAACGTAACACGCTAGTCGTTTCGGCATTTACACGAGGCCATGAATTCATCTTCCGTTTCTGAAGCTAGTACTCGCAAACTGTTGTGCATGCGGATGATAACCCGAAACATAGCAGAGGTCGAACGTGATTAACACGTTGTCGTTGTGATGACCTCGATGATTATCCCCCTGTTCAAATTCGTGATAGAATCATAGCATTGAGTCGACGGTGGAGCGTGATGCATGATGATCAATCAAGCTCCTCACATCTGCGGCCATTGGAGGCGACTCGGTTGCTTTGTTCGTCCGACTTGAAAAGCTTCTAGAATACACGATCTCTGGATTCTCAAGTTGATGTGCCCTGAATCTCTCGATGTAAAGATGTGTTTTCACTTTGACATCTCATCTACTGGAAACTCATATCCGGTGTGATTGATTTATACTGGCTGTTCTGCTCGTCACTATGACAGTGCTCAACAAGATGGCTAGGCTGATTGTTACAAGTCATCTCTATATCCGTGCCCTTCCTTCCTTTGGCTACAATCAAGTTGCAAGACATCAGTGGATCTTGAATAATTTAACAACGAAACTGAGGCTATCAGATTTTCTTTTCACCATGACATTAAAGATGATGTTCTCTCCATGGCTTGAATCTGTTTCAACAGCATAGAAACATTCCAGCTGTAATGTCCTATATTATAAGGAATATAGTGCTATATTCACAAGTCCATCTCCCCATTTGATATTACCCTTTCTCTGCAAGTCTCCAATGGCTACTCAGACTGATATCCCAATGGATCTTACCAATAGTGATATAGCTTATTTGACAAAGTATTTTGACAATTCTTTGAATTCATTGATACTATGTTCTCTATTATTTGGTGAGCATATCTATTGAAATTAGAATCTTAGCATCTAATTCTGAACACATATAGGTATATACACAGGTATTTTTGCTGTTACCATGAGGAATATCTGTAAGTGTATGTCATGTCTATTATGTTATCAGAGCTAAAATGAATGTCTCAGATAGTAGCAAATCTCAGCACATTGGACAAGCTATGATTGTGGTTATTATACTTATCTACATTGCAACTTCTGTTAATTCTATCCTAAGTTGGCCACTTATATCCTCTAGATTTACCTTCCATGGACAAAATATCTGGACCAGATATCTATGGGCTACTAGAGATGACAATACTCTTAATTCAGTAGGGCTAGGTACTACAGGCATTATCTGTAACATTCTTACTGACTCTGCCATGGTATGTGTACAATGATAATGAAAACTTTGATTATAGCTTACTTCCATTCAAACTCTAGATTTGGCGCTGCTGGATAGTCTGGGGAAAGCACTACTTAATTATTGCACCTCCCAGTCTTTGTTTAGTCTCTGGTATTGGTAAATCATCCATTTCTTCTATTGCTTTCTTTGACTTACAATTCAGTCTAGTGTTCAAAATTATAGATATACACCTGGTGTTTACAGATGGAAATGCCTCTGCCAGTGGTGCACTCAATCTGATACTTTATGCATCATTCACTCTAGCAACAACATTATGGTGCACTTTTCTCATCATCTACCGTATTCTAAGTGTAGGATGGACAAACAGTGGAGCAAGAGGTAGATTCAGAGCCTATCGGCATATCATTGAAGTTTTGGTGGAATCTTCTGCTCTTTATTCTATATGTTTGATCCTCTATATGGCCTGCTCTGCTAGCAATGGTGACTGGGGAATAGACTACCTTGACATCCTAGCAGCAATTGCAAGGGTATGGAAATATCTATTATTCTTCAATATTTTCATATGTGAATAAAACTTCATGCTAGGGGGTTGCACCAACAATCCTTGTTGGACGTGTTGCCGCAGGCCATGCTCACCCTGACGACTCATCGGATGGCAGCATTGTGTCTTCACTCCACTTCGGGCAAGGTCAAAGTCAGACAAGCACTCAGCAGGATTCTATGTTCAGTATCAACCTCAATGATGATCCTGAAGCTCAGGTAGAGCAAACAGATGAGCCTGAGCATGCTCAGACAAGCTCCCATGGGGTGTACAGCGATGATGCCGAAGCTCAATGGGAGGAAGTGGAGATTAGTCATAAGGCAACTGGGCAGAAATCCTGATCTGCCTTTTCATTCACTCATCTCCGACCATATTCCTTTGTGTTTACCCAAAATAACCTACATTGTTTATCCACCATTCATTCCTTGCTGGTCGGAGCCTCTTCTCCATACTTTGTTCTTGTTTCTTATCCCATCACAGTAGAAGTCCCTTTAATTTAGATTTAAATTAGATCTGCATCGTTTCTTCATTCTTTAGTTAATGTCCGAAGTACCTTACCGCCATCAAAAACTCGTCTTTAGAATTCGAACGAAATATCATTGCGTTCACTAAGACTGGCTTTCAAAATATCACGTTCGAGGGAACTAAAATACAATATTACGACACTGATTGCGTCCACGCAATAATCGTACACTTCCTGCTTAGCTTCAGACCCGCCGCCGCTCAAATATCAACACTTCTTCCTCCGGGCTGAGCGATCCTCCCACCCGCTCCAAAGCCCTTATGCTCAGGCTGAACATCCCTCGTGGGCCGATTAGCCTCGGCCTTGTTGTGTGCAAACTCCCTCATCTTCTTCTCGTACTCGAGAAAACCATGCTGCTTCTTGTCTTTCTTCGGCGGCAGCTCCTCCTGGTGGTGCGGATCATGTCTTTCTTCGCCCGTAGCGGGAGGTCCTGTTGGCCTTGGGTAGTCCAAAACGGTGTCGTCGACGGCCCTGGCCGGTGTTGGTTCTGTCGTCCTTCAAACAGAGAGTGAGCAGGCAATGGGGAGAGGACTGTGGGTACTAACGATGTATCAATGTGTGGCTTATGTCTTGCAGAGAGCGACAGACGACGGCCTCCGACTTTCACTACACAGGCAAAGATGGTATGATGTCATCATACACTGGGACCCACTAATTAATGAACAACAGACTTGCCTGCGGGCGGGTGCGGTATCGAAACCTCTGGCATGGTTGTTGAAACGTCTGGAGATGACGGGGAAGAGGCGTCTGTTATATAGCCAACGGTTCACGTGTCGAGATCAAGCCTGGAACTGAATAGATCATGGGTTGCAATGATGAAACTGCGAGAGTCACTGTCAAATCCAGGCCATCGGTAGTGGTACGACAGTGAGAATTTTAGAAGAAAGGTCGGTTGATATCCAGGAATTCATTGTGCACAACTCACGAGGGAGTTGCAATCAATTGCTGGGGGCTGAATAGATCCGGTCCGTAGACGGAAGAAAAAAAGAAGTATGTTTCCATAGATTCTCGGCGCAGAAAAGTGTGCTTGTATCGAATCGAAGGAATCGACCAGGTCGAGGCCATGGTCCATTCTTCAAATTCCCACGAACCCTCTTCGAATTCTCACAACGGTCGACTTTCCTGGCGATCAAAGGCTTGATCACGAACCACCACCATCTCCGCTGCATACCTTCTGATTTTTCGTGTCGCTCTACGATCTGCTCAAGGCTGGACGCTCCGGGTCCCATATGCCAACGAACGAGCCGTGTATAGGTGAGTTACTTACAATGAGTCGAACAAAATCTAAAGCAAAAACGGCGTATCAGAGCAACCTCCCATGTAACCGCGCAGGCTCGTATGATGTCCTCGTCGGCCTCAAATACACCGGAATCTGTCTGCACGCCATGGATGGCGCTCCTCCAACCCACTGCCTTTCGTGATATAGATCGCAGGTGTGACTATATCTCTTGGTTCTTCCACGACACTAATGAACAGCAGACTCCACGAGGAAATCGTTGCCTACTCTACCTACGCTGAAACAACCTTTGAAGAAGTTCATATACGTGAAAAAGTCTTCCGCTTCATTGAAAATGCTGTCAGAGGCACTATTCCTGGGAGTCGCGTCGGGGTATTTGGAAGTGTCGTGACTGGGTTGACTCTTCCTGTTCCGTATGTTCTCATGTCCTTCTCTTCTTCTCTCGAGCTCAATGTTATACCAGGGACTTGGACTTGGTCATAGTAACAGAACGCATGACGACGAATCATGATATCAAGAGGCAGCTCTTCAGGCTGCGGGACCAATTCCAGCGCGGACGACTCATCGATGACGCACAGGTACGGTTTCACGCCAAGGTACCGATTGTAAGATTCACTACGCGTCCGGAGTACGGTACGGCTTTCTTCTTTTGCAACTATCTCCCCTCAATAGTTGATAGGTTCGATAAGTGTGGACATTGGCGTGAACAACACCGATGGCATACACGTCGCAGAGATGATTAAGGAATATCTGGGCAAGATGCCTGAACTGAGACCTTTGGCGCTTGTCATGAAGGGATTACTCGCCCGGTCTGGCTTCAGTGACCCCGCCTATGGAGGTTTGGGGAGCTATGCGGCGGTTTGTATGTGTATCAGCTTCTTGCAGGTGAGAGCCTTCAATTAAGCGTATGCAGAGTTCTGATAATATTAGATTAACCCACCATCGGACTCGCTGGGAAAAGTCCTCACAGACATGCTTTACTACTACGGCGTTTTATTCCCCTACGAGACGTCTTATATCTCGGTGAGAGAAGGACAGATCCTGCTGAAGTCGAGTGCGGCATGGTGTGGAACTGGCGATAAACTCGTCATTCAGTGTTTAAAGAATCCGGGTAAGACGATATGACTTTTTGACAATCAAGTCATTAATTGATGGCATTTCATAGATAAGAACATAGCCTCGTCAGTGGGTCGCACATCGCGGCTGCGTGAAATCTTCAAAGAGGCGTATGCAAAGCTTTTGGAGGCAGCCGTCAAGGACCCCGCGGCACTCGGTACGATTGTAGGCTACCCGCAGAGCGTAGGTTCATCTTTCTTTCGAATTTACTCTCGTTTTCACATTACGGCGGTGATCGCAGGTGCTTGACAATCGTGCAGCTATCAAGTCCTTGGTCAATGCACGCCCACCTTCCATTCGGATACCAGGGCGCAGTCGTCGCGACAGCAGAGACGATTCGAGTTATAGAGGCGGACCCAGTTGTCGTGATAGCCGTGACGAAAGATATACCAACCGGGACTTCCAGCCTCGTAGTAATGGAGAGCGGACGTATGGGAGTCAGAGGAGTAGGAAATTTCAGGGACAACGCGATCTTGCCTGCAGGATATCCGAAAATATGAGGCGGTGAAAAGTCTCTTCTTCTTGCGCACATATGGACCGCAGATTGGATCTTCTTGGACGGGACGAACTGCTGTACATGCTACCCTAATACACGGCCCATCGGCTATAGAGCGGCATAGGATGGACAGGTGCGAGGCTACTTGAAAGTGATAGGATGCATTCCATTCTGGCAAGAGTGGAGTATAAAATGATGAGGTCTCCAGGAAATGAGATAAAAATTAGTCGAGCAGGGCAAAGAAATTTTACTCAGAGAATAGGTCGAGTCGAAGAAAGGGTCAAGTCGGCCGACTCATGAGCTTGTTATTGATTTCTCACAATATTATTTCCCAGTATAGACCCTACCATTGTTGTCCCCAAAGACGCGAGCCCCTTCAACAGATATCCTGACTAATAGCAATGGAAGGTCCTAGCGAGATATACCCTCAGTACCACCCGCGTGAATACGAGAGAATAATAGTAGAGAAGAGACTACGAGAGGAGCCGATGGTAATGAGACGCGACCTCGTCAAGGAGAAGGTCCCGGGGCGTTCGCATCTCTCACCCGAGTCTTTGATGCCTACGACTCTGCTTGAACGCATCGTCGATCTTGCACATTACGGTCAATTCTCCACCCTAGACGACGTGCAAAGGGAGCTCACCTGTGCGTATGCCGACGCTTGTGGTCCCCGCATTCTGGAACTCAGTTGAGAAGTCCTGTCCGGTACACGGCAGAGGCCTAGCGGACGGAGCATGAGTACGTTATCGGTTCTGTAATTGATGGGTAACTTGAATAACAAAAACAGACTAGAATAAGAAATGCGAAGCCGATTCAAGAATCAAGGCCGTCTTCCACGGTAGTCAGCTGGATCCTATGAACAAATAGATGCCGCAATTGGTGCCGCAGCTTTAGAAATATGCGCTTGTTCGTATACGCCGGTCATGCCTGCCGAATGCAAAGTATAGAGTTGGCTGTGTTTCATCGTCCATAGGAACGGCGTCAATGTGGTGATTTGCTCTGTCAGTCTGCACGGTATCAGGCCTCGTGAGATCCCTGATCAGTCTAGGGTCAAGGATTTCTCGTCTTGAACGGGGGTTAGGAAAGCCGAAGGTATGCTGATCACATTTGGATGACTTGGCCAAACCACGGCTGATCTTGGGGATTGCGTTGTCATGCCCGCTGCGAAACCGAGAGTATGGGCTAAGTTACGCTGAAGGTATACGAGAATATATAGTAGCGCGCTTGATACCTAAAACAATTGGCGCTAATCAGCAATTCGTAGACATCCGTGGACGATAGGAACATACCGGAACGCGACCCTGTCGAAAGTCTGCCAACACATACCGACGATGACTATGTTCTTAGGCAAAGGCAAGTAACGCTAATAAAAACAGCTCTCATTCGTCGACCCGCCATGCGTGTAGAAAAAGTATTTTCAAAGCAAAGCTATCCGTATCATGTACTTTGTCTACGAGCTGGAAGGTTTGTTAGCATGCCGCCAGAGAGGAACGAATGGACCACAACCTCACCAGTAATGATTATCAGTAATGCCTCTATCGTTTAGGACGATTTCGGATACAACTCATCCTTGGTCAAAACGCCTTTCAGCCCGGTGATGAGTCGCGCTGCAGAAGCGAAAGAAAAAAAAAGCTCCAACGTACCAAGTTCCTCCCTAAGCGGCTTCAGCTCATCCAAATACGCCTGGTATTGCGCCTTGTTCTCCACCTTCTCACTGATACCCTCAAAGATCCTGACAGCAGTCGAGTAGTCGTTCACTCTCCTGGCAGCCTTGACAGCAGCCTCGATGACAGCAGGGCTGGGGACGAGGTCATGGGCAAAACAGTTATTGAGACCGCGCTGGACCTCGAAGAGGTCCTCAGCGTTCTGGAAGAAGGTCACGTAGCGTTCCGAGAATGCCTCGAAGGACTCTTGGTGAGCATGGGCGTAACGGACGGGGGTGGTGCGAGAGACGGCGGCGACCTTGAGAGCAGGACGCGATGCAAGACGGAGGACAGGAAAGAATTGAGAACGCATTTTTACGGCACTGCAGTCGACGATAGAGTTGGATGATGAGAGAAAAGAGGGCTAGGTGTTGATCGTTATTTGCCACAGGGTAAGATCGGGAGAAATCGGCCGGTCTGGTCCATTCTCGACCGCCATCATCCTCCGGTTCCGCTTCTGCCTCCAAACTCAATCATTCCTTCATTGTCGGCCTCTTTGTTGCCTGAATGCGCTCTTACTATGATCATCATGAGAAAATGACGGACCATGCTGATCCAAAGGTTAATATTCGAAGAGTTTCACCATTCTCCTGATTTTCCTCGGCAACTCTGAGCGAAGTTGCCATCTCTGTGTCTTGATAACGGTAAGAATTGCACTGAATGATGATATATCATCTATATTATCGTATCTGAGCTTTGATTTCCAGGAATGTTGATATTGGGCTCGAGTTCTACAGAGTCATCGGCAATTGCTGGAAAACGACTTGGCAGTTCGCTTACTGATGCACGACTCATCATCTCTAACGACAAGCCTCTGCTCCATCATGTTCTTGCTGTATCAGTAACATTCGTGCTGCTACGCTGTTTTCCGACCCAAATTCCCGCTCAGCATTGCGCAGTATGGTGTGTTTATGCATTCCAGTATCGGAAAACTTTAAAACTGATGCGGCTCTTTGTTCATCGCACAGCTATAACATTAACGTTGCTGATCTGCAAAAGCCTGTACGAGTTCCTGCTTCATCTCCAAGAGCATCGCCATCGACGTCATCCGGCGTTTACTCAAGCGCATAATTGATAATGCCGCAAATAGCCGTTCTAGACTCGGAGCACAGAAGCACCCGTTGTCCGTTCCGTTCCATGACGTCACTTCTATCACCACCGAGCCCCACTGCGATGCAGGCCAAATACACGCCTGCAAGTGTCTGCACATGAAAATCTTCCTGTATGAAAGCACTGCCCGATTTCGGACGATCCGTTAGAGTTTCGACCGGATTTTCGTCAGGGCAGCAACGATCGACTACCCCCATTCATGCAAGATGTGTTCATCAGCTTTTTGCCACTTAGCTTTAACTGGGCAACGGTGAACTGGCACTTCACATCATTCTCTCTGAGCTCAATTCGCGCTTTATGTCCCGCCTGTTGATCTTTACCGACCCCGAATTGCGCATATTTAGCGAGCTGGAATTCATTTGGAACCTGACAGCCGTGGGCTCCATTCGACAGGTGTCTCTAGTCATCCGTTCTGCTTCCGTCCGTGGCGGTCAATGAGGGAGTATACTATGCGCATCTCCGTGGCCGACAGGTAATTTTAAGGGAAAAATTCCTGGATATGTTTCGGTGCGTATCTTGGCAAAAATCCCATGTACTAGCTACAATCTTAGAGACTACTTTCTAGGGTGTCTTACGGAATGGCCTTTCGCCCTCCCCCCTTTGTTCTTGTGTTCACGTCACAATTTTACTCCCAAAATACCAATGGAAATACACCACCCCACCAAAGAGTAAGGGCTTGGTATCTTTTACGGTGCAAGAGACCTACAGACAAAGGAAAGAACAATACGTGACTTTCGCAAAGGTCTTTACGCTGCAGTATTGATGTGGAGAGTTACGACTGCCCAAACGGTCTTGTCGCAGGATTTTTCCGTCATTTTACCAACAGACGACCCTT
This sequence comes from Desarmillaria ectypa, assembly GCA_030407005.1. NCBI lineage: Eukaryota > Fungi > Basidiomycota > Agaricomycetes > Agaricales > Physalacriaceae > Desarmillaria > Desarmillaria ectypa. Next base: position 3,513,107 of record JAUDYN010000003.1, on the reverse strand, counting down.
CGATTGCATTCCTACGCAATGCCATTATGCTGACTTGGGTGTGTAAACAGTGTTCTGCCCCGCTGAGCCAGAATTACCGTCCAGACGTATGTCATCCATGCCAACCTCATTAAAACAAACGACCAGTCAGACCAGTCAGCGGCCCGTTACTCTCCTTCCCACACGAGCAGGAAACTGCCGAAGGCACGGTCCACAATTAGATTCCATTTGTGTTTGACCTTTGGCGCCTCATGGTGCCAATCTTCTTTCTTGCTTCCTTTTACGGTATCATCTTCGCTTACTATTGCTTACTCCGTTCCATCGCCTCTTTCTTGCGCCGACGGTTCGACCCTTGATTGGCACTGCGAGTCGATGACGTCAGGGGGTGGCAGTACTTATCACCGCTTTCAATAAGCGTGGCTGTGCGTCGGCGTCGGTATTCACTGCAAATGCTTCTAGTATTTAAGGTAAAGTGACTCACATTCGAATCATCCACATTCAGTCTACATCTTTCCCTCGATCAAGTTGATCAGTCCCATGTCTTCTTTCGGAAACAACTCTAACTACGACATGGACAACTCCGTATACTCATATGATCTATCGGCGGCGCCTTATGTCGAGTATCAGCAGGTTCAGCATATAAACAACAACAATGCTGCTCCTGCTGTGTCGGCCAACTCTTCCTCGTCGTTCCCTCCTTCCCCTCCATCGTCAATGGATAGCACGTACCGCGGCATTCGGAAGCGTCGCTCTCCCATTGCTTCAAGCTCCCTCGGGCTTGACGCGCCCACCCAGCCCCGCCGCTACGTGACCCCTTCTATTACCTCCAGGAAAGAGATCCCCGCTTTCTTCATGAGGAGGAGGCCCCAGTCGATTCCATCTGATGAGGAGGATGAATTGACGGAGGAACCGCCTGCGGCTGGTGCCACGGACCAGGAAAAGGTCGAATACAAGAGGCGGCAAAACACCCTCGCAGCTAGGAGGAGCCGCAAGCGCAAGATGCTCTACCAGCATGAACTAGAAGAGACGGTTAGAAGGCTGACGACGGAGAAGGAGATCTGGAAGACTCGCGCCTTGACATTGAGGCAGCTCTTGCAGAGTCATGGAGTTCGCTGCCCTGACTTTGACGATGCATAAATCCTTGCCTAGAAACCTTTCCGTCGTTTGGCTTGATACTTTTCATATTGGCAAACTACGCTCAACTGTGCAATATTAGGTGAGACGCATTCTCTTGGTTTTTTTTACATTCTGGGTTTCTGACGTACTTTGTTCTTTGCAGAATGGTATACTGTTTTCGCATCATTCGAATGCACCCATGACAGGTCCGTATACCTGTGCATAATACTTCGTCATATCGAAGCACGCCGCATCCATACACATGGTCGCTTCAGCGCTATGACGACGTGTCATCCCCCCCGAAACCACGACACCACTTCACCTATACATGAGATACACATACCTCTGGACTTTGCACACCCGCGCATCTATATCCATAGACCGTGTATTTGTACCGGTCGAACACGGACTTTTTTATTACTTTTCTTTTCTTTGGACTTTGGAGCACATTGGGTTGTAACGTAGCACAAATGATTAATTATTGAACCATATGGATCGAACTGAGGCATTCGGCGTTTAATTCTTGTAATGGCCTACGGGCAGGTAATTTGCACCAACTCGTTAGCCCATTGTAGTACCAGGCTAGGATTCGAGATAACCAGTGTCATCATAGAACAGAACGTAGTTGAAGGCGCAAGGAGATGCTGAGGCGTTGATTCGTGTAAGGAAAGAACGAGCGAGCCTTGACCGAGCTGGCAAAGAAAATTCACATCACCACATGTGCGTCATGCGCGTGACCGTCATCTGAATTCTGCACCACCTCTTTCGGAATGCTCTTACCCAGGACTTTCATCTCTCGCACGCGAATACCACACAGCAGAAGCTCATTACACATCCTAAAGGCAATGTCGACAGCTCGAATCGTTCCTCACGACCCCAAGACGACATCGGAGCTCTGGGCCAGTGCCCCTACAGGGGAAAAACCAGCCAAAGTAGGCACAACCAGAGTATTCTACAATACTCCTCCTCAGCAGTTGACTGCTCTATCGTCGCTAGGAGATGGCTTTGAGAAGAAGACGGGCAGTGCGAAGCGGGAAGTTGTGCGGAAGGCGGTAGGGAGCGCTGTCAAGGCGGTCAAGGCCATCGATGGTGTGAAGGACGTGAAAATTGATGCTTCTCTGGACCCCCATGCAGCTGGTACGTGCCCAAGATTAATATTTTTCTTTTTCGCTAACCACCCGACGTAGCGGTCGCGGCTCATTTGGCCCAGTACTCATTCACGTTGAAGACCTCTCCGACCCCTTCGAGGTTCAACCCGAATTTGAAGGAGCCTATCCCTGAAAAGCTCACCCTTTCTCCTGAGCAGAGCTCGGAAGAATGGGACCGTGGAGTGGTGTATGCGGAGTCGCAGAATTTTGCTAGGACCGTGAGTGGTCGGTCCCTCAAAAATATCTGGACCGTGAGGCTAAACGTCGGAGTATGTCTATAGCTCATGGAATTGCCAGCGAATATCGTGACTCCAACGGTAAGTCTGTCTTCTCATCTCGCGTACGGGGCTATTTTTCTTTCTGGCGAAAATGGGCGCTTTGGACATTATTTCGTGGTTCTTTCGCACATGCAGGTTTGGCATCAGATAACAAGAATAGCCGCCTTACTTCTGTCTGCTAACAATACCCACTTTTATGTGAAGATCGTTTGTTTCAAACGAAGGGAGACGCCTTTTCGCGCTTCTAGTTGCCAAAGGGCTCCTAAAAGATTGTCGCTTTTTTTTTTTTTTTAGTTTCTCAGCGACGGCTAGCGGGTGAAAAGTCACTACATTCCCTTAGCCATTTGTTTCGTACCGGAATGCATGCGCTATGCTCGCTAGACCACATTGCTCACTAATCGACCTCAGGCTTTCACCGAACGCGTCAAATCGGCATTCGCCGGTATCGACAACGTTGAGATCTTCGTTCGGGATGAAGGTCGGGGGAAATTTCAGAATCATTGATTATCGTACTGAATATGTTATACAGCCTGGGCCGAAGAGAAAGGAATGCGGACATTCCTTTCTGTAACCCATGGCACCGCGGAGCCGGCCAAGTTGCTTGAAATGTTGGTCCTGTTTTGGATATTTTTTCGCTGCAGTACTCACGGTTTTCAGTCACTACAAAGGCGCACCTTCAAAGGACGACACACCGGTCGCTTTCGTTGGCAAAGGTATCACTTTCGATTCCGGAGGAATCAGCTTGAAACCATCAGCGGTCAGTGATACCGTGGTGGGTTTAGCGAGGCGTTGATCAAATTCTACAGGGCATGAAATTGATGCGCGGTGACATGGGTGAGGATCCCGGATCTTTGATGACAAGAGCCACACATCTAATCAAATCTCCGGTACAGGTGGTGCCGCCTCTGTTGTCGCCGCTACACTGGCCATCGCTAAACTCAAACTTCCGGTCAACTTAATCACTATCACTCCGCTGACGGAGAACCTTCCTGGGGTGAGTATTTCACTGTCGTTATCAATACAGGAACTGGAGTGATAATGATATGATATCAGCCAAGTGCGACCAAGCCTGGTGACATGTGGGTTCCTCTTCCTCGTCATATGACTCCTAGACTGACGGAGTTAGAATTTACGCCATGAACGGTAAAACGGTTGAAGTCGACAATACTGACGCTGAAGGTCGATTGGTTCTTGCTGGTATGTTTCCCAGGGACATACTTTACATCTGCTCACCTGCACGTCAGATGCCATTTACTACGCGTCTTCCGAGTACAAGCCTCACACGCTTATTGACGTGGCCACTCTGACGGGGTACGTACCATTATTGGGCTCGCCTCTTCCTCCTTTCGGGCTGATCACCTGCTAAGTGCCATGGACATCGCACTCGGAGACTTATACTCTGGTGTATTCACCACATCCGATAAGCTCTGGGATCAACTCCATGTCGCAGGGGAGACTGAATTCGATCGATTCTGGCGCATGCCATTGGACGAGGACTATGGTCCCCAGATCTATTCGTCAAATGCTGATCTGTGTAACGTGAGTGAAGTGGCCACGCTTGCAATCTAGCTAATATATCGCGTTTAGACCGGTGGCAGACCTGCTGGAAGTTGTACGGCAGCGCTTTTCTTGAAGGCGTTTGTTGAAGGGATTGATGGTGATAAGCCTTCCCTGAAATGGGCTCACATTGATATTGCCGGTACTATGGAGGTAAGCGCACTAATTAGTATAGTTGTGAGGATGCTCACTGGTACATCCTAGGTAACTCGGCCCACACCTTACCTTGAAAAGGGCATGACAGGCCGATCTGTGCGGTACGTGTATCGACTTATTGAAGAGTTAATTGTTATTCATTCGTATTTTTAGGGGTCTGATTGAATATGTACGAAACTTGCAGTAAATTGTTGCAGTATAATAGTAGCATAATAAGAAGGCATAAAAAAACATTGGTTCGCATAACAACTATGTGAAAGATTTTCAGTCAACCCAATTTGGCTCCACGGTCCATTTAGCCTTGGGTTCGTATTTTCCTCCTACAACTTCCTCCGATTCCATCCTCAATTTCACTGTACGATGGACTTTGATGCCCTGAATCTTTTGTCGTGGAACATGCCTTGGCTGTCCCCTATTCAAGCTGCAGTGGTGGTTAGAGCTACCCTTTTCGTCAAGGCATACGGCAACATACGTCAAGGTCTTGCCCCAGGTGTCATCTTTCTTCTGGTATCTTACTTTGGATGGCAGATATTCCAGGATCCACCATGCGGGTGCAAGCGAGAGTTGATCGAACATGGGACAGAGCGCGTCGCGGAAATCTTCCGTTTCTTCGCAAACGGTATCACTATCAGACTCAGACGTGGGTGGAACACTCGTAATCGGTGGAGGACGAGGCTTCACGACTGGGTATAGCATCGAAGGCTCTATTCCAAACTGCTTGAGCTGCTCGCGATGGAACATGATACCCGTATTGAGGAGGAAACATTGCCTGATCATCCAGCGGAAAGGAATACGCGCTAAATTGTTACGAACGTCATTGGCAACGGATCCTCCGCCGACGTCTACGAAAAGGTCAGGACTGAATAGGATGAATAAGTTTTTTTTTAAAAAAAAGGACAAACCGCAATGACATCCCGCGAACCACACCTCCTCCACATCCGTCGGTGTATTCGTGTGGCAAGTCGAGTTTGCCTCAAACTCTCTCTCATGCTCGACGAGAGACTTCTCGCGGTGTGGCTTCACGGAGTGGTGACGCTGGGGTTTGGGCATTTCACCGGGCTGTACACCCAGTTGGGCCGTTTCGGGGTGAACACGATGCCATAAGGAGGGTCTGAAGCGGACGCGACGCTCATCCAGGGCTAATGCATGGCGGAAATGTCGCACGTGCGTATTCGACACGGTGAAGGGGAGACGGCGGGGGATGATCCCTACTGAGTCCACGGTGTCCCTGTCGGGGTGTAAATTAACTGTGAATGGAAGGCAAAATCTCCCTACCATACGCCTAGGAATTCAATATCGACGTCGATGGAAAAAGCTTTTTTGAAAGCCGTGCTCTGTGCCCAGCCGAGTTCGTCTTCGCGCGAGTACATGCGGTATGCGAATGGGACTTGTTGGTGATTGCATCGAGGGAGAAGTCCGATCTATCGTCGGTATTGGTTATGGTGAATGTCTGGTTCCGGAATGACTATCGTACCTTGTGTATCCTGTGGGATGTCGAATTAGAAATGGATCTCAGAAAGGTGTAAAAACCGACTTACATCCCTGCGAGTGCTCGGGCCGTCTAAACGTATAGAGTCAGAAACGGTAAAGATGTGTATCAGACGGTACTGACATAGGCACCACGGGAGAACCTGAGTTCATTTGAGTTGACATGTGACGGCGCGTTGAATGATAATAGAGAACGTACCCAAAAATACATATCTTATCGTCAGCTTCGTCTATATGAGATTAGCAAGGTGAATAGAAATGGAGAAAATTACACATACAATTCTGCATAAGGAATTCATATCCACCTAGAGAACTGGGTTAAAACGGTTTACTAGAAGAAGTCACACAATTTACCCATAACATGTGCGTCAAGATGAACACCAATCATGCTGTCAACTATTCTGCTGAGCTTTGCTGCTATAGGCGAAGCTACTTCAGGGATGCTATACGTCCCAATACCGGACTTCAAGGACCTGTCAGGTGATAGAGAGGGAGGAAGAAGATCGCGCAATTACCTGATAATACACTAGCTGTGTCCCGGGGTTATCCTTCTTAAGCAGCGAGAAGAAGTTGACGACGTTGGAGTTCTACATCGATGTGTGAGTTCTGGGCTGCGTAAGGGTTGGATGGACATACATCACTGTCGAATTGATCCCCTAACAGAAGTCAGTTCTGTTGTTACTTAGCAGCTCCGATAGCTCTCACCGGTTCCGTCAAAGCACAGGACCAGCGTCCTGTTCTCATGGTGCGGGGGGATTGTTTCCTCGAGCGCGAATCCTTGGAACGAATCGCTATCTCCGTTCGGAGAAGTGACCTTTTGGAATCCAGGATATTCGTCGGTATACGTCCGCGTGTGCGCGGCGGTCGATTGCGGGGGTGAAGGGGATGCTGCAGACATTACGGGAAGAAACCAGTGATAGTGCTACTGAGATAAGGTAAGGCTGCTTTTATACGTTGAAAAAAGGCAAGAATCATCGATTATCTGCGCAAATTCACCGGGTATCTTCAGTAGCCTGTGCCTTCTTTCAATTTAGTACGTAACCATTCCAAGTGTCCAACGGAAGGTCCATCGGCTGACAGGTGAAATATTCACGGAGCACCAAGCACGGATGTAGATCGGATATTAAGATACCATCGCAGCTCTATCATTCAGACGTCCGTAGAAGGAGAAGCCAGGAGCGTATTGGACCTTCCATAGTTTGCTACTATTGTGTTTCGCCAGTATCCGAGTCCACCAGAAGCCGATGGGGTTGTGCTGAAAAAGGTATGCATAGCAAAGATGACAGAGCAATCGCGGAAGATTCTTCAAGTCACATTGGCTACAACTCAATGAGGTCGGCAGAAGAATTCAACGAGCGTAAACATTCATCAGCAATGGGCGACGACTTCGGAAATTGATGATCGGGCGGAGGATGGATGGATGTTGTACCTTGCTTGGCAGAGTCTTCCTATTGCTTGTCTTTGTTGTCCTGTAGCCAGCTGTACAGTTGCTCTCAGCCACTGATCACCTGCCTTTTTGGAGAGCGTCCTCATCGCATACCTTCAAAATGTCTTCAGACCTCCAATGGCTCCTTATCCGCGTTCGTAGGCTGTTTTCAGTGTCCCAATGCAACACAAGTACTAATGGTCAGCTTCAATAGAACAGTAACTCCTTCCTTGTGAAGCGGGTTCCCGAGGGACCCATATTCTCCAAGGAGCCTGTACGTTCGTCTTGGTTACTCTTTCGAGCCCTATGAATCCTGAAATTGTGTTAAGGGTAACCTCCGGAACCTTCACTCATACAAATACTCTGGCTTGGCCAATGCCAAGGTATGTAACCTGCTTCGTGTTCGACCGGAAGGATGATAGATTTTTCTGTCTTTTGCAGACTATTGACGTTTCTGATTCGCCTGCTGGCATAAAAATCACTGCCCGCAAACCCAAGGCTTCTCCTCACGCCGTTGTGTCTGCCAAAGCGACCTCTTACATTCGCCCAAGATCGGGAACACGCCGTGCCCTCGGTATTGCTGCCCAGTCTGCGAAGAAAGGATACAGGCCAGACCTCCGTACTGTGAGATGTTCTTTTCTTTGATTATTTTTCTTTCTTTCTTTTTCTCTCCTGGACGCACTCTCGTTAGAACCCACTGGAAGTCACTGAAAAGTGCATGAAAGCTGGGCGTGGACATGTTTGCAATATCAATTGGTCTTTCAGAGCCGATCAAACCCTGTTAGATACCTCGCCATGTCGCTATCGGTGGCCCGCTCGTTTTACTCTACGCGACTCACCGACTCTTTGGCGATAACATTTCTTCGTTTCTTTTTCTACTCTAACATTTCGTAGACATGATACTAACACACCTTATTTCGTCTAGGCTACCCTTGCCCGTGTTTCTGCTCTCATTGCTGCGCAGAAGGAGCCCAAGCCCTCACCGCCGAAGAAGTTGCGAGGGAAGCAGGCCAGGGCTGGTTTGGAGTAGATGGTTCGCGCTTTTCCTTGACATGCATGCTTTTCGAATATGCAATATACATGCCCTGTTTCAAGTCGCACTTCTTATGTCGGACATCAAACCCGGGTTGATGAGGCAGGGTGAATGTGTGCAGATCAAGAAGTTCAGTACTGGTTTTTTCGAACAGCGCGAAATGCTCCGGCTGCTGAACTGTCCTAATCCCCGTGGTGGAAGGCAGTAGCCGATGTCACCATCACGGAGGTCAAGACCGGCCCTCTCACGGTTGGTATCTGGAGAGCGATCTGAATTCCGTCCGACTCGGAGGATGGCACGAACTGGTCGACTCTTTTCTTGTAGACTTTATTTTGCTCACTCTCCGTTCTTGCTACGTAAATCAAATGTATTCCATTGCTCACGGACAGGACCGGCTAGCCTGACGAGTCCAGCTTTATTATATACTGTCTAGACCAATGGGTAATGGCGTCGACTTTGCTTTGCAATCATCCATCCTATACATCTCGAGGGTTTTTAGAATCAAGTTCTTCCAGTGAAGGGATATAGGCCCACTGGCATCATCGAACTCTGCTGTTACACTATTGTAACGACCCGTACCATAAGTATTGAGTATTGAGTTTATATGTGTAGATTCATTATGACTAGATAGATATAGTAATGCAATATATATATATATTATTAAACTATGCAAACATATACTTGAGTCATGCAAAGTGTGCTGAGCTGGCAGTGCAGCCACTGAGCAAGCTTTTTACATACATACCGTTTTCTGGTACTACCAGTAAAGATACAGGTTACAAAAAAGGATGAAACTCGCCAGGGAAAGAATTAGGACCCAGCAACTGCTGCTACTGGATGCATATCACTAGTAATGCTAGGATGCGTCAGGTGATGCAACATGATGCAAGTCGAATATACAGTGCAAATGGTGCATCAAGAACATGTATTTCTCAGAGGCAGCCAAATAAGTACACAAACTAAGAGCCTTTCGAGTATCCAGAAAGTAGGTATTACTGGGACAATATTATTATGAAGCGCCAAGGGAAAGCTCATAACTGTCAAAATCGTCAGACGTCGCAAACAAAGCAAAGCACTGATACACATACGCCGTTGGGACTTTCTCCTGTTTGAGTCCCGTAATGTTCAGCGGGATACCCAATTTCCCAAAAATCGTAGCAGCCCTACATACCATCAGCATCCCAATCATCAGTGCCAAACCAAGAGACTCACCGCAAGTTGACATCGGTATTAAGCAAATCCAGAAACCCCAACGGGATGATGTCGAGCGAGGCTAACGCGCCTCGGGTGAGCAACACGTTCTCTATCACGCCGGAATCTGCGGTGCCGAAGATGGGTACGACGAGGGGTTCAGAGAAGGTGTGGTCGAAGGAGGCGTATTCGGTGGAGTTGATTCCGGCGGAACTTGTGACGCGCTCGAGGGTGAGCTCAATGGGGAGGGGGTTCTTCACTGTTAGGATGTTAGATGGGAAGGAAGAAGAGAGACTGGAACTTACCGGTGAATGCGACGCTGCATTAGTTTAATGGAGGTCAGCTGGATACGGAAGAAGGAAAGGGCGATGTACTCGACGAGGTTTGTGGAAAGTGATTCCAGCTACATGAATGTCAGCTACTAGTATCGATGAAGCTGACAATGAAAGAACGTACAGTTATGGTCACGGTGATGTTGGACACTAGGCCAATTCCAAGGCCATTGATGATGTCCCCAATCGAAAGATCCGTCGAAGTGGGGGCACCACGGACCAAGGCAGCTAGAGAGAAGAGAAGAAAGCCGAACAACATCACACACGGACGAGAAAGGTTTGTGTAGGATGCATCCAAGTTATAGGCAGCAGGATGGACCGTATGACGCGACGAAACCATGTGAAATCGTCAGATGACACGAACGCGTGTGGACCGTGTATTTTTCTGAGAATATGGATATTGAAGGATCATTGAGAACCGGTACAAGAAGCGAGAGAGACATGTGCAGCACGCCGGAAGAAATACGGCGGCAAATATTGTTGGATTACTGGCTTCACGTGTCAACAATCAGTCGCCGCTAATATTCCAGAAAGGATTCACTTAGACTTTCATTCTTTTCGGTGGGGACCAGCCTGTATATCTCGTCAGTGCCATTGCATTTGCAACAGTAACATATTTTTGCCACTCCGTTTGAGTCAATCTCGCGATTCTAACAAGTCCCGCTGGCTACAGAAGTTGGAAGGTCGAAATACGTAGGGTTATAGCAGGGTACAGCGTTGCATGGTGGATGATGGAAACGAGAGCCTCGTGGGCTGGTAGTGTTCCTGATTACCTCAGCACACCGTTAACTCTAACCGCCGGTGGCAGTGCAATTATCTTGCCACACAACTACGACGACTTCTTTGATCTTACGATGGGCCGCTGGACGCAATACGATGAAGCGAGTAATCCTTTTCTTAAATTTACTTCATGCTGAACTCTGCTAGGACTCATACCGCCTCCCAGAGGGCATGGAACGCATTGGCCACGACTCGGACACCCAAGCATACTTTTACCGCGATGCGAATGGAGACACATGGAAGGGTGCAGAAGGCGCTGAATATAGCGAAATGACACGTGGTGTGTACTATTATGATGCATACACACTGCTAGCTGAGAAACTACAGTATCCGACGCTTCATCAAGCACAGAAGATATTGAAGCTGCTCCTCGTCGTGCAGACGGGTACCAGCAGCTCGCTACGGACCTCGTACGTTCTTCTCGTCACTCTACCTCCCTTCCTCATTATTCTAGGATCGCCCTATGGTCCCGACGACCTACACTCCCCACCCTGGTGCCTACCGCACTCTCTTCCCCTTCTTCCTAATCATCGCCGTCGTTCTTCTCCTCGTATGGCGCCTTATCCTCTCTCCCGGCCTGTCTGTGCCAGAGAGCCCGTGCTCGCAGGGTATGCAGGCGTATTGGGTCCAGGCGGGCGATTCATGTTGGGAGATCGCGAATAGGCATGGGTACACTCTTGAGCAGCTGCAAGGCTGGAACCCAAAGGTGGAATGTGAGGTGTTGATGCCTGGGACGACGGTTTGTTTGCCTGGGGACAGTAAGTAGGAGCAGAGAGAGTATATATATTATGGAGCATTTGGTGGATGGATGGGACGCGTATCTCAACATTGACATTTGTGTAGCTTATTTGCTGGATCATTCTCTGTAATATTTAATAGACTGTTATAATCTGTTATATCGAGCAAACTCCTACCATTCGTCAAGATGCATGCATGTAATTTTCCTCGTGAATACGTGCAAAACTCTCAATCTAACTGTAGTTCCCTAGGACATTGGTGTCCTTTGATATTGTATAAGTGTAGCATCGTTTCAAGGGAGAACCGCCTTTCAAGAGGGCGAGGTAGTGAGTGCACCGTGGTGTACTTTCCAAGAGAGGCAAGTGACCGGGAGTATCTCAAGGGTGGGCTCCAAGAGTTCGTGAGAACGGTTGTGGCGACTCCAACAGTACTACCACCGAGACTGTAGAGAACAAATTCTAGGGAAGAAGTGGCGAACGCTGAGGAGAGAAGGGCAAAGAATGTAGAGATTTTCGCGGTTCTCAAGGACCATGGGCCATAGCTGATCGTCGACATGGCCAGCCTGAAATTTCCCCCAGATTTCTCTGAAAACATAGTGATAGGTCTGGAAACTGAGGGCAGTCGGACCCTTTCGAAAGGTAAAGGTCACGGTTCTCTCTGCCAGCAAGTTTCCCGTGAGTGGTCCAGGATGACAGCAGATAAAAGAAGGATGAAGGAAATCTCATCTTCACCTTAATGTCATGGGGGCATAGCTCAGCTGGGAGAGCAACAGACTGAAGTCATAGGATTTCTGGAGGTCCCCGGTTCGATCCCGGGTGCCCCCATTTTTTGCACGTCTTCTTAGACCGCCCTGAAGCAATCATACAGACGCCGATTCACCGAACGATTTCAGGGTCAGGAACTCGATCCCACGCATTTTCCACCTTCGTGTCCGATATTGTATCGTCATCTGTTCGTTTGATAGCAGCTTGAGGCAATGGTAAAGCCATTTCTAGATAGACTACGGCAATTCGATCTGGCAGGTGCCCTCCGCCGTCGTCAGTGACATGCATAGTACACATTCCTCAGTCTTGGAGCCTGGACTGTTAGTACTGAGAAAGGTCGCGCAGTTAAACGTAGTTTTGAAACCGAATATTTATTGACCACTCATTTTCGAAGGTCTTGATTACATGTAGGCTTCACGACACTTCCAACCGGAGGTTCTTCACTTCCGCCTCCGAGGTCATATGCTACAAAGCCAAAAATAGGCTGTGAATGGTATCTTTTGAAGAAGAAGAAAAGTATGCTCGTTTTACATGATGAGGAGTGAGAAGAACGGAGCGGTATTTGAGTGGTACAGGTCATTTGCAAGAATATGGAATTTAAAAGAACCACATCAAAGCAGTGGTGGAAGTCATGACACGGAAAGATAGAGAATAAGATGGCATGGAAGATATTCTATACAAGACGGGATGGTAGTGAATAGTACTGCGGTTGGATTAAGAATGACTGCTATCACTGTCACTGCTGGAGGGGGTACTCGCATCTTCGGCAGACTGGGGGCTCCTACGTTTGCGAGGACGCCTTCCTTCCGGGTTGGTGACATCAATGGCCCAAAGACCACCTCTCCCAGGTTCGGATACGGCGCGTCCGATATTCTTAAAAAGATCATGAGAAGACAAAGCGTGCTTCAATGTTTCCTGCCAATAACCTATCGTCAGCACTATGCAGCCGCCAACGGCAGCAGACCGACGAACCTTCAAGGTACCCTCATTCTGTCGGAAATACTCAAAGCGCGCGATGATTGCAGCTCTGATCTCAGCTGTGGAAGCCTTTTGATGGGAGTGGCTGTAGATAGCGGCTGCGGCTAATTGGATTATGGTATAGGGAGGCCTTCCATCCCTGTCGCGCGGATTGGTGAGAGATTCGAGGCGGATGGGGGTCCCTCGTGGTAGATTGAGGAACTCCCGTAGGTAATCGCTGGGTTCGGGTAAGTCGTATTGGGTATCTGCTCTTGCTAAGAAGGGTCTGGAGTCTGGGGATTCGCGTTTAGGGGTGACTTGTGGAGACTGTTCCAGAGTGTGTTGGCGATAGTAGCGCTGTCCGAGTTCCAAGGATGCAAAAGGAGATGGAAGGCCGGTCACTGCGGTCGCGTATCCGTGAGGATAGGCCGTAGAGGTCGAGGGGTATCCGCTGGGAGGTGAGTTCGATCCGCGTTGGGAAGTAGCAGCCTCGAAACTCTGAAATTATTGTTCAAATGTGTTTAAAGTTCTTCTATATTCGTGATATACTCACTGAGCCGCTGGAGTATCCCGAAACGTCAGAAGAACGCGCTGGTGTTGGCGATCCACGGTGTTCATAACCCTAGAATAGTATTATCGCATAAGCCTAACAGGTACTCTGCGCTTATTATAAAGATGCACGTACAGGGTCGGTAGAGCGCGTCCACATCTCGTCATGGGCCGGGCTACCCAATCCAGACGCCTCTTGATCTAATAACGAAATCTCTTGACTGGGGGACGGCGCCAACCTTGGTGTTCCCAACATAGGCGAGTTAGGATCCTGAATTTTGATGCCTCCACCGGAGCTGGGCATGAACGGCTGGTCCTCCTCTTCTCCTGACCTCGCGTAGGAACGAGGAATAGGAGGATGACGGGACCTGGGGCTACCATAGGAGGCCATAAATTGGATGTAAGGAGCAGGATACCCGCAATACATGGTTCCTGGTATCAAGGCTTGAGTCAGTCGCATTGCGTAGATGGATACTGCGGACACGTACAATGATGTCCGGAATGTAAGAGAAGAGACTTGGAGAAGAGGGTAGAAGGGTAGCAGATGCTGGAGCAGTGTTGTAGGATCACCGTTGAGGACATACAGTGCCCACACACCTGGCTTTTATAGCAATACGCCCCACACATTTCATGCCCTCTATACACGGCTATGTTCGTGAATTGGTTCTTCACCGATATCCGACGATTGGCTCCGAGCAGTTTTGCTTGATAAGCTGCTCGGAAATATACCCCAGAAAGAAGTTGATGAGAGGGACACGAGGCAACACTTTCCAGAGATGGAAGACATTGTTGGTGTTCGTTGATATATGTGTATACCGCCGAGGTGCCGGAGGTGAGATAGCCATATCTGTACCTTCCTGTCAAGGTAATTTTGTTTGAAGTAGGTGTTGGAGTTCATCGTGCGTAGTGGAAGAGCAGGCTAAGAGAGCGGCTTCAGGCAAAGAAGAGGCTGAATAGAAATGTTTTGGTGAACAAGAATAGCGCGACAGGGACCTTTGATATTATATCACAATGCGCACCTTTTACCTGCCGAAATGAGACCCACAAGGTGTTGGCGGTGATAGCGAGGTGTCCTTACCAAAGTGTGGCCTCGTTCCCAGTCTAAGCGAATCATGTGAGATCAGAATCACCTTCAACGCTGGCCCGTTTTCGAAATTTGCGCTATAATTTCATTGAAAGACCACCCAGGACTGCTTTTGTCGATTCGGTGGATACCAGAGGATGTTGATCATGCTACAACTGGCGAGCGACGAGAAGAGTCATAATGAACTAAGAGTCATTGAGAGCGTTAACGGATTATGCCTCTGGTTTACATCCAAAAGGCCTTCATCTCCTCACTGCAGGCTGGTGCGTTTTGGATAGCTTAAAAGGGACCGTAAAAAAGTTTAAATTTCAACTTCAGTTTTTACGCCCTCAATTTGAGCGATGTAAAACAAAGAGGTACCTTAATTCCATTGTTCCATAGGGGGATGGGTTTTCTTATCGCTTTAGTGACGGCCTTTTCAGGACCAAGAAAGGCTTCACTAAAAACAAAACCTCAAAAGGTTTTGTTTTGTACCAGCTAAACACATTAGCCTCTGCTGTGCCTTCGTGTTTATGAGCCAGATGTTTTGGCATTGACTCTGTATCAGAAGTTCTGCCCCAGTGGATGTCGTATTTATTGATCGAGGTGCTCGACCCGAGCATATCCTGCCGCAAGCACGCGTACATAACGCGTCTGTTACGCAGCCATCTCAGGTAAGAAGTGATCGTTCTCTACTCTCCACACCTGTTCTCAGCCTTGAGTTAGTAGATATTATAGTACATTTTTCAATCAATGCTTTTTATTGGAATTTGAGAGTTGAGCCGAGATGATAGCAATCTGGCATCATGCTGAACTTGCTGATTGAGGAAGATGTATCAGGAAAAGTGTAGATAATTCTAGTAAATTAGCATTTAGTATATAAGTAGGTACAGTGGTGTACATCTGCATGTGTTTGCAGAGCTCAGCCGAGCACAATACTATTGGCCTGACACCGCGCATGTACTAACTGGGAACGAACCGATCCCCCGTTTCATGACACTTTTGAAGTCCAGTTGTGTACAGCAAGGGGATTCAATAGCATGCCTAGTTACGACTCAAATTTGTCCATAAGCCCACTGTTTGCTCGACTCTTCCCTCAGATAAAAGCGCAATGATCGCGACTGATACTCAATTTCTAAAAAGTCCTTAGTGGGATTACTGAAAACAATCATTCCACAACTAGCTCTGTAACTATGTTGGCTGTCTCCTTTTTGCTCAGGTCTTCTGATACAGGACTCATGGGATCCAACGTAGGAATGGGACCCGTGAACCAGTAAACCCCGCCATATCTCGGGAAGTAATACCATATCAACGAGAAAATCGTCACACCTCCCAGCACTACAACGGAGTAGTTCATGTCTTGAACAGTCGTTTGGGGAGTCATAGGGAACATGAACACTACGCTCGTGAAGGCCATGAACAATACAGCTATCAGTGCGATCAGAAAGCTCTGTGCAAGGTGCAATTGTCAGAGGTGCGTAGAAGTAAACGCGATTCATGGGGACTAACAAAAATTCCGAGGTAAAATGGCCCAGGCTTGAAGTTGTTCTCTCCGATAAAGCGGGCAGCGATCGGGATGCTGTATGCGACGTACAATGAAATGACGGATATGGAAAAAAACGGCGTCGATGGCATTCGTACCCGCGAATGAGAGTAGTCCTAGTAATATGGCCAAACTAGCGTCGAAAATAACGGTGTTAACCGGTGTTTCCGTATAGCTATTCATTCGATACAGCCAGTTGGAGAATGGAAGGGCTGGCATATGATATGAGCGTTCAATCTGAGGTGATCATAAAAGAGATTGTGATACCTCGATCTCTGCTAAATGCATATGTCTGTCTGCTGGCGGCTAAAAGCTAAGAAAAATATATTATTAAGAAACAGTCTCCGTAACCAAAGACGAGCTTACAATACTGGAGCCCATCATGTATCTGCCACAGACGAAGTCAATCTCACAGTGAGATGGATGAAAGGATCGACGTACTGTACCAATACAATAATCGCCCAGATACCCAGCGTTCCTTTCTGCCCGAAACCGTTGAACAGAATCTGCGCCATAGGTTGGGCGCTATCATATACTGCCTGCAGATCCGTCCCCATACAGAAAGCAAGGGTCATGTTGATTGCTAGAAATTCAACGTCAGGATGATTTATTGTATTAGCAAAAACACATACCCCAGCCTAACACTCCAGCGGTACCCACCGCCAATACGATTGCCCAAGGAACGACAATAGTAGCATTTGACGCTTCCTCACTTATGTGAACACTGGAATCGAATGAACCTTCGACACAATTATTGTTATATTATTTCATAGTGCCGTTATAATGCAGGCGTACCAATAGTCCAAAGTGGTGCCAAAAAGCTTAGTATGAATGCGAAGCCGTTTGTCCATCCGTTGACTATCAGGAATTGATAAGCGCTGTATAAAGACAAATTCCTGACGGGCGGAAACGACGCACGATTGACAAATTCGCCCAATGCGAAGTGTGCGGTGTTCCTGAATTCCGCGGGAGTAACGATAGGCAACGCGATGATAATCCCGAAACATAGCCTATCAACATTGTTGTATTGGAACATCAGAATGGCGGAAGGCCCTATCAGTAGATAAGAGAGTAAAGTAGAATACATACAGGACGTTAAGGGCAACATACACTGACTGCAGCCTTGCTAAAACAGTAGTGCCCAGACAGCAGCCCACAACGTGGGTGAGGCTTATAGCTACGTATACACCGCTGGGAGGCTCGCATTAGAGTACAGTAAATGTAAAAATGAAGATAACGCACAAAAGCTGGGCGTTTGTTGGCTCAAAGCTTTGGTTATGAGATCCGATCCTGACTGCAGCCATGACTTGAACGGCGCATCCCCAGTTAATCGAAGATACACCGGCTATAGATCCGATCGTGTTCATATCTGAGTTGAATGTGTAAGGGTACTCCGTATGTGAAGAATCGTGGAGAAACTAACATCCGACTATCCAGCAAAGCAGATTGCGCCAACGGGGTGACGAGAATGTGTAGGTCCAGCAGTATAATCCTCCCGAAGTAGGAGCGGAACTGGCTAGTTCGGCCATTGCCAGCGCAACACATAGTATGAAAATGCTCGCAACGGCCCACTTCACTTCTATGTCAACGTAGCTCATTACTGAAGTGGAATTGGGATAAGCGTACCCCCCAAACCATGGCAGGCCCTCCTCCGTTGGGAATCGCATAAAAAAGAACCGAAGATATTGAGGGCACAAGACCGATGATCGAGAACGCGATCCCAAAAACCTGCGATAATGGTGGTAAATGTACTGGTTTCAAAGAAGGAAGGAAGACGAACTTCAAGAGGGGTGAATGCACGCTTGAACTCTTGTTTATAGCCCAGAGCCGCCAACCGCGCCTCGTCTGCTGCATTTACGGCGTCTTTCGAAGGCATGTCGAAAGGGAAAAGAGTTGAAATAGCATCGCACTAGGTAGAATATATGTAGACTCAAGCAGAGACCGATTACATATCATTTTTACCAAGCGAACCGCCTGAGAGATAGAAGCATCGAGACAAGGGTCACGTTCGAGTTCTGAGTATAGATAAGGATGTTACCCCGGATGGGAGCTGAGAAATCATAATCCAAGGACCTCGTTCTCTCCACAGGGGTGGAGAAATGAAACATGTGAGAGGAAAGAAGGTGGGTGTATTTTTGAAGAAAGTATTAAAAACGCAAGTAAACGTCACTACTAACTGAAACTTAGTTGTACAGCCACCAGAGCTTCTTGAAAACTTGGTTGCTACATCGACTGCAACTTGAACACGATGTCCACTACAGCCTCTCGTCTTCTGATTTTCTTGGCTGTATTCGAAGCACAAAATAAAATGTCATTCGTGACTTCCCGTAGTTGTCCGACTCACTCCATCTATCGGTTGAGACCTCAGCCATGCCGTGGCAAGGTAAAGAGCGGTTTTACATGCGGATACATGGCGGACCTCCTCACTTCCCATCCAATGACGACGAGTTCATGATCAGTACCGGTGAGCAACCGACGCATTTAGCCCTTTACTTCCCGTTAACCGCTTCGTCAACTGTCAGTGAAAACACTGCCGCGGCGAGCAGTGATAAGAAGTCATGGGCACAAAAGACTCAATTGGTGCCGCATTGTCCCCTATCTCATGACCAAATTACCGTGACCAATGTCCGGATATGATTAAAAGCAAGGAGAGGCAAAGTTACAGTTTTTAAGTGCCGGAAATGGGGCGGAATCCGCTTATCTAGTATCTCGCGTTCTCGTCAGGTGATTCTGCCATGATGGCTCAGTCATTCATTGTGTGCAGGAATATTTCAGGAGCTAGCGTACCGTGATAGAAAGTTCCCACACGTCAATGGCTTCCACCACAGCTACTAGCACAGCAACGGAGATTCTGAGTTCCCCTCACGTCGTTTCGACTGTCTTCAAACATCCTTTAGACCCACTGACTCCTGACGAGGTGATTTTAACTTGAACGCGCTTATCTACCTAGATAAACCTCCGCCTCAGATAGCAGCTGTATCACTATCAGTCCGACACCATATTGCGAGCAATACAGACATCAAGGCCGTCAAATTCATCACTACGTACCTTCTACCGCCTCCCAAGAAAGCGGTTCTTGCCTACCTTGGGATCCCTTTAACTCCCGGTGGACAGCCTGAGGCGCCCACTCCAATTACCCGGAAGGCAGAAGTCGATGTACGTGCTGTGACCTTTGCTCACGGATAAAGCTGACGGTCTGACAGTTCCTTGATGTCGTGAACGGGTGCGTAAACTATGGTTTGGTATCTACGAAGGTTTGATTCGTCGACTACAGTGACGCATATAATGTCATTCTTGCTCTTGGCAGTGGGAAATGGGGCATTGAGAGCATTGAAAAGCTTCCAGAAGGTACTCAGCCCCAGATTTCTGTTCAAGAACTTGTTGCGTGTGAAAAGATTGTGAAGAGTGACGCACGGGTGCAGCAATTGGCGAAAGAAGTCGGCAAGTAGACTCCATATCTGGACAGTCACATATCTCACTTTTCGGTAGGTATTCTTCCCGAGCAAATAGTCTGTGATGGCTGGTCCATTGGCTACGACGACCGTTTCCCACAGAAGCGCCGTGTCCAGCAAGCCTTGCTATTTGCCCGGTTTTCGGAGCATGAGAATCTATACGCACATCCTTTGGTAAGCATATATTTGCAACTGTAATAAATCATGTTCGATGAATTCTCTTAGGATTTCATTGCCGTGGTAGACGCAAATGCTGAAGAGGTCCTGCATATAGGTAACGTTGCGTCTTCTTTGTGTTTCGCTTATTTCTGACACTTCGGCCCAGATTTCCCTCCTCATTATAAGAGTACCCCTAACGGCGCGGTACTCAGTGCACCCAGCACCAAGTTCCCCGAACTCTCCGAAGACGCTCTTGCCGCGACGAGTCGACCACGCATCCCTCCTCCCCTTAAACCGTTTGACTTCCTTCCCGATCTTATGGAGAAAAGCGAAGAGAATTTCAAGCCCAGAGATGACATCAAACCTTTGCACATCGTCCAGCCCGAGGGTGTCAGCTTTAAGCTTGATGGGAATGAGTTGGAGTGGCAGAATTGGAAGATGCATATATGTAAGTCGTCATGGTGGTTTCTATCTGACTCTACTAATTGTGTAATGCCAGCATTCACACATCGCGAGGGTATAGCTCTTTCTACGATCACTTACAATGATAATGGCGAAATTCGACCGATTATCTACCGCCTGTCGTTGGCTGAGATGGTGGTTCCTTACGGAGCCCCAGAATACCCGCATCCTCGGAAGTTTGCCTTTGATTCGTGAGTTGCCTCTTATCCACCTCAATAAGCAGAATGTCTGACCGAGACAGAGGTGAATATGGTATGGGAACAATGGCCAATGAGCTGTCGTTGGGATGCGACTGTGTTGGTCAAATCCACTACTTGGTACGCTGAGCATTGCTGGATCTAATGGGAAAACGACGTTTGACAATGTGTGTAGCCTGGTGCATACGTCGGACACGACGGAAATGCAGTTATCATCAAGAACGCTATCTGCATCCACGAGGAGGATAATGGTGTTCTTTGGAAGCACACGGATTACCGCCCTGGTGGTCGTACACAGACCGTTCGCAGAAGACGCCTGGTAGTCAGCATGGTCTGCACGCTTGCCAACTATGGTTCGTTCCACATTCACACTACCATAAGGGCTAAGACTGAGTTCGATGTCTACAGAATACATTTGGAACTATCATTTCTATCAGGATGGCAGCATCGAGCTCGAAGTCCGCCTGACTGGTATCCTTCAAGTCTACGTATCGGAGACCGATGAACCCGTCAAGTTCGGCACCAAGGTTGCGCCTAAAGTCAACGCCCAATACCACCAGCATCTCTTCTCGATTCGCGTGGACCCTATGATCGACGGTATCAACAACTCCGTTGTAGAATCTGATGTCATTCCTCTCCCCAACGCCGAAACCGGCTCTGACCTCAACTTTGCCGGAAATGCGTTCATCCAAGAGGATACGGTGTTGAAGAAAGAGGCCGGGAGACATTGGGATTGGGAGAAGGAGCGGAAATGGAAGATCGTCAACCCAGCTAAGCAGCACTATAGTAGCGGTAAAGATGTTGGTTATGTTGTCGGTATCAAGGGTGGTGTTACGCCGATGATGGCGAGGAAGGATGGTTGGGCGTTGAAGAGGGCGCAGTTTGTCAACTACCCTATTTGGGTGTGCAGGGATGTTGAAGGTGTGAAGGGAAGCAGGATGTGGCCTGCTGGAAAGTATGTCCCACAGACCAGGGAGAGTCCCGAGGATTCGATTGGTACGTGGGTGAAGGGCGAGCAAAACATTGAGAATGAGGATATCCTAGTGTATCTGACTGTTGGTGAGTATTTTCTACGCCAACTTTGAGGTCCTTTTATGTTGACTCTGGTGAATAGGAACAACGCATATCCCTCGTCCGGAAGACTGGCCAGTGTACGTCTTTCTGTTTTATGTTATCGAAACCTTGCCTCATATGTCCTATAGGATGCCTGTTGAGCATCTAAGCATCACTCTCAAGCCCCAGTCGTTCTTTACAATGAATCCTAGTATGGATGTTCCAGGAACTAGAGATCCGAAGAGTGTCGCTGCATTCTCTCGGGTATCTACCTTTAGTAATGGACACGCGGGATGTCATTGAAATCTTTTAAACGAATGTGTATTTAAGGGCCTAAGTAGTAGAATTCTAATGTAAAACAGTGAATGATTTCAAGGTCTAGCTGGCGATGAACCATATCCCTCGTGCAATCTCTACGCTCTTGTCAGTTGGAAGGTCTTCACGCAACGAATGTGTGCTGAACGAAGTCTGAAATTATGTCAGCTTATGTATTTTTTCTCGCCTTGAAACGGAGAGCCTGATTCAACTACCAAAATTTTCAGTCGACACTTCCTCCCGTCTGGATATCGACTTAGGTCGGTAAGGCTAAGAACGAATAGGAGTAATTGACATTAAGGAAGTTGAATGATTATGATGAATACACTGTGCTAACAAGGAGCATAGGTCGCAAAACCGCGAAACAAATGAGGTTGAAGATAGGAAATACAATATTCCGGCGGAGACGAAAGAACTAGGCATTGGTGCCAGACTTGACGTCTGCGATAGCATAGTCAGCGTCAGGATGTTTCCAGTACATACCTTCCATAACAGAAACAGACACTGCTATCGTCTCCACAGGCGAAGGCTCGCGTTTGGGCATTTTTGACTGCAACCGAGCATGGAGTGCTTCATCTTTTTGGCGAGCGCGTTCAATGTCAGCTTTGACTCTGACTTCCATTCGCTTGTGATAGTCTGCTTCAATGCTACAAAATTCAAGCGGTCACGAGGAGAATTTCAGATATAGATAACAGGATGCTTACCTTTTCAAAGCATCGAGCTCCCGAAAGAAGTCCCGCGGATCATTGATCTGTTTTACCGAGTCTATATCATTTATTACCTCTATGGCAGGCATAGTATCTGGAGGAGCGGCGCCGAATAGATTGAAACCCTGGAGAGGATAGTCGGAGAAGTCTCTGTCATAGCAATCGAGGTCTGTGTGCAGGCAGGGTACCCACCACAGGACTTTGCCAAGTAGCGAGCGAAGGAAACACGACAGTTTGAAAGAACGTATTAACAAGATCGATGGAGTTCCACTAGCTTCAATGGTTTCATGAACTGAACCACCGTATTGGCTTTCAGCGTCGTGTTCCGATGGAAGAGGTAAAGTGACCGTAGATGCTTGCCGCTCGTACGGCTGAGTGTCGTCGACATCGCCAGCAGCATCGCCCACGCGTAAAGCTTGTTCGTTCCGGAGTGCATCCCTACACGTTACATCTTGGAAGTGGTAGATCTCCAGAAGCCGATCTTCGTACTTCAATTGATATTTAGGATCGGGCCACGGGTCCCCAATGGTAAGGTAGTTTCGAACGCGACAATGCGTCATAGTTAGGGTAGGGTGGTAGCAATCTGGCCAGGGAAGAGGCAGCGTAGGGTTAAGTGGCGGTCACAAAAGGGGGTTAGAATTGTTTGGCAAAATCGGAACAGCCATGTCCGGCAGTATAAATCGATCTGGCTGGCCATCAGAAAGGCCTTGCGAGACCAAGGTCATGGACACCGATATGTATTCCACGCCAGGCAAAGGGAAACAGAAGAGCTAGGAGATGGTAAAAGTCAGTCGAAGGCCTCTTCAAGCTGGCAGTAAACGTACGTGTGTGACGCATGCAACATAAACTTTGCTCTTTAAGGCTTCGCAGGCTTTGGCAACCTCCGGATCCTTGAGATATTTGAGGGAAGCAACTGGGTCGAGCTTAAAGGCTAAGTATTCTCTACGCTGAGGGGTCATGACTGCAAAAGAGTAAACTGAGGCACTTGAGGTTGGAACAGCGAGATGCAGGTTCTATATCAAGTCTCGCGACAAGGTACGGCGCTATATTTGGAGCCATTGTTCTCAAAACAAAGGAACGAGCACAAAGACGAGAGCAGGGTGGAAGTAAACTAAATGCGGCAACTGCTGAGCTGAAAACGAACAAAGATCAAGACTGACTTGGTATCCAAATACTCAGCGTTCAGCAGAAAATACTATCCCTGAGATTGAAACTTGCACAATAGCAAAGCTCCAAGTTGGCAGCGAGAATACGCGTGTTGAGGAACTTGATGATAATCACGGAAGATTGATGCAAGATGCTAGTGCTGACGAACTTTTAAAAAAAGACGGCAATAGATTAAGATTCAAAAAATGTATGCTAAGCGCTGTAGATAGGAATGAAGGAACGTCAGGAGTGTACTGCACGGTTGAACGAATGGCTATGATGTAAATATGTTATAATGCATAGAATATTTTCGTTGAAGACGGGAAATCAGGTATCGGCACCTGCCATGGCATCTATAATGCATAAACGACAACTTTAGCAAGGCCTGGAGAGATAAGGTGTACAGTACACATCTCGTGTAACAGAGGAAACGGAGGCCCTTGAAGTATCTCCAGTTACAGACTCATGGCGAGGCATTTTGTCTTGAAGTCGGGCATGTAGCTGTTCATCCTTTTGACGCGCGCACTCAATAGCAGCTTGAGTTTTGGCCTTGACGCGCTCATGATATTGTTGTTCAATTCTATGCCAGGAAGCTCATAAGCGTACGCGTGATGATGAAATAGAATCACTCACTTTTTCAGAGCATCCAATTCACGGAAAAAGTCCCATGGGTTGTTGATCTCCTGTACCGACTTCAGATCTTTCGACACGACTATCACTGGCATGGTGTCCTCGGGCGGAGGACCGAATAGGCTACCAATGACTGTGTATGGGTCAAAGGATAATATTGAGGAGCCGTCGTCGTCGCAGAGATTTCCCCGTAAGCATGGAACACAAGGCCAAATTTTGCGAAGTAGTCCACGGAAGAAAGATTTGAAAGAAAAACGTCGGTTATCACCAGGCTGTTGCGGTTCACAAACCTCGCTCGCCACGCTGGGTGACTCGGAAAACTTGCTTTGTGCATCAAAGGCTGGTGTGCTGTCTTCGCATTCAGGACCTTTAATTGAAGCATCGTAATCGCTGTGGACATCTGTTTGAGACCCGGGAAGAGGTGAGATGACCGAAGATGCTTCGCACTCCTCTGGCTGGTTGCTAGTGGCTAGTGGCTCTTGAGCTTGTCTCAAGAGCTCCCTCCGCTCAGCATCCTCGTAGAAGTATGTTCCGCCAAGGAGATTCTGTGCGTGACCGTCGATGTGGCATTTAGGAGTGGGCCACGGCTGCCCAAGGATGATGTCGTTCTTGACTCTGCACGTCGTCATGGACTGTGTGGGATGGTAGCAGTCATGCCAAGGCAGAGGGGTAGAGGGCTCTAGCGGTGGTCGTGACAGCGGGTTGGTCGTGTTTGGTAGGATGGCTACCGACATATCAGGCGTTATGAAGGACTCTGGTAAACCTTCCGGGAGACCTTTTGATACCAGCGTCAGAGCTACAGACACATATTCAGCGCCGGGAACGGGGAAGGAGAGGAGCTAAGGAGTGAAGAAAATTTTTCGTGAACATGAAAATATCAAAACCGTGGGCAGACGTACATTGATGACCGAGGCAACATATGTTTTGCCGCTGCCCAAAGCTTTACACGCTTCAGTTACCTCGGCGTCATTCAGTGATTTAAGGGAGGCGACCGGGTCCAGGCTGAAGGTAAAGTACTCTCCAAACTGAGGAAGTATCATGATGTAGGCCTAGAAGTGGGAGCTTTAGAGGTAGTAGGGAAAATTTGAGCGTTACTGTCGAGCTCAAGTCCATTTTAAACGCTGAGGCGATGAAGCGCTGGAGGACACATTGATTTATTTGTTTCGAACAAAGAAACGAATAAAACAAAGGAAACATTGAACAAAGTGGCTGCACGGGTCAGAGCCACCCGGATGGCGGACCTTCAAGTTGCCAAAATCTGAATGAATCCTGATCGCCGGTCGGCACCCGCCCAGGTCAACGTATCGTTCAACGACTTGCTACGCCGTTGTGCTACGCTCTTCCACGTTCTTCCATTATTATTGAGGTTGTATAGTTCTATGGCCCTTCAACATTTAAAACGTAGAAGCGGCCTTTCTCTGTTATTATTGTTCTCCGGAGCTATAGCTTAAGCTTGTTCTCGTGAAGTATCATGGTCCCAATTCTTTAAAGCCTGAGCACGAAACTCTCCAGACAGTTTCGAGGTTGTTCTACTCTGCTACCTATGCCATCGTCTGTGATTATTATTCCCCGCCCAGCCCCTGCCACTCATAAATCTCCCGATGCATCGCATGGCGAAATCTACCGCGTCTACGAATCTCTGCTCCATCCATTCCACCAACTATGCATATCGGCCCTCGATAATACCTCCATCAATACTAGTCCCGCCTGCCGAAGAATCATAGAAAGCATATGCTCTTCCTCTAATCTATCCACCAAGGCTGGCATGAGTCGACGAGGAAAGGAAAGACCTGCAATTCTTTGTCCTCCCCCTGCCGGCTTGCCACATCGCGCGAACGAGCCGTGGCTATTTCTCATGGGAACTTTCAACGGTCAAGATGCGACGACGCTTCCTCAGATTTACAAGGACTTCTCCATTACTGTCTGTACCGGACCCCCCGACAAGGACGGTAAATTCTGCATCAGAACGATTCCAGAATGGCAGACATCTTTCCCAGGAAAAACCCAACATGTTGTAGTAATACCTGTGACTCCGGAAAGTGGGCTACTTCCTGAAGATCATTGGATAGCGTGTGGAACTCGCAACGGAACGTATCGGGTGGTTTCTACGGACTTCGCTCGGCTAGTAAGCCATAGCAAGATAAAGCTGGGGGAATTTTACCAGAAGCTGAGTTCAAACCCAAAGTATCTCATCAAAGTCGCCAAGGAACTCAGCAAGCACGAGCGGCAGGTGAGACCTTGATTTACGTGGCCGATTCAAGCGATACTTACAGCACCCTTCTCTAGTATCGTGCCCAAAAGAGACATGGATACGCCGCCAGTCGCAAGTCCTTCAACATGCAGCAACTGGAGCGGGGCATGCAGGTACATTTGGCAATGTGTCTATGCATTCTGCGTTAATGACTTCTATTTTAGTTGATGCAACTCGCCGACTCGACCAACACCGGCTTTGTTAGTGTATGCTTTCTGTCTTTAAACACTATGTTTCTGACTTCTTCCGTAGGACCGTACCTCGGTGAATCGTTCGTCGCCTGGAAAGAAGCCCGCTCCCTCTGTTTATAGCAAGGCCTCCGCGCGTGTGGTCCTTTGATCGAATCTCGAAAGATGTCCAAGATTTCATAACTTATTATTATCTATACGGTACATGTACATGCACCACTCTTGTGTGAGCGTCAGCCCACCATATTCTTCATTGCATCTCCATTCTGGACTGCCCCCTGACAGTCGAGGGTGCATGTTTAAGTGGTCAGAAACTCAGTTCTGTCGGCGAACTTCTCAGTCAGACGAACCAGGTAGAATTGTGGGAACATGATATAACATTAAGCATAAATAGGCCCCCAAAGGATCGCATGGAATTGGCTGAGCATGTGGTTCTTCAGCCTTTGTCGCACGAGTTCAATATCAACACGTCTTTGCTTTTACCCGCTCGTAGTACTCTGCCTCAATTCTAAGGTCAAATAGTCAGACTCTACACATTTCGGCGACGCTAAAATGGCTGACATACTTCTTCAAAGCGTCGAGTTCACGAAAGAAATCCCAAGGATCGTTGACTTGTTGAACTGATTCCAGGTCATTCGATACAATCACCACTGGCATACTGTCCGTAGGGGACCGACGAGATATGCCGTCAGTGGCTACGACCTGATCAAATGATAATGTTGAAATATCATCGCCGTCGTCATAGGGATCGGCCGGGGAATGGGATAGACGGGGAAACTTCGCGAATAGTCGGCGAAGGAAAGACGAGACAGTGAAATGTTTTCGAGAAGCAGTCGATAGCCGAGTTTGACCATCCTCGCTACCTATGCCCGCTGGGTAAGAGATCCCACCGCGACCTGATTGACAGCACTCGTCCTGCTCAAACCAAACGGGAAACGTATCGTCAGATATTCGATGCTCGTCTGTCTGATTACCAGAGAACGGTCTGCCAGCAGCACCGCCACCGCTAGATAAAACATCCTGTTCAAGTCTCAGAACATCCCTACGGTCGGCATCCTCGCTGAAATACTGAGCGAGACGAAGGCGATCAGCGGCGACGTCCAATTTATGTTTCGGTTCTGGCCATGGATCTCCGATGTTGGTGTCATTTTGGATACGACATTTTATTGTTGCCTGCGTTGGGTGGTAACAGTCCGACCAGGGAAGAGGATTGGAAGGTCTCATCGGTGGTCGCGGAACTGGATTGCAAGTGTTTGGAAATATTGGCACAGACATGTCAGATGTTATAAAGCGTCCCAGATCACCGTTAGGAAGACCTTGTGAAACCAGAGTCGCAGCAAGGGACACGTATTCGGCGCCAGGCAAAGGGAAGGAGAAGAGCTAATGTACATTGATGTTAAGCACTCAAGTGAACGCGCTCAGGCAGGCAATGAACGTACATTGATGACACACGCAACATAGGTCTTGCTCTCTAACGCTTCGCAGGCCTTCAATACCTCCGGATCATTTAACGACTTGAGAGAAGCAATAGGATTAAGTTTAAGAACGACGTATTCTCCAAAGTGAGGGAGCATGAGGATGGTAAAGAGGAAAGGTTAAGCATTGAAATCCATATTCGTTGGTTTATATTGACAGCCTGCTTTTGTTCTCGAGTACTATTCGAGAGAACAAAGCCAAGTGGCAAAGGCATGGTGGCTAGCAGTTTGAAAGAGACGGCGGCATTTGCCGACTTTGAGGCACTGCGCGTCAGCCTGAACTGAAATTCTTTGAGCTATGTGTCGCGGTGGATGATATCAATACGGTGAAGGGAGGGGTGGTTAGCCTGACTGACAAGGACGTGTCGGACGTGCTGGACGTCGTGAAGCCTAGAGATCTGGCTCTGGAACACCTTGACATACGAGATACACTACGAGTCCACGCAAGGGAAGCGAGTACAACTGTGAACAATAGTAATTAGAAAGTGCTTGTGTGTGAACTTCTTTCAACGAAGACTTGTAGGATGTCTGTCATTTCAATTTGAGAGGCTCGAGAAGGATGAGAAGAAAAGACGCCGGCACTTATTCTCGAACGACTTAACGTCTCTCATGGTTGAAGAGAGTGGGGATCCAACGCTGTGTTATAGTGAACTTGAAGCGTTGAAAAGGTACCTATGCTCACTTCATCGCCAATGTCGCGCTGATCAATTTTCGAGCAGAATTAATGAGCACCATGAACGAACCAAAAGAGCTATAGAAAAAATGTGAGAATTGGATGACGTCCTTTAAGATAAACTCACGTCAACGGCTCGATACTCAAGCCCTATAGCTAAATGTACTGCAGCATTATACGTGGTCTTTGTCTTTCTCAAGCTCACAAAGCTCCGATGGGGGGAGGGCTTGGGTTTTTCGGGGCTAGACTGTCTCGCTCTCATTCGGCAAATGTCCCCGATGGTGATGTAGCACCAAGCCTACACGATGGTGTTCATCGTGCTACCTGGACGGGCTCATCTTAGCAAGGGCCACCGTTGGCTCCTACCACCATAGCTTCCGAGCTCGTTTTTCTCCATCCATTCTTGTTCCCTTGTCCCCCGAGTAATGAAAGGCATGCGGTATTTCAAAATTCCAGACGCGAACTAGGTCTTTTAATCCATCTGCTGTCTGTAAACGTATCCTTTTCGTTCTGTCAACCTCTCTCATAGATCATAACTCT
Organism: Desarmillaria ectypa; assembly: GCA_030407005.1. Taxonomy (NCBI): domain Eukaryota; kingdom Fungi; phylum Basidiomycota; class Agaricomycetes; order Agaricales; family Physalacriaceae; genus Desarmillaria; species Desarmillaria ectypa. Next base: position 3,483,761 of record JAUDYN010000003.1, on the reverse strand, counting down.
TCATATACGCTAGCAGAACCTTCCTGACACATAGACAGTACTGGGGTGTCCCTATTAGAGAAAATATCTAAAGTCTCGATTCTGCTTGTCTGTCAAATCTAAAAAATCCTGTAGAACCGTCAGAAAAATGCTGTACGAAACTACATAGAAAAGAATCAGGCAGACCTTGTCGACACGAGCCTTCTCCATAACACCGTCGTCTTTCAACCATTCAATGTACACGTTATCATAAACAGTATTAACGGGCTCGGCATCCCTGCGTCGATTTTCAGCCGATAGCAGATACCCAATCACGAGCAGAGTCATAATCCGAAAAACGACGCAAACTCCGAAGATTATCCAGGGTACGCGATTGCTGGTTCGACATGCTCATTAACATAAAGAGCAAAAGCTTGTAGGAACATGTATCGGAGCTTGTACTTCTCTATCCACATTAAAGGACCTACCGCATTACTGATACAATAAGCGGATAGCATGATCGTATTGACGTTATTTTCTTCGTGTGTCCCGCTGTAGTGCTCGACAGCCAAGAAAGGGAAAACATTGCAACGGTGTTAAACCGGTGGTAAGCAGAGAATTCAGGCATACCGAAAGCGGTGACCCCGAGGCCTACATTATCGGTAAGCGGTACTATAGAGTCGAAAAAGCGGAAACATCTTACCAGCAAAGAACAACGTCACTAATAAACCAGCCTTCTCGTCCCAGCTCAGAAAGAGCATCAAGAATACGGCAGCGAGATTCGGTATCAGGTGTGCCACACCGACCCATGCTTGGCTATTTGGTATCCGCGCTGCCATGGCCGTGCCACTCCAAACCGCCAAGACTGCTACAACACCGGCAACACAACCCAGGAGAGTGGTGTTAAGGTTGGAGAAACCAAACAACAAGATAATTATCTGTCGCTGATTGGCGAGCGAATTTGGAATGTTGGCTAACACGGAGAAAAGGGTGAATAGCCATGCTTTGATGTCCGTTAGGGCCTCTATCATCCTGGGGTTCAGCGCTTGAGTAGAAGCAGGACAAGGGTAAAAAAAGGGTTTTTTGTACTGTTCTTTCTTAAAGTGTTGGTTCTTGACACCTGTTTGGTTTTCCTATTTTGAAAAGAGGGTTACTATAACCGGGAGAGGTCGGCAATATCGAATGAACTTTATTCGCTGAACTGCAGAGGAGCGTTCTTCCAGGGTAAAGAACCACGCATTCGTCGATACGAAAAGGCTTCGCACCGTTTCCAGGCTGTCAATGAATTAGTTTTCATATGCAAGGTCCCGAAGCTAATGAATCCGGAGATTACTTGTGCTAATACCGATTGGTTGACTCAAGTGCGTAGGAAAGAACAAATACTTACCAGTACCGTTCATCAAGACTACCTAGGAAGTCAGCAAATATGCAAGATAGCCCATATACACCCTTACACCAGTACCCGACTCTCAAAGTCTGCTCCGTTCGTGTATAGAACATGGAGGTGACAATTATAAATCCGGTTGTTATAGAACCTTAGGACATACCCAGGATCAATTGGACGACGAGGAGGCTGGCGAAATTCTTGCATGCTGCGTGCATACATAACGTTATGGCCCAAACCAAAATATTGAAGCTACGAAGAACGATGTCATTCAAGGACAACTAATTGGAAAGAGGACATACCTCAGCCATTTCCCAATGGGCAGACGCTGCAGACACAGATTCTGCGGGAACTCGAAGACGAGATAGTCGAGATAAAAGATGGTACCAAGCCTGAGGTCTTCACTAAGCAGACGCAATGCTTTGAGATGAGGATTATTCTTTTCCTCCGTCGAAATTTATACATTGCTTGCTGACGCCATCAGGGAAAGGGATAAGGGATAAGAACGTAAGGCGGAGCAGTCCATCATATACGTGTTAATGTTTGCCAAAGTGGCGAGAAGGCGTCCAATCGGCAGCCTCCCATTTGAAATGTAGAGAGAGAACCATTCAAGAGGATCAAGAAAATAGCCACGATTTCATATGAATGTACTAGTGACAGTCTCGACTCGGTAGGAACTCGTTAGAATGGATGAGGACCCGACAACAGCACTCACTGCCGTCATGAATTGAGAAGGAGCAAACTTATTATTCAATACAGCATCAGAAGCTGGGGAGATAATGAAGTGAAAGAAGCAATTGCCCAAGCGCCCAAGCGGACAAAATGGTGGGAGCGAACGGAGCTAAACAAAGTTCAGAAGCATATTAATATTCATGTGGCTGTGCTTCTTGCTTTCTTCTTCCGCTATGTCGCAGACTGGTGTGGACTTTGTGACTGCTGTCAAGCAGGAGGCTGCCTATCTTCGTCTCGTACATCCAACACCAGATGATATTCCCTCCTGTTTCAGATTAATGGAACTCGCAATGGGCTGTCAGGGTACGATGCTGTATCGACGCCTGTTGACGAGTCAAGCTGAAGCGTAGAACGACTTCGTTCCCAGGTGAAATGTTGGTACCGGCACGGCGAATCCTCACGGTGTGCGCACAAACACGATGACTTCAAGTTCTGCCTTAGCATGAAATGGATGGAGAGCGACCAGCGATACGAAGCATGGATTAATAGGCGGGCGGAATGGTGGGCGAAGAGAAGGCTAGATAAGAGCAGTGAGGATGTATGGACCATGCGAACGTTCGTTTATTTCTCTATTTCTGTATCGTACACATTCACACTAGCACTATCCAGGGAGCCTCGAACGGCATTCCCCCGACCTGTTACGGATGAGGAGATACGACAAGTCTTAGGAAACACCGAAGAAACACTCATGTGATCGACTAGACTTCTGCATTTGTTCGCTCGACTTCCTCTGTCCTTAAATAGTGCGAAAGCTTGGCTTCTGTTTCTATGAGTCTGTCTTTCTGACAACTTTCCTGCGCTCCTTTCACTGTCGCTTGGCCATACATCATATCTAAGGAGCAGGACTCGTCAAGCGCCTGATGAAGGAAGCAAGGCACTGGTTGTGGATGATTTTGGTGGTAAAGTACGTATCAACACCTTCTTTTCCACATACCCTCTGAGAAAAACTAGGATACCAGCGATTCAGGATTGTAATGGATCTAACGATCCCTATACGACCAGGCATTATTGTTTCCGAGTTCTTGGGGGGATCTCTGGAACGAGATAAAACGTCGATGAGTAGAAAATAGATCTATTTTACGTTGACCCTTGGCCAGCGACCTTCTCAAGCAAGATACTTTTATCTAACGTGACAAGTCATATCTGCAGATGCCTCACATACATTTCAGGACCAGCCTTTTCATGTTGTCCGTCAAAACTGTCAATGCCGACCCGAAAATGGCGCGTGCTTCAGAAAAAATCATCATAGCTTCAAATCATCCGTATGGCCACGAAATAGTATGCAGGCTGAAGCGCTGGATTGAATCAGGTGTCATTATATAGGATTGCGTATGATTCAATACAGACCCTAGCATCGTCCGCCCCAATTCAAGGCCGCTCGTTGCACGAAAGTCCTCCTTTGTAGGGTCTTTGTAACTTACGTTCGTTGTCAGTGATGATAGAGTCGTACGCCTTGAGTTATATGGCTTTCTGTGAAACTCGCCAATATAAATTACAATGAACTATGATTTACAGTGCGGTCAAGTGAGTCAGCTACGACAACACGAATAGCCCAAGGTGACCCTTTTCTATGTCTTTCAAGCCATTGATACCGTTGTAGACGACACGTCGGTGCTGCACGCTATCCTGACGACACCTTCCAAAAAGGTTGGCACTGCCTTTTTGAACCACAACATTTTGCGAAAATTTATTTGTTGATGATTGGCCCCCTGGGGCTGGACCAGGGCCCAGGAGCTTGGCAACGACCTTGCAAATTAGCCATGACCCCATAAACCAGGCTAGCCCAACCACAATCTCACAGAAAGTTTTGATAGTGAAATTTGTGTCGACCTTTTTACAAAGCTCTGTAATACCTGTCAGCTGTTGCTCGATCTCGCACTGTAGGAATTGGCGCCCGGGTCAGTACAGTCTCAAAAGAAGAAACAATACACTAACATCACCCTCCAGGGTGCCATGGACTACCATCACTGACCGTTCCAGGGTCATTCGATTCTCGACAAAAACAAGACAGTGATGATCATCCTTGAAAATGAAAGGAACACCTTTCGGGTCCTTCAACCAGTGCTCGATATCATCAGGTCTTCGAGCTCTAAAGCCAAGTCGGGGCGAAGCACCAGACATCCACGTAACAGGGACAGGGACATTTTGCTCTTTCGCAAATGAGATCAACCGATAGGGCTGCTTGGTCCACGGAGGAGCGTCATCATGAAAGTGAAAAATATTCTCTGGTACACACCCATTCTCTTTCCCTAGATTGTCCATGATTGTCCATACCATGGTTCTTTCAAAAATGTCATTCTGAGTCAATATTGCCTCGTCGAAGACTATCGCTTTTTTCATGCAGTACTTGAAGATATTGGCTCCGGGAAAGCCAAGGAGCGCCATCAACGATGTCGCGCCGTATGCCTCTGTCAAAGCCACATCGTCGCAAACATTCCACGTGAAGTGAGTCGGTGATCGAGGGTCAAGAGAAGGGAGAGGGAAGACTCCTAGTTCAATGAGTTTGGCGGATTCGTTCCGTTCAAGTTTCAGAGTTGAAGGATTGCTAAGCATCCACCGATAGAGGAGCATGGAGACCATCATCGTGTATGTAGGATCTAATGATTGTCAGCGAAAATGAGGAATGAAATACAGTCGAGTGCATTTACCATTAAAGCTTTTATGCTCCAAGGCGCCACACCCAAAGGATTGACCAAGGATGAACTCGGGTATCTTCTCCTCCTGTGCTTCCAAGTCCATGGCATCCATAGGCCGATACCCAGTCGATACTTCGATCGCACTAGACAAAATCCTGTGGTATGGTATTTCTTTGACTCCGCTCTGAGTTGCAGCCAAGTACATCTCTATCATCCTCGCAATAAGTCGCGGTCTGGACACCAGTAAGCTGACAAAATTCGATAGCAGCACATCAGTGACTCACCGAGGAAATAACCACATCTTGATTCTCTCAAGCCTAGAAGGCGCGACTTTCAAATGATGGAGGACATACTTTTCCAAATTATTACTCTGGAGACACCGGGTATTCGGCATGTAGCTCAGGTAAGATCCCGGGCACAGTGCATCAATATTCAGCATATTCAAGGAAACTTGCGATGCTGCACACACAATCGCCCTCAGCTGCAAAGAGAACTCCACCATCTCAAGCATCTGCTCAAGGAGTGAACGTCTATGGGAAAGCCAAGGATCACGAGTAGCAATGTGTACATCATCAAAAGTGACGTGTATACGCGGCGAGTCGTTGGTGCCATGCACAACTTTCCTGATGGTGTCATAAAACCTATCCAAGGATTCTCCGGCAGCACGGCGGAGTGTTTCGTCATTAAACGACTGCGCTACTTTTGTGATGTGGACGAAGAGATCCTCTGAGTCTGCGAGGCTTGGCGGACAGGCTTGGAGCAGCAAGAGACGGCGGCGGGCATCGAGAGGGGGCCACGTTGTGTGATGATACCAGGTCCAGGAAGTAGGCGAGAACGTACATCCTTGCATAAATAAGGACGTAGAATGCTCTCTGTGCTTCCTCGCCCTCATACATACCTTTCGAAGTCGCGTTAACAGACTCTACCACCCACTGAGCATCACCTGACCTCGTTGCCCAAGTCGCTTTCTCTTTGGAGCACGTAAAATATACCAAAAAATATTTAGTGACTGCTTCAAAGAGCAGTCTGGTCTTGCCGTATCCAGGTAAATCGATGACCATCCTAGATATAATCAGAATGAGGGGGTAGGAGAGAGGAAAGAGAACCACGTTGAAATAGAGTACCTCATATTCTCCTCGTTACAACGATGAAATGCGTCTTCCCAGCTGGTGAGGGTTTCGTTGGGGTCACCGAGGCCGGCAAGGAGGAGGTGGACCCTATCTGCGTCCGGATGATGGACATCGGCATGAGGTCTTTTTCCGTCGTGCCGTGAGGAAAAATGGTAGTCAAGGCGTCCTTTCGCATAGTCCTGCAAGACATCAGAGAAAGTGTCCATGACTTTCTTGGACATGCTCTCGAGCTCTTCTACATCTTTTCTATCTTTGATGGTTCCTTGGAAAACAAAATGAGTGATAGGTCGATGTTGGTGACATTCGTGGGAGGTACTTTTCATTATCTCTAAACTATTATTCTTAATTTCTGTGGAGACAGACGGTGAGCGAGGGAAGAAAATATCAGAGCTTAGGACGTACCTGACTTCAATCTTCTACCGATAAACCATGCTGCAAGAGAAAATATGAGCGCATATATGAGGACCAGAAATGAAAGCGAAACTCAACGGTGTTTTAATACCTCCCCATAATACCTATCTATCCTTCCTTGTTGCGTGAGGTCGATCAGTTCTTCTGGTTCGTCCACAGGGTGATCCATCGGCTCGAAGAGAAGATCCTCTATTCGTACGAGCAGCTTTATAGTGGAAATCCATGTGCGTATGCCAGGTTCCTTGGCGGTTGGTAAATTATTCAGAATCACACGATTTAAGTATTCTATCTGGTCTTCTTCAAGAGATGTGCCGTCTTGTGCGGCCACTGCCAGACAGTTAGAATTTTTCGCTCGAGGGAAAATGGTCTGACCCACCTTGTACATTTTCCATGACGGCATCTCCCTGTTGGTTCGTTATGTTCACCGCCAATGCTGGGACATTAGGACTGACAATCAAACCGGCGCTGCAAATTTAAACGCACATACGATTTTGAGAGCTGTCCAGCTCCTGAGGTACTAAGTCTTCGTCTTTCGTTGACAGAAATTCTGCGCCTTTGAGAAAACATATGTCGCTAAGCATATGTGTATCTAGAATGAGGCGCCGTACCTTCCATGTCAATATCAGTCATACCGACTTTCCAATATAACAGTGGTGGCGAAATTCTAAAAAATCTTGCTTTGCTGTTCAGAAGGTTCTGAGTACTGATTATCAGCCACTCATGCAACCTTGAGCCTACCAAATTCGGATCAAAAATTCCCACTTCTCTCATCCTATTTTCTCGTTTGCGACGCCAGGTTTCCAAGTAATCATGAAGGAAGGAAGGTGCTTTTATTCTGATCACTGTCCCTAAGAAGGAAATCAACCAGAGTCCGGATGACGGTTAACTCTTTTTGAATATCCGACGGTTGTTCAGATGCGCTCCGGACTTTTTTGAATGGCCCTCTATACTTGCAGGGTCTCGCAGATGGTGGGCCACAATTATAAAGGGAGGCGGGCGACAACGTTCTGCGAAAGACCGTAAAAGACGTGATGCAGAGACTTGCCCACGTGGGAATCAGCCGGCTTTGAAGGTCTGATCAAGATCTAACCGAATTTGGTGCACCAAGTTCAATTATCCATTCGAGTACTCTTTCCATGAATACAAGCTTTCACAGTAAGTTTGACTATATCACTCTAAGAGTCGCTGCTAATCAGTACTCAGAACCTTCTGAACGGGAAGGATGCGAGGAAGGAATTTTCGGGAAGAGAAAAGCGGGTGTAAAGGCTCGTAAAGATACCCTTCCCTTCCCATTGCTGACAAAAGACACAATCAAGCATGCGAAAAAATGTGCAGAATGGGCCGATTCCATGAGCGAAAGCCTTACCAAAGAGCTCGATGACATTCGAAAGCAGAGGAGCAAAGCGTGAGTGGGACAAGATTCGAGTCCGACAGTTTTTATTGACATTTTGCCAGTATCGAGACTAGACTGACGTCTCTGGGGCACGGCGAAGAGATTGCATATATCAAGGATCTCGAAAAAACCGGTTCATGGTCTGAAAGGAGAGCACTAACTCTTCTCCGACCAGTTCGAGGTGAAGCAGCCCAAACCTCTCACCGACAAAAGTAAGCCTACCTCATCCTTTTTCCCAAAAAGACACTAACAATCCTTTTCCTTCTTCCAGACTGGAACTTCATCGAAGGCACTATGTTGGGGTACATGCGGGACGTCAAAACGCATCGCCTCAAAAAAGCAAGAACCGAACTGCTCAGCGCGCGCCGATCCCTTGTTGCAGCTGAATGGTGCTCAGGTTGCTCCCCACCTAACGAGTTCCAGCCAGGTCTGCTGGATGTATGGCTATGGAAGGAAATGAAATACTTCATCGACCTCCCGTCGTGTATCACCGTGACACCAGAAATGGTCAGAAGTGCTATGACGTCGCAGCTTCCCGCCTTCATCACTTCGTGACGCGATGAAAAGTTACTCAAGTTGTGTATGCTGGATTATGAGGTCCGTGGGGGAAATACGAATGATCTACAGCTGACGAAATGCACATTTGTGTGTACAGATCGACGGGGGCTGCACCGCGATATGGGTTACGATACAACTGGATGCAGTATGTGGTTCCCCGAGTATTTGCACCATGCATGAGAAAACATTGGGGAGACTTGAAAGTTACATGGCAAAAGATTTCTGATGAGGAGGCCGCGTGGCGAGGGAACTGGAGAAAAAGGAATCACAAAGGCGAGGCATATAGCAACAGGCTAGGAAAGTTTGGTGCTGCTCAACGTGCACGGGAACGTCACTGGACAGTGGCCACTTGACTCTGATGGATATCAAGACGCATCTAGCCAACAAGTGAGTGTCTTGATGTAATGAGTTCGAATGCTGATTCAAATTTTTGCCTAGACACGACGCGGATACTCCAGTAGAAGACATCGACTACTTCCGCGCGCTTGAATTATCCCCAGAGCAACCTTTAATTGCGCGAATGGTTCCCAAGGCTGTAACTTCAGAGTAAGATGGCGTATTCGGGTTTCCTGTCTTTATGATTGTGAATACCAATACCATGATTGGACCTGTATATACTACACATGTCACGTTATGCATCAAATAATCCTTTAGAATATGTCTACTTACTGAGCGCTTGACAATAACATTGCTGGGAGTCAAACCGTAACATCAACAATTTGGGGTCGAAGCTGCCGAACCCCGAAACAAATAGATACAAACCTTCCTCCTTCCTACTATAACCGTCTAATCCTCTATTTTCGATTCGACATGGCAGATGTAGCGACCCAGCCACCGCCCACCAACACCATGGAGGGTATCGAAGCTGTTCCGAATCCCACCGAACCACCCAAGCCAAAATGTGAAACTCTCTACGTTCAGAATCTCAACGAAAAGATAAAGATTGACGGTACTATGCAATCTATTTCTTGCAAAGGACTGGATTACTGACTCAGGGAAATATTCAGTGTTGAAATCTTCGTTGCGGGGTTTGTTCAAGCCGTATGGCGTACTAGATGTGGTGGCGCATAGCAATCTCCGGATGCGGGGACAGGCATTCGTGTCATTTGAGACACCAGAGCAAGCTGAGAAGGCGATGAATGACGTTCGTGGGTTCCCTTTGTATTCCAAGTCCATGGTGCGTTATTCTCGTCTCGGAAGTGTGTTTTACAAACTAAAGTAAACATGTTTGCCAGCAAATATCGTTTGCACGGACACGGGCCGACGCAGTGGTGAAAAAGCTGGACGAGGAACATTTCGAGGAACACAAGGCGCGGAGGACGGACCATAAGAGTGTGTTGTTGTTTCTACTGTTGGTATCGTTGACTGACTGGTGGATAACAGAAGCGACGCGGTACAATAATCCGCTCAAGCAGAAATTCAAAGCAAAACGGATGGCAGCAGAAAGTACGTGTTACTAAGTTTCCCCCAAAGTTACGATGTGCTAATGGCTTCGCAGTCGACGGTGGTACATCCCTACCTATATCGAAACGACCCAACGTCCAAATGCCGGATGAGTACCTACCGCCCAACAAAATTCTCTTTTTGCAAAATCTTCCCGAAAGTGTTACGAAAGAACAGCTCGTCACCTTGTTCTCCCAGTACGTTGCTGTCTTGATGGATCTATGCATGTATTTTACTGATCCTGTACTGCAGATATCCCAATCTCCACGAAGTCCGTCTTATCCCGTCAAAGAAGGATATTGCGTTTGTGGAATACATGGACGAGGGAAGTTCGGGTGTTGCAAAAGATGCTTTACACAACTACAAGCTCGACGGGGAGAACAAAATCAAGGTATGTTCACCGAACACTTTCTAGACACAACTAATAGTTTTCCTGCAGATTACCTTTGCTCGGAAGTAGCCTACTGTGCACAGTTTATCTTATTCTGTTTGGGTTGCACTCATTGTATCAATACTCTGATTTTTAATGGTATTTGCTCAACATCTGGCACAACAATCAGGGTAGCTCGAGGGATTTCAGTTACATGATAACATAGCAACGACATATAACGAGCGTATGAGTAGAGGCACGTACGTCTACTCGTCTTCCTCATCATCACCACCCTCCTCCTTCTTAGCAGCGGCAGCAGCACGCTTCCGCTTAACGCGGCCAGGGCGTCCTCCGCCATAAGGCGAGGTGAGGGCAAAGTCGATGTGCTTCTGGGAGTCCAGACGCACAACGAAGGAAGGAACGTTGACAATCTGCTTGCCAACCCTAGAAACTTGTAAGCATAATATAATATACAATGTTGCGAAAGCATACCGAATGTGCCGTTGTCTAATCAAAACCCGTGCATGGTGAATGCTTTTAGCCAAACCAAGCTTGAAAACCTGGGTTTGGAGACGCCTCTCCAAGAAGTCCTCAATCTTCAGAGCCAGCACGTAATCGAGACGCATGCGAGCCTCATCGAGCACACCGATACGGACGAGACGACGGATAAGAGCATTACCCTCGAAGAGACGCTTGGGATCCTTGTCATCGAGCTTGAGCAGCTCACGAGCAGCACGACGAATCTTGGAAAGGGTGAGGGCAATACGCCAGATTTCGCGCTTGTTACGGAGACCGTATTCACCGGCGAGCTAAATACAAGGATATCAGGGCATATTAGAGATATACAAGAGAGAACCCTACCTTCAGCTCGGCATCGAGACGAGCTGATTCGAATGGTCGACGAGGGACCTTGTAGCTGTAAAAAGCAACATGGGGCACGGCTTGTAATCAGCACACTGCAACCCTCCACACAAGGTGGATCTTGAGGAAACTGGATGCTCACGTCTTGCTGTGGTTCCGAGGGGCCCTACGCAAAAAAAATCAACATAAATCACAAGCAAAAAGAAGAGCATTACCTCGGCATTTTGTTTCTTGAGGCGGTAGTGGTAGAAGGGAACGAGAAAATTAACTACTACCGACGACGGTTAAGTGGATAGCGTGACATGTCACAACTGTAAAGTTGTTACTCAGCCACTCAGTGACGTTGCGGCAACACCCGAGAAAAAGTCCTTACTGACCATCGACAGTACTGTGCGTACTTGCAATAACTCTAAGGGCACCCGACTCACCCACCGACAGTCTTCAAGATGCCTCACTCTTTCGGTTACCGAGCCCGTACGCGGCACATGTTCAAGCGGGGATTCAAGGGTAAGTCTTGCACAATTGTAATAAAGGACCCAACCATATTTTCGCAGAACATGGTGCTATTAAATTGTCGACGTATTTGATCAACTACCGTGTCGGTGACATTGTCGATATCAAGGCCAATGCGGCCCAGCAAAAGGGTATGCCCCACAAATACTACCATGGGTGCGTAGCACATTCTGCTCTTGGGTCGGTGGTGGTATTGAGATTCTTTTGGTGCAGACGAACAGGCATCGTGTACAACGTCACCCCCAATGCCGTCGGTGTCATCGTGTATAAAGTCGTTGGCAACCGATACATCGAAAAGCGTGTGAACCTCCGTGTTGAGCACATCCGGCACTCAGGGTGTCGCCAGGAGTTCTTGGACAGGGTGAAGCACAACGGTGAGGCACACAAGGAAGCCAAAGAGAAGGGTGGTATGTATTTTCCCCCTTCTACCGTTTTATTCTATTTTACTTACCGCTAATCTCAGAACGTGTTGAATTGAAGAGAATCCCCGCACTTCCTCGGGAATCCCGCACCGTGTCGGTCTCTGGCAATGTGCCCCAGACTATCACGCCTGTTCGCTACGAGACGTTCATTTAATGGATTGTACTGCGTCGTTTTTGCATGTCTTTACTGCTGCCCATGCCTACATGCCGTCTTTGAAAATATGAAACTTTTTAAAAACATCCATTGGTGCCAGCTCCGAGGCCAATGATTAACGTTAACAAGTTCGCCGTTCGCACATTTATATTTTCGAAAGGAATTAGAGCGGACTTTCGAGTTGTGGCGGCTAGCATACTCCAATCAGGGAATAACCAATGATGCGCAACGGCAACAAGGCTACTTAAGTATGCGGCTAGGCCGGCCTAGAGTGATCAGATCATGTCAGCGGGCGTCAGAATCCCCTCTTCATTTCGCGGAAGAAGACTATTGACTCTTGTCTCCAAAGTCCTTGTTTCGGTACGCTTGTACGATTCTATCTCGCAATGACTGCTGATTCCTTTCTCTGTTCTCAGACAATACCCCGCAGCCAGATGGCCAAAGACACAGACTGCGCCTCAGTTGCAACCACAATGGTAAGAACGGCTTTTGATGGTCTGCCACGCCCAATAATTGATTATGGAATCGTAACAGCGAGAAGGCTATTATGAAGACAACCAGAGCGAGGTTGAGACACTTCGAGTTGCGCACAAGATTATTTCATTGCGTGTGGAGAGTTGACAAGGACTTCCTAGGAGGACACAAGACCGGTGCAGACGCAGGTCCTGGATAGAGAAAATCAGGCCTGGGATGCTCCCAACTGCCCCTGGTGTGGCATGTTCCAGCGATGGAAGCTCTGTTCTTCCTCGAAGAGACACGTCTTACATTCGAGGCCCAGGGCTGCTCCCCGTAGTAGAGGCGTAAAAGTAAGTCGTTACTGTCCTTGAGCGGGAGACGAACGATGACAAGGAATATTTCCACAGCCACAGCTTCTGGATCCCGACAACCGCGCCTGGTGAAAGCATAAAATCCATTAACGTACATCATTATCCAAATCGCTGCTTAGCCAGCTGTTGGAACATAGACATTGTAGCGCTCTCTTTCTCCTTTATAGCTGTAGCTCGCTCACGCATAGCTGCGGCCTTCTCCTCTTGTGCTTGTTGATACCTCTTCTTGCCAGCATCGCGTCTGGAAATTCTGTATAATATTACCTTCAGTTTCACCTTTATGCAAATGAGATAGCAGCGAACGTACCGAGCCTGAAAGCTATCGCCAGCGAACAGTGCTGAGTCATCCAACTCCACTGAGTCGTCGCCCTTCTCCCTGAAGGACTTATCCGCTTCCCTCCTGGCACGTTTCTTCTCCAGCATGCCTTCCCTCCCGACCTCTCTTGGTCCAACCATATCCTCGATACGTTCCTTGTCCTCCGTGCGCTCCCTCTTACGCTTATATTTCCGCTCCTCATCGCGGTACTCTGCATCCATTTCTCTCGCTAGGACTAAATCAGCCGCAGAAGGAAGTGTCGGTCCCTGCACACGTCCCGCGGAAGACCCTGAGAGAGCGCGGCTTTGCGTGGCGGCACCGACGGACTCGCGCGCCGCACGGAGTGCCTCTCCGTCAGACTTGGAAGCGAAAGACCATTTGTATGAAGTTTGCGAGGTAGCGGGTATAGAAGAGCTGTCTACGCCAGCATAGAGTTTTTCTGAGACGGGTGTCAGATGATTGTCAACGAGAATGGTAGGAACGTATTTACTCGATAGTTTCCCTCGATTCCAAGCCTAGTTTATGTTTAGTTTAGTGAATTACTGAACGTAAGGAAAGGGAGTATTGTACCTTTACAAACTTGCGAAAATAGCTGTGTTACATATAAGATTGCATCGAACGAACATGAAGATGACTAACCTTCGGGCCCTCTCTCCAGATAGCTCATCAAAGTACTAGATGCTTGTTAGCATATATCCACGGCGAGAGAAGTATTAGGGTACCTTTCCCCTTTCGTCCTTTAGCCAAATCCTGAATTCGTCGCTCTTTTGAAAGTAATCTGACTCCGATATTGGCGAAGCATTGTGTGGTAGACGACGCTCCTCGTCTTCTGAATACGAGCGCGACCGTTCTCTTCTTCTTGAACGGCCAGGGGAGCGTGAACGCGAACGTGAACGGTGAGAAGGCATAGGGACTGAGTGAGTGAGTTTAGAGTCAGGACGACGTGAAGCGCGCAGTGTGGCAAATGCCGAGTGCTTACATACTTGCCCTTCTTTAGACCACGACCGCGATCTGCCACCGTCGCGACGAGGACGAGTTGTCGCTTTACTGCTGGCACTGCCTAGGCCCTCATTGCACTGACCTGCTCTCTCAAGATGCCTTCCTTACGTCCTCTAGCTATAATACCTATCGCCATCTTCGTCTATTTCATCATTCACCTCGACCTTCATATACAACTTGTCAAAGCGTTCTCGTACAATGACGATACTCGAGATATGATTCCTTTCTCTGTTCAAGGGGAAGGAATTCACCACTTGAATGACGTCTCACCGAAAACGTACTCTCGTCATATAGTAGCGGTCGGAGACCTTCACGGCGACTACCCTAGCGCGAGCAAAGTCTTGCAATTCTCTGGTGTTACAGACGAAAACGATGACTGGGCTGGGGGTGTAGACTTCTTTGTTCAAACTGGGGATATCATCGACCGGTTCGTGGTTCCTACTTTCACTTTCAAGTTCGAATTGCCGAGCATGCTCCAGAGGCGACGATACTACACAACTTTTCAAACTGATGGATAAACTTCGAGAACAAGCTCCCCTGAAAGGCGGTACTGTGCTTTCACATCTTGGAAACCATGAATGGATGAATGCAATAGGCGACTGGAGGTATAAGCTATTTGTTTCAAGTTTCAGTCACGTTTTCTTTCAACTCGCTTTCCAGATACGTATATCCCAGTGAGATCAAGACCTTTGGCACTGCCGAGAACCGACAAGAAATTCTCTCCACTGGCTGGTTAGGACGTTCTTGGGCGGCAAATTACACTACAGCCTCCCGCCTTCCTCTACATCCTGCTTTGGGTCCACCGAACACGCCCTTTCCTCCAACTTCATCAAGTCCGCCTGAAGCCTCCGGATTGCTCTCCCATTCTGCGATATCGTTTGTCCATGGTGGTCTATCCCCGACATACCACGGTCTATCGCCATTCCCCTCATACGTCAACTCCCTTTCTGATTCTCTCTTGAGAAAGCTTCAATTTCGGGTACAGCCTAAACCGCACCCGCCTGGTCCATATGTCGGACTTCCTGCTGGTATTTGTAGTGCACAGAATCGTGATAGTTGCTAGCTAAATATCAATATTAGGTACCACTCCCGAGGAAGCCGAGCTGTATAGCTCTAACGGTCCTCTGTGGTATCGGGGTTGGGCAACCGGATCTGAGGAACAAGTCTGCAAAGATGTCGAAGCTGTCCTTGAGAAGACAGGAACTCGCAGAATGATAATGGGGCATACACCAGACTTTGAAGTAAGCGTCCCATCCTCCCATTGAGAGTATTGGCATACCTTCTCTTGAAGAATATCAAGTCCCGTTGTGGTGGAAAGATTATCATCATCGACACCGGTATGTCTGAATCTCAAAACGGGTCTATTTCTGCTGATGACCTTCTCCCAAGGCATTTCTCGCGCATATGGCGGTGCTCTTTCGGCTTTGTCCATTCATTACACACTCGAACCGATCGGGACGGCGGATGATCCTGAGAAACAGCAATGGGAAGAGCGTGAAACGGTGGAAGCATTGTACGCTGATAGAAAAGAACTCATCTCAGATGATAGAAGAGAAATTGCTGGCAATTTCCACTTGCGATGATGTATATTTGGAAATTCGCGCATGTAAATTATCATGTTACTCCTGGTAGCTGACTAATTCACGTCGGTAAAAATGCAAGCTGAATGCAAGGGAAATGATGAGAATAGAGATAAAATTTGAACAAAATCATTTTGACTACAAAATCCGTCGGCTTTACTATTAAAGGGAATCCCGACTCATCTTGCTGTGTCCAAACCACTTCATCAAAATTTCATGTGTTATCCACCGATTTTCACCAGTTTTTTCTTGGCCCCAAACACCAGGAGTAACATGGTCGGGCCTGCATCACAGCAGTGCGTGTCGACCAAGTTCCTGAAAATCTTGTCCGAGGGCTAAACACTTTTTTCGAATTGAAATACTTTTTTGTCCACTTACACACCGAACAGACCCCGTTCAGTACTTATTAGCTTCGAACTTCAATGACTTCCCGCCTGCTCTCACTTCGACTCTGTCTCAAACTATCATCTCGAGTTCATGGAAACAGGAAAAAACTCTGCAGCAAATGGCAAGACAAAGTGTATTGTAGCCTGCGATGCCTGCAGACACAGGAAGAGTACGTCTCCGTCCTCTGCTTTTTGCTCCCCGAAAGTTCTCATATTTCTTTCCAGCTCGATGTAGGACGCGTTGGTCTTCACCATATCAAGAGACTGAGGTCGTATCATCAGGTGACGGGATTCGGACATCGGGTAAGCGGTGTTCAGCGTGTGTCATGGGTAAGTTGGACTGTACGTCCATCGAGTCCATCAAGGTCAGTGCGACGACTCGGCGATACCATGTTCCCACTAATATTGCAACCTAGGCTGCGCTGACTAAACGGTTCATTCTGTTACTTCCACGTTCTCTAACATGTCACTCAACGTTCGGCTTCGCCGTTCAGCTACGTTAGGAGCTTGGAGGAGAAATCAGAAAAGATGGAAATCCTTCTTCGCAACGTACGTTCGGAGGTTCTGCCCATGCGGTGGAAGGGACATCAACCGACCTTCGCAGATCCTTCCTCCGGAAGCAGATTTGAAGGAGGAGCTCAAGGCCATTCAGGCGCTCCCAGAGGACGCCCCAAGCTTGTTGTCTGCCATGGTGCACTCGCTGAGCTTCGAAGAACCCGAAATAGAAGACCGCGACCATGCACTGGAAAGAAACCTCGAGGAATTCAAAGACTATGTCTCTGGTTATCGGTATCATGGGAAGTCAAGCTCTATTCAATTCCTCCAAGAAGCCTTGGATACGAAAGCAGGGCAATCAGGAACGCTGTACAATGCCACGAGCTTCCAACATCTGCGTCCCGAATTTTGGGAATTCCGTCCGTGGAACAATCCCCATCGCTATGTTCCGCAACAGACGAACTTCATATTTCCACCCGGAGATCTTATGCCGAAGCTCATCGACGCGTACTTTATGTACTTGAATACGTTTCTTCCTATCCTACACCGGCCGGCATTTAATAAATCGTTGAAGGAGGGGCTACACTACAGAAATCCCCTGTTCGGGAGAGTCGTTCTGGTCATCTGTGCTCTCGAGTCTAAGTACGTAGGTGACCCTCGAGTCCTCGTCGAAGGTGAGCAGTCGAAGTGGTCCAGTGGGTAGAAGCAGGTCTTAAGTCGGCGTTGCGAGTTTCCTTGCTTGAATCCTCCGAACTTGTATGATGTGCAGCACTACTGTGTAAGCTTGCCGTTCCTTTTTCTGTACGTGAACTGATGAAAGTAACAGCTTCTATCTGAATTTTTACCTGGGTTCAGTACCGCAGCAATCCTGGACCATGGCGGGCATTTGTCTGCGGATTGCGCAAGACGCAGGAGCTCACCGAAAGAAGGCAACACGTAACAGTCCTGTGAAAAATACCGTGGAGGCCGAACTATGGAAGCGCATATTTTGGTATTTACCCACTCGTTCGTCTCTCGATCTTTGTTTACCTCCTGTCAAGTGTCTTGTAGGTATAGATAAAGAACAATGGTTTATAAATAATAAAAAGTATTTCCTGCCAATGCCACTGATATTGCTATTACTCATTTCATTTTCCAAGGAACTATTGGGGATAGAAGAAACTCGGAAGGACTCGAGAGCATATCCAAGAAGGTCATGGACACTTTCTCTAATACCCTGCAGAACTATGCAACCGGACGCCTCGATTACCACTTTTCATCACGGCACAACGGAAAAGGCTTCCACGCCAATGTCCATCTTCTAGACGCAGATATGGCCCACCACCTTCTCGCAGCTTCGGTGACCCTAACGGAACCCTCACTAGCTGGGAAGATGTATTTCATTGCTGTACCGAGGAAAATGTGGTGTACTCTTTTTCAACGTAGTTCTCTTTCCTCTTTCCTACTTCTTTATTCTGATCGTATCTAGGACAGTTATTGATTTACCTGGATACGGCGAGACCAGATTGTTGTTCAAAGCAACTGCTTCCATGTTGACCGTGTCTTTGGGCAGACTTCCGTGACGACGTAGCTTCATTTTTCCCTTACCCAATTTGGTCCCATTCCACATTCGGTGCACTCCCTCCTGATACCTTGCCTGTCATGGTCGTATTGGATGATCTGGAGTAAATAAAAGCAGAGCAGATCAATAATTCATGGAATTTCTTTAGGGAAATTGAGGCTTTGAAAAAAGGTACATCGCTCAGCTCACATAGCTTAAACGCACTACCTGACCACCAGCTTGCACTTAGAATTGAGGAAGATTTCAAGGAGCGAATGAAGACCAAAATTCAAGCTGAAATAGAGCGCGAACGACGCCAGGTGCGTAATGTGGAGGCGCAAGGGAGATCAATGGAAATTCTAAAATCGGACTAATAAGAAGGAACGTTGTGTTGAGGGGGGGCTCTTAGGCCTACCGGATAGCCATCTCTTAGGGCCTTAAAGGTCTACTTCCATTTCAATCAGCCTGCCAAGACACGGCAATAAACACGCAACAAACATCAAGCATCCAGGGCAACAAATGGACCCTGGCATTTGATAATTTGAAATACTCATGACCAATGTTTACGCACCCCGGAATAACATTTGGTTCATCTCGTTCAGTGCTTGGCTTCGAACTCCCATGACTTTCTACCAGTTCCGGCTTTGACTCCAACCATCATCTCGAGTTCATGGAAATGGGAAAAAACGCTTCAGCAAACGGCAATAAGAAAAAATGCGTTGTACAGAGGGCTTGCGATGTTTGTAGACGCAGAAAGGGTATGTCTCCATTCTCTGCTCTTTGTTCTCCAAAAGTTCTCATGTTATCTTTCAGTTCGATGTACGGCGCTTTTATTTTCATCGTATCTATGCAGCACTGAGTTGTATCATCAGGTGACGGGATTCGGACATCGGGTAAGCGGTGTTCAACGTGTGCCACGGGCAAGTTGGACTGTACGTACATCGAGTCCATAAAGGTGAGTGCGGCGGCGGCGGCTCGGAGACTCGAGTCCCCGCTAACATAGCAACCTAGGGCGCACCATCGAAGCGGTTCGTTCTCCTACCTCGATGTTCTCTGACATCGCTGAGGGCTTTCGCCGTTTAGCTATGTCCGGAGCTTGGAGGACAAGGTAGAAAAGATGGAGATCCTTCTTCGCAACGTGCGTTCCGAGGTTTTATCATGTGGTGGAAGATACATGAACCGATCCTCGCAGATTCTTCCTCTAGAAGCGAATTTGAAGGAGGAGCTCGAGGCCGTTCAGACACTCCCAGAGGACGCCCCAAGCTTGTTGTCTGCCATGGTGCACTCGCTGAGCTTCGAAGAACCCGAAATAGAAGACCGCGACCATGCACTGGAAAGAAACCTCGAGGAATTCAAAGACTATGTCTCTGGTTATCGGTATCATGGGAAGTCAAGCTCTATTCAATTCCTCCAAGAAGCCTTGGATACGAAAGCGGGGCAATCAGGAACGCTGTACGATGTCACGAGTTTCCAACATCTGCGTCCCGAGTTTTGGGAATTCCGTCCGTGGAACAATCCCCATCGCTATGTTCCGCAACAGACGAACTTCATATTTCCACCCGGAGATCTTATGCCGAAGCTCATCGACGCGTACTTTATGTACTTGAATACGTTTCTTCCTATCCTCCACCGGCCGGCATTTGATAAATCGTTGAAGGAGGGGCTACACTACAGAAATCCCCTGTTTGGGGGAGTCGTTCTAGTTGTCTGTGCTCTTGGGTCTAAACATGTAGATGATCTGCGTGTCCTTTTCGAAGGCGAGAGGTCAAAGTGGTCCAGTGGGTGGAAGTGGGTAATTCAGGTCACAAGTCGGTGTCGTGCGTTTCCTTGCTTGAATCCTCCGAACTTGTATGATGCGCAGTTCTGCTGTGTAAGCTTTCTGTTCCTTTTCCCGTATGCGAACTGATGAAAGCGACAGCTTCTATCTGAATTCTACCTAGGCTCTTCAGTACCGCAGCAATCCTGGACCATGGCGGGCGTTGGTCTGCGGATTGCACAAGATGCAGGAGCTCACCGGAAGAAGTCGTCAAGTCATAGCCCAGTGAAGAATACTGTGGATGCCGAACTGTGGAAACGTGTATTCTGGTATGTACCCGCACGCTCGTCTCTCGATCTTTGTTCACTTTCTGCCAGGTCTCTTGTAACTTTGGATAGGATCCTTAGCTCTGCATTTGGTCGGCCGTGCGCCTTGTACGACGAAGAGTTCGTACATTCTCTTCTTTACTGAGACTTGACCTAATTTCTCTGGTAGCATTGACATTGACCTACCCACGGAATGCGATGATGAGTATTGGGAACATCCTGACCCTCAACAGGCCTTTAAACAGCCTCCCGGCAAACCGTCAATTGTGTCATACTTGAATTGTCACCTGCGGCTGACACGGTTGGTTATGATATGCATGCGCACCATCGTACGTCACGAGTCGGCATTGTTTTCCTAGATGCTCTTGGCTTACTAGATGCAGTACTCGATTCATAAAACAAAACTTCTTTTTGTTTTCAAGAAAGACTGGGAACAACAAACAATCGTCGAGCTTGACTCGGCGTTGAACAAATGGGTACACTCTATACCTGAGCATCGTAGGCACATGGTCTTGTTGCCTTCCCTCTTTTCATAGCTGACTGATCCAATCCAGTACGGTGGGATCCCACCCGTGTTGATCTGGTACATTTTCATCAATCAGCATCCCTCCTGCTGATGTATAATCATCTCCAAATACTCATTCATCGACCTTTTATCTCGTCTCCGCGCAGTGACTTATGTTTCCCCTCCCTCGCTATATGTACGAATGCTGCACGCTCGTGTTCGCATGTCGCAGAACTGCAAATTCAGAGGAAAGGCGATTATTTTCCTCCTATATCCGGTGTAAGGTTACTCATTAGTCTGTGAATTATACTTATCTTGGTGCGTAGATGCTATCCTTCAATGCAGCGATTGTTCTCCTCGTAAACGTTTGGGGCGGACGACGGGCAGGGTTGGCCATTGACGTCAATAAAGAGATGGAGGACGTGCACAAATGCATGCGAGTGCTTGCAAGACTGGAGACGCGGTGCGTATACATGCATCATGCATACGTTTGACTTCGTGGCTGATTATAGGACGAAAGATATCAATATGCCGGTGTATTATGGTATGGGTTCTATGACATTTTACTTCGCCACTAATGATGGGCCTTTTATTCTCATTCTCAAGGGACGTCTTATATGAGCTAGCGTCTTCTGGTGATCTTCCGCTTCCTGGTTCTATAGAAAAGGAGGTGAACGAGTCCCTCGAAATTCTAGACATAGACCAAACGCCATACTTTGATTCTCAACAACTATACGGCCTACCGGTAAACAATACCGATCTCGGACAGATGCCTTCACATGGACAGGCTGATCTGTCAGATCCCATTACTGATTGGTATAACGCCAATCCGTATGACCGGGCTCCGGTTCCTGCCACTACTGCCAGCGAAAACGATGTTGATAATGCGCTGTTTACGATATGGGATGAGGCCCCGAGCGGATTAGAGTAATTTGTGTTTTTGTTATCTCCACTTTGGATGGGATAAACTGATCTTCGGTGCTTATATAGGCCGAGTGACTGGAGGAGTTATGTGGAGTTTGCGCAGCGTCAAGCTATGAGAAAGGAGTTCTAGGTTTGGTTTGACGACAGACCTTTTTACTCTGTTGCCAGGGGAGCACGACACTGGATTCTTGGATGGTTTTGATTAATTATATCAATTACGGTGTACGAATATTGTACCATTATAGACTCTTGTCTTCTTCACAAAGACTTAGGTACTTTGTACCATCTATATCCGTCGTTGAGAGAAAGATGCTTAACATGCAGCGTATGAGCTTGGTATGAGCCGTGAAGCTTGCTGATGAGGTTTCTGACCCGTACTAGCAATTACGAGTGCTTTGTCCACTTGTGGCAAAATATGAAGTTCCATCTTTGCAGTTGAAAACATCTAATGCAGCGAAGTCTTTCTCGTTTGACTAACTCTGATTCAACCCACTGGGTCCTAAATTTCCCTAGAGCTGGCGTTCGCGTGGTGGGGAGTAAGTAGACAATGCTAGTCATATCATAGAAGAACACAAGAAAGACCAGAGTATACGCAGCTAGGAGTAGGATCATGAGCTATCCATGAGGTCCTCGCTAGTCGTGGGTATCTCCTCGAACACGAGTGATCCTTGCTGCTCCTTCAGCCATTGAACACTTCGCTTCTCATCCATGAAATACGTATACGCTCTCCGCAAATCCTCCACGCCCACTTGCTCCGCCTTTCGTTTCCGAGCCAGCATCTGAGCGCATGAAATGAGATTGAGCGAGTACCGCAGTGTCGTTTGCATGGCCATAGACGTCAGGACACTAGTAGCATCGGCAGTAAGGGTGACATCCTCTTCTTGGCACCTGTGCTCTTGTCAGACCTGCGCATAAAAGGCACCCTGCATTTCCGTACCGTATCTGTATGATCTGTTCAATGTCTTCTTCGCTGTACGATTTGGTGCTGACAATGAGGACGCGATCAAGAAGATCCACAGGCAATCCATGAGGACTGCGGAAATTTGTCCCTCGAATACGAGCCATGCCTCGATTGGAAGCCATAATGACCAAAGGAGCCAGATCATTTTCCAAGGCACGGTTCAAGAACGAGAAGCATTCGATGTCGAGCATGTGAACCTCGTCGATGAAGAGGACCTGTGTGGTTGTCTTGTTAGCGCAGGCATTTTGCTGCAAGGCGCACACGTACACCTGGTATGATCTCGGCCTTGCCCTCCTCGCGCCATTCCGCCACCTTGGTGTTAATCTGATTCCGTAGCTCCGGTTTAATTTCACCTGTGTCACCCGCAAACAGAGCTAAGAAGCCCTGCGTCCTGCTGTTGATGACGTCTATTTCATGCAAAGACACCGTATGCACGACCTCCCTCCGTTTTTGTATTTCACCTTCCGGGCATTGAACGAATTTAGTCTACACATAGTTAGTCAGCCCAACGATCTTGCCGAAGAAATGGAACATACATCAGCGCCCATAGCATCATAATCTCTCGATCGTGCGAACGAACGACCGAGTTTAGTGATTTTACCAGACGTCTTGTCGATGGTAATGATGTCTCCTGCTAGGACTTTCTCCTTCGAGAGAGCGTCAATCATTTTTGTACCCAAGTCATAGATAGTCTCCATGTCGGTAGTTTTGATAGTAAGTTTTCCTGTTTTCGTGGCCTGGAAAGCGATGTATCAGCACTGAAATTCGACTAACAAAAAGCTGGTACGTACGCCAGTCAGACTCCGGTCAATTTGAATCTCGACGACCTCTCCTTCGACGAGTTCTGTCTCCTCCTTGATGCGTATACCAATGCTCCGTCGGAATGCTTGCGTCAATGCCTCCGTCTTCGACATCGATAGCGAGAATACCTCGCTGGCGGCAATCATGGTGAAGGGTACGTCTGGACCCAGCGTCTGTGCCATACCTATATCGTGCATTCAAGGCAAAGCAAGTAGTAGAAGGTAGCAGAAACGCACCCAATGCAATAGCGGTCTTTCCCGTCGATGGAGGCCCAGCAAATAACATCGCTCGTCCTGCTATCCGACCTTCCTGCACCATCTTGAGAATCATACCAGCAGCCTTCCTAGCCTTGGCCTGCCCAACCATTCCCTGAGAATTAGCCCTTGGCTCTAACCGGTCGTCGAGTCCCAGCCCATGAATATGCGAATGAACGCCTGCAAATCTTGGTGAGAATTTTCCCAAACAAACGCGTCGAATATCCCGACCTATGCGCTCCATCTTGGTGATATCCCGGAGTTCGGATGTCCCTGTTGTGATTTGAGTGGCCTGAACGGAGGTGAGCAGTTCATTTTTGTGATTTCAAGGGGAGGAGTGGGTGCATACCATGATGGAAAAGTACAAGTGCCGTCGCGTCTTTGTTTGCTCAAAATATGTTTGCCAAACAGTGATCAATTTCTCACTTCACCTCCTCCCTCAAGGTCCATCTCGCGTACTAGGGCGTCCATCAATGTTTGCCTCGACAAGGGCGAGCAATGGGCTCCTACGAACGCTGCTGACAGCCGCTGTCCCGCCTGCTTCTACTCTCTGTCGTACTAGTCTACCTCTATGGACTCAGCGTAGCACGTACGCTACTGTCGTCGACAAAGTCACCGCCGCAGCGAAAAAGAAGGAGAGGGAAGCCTTTGTTCAAACATCTTCGTCACTTTTCAAGACGTACAAACCCATTACGCCCGGTACTCGTCACCTTCGACGACCCTTAACACCCGACCTGTACGAAGGACGACCCGTGCGGGCCCTTACAGTCGCAAAGCGCAAAAACGGAGGACGTAACAGGACAGGTCGGATCACCTGCCGACACCGTGGAGGAGGGCACAAGCAGCGGATACGCCTGCTTGACTTTCGTCGTGAGCAGCCGGGTGTGCACGATGTTGTCCGTGTCGAATACGACCCCGGCCGTTCCTCCCACATTGCGCTGCTGAAGAATCGTGACCCCGCTGCGGAGGGAAAGGCAAAATGGAGTTATATCCTGGCGACGGATGGGATGCGTGCTGGGGACACGGTGCAGAGCTTCAGGTCGGGAATTCCGGACGGACTTGTCCCTGGGTTCGACCTCAAGGCACTCAACAAGAAAAAGCCTGAGGGAGCCTCGGAGGAGGAAGCTGCTGCCTACGAGTCTTCTCAGTCGCTCGCACTTGGTGTCTTCCGTTCCATGACCCTCAAATCGGGAAATGTTCTTCCCTTGCGACTCATTCCTCCCGGCACTATCATCCATAATATCACGCTCTCACCTCAAGGCCCTGCTATCCTTGTACGCTCTGCGGGTACATCTGGACAGGTCATGGCCCATGAAGACTCGGGCCGGTACACCCAGGTTCGGTTACAGAGTGGTGAGGTGCGCAAGGTTCTGCAGGATTGCTGCGCGACGATTGGAAAAGTGTCGAACCCTCTTTGGAAGCACAGGAGTCTCGGAAAAGCTGGAAGGCGGCGTTGGCTAGGCTGGAGGCCAGAGGTCCGTGGTGTTGCGATGAACAAGTACATCTTTTCAATTTAAAAGTTATATTATACTGATTTATTCTCTAGATCTGACCATCCTCACGGTGGTGGACGTGGAAAGTCAAAATCGAACAAACATCCCGTCTCAATATGGGGTTGGGGTACAAAGGGCACAAGGACGAGGAAGCCGGGTCCCAAGGGTCCCAAGAACAGCAACAAGATGGTCATACGCGAGCGCCCAAGAGGCATAGAGAAACGGGGCGCTGTATAATAGCATCCTGGTATTTTATTACGCTAATCCATCCATCAGAATCAGACCTAGAACGCTCATTGAGGTCCAGAATTTACCTGGTTACTCTTCCTCTTCCTCTTCTCCTTCTCCCTTTTCTTCTTTCAATGTTTTCTTCGTCTCCTTGTTTAGCTCTGCCTTTCCTACCGCATCTCTCCAGGCCGTGAGTTCGTCGCCGAGCTGGTTCCTTGCCAACTGTATGGCATCCTTCAGCGCGGCATAGTAAGCTTTCTGCCCGTCCGCGGGTGTCTTTTTGAGGTTGAATGTCGCATGCTTGGATTCCACCAGTGTAGGTGCATCCACCTCTTCAGGCGGGTTGAGATCATAACTCACGGTGATGGAGGTTGACATGATAGTGTTATTTACGTTTGTTGTGCACCGTCGTCACGAACCCCAAAAACCGAAAAAAAAGTCGTGATTAGGAAAAAAAAATAAACATTATTGCTGCAAGCATCAGTAGTTTGTGTCTAATTCTATATTGCCCATCCAATCCTGAAGAGCTTATAGCCTCCTTCATCAGCTCTCCCGACACCTCCCTGCCTCTCGATGGTCTCCTTCTCCAAAACAACCAGCCCAGAGGCCATCTCAGACTCGGGAAAAACAGTTTCTACGGTATGATCCATACCTTCATGTCTTCCCGTCGAGCGGAGGGGAATCATGAGCGAGAATATCCCGTTCAGCGCCAGAAGCCGCTCAACACATCCCCTTATCCATTCCGCATGCTTGGCATGGTAAATCACGTCGGCGGCCAGGATGACATCGAAGAGCTTATCCATGGGATAATTGAAGTCTGGGGACTCCCAGTCGAAGCGACGGACATCGATAGCAGACGATGAGTAGGGAAAATTGGTCTGTACGTTGGCGCTGAGATTGGCGAGGACGTCTGGGTGATGGTCTGTGGCGACGATGGTCTGCAGAAGTTTAGCCTCTGAGAGCTTGGCAGCGACGATGCTCAACAAGCCCGTGCCGGCGCCCAGTTCTAAGACGCGCAAAGGCCGTGATTTGTCCAACCCGAATGTTCCCGGCGATGCACACAACTTTTCTGCTAGCAGGATCGAGCTAGCCCAACTCTGAAGGCCGACGGACGTGTAATCTTCGCTGGACAGCGGGGCATCGTTCAGCTCAACTTTGACAGACCCAGTGAACTCGAACGTCCTAGTAACAGCGCATTCGGTCTCCTCGTCGTCGCCTGCAAACGCAGAGACAATCTGTGCAGCCTCTTCCACCAAATCCCGTCTCGTCTCTGCCTCCGCCTCATCTAGTGTATCCTCGATCCAGGCATTAGAGCGCGAGATGAAGCCAGTGATCCACTTGATAGCGAACTCGCGCTCGAAAGGATCTGCACGTAAAATATCTTCCTCCTCACCGGTTAGACAATCATTCTCCTCTCCTCCTCCTCCTCCCTCTCCTCCTTCATCATTATCATCATCTTCCTCAGCCGACGCATACCCCGAATCCGGTACGGACTGATCATGTATCCGGGTACTGGCTTTGCGTACAGGTACCGTCAACCTCGAAGGGACCGAAGGCCAGTAAAAGTCTCTTAGCGAGCGAAGAGAGGCCGATATGTGCGCTCCAGAAAAAGTCTTCAGTCGGGCGAGAGGCGGCAAGAAAGCGGTGGGCAAAATTATGTGGGACATAATTGACGTTCTAATGGGTATTGTCTAGGCCGAGAATTTTTTTAAAGCAGTGATAGATTTCTATGGGGTGGCAGCGTGGGTCGTTGGGCCCACGCTGCTAGCGCGCAAGGACAGGCATCGTGAAGGTGGTGGTAAGAGTCAGAGAGGCAGCCACCGAAAGGAGCGCAAATTAATCGACACCAAGTTCCCACGGTCCATGCATAGTGTTTGCGTCGTACTTTAGTACTTGCTGTCGTGGCTACAACTTATTCTTATAACTTGGGTACAGGATTTATTTTTCAAACCAGTCGTGCTCGTATGCATATTGCCGGAAAGGTTTTGAATAGTTTATACTACTATGATATAGCATAGATTGTGTTCAAATAAATGTATATATTCTTATTCAAGCTTCAAGTTTGAACGGATAAAGACGCTTCCTCGAGCTTGCAGGTTGCAATGACAGCTTGTGACTGTCAGGGGTATCAGTATTACTATATACTAGGTACATCCTTTGACAGAGTCTGACGAAGCACACAGGATAAGAAATTCTTCTAGGAACCCGTTAGTGACCCAAAATTCACCAAGTGCCGCCCCCAAGTTTATCCCGAGTTGAAGTATGTATATACATCGGCGTTTCAGAAGGCCAGCAAAGCACAGTCACGTATCTAAGTGGCAGGAGACCTGTCAGCCTCCACCGCCACCAAATAGAGCAACTGAATATAACACATCATCTTATCCTCGTTTTCGAGCCTTTCCCTTTCACGCTATTCACCTCGCATGTTTTTTTGGTCGAACACGAACACTGAGTCCCAGGCTATGGGACTACGGACTCATCTCCGGGAAAGTTTTGACCTCTCATCGGTATTGACCGTACGGAAGGGGCGGTATCAGTATGACGACCTATAGATTCAGAGAGAGATCGGTCCGGAAAGGGTGATACATTAGCAGGTGTCTCTTTCGATTGGTCCACACTGTATGGACATTTGAATGTACGGCAATCTTCAAAAGACCTTATGGGATAAAGTTAGTGGAACTCCGATGGCTATAGTACCTTTTCTGTGTGAGCATTCATCGACATATAGGAGCTGAACTCGAGGTGGGAAACTTGATATTATAGCCATGGGCCAGACAGCGAACTCCGTTTTCCGAATCCCCTAACAGACAGTCAAATTCACGTCCAAATCAGAAAAAACGTTATTTAACGCTGAACCGCCGTACCAATCAAAAAGCGACCCGTAACAACCTCGGCAGATAGTCAAGTTGAGGAACCACAAACAAGTACGAGCAGTCCAGT
The DNA here is from genome assembly GCA_030407005.1 of Desarmillaria ectypa. NCBI lineage: Eukaryota > Fungi > Basidiomycota > Agaricomycetes > Agaricales > Physalacriaceae > Desarmillaria > Desarmillaria ectypa. The sequence goes on along the minus strand of JAUDYN010000003.1, from coordinate 3,455,465 downwards.
TTGTAATTTGAACTGTAGTCATACCTTGTGAAATCTTCAAGAATCAAATCAGATTCACATGCACACGGACGCTCTATCCTCCGTTCCCGGAATTGGGAGCACGTTGAAGACTCATACCACCCTTCAGACGAGTGAAGGAAGCGTCAATATGACCTATGGATGCCTTTTCGAATTTTTGGTCTCATATAAGATGCCAAGTTCCTGGCAATGGGACTACGACCCTGTCTTTCCGCGAAAGTTTTAACCTTTCATTTGGCATTGCCCGCATTGAAGGGCTGCGACCTATAGATTCGGAGAGAGAGATTGGCCCGGAAAGCGCGAGACAGGAGGAGAGATGTCCCTTCACAAGGTCCGCACTGCATGGAAAGGTATGTGTTTGGATGCACAGCAGTCTTCCCACCGCAGGCAGAATGGTGTCTTGCCAATATGGGATAAGACTATTTACGCCTCGACAGATATTCCACGATGGGATCAGAGTAATCCCATACGGGCGTGGACGTTGGACTCTCGAAGCAGAAGGCAGAAAATTTGATACTATGGCCATGGGCTTAACCCAGGCAGTCGACCATTTTTCAGATTTCCGAACAAAGGTCAAGCATGCACTGTGACGGAAAAAAACCTTCTAGAAACCCATTAATGACCCAAAATTCCGAGCTAAAGTATATGTCGGCGTTTTAGAAAGCCAGCAAAGCACGGGCACGCATCTAAATAGCAGGAGACCTGTCAGGATCTACCGTCACCGCTCACAAGTAATTGAGCGACTCACTGCCTTGTCCTCGTTTTCGAACGTCTTTCTTTCACACTTTTCCACCTCCCGTATTTTTGGTCCAACACAGACGCCGAGTTTCAGGCCATATAACTCATCTCCGGGAAAGTTTTAACCTCTCATCGGGTATTGACCGCACCAAAGGAGCGGTATCAGCATGGCGGTGACGACTTATAGATCCAGAGAGAGATCGGTCCGGAGAGCGCAATACATTAGAAGATGACCCCTTCGATTGTTCCACACTGTATGAACATTTGAATGCACGGCGATCTTCAAAATGGGGTTTGACCTTATGGGATAAAGTTAGGGGAGCTCCGATGGCTATAGTACCTTTTCCGTGTGAGCATTCATCGACATATAGAAGCTGAACTCGAGGTGGGAAACTTGATGTTTAGCCGTAAGCCAAACAACCAACCGATTTTCGAATCTCCGAACAGACAGTCAAATTCAAGTCCACACAGAAACAGAAAAACGTTACTTAACGCTGAGCTGCCGTACTGGTCAAAATGAGACCCTGTAACAAATCCGGTAGACAGTCAAGTTGACGAATCATGAGCGGTCGAGTTTGTAATTTGAAGCATCGACACGAACATGAAAGTGATTGAACCCTCTTCAGTAGCTCCAATGCCAAGACCGTCGTATCTTTGGACCAACACGAATCGCCGAGTTCTTGCTCATGAATCCGTCTCCGTGAAGGTTTTAAGCATTCATCGGGTATTGACCGCACAGAAGGAGCGGTATCATTCCTATAGATTTAAAGAGAAGTAGGCGACAACTTGGTCCGGAAGGGACACGGGACATGAGAAGAAATGTCTCGTTTCAGGCCCGCACTGCATGGAAAGGTAATGCGTTTTCAGAGTGGTGTTTTGCCAAAACAGGATAAGGTTATTTAGGCCTCGACAAAGATTCTGTGACGTCAGAACGATCCCATGCGGGCTTTCATTGACTTCATTGAGATATATAGACGCACTCGACTCTTGAAGTACCACTTGATATTATAGCCGTAGGTTCAACCCAGGCAGCCGACCGTTTTAAAGATTTCAACAAAAGTCAAGTACGCACCGAAATAGAAAACATTACTTATCAACAACTCGAGTTTGAGCGCGACCTGTCAAAAAGCGACCCCGTAACAACCCCGGTAGATAGTCAGGTTAACGAACCGCAAGCAAGTGTGTGCGGTCGAGTTTGTAATTTGAACTGCAGTCACACGTTCGTGTCGAACCTGGAACATGAACAAGAATCATCAATCAGGTCAGATCGATATGCATTCTTCCTTCCTCAGCCTGTGTTCCCGCAAACAGAAAGAGAGTAGAACGGCGTTGTAGGCTAATTTGAAGATGTTCTCATCGAAGAAAGAGTCGACATGATGCGATGAGCTTCACAACATTCTCGGTTGCAATCTAACAAGACAGCTTCCGTAGAGAAATCTTCGTCACAGAAAGAGGGCTCAGAGCGCCTCGGGCTTAACCAAGGTAAGCATCAACTGTCCTCAAGTCGTAAGGATTTCAGGGACAATGAAAAGCCAGGTTGCTAGGCCGAAGTCATCAGACCGAAAAAGAACTGCCGAATTCCCCGTCGTATTCACATTGACTATGCAACATTGAATAGATTATAGCCAGCAAGAATGTACACCATCCAACGGTCCCTTTGGAGATTCCACAGATGATCCGAGCCCTTTTCTAGGTTCAGAGGCGTTGAAGGAAGCGAGAGCATGTAATTTTTTCCGACAAGAACGTACGACCTGCTTGAAGCGAAGAGAGTTGTCTGAATCGAGATCTAAGATAAGCATCAACGAATGAGTAAGATACACGGACCTTTCTCAAGTGACGAGGCGCGGTGCTTCAATATTATCTGCTCCGCGAGCTCGCTATCAAGTTTTATAGCTTTCTCTATAGCCAGTCTGTGTCGTTTCTTGTGTTCATATACGAGCCTATAAGGAATGATCAGCTGTGAGGACATTCTCAACAAACGATGCTCACCTCTCCAGAGCTTGCACCTCCTCGAAAAACTCCCAAGGGTCGTTGACCACGTCCACAGATTCAAGATCGATTGATATCTCGACCACAGGCACAATCTCGGTTAGAGAACCGTGCCCTGCGAGAGAGTCCGTGCAAACTGTCTCGTCCACGCTCCATCCGGCATCGCTGCTTGCAAGAGCCGTGCACGAAGACGACGTCGCGCTCTCACAATCAGCAGCCTCAGTCTTTTGACGCGCCCGTAGCATATCCTCTCTCCTGCATTCGTCCACCTCCTGGACGAGCAAAAGCTCGTACCGCTCGCTGATGCTCAAAGCATGTGGTGACTGCTTTCCATCTGCGGGGATATTATGGAAGCGGATCTTCGACACCGCCTGCGTCTGTTGGTACAGATCTGGCCATGGCAGCGATTCCTTGGGATCGAGCGGCTCGCGAGACTCGGGATGGAATGTGTTCGGTAGGATAGGCAAGCTCATCGCAGGGGTGACATCCTCATTAGGATTTCCGGCGGTGAGACCTTGAGAAACGAAGCAGACGGTCCCGGATAGGTATTTGCTCGTTGATGGAAGCGCCTGCGACGGCCGTCTGTCAGGACGTCGCAAATAAATCAGTTTACATGGCACGCACCCATGTAAGACAGGCTACATATTTCTTGTTCCTCATCACATGGCATGCTCGAATTACTTCTGGATCATACAGCGACGTCGACTCGAGCGAAGCAAAGGGATCGATTTGGATGACCACGTATTCGCCCATGCGAGGATTCATGGTGACAGACGGTGTTGACAAGGTTCTCGCCCGACCGATATATAGAGAAAAGAAAGAGCCACAAATGTCATTGTTGTCGTAAATGACCAAAAACAAAGGATACGTAGAACGTAGCGATGTCAAAGAAACGTGGTGGGAGTACGGAAGATAGAAGTTTCGGCCACCGCCACTGGCACGGGACCATTTCTTTCACATGAAATGGAGGGCAATTTCAGCTGTACTTTTTTGCTTCTAATCTAACTTCCTCTCAGCGTGCTCATCTCTAGGGCCCTTGAATGTTGAGATGTTTCGAACACTGTTATCTTCGAAGAACTTCGAGCACAGGAGGTCCTTTCAAAAGGCGAAGCTTCTACTTCTCTCATCTGACTGGGTTTAACAGTTACAAACGCACGAGAATAGTCAGCTTCTGGCCTTGAGCGATACTATGCAGGGGCTACAGAACAGGAACATCAGTACATGTCCAACTGTACAACAGATGTACATACCAACCCTGACAGTGTCGTGATCAGTAGTCAGTTCCTTACCGATAACAGCCTATCTTCATCTTCACAATTTCACACCAGGAAAGAAATGCACATGTTCGACGAGACACTGGCATACAAACGGCATATGCATAATTTCTGCAAAAGCATATTCCCATCAACCTTCTGCACGCTCTGATCTTTCCAACACAAATCGCCCAAAGCGAATGGACTACTTCAGTTTCTTCTTGCTAAATACCCAGCATACTATCAGTCTCACAGCAAAGAAAAGGCTCCAAAGAACACTGACGGGCGAAGCTGCGACGAGTGGCCACAGGAGCGCTTCCTGCAGTTAGTCGCACGAGGGGGCAGCCGTGCGTAGCACTTTCGACAAATCTGCTTGTCGCAGTTGTATTTTGAGGCCAAGACCTTGAGCGAGGGCTCGATGATTCCACCACGGAGACTATATCATACACTCATCAGCAAGGCCGCAATACATACACGAGGGGAAACAGACGGACCGTAGGACCAAGTGGAGAGTCGACTCTTTCTGGATGTTGTAGTCGCTCAGGGTACGGCCATCCTCGAGCTGTTTGCCGGCAAAGATAAGACGTTGCTGGTCAGGAGGAATACTGAGAGCACCAAGAATCAGTTAACAACGTCCCTCTTGCTCATTCCAGCACAGAACCCTTACCCTTCCTTGTCCTGAATCTTGGCCTTGACATTGTCGATGGTGTCCGAGGATTCAACCTCGAGGGTAATCGTCTTACCCGTGAGGGTCTTGACGAAAATCTGCATCTAGAAGAAAAAACACCCAAGTCAGGCAGACGAACGATATAAAAATTTGCGAGCCTCCCACTCACAGTACTGGTAAAAGGTTATCCTGGGAAAAACCTGACCAACTGTACAGTTTGTCATTGGTGAAGTCACGGTCACTGTCACGGTGGCTGACTTGAGGGCCGGGAGTCACGTAGAATATGACGTCAGCGTTGTGCTAGCTATTACTTATCAAATTCTGTGTTCGTTCGCTTTCGTGATGTCGCGTCACCCTGCAGGTCCAATGTGGCGCCCACTGCATACAGTTTACGTCCATGACCGGATCAGCATACTCTCACTAGGCCATTCAATGCTTTGCGAAAACTCCATTAGAATTGAGGGACACATATCAGGCGAAAACAGTTTCATGCTCAGCGACACCTAGGTCGGGAATCGGGCGGTGAAGTTCTCGGCACGCATACATATGGTGGTATTGGGGTACGTGTGTGGTTTGCCTGCACTCTGTTTCATGTCTTGAATACGTTTACACGACGTCGCCGCTCTCCTCCCGTACTTTCATGAATCTATACATAACTCTCTTCCATTTCGCCTGAGCTTGATTCCCATTCTGCGCCACCGCCACGGCATCATATCTCCGTTGAGTAAAGGGTAGAGATCTTGTAATACATTGGAGTTGTGTTCGCCGTCGACGAAGTCGCCGCTTGGTGCTAAGAATGCGAATACTGAGAGGGATTGTCGATCTTTATGATATCTTTATCTGGTCCCCTAGATCGCCATTAAATATGCGCACGAAATGATACGTATTATACAAAATGTGTGACTATTAAATTAATTAGATGCAATGCCATACAACCTCTAGTCCAGTCTAAAATACATGCGAGTACATACATTTTCCAAGATATCACCAAAACGAAAACAAATTCATTTAGTGTCATGATCAAGCGTTACCCTCCGTCACCTTCGAGAGCGTGAACGGACCCTCCCAAGCCGGCATGCCAGGGTCTTCGTGCGTTATCCTCCAGTTCCCAACGAAATTCTTCCCGCCAACAATATATCCATAGAAGAATAAGTTCCCCAAGGGGCGGTTGTGCTGCAAAAGAAACACACAACATGAGAACCCACAAAATGGAAAACAGAAGAGAGCATTCACCGCGACCCTAAGAATACCAATCATTCCATCCCACCGCCGAACCCGGCCATAGTACGTGTAATGATTCCACGCTTGTCCATGCCTATCGTCAGTCTTTCCCGTAATGATCACATCCTGCACACCGGTACACGGCGGAAGAGGGACATTATCCAAAGACGCATCCTCATCGTTTTCTGCCGCATCAGCACCAGCTTCCCGCCGTTGCCTCTCCTGCTTCTCCCGCATCGCACAACCCACGCATGTCTCTCGGTCATGAAACCTCCCTTTTGTCTTCGTCTTCGACTCCAACTCGCTTCCATTCCAATTCTCGTACACGTATTCCTGCCCCCGAGCCGTCACTCGTATACCATTTCCGTCAACGGTGTCTCGGAAAGTGACGCCTTCGGGGAAATATGCGTTGCGCATACCTTGATCGAATTCGTTAAGGAGATGTTGTCGGTCGATCTCGGGTCTGTCTTGGTCCTCGTCGATGGGCATATCATAATCCTCCAGCTCGCTCTCACTAGCTACTTCCACATCACAGAGACTATCCGCGTCATCCTCGTCCATGTCTTCCTCTTCCTCTTCGGCATCCTCGTAACGTGAAGGTACAAGTCCCTTTGCACCAGTAGGAACGATATCACCGCCGGCATAAGATACATGCTCCCGCAGGTGCATATATAAAGGCGCGCTTATGAGCCCGAGGTAATCTTCGCTAAACCCCTGGGGTAACGGTACCGGATTGTCATTTTGAGGGGTATTTTGTTGGTCGTTATTTTGGTTTGGGATCAAGAGCTGCAGGAGCTGATGTTCACCAGGTATCTGGAGCGGGGAACTCGATAAGAATGATCTAAGGCAATTGGGGAAATAACTTACAGCCATACGACCGGCCCACAAACCGGTGAGGGATCCCAAGACGTACATCTCGGCTTGACGAAATCTGAGCTCGCGTACCTCATGATCCGCAGTCTTGACTCTCATCCCTTTACCCAACTTGGCCCGCCGCCAGATCTCGTCGTCGTCCCCAAGATCATCAGCCCAAGCATTCTTGCAGAGCCGAAGTCTGTACCACTCCGGATCGTAGGCTTTGCTTATGTCTGACACCTCGCCCGAGGAGTCTAGAGCGACCGTCGGAAGCTTCGTACCCCCATACTTGCCGTCAGGGCCACCAAGACGGTGCAGATTCATCTCATGGATATCCTCCTGCGTCGGGCCAATCTGACCGCTTAGGCCTCTAGCTACGGCTTCTGACCTGTTCCTAGGAAGGCTGTAGTTCATGCCATACGGATACAGCTCCCTGCGTGAGAAGAACAGGAGCTTAGCAGCCGTAGTGACAAGGGGACACGTTAAGCTGATACGCCGTGAGAAATGAACCTGTGACCAAACACGAGAAGGGGAAAGGTACACTGGATAAGGGCCGTGGGGAGTAGGAACAGAGAGGAAATGGGCGGACCGAGTGCGAAAAGGGATTCGAGATGGTAGATTGGAAAAGTCGTAGGTATTGGACTGGAGAGGAAGAACAAAATGGTTCGGTGGTGCGAAGGCGGACGCATACCGAAATGGAACGGTAACAAAAGGAAGAATCAATTGAATGATACGGTCGGACGTCTCGTCTGTGTCGGAGAGCATCCGTACTACGGATAAGCTTTAACATGGGGTCATCACAAACAGGCATAGAACTACGACGTACCTTTTGTAGAAAGTCTCCAGAAGATCCATAATGCCAATGCATTCACACAGTTGTCGAGCGGCCAACCGCCGTTCTCGTTTGCTCCGTCATACAAGCGCAGGGTCACAAAGTCGTGGATCCACTCATACGCGCCCACCGCGGTCAGCTGCCGCAGATTGTAGCCATCGTCGTCGAGACACATAAAGTACATCACCCAGAGTACGTCGGAGACATCAACGTCGTACGTGTTCCTCAGCTCGCGCTCCCCGTCCAGTCCCCGTCGCTCGAGAATGAACCGAAGCGTCTTGCGATACCAGCACAGCTGGTGCTTCAGATCCCGCGACGTCAACTCAAATGCACGACGACTGACAGCGCCGTAGCTGTACTTGAAAATGAATATTTGGCGAAAAACGGCGTTGGATTCATGGAGATAGATGCCAATGGCGCGGCAGGTGAGAATAAAGGGTAGCAGCGAACTGTGAAGGCCGTCTCGAGTCGGACAGGCAACGTAGAATGCTATTAGGTCAATTGTCTCTACGGGCAAGGAGAGGAGCGTGGGCATGGCAAAGGATGGACAAGAACGAAAAGCACGTCGAATTCATAGCGAATGTGGTTTATATAAACTATGTGGGAAACTAATCCCCGATGGTTCAGAAAAGTGAATCAATCTACGCCCGGATATAGCCGTACTTTATCCCTGATTGTTCACCCCATATTTGTCCTATTTTTCCTTATTTTCCAGCCCTTTTCTTTTTCCACTTTCTGATAAAATCGCGTATCTTTCGATTTCTCCCTCCCGCTACCCGGCAATTTACCTTCCTATACACACTACTTTTCATACTTTCGCATACATCCATGCACCGAAGCACCCCAAAACGGTAGTTATCCTTGTTCTTTCTTGATCGCCGCCTTGCGATCTGTCACCATCTACGTAAGTAAGTATCACCGCGACTCTGCGCCTGCCCAGACTTGCAAACTCGCACGACCTTTCCATCAGCTCTCAGGCCTTCCCTTTTGTGTGATGTGACAAGTCCCAAATCTCTCCCACCTGATCTCAAGTATGTACTCAGCGGCTTCTTCTGTCCTTCGGTCATGTCCGACTCTTTTCAGGACTTCAACATACCGACCCTGCGGAAGAATGAGATAGGCAGTTTGTTATTCGTAGAAGCAACAAGCGGAGGCAGATGATGACGTCCATTCCTTCAATACCTGTAACGTAGAGTACACGTACACCTACTAGTCTGAGTGAACCGATCAAACTCAAAAAATCAATGACGAAGACCGTTGGACGGAATTTAAAAACTAGCGTATCTAAATATACGTCTCTACATATTAGCTCTCTGACTGGGAGTCGAACCCAGCTTTCGCGCGTCCCAATGACAGGCGCGTGTACTAACCGATATACTATCAGAGACATTTGTCGCTTGGGAATATACTATATTCGTGCTACTGCTTTAGGATACAGTCCTTCATCCCGTTGACTGCCCCAAACCAATACCATCAAATTCGAATCCTAACAGTAAAATCATACTCAGCCTCTTCGTTTCTCTCATCTGGTGGAAACCGTTTCCCACACCAATATATCCTCCCTAGATAGTCAGCGGCAACCTAGGCCTGGGACTTCCCGCCGGTAGCGCCTCGCGGCTCACAAATTTTCGAATTTGTAGTTTGAAGATGCGTGTGCCGAACTTTAGAAAGATCTACGTCACTCAGGACTAGCAACTCATCCCTAGATCATTAACCCAGGCCATAGGCCATGGGATCATTAACATTTCGACTCCGCGAATATGCCTTCAAGTAGTCTCCGTCTCTTCTTTCCGTGCCCATATCTCCTTGGATAATACTTGTTCCATAAACCTGGCACGGGCCCGCAATGGTACCTCAGAATTTCTGATTGATGTCCACTATGACGATCGGGTCGCAAATACCCGTCGCGACTCGAATGAAATGAAAATGGACCGCCATGGCGGCGATGAGACCCTCGCCTTCCATTTCTCATTCCCACCGTAGTTCAATGAGTAATACCCGCGACGGCGGCTATCTCCTCGAACGGTCTCGGATTTATGTGCTATCGGAAAATTTTTCGTAATGACTTTCTCATCGTCAAGCCGCTGTCGTTCCTCATGGTCATGCATCGTTCTCAAGAACAGCGGTTCATCATTTCCGTCCAGTAACCCATTAATATAGTTCTAACAACTGTATCATCCTCGAACCTCATAATGATAAGGAAGTCTGGTATTTCACCCGCTTCCATCTTCTGCATGCGGAGCCTCTCGAAGCAGCGACCCGTGTACACTCCCAATATTCATCCAATCACACACCAAGGCTCTAGGAGTTCCATTGCTACGGATGTGATGTTTCCTCTGTCGCAAGGGCAGTGAAATCTTTGCTCCCCTCCCGCCTCTCCCGGATAGCCGCCTGTCTTTGATTCGCACGTTCTCTCCCACCATCACCATCATCATTTATCTATGAGTCCATGAAGCCTGCTCCTGCCAGTAACTCAAATCGACAGCGGCTTCGTGTTCCGATAGTCACGTTCTTTTCGTATTGAACCATGTCTCCTCGTCTGTGCTCCTCAAGAGCAACTCCCACACTATGGGAGTTGTGGGAAGGTCGGCTCAACGGAGATGATTCTGGGGTACCACTCCACTTTCCTAATTCTGAGCCATGGGGCCCTTGATGGATGTACCATTGTCCCCTCCTGCTACTTGTTTCACCAAATCTATTCTTTCGCTACGAGGGGAAGCTGATGTTCGCGCTCCGGAGCTGGAGAATTTCCGGTATCTATCTATATTCACTGGATCTGAATCCTAACTCTTCGCGGAACATACTAGGAATACAATCTAAGGATCATATCCAGTCTTCTGTGATTTAAATCACCGTGACCTGCGAGCGTTACTGAGTGGGAAACAGTAAAGAGTCGTCCTACGTATGTTTATTTAATATCCATCCCTCAAAAGAACATGATTGCGGGGAGTCTCCCCCATTAACATAGTAGATGTTTCTTGAAACTACAGCTTGATATTAATAGCTTTTAGGTGTTTCGCTCGCTCTAAATGGTCCTTCCAATCAATTCTGGACCCGGGGGGATCTTAGAACTTTACAGGCACGGCCCGCAAGAACATCTATGCTTAACTAGACTGGTATTTACATACACCCACAGTGGCACAATTCATCGGCATCAAGTTGAACCATACGTCCTCTAACAGTGGTCGTTTTGTGAGATAGACAGCACTAAGAAGGCGACGTACGGAGGGAGAAGAGCCACCTCGAGGCGGCCTCGGATCTTGTCGGACGGCGCATCGAAGGTCTATACCCGCCCTTTAGCAACCTGCCTTTCGAGGATGAAAGTGAGCACCTTCTTCTGCAATGAGCGATCATACCGGGCTGGGCAGGCCACGACCTGATTCGGAGCGTCGCTCGCGGAGTCTGGATGTTGGAAGGTGTCGTGGTGTAAGTTTTGAAGGACGATATCGAAGTTGGACGCTCTTAACTTGTCTCCTTTGGAGGAAAGAAGCTGGATATGAGGGCCACGAACATGTCGTCTGACATGGCGCGAATTGGTTATTTGTGCTACTGCCTGTATCTTATTTGAGATAAGGCCCTAGCGGTGTCAGTGCGTAACCCATGATTTCTCAGAGTGAATCGCTCTTCTCTGGAATCTTCAACACTTCGCGTGCCCAGAATCCAAGCCTGAAGAATCATCGCCCAATGTCAAGAATGGAAAAATTACAAGGTCGATCACAAATCACAAATCACAACGGAAGCCTCAGAATATGAGACCGCAGTTCAGGTCCGTCGAGGCAACGCGTTTTTCAATCACCACCCTCCTTCGTGCACGTTGCCCCCTTCCTTCGATTCTATGCAACATCGTGAGATTCAATTTCTTCAGAGAGGAAGCGAAGCCATACCTTTTTCATCGCCTCAAGTTGTTCCTTGCCGCAACACACAGCGACCCTGACCATGAGCAAGGACGAACGCATGCCGTTTGTCACTGGCATGGCGAATGAATGTAAGCGAACGGCCTCATTCCTGTCGCCATCACCACCATAGAACTATCTACCTGAGAGAAAGTACGTTGCGATATGTGACCCTTGATAGGAAGCTACAACAGGTTCAGATAGCAAGCCCTGCGGCGCATGTTTAGGCCTCCCTTGCAGTAAGATCTAACGAACCTCAGTAGGACGGCTCTTCATTTTTCAGGGAACAATCTGGAAATGACAGAATCTCTCTGGGACCAGTCCTGAAAATCTAAGGGAGAGACGACGGTGGATTTACACCGCCCACAAGATCACATTGTAAAAGTTGACGGCATAAACTGGAGTGAATCCGACGTGACTACTGACCAAACCTCAGGTAGAGCCTTTTTCCTGAACCTTTCGACGGTTCCAATGGTATGTCCATTCAACAAGAAGCAAGTGACCTGGGGTTTGAGTCAGCTTGAGCCCATTTATCCCCCCGCTTAAACGTTTTGAGATTACGAACTTCGATCCATGCCATTATCCGAACCCTGGTCGAATGATAACAGTCTGGCAATGCTTCAGAGTCTCCACGGGAACCTTGAGCCGGACCGTGACAAATTGGCCAGTGTGGGGAAGGTGACTAGTGTGGAAGCCGCATAAATCTTGGCATCCTTTCTAAAATAATAATAATTAGTAACTATTGCTGTTCAATACAAACGGGAAGATGCGTACGCCCGGTCTAGAGACAAGCGGCAAGGTAATCGAGCGCTGAAAACCCACTAGTAACCTAGCGCTGATCAATTTTACTTAGAACATAAAGAGAAACTAAAACTACGGAAGCTCATCAGGCGATTTGACAGCGGCCGCGAATGTTCACGTTCAAATTACTACAACTAACGTTTAGTATATCGGACGCCGGGGGTGCTCCACCTACCTCGAGCCTCAAGAGCTATGAAGACGCATGATCATAGGTGGAAAGAGTATGACTTGATAAGAATGAAAGAATGAAAGGTCCACGATACCGACACTTCGCCTATGTCTACTTATCAATTTTTCACCGTATGAGAACCGGAACCCACACTAAACCGTTGCGCGCTCAGAGTCTACAAAAGCGATAAGTCCCAGACGAGTCAGCTTCCGCCTCGGGCGTGGAGTCATACTTAAGCATTGTGGTCAGAGTCGGGTGTGGAGTTCTTCGTCCTTTTGCCATCTCCATTCAATGACAGCTCGTTCTTTCGCTTTGACATGTTGATGATGTTCTGCTTCGATTCTACGGAAGTCGAACAGTCGGATAAGGCGACTGACATACCTTTTGCGTTAACTTCCACGAAAGAAGGCCATTGGTTCGTTAATTTGTGTGCCTGACTCCATGCGTTTGAGAGGCCAGAGTGACCACTAGGAGTCTGCTTAAGTTTGCTTATAAACAGAGGACACACGAGGAGCCTGGGGAAGCAGTCGTCAGAGGAAAGACAGCAGAACCGAAAGCCACTTTAATGTTATCGACCTTCTCTCACCAGCTGCATCAGCCTTAACTTGACAATCAACCGTCCTAGGTTTTTGCGTTGTGCTCAGAAGCGAAAGGCAAGGTACCTGCATGTGTTGAGGTTCCCCCACCTGATCGTCGGAGACATCGTAGCAGCGCTAGGCACAGATGGAGGCGTTGTTACTGCTTCATGATCTCCCTGCGATCATCGTCCTCCCTGCCATAGCCTTGGCTCAGGAGAAAATGTCCTCGGCCATTCAACATTTAGGGTCTCGCCGATAGTGACATCGTTTCGAATGCGGCATATCCCGACAGCCTGCTTTGGGTGGTAGCAGTTCGGCCGTGAAAGAGGCATAATAGGCACGGGCCGACATGTCGGGCATGATGAAGTATTCCGTATTTTGACAGGGCAGGAATTGTGAAAGTAGAGTAATGTTCTCGGAGATGCGCTCGACGTGAGGTAAGATGGCGGAGAGAAGCTGGAAACACCGATTGTCAGCGATATAAATGCCCCGAAAGTCATTTGCCCTACGTAGCTGAAGGGGACAGTATCCTTACTTGCTCCTTGAAGCTAAAGCTCTACAGGCTCCGGTCATCTCAGGACTGTCTAGAACCTCCAGGGGGCCTGAAGACAATATATTCTCCAAAGCGAGGCAGCATGGTAGCGAAGCAAGGCCCAACCAAATATTCCGCAACTTACCGTGTCCAAGAGGACAGAGCAAGGAGAAAGGGACAAAGCGGTAAAAGGTAAGCCGACCGCGGTATCTGCCGAAACAGGGTAGTGACGCCCTCGGAACGTGAACTGGCTCACAGCCGACATACACAACTCACAACAAAATGCAGTCTATGAGTCCTTCGCTTCCCCAATGTGACAAGAATGAATATTTGTTTGCTTGAAGAATATTCATTTACGATGCTGCAAAGTCACCGAAAGCTTCTATTGCAGCGCTGGGCCGCTGACACCTGTTTCGAATCTACAAGAGCAACTCAAGTCAGTCCGGAAGAGTACGAGATCTAGAATTATGATAATGCGTAAAGGGAAGGGAGTGTCATGGAGGGGAGCTACGGCTCTTGCCGAAATCGTCTGTCGGAACTCGGCCCGGAAGCAAGCCAAAAAAAATATTGACTGCTAGGAAATTTAGGTCAACATCGCAGCAATTGTAGGCAAAAAAAAGGCGTGTACTTAAAATGGGCGCAGTATGATAGTATATATATATATATATATTCATGCATATTTATTGAGATTACTCCACAGCAGCAGCAGTATCTAACTTGCATTTTGACGCTACAATATATAGTTAACTGTAGAAATGTTTTTCTGCATGATGTTGACATACCTGAATCCGAAGTGATACGTTGTACTTCTACCTCTGGTGGAAAGATACATCCTAGCATTTCCGAATGAAGTCCAGCATAGAGCGCTTCGTCCTTTTGGCGGGCACATTCGACTGCAACTTGGGTTTTGGCTTTTATTCTTTCCTTGAAATCTCCCTCGAATCTACGAAGCCAAGCCAAGCGATCAATGAAGGTTTTTGGTCAGATGAGGAAAGTGCGTACCTTTTCAAAGCTTCAAGCTCTTGAAAGAAAACCCAAGGATCACGGATGTCTTCCGGTTTTATTGCATCGAGATCACCTAACAGAACGGTCACTGGCATGGCATTGGGCTGACGTTTGCCGAAGATGGGGTGGGACTAACTCGGATCAGAAGGAGATATTGAGGCACCTCGTCATTGTCATGGAGGTCCGCTCGCCCGCTGTGAGCTTTACTGGCTGAGGGGCAAGACTGACTCTCAGTATCCAACTCAGAGGGAACAGGGTGAGTAATTGAGGATGCCTGATACTCCTCTAGCTAATCTGTAGAAAAATCCTCACCTGCAGCATCGGTGGATGCTTTGGGGGGCTCTCGTTCTCGCTTTATTATCCCCCTACGTTTGTCGTCTTCAGAGAAATAGATCTGTACCAAGAGAATCGATCGTAGCTGGTCAATGATGGCATCGTTCCGCATTTAACATCTCGGCATTGCTTGAGTAGGGTGGTAGCGGTCGGGCCAAGAGAGAGCTGTGGTGGGTTGTAGCGGAGGTCGCAATAGTGGATTAGAGGTGGTGGGTAGGACGGGCACCGACATGTCCGACGTTACGAAGGCATCTGGGATGTCATTGAGAAGACCCCTTACGAGCAAAGCCATGTTCCCAGATATGTATTCGACACCAGGCAGCGGAAACGACAGAAGCTGGTGAACAGGGGTTTTTAATAATAAAAGGCAGAAATATAGATAGCCAAGCAGCGCACATAGTAAGTTAAACAGGAAATACAGGTTTTACCACTCTCCAAAGCTTCGCAGGCTCCTAGTTACCTCGGGATCGTTAAGTGCTCCTAGGAAAGCAATGGGGTCGAGCTTGAAGGCTAAGTATTCTCCGGGCCGAGGAAGCATGAAACGGAGCGCAGGTGTGATATCGGCGTTAAACTCCAAGTTTATTATTCTGAAATGAAGGTCCTGCCACATCTTTTTGCAATGTTTGTATTGTTTTTGAAAAGGCACGATAGACAGATCACAAGGCTGCTTCCGGAACTTGCCGCGATCGGCGCCGTTGATCTTGGCGGCGAACTTGACCAACGCAAGGCCGCATTCGTATTCGTAAAATGGCCACCTGTCACACGTCCTGATCATTTGGGTAGGTCACAAGCCCGAAAAAAGCCATATTTGCTCAAAACGCGTTATTTCTTTCTCCGGTTGCACTTTTATGTGACTACATCGCTAATATCTACCAATTTTAGGTAACATATTATTTAAAATTTTGATTTGAATGAGGTCATCATTCGGATTTCCTACGAATATCATAGTCACAGACTCCGCATTCGCTCATTCGGCAAGGTCCAGGATGGACATACATCACAAGCCATTCAAACTGATCGTAGTTATACAGTAATACAAAAATGAAGCGGCCATCCAGCTTTTCTGTTTCACAAGGCAGACCATATGCTCGTAGCCATTCATTTACGGACCTTTTCTCGCTCGATTGTTCCTTTGTGTGACACCTTGGTCTGACATATAGGTTATGGTCTCAAAAGCCTTCACTGCTGGGCCTTTTTGGGACCTAAAAATGTCGTGACTTTTGATTGTCTTCTTACATCCGTAAAACAGGTCCTAAAAACATAATGAAAAAGCCTTGTTTTCTGTTGTTCAGAACAATGGAAACCACTTCTTTGATCTATTTTTCGGACTGCTTTTGATATTCTAAAAGAGGACGAAACATTGATGTTTTTTATCTTGTTTTAGGAGATCCTTTTTCCTGTCGAAAGATCACATAGAAGGTCACTACATTTTTAGGTTCGCTTCTTCAAACCTAAAAACATACCGGCCCCAGCAGTGCTTCTACCTCTCATTTCTTTTCGCAGCCTCATGCCATTTTCTGTGACCGTCATTCCCTGCAATAGCCATACCCTCAAGAAACCACACCCACGCACGTATGGCCAGATTTTCGCCGTCCATGAACCCTGACCCTTCCCTTCCATCAAATGTGTATGACAGCCCTACAATCTATTTCCGCCAAAACGACTCCCACATGCCGAAAAACCATCGAGAGTATCTGCCCTTCTCTGTGCTCTAAAACAACCGTTATGCGTGGCAAAGTCCTGGGGTTCTCTGTCCTCCCCCTGACGGCGAAAGTGATGGCAGGGGACTATCTAATGGGGACCTTTGTCGACGAAGACGGAACATCGCTACTTCAAATGTATAAAGAGTTCCCAGTCATTGCTACTATCAGGCCCTCCACTGAGCAGGGTAAATTTATTCTTCGAACGGTTCCAGAATGGCAAGTGTCGTCGCCAGACAGTACCCAGTTTCTCGTAACAATCCCTTCAACCCCATCTGGCGGGAAGTTTCCCACTGAGTTCTAGATAGCATCCAGAGACGACAATCAACTTATTCTTATCAAGCCGCCAGAAATGCAGAGGCTCGGCGGTTGCAGCAAGGAGAAGTTGTTTGTACTTGGTCTGAAATTGCTTGAAGACCGTAATTATCTCTCAAGGGTCGCCATCGAGCATAGAGATGAGGAGGTCAAGGTGCATGACATTATACCTTACTTCAACCTGCAGAGTAAAATTTGAATTTCGCGTTTTGCCAGTATCGCCGTCAGAAGCAGAGCGTCTATGCGGCTAGCCGGAGGACGGTCCAATCTAATATCCGGAAATTCCGACAGGGAATTGCGGTGAAATCTCGAATTTTATTTTTGTTACCAACACCTTTAACGAATGTGCAGGCGTTGAGATTAAACAATCCTACAAACTCAGGACTAGCGTGTTTTTACCTTTGCTTTCTGAATCCTACGTCTATGATCTTCACTATAGGGTCATGCCCACTCTATCCGTGGTACGTCGCCGAAAAAGAAGTCGGCACCCTATCAATAGCAACTTAAAGCACTCAGCACGTGTACTATTCTAATTGCGTCCAGACGCAGGAACTTGGGATTCTTTGAACATAATGATACCTTGTAATACGCCAGCACTCTCTGAACATGGTGAAATGAAGTCTTAACGAACAAAAAACACGCGTAACTCAGTTGTTTTAATCGATTTCAGCGTCAGCTTGCTTTCCTCTAGTGAAACAGTCAATCTAAGCAAAGTTACATGAGTCATGTGTACTGACAGTAGCAGATGTCGTAGTAACAGCACCTTATTCACCGGGTAAAGAACTTCGTCTTAGCATTTGTGCCTGCAGTAGGCATGAAAATCTGCATCCTTCTCCCTTGTACATCCGATATCTGCTTGGATTTTAGCCTTAGCTCGCTGGTAACGGTCCTCCTCGATTCTAGGCAAGTCAAAGGATATTTTGCGACAACAGTAAATGAATGGCATATTTTTAAAAAGCTTCGAGTTCAGGAAAGAAGTCCCATAGGTCATTGATCTGGTCTGCAGATTCCAGGTCATCCGAGATGACGATGACTGGCATGATATTAGGAGGGCGTACGCCGAATATGGGATGGAACCAATCTAGATCGGACAAAGGTATCGAGACCTCATCATCGTCAGAAAGATTTTAATGTAAATGCAGCACACAGGAGATCCTTCGTGAGTAGCAAGCGGAGAAAAGAGGTCATGGTAAAAGGTGTTCTCGTCTTGCTCGAAGGAAAGAGGCAAGGTGGAGGAAGATACTTGACGTTTGTCACTAGCTCCATCCTCACCGGAGGCATCATCCATTGTAGAGGGAGACTTTTTTCCTGCCTTAGGACCTCCCTTTGACGGGCATCTGCGTTGAGATACTTTCGGTCTGGTTACGCAACTCCTCATAATATTATCTCAAGAATTGTCATGCAGAAAGATCATTGAATTTACCGACTAGAAAATGTATCACAAAGTCTGCAATGCATGAGTACAGGAGACAGGAAGTTACATTAGGGAACGTGAAAGACTTGGTCGCAACGGTGGTAGTCACAGTGCAAGGTAACGATGCGTGGGAATGTCAGAGCCGCCGACCACGTGGAACTTACCGCCTGTTGTCCTGCTACCACTGTGTTCGATGCAGCATGCAGCTGGTGGACAACGACAAAGCAAGTAATTTCTGCTTTCACTGCGAATCTTTCTGATACTCTTTCTAGTTTCTCCAAAAACTTTCTGAATTGTTCGAATCGTCGAAGGACAAAGGATCAATATGGCTTACGCATAAACGACGTACGTGTTGGATCGGTCGATCCGCTGTCAGGTCAACCTGAACGTGTGCTTTGATTTTCAGTTACGCACGATGGAGAAGATTCTGTGATGAAGTACGAGGAAGGCGAGGAAGACGTGCGGGAATATCCATGTCTCGTTCGCTTGTCCGATGGCGGCGAATTCAAAATTTCAACCAGGGTGCGTGGTCTCCAGTATTTTCACAGCGTAAACTGATAACATATTCAGGTGTACTCTGGAGATCTTCATAAATTTCATAGCGCATATGGTTCCCTGCTCAAGACGTCGATGACGACTCTACGGAAAAGAGACAAAAAGCGGGAGAAACAGCGTGCGGAGGAGGCTGCTCGCCGGAAAAAGAAGCTTTCTGAGCCTATCATTGTAGAGGGTAAAAAGCGAGGGAACGGCCGACGGAAACGGCAGAGGATGATGAAGGCTGCCATTAAGCAGCAGACATCGATTCAGAAACTCCAGGAGCGGGAGGAGGCGAAGGCTAAGGCTTCGTAGTCCTATTCTGCGTTGTGTGTATGTCGTGTTGTATGTATTCTATGGTTGTTCGCATAATGTATATATTGATAGCAATCTGATACAGTTACATTTGGCGCATTTCCCAAGTATCCTCTAGACTAGCTTTCTTTGCTCCATACTTTCAAACCGGTATACACACTCCTGTTATGGTGTACGTTTCCGCATGGTCCATCAGGTAGAGTGATATGTATCCGAGGAAATTTTTTCAGCTCGGCAAACCATTTGTCCAGTTTCCTTTCGGCTGACACCTTCGGGAGCCCGGAATGACACAAGTATGCGAGTGTCTGATTCCACGTCCGAACCGGGAAGACTGACGCAGGAACGCTCTTTATAATTTGTTCAGATCCCACATCTGATGACGGCAAGCTTGGAGGAGGTTGTCTATTTGAATATTGTGCCTAAGAGGGAGATTAGAAGCACTTCTAAAGCAAATCCTTATACTTACTGTTCAAGCAGATAGGTCTCGACACTGAAGTCTTCAAGTTCCGCCTCGCAATAAATACAGACGAGATGGCAATTCTGAGACTTGGACATCATCTTACGATGGAACTCCATCGATTTAGCAATGTCCATACTATTCTCCTATTCTCCAAAAGTTGATAGTTCGGAGCTTGGTCAACGTGCCAGCGATCCTGTTCATGCGAATCAAGCGAGGGTCCAACTTGTATATGTCGGTAGACGTCCCCGTATCTGGATCCAGCCCACATGCAGTCACCACGGCTCTCGCATTTTCGACACTAGGTGGTGAGACATGAAAATTTCTGGTAGACCATGGCTCCTGATACAGAACATACTGGGCAGTTTCGTGGTCTGTAGTCTTGCTAGCGGGGAGCTGCCACTCCTTTGAAAAACAACTGTGCATAAGGACACGAAGATATCTTAGTTGAGAACCACAACCACAGGCCGAGCAGTCAAAGACCAAAGCTGTCACATCAAGATTGGAACTGACGTTCGAATTCGCGAATAGAGTTTGAAGTTCGGAAACTTTGGCCTTCTGCCAATCTGCAGCAATTTCTTCTATGTGCGTCAGAGCGTCTGTAAAGTCCTCTTCAGACACTTCTTCATCCTCTGGTTTGTCAAAGATAAGACCGGAGAAAGGTGGGCTGAGGGCGATATCCGCGAAATTGGGTATCACCGAAAACGTTGAGTGGGAAGAAAACGACTTTGTGCATCAAGACCTCGAAAAAATGAGCCTTGCGATAAATAGCGACCCTCTTCAATTTATCTATCCTTTCCGCTTTTATTGATTTCATCTGCTCAATCATAGCTGGTTCTATTGTGGACCAAACTAGGAAACAGAAGCCGATACCATTGGCCCCAAAACGCGTCAGAAAGCAAGACCTACTTCGATCAGTAAGTGGCTTGGCTTGCCAGACCAACTTGTGACGGTTCAGCACACTCTCATCATCCTTACCTCAGCTGAGGGCCGTTAAGCATTCGACCGCACTGTTAACAGCGTGATCAGCGGTATGATCGACACAAGCGACAGGCGCCTTACCTATTAGCCCTTGTAACACGAAGTGACTGGAGCTTGCCTGCATTTTCAGCAGCTCGGTCGGGTGCCCACTTCTCGCAAGCATCCGAATGCTGAAAAGTTATGGTTTCAGTGACATATTGTGTCAACAAGGCAGAGATCTCAGTGCACTTCAGCAAGTCTCCGATAAGAAGTTTCTTTAGGATCAAGCCACCACCCACGGCTATGACAGAGGCATTCTTCTAGCTCATTGATGGGAGGCGTATGGTTGAACGTCTCGCAACATTTTCCGCCTGCGGAAGTGTGTCACATATCGTCAGATTTTGCCAAGCAATGAATGACCGTCCTTACAACCTGTCTTCGTACTTAGTATGAAACGAGAAACGTACTGTAATACCTCGGAAGGAAGCTCGCGGGGGTCCGTGGTGCTGAGAGTGTACGGATAGATGCAAAGGTTAGCGGGTACAGTCGACTGGCCTAGATCGTTGGACGTACATACCATTGTTCCAATACAAATATGGCCTGCAGTACCGCGGCCTAAACTGCCATTGAACGATTTTTGTTGGTTTAAAACTGCTCTGCGACATTCATGTAAACATTGAGGCATATCAAAAAATGGGCTATGTACTTGACAGTGACTGTCAAAGGCCAGACTCGCACACTGAGGATCGACCATATCTTGGGGTAATGGAGGTAAATTGACATTTTCGCGGGCGCTTTTCCAGACGAAACTGGATGAACGCTGGAGAAGAATAGCGCGGAGTTCTTTCGTCGTTCGGCTCAGGCGAAGAAGATCAAGCGGTTCGAGATATTGAAATATCTAAGCCCAATGTTGGTCATGCCACGCTGCGGTCCTTCGTTGTAGCTCACCTCAAAGAGTCCATCAAGCGGAGTCTCAGCAACTTTTTCAAAAATTCCCTTTCGTCGACGCGTCCGAGGTTTTAATTGCTGCTAACCTAGACCCGAGTCATCTTTGAGTTGAGAGTTGGGCTTTTCAGTGCGCTACTGCTTTTTAGTTCTAGTGCGCTTGACTGGAGCTGGAATCGGCTCTGGACTGTCTTTATCTGTTGGAATCGTCTTTTTTCAATTGAGCGTCTCGGGCGGCTCGTTGAAATAATGGCGAATGGAGTTGGAGTCAGTCTCTCGTTGTCGTCGTCGTGATACCAATTCAAGGGGCTAATCCCACATCGAAGAGGCCAGCCCCTGAGACTGGTGTACCTCGTACACGATCACATGACTCCATCATAACTTCGTCTGGGCATCCTGTTTACAGGCCGGTTACATATTCAATTCATTGGGTTTCTGTTACTAATATCTCCTCTACTCGCGATTATATATTACAGAAATCAGTCCAACTCCTCTAGACTCTCTCGTTCCACGGCTCCAAGTTCACTACCAGGCTTGATATCAACATCCGACTTCCACACCACCAGCGTACACCCATTCACCACATTAGGCAAGTGGTACATCAGTATACCGCGCTGCCCCGGCCTCTGGAATGGGTTCAACTCTATCGTGTATTCCTTCCTCACAGGCACACGAGGACCTAACATCCGCGGAAACGTAGAACGCTGTTGTTCACAGAACTGCTCCGCGTATTCAGTGACAACAAAAGGAAGTGACTCCAAATGCGCCGCCTGGATGACAGGGATCCATTCTCGGTACGACCCAAGGCCGGCATTGAACGCGATGATCCCGTCAGGGCGTCCAGTGGGACTCATTATCTCTGGGGACCAGGTGGGCGAATCTCCGTGCAGGAATATCTCGATGGAGCCGCTTCCGCATTCCTTCGGAGCTTTATACACAAAGACTGGGGAAGAGGTGGATGATTTGGCGACGAGGGATTGTGGGTGGGATTTCTTCGCTTCTTTGACGAGTTTCTGGACGCTCTGACCAAAGAGCACAAGCTTGATGTCATGGTATGGCAACAAGAGTGCTATCTCAGAGAACCTAATAGAAATACCCTCAGTCCCCGCTTGCTGAATAAATTTTCTACTCATGATGGAAGGTAATTCAATTCCACTTCAGCACCAATCGCATGGATGCGAAGCGTTACTCGCTTTCCCGCACTCCCTGCACTAGGATGGGTCATCTTCATACAATGCACAATCAACCAATACGCGCTCAGGAGAAAGCTCATAAGCAGCGCAGCTGGAGATTCCTTGGGAAGCTTCCGCCATTCGTGCCAAGCGTCCCAACTATCCATCTCCCGCCCACAGTCCGTCACCAGCTGTGGTTTCTTTGGCGAAACAATGTCCTGTTTGCACGACTCGCAGACGGGCATGACACCAAAATCAAGGTCATCAGGGATGTGGCCTTTCTTTTCAGCAGCCATTAGCTTTTTCGCTCCCTTCGTGAGATCTCCAAAGAAAATCCATATTCCCCATCATGTTAGCCATCTGCTCCATGCTGGCCATGGTTGACGTCAAAGAAGCAGTACGAATTTGCAAAACCACGCGACGCGACAATGATTAAATCCGGCCGCGACCAAAATGAACTGTTCTCCTAATTGTTCTATAGTATACCAACCTCTCCATGTCTAGGCTTCCCCATGCGTGTCATACACATACTCAGCATATACAGGCTCCCACAACTTTGCCTTTGCCTTGGCTCGTACTTCTTCCTTCGACCAGTCAACACCCGCACTTCCCTCTTCGATCCCTTGCTCAGCAACAGCAACAGCAACCTCAAAGTTCACCTGAGGCGCGTCTCCAAAGTCTGGCAAAAGTGCATCATCTGGATCTTTCAATGCTGGCGACAAAGATGCCAGTCTGCGCGCCCCCGCGATAATCATCGTGTCCGTCATCTTGCGAGACTGACAGAGCATAGCACCAAATCCAAGACCAGGATAGATCAGTGCATCTAAGATGATCAATGCCAAAGTAAAGGAAACAAGAAAAACCGACATACTGTTACACTCAGCAATGATATAATCCTTTCCATTCGGCATCTTGGCCGGAGCAAATGGACTACCCGTGGCCAGCAACGCCTTCCCACCCGTCCACTCATTCGCGTCGCTCGGATCGACCTCAATTAATCGGCTCGGGTTTGACAGAGGTAGGATGATAGGTCTCTCGCAGTGTGCCGCCATCGTCTTCACGACCTCTTCCGTGAAAGCACCCGCATGAGTCGAGCACCCAATCAGCACCGTCGGCTTGACTTGCTTGACTATATCCAGGAGACCGACCTCGCCGGTGAACGATGACCATTCCTCGTCCGATCGAATGAATGCGTGAAGGTCCTTACGAACATCAGGTGTACTCTGTCTGATGAGCCCGTGTTTGTCGACGAGCCAGAATTTGGCATTAGCCTCTTCTTCTAGAGTGCCATCTGTAGCAACCATGGCATCACGCAACTGCTTAGTGATGCCCAACCCGGCGGAGCCTGCACCGTAGATGATGAATCGCTGATCACAGAGCTCGGTCTTCGTTATGCCAATTGCAGACATGACGCAAGAGAGAGTGACTGCACCAGTTCCTTGGCTAAATAGAGGAAGCGTTAAAAACAATAACAGTGGTGGCTTGAGCCTCTTACATGTCGTCGTTGAAAACTGAATGAGTGTCTCGATAGCGTTCGAGGATACGTTGGGCATTCGTCACACCAAAGTCCTCGAAGTGGAGTAGACAATGAGGAAAGTATTTTCGGACAAGCTGCACAAACTTGTCGATAAATTGGTCATATTGCTCTCCACGGATACGCTTGTTGGGCCAGCCCTAAAGTCATAGTGAGTTTTCGCTTTGAGTTTGGCAACGGTATACTCACCACGTAAAGTTCGTCGTTGAGAAGATCCTCGTTGTCCGTCCCGACGTCAAGCGTAACGGCAAGAGCTCTAGAAGGATCAATGCCTCCTATGAGTCTGATATCGTAATCAGTTGGAGTCGTCCACTGATTCGATGATGGTAATCGACGCACGTGTATATTACCGACTTGGCGGCAGAAATCTGCAAAACAGATAAACCCTACGATTCGAACTGTGTCTTAGACACCTACTCCGATTCCCTGCAACAAAATCAGCACGATGATAGAGCAAATAGGTGGTCAGGCATACCCCGACACCTTGATCGCCAATGCCAAGAATAGCCTCCGCGTCGGAGCACACAATGAGATCAATGCTTCGGCCTCTTATCTGTTCGAGAAAGTCTTGCTCCATAGTGTCTTGATCGGGAAAGGTCAGATACAATCCCTCGCTCCTCCGGAAAAGATGGGAATAGTTGGCGATTGCTTCAGCCTGTTAGAGAAATGTCAGTTGTCTGCGTGTGGGCTTGCCACCATCGCGGATAACTGTCGTGAACACGACTCGTGTTTGTTGCTGCGAGTTGTGTAGAGTAAACGTTGCATAGAACTGGTTTACGAAACGGAAGGGAATTTGACGACAAATGTTACCGGTGTAGTCCAAGAAGGTTAAGAGAAGACATGGCATACAGAGCTTCCAGCCACAATGGACGCTTATAGACTGAATAGATCCGCATCACATAATGTTCCCTTGTTACCCCGAGTTCACTGAAAACAGAAGGTTGAACGCATCTTTGAAGCCGGAACGCCCACTGGCAGAAGAAGATTGCCGGTTGCGTGGGTGACACTGATGACCAAAACAAGACCAGGTTGTCGCTGTTCCCGCGTATCGAGACGACGTGGCAAGCCCACTAATATGCAGGTCTGGAACACTCACCTCGGTCGGCGTATAGATGATAGGTACGAGTTCGCTGAGATGCCTTGATAACAACGCAAAGTAAAGCACCCAATTCTGATCCTTCAAGCTCTGCAAGAATGAATTCTTGCGTATAGGTGAGTCCCGAGATTGTAGTTGGTCGTAAGCGCGTTCGCATTGCTCATCAAGAGTATTGACGCGATACGGCAATCTCCCAGTGAGACCAAAGGCCTTGCGCTCAGCAAGGGAGAAGGCAGTGCCCTTGTTCCATCTGGAGCTGGTTAGTATCGCGTCTCCCCGAAGAGAGACATTGTACTGTGTCTTGGAGTAGGCCATGGTGGATGAATATCAAGAGCAATGATGCAATTTCAACTAAGCACTTCATCGGAAGTATTTTTAGCGTATGATCCACCCCGGCCCGAGGGGATATTTGAATTGTCTTACTCTGGTTCCACACCGAGCTCCGGACTAGAGTGAGATGGAGTTTCTCATGATCTGTAGTCACGTGTAGGGACCGGATATCCGGGTGACGTCATGTTGAAATTGCAATCTCACCACTTGGCTTCATAAAAGTCTGACGTTTTCTGTTACGCCCCACGACATCTTATACTCCTCCCTTCTACGACAAACACAATATCTACAGTAACGTCTTTGAAATGGCACTCGACTCGCACGTACGACGGGGTCATCCGAGTGCGTTGACAGCTTCTCGCTTCTGTGCGCCCACTAACGCCGTTTTTGCAGTCGTCTTCGGTCTCCTCATTCTCTTCGGAATCATCACAGTGAGTACATGTATTCGACACTGCACACATTGTTCTTACCAGGCATTCTCGCAGCTCTCAATATCCGCGTGGTTAACTTCCCAATTCAACAAGCATGGACATCAGAACGGAATATCCCAAAGAGATCGTGTCCGATACGTCCTGTTCGCCTCAACATGGACTGTTGTATTCTGCACATTCTACATGGTTCTATTCTTGCATTCCGCCACAGGATCGGTGCTCACTAGCATTGCGTCTCACCTCATCTTGTACGTGTTATGTGCGTCACCATCATATACATGCTCATCAGGACACCTCCAGTCTTTTCCTTACCTGGGTTATCTGGACCGCAGCCGCAGCAGCCGTAACCCAAAATCTTGGAGGAGGTTTGAACTGCAAGTGAGTTAGCTGCTGTATATACTCTTCGAGGTCTCACACGTTTTTGCAGAACTCAGGATGTGTTCGTTTACTGTGGTCAACTCAATGCACTTGAGGCATTCTGTTGGATAGAATGGTTCGTATTCATACGCTCAGAGGCACCCCATTCTGATATTATTTCAGGGCATTGGCTACCTTGGCCATATTTTTCGTGATTTTCCGAGGCATCCAGGCCGCCCGACGCGGCGACGGCTACCGAGGAGGTCTTGTTAGCGTATAAGCAGGCACACGGTCAATTTACGCAATTCATTCTTGGATAAAAATGATGTACCTTTCTCCGTTGGGAACGATACGCAATTGTATGATAATATTTACGACACTTATTCCCCTTATTCTGTTATGCGGTTATTCCTGTAAAATAATGATCAAACAGCTACCGTCTTTCAGCCTTCTCGGAGTAGATTAGCAGGCAAGCGTTTAATGAGTGGTTGATATGAAGCTCCAATGACGTGTGTTTGTACATAATTCCAGACTTGGGTAAGCCATTGAATTATTGGACATGGAGTCTAGACACAAGCAATCTAAACACAGTGTTCCGGGTAGCACTTGGCACAAGGTTTGTATCCAGCACGCACGCGCTTCAAGTTCAAGCGACGCTGCAGAATATGAACAAAGAACCATGGTTCTGAGTAGCGTAGTATCGATGCATTGCAGATGAAATATCGAAGTTACATATTACCCACCCAACAGTATACAACGCTTCTCGGGTCAGGACCTGCTTGCACGCGGGGGCCCAGGTGCAGGAAGGAGTAACCCTAACCCCGCAAATCATGCAATAATCCGTCCCGGAATTCCGGGCCGACCAAAATTGCTCATCATTGCGATTCGTTGCGACTTGGCTTCAAACTCATCGAAAATTTCGATGACTGTCGTACTCTTTCCTTCCTTACCATGCAGACATCATACCCATGCCCCAAAGGCGGCGCTTCCCTAGTCCTCTCCTTTCGCTTAGAGCGCAAAACGACTCTGATAATCGGTTCCGGCTCATTAGCAGCCTCTCGAGTTTTCTCGGCACTCGAAGCTGACTCGAAAGTCGTCGTACTAGCAAAGGGAGGCCTGAAGACGGCATGTGATGAAATACGATGGAGGGTCGAGCACGGTCAGGTCTCTTTCGTAGAGTGGGATTCCCTTCCGGGTCCCTCCAAAACCGAAACCGACGGCGATGACGTCCAAGCCCTCGAAGGCTTCTTAGATTCGACTCCTGGAATTGCCTTCGTCGTCACCACCGACACCATCTTGAACGATGAAACTCAAAGGCGACCCTGTTCCTCAGCCGAACGCATCTACCAAGCTTGCGCATCCCGGAACATCCCCGTCAACACCACCGACATGCCGCACCTGTGCGACTTTTCCTTCACTTCATCATATCGATTTGAGGACCCATCCGGGGAACGCACGCCTCTCCAGATCGGGGTGACCACGAATGGGCAGGGGTGCCGCTTAGCAGGGAGGCTGAGAAGGGAGATCGTAGCCAAGCTGCCAAAGGAAGTAGGATTGGCCGTCGAAAATGTTGGCAAGCTCAGATCCTTGGCGAAATCGGGCGATAGCGCTGTATATGAGGATTGTTTCGACGATAGTGGTGTCTCAACGCCAAATCGACCGGTTCCACAACGGAGTTCATCAGAGACTGTTGTGGAGAGCGCGAGGAGGAGGATGAAGTGGGTGGCGCAGGTTAGCGAGTATTGGCCATTGTCCAAGCTTGCGAGCTTGACAGAGAAGGACATGGAGCAGGTGCTGTCGGGGGAGAATCAGGAAAGCTCCGCGGCAGTGGCCACCCCATCGTTACATTCTTTGGACATCCGACGGCCAGGTCGAATTCTTCTCGTGGGTTCAGGGCCTGGCCATCCATCATTGCTCACACAGGCTACCTACAACGCACTCACAAAGCTCGCTGACCTTGTCCTATCTGACAAGCTTGTTCCTGACGCAGTCCTGGCTCTCATTCCGTCAGGGGTAGAAGTGCGAATCGCCAAAAAATTCCCCGGGAATGCAGATGGTGCGCAAAACGAGATGATGGAGGCTGCGGTTGAGGCGGCTCGAAAGGGACTGACTGTCGTGCGGGTACCGTATTTCATTGCCGTAATGTATAACAGCGACTAACTGTGAGCAGCTTAAGCAAGGTGACCCTGTAGTATATGGACGTGCCGGGGAAGAGGTCCTCTACTTCCGCTCACATGGCTTCGAACCTATCGTCGTTCCAGGACTCAGCTCGGCGCTGGCTGGGCCTACGTTTGCAGGAATCCCGGTAACACAGCGGGGTGCAGCTGAATCTTTCATCGTGTGCACTGGAGTTGGAAGAAAGGGAAAACAAGTCCAGCTGCCTGGGTACGAGCGAGGAAGGACGTTGATCATACTTATGGGCGTAGCTCGATTACCCCAAGTCGTCAGCACCCTCATTGACGCTGAGTGTGCACGACGCGACGGTCCCGCCTATCCTTCCCATACTCCGATTGCCCTTATTGAGCGGGCATCAATGCCAGACCAGCGCGTCGTCGACTCTACGCTCAAGGACATCGTCAGAGCACTAGATAGCGTTGGCGAACAGAGACCGCCAGGTATGCTTGTCGTTGGATGGGCTGTGCCGGCGCTTTGGGGGAAAGGAGACGTTGAAGTTTTGGAAGAAAGCGCTGACTTGGACGAGGGTCGGATTGCTAGATGGTTGGGTCAGGACAGCTGGAGAGTACGGGAAGGGTTGCAGAACGAATGGAATGATGGATTGTAGCATCGCATACATTTACAAAGCAGTGGTACAGATAAATTTAATAAAAATAAAACATAGAGAAGCTTGCCACTCACGCGCGCACCTCAACCTCTTGCTAGTTTGGCATAAGCTTGTCTCATAGCATGGATAAACGCATAGATATCCTTGGTAAGGTTAAGCTTCTCCACAAGGAAAGGAAGTTGAGGCAAAGGTGGCGATGAAGTAAGAACTAGCTCCCAAGTCAGCATTCTGCTCGACGCAAGTTGATTGGCAAAGCACCTTTATATCCAGGGCCGGAGACGTCCAACACGAAGCTGAATTCCTTCTCTAGATCACCGAGGTCAATACGCCTGAATCGCACAAGAAGCTGCTGCTCCTTGTCGATGCCCTCTATCGTCAAGCCCAATATCTGTTCGACTGCCTGGTATTCAGGCTGCACGCTTGAGGCATGAACTTGCAGCGTGGACCTTTCCTTCTCTCGCTCTGAAAATAATGGATATTCAATAGAGCCCACGCAACCATAAACAGCATACCTCGCTCAAGGTTCGCTGTGATAGCACGATACTCTTCAAGTTCGCTGTCAATGGCAGCACATTTCTCCTTGAGAGAGGCGAGCTGGCGTCTGAACGTTGCAACAGAATATTCTGCATCTTTCCGCTCTTGTGCTTCCCTGGAAAGATCTAAGGGAAAGGTTTCATGCATGGACAGCCTAGCGGGCGAAGAACGCACCTGCAAGCAGCTCAATCTCGCGAACCTTGCATTGATTCGTCTCTGCTTCCATCTCCTTGCTCTTCTCGGCCAGCCTCTTCGTTTCGGCTGCAAATGCGGCCCTCTCCTCTGTCTCCTGTGTTATGACCAGTTCCTTGAATCTAGTGAGGTTTTTGAGAAAATTGCGCGTCTCATTTTCGTAAGATTCTAGTTTGAGGTCGATTATAGGGTGGTCGGCTTGCAGAACGGTGGCTAGATTGATTTGTGGGACGCGAAATCCGCTGGCCATGACGAGCAGGTGAAAGGGATAGGTGTCGTCCAACTGAGATGGATGTTAAGGAGGTAAACACGAACACGTGACATGCGGACTATTTTATTTCAACCAGAAGCTTTAAGCACTGCGCTTGCAGTCCTAAACAGTGATAAACGGCAGCAACCCCATACATTCAATCCACTACTATATGTAATGTTTCTGCTTATGATACATGTGCGGCTCATCCATAGGACATACTATCAGACAAAACGTTTATTTGCCTAGTTGCGAATTACCGAAATCACTTTTCCAGATCCAACAGGTGTTACTCTTCCTGTATAGCCGACACATCTTCGCTTGCAGACTTCGTTACGATCGCTGATTCTGTATTTCCATCATCGACGGGAGCAGACTCGCTCTCGCGCGGCACTTCTTCCTCTGGTTCGACCTTGGTAAGCATGACTTTCTCACGTAAGTGTCATATATCAGTCAGCGGCCACGTCCACTCCTCTGGGAATGCCTCGCTGATGTTATGCCTGCAGATTTTGTGAAATTACGAAGGCTATAACCCTTTAAAGCCTCATGGCAATAAGCACTCCGAGAGTATGTGTAGCGGCAGTGTCGATTTTGCCTTTATGAGCGAGCAATGGGTACACTTGATGGTTTCATATGTAAAGATGTCTTGGAAGACGCGGAGCTTTGTCTACTTCTCTAAATCTTGAGCTTGCTGGATGTCAGATTCCTCTAAAAGAAGTACCAGTTGTCAGCATGAGAGTGCATTATCTATGAAGAGGAATATCAATACATGTCCCAGTTGTGATCGAACCCAAGTCACTGACCACTGCCGCTCGTCAACCAATGACACAGCGTCCATTAGTCGAACACTGCAAACATATAAACCGAGGATCCATATCATCCATATCTTGTGCTGTTGCCGTCTTCGGGTCGAGCCCACAAAGCTTGATAGTAGTAGTAGCCTTGTCGAACCCCAACTTGTCCGCGTACCATGTATGATATGGCAGATTATACATGTCCTTACCTCGATTCTTTGTCAAGTCGCTGTTTCGTGCAGCAGTAGTGTCCCAGAATGCCAGGATATATGAGTCGATGACCGCACGAGTCGCAGTTAAAAAAAAGTCGTAGCCAGAAAAAATTGGGTTCGAAGCCGAATTTCTCCATCACTTCCTGTAGGTCACAATCCTTCTCCTCCCGCCATCGAGACGCAGTTTCCTTAAACTGTGAAAAAGGATCCTTTAAGTTTTTTTTTGTCACAGCTTCCAACAGAGGCGTGTTCAGTATGGCATCAGAAAAATGTTGGCTCAGAAGAACGTCCACTGACTTCGGAATCACAGGAATTCCGGGAAGCGAAGAAGCGAGCTCTCGATACATTGATAAAAACGATGCGCACCGTCGGTCAATCGCGGTACGTTTCTCGTTCTCGATTCGCTTCGCTTCGAGGCTTCTCATATGACAGACAAGATTCGCGGATATATTGATCCAAACTTTCCACAAATGGCTTATCAATTGTCAAAGCCATTATAACATGCGACATACTTCTGTCGGTGAGAGGCTTCGGTTGCCATACAAGCTTGTGATATTTTAAAATGCTGACATCTTCTAGCTTTGCAATTTCCTCCCCCCAACCTAGAGCGGTCAGGCGATCCGTGACTCTGGAAAGAAATTAAGCATGAATATATGTATGCTTATGCACAAAGCATCATGCACACTCTCGCATCGGGCAGATTCCAATCCAGATGAACGACCGACAGCTCGTTCTTTGGCCCATTGTTCGAGGGCTCGGGCACTCTATGAGTGATAAAATTCATGCGTGTTCAGATGAAGTTGTGAGACAGTGGATCTTACAGCAAGGCGTGATAAATGCTCTCCTTTCTTACGGATCAACCATGATTTATCGAAAAC
Source organism: Desarmillaria ectypa (assembly GCA_030407005.1). Taxonomy (NCBI): domain Eukaryota; kingdom Fungi; phylum Basidiomycota; class Agaricomycetes; order Agaricales; family Physalacriaceae; genus Desarmillaria; species Desarmillaria ectypa. Next base: position 3,423,379 of record JAUDYN010000003.1, on the reverse strand, counting down.
CTTATGAGACTCTTTTTCTAAGAGACGTATTGACGGAGTATGAAACTAGGTGCGGATTCTCAGGGAACCTGGAAGAAAACAGCGATGTTAACACAAGCGTACAAGGGCCAGATATATGGACAATCGCACAGCGTCCAACGGAGCCCTTTTGCTCAAAGAGAGGCACCAATTGGAGGAGACCGTCCCAAAAGTCCGGATATTGCGTCGTAAAACTGCACATCATGAGTAATAGACGAAAGTTCATCAAATTCGACGTAGTTCCTGAATATTCAGGGCATTTCTTACAATACCTCACGCCGGCCTCCCATTGCACGGGTGTTGTGGGTTGAGAGCAGCACTATGAATATGTTCGGATAATAAGTAGACTATGAAAATAAAAGAAAATAAGGTTGGCATAATGTGGTTCGCTCATGTAACTCGGCAACGGAGGTAAACCCTTGATGTTTTCGCGGGCATTCTTCCAAACGAACTCAAAAGATCTCTGAAGAAGGAGGGTACGGATTTCTTTAGTCGTACAAGATAATCGAACGAGATCAATAGGATCCAGATAGCTGAAAATTTAAAGAGTCATCAGAGGCAGAAGCGGTTACTCGTAAGGTGTAACTGACCTCAAACACCAGTTCCAGAGGCGATTCTGCGACTTTCTCGAGCAATCTTTTTCCCCTACGAACTCGCTTTCGAAATATCCGGATTTCCGTCTTTGCTTTTTCTTGTCACAAAGACAGAGTCATAGAAGCAGGAGCCAAGCTTTCGCGCAACTTAAGGGCAGAGGAATTCGAGCGAACAAATGCAGAAGTCTAGTCGATTACATGAGTGTTTCTTCCGTGTTTTCTAAGACTTGTCGTATCTCCTCATCCGTGACAGGTCGGGGGAATGACGTTCGAGGCTCCCTGGATAGTGCTAGTGAGAATGTGTACAATAGAGAAATAGAGAAATAAACGAACGTTCGCATGGTCCATACATCCTCACTGCTCTTATCTAGCCTTCTCCTCGCCCACCATTCCGCCCGCCTATTAATCCATGCTTCGTACCGCTGGTCGCTCTCCATCCATTTCATGCTCAGGCAGAACTTGAAGTCGTCGTGTTTGTGTGCGCACCGTGAGGACTCGCCGTGTCGGTACCAAGATTTCACCTGGGAACGAATACCTGCTACGCTTCAGCTTGGCTCGTCAACAGGCGTCGATACAGCATCGTACCATGACAGCCCATTGCGAGTTCCATTAATCTGAAACAGGAGGGAATATCATCTGGTGTTGGATGTACGAGACGAAGATAGGCAGCCTCTTGCTTGACAGCAGTCGCAAAGTCGACACCAGTCTGCGACATAGCGGAAGAAGAAAGCAGAAGCACAGCCACATGAATATTACTCTCTCCGTAACTATTACCTGGCTTCTGAACTTTGTGTAGCTCCGTTCGCTTCGACTCATTTTAAATATCGGCTTGGGCGCTTGAGCAATCGCTCCTTCTAGTACATTATATCCCAGCTTCCAGTGCTGTATTGAGTAAGAGGTTTGCTCCTTCTCCATTCACAATGAAGTTACTCTTGCAGATGGGCAGTCAGCACGTCGAATGCGACAGAATGAATGGTCATTCCATGATTGTCCCTATGAATCGGCTGGCTTGTCTCGTTCATAAGTACTCGAAGAGCGGCATGATTGTTCAAAAAGTTCATATATCCCCTCAGAATTTTGGGACGGTACCAGGGCACATCCTAGTTGACATTAAATGTCACCGACACTCACTTTATCTCTCTATTGAACCGCTGTCTTTAATCTGGACCAGCCGGATGGTAAGTCATTTGCCCACCGGAACCCCGTTCTCTAATGACCTTTTGGCATGGACAGGTTGGAGAAATCAGGTCATATTTCTCTATGCCTGTCGTTTCCGTTGTGTAATGTCGCCCGTCGCGTAAACAGTGACCAGTGAACGTTTAACCCTGACAGTCTTACTTTGCAAAAGGCTTGTTGATGTATTTTTTCTCCGTCGCTTCTCAGTACGAGCAGTTGTGCCTCTGTCCCTCTCGCCTCGCGGTATGGATCAGCCCGTAGGTCATTCAAATTTTGTGTGGTGCTCCATCTTCATCGCTTATCAGTTTGGTCATGATGGACCCCGGTTCCGAGGTCCAGGCGTGTGAGCTGAGCAGCGCACCTTTGCTGCGTTTCCGTTTACGTATCATACATGCCGACGCCTTTTCCCTAATCAAACTTGGCCTGAACGATATGACATGAAGGAGTTCAGTAGATCTTCCGAGGCTCACCCATGACCTTGGCAGGCCTGGGCCGAACTCATGTTTTTCATTTGGAACAACTCAATTGCTCGCGCTGATCTATCAAGTTGCTTGAAAAGGCCAATTGGCCCATCGCTTTCCCACCGTATTAAAATACGACTAGTCACCGTCGCCTGCCCGGCATTGATAGTATACATCGAAGCAGAGTCATTGAACCCACTCTTTATCGACTAGACCAGCAGAAGACAGGAAAACCGTAAGCAAGCCACCTACAGGGATAAGGACCAGCTAGTTTTTCATGGCCTGCCAGTCCGATATCGGCTGTATAAGTTTGCAAAAATATTTTGCCGTCTCAGTTGTTGGTCATTTATCTCCTCTACCTCACTTCTCTGTAGCCGTCAAGCCTGTTGTCGAGTGACCCAGACATCGTCAGTTCTTGATTCTTCATCAATTACCCGGTGAGAATTAAACTTTTTTTTTTCTAGTCCCAGCGGATGAGGAAACTGTTGATCTCAGCGATTGTACCATTCCACCTCGTCGCTAAACTCTCGAAATCCCTACTAGCACGGAAAATGGAGGAACCTACGAACTGCATCACCTTCCAGAATACCTTTCTGAACGCGGCAGGAGACCTTCCGTCGTCCGTGACGACTCCACTGCGGATACCATTACTCTTAAGGATGTCGTCCCTGCCGGTTCTCGAGGATGTACACCTGAAGTCTCGTATCCCGACCGCGACGAGCACAGGAGTGGCGACCCTGGCTGTCCACCAATGATAGACGATTCATGTCCGAAACGTGACGATAAAGTGACAAAAATTCATGCTTCTTGGGTTTCACTGTGAAGGGGACGTTCGGTGGTCGGAAGTGTATCCAGCGATCTGGGGGAATTACCTGAGTCTTCTTGGGGTTCAGAGGTCGGGACCATGCAGGCATGGAATTCGTCTCCGTCTCCGTCCCGGAGGAGTCCAATGGCGATGGCGATGGCGAATTATCAGCATATTTCAGGGAACATAGACTCGTCATGACTAGCCACGCTGAGCATTGGTTTGGGGGGACATGGTAGAACATTGATGGTAGTGGTACTCCAGCATGGAAAATCAAGACGACAAAATTTCACTTCTTCACATATTTGTAGCAGTGTTCAAGAGGGCTACCATTCTTACCGTACCCATGCCCAGTTAGCTTGCGTTACTGTCGCTTAATGTTGCCACGGCTCCGCTCGAACGGCTCGAAGTCGCCGAGCCGTCGAGCGGAGCCGAAATGTACTGAGCCGAGTCATGGCAACGACTCAGGCCCAGAATAGCTTGACTCGGCTCCGTCTCAACTTATGATGGCCGAAGTCAATGATTCCGTCCAATTTTGGAAGGTCGATCTGAACTGATACTAAATCTGCTTCGGAGAGGCAGCGACTAAGTAGGGGACCCTCCCTTTCTGTTGGATTACTGACCAGCAGCAGATGAGAAAGTCTTTATTGGGTAACGTAGGAAAACGACACCCTAAATGGCCGCACTTTTGCCACGCATTTTCCCAGGCTAGACTTCAGTTTTTGTCGTCTGTATATGACAAGTAGCCTTACGAAAAGGTCGCTATGACATATATTTACGTTTACACAAAACATTGGAGACCATTTTCGCATATGTACCATTTATTATTGAGGCTTTCACCTCGTACTTTCCTATTTGGGAATGGCAAAAGTCAACGGCTTGAAGCCGAGCCGAGCCGAGCCAAAGCCGAGATTTAATTTGACTTCGGAGTCATCCCGAAGCTGAGTCATCCGAAGTTGAGCCGAGTTGAATAGATGGTCGAATAGATTGCTCGGACTTTCTTGTATATTCTGACAGAAATCGCGACTGTCTTCTTAATTCACTTGAATGGTTCTCTCGCTAAATTTTAAATGGGAGGCTGCCGATTGGACGCCTTCTCGCCAAACATTAACACGTATATGATGGACTGCTGCTCTGCCTTAAGTTCTTATCCTTTATCCCTTTCCCTGATGGCGTCGGCAAGCGATATAAAAATTTCGACGGAGGAAAAGAATAATCCTCATCTCAAAGAGGTCTCTGTCAATCAAGTAGATACTGGGGCGGTGCTCGTGATAGGTAAAACTGGGCACTTGAGCCGTTCTGAGGCGACAAGAATCAGGTATATCACGTTCATTCCCTCTCTGACGGTGTCTCACGTTAGAGCATAACAGGAGGAAAATAGACCGTCATATCGTTCCACTAATGTGCTGTGAGTCTCATCTTTACAGTAAGGCCCGTAGTTATAATGACAGTATCCTAACTAGTGTTGTATGCGTGAGTGGCGGTGGCTATTGCGTCGTGGTCGTGTTCACCACCGACCGTCGTTGCCTAGAATCCAATACATGGATAAAGCCACATTGGGAAACGCCGCCGTTCTAGGTCTCCTGTAAGCCCGTGATCTGTATCGATTGTGTTCTATATGAGGCCTCGCGTTTAGTGAAGATGCACATCTAAACGCCGACCAGTGAGTCTCGCATAATACCCCAATATTTTCTTAAATCTTCGATGAAGATATAACTGGTTTTGCATCCAATTTGTGATCCATTGCATCCGCTTAGTGAAGCCTCAGGCTTGGTACCATCTTCTATCTCGGCTATCTCATCTTCGAGTTCCCGCAGAATCTGTGTCTGCAACGCCTGCCCGTTGGGAAATGGTTGAGGTATGTTGTTTTCTAAACTAGTTGCTCAACTTGGTGACATCATTCCTCGCAGCTTCAATATTTCGGTTTGGGCCATAGCGTTATGTACGCACGCAGCATGCAAAAATTTCGCCGGCCTCTTCGTTGTCCGAATGATCCTGGGTATGTCTGAAGGTTGCATCACAACTGGATTTATGATTGTCACGTCCATGTTCTACACACGAACGGAGCAGACTTTGAGAGTCGGGTACTGGTGTAAGGGTGTACATTGTCTATCTTGCATATTTGTTCACTTCTTAGGTAGTCTTGATGGACGGTACTGGTAAGCATTCGTTCTTTTCTACGCACTTGAGTTAACCAATCGGTGTTAGCACAAGTAATCTCCGGATTCATTAGCTTCGGGACCTTGCATATGAAAACTAATTCATTGACACCCTGGCAATGGTGCGAAGCCTTTTCGTATCGATCTATTCTTATGATCCAATAATTGGTCCATAGGCTCATGATAATTTTGGGCATGCTGACCATGGTAACCGCGGTCGTTTTCTGGTACCCCTTTTTCTCCTTGTACTCTACAGGCGGCTGATTTTTATCCAGGTTCCTGTTTCCAGATTCTCCTACGAATGCGTGGTTCCTTACCCCGGAAGAACGCTCCTCTGCAGTTCAGCGAATAAAGGTCATTCGATATTGCTAACTTCTCACGGTTATAGTAACCCTCTTTTCAAAACAGGAAAACCAAACAGGTGTCGAGAACAAACATTTCAATAAAGAACAGTACGTAAAATTCGTATCTTACCCTTGTTCTACTTCTGCTCAAGCGCCAACCCTAGGATGATAGAAGCCCTAACTGACATCAAAACATGGCTATTCGCTCTCTTCTCCTTGTTAGCCAACATTCCGAATTCGCTCGCTAATCAGCGACAGATAATTATCTTGTCGTTTGGTTTCTCCAACCTTAACACCACTCTCCTGGGCTGTGTTCCTGGTGTTGTAGCAGTCTTGGCGGTTTGGAGTGGCACGGCCATAGCAGCGCGGATACCAAACAGCCATGCGTGGGTCGGTGTGGCATACCTGATACCGAATCTTGCTGCCGTGTTCTTGATGCTCTTTTTGAGCTGGGACGAGAAGGTTGGTTTGTTAGTGACGTTGTTCTTTGCTGGTGAGACGCTTCCACCTCTTCGACTCTATAGTACCGCTTACCGATAATGTAGGTCTCGGGGTCACCGCTTTCGGTATGCCTGAATTCTCTGCTCACTACCGGTCTTGACACTGTTGCAGTTCTTTCCCTTTCTTGGCTGTCGATTACTACGGCGGGACACACGAAGAGAATAACCGTCAATACGATCATGCTATCCGCTTATTGTATCGGTAATGCGGTAGGTCCTTTAATGTGGAGAAAAAAGTACAAGCCCCGGTGCGTGTTCCTACAAGTTTTTCTCTTTATACTAATGAGCATGTCGAACCAGCAATCACGTACCCTGGACAATCATTGGAGTCTGCGTCGTTTTTCGTATTCTGACTCTGCTCACGATTCGGTGTCTGCTATCGGCTGAAAATCGACGCAGGGACACCGAGCCCGTTGATACCGTCTATGAAGACGTGTATATTGAGCGGTTGAAAGAGGACGGTGTTATCGAGAGGGCTCGCGTCGACAAGGTCTGTCTGGTTGTTTTCTATGTACGTTTCGCGCAGCGTTTTCTGACGGTCCCACAGGAGTTTTTAGATTTGACAGACAAGCAGAATCGAGATTTCAGATATATTCTTTAATAGGTAAACCCTAGGACCGCCTATGTGCCAGACAGGATCCGCCAGCGTATATGAAGAGTTACGATCTATGAGAGAGGTTAACAGAACGAAAAGAATAAGACGGACAGCAGATAGATTAAAAGACCTAGTTCGTGTCTGGAATTTTGAAATACTGCATGCCTTTCATTATTCGGGGGACAAGGGAATAAGAAAGGACGGAGAAAAACGAGCTCCGAAGTTATGGTGGTATGAGCCAACAGCGGTGTTTGCTGAGATGAGCCCGCCCAGGTAGCACGATAAACACCGACCTCAAGCTTGAGCTTCTGGATATCTTTAGCGACCTTTGTAAGATGGTTGTGGTCGCTCATAATCCTTCCCGTGAACTCTTTCAGCTTTCCTCTGCTGTAACTGGTGAACTTAGCGAATTCAGATGGCTCTATCGTATACGATATGTTTTGGTCGCCGAAGCACATCCATCGCTCAAGTGGAAGCTTTCCGCTCTGCGGTGACATCGGTATCACGACAACCCATTGGGTCTTCTTTGGTGGGGACATGCGCCAATTCGGAGACGTTCCGATGGTGAACTTATCTTCCCTGTCCTTGGTGGTATTAGTACAGACAGTGATCGCGAAGTCTTGGTATATATATGAGGAAGATTAATTTTGTCGTGTCCGTCAAAGGTCCCCATGAGAAATAACCAGGGCCGGGTGTCGCCCTCTGCTCCAAGTGACAATTCACGATCGAGATTGTTTGTTCAATGTGGTGCTGGGGTCGGCAGTTGCCGAATGGGCTTAACCGCGTTATCCTTGTTTTATTCGCGTGCCGGGCCTTTATTTCAAGAACAAAGCAGAAACTCAGCGACATTCATATCTTGTGACTTGAATTTCGAGTTCGAAGCTCGCAGTACAAATATCCACCTCACTTTTCTCTTTCGCCGTCGTGATCCCTCACTTTGGGGAATACATTGCCTTCAAGCTCAACCCTGTCACTTCTCTCGAATCTTTGAAGGATTCGAGGTGGTAAAAGCTGGCGAAGCTTTGGAGACCAAGACATATGTCGCCTGTGTCACCTACGTGCGTTCACAGCATCATCGACACATCCATTTCGCTGACCCCTCCTCTTCTCTAGCTTCTGTCTCCCGGTTCCTTGTGTCGGGTACATACAGGTTGCCATGACCTTGCTCTCCAAAGGTCTTTCTCCTGGTCAGCCTGATCGCTTTATCCTACCAAACATGGCCGTAGCGGTCTTGCCAAATACGTCCAATCTGTTGTCCAGCGCGCCGCTCAATCCTACTGTGCCTCTCCCCTGGTCGGACTGATTTCACCCAACACAAGCTACAACAAGATGTCGCATTCGAAATGACTTTACCATTGGGGACCCATAGCCAGAACCCAAGTATCAGTTGGAAACGGAAGACGGTCTTCTTGAAGACTACTGCTGGGAGGATGATGAACGCAAGCAGGCTCTTCAAGAAGAACACCACCCGCTATCTGTGGATGACGGTGCTACTGGCGACCATCCGGACGAGCTTGAAGCTTCTGTCGTTACTTTGCCACTTCCTTCTGAGTATGACGATCACTCTCGTTCTGCAAGCGTAGTTGAGGGACCTCTACGAACCGCAGCAAGCTGGTTTTCGAAGGTATACAAACTCTTTTGCGGACTCATCAAGAAGGTCTTGTACTGTGTCTTGTATGCACACGCATTTGAGTGATGACGACGTCAAAGACTTTTCGGACGACCCGATCTGTGGTCTCAGTTTATTCGGCGCCTTCCCTCCAGACACTATGCTAGTCATCGAGGTATTGGATGATCTGGAATCAATTAAGCAGATCGACGACCCGTGGGACTTCTTTCGCGAGCTTGACGCTTTGAAGAGGTACACAGATTACTATCTGTCGCTGAAATGGATACGCTGGCTGTCTGCTTTCTGTAGGATCTAAGCAGAGACTCACGAATGAATGAAGGCAAAACTTCGAGCTGACATCGATCGTACGCGCCAAAAGGATCTAGAGCTCCACGCCCGGCTGCAGTCGAAAATGCTAAAACGTGAGCCTTCGCCTGAGGATACAGTGTCGCCTTCTCCCAAAGAAGGTATGTGCTGGAAGTATCCTTATACCTTTCCTGAGGCTGATTACGCTATCGTAGATACAAAGCCTGGTGCTGACGTTTAACCTATTTGTCTCGGTTTCTAATCTTACTCGGGCTCTCCTCACCACTCGTTTCGCGTTGCCGTCCACGTTTTTTAAACATAAGTATATTTATCATAATCACGTATCATATACAGGTCCAATCATGGTATTAATATTCACGTTCATAAAGACAGGGAACCCGAATACGCCATCTTACTCTGAAGTTACAACCTTGGGAACCATTCGCGCAATTAAAGGTTGCTCTGGGGATAAGTCAAGCGCGCGGAAGTAGTCGATGCCTTCTACCGGAGTATCCGCGTCGTGTCTAGACAAAAATTTGAATCGACGTTCGAACTCATTACATCAGGACACTCACTCGTTGGCTAGATGTGTCTTGATATCCACCAAAGTCAAGCGGCCACTGTCCAGCGACGTTCCCGTGCACGTTGAGCAGCGCCAAACTTTCCTAGCCTGTTGCTGTATGCCTCGCCTTTGTGGTTCCTTCTTCTCCAGTTCTCTCGCTACCGCGGCCTCCTCGTCGGAAATCCTTTGCCATGTAACCCCCAAGTCTCCCCAGTGTTTCCTCATGCAATGGTGGACCTATAACCAAAAAAAAGATCAGGTTCTCTTCCAATGACCCATGTTGGTGACCCACCGCAGTCCTCCAAGTAAGGACAGGAAATATCCTCTCCCCATCACACTTGGCACCAAAACTGCACTTGAGACAGACCACACGTGGGTCGACTTTGTCCAGCTGCTCCACCGTAGTCTTGGGGTTTAAGTTGCACGTATCAAGGATCTTCTGTACCACACGCGACGCCTTGAAGTCGAACACCAACGAGTCCGTCGACCATTCCCGTCTGCGCATCATACGTGTCTCCGAATCGTGCGTTAGCCCGAGCTCTTTATGGTCGCACACCCCCTTCCCAATCCTACTCTCGTCGCTCTCATCAAAGACCGTGCACCTCGTATTGCAAGGATGGTGCAAATACTCGGGGAACCACATACTGCACCCAGTTGTATCGTACCCTATATCGCGGTGCAGCCCCCGTCGATCTGTACACACAAATACGCATGTCGCTAGTTGCAGATCATTCATATTTCCCCCACGGACCTGATAATCCAGCATACACCACAGCTCGAGTAGCTTTTCATCGCGCCACGAAATGATGAAGCCGGGAAGCCGGGACATCATAGCACTTCTGACCATTTCTGGTGTCACGATGATACACGACGGGAGGTCGATGAAGTATTTCATTTCCTTCCATAGCCATACGTCCAGCAGGCCTGGCTGGAACTCGTTAGGTGGGGACTGACATGAGCGCCATTCAGCTGCAATGAGGGATCGGCGCGCGCTGAGCAGTTCGGTTCTTTCTTTTTTGAGGCGATGGGTTTTGACGTCTCGCATGTACTCCAACATAGTGCCTTCGATGGAGTTCCAGTCTGGAAGAAGGAAAAGGATTGTCGGTGTCTTTTTGGGAAAAAGGATGAGGTAGGCTTACTTTTGTCGGTGAGAGGTTTGGGCTGCTTCACCTCGAATTGATCGGAGAAGAGAGTTAGTGCTCTCCTTTCAGACCATGAACCGGTTTTTTCGAGATCCTTGAGATATGCAATCTCTTCGCCGTGCCCCAGAGACGTCAGTCTAGTCTCGATACTGGCAAAATGTCAATAAAAATTGTCGGACTCGAATCTTGTCCCACTCACGCTTTGCTCCTCTGCTTTCGAATGTCATCGAGCTCTTTGGTACGGCTTTCGCTCACGGAATCGGCCCATTCTGCACATTTTTTCGCATGCTTGATTGTGTTTTTTGTCAGTAATGGGAAGGATCAGGAGGGCGCGTGCTTACGTCTTTGCGAGCCTTTACGCCCGCTTTTCTCTTCCCCAAAAATTCCTTCCTCACATCCTTCCCTTGACAAGCGTTGAACGCCTTCACAAATGTGTCCTTTTCTTTGACGAAGCAGAATTTTTCTTTTGCTAGCGATGCTTATCAGCACCAAGTTGTTCGCACAGAAATAATACCACCTACGATGGCGACCAGGCCAGCTATGGAATGGGATAGAACGAAGGATGATCTTGTCGCTCTTGTTACTCTCATCAAACCCAGATTCGGACAATAGACTAAGAGACAATGGAACCATGAGGATACCATAAACGGAAGAAGAGCGGTGACGTTACCAAGTTTTAGCGCACTTTGAGCATAACCGAACACGTAGGTACCAATCGACGTTGCGAATATTCGCCGCGAAACATTTCTGTGTTGCATGTTCAGTGGAAGCATGGACGGATTTTGAAGAAGACGTACATGACAAAAGTGGTCAAAGACTAGGCTGGCCCAGGCAGGGTGGGACATGTCCTCCGGGCACGGTGGCAATCCGGTAACATTGGCCAGCGAAGATTTCCAAACAGTCGTTGATGATTTGTGGGTGACTGCAAATAGTCATCAGGAAGAAGTGGTGGAAAATATGAGGAATTACGCACGGACACGCCGAAATTGCTTCGTCGTCCGGGTCAGATGGAGCAAATCCAATGGATGAAGATGTCCAAATATCTGAATACCCGGTGTGAACATGTCACAACGAGGAAAGGCGAATAACATACCTCAAACAGAATATCCAATGGCAAAGTAGGAAGCATCGATAGCTTTGCTCGCCGCTTAAGATTGACGACGCGACGCGTCGAGATCTGTCTGTACACCACTTCATGGCCATTCGAAGAGACTATCTTAATTTTTTTGTGCACTGGACGTGGAGAGAAGTTGATTTCGGGATTTTTTTCCGTCGGCAATGTCGACATTTTTGTTAGGACCAAGAGGACAAGAGGCGGACAAGAAGAACGCGAGGTGTCACAAACGTGACATGTCGCGTTGCACTTTTTGGCCGGGTTATTCCGACTTGATCAAGTCTGAATTTGGTAGTTCAGAAATCCTCTGTTACCCAGTCTCTACACGGTTTCGAACTTCCGAGTTTTCCTAGATACGTGACAGCTTTATACGCCCAAGCGTCGCCATTTTTTTAACCTAGCGATACCTACTATAAATTGCACGTCAGTCTGCGGATAAGCCAGGATCTTTGAGCCCTAGGATTCTTTACTACCAGGCCTCAGTGTCATGATACAACTGATGTCCTGCAGGACTATGCAACAGGACGCCTGGATTACCTATTTTTGTCAGAGCACAACGGAAAAGGATATCATGCCAATATCCATCATCCGGACGCGGACAGGGTCCACCTCATCCTTACAGGCCTTGGTAACCCCAATGAAGCCGTTACCAGCTGGGAAGAGGTATTTCAATCCAACGAGGAAGAACTGCAAGTTTCCTTTGCAACATAGTCCTCTTTCCTCCTTCCCTCCCCCTCGTTCTGATGATATCTAGGACGGTCATCGATTTACCCGGATATGGCAAGACCAGACTGCTGTTTGAAGCGGTTGTAAAGTTTTTTTTGGTCTATTTTAGTTGTTCCAAGGAGAAAGCGACTTGGGCAACGGGGTCAGGCGATGTCCAGTGGGTAGTGGAGACCGTTAACACGACTTCGAACAGTACGAATGAGGGTCAGGCAGCACGGAGAGCATTCCGCGTCCTCATCTATGCGAAGATGTGCGTTCTTGCCTCCTTTCTGGACCTAGTTTTATCACACAATCTGGCCCCTTTCGATGCCCACCGCCGTCTCTTGCTACTCCAAGCTTGTCCACCAAGCCTCGCGAACTCAGAGGATCTCTTCGTCCACATCGCAAAAGTAGGCAATTGTTTGATGACAAAACGCTCTACTGTGCTGCCTGGTATTCCTTGGATAAGTTTTGTGGCTCTATCAAGAAGGTCGTGTATGGCACCAACGACTCATCGAGTATATACATCACCTTTGACGAAGTGCACATCGCCACTCGTGACCCTTGGCTCTACCAAAATGTTCAATCTTTACGCGAATGCTCAAGATGATGGATTTCTCTCTGTATCCGAGGGCGATTGTGTGTGCGGCATCGTAAATTTCCGTGAGCATGCTGAATATCGATGCACTGTCCCCCGGGATCAGGGTTGTTAAGCTATGCATCTAATACCCGGTGTCTCCAGAGTGATGATTTGGAAGAGTACATTCTCCGTCATCTGAAAGTGATGCATCCTAGGCTTCTTGTGAGAATCAAGATGCGGTTATTCCTTGGTGAGTCACTGATGTGCTACTATCGAATTTTCTCGGCTTACTGGTGTCCAGACCACGACTTATTACGAGGCTGATAGAGATGTACTTGTCTGCAACTCAGAGTGGAGTCAAAGAAATACCATACCACAGGATTTTATCTAGTGCATTTGAAGTATCGACTGGCTCTCGGCCTGTGGAGGCAATGGATCTGGAAGTGCAGGGAGAGGAGACACCTGTGTTTATCCTTGGCAATCCTTTGGGTGTGGCGTCCTGGAGCATAACATCCTCAATGGTAAACGCACTCAACTGTGTTTCATTATTAATTTTCGCTGATAGTCATATAGATCCCATACTCACGATGATGGTCTCCAGGCTCCTCTATTGGTGGATACTTAGCAATTCTTCAACCGAAACTTGAAAGGAATGAATTCGCCAAACTCATTGTACTAGGAGTCACTCCTCCCTTCTCTCTCCCTTCGATCACTGAATTGGTTCACGTGGAATGTGTGCGACGACATGGCTTTGACAGAGGCATATGGCGCGGCATCGCTGGTGGCGCCCCTTGGATCTCCTAGCGCCGATATCTTCAAGGACTGTATGAAACAGGCCATAATTGTCAATGCAGAAATACCAGTACTCGGAAAGACTCAGAAGAACATTTTTGAAAGATCCATGGTATGGACAATCATGAACAATCTGGGAAAAGAGGATGGATGCGTACTGGAGGATATATTTCACTTTCAAAAAGATACACCTCCGTGGGCCAGGCAGCCTTATTGGCTAATCTCATTTACGAGAGAGAAAAATGTCCCTGTCCCTGTTACGTGGATGTCTGGTGCTTCGCCCCGACTTAGCTTTAAAGCCCGAGGACCTGATGATATCGAGCACTGGTTGAAGGATCCGAAAGGTGTTCCGTTCATTTTCAGGGATAATCGTCATTGCCTCGCTTTTGTCGAGAATCGAACGACTCTGGAACGGTCAGTGCTAGTAGTCCACGGTGCCCTGGAGGGTGACGTACGTGTGTTGTTTCTTCCTTTGAGATGGAACTGATCAAGGCGCCGATTCCTCAGTGCGAGATGGAGAAACAGATAGCAGCTAATAACAATGGTGTGCAGTACCAACGTGTTGTCTACAGCGGTATCAAAGACTTGCAAGGCACAGGGGAAGGTCAAATTGGTTTATTCATGTTGTCGTAGCCGACTCAATTAACCGCTCTGTAAATCATAGTTTATTGTAATATATATTAACGAGTTTTACAGAAGGCCACATCCCTAAGGAGGAGGACTTTCATGCACCGAGCGACCTTGAATCGGGGGCAGATGATGCTAGGGCTTGTATTGAACCATATGCAATCCCAAGCCATGGCGCCAACTTCAGTGTTTCGGCATTCGTGATGAGTCGTTATCAGCATGCATACTATTGCATGGCCATATGGCGAACTTGAAGCTATTATGATTTTTTAGCATGGGTTAACACAGAATAGACGTGCATTTTCACCCATCGATTCCTTATCTCGTTCCGTAGATGGCCCCCTAATAGATGTTGGTTGGCGGGGAGAGGATACTCGGCAATAGTGACGCCTGGCAGTTCAGGAACCATTCCAATCCATGCTTAAGCACCGATATACTATAGATTTTCTCAAAGGAGGTAGTAGGAAAGGATGTGTTAATACGTACTTTGACCCCAAAATCGTCCATGAACAATGCCTTTGTTTCCTATGTCTGGGAATCGCATTTCTCATCAGGTGCTTGACGAGTCCTGTTCCTCAGATATGACATGTATGGTCGAGCAGCAGTGAAAGAAGCATTTGCGCTAGGGGCTTTATAGTCGGGACTGGGATCATCTTCGGGCTCTGATCCTGGTTCATCGTACCGCTTTCTGACAACAAAGCGTCGAGGGCGTGGTACCTCCATGAGAAGCAAGCGACTCGTGGTGGCGTGAATTAATGTTTCTGAATTCAATTTGATTTTCCCCGCATACGTAATTGACATTCCAAAATTGACAGTTATGTAGCACGACTGGTTTTAACAGGAAGAATACACAGAATACTCAATTCTGAAATGCACTAGGTTGACCCCCCTTTTTCTTTTCACTTCCCCTCCGCAATAGATATCACGGGCTTCAAGAAATTTCCCGGACCGAGGTTCCTTCCTCCGGGCCGGAGCCACATCTGCCCGTCAGATGAAATATTCGGACTCGGGACCTGTTTGAACTTGGACCTGCACCATGTCCTTGCAGAAGCACCTCCTGAATGCCCCCGCAACGCTAGTATCGGAGTCTCTACAGGGCCTCTGCGCGGTCAATCCCCAGCTCGCATACGACCCAGAGAATCAAGGCAAGTGATATCAGTTGATATTTGATTCACAATACAGAATATGCCTAGTTGTCTACAAAAGAACTATCGATCCATCCAAAGTCGCCGTTATATGTGGTGGAGGTTCAGGACATGAGCCGTCGCATGCTGGCTTCGTTGGAGAGGGTATACTGAGCGGTTTGTACTGATGGATGATAACCCGATTGTGAACTGAGGCTGACAACACGTGCAGCGGCTGTTTGTGGAAGTGTCTTTGCATCCCCGAACGCTAGCCAGGTCCGCCGTGGAATTGATCTCGTTGAGAACGATGCCGGGTGGGTCGTGGTGGACTGTATCACGATGATCTTGTGCTAACGTCGATCTAGGACCCTCATTGTCGTCAAGTACGTATTCTACTTCCGCTTAAGGGACTTCCGAATATCAATGATGCAGAAACTACACGGGTGACGTGCTGAATTTCGGATTGGCTAAGGAACAATACGCAGCCGAGCATGGCAAGAAACCGAATCAAGTCAAGTTCTTAGTTGTTGGTGACGACGTCGCAGTCGGAAAAACACAAGGAGACATTGTCGGTCGAAGGTGAATTGCATCCGGTGCCTTTGCCATTCCATGTTGTCTTCGGCCTTTCAAATCTCTCCTTTTGGGATCATTGCCAGGTACACTGTTACCGCGCACGAACGTACTGCCTATTTTCTCCCACCGTTATCAGAGGATTTGTAATGAAAGTACTAATGCAACTTCCAGAGGTCTCGCCGGCGTAGTCCTCGTCTACAAGATTGCCGGGGCGCTGTCAGCTCAAGGTGGCAGCCTCGATGAAGTATACAGCATCGCCCAATACGTCTCTTCCCGTATCGGCACCATTGGGGTCGGCCTCGAGCACTGTCATGTCCCAGGTACGGCCACGGGTGAGACCCATTTGTCCGCGGATGAGATCGAGATAGGACTCGGGATCCATAATGAGTCGGGAAACCAGCGCATCAAGCCTATCCCACCTCTGAAGGTCCTTATCCCGCAGTTACTTGACCTCATCATGTCCACAACCGATAAAGAGCGCTCCTTCCTCCCATTCAAGAACGACGGCAAAGATGAAGTTGTACTTCTTGTCAATAACCTCGGAGGTCTAAGCGAGCTCGAATTGGGTGGTATTGCGCACACTGCGAACGAAGAATTGAAGAATCGAAAAGTTGTTGTATTGCGAATCATTTCAGGCACATTCATGACCAGCCTGAATATGCCCGGGTTCTCGATCTCTCTTGTACTCCTTCCAAGGGATGAAGACGCGGACGCGCCAAAGACTTCGAAGGTCCTTTCCCTTCTCGATGCAAAGGCTGAGACGCCGGGATGGAAGTGGACATCGACTTCAAAGCCTAACACGTCTTTCACGTTGGATAAGGATGTCAAGTCGACTATTACTACCAAATCAACAGAAGCTGGCAGCCTCTCAGCGGCAGATCCCAAGGCGTTTATTGAGGGCATCAAACGCGCTTGTCAAGCTGTGGTAGAGGAAGAGCCTGAGATCACCCGAATGGACACCATTGCCGGAGACGGAGATTGTGGTACGCCCTTTTTGATGGTGGCACTAGTGCGCTGGATGAAACTCACGGCTCCCGTAGGACTTACACTGAAATCCGGCTCTGAAGGTGTCAGTGAAGAGATCGCTGCAGGCAACATCAAAGGAATCGATCTCGTAAACGACATTGTTGACATTGCCAAAGTCGCTGAAAAGAAGATGGGTGGAACTAGTGGTGCACTCTATTCGTATGTCGTCTCCCCTTGGTGTCCTTTGCTGTGATAACGTGTTGCTTGCGACGAAGGATATTCTTCTCTGCCTTGGCGCAAGGACTCCAAGCCAATGCTGGCTCCTCTACTACCGTGACAGACGACATATGGAAGTCGGCATTGTCGGATGCTTTGGCGAAGCTCTACACCTACACTCGTGCTCGTCCTCCTTCGCGTACCCTCATCGACCCCCTTGCGGCATTCATCACCAATGTGGGTCAAGGCTTCCCGTCTGCGGTGAAGGAGGCTTCGGATGCTGCAGAGTATACGAAAAACGTCAAGGCGAAGGCTGGAAGGAGTGCCTATGTCGATAGCAGTTTGTTGACGAAGGAACAAGTGCCTGATCCTGGAGCGTGGGGCGTTCGTACTATTCTGCAGGCCTTGTTCGTGTGAATACGTACTTCGATATTAAAGACGGAAAGCAGCTGTATTTGTATCCGACATGTATTGTTTGGGAAATCAGAAGTCTCTCATGAAGGAATATGGAACACCTCGAGAATAATTATACTTTACCTTGACTTAACCTTTTAGTACAATAAAGGAGCGGGTGCGATCACGTGTTACACAAAGTTAACTTCATTTCCAATCCTTGGACATCGTGCAGTAAACCAATGACGTCCATCTTCTGTTCCATCACGGCTCCTTTACGACAATCCCAACGTGTAGCGACTAGGAAGATGTACAAAGACATTGCATCCGAACCTGAAGACAACCACAGCAATGGTTATACAGGCAAGGCCCCTATCAAGAAGAAGCATCGCATCAAGAAAGTCAGTCAAGACACGAAAAATGTCACTCGAGTTTCTATGGAGCATCATAGACTACGTGGACCCCTCCAAAAGGTGGCAGAAACGCCTTTGGACATACTTTTCGAGGCATGTCTAGCATAGTTCTAGCATAGTTTTACACTGCGGCTAAGCCACAACTATGTTTTCTTTAAATCTCTCCAACTTCGACCCTCTCGACCTCCTCCAACTTTCTAGCACTATCAAAGACCTTCGCACGGTTTTACTTCAGCACTCTTCTACTTTTGTCTGGAAGAGAGCGCGACAAAACGTTGAAGAGTTGCCGCCGTCGCCAGATGATCTGACTGAACCAAAGTTTGCTCATTTGTTGTTTGATAACCATTGCGCTGTGAGCGAAGTCGTCTCCTGTTTCTCTCCCTCTCAACGATCTCATGTCCTTGGCAGAGCTATTTGCGCCACACGACACATGTTCAATGGGAGTCAAGGACCAAATATTGTCGGAAATGTCTACAGAGTTCTGACCTGTATGTTGTTTCCTTCTTTATCTCTCTGTTTACCTAATGCAGTTCTTGCAGTTTTCCTGCCTGCGAACCCGACCCGTTTACGAATTATGTTCCCATTGTTGAACTCCCGAGCTCAACAGGCCGTAAGCACATTCCATAACGTCGATATTGCACTTGGGCATATCGATTGCAGGACTCGATTGCTACTACTATGAACCAGCCATTAAGGCCCTGCACGAAGAATCGGAGTCATTGTGCGATGAAACGCGGGATAGTTGGGTATCGAAGAAACGGGCTGCGTATAGCATCTTACAATCTGTACGTTCATATGCGCAATTGCCGTTACCTTCATGTAATGAATTTGCAGAATGCGCGATTATGCGATGATTGATTTGTAAGATATGTAGAAGATCGCCTCAGCGAGCTTGGCGGCCCCGGGGTCGTGGGGTAACTATGTTTTTGCTTCGATTGTTATGTAAACACACCTCAGGCATTTCAGAGTCATTGAACGTCTAATTATTCTAGGATGAGGCAAGGAAATGCAGCGTGGTGGTCTTATTGATGAGCTACGCAACCATACATTAGTGAGGCAGCCACGGCTTTTGACGGAGCGAGGTATAGGGTCAAACCTTCCTCGGTGACGCTTCCGGGCTGGTGCTTGGCGTTCGAGCCTGGTCCACCATGTCAGGTACAATGATCTTCATAGTCGAAAGGCATAAAACTGCCAGAATGAATTGGGAGATGAGGTCCGCTGTCCACAAAAGGGCTTGCTCATTCGCTAGTGCCTACTCCGACGTTACACGCGATATTCCCCTGTTTCCTATGTTTCTGAAGGCGTTGGATGCTGCATTGTTGAAGCCTTTCTCAAAAATATTATTTGACACGTCCTTGAATCAGGATATCACCGAACCGTTGAAGGTAGCATGGGTCGATCTTCCAAAAGTTGCAGCCAAGTGGTGGAAGATCCAGGCCCTGGGCTTAAAGGTCTGATGGAGAAGGCAGGTTTGAAACCGGATCTCAATCTTGCTACGTCTTTTTCACCTGCAACTATTACCACCACCTCCACCAATATCCTTATGTCTTGGCTCATCGCTGTGCGTTGCAGTATAAACGTAGGGAAATCGAATTCAATCCTGGAAACTGGAAGACCTATGCACTGATGCATATGTTGCCCGACGCGAACGTGGCTGTGTCGGCGAGCTAGTACGTGGTCAACGGAGAAGCGCTCAAAAGGGTGCAGGATATCCTTGAAACCTGTGGCCTAAACCCAGAGACTGCGACGGGCGAAGATATGAACTCACTGGACTGTCGCGTAATATGTATCAGCCGAATTCGTCATGCAGGGGCAAAATGCTGCGGTAGGTTCTTCTGCTATTAGCGCGTACCACAGGATATGATCGTACTTCAACAGTGTCATCACGACCACTCGAGTGTCAATCCACGTGCATGGAAATTACTCGACAACGGAGAAAAGCTAGAACGCGTCAACATTTCCGAAAAATCAGACAAGGAAATTGTTTACACCTGGGACTATTATGTAAAGCAATATGTATGCAGCCATTTCAAAGTTCTGAGAAGCAACGGTCGCGAACTGGCAGATCATTTGTTTGAGGTGTAAGCGCCACAATACTCTCCGCGTTTTTCTGATGAGATCTGTCCCTTCCCAGGCAAAACATAACCAAAGTGTCTTCAAATGATTGGGAACGGCTTGTGAACATGAAATGCTCCAGTATCAATGGAAAATGTCAAGGCATATTTCTTTGTTCTTGCATTGAAGAGCAAAAGCAGTCGACTGGATCCGAAGAGATCGGTGGATCCATAGTTAGCAAGCACTATGAATTCCAATGTGGCCACGTTCAATCCCCAGTCTGACGCTTCCAGTACTAGCGCTAAATAAGTATATCTAAACTCACTGGACAATGATCGTAAGTAATTATGTAGTTGCTGGTGTTGAGCACTGCATTTGGTCGGAGAATGAAAAGCTGAAAACACATTTCTCCATTCCCAACCGCACTAGCAGATAAATGCATATACCGCATTCTCATATGACGATAGGTCCAGTAGAGATAGACCATGGTATGTCAACTCAGATTGTATCCATCACTGAATTTTTCAGTGACAGAGACACATCATTCATCCTCTCCACTCTTTCGCCTTGGAGTAAACAGCTGAGACTCAGATGATGCAACACGATTTATACAGCGTGAACAGTGTTCAACATGCATTCGAATTTGATGAAGGTCTCGTAATTGCCATCTCAAACACTGTCTCGTTCTTTGACCTCCGTTACAGAGAGCTTCCTTCACTGCATTCAACAAGTGTTTTTTCCATAATATCACGTATCGTGCAATACCCCGCCATCTTCTTTATCATGCGCATGGCTCCAAGCACTCATGTACTGACGAAAGGCCCAATATTAAATATGCAAAGATCGTGACAGACTTATCTGAAACATTCTTTCATCTTTTTTTCAGAATGCTTGTATACATTATCTCTGGCCATGAGGAGCTTCCTGGAGGATCCCTCCGAACTTCACCTTTGCCACTTTACCTTTTTGGAACAACAATAGCGCGGCTGCGATCACGTGTGCGTGGAACAATGTTGTAGCTGAGCAAAAGAGAATTAATTAGCCGAGAGAGAGAGAGACGTTGTACTTAAATACAGTTTGTACTACTCCGAGAATTTACTACAAATTACTATATAAGTCTAGATCACAGTCCAAATCAGCTGCCGCTGATTAATGCCGAATCTTCGAGTACATTCTCGTACTCGCTCGGGATTGCTATCCCAACAAACAAGTTTCATTTCTAATTTGTGTCGTTGCGTTTTAAACCAACGTCCACCTTCTGCCCATTGTCCATCATGGCTCCTTTGCGACGGTCTCAGCGTTCATCAACTAAGAAGACTTACAAGGACTCCGAATCCGAACCTGAAGATGATCACAGCAAAGATTATGCAGGCGATACCCCTATCAAGAAGAAGCCTCGCGTCAAGAAAGTCAACCAAAATGAAGAAAATGTTACCCAAGCTGCTCCAAAGCGTCGTCGACTACGCGGGCTCCTCCAAAAGGTCGCGGAAACACCTTTGGACGTACTTTTCGAGGCATGTCTAGCGTAGTTTTACGCTGCGGCTAAGCCACAATTACTTTTCTTTAGGTTTTCTCCAACCTCGACCCTCTTGACCTCCTCCGACTTTCTCGGACAACCAAAGACCTTCGTGCGCTTCTGCTTCAGCGCTCTTCCTCTTTTGTTTGGAAGAGAGCACGAGAAAACGTTGAAGGGTTGCCGCCGTTACCAGAGGACCTGAGTGAACCCAAGTTTGCTCATTTAGCCTTTGATAAACACTGTAGTGTGAGCGATGTCCACTCTTATATTTCTTTCAGCGGTCTCACATCATTGGCAGAACTGTTTGCACCCGACGAAGTTTGTGCAATGGGAGTCAAGGACCAAATATTGCCGAAAATGCCTAGAGACTTCGGATCTGTATGCTTTCCCTGTTTTAATCTTATTTCTCTTATAGATCCTCGTAGCTTCGTGTTCAACCGCTTCGATGAATTTTGTGCTTTAGCTCCCAGTTTCGAGTTCAGGTGTGCCTCCGGACGTAAGCGTTTCTTATACTGGCATCCTCGCTCGAGCTTATTCATTGCAGGACATCGATACTACCGTTATTCCTATGCACCAGCTATCGAATCTCTGCGCGAGAAATCTGATTCCTTCGGCGAGGACAAGACCAAGCTGGGGGCTTGGAGAACGGAGAGGGAGGCTGCATACAAACAACTGCGTTCTGTACGTCCTTCTGCAATATTTTCATTTCCTTCATCTCATCAACAATCGTAGCATGCACGGCAATGCGAAATTTGGACTGAGAGACGCGCAGAAGATCGCACCAACGAGCTTGAAACCGCCCGCGTCCAGAGGTTTGAAGGGTATCTCTAAATTTCTGTTGCATTTGGTTGTCTCCCAGTCTAAATTCCTGCTTTAAGTGTCGTTGAACGCTTGACCGCCTTAGGATGGGACGACGAAGTGAAAAATCCTGACTTTATCGATGAATTGCGTTGGAAAAAGTATATGCGGCAGCCAAGGGCATTAACCGAACGAGGTATGCCTTGTATCTCCCACTTCCATGCAATTGAATGTTGAGGCTTGGTGTGGAAGCTTGGTCCAACATGTCAGATGACGTCATCGCTCTAGCAGAGCAGTACAAGTCCGCTAGACTAAAGAAGGAGATGATTAGCGCTGTTGAAAAAAGGGCTGATTTATTTGAAGAGGCCTATTCCGACGTTACGCGGAACGAACCCTTGCTTCCTATCCTCCCTAAGTCGGGTGATGTGGTAATCCAGGAACCCTTTTCTACACTTTTCTTCGACACACCACTAAACTTGTCTATTACCGATTCACTGCAGGCCATGTGGGTCCATCTTCCTGGTGTTGCATCGAAATGGCGAGAGGTCCAGACTTTCGAACTCCTGAAAGTGATGAAGAAAGCCGGTTTAAAACCAGACATCAACCTTGCCACAACCGTCTTCACCTGCAAGCATTGCGGCGAAATCTGCCAATATCCTTATGTTTTAGCTCATTGCTGCTCGTTATGGCAACCTTACAAAAGCTTAAATCCTGAAGACTGGAAGCCCTACGCGCTGAGGCATATTTCCTCTAGCGCGGCTTGGTCCGCAAGCCATTTCACGGTTAATCAAGAATCATTCAAAAAGGTGAAGTATCTCATCAAGACTTGTGGCTTAGACCCAGAAACTGCGACGCACGAGGATATGGACGCACTAGACTGTCGTGTAATATGCAATCATTGCAGTAGCAGTAACACAGATGACGCCAAGTATGTCATGCGATGGCGAAACGCAGCGGTGAGTTCTTCTCACCAAATGCGTATCGCAGTCTTATTTCTCTTAAAAAGTGCCATTCTGGATACACAGCTGCTAGTGAAAACGGCTGGACGCTCCTTGAGGACCCTGAAGAGATCAAACAAGTCAAAATTCTCGAAAAGTCAGAGAAGGAGCGTGGGTACCGCTGCTATTCGTCGGAGAAATTTGCTTGCAGTCACTGTAATGTTTTGAGGTATAGAGGTCGCGAGCTGGAGGATCATCTGCTTGAGGCGTGAGTGCTCGCGTATCTTCCACTGACATTTTCTGATCACGCTGTGCTGTTCAGACACCTGATAAGCGAAATTTCCACGGATGATTGGGAGTGGCCCGTAAACATGGCAGACCACAGGAGTCGGAGGGGCGTAGTCCTCTATCTACGCAGTGAAGAAAAATCTGATGGCCAGGTTGGGAGCGATGGAACAAAAGCTGTCGATGAAGTCAAAGGGGATCCTGTGATTGCCGGCGAAGTGTTGTCGGATGTGGCTATATAAGTTATCAGAGAAGAGCATCCGAGGCCAAGTATTCTGTTTTCACCTTGATAATGATCAAACAATTATTTTGTAATATTTTCCGCCTAGTGACTATGGGAGGTTGCTTCAAGGCACAATTTGGACGGAGAACAAAAATCAGCCATCAAGCCGAAAATTATCTCTCTGTTCTCTACCCCGGCGACTGATCTGGCAGACACAGACGTTGCCCTCGTCTTCTGCGTCTTGAACCACGTTGAATTTAAGATAGGATCCAATGGTACGGTAACTCAGATTTCGTTGATCAGATTCACTTGCTGTCAGCTTGGGATCCACTGTTTCGGGTTTCTCCCGGTTTCCCACTGTACTTCACAGCAAATGATTTCTCCTGTTATCTTTTCTCTCATGCACTTATGCTCATTGATTCAAAGGTCTCAGAGCCCCCGACGCCTACAAGGAGCCTGTCGGCATCGAATGTGAGCGCATCATATTTCATCGCGCAAACCCGAACTTACGGGTCCGCCCACTACTTAGGATCCCAATACGCTGGGCACCGATCAGAAGTCGAATTTGAGCAGCGAGGACGGATTTCAGGCCGACGTCGAGCAGGCATCGTCGACGAGACTGGCAACTGACCCATATAACCTGCGAGAAGGTCTAAGGTCCGATTCTCAACTGGAGGAAATCCGACGTAGGAAAAAGGGCAAGGCGATCGTGAAGTATCAGAATAAGCAGAATGATGTCAGTTCGAAGTCCACGCGCTTCCTTGTCGTCGTCTGACCGTTTAGTGTTTTTAGCTCATCTCTTATTTGCTGAAACCTATGGAAAAACATACGATTGAAGCAAAGGACGAGGAAGATTCAGCACGACTTTTCGTCTGTCCCTTTGCCCTTTGCATGATATTGGGACTTGCAAGCTTATGCTTTTTTTTTCAGGTCAAGATAGCGGTATGGGCAAGTCTACTCTCAAATCTCGTGCTGTGCGTCATTCAGAGTAGGTCCAAACACATGACGATGCCTTTCTAATGACTCAAACCTATCATGGTAGTGTACGCTGCTGTCTCGTCGCTCTCTCTGTCGCTCCTGGCTACCGGGATAGATTCCGTTTTTGACATTGGCAGCAATATTCTTCTGGTCTGGTTACATCGGAAAGCTGAAAGGCTCGATAGTAGCAAATGGCCTGTAGGCGGTGCCCGGCTGGAAAACATTGGGAATGTCGTATACGGTTAGTTCCCGTGAATTCGTAATCAATGGTCGTTGTTCTGATTATTCTGAACAGGTTCTTTGTACGACGTCTGTCTCTTCTGCCATGTCTGGGAATTTTCTAACACGATGCAGAATGGCTTGTGTAAATCTTATCGTTGTCGTGGAAGCTGTCCGGTCGCTTATATCAAAGTCAAACGATAATTTGAAAGCCTTCCATCTGCCCTCCATTATTGCGGTGGCCTCCGCCCTAGGTGCGCCGTGTTTTCACTTCTCGCATAACCGCGAGTTAACTAGAAAGATGAGGCGTGAAATTTATGTTATTTCTGCTATGCTATCCGTTCCGCAAGAACTCAAGCCAAGTGCGAGTGCTCTGGGAAGATCACCGTAACGACTTGTGGATCAATACCTTTGGTGCGTCCATCTCATTCATCCGACTGCGATGCGAGACCATGTTCCTAAAGGTATTCTCATGTCTACCGGCGGTAGCAAATTAAGATG
Source organism: Desarmillaria ectypa (assembly GCA_030407005.1). Classification (NCBI taxonomy): domain Eukaryota; kingdom Fungi; phylum Basidiomycota; class Agaricomycetes; order Agaricales; family Physalacriaceae; genus Desarmillaria; species Desarmillaria ectypa. The sequence continues at coordinate 3,398,093 of JAUDYN010000003.1, read as the reverse complement.
GTGTGCGTGTCCTTTTTCTCATAACGCTGGGTAGATTTTGACTTATTAAGCAGACCTTGATCCCATGGGAGCCATCATCGTAAGCGATGTTACACGATTGATACTCGCGGCTATTGACACTGAATTAGATCGGCCTTGGCATCATTATCTCATGGTCAAAAACAATATATGGACAATTCGAGCTGTTAGCTGGAAAATCAGCACCGCGCGAGTTTCTACAGTTGTTAATATACAATTCGATGACTTTCAACGACGATATTCAGAAAATAGATACTGTTCGGGCGTATCATGTGAGTTCCTTGGGGATGATTTCGGCTTTCACCTCACCGGACTGGTAGAGTGGTCCGGATTATTTTGTCGAGATTGACATTGTCATGGATGCGACAACTCCGTTGTACAAAGCCCATGACATTAGTCAACAATTGCAAGACAAGATCGAGGAGCTGCCTAATGTTGAACGGGCTTTTGTGCACGTTGACTATGAGACGACACATACACCGGTGAGTCTGTCCTTTCTTGGCTTGCGAGAGGATTGGTCTCACGCACGTTTCAGGAACATCGAAGAATTCATGATTCAATAGTAAGATGAATATCGCAAATGTGTTGTCCTATTTTTAGGGCTGGCATCTAGGAGAGGGCTTCGTGATCTTAAAGTCGGATAACCTATTTATTGAACAATGAGAACGTTACTGTACCGAGCTACGCTTGACGTGTCGTCGCTCGAGAGCAGAACCGGTTAGGAGAAAAATGCCGTTTAATCATCCCGCGACGGGGAGGGCCTCTTATCTAGGAAGAAGGAAACTTGTTTGAGGTCGTGCAGGACATAAACGGGATGCAGTACTGCTGACCTAGAGATCTGCCAAGAGTAGGTGGGATGCAAGCAAGTCATGATATAAACTGCTAGACGTTCCATTAGAAGGGGTCGGGGTAACGCGGTAGCGCTTACTCGTAGATTCCAGCAATAGTTTGGTCCACGCATTTCGTATCAGGAGACCGCAGGTGGTACCACTGTACGAAGGTAACGTGACGAGGAATCTACAAGCGGCCGGAGGAAGAGGCTGGCGTTCAAATTTCCGAAAGCCACGGTGTAAGATGGCGGAGCACACAGCGAAGCTATCGCGATTCGGAAGCGGAGAGGCCCATTATCGTAAGGTGCTCGCTGGTGAATACAGTGGCGTATCCGAGCGAAGGGCGATGTCCTATTTGAAGTCCTGACGATCAACCACGAGACACAGCAGATTTGACAAATTTTACGTGAAAATCAGCAGTGGAAGGGAATGTGTTTACAAACGCTAGCCTTCTATCACGGAGGAACAGTGGGTGCAGCGTCGAGGTTTTTCATTTTCTGGAGAGATTTGGGTATGCGGGGAATCCAGACACTTTCAAGATTCGGAGTATAGCCTGGTTCAGAGATTAGACGTTACGTTTCGAGAGACAATTACAAACAGGCTGGTACGGGCACCTTCCCGAAAAAGGCGTCATGATAAAGCGATTCAATGGCCGTACACCCTACTTTTAGGTATGAGCGCCACAGGTAAGTGCATGGCGAAGGGGATCGGCGAGACTCATACCCTTCTAATCAAATACATCCCACGAGGCATAGGAGCATATATAGCAGAGACGTCGGTCTCAATGCCCGCGTTGATTCCATGTCGTCGAGCTTTGCAGTCAGAAGGCTAACCGAGGCGCCAGGTACCAGTTAGACCGTTTAGATTCAAGTCACCACTGATTTTATATTTTTTACAGAGTCCATTAAGTTCAACGAAGTCGTAGAATGCTTCAAAGATGCATTCGCGGAAGGTACTCATGCCGCTGTAATATTCTATCATGTCAGAAGATGAATCTACGATAGATGATTTTGCCCGTACTCTGACTGGAGGGAAGGCAGATGCATATCATCATCTAAACCGCTCTGTCGTCATTTCAGGGTTTCTCTCGGGCGAGGTCTACGTCGTCGAAGAGACTACGAAAGGCAAAGTCGTAGCCAGCGCCGTTTGGTTCCCTCCGAATCGCGAGCTGTATGAGGAGTAAGCGTCTCCTTGTTTAGATGCCAGTACTTCGCTCACTATGTTAGCACTGAGAAAGGCAAGGCAGTGAACCCCTTCATGGCCAGTCTGTACCCTATGCTTGGCGAATGGTGGCACACCAGAGTGAGTCACACAAAAATATGTCGGATTTGTTGAAAGTGTGACACCCTCTGGTACAAGTTCCTCCCAGAATATATTGCATTTGCCGAGAATGAATTCGGAGAGGGGTTGAAGAAAGCGGCCTGGCACCTTCAGTGGATAGGAACCCGCAAATCGTATCGTCGTCGAGGCTTGGCCGCTATGCTAATCGACGCGATTCGGGACAAGGTACTATGTGCGTTTGTGATCGTCTACCATGGTCTGAGTGTTCCACAGAAGGGCAATGCGAAGATGTGTCTCGAGGTAGAAAACCCAAAGAATGTACGTCCACGTTAAAGAAAGGTCACACACAACAGCTGCTCACGATGCAGGAATACCTGTCCAGCTTGAATTTTATCAGAAGTGTGGATTTGAGACGTTAAATGAGGAAGCACATTACGTCGAAGGTTACGTCGGGAAGTCTGGCTTTCCTATGTGGGCGATGATGTCTTACTGAAGAAACGGCCACTCCTTTATAATTAACAGCCATTATTTTATGAGTAAACGCCAGGTGGACCCCGGTATATATTGACGAAGTTGAACAGTACTCGTTGCAGCAGCGGAAGATGTCTCCCTCACATTCCCCATGAATATCTAATCTAGAGCATCAATAATGTCTGTCGTATCAATAGAAAAAGCCGCACTGATTCTGAAGCGTGAATCCAACATGCCGCAGGAGCCCAGCCCAAGCTATGATCATCCGGGAAGACGCGATGATAAAGCTGCAAATGACAATGACACCCATTGCCTGTCCGGCTGCAAACCTAGTCGTTAGATAAGTACCAGGAATTTTCCATGTTGCGATCTGCTTAAAGTCTTTAGGTTCTGACCGTCACGATTTGAAGGGGAGCGTACGTTCAGCGAGCCGACATTCTCTGTAAAGTCTCAAGTACGGCTACTAGGAGGGACTCGGGGCATCAGGACTCGGCTACACTAAGCATTAGTCTTCTTGTGCTTTCTTCGTCACCGCGGAGTTTAAGTGCTTCATGCGACCTAGAGAAGAGCTACAACATGGTGGGCAGTCAGAAAACCCCATCTTGGAGTATTATTAATGCTTGCCCACTCGTCACGGTGGATTCGAAAAGAAAGGGACTTCGGAGACCAAAGACCAGCTCAAATATGCTGAAAGAGAAAGTAGGCTTGCTGACTCTTGGATAATCAGCGAAGGATACATTGGCGTATCCATTGATACGACCGTGTCTAGGCACCGATGTCAGTTGAAATTGACAGCATGCGTAAGTTATAAGCGCTATTCCCGCGACTTCCAAATGATTTTGAATATTCGCAGGCAAAGCGGTGATGTAAAACCTGGACAAGTGAGGATTAGGTTCGAATATGCAAATGTTCACCTTCCGAACATAACATGAACGAAACGTCTACGTAACAATATCATCGCTGAGAATGTTTACTGACAGTAAAATCACGAAATGCGAGCGGATGCGAACTGTCAAACCAGAAAAGAAGTTACCCAAGCATCAATACATCAGTCCATCCAGCCACTAGTGAAATATCTTCCAAACTCCAAATGGTTTGCTGCAACTCAAAGACTACCAAATGGAAGTCCTCGTTCGTAAACAGCAAAGAAAAAAGGAGGCCCACCCAGCCAGAGTGGCCAAAGTGGGACAGGAAAATATTTAGACGGTGCATAAGCCTGAGCCTATACAAGCCGCAGACACCCTCTGGGGACAGGGTCGCCGTGCTATGAAGGGTCTCCACGGCCCACAAACCCGGATACATGAAGGGGCTTGTGCCATCAAGGTAAGTATGAGTTGTTCGGATATCGGATCCTGCACTTTATACTGGCGCCGCCCATGCACGGACCATTTCCAAATATGGATATGAAGCTCGCTTGAATAGCAACGATCATGTCGATTCAACTCTTAATACCCTATGGCTGAGATCTATCAGACACTGACGTCCTGCATTTGTATGGTTAAGATGCTGTTGTCTTTGCCAAACCAACAATGGACTTCCGATAAGTAAGTAGAATCAGCTGTACGTCGGTTCCTATAAAATCTCAAATAGTTAGGCGCTAATGGGGATTCATCTTAACAGTATAAAAAATACCGGAGCTTCATCTCGAAAAAAAACCCGCTTACTCTAGCGGCGGTCACCAATACACTCCCTTACAAGCGACTGATGCAGATATGCGCCAATAGACATCTATTCCTCTACTTCTGGCTTCACAAACGGAGTAGGTAACATTATCTGCCACGGTTCCGCGCCTCTATCAAACAACAACGTCTGTTGACCCTATGCCTCTATCCACGTGCGACAAGTGTGGGCTCTGCATCACGTCGGTATTCCCTACTCAAGGGTGTCGGTAGACCTCTTTAGAGTTACCGACGCGGCGAAACAGCCCCACATATGAATCTAATACTCGGCAAGTTCCCGAGATAGCGAGTAAGTTGCGAGCTTATTCAAGCCACCCCGTGGTCTTCTCGTTAAGCAAAATATAGACTGATAGTAGTCACAGGTATCCGTACAGTTCAATACTACCTTTGCCCCTGCCTCTCTACCCCCCCTCGTCTCTATGGAATGCGCCAACGAGTCCATCCTTGCGCACCTGGGATACAAGCAGGAATTCAAACGTGATTTTTCTCGTTATGAACTGTTTGGGTTGGCTTTCAGTATTAACGGCGTCGTCCAGGGCATTGTGTGAGCTTCTACTAGCCTGCTTCATATTCTTCCAGATTGATCGTCTCTTCAAGATCCATACCTGCATAGCGGCACCATCTGTGCCATACTGGTCTCTCACACAGTACTAGCGACGAAAGTCATCGCCCGACTTCAACCACTATACGTCTTCCTCAATATCGCATGCGTCCTCGTGTATCCTCCTGCTTTCATTCCCAATAAATCTTTTGTAGTGTTTTCGTCGCGTTCATCGTCGTTCTTCCGATAGTTACCTCTTCAGAGTATAAGAATACCGTCAAGTACGCCTTGGCCACTTTGAGAATCGTGCGTGATATCTTTACAGCAGCCAACTACTTGCACAGTCTCGGATTATAGTGATGGATTTGCTTTTATCCTGCGCTTTCTCGCTCCATGTTGGGCGACATGCGAGTCTGCATATATCTCATTGTTGCTCTCATGCGCATAACTCTCTTCATAGGCAGTTTTGGTTCCAGCATACACGCGTCCGAAGACCCATTCGCCGTCCTGAACTCCATCAGTACTAGATACGTTCTGGTATTAGGTGAGATCGCTTGCATGTTCTTCGTTTACGCGTTTCTCACAGACGTACTTAATAGCCGCCAACATATGTCTGGTCTTCAACATGGGCACTGACCTCGTCGCTTTCCTTTCCAGTCCAATAGAGCAGTCTATGGCCGTCGTGATACTGTATCGATCAAGGTTTTCCAGGAGCGTCATTGCTCAACACCTGATAGATACTCGCAAACAGCCTGGGAACTGGTGGAATAATAACGTTCTGGGCATTTGTAGCGATCCTTCTGTATGGCCCACAACGCAACACACTCCATTGCATACTCACACCCTCCCTTCTAGTTTCACTGTCGGAATAGACATTGTGCACGCTTCTTCGGAGGGCAATCATTCGCACCTGAGCTAGTCAGCCTTGGAAAAGCTGTATGTCTTTCTCTTACTCAGTGGCCTCTGTCGCTACCGCATTCATGATTCTCATGATGGTTGTATTTCTTTTCCCTACCGCGCCTGCGCCTGTCGCCCAGAGCATGAACTACACCATCGTTGTCGTTGGGGAGATAATCACCCTTGCTGCAGGGTATTACTGGATCAGTGGCCGTTTTTGGTTCACGGGCCCTGTTATTACTCTTGCAGACGGCTCTATGGAAAAACGGAGCAACGAAAAGCTGAGCATCAAGTTTGTGTGATCAATCTGTTCTGGAAGGAACATTTGCCTCATGTGCTACACGAATAACAATATTAAATTTAGTTAGGGTATGTAAAATAAACGAGTGTCTGTCTAGCTAACACAATGCAGAATACGATGATAGCGTCGTACGAAAAATTCCCAGCTGAATGTCTCACCACTCAGGCTCACCACTGAATCGCTTTGATGGCTCAGGACCCGGCGTTCCAACTGGTGCGTTCGGTACGTTCGGGACTTTGCCTCCTAGTGGTTCCTGTACTGGTACCTGACCTGACAGCGCCGAATGGTTGACTGGAAGGCCGGCTGGAGGGCTGACTGGCGCTTCCGAAGGCTTGACCGGCGCTTCCAAAGGGCTGACTGGGAGGTCGGCCGGAGGGTTGACCGGCGTTTCTACAGTCTCAGCGGTGGGTACGCCAGCCGACGATCCAGCCGAGTGGCCTTCAGCAGGGTCAGCTCCCGCCTTCGATGGCTCTGTCGTAGGAGATGTAGACGAAGCGGAATCCGATGTCTTTTTGACGGCATCTGCGGAAACAGCCCTTAGCGGCAACGAATGTCCACGAAGACTGGTAGGAACATCCCGGCGCTGGGAGGGCGGAGAAGACGGCGAGGGCGAAGACGAGGGCATTGTATCGGCTGCAGATGACTTTGGCGTGTTAGGCGGCTGCGCTGGCAGTGTTGGCGTTGAAGATGCGCCCTGAGCTGGCTCATCCGAAGCGCTTGACGAAGACGACTCATTGGTGGCCAATCCCTCCACTGCCTCTGCTGATGCCGCACTCTGGGATGAACAGGGATTTCCGAGAAGTGGATTGAGAATTGAACCAACGAGAGGAACGAGGCCTTCGACAGGACAAATGATGGCACCGATAATGTCGCGCTTCTGCACAGAGGTTCTTGCTGCGGAGATGAATTAAAAAAACGCGCATATGATCAGATATGCGAAGACTACGTACTACTTTTCGCGTCTGACCTAGCCATATTGAAGGAGCCACGCCGCGACGCTATATGGTGGTTGCTCGAGGAATTTGGGAAGCCAGTTTCAGCCTGGGAAGTGTCACCAGTAGGCGCAGCGAGACTCGACGACGACGACGAAATGGCGAGAGTAGCAAAGAGGAGCGATGAACTGGATGAAATTTTCATGATTGTATATGCAGAGTAATAGCCAAGGCGAGGTGATAGCAATGAAGAAACGATAGAATGGATGTGGTGGTTTGTATCAAAGACGCGTAAAGGCGGGCAAACCAACGCGTACTCGTATTTATACCCCAGGGAACAAACAGAACCAATCGAAGAATGCACGCGGATCCTGGTCAAATAATATATCCTTCTTCTACGAGTTTTTGAACACGATAATGTCCAAAATCATCCGCCCCGCCCTCTGTATTCCATCTCCCAGACCTCTTCTTCACCAAAGGCGTGGTTGCGTCGCCTCATGCCTTGTGGACCTCTAGCCGCAGTCCTTGAGCTTAAAAGACAGTATTCCCAGAGATTGGCGCTAAATTGACGGAGAGACAGGCCCATACAGGACGACAGGAAGCACCAGAAGATGGATGCGGTACTAGTAAGTCCTGTCAGTCGGCGGAACGTAAATTTTGCAAGAGAGAAGTTCGTTACATTAAGAAGACAAGGACGTAGATCAGAGGCATCAAAGCTGCTAGACTTTCATCTGTTTCCATGTGTTCGATGAATGTAAATTGTGGTGCTGAGTTGGAGGTGACCGGAGTCCCAAGTAGGTTCAAACAAGCGCAGGACCCGGTCCGAAAGATCCGATCGGACTCTACTGCCGCGGCCTCCAGTGTTGGAACAGCGGTCATTTGGTGACTGTCTGCATTATTGCAATTATACCACGATTTGCGATATGCCAAATTGTATATTATGATGCTCTATCTTTTGTTATTCTTACAGGCTAGTTCTAGATTTACTACCAGATAGTGTTGTAATCCTAGGTGTTGCACAGGGTAGACTCCAGGCTGGTAAAGCCAGATGTAAAGAACTTGTTATTCTATAGCTCCTACAGAGCTCATATTTATACTACTTCGCACTAGAATCTAGAATGTACTACAACTTTCTACTCCTCTTATGCTCACTTAGCGACTCTCGGCATGATGCCGGATTGCTCCTTCTAGAACTTTCCAGCAAAATCCCAACAGATGGCTTTCCTGCCACAGCGTCCAAGATAGTTGGCTTCTTCGTATTCTGGCTATGTTACTTGCCATTCTTGCATCTGCCGCCTGAATGATTACATCTTCCGTTCCAAATTGCATGCATTTATTGTGCAGCTGCGCCCGAGTACCGGGGATGTTTCCGTCGACTGAAACATTCAAGTGATATGGTCTTTATCAGTAGCCAGAGGTGTAGTTTTTCCCTTTCACTTGGCTCTGCTTTAACAGTAGAACGTTTTATCTGGGCATTGTTTCCGTATATTGATTTTGTACCAAGCAGTCTGGCTTCCAAAACTATTGTGGAAATGTTGTAGCTGGAGGCGTAGATCTCCCAGATGTGTTCCCCAGGTATAATAATATCCTTCGAGGATTTGTAATCACTTTTATTCCATACATCTCGTTCTTGTCTTGACGTCAATGCCAGATTGCTGGCAGCGCGTACAACAAGTCACTTTTAAGTTCCCGTAATGCCATGCTTATATATCTTGATCCACGTCTATATATGCGCACGCCAAACTATCGGGTCTATCGCCGTAAGCCATGTCTTGAAACGCACATTTACATCCACTTTTTCATTGAAACGATGGGATGATGCGCTGTTTCAACTTGCCCTATTCATTCTTGCTTTGTATACGTTTCCGATGAGTCCAACAAATCCAATCTCTTTCAACAGAATACTGATCTCTTTCGACCCTGCAGAATTACACGCGTTTGCGTACAGAGGCAAGTGTGCGAGTCGCTTGCAACTGCATAGACTGGACTCACCGACGGCCCAATCTTTACCCAACCCATATAAAACAATTACAAATTTTCTGATGGGTTTCGGCATTTTTCTTACGTCTGACTGTCACTGTCGTTCTTTCCGCCGCTCTGTGGGGTTTCACTTGCATCCAAACATGTGTATTCTCTTGACAGAGTTTACTATGCTTGACCTATAACTTCATGCCCATAGCTTCCAATATTTCGTCTAGTTCGCTGAGGTCTTGGGTCGCGGCATAATCCTCGCTAATAGTTATTTTATTTAGTCACCATCGGCATGATCATTCTTTCCTCAAGCTACTGGTCAGTCGATTCGTTGTAATTTATAGTGAACTCCTGTGGTTATTCTATTTATGATTCATGCCGTGGTAGAACATACTTAACTTTATATCCGAGTTCAGTATCCTGCTGGTATCCAGCGACAAATCGAGCCGCGGGCTGGCGTGTTTTTCCTTTCACGCGGCTTTGCTTTAACAGCAGAATCCTTTGTCTTGACACTGCTTCCGTTGGAACCCGTCGTATAGTCCGAGAGATGACTTGGCTCGATGGGGATGAACAAGCTAAGACAATCGGACAAACTCTCGATCTACCTGCCCTAAATATCCACACGTTGACTCATCTGCTCTGGCCACCTCCTACGTTCCGTATGCTGAGTTTGCATCGAGCAGGTCGGCTTCCAAACCATCTGTGGAAATGTTGTAGCCGGAGGCGTAGATCTCCTGGGTGTGTTCCCTTGGTATCTTAATATCTGTCAATGGGCTATAATCTAGTCTCCCTTAGGCAGACAGACGATACACACCTATCGAGGGAGGGAGGGACGGCGTGCATGAATATTATCTATGGGAAGGGTACTTGGGTTCGTGTTACTGTGGCTGATAAGTCTATGAAGGCTACATAGATCACTAAATTTCCATCTTAAAAGTGCATTGGCCCGGTCGTTGTTAGGAGTGTAGAAAATGGTTACCGAATATGTCCTCATTGGCAGCAGTCATTGATGTTCCCAGAAGGCTTCAGACTCGTATCTGCCGTGCTCGCAGCGGCCCACTTCGCTGAGTATTGTTAAGACGCGAAGACTGGGATCAAAAAAGTTGTTCACTATCGCTTCATCGACAGATGGCAGGCACTTATGTCTGCCCACAGGATTCCATTGGATCCATCGAGCTCAATTTCCTCTGTGTACTTGATCAGAGCCTCGTCGAATTTACTCTGAGTGAAGAGTGCGTTTCCTCCTTCCTTGAGCCGTGTCACAGTATCCTGTGATCCTGTGGCATGGTGGTGAGTAAAAAAAAAAGGCAAAGAAGCCGGATCAGTGCATCCACGCTTGCCGTCAGGTGGACAGTAGGAACCCAGTCAGGAATCAGCGCCTGCTTGGGTAGGTGCCTTGATGCCATCGGCCGCGACTATTCCTAGAACCACGACGACGACGCGACGACAATAGAAAGGTCGGTTCATAATGTCGGTAGCGACAGCGACGGTGCTGCCGCGAGAGCGTAGGTTTCCCAACCTGCTCCCCCCTGTGCCTCGTACACATCCTATGCCACTGCGAAACGCCGGCTATGAGCCCATGTACGGTCGTATGAATGAATACCGCGACCTGCAACGTGAGATGGATGAACTGAGCGAAGAGGAACGCGAGCTGGAAGAAATGGTACGTACCTTGGCTCTGTCACTCGTCCTTATCGCTCACTCCTTCCCAGGACAATAACATCCGCACCCGTGGTTTCAAGACCATCATACCCATCGGACGCGTCAAGACGCAGCAAGAAGAGAAGCAAGAGGTAAGGATATTACTGCTTTTTCGTTGGTCACCGTAGTAAAAGAATGTAAAGGCAGATGAAGCCACTCCAGAAGACGACGAAGGAGATTCTGCTATCTCTGGTGGCCCCCCTTCTGTAATGGAAGGCGAGGAGGAGGAAGAGGAAGAGGAAGAAGAGGAAGAGGTAGATTTGGACGCCAGTATGGAGGATCAGGACGAAGAGTCGAGCGACGAAGAGGAGGAAGAGGAACAAGATCTGGACATGGATGTTCCCGAGGATATCGACATTACGCACTCATTTTAGTGGGCATCGTGATATGTAACTGACAGCGACGAGTATCACTGGAAACGCATTGGAAAAGATTGAAGAATATTCTACATAACAGTGGTCAAGAAAATTTGACTTCCAGTGTGTAAGTTGACATCCATGTGCCGTTCGCATGGCAATATAAGGTACCTGCATAATTCCATGCATAGTGTATGGCATCCTTATACTCTGCCATGCTCCATACATTCATGCTATATGCCAACCTATTCCTATATTTTAATTGTTGCTGAAAATCATCCCGATTCACCCATTCGTCGCGCGTCAAAGAATAGTTCTATTTGACGTACATAATACAGTGTGGTACATCAGTCATCCTACAGTGCGGGGGAAGCCTAATGCCATGTAATCCAGCACGATGCGCCACGACAGTCCCTTAACAACACCACCCCGTACATAAGCTGGCTGAACGAAACAAGAGACTAAGGAGATATATCAGCATTGAATTCGTGAGAGGGCTCACCTAGACGCGATAGCGATCTTCGTGGAACTGAATATCTGCATCCCGCAAAGACAAGAAGCACTACAGAAAGATAAATAAGAGACAAGAATATCCGGTGCTTAACGTAGTAACTCACCTCATATCATTAGAAATAGTGCGTACATTGCTTCCTTTCACATCCCGGCCGCCCGTATGCACACCTATCACAGCAGATCAACTCGCCACGTATGCTATCTCACTAAGACTAGCTATGCCTGGCTACGTCGGAGACGGGATGTTGCCCAAGTTGAGTGGTGGAGAACCTCAAGATATCCGAGGCTAAAGGGGTACGCAATACTCTGCTAGGAACAGCAAAACACGCCCACTAGGGAGAGTGTAGGGAGCCAAGTCAGAAATTAGGCGAGTGGAACGGCGGGTGATGAACATTTGAAGAACAGCAGATGGGTGAAGGAAAGAAGAAAGAGTCAACATGCACGTGATGCAATGACGTACTTGCGCTCACTACTGATGAGTCGCGCCGGCACGTTCCTCAATGTCCTTTCTTTGTTCTTGACCTTCCTTGCGCCCACCACGGGACTCGGCAAATGCTCTAGTATACCCATCCCGCTCGTCCTGCTTGCTTTCGATCTCCTCAAGTGTGCTGCGATTTCTTTCTGCTCAGAGGAATGCGGATAAAATGCACGGATCGTATCATATCGGCCCTGTCTGCAAATCAATGCTCACCGCCAGTTGCAGTCTTCATTCAAGTACATGCACATGTATTCATCAGGCTTCGGTGGTACAGATGTATTCAAAACATGAAAGATATCGATCAACCAGACGGTTAGAGTAAGCATTAATCACCATCAAGTCTTAAATCTGTTTGATACAGGATAGCCATCAATGCACAAGGTGCAGGATTGGCTCTTAAGGGTGAAGTTTTTCGAGGTTTCCGAGTCGCTATCATAGTCCTCGGCATGAATGGTGACACCAGACGTTCGAAGACTCAGATACTCAGGTCAAATGTCGTTTTCATCCACGATACAAAGATTGCACTATTACCGTCTCAGGTGAGAGGCACATCATTACCTGATGGTTTTGGGTTTTCCTATTTACCTCTAGAACGAGTTGTTGGAGCGGCGGAGCTATCCGTTTCAAGTTGGAGGCGTTGGAGTGTGGACTCGGTTCTTATCGACACTATCCTTCGTCTTCGTAAACTACGCTTGCCTAATACTAGATCAGATCAAAATTCAATGAGGTTAATGGACATCATCAATAATCCTCGAGCCTTTCATGCTTATTTTTTGTTGTTTAATTACGACGTGATCAAGTTTAGGCCGGCGCTTTTATGTGTAGTACCCTGGACCAACCTGACACTCTGATCCATCATGTTCGGGCGGGGGTAGCTCCAGCTACTTCCAAAGTACCAGCTTTAGGATCCTCATATAAACATGATGCCGCTAGACGCTTCTCCCAAGTACCCTTCATGCATCACCCTCTCGGTATATACATCGAGTATATCAGTGTTGTGATAACTGCCGCCCTGTGGGGTTTGACTTGTGTCCAAACGTATGTATTCCGTCTCTGATTTGAATAGCGCTGACTCGGATCTCCATACTTCGGGTCACCTAGTTTCCAATATTTTGTTTAGCGAGCCTCGGTATTCTAGGACGGGCTATCTTCACTGAGCACCTATGCAGTCACCATCGTCGCGATCATTTTTCACTTAAACTACTGGTTGGTCTTTCTCTTTATTATGATCTATTCATGAGAATTTTCTCGATATTTTAGATTATCTTCCTTTGGTACGCTGTTTCCTTTCTACCGTAGAATTCTCACTCAGTTCTATTTTCAGGATTGTTGACACACTACATACGGCGTTCCTGAGCCATGGATGTGAGATACTTGGCTTCTTAGTGAATGTCTCTACGGCTAATGCCCTCCTACAGTTTGGAGAGTTATAGACAACAGCGTTTCTCCAGTCACCATTGAAGTGTAAGTGTCCTTTTTCCGTCGTACTACCACAGAGCGTTCAAAGTCATCTTCCTGCGAAGCTGGTACCTAGTAAGTGTACCCTTCCATTCATGCACTACATACACAACTGACTTGAATCCAGTATACCTCAATTCCTACTGTAGGCGAAACGTCTCGGTCTTGAACTGCGGCCGACTCATTTGATTATCAGGCAGTTGTTGCCTCCACTACGCAGCTCTTCTTCACATGGCGAATTTGGCAATGTAGGTGTTCCAAAAGCTTTCGCTGAAATTCTCTGAGGAAACACCCGCCAGTCTGCTCTGGATCCCGTTGGAAACCAGCTATCCTGCTATTCGTGAGTCCGCCATTGCATCCGTGATATTAGTGTTGAATTGACGCGGCCCGTAACAGGTACCAGCTGCTTTCTATATTTCTCGTGAGATCATTCATACGTATTCGACCGGGGCTCCTCTGACGTTGACTGCTCTTCAGCTGCAACGATTGGTAGGAATTCTGCTTCGTATTGAGACCCGTACTGACCAGTCGCGTACAAGCTGTTGTGATTATCTCGTAAGTGATCATTTATCTATAGCTCTTGCGGGTCGGTAGTCAATACCACTCTACACAGCCAGAGTCCAGGGTCGACAATGTCCTCAGTAACGGTGCGCTTCCGAGCCTTATTTCCTGCTCTCTATTTACTCTCAGCCATATCAACATCGCGCAGAAACTCCTTGAATCAATATGGGCGATTAGTGCCGCAGTAGATGTACTAATATCTGCTTCCCTTCTCTCAATACTATGGATAGGAAGAAAGAACACACTTAAAAGGTAAGCATCTCATCTTGTACACATGAAATTACGAACCGACGAACATTAAAATAATCAACGTATGCCAGCACAACCCAAATACTCCACCGTCTCTCCATTCTCATTGTGAATACCGGGCTGTGGACCTCCTTGGTCACGCTATTAACCCTCCTCGGCGTATGGCAATTGTTTTTCTTTTTTGGTCTCTGCTAATTGAATGTTCTTAGCTTGTCATTTGGGAGGAGCAGGATATTTACGCTGCCCTTTCCTTCATCACGTGCCCCTTGTACTGCAATACTCTTCTCGCTAACCTGAATACACGCGATATCATTCGACAAGGGCTTTTCCCGAGCAATGACGGAGCCGAGACGACATCCTTCCTTCAGCTTGACACCCATAGGAATCGCCGCGAAGTATGTTTCTTTACTCAAACTCACATGGCGGCCCACTGATTTCAGCTTGTGCAGTCGATCCCTCCAAATGATCAGTTTGCCTCTCGTAAATTCGAAAATGCCTCGGACAGTCTAGCGTAGACTGTCAAGTACTAACTGATGATCCTATATCACTGCACAAAAATTTAAGCATTTTTACCCCTAAATATGCAGAAAATATTCAAAGTTTCTGTTGTAGAAAAGAAATGTATAAATATTTAGAATTTTTCACTGTATTTGGTAAATTTTGCAGAAAACAATGAAAAACTCAAAATATTTTTCGTACTTCTTTTTCAGTAAAAAACGGATGAAAATACTTTGCATATTTTCTATGTATTCATAGGTGTCTTTCATCCAGTGTATATGATATTGGTGAGATATACAGTTACAATTATGCTTTGTTTTGCTCCCTGAGCCATTCACATATCGCGGTGATCAATCTTCGATTTCATCCTCTGCGTCGGGTTCGTTCTGAAGATGTCAGCATAAGATAAGAAGGATGTCTAAACCAGAAAACACGTACTCCTTTCCAGTATAGGCCGTATGCACTTTGCTTGATTTCAAGATGCTGGGTGGTGGGGTAAATATGATAGTATGATTCGGATGAAAAGCTACGGACAGGATATCGCTGCCTCTGAAGGGCCACATTTTCGCACTTGTTTGATATTTAACGTCTAGATAACAAGGATTATTGCACGGTTCTAATCATATCTTACCCATGATCATGGACAACACACCTCTAGGCCAATGCTTAGCGGACGTTTCCTTCAACAACAGAAATACGTACCGTGCATCGCAACCCAGACAGAGCTCTGGGTCGCATTCTCTTCCACCGGCTACACAAATACATGCCTTTTCATTCATGCAAAGCTTAGTCTTCTTTGCGTGGGTACAATCACAGCACTTCCTGCGACGCGGGCCTATGCCGAAAGTTCAGGCAGGAAAAGACTTTTGAAATATTGATGTACTCACATGTTAAGCCACATCTACAATTTATTTGGCAGTGATAGAACTTGGAATAGCATTGACAATTACTACTCGCGTTGCATGGTCCAGGATGGCCACAAGGTGGTATACTATCAGTGTTCACGTACTACCAGCTATGACAAACGTTAAATTACGGGATGAATACCGATAAATTATCAGTAACATCGTCATCATCTGTAGAGAGATATTAGGGTCCGGTTAGCATGGACAATGGCCTTCCCATACAAAACACAAGTTGAGGTTGTCTCTGTGGTTGTTCTTCCAGCTCGGTTCCGATGACCTTTTCATCTGGAATGAGCCAAGTGCGATAAATGTAGACCTCGGTATCAAGGCTAAGCAGAAGAAGGCGGCAAACAAACGAGAGCGTACTTCAAAGCATCTCTTTCGACAGATGACAGACAAAGAACAGAGTGAAATGTCTGGGTCCAGCTTCAATACACCATGAAGAAACCCTTCGTCTTCTGGATCCGTCCATTGGACACCTTCCTGGAGAGATATAAACGGATAACCGAAGGTCTATTGGTAGGAAACTTACCATCATGCCGTCATGGCTTTCGTCGAGGTGAAGGTAACAGTCTGGCCCACAGGGAGCTCCCTGTTGTAGTTTGAGGCTTTGGTTTGTTTTCGTCGAAGTAACGGGGTTAATCGGTGGATATTCAACTAGTATGGGCCCGTTAGAATAATTCAAGCATTGAAAGAGGACCTCACATTAATGAACCTTACAGGCGAGGTTTATACCATTCATATTTGGACAGAATTGTGGCCTGAATCTGTTGACCTCGTTTAACAAGTCATTTTCACTGGGTAGCCTTCGGGGTGGTAGAGTCATGATGACCGGTTCGTCCAACCATGGGAGAACTAGCATATCTCTGCAAGAAGGTTAACGAAAAGTTCAAGACGATATTCATGCACCAATCTATGGAATGTATCCCTGATCAATCCTGAATCGTGCGAGACTCTCATGGGTCTTGGAATTTTGAGCTCGTCTATCGCATCCAGTGACAAACCAAATTCGCAATGTAACCGCCGAGCGACTTCGATCTCTGACCTCGACTGCAGGGAGAATGTATTAGATCTGAAAACGATGCAGAAGAAGCTCACCATCGGGATCCACAAAATCGATTTGCCATTCGAAAGATTGGTAGTAAGTCAAGTACTCTGCCAATAGGAAAGTGGGGTCATCAGCGAAAGGAATGAAAGGAGGAGATTCAGCGGACAGCATCTTATCAAAAGTTTCTTTCTCTGCACTTCTCGAGGCAGGTGTGCATACCAAATATGGAGGATGTGGTTCAAAATCCTTTGGTACCGGAATTTCTATGCAAGAGATAGTGCCACTGAGAGTTGGCACTCCCCCCTCATCGTAAGACAACACTGTGAACATTTCACCAGTCGCCTCTAAGTCAGCATTAGATATCGGCGCGTTGTTTTCAAAGCTAACATCAAATTCGTCGTCATCATCGCTGTCGGCATCGACAGCGAGAGACAGGATGCGAGCACGGGTATCTTCTTGCTCCCAAGCATAAAACAGTTCGAATACGTCATTGCGGGTGGATAGGGCAGCGTCGCGGTCTATATCCATTTGACACGTCCTATATAAGGTACCAAGCGCATAGAAAGATGGAAGTGGGAAGCAGAAGAATAAGGATGAGATAAATTCGAACTTCTTGGCACTGCCTTCCTTTCTGGGATTTTGTGTATTTTAATTTAAATTTTAAATTTTTGCCTCTATGTTGATCTATCTCGGACACTTATTGTCAATACGCGTCTTGTGAGAACCATTCGCCCTCTTCCTCCTCTGCTACGCTCGCAAGGTGTATTCGCAGGTGCCAGAACTACGGATGTGGGAGCGCACGCTGCAGGATCTCATTCGAGGGCTTCGAGCCAACAAGAAAGATGAAGCCAAGTTCATCGCCAAGGCCGTCGACGAGATCAGACGTGAAATCAAGAGCGAGGATATGGAGCTCAAGGCTGGCGCAGTACTGAAGCTCACCTATGTGAGTGTCTCTATCCTTGCCGATGGACTGAATCTGACGTCGCATAGCTTGATATGCTCGGCCATGACATGAGCTGGGCCTCATTCCATGTCGTAGAAGTCATGTCGTCTCCCAAATTTCATCTCAAAAGTGTTGGTTACCTCGCAGCCATCCAGTCGTTCGATCAAGATACTGATGTCCTGATGCTGACGACAAATTTGCTGAAGAAGGTATGCTGTACGGCATGTATCATTTGCCTCCCTGACACGCCCTAGGACTTGATCTCAACGCCAGCCGACATCGGGGTAACCTTGAATGGAATCTCCCATATTACTACTCCGGATTTGGCCCGAGATCTTGCACCAGAGCTCATCAAAATGCTGAGCCATTCACGCCCGAATATCCGAAAACGTGCAGTCGTCGCGTTGTACAAGGCAATGCTTAAATATCCAGAAATATCATCCCAGGGAACATCGAAGCTAAAAGAACGATTAGAGGATGCAGATCCCGGTAGGCATCCCTCAATAACTGCTGCGGGCTTGAATAGTTTGTAATAAAATCGTTAGGTGTGGTTGCCGCAACGGTGAACGTACTCTGTGAACTAGCGCAAAAGAATCCTCAAGATTATCTTACTTTGGCGCCTATTCTTTTTCATTTAATGACTACATCGTCTAACAACTGGATGCTCATCAAGATCATTAAACTAGTAACTACCATTTCATGCATTTCTTTCTTGTTCTGATTTCCGTCGTTAGTTTGGTTCTCTTTCTCCTCACGAACCTCGCTTAGTCCGCAAGCTGCAGCCGCCCATAACCGAACTTATATCAACAACGTCGGCCATCTCTTTACTTTACGAATGCGTGCATACTTGTATCATAGGAGGAATGTTGAGAGGGCCTTCAGGAGATTCTCTAGCTCGATTATGTGTTTCCAAGCTCGCAACATTCATTCAAGACGTGGACCAGAACCGTACGTATCCGCAATGCAGACATATCATCAGCACCTAATGACGTAATAGTGAAGTACATTGCTCTCCTTGCAATGGTCAAGATCGTCCCTTCTCACCCCTATCTAGTGGCTGAATACCAAGACACTATTCTGGCAAGCGTGAGCGACCAGGATATCAGTATCCGTATGCGTGCTCTTGACTTGGTATCGGCCATGGTAATTAGTCCTTATTATCAAAAGCGGCCGGAGGCTCATGCACGAAATGTAAGGTCAATCGAGATAATCTTCAATCGATCGTGCAGCAAGTGCTCTCGCATCTAGTATCCGACACATCAACAACATCAATGCCAACCGCCTCTCAGTCTCTTGCTCAGCACCTAATACCTTCGTCTCCACAGAGCACTAGACCTCACATTCTGCCATCACAGTCCAAGGCGTACCGGCTTGTCCTTTCACAACGAATTCTCACCATGTGTTCCCAAGACACATACGACAATGTCGCCAACTTTGAATGGTACCTGTCGGTCCTTGTCGATTTGGCCCATATTGCCAACGTCGATGTTGGATCCCAGATTCGAGACCAGTTGGTTGATGTGGTGGGACGTGTACGGGCAGCACGGCGATATGCTGTGAAGCTCATGTATACACTGCTCATAGATGATACGATGCTTCGGAATGCTCAGGAAGAGGGTAGTTGCTCTGAGGTACTATGGGCTGCTGCTTGGATATGTGGTGAATACTGCAGGTTTGCGTTTTCTCCAGTCAGTGTCATGTTCTTGCTGACAATGGATTTTAGTGAGCTGGCTGAGCCCCAGAAGCTGCTTCCTTATCTGTTGCAGCCCGATATATCGCGTTTGTCGCCTGATATCATCGCTGTTTATATTCAAGCAGCAACAAAGATATTTGGATTTTGGGCAACTGAAGTTGCGCAACGTTGGACTGAGGACGATCTGTCTGAGGTGAAAGACCTTGTTGCGACATTTATAAGTCGAGGGAGCGAGTTTGTCAGCAGTCCCCATATAGAGGTGCAAGAACGGGTACGAATCCATCACACACTCATTTCATTTCGTCTTCATGATATTTTAGGCAGCAAATACTTTACAGCTCTTCCGCTTCATACAGGCGGACCTTGACTCACACCATCCGGTACAGGAGACGTCATTCGGCGAGGCCAGCTCATCTTTCGATCCCATCGCCGAACCTCGCTTTCCTAAGAGTCTTTACCTCATCCAGCCTCTCTTCAGCGTGTATCAACTCAACCCAGTTGGTGCTGCAGCACAGGAAAGCGTCCCAGTGCCGGAGGGTTTGGATTTGGACGCGTGGATTGTTCCGCCGCCGCCAAAAACCAGTGACGAGCTGAATAGTAAGGTGAAGAAGAGCAAGAAGGGAAAAGAAAAAGAGACCAACGGTGCGAAGAGCAGTAAGAAGAAGCGGAAGGGGGACGACCGCCTACTGTATGAGGACGTGTTGACTCCTACCATTGTTGAGGAGACTGTGGAGGAACGTGCAGAGCGAGAACGGGTATTTCTCCCTTCTTTGCGCTATAACGGCTTGGCTGACGTACTTCGTCTCATAGCGCAAGGCGGAAAGACTGAAACAGCTCAAAGACGATCCGTACTATATCATTGAAGACCAACCTACTCCACCCAATGATGTAGATTCAATACCCGTCGTTCGACTCGAGGGGATGCCATCGCTGTCAGGTAAGTACCACTCGGTTACCTACGAGCCATTGCAAACTCATCCTTCGCGGCAGAACCAGACATTATTGATCCATTGATACCCACCCTTCGTACTTTGCCCGAGGCGTCCCTGGGATCGGTCGTCATTGACAAAGATGGTGAAATGCCTGAGGGTGCTGTGGTGAAATCAGCCCCACCGACTCCCAGAAGCATATCAACACCTTCGCGGGGAACGCCGCCGCCACAGATACCGTCCTTCCCTCAATATGACGTGCCTGAAGATGATCCCCGGATGAGTACACCGGAACCTATCAAGGTTATGAGGTCGAAGAAGAAGGCGGGAACGGGGAAGAAGAAACGGACGCAAGTAATATCTGAACAGTCTTGATACAATTGACTGTAATCCTTATATATACACAGACCTAGCCTGGTACATAACCAAACCAAAACCAAAACCTCTAACAAGAACCGGCAAGGCTTGGCTCTAAGAAGCAATCGTGCTGTGATATGCCAATGTTTGATGCTATCCGAGGATAAGATGACAATGCTTCGCCAGGAAACTGGACCTCGGCTACGGTCAGGTGCCGCTTTATTTAAACCGGCAAACTCCGAAGCGAGAGAGAAGGCAGAGCAAAAGGCAGAAATGACATGGCATTGCACCATCCACAGCGATATCTGTTCTCAGTTCTTGGTTATATTTTTTCGCTGTTCTCTGCTTTACGGGTCCCTCTGCACTTTACTTCGCAGAAATCAACATCCGTCACACCCTCCTTTGATGTTTTCAACCCACCCGACTCTGTCGTCGACGAAATCCTTCGCTCTCTGGAAGAAATCGTACAGGGAAATCCTTCCTTACAATGGACATCTATTATCTACCTCGATGACACGCGAGTGTTGAAGCGTTTCCGCTGTTCTATGCTTGAAGCCAGAGCCATGGAACACGTGCGCCAGCTCACCACCATTCCTATTCCTCGTGTCCACTGGGCTTTCGTGCGCGACGGCAGGCGTTACATCGTTATGGACAGAATCAAGGGTCAAACTGTTCGCGTCGCCAAGATTTCTGACCCAGCAACCCTCCACAATATTGCTCAGTCAATCCTCTCTTACCAGCGCGAGCTAGAAGCTCTCGGTGCTTCACGCCAATTCCTGGGCTCGTGGTCAGAGGGTCCCTATCGAAATTCGTATTTCAAGCCTGCGCTCCAGGAGACTATGATGGGAATAGAGGAGCCAGGTGTTTTTCAGTCGATTGTGGACTTTCACAACTACTGGCGCGTTCGTTTAGGTCATGGTGCGGCGCTGCTACCTCCCCAAGACAGCTTGAATGGCCCCGCAGTTGATACAGTGCTCATGCATGCCGATCTGAATGACCACAATATTATGGTTGACAATGGAGTCATTACCGCCATTTTAGATTGGGAAACTTTGGGGTGGTATCCACGCTTCTGGGATAGTCTTTTATTGCGCTCGGGAGCTATATGGTCACAGCCTTGGTCTGAGGTCATTTTATCTGTATGGGGCGAGATGATGGAGCCAGAGAGAAGCTATTTCACGGCATTGGGCCAGTTCTGGTCGATGAACTAAGCGATACGGTAGTTTTTATCTAAAGCTGTTCGGCGCAAGTGTCTGACAACCAACGTATTAGTCCAGGATCTCTACCTGTAATTGTACCGCCCTAGCCGTGAAGACGATTCGTGAATTACCATCCATGGGGTTACCACGGGTTCGAAATGATGACGTGCATGTTCACGCTGTTAAGTAGGTGGGATAGTATCAGCACCTTCTCTCCCACTCCATGCAGGTACTTCTAATCTGTGCTACCATCACCCGATACTGTAATAACGCACAAGGATGACACGAAATTCTGTTCTGCCTAACGAGATGGGACGTCCTTTTGGTCGTCTGCCACCGATCGACCTCAATTATTGGAACCCTGATCCTGACACCAAAGTCCCGGTTCACATCATGGTTACACGTATGTCCGGCTTCACCGATCCGCGAGATTTACACTGGAAATTGGTGTGGGCGGTGAAAATAGTAGAGAAAGATGGGGATATTCAGATCTTTCATCGGCGGCTAGAGGTGGTACAAGAGGTCGGGTATGACCACCTGACAAACTGGGGCGCAGTCACGCAGGTAGAGACTGTCAGCAGCAAAAGGTTCAACCCACGCAAGGTGGTCGCGACGATGAGCCTCGCCCAACGAAAAGAGCTGGAGAAGCTAGCATCGCAGGTCAGGATTGAGGAGCCGAATGGGGTGTGGAATTGCCAAGACTGGATTGTAACCGTGCTTCAGAAGGCGGAGCAGGCAGGCCTCGTCACCAAGAACGAGTGGACGGCCGCCGTCACTTGGGCAATGAATGGAGGAGAAGAATAACACGTTGATTCATTTCTGTACGTCTTTCCCCCCCCTCGACGTTTCGACGTTTCCCATTGAATAATCAGCGTAGTAGCAGGATGTGAACTTTCAGCACCCGGATCCATTGCTCTGACATTAAAAATTGACATGATGTCTTTCTTTTTTCACTCGGACGTTATATACATCGATGATGCTTCCAGTCCTCATTCAGGTGGGACTCTAGGGTCTGTCCAGCCCGTCCAGGTATATTATTACATCCCAGAACATCTCATTTCCCTGATATAGCATTCCTTCCGGCGGATGAACTCAATAGTACGTCAATCCGTCAAAAGCTGGGAAAGATGATCAAAGATCAGTGATAATAATAATATACATGATGACCAAATCGCCTAAGCCAAGCCTTCACTTCCCTTCGTTTCTTTCCTTTCTGACGTAGTTATAAAAATTGCTCGATATTTCTTTCATCTCCAGATTTCTCGCATGTCTAGTAGAAGACCGTATATGCCAATGTGCCATACAATTAGCTAAGCTTCAAACTTCCACCAGCTCATGTGAACAACTAAGCATCCTTGATTAGTTAGGTGCTTGCCCATCTATTTGCTTCTCGAAGCACTACCTTGCGCTAATTAACACACTCACGGATCCCCCTTGGGGATCGGGCTCCACTTTCTGATATTCTCGCTAAGAATCTACGAATCAGGCTTCCCCTCAAATATCCGTCTACTCGTAATCTTAACAATCAGTAAAAACAGGAGTCTTGGGACGCTCGGTGTTTATTCCAGAATTCGGTCCGCTTTCCTGCGAGCGGAACTTCAAATATTTGTTCGCCAGATGCTGCTTGCTAGATGCGGCGTTTTTAGTACTATCGGCAGTGACAAGTTTCTATCTTTCCTCAAAGCTTCAAGTCTCCATTTATCACTGTCGTCCTCCTTTACCCCTCTATTCAATGCTAAAACATCTGAAGAACACCAGTTTTTCATGGCACGTGCCTCCCAAAGTTGTCTTCGATATATCTTTGCCGTTAAGATCTGGATTCTGACAAAATTTTCAGCTTTCACAAACCAAAACTCTTACAAGGAACTTGTCTTTCGATCACGAGGACAATGTTCATCTCGATGACACGCGACTGTCTCAAGTTTTATCTCTCGGTGTTCTACACGCCTGGAGTGCGTATTCGCAACACTATTAGACCACTATTTTCATTCCTCGTGTTCACTGGGACTTTCATCACGGATACGCTGTCAAGAATAAAGTCGAGGGCCGAAGCTCTTTTGTGGCAGATTCTGACGCGTTGACCGTCCGGGGATTTGCTCGGATAACCTATTTCGTACCAATGCCTCGGGTATTGAATCACTGTGTTCTTGGTCATAAGGTCTTGCTGTACGACATACCCCGAGCCAGCGTTTCCGGAAATTCTACTAGTCATAAAGGAGCTAAGGGTCTATCCATACGGCTTTGGACTTCCGTAACTGCTAGTATGTTCGTCTGGACACGATACAATGCTTCTGTTCTCTAACGGCCAGGTCCAGGGCCTACATGCTGTCCTGAGTGATGAATGTAATTGTCGGCAAATCACGACGGCTATTTTGGACTGTAAGGTGTTGTTTTGGACTCGGAGTGGCCGCGATTCTGGGACAGTAACTTGTTGTGTGAGATCCGGCCTTGGTAGGATGCCAGATAAGCCGCAGTTCGGCCTTACTCTTGAGCCAGAGAGAATCTATTACATGACAGTCGGCCGATTCTTGATGACCTGAATATAAAAAGGTAAGATTTGATTCGTCTTCGTTTATGTCCGCAGAATGAAGTGACAATTTCCGTCTAGGGTTTCTGGCTGACTTTGAATTTCTTGTCTGTATAAGTCTGCCTCGCTGGATATCAATGGTGTCCATGTGATTGAACAGCACTATCAGTCGTGCCCAACTACTCTTTCGAACTCTCAACAGGTATTTTTCTTGTCGACTCTGCGATGAGATGACGATGCGATAACTTGTAGGTAATATGCCTATCCTTCCCAACGAGATGGGCCGTCCCTCTGGTCGCTTACCACCGATCGATCTTAAACGCTGGTATCCAGATCCTGACACCGACCTCACGGTCCAAATAATGGTCACTCGTATTCCTATCGTGACTGATCTACGAGATCTTCACTGGAAGCTCTTTTGGGTGGTAAAGACGGAGGAGAAAGGTGGCGTAAAGCACATCTACCGTCGACTTCTGGAGGTCGTTCAAGAGATTGGGTATAACCATCTTACCAACTGGGGCGCCATCACCCAGGTGGAGACGTATAATAGTCATAGGAACAAGCCTCGTAAGGCCGTCACGACGATGACTCTCTCCCAACGACAAGAGCTGGAGAGCATCGCGGCGGGGGTTAGGGTGGAGGAGCCCAATGGGGAGTGGAACTGTCAAGATTGGATAATCACTGTCTTGAAGAAGGCGGAGCAGGCGGGTCTTGTTACGAATAACGAATGGACTGCCGCCGTTGCCTGGGCAAGGAAGGGAGGTGAAGAGTAATTTTTTTTTTCTTTTTTTGATTTTTAGGATTCGGTATGCTGTTCTCTGCCGCTTAGTTTGCTTGCTCATCCATTGTACAGATACTTATGGACAATTTTCTCAAATGTTTGTGAACGCTATGCTAACGGAAATGCCATTTTATTTTTCACACAAAGCACTGAACTCTACCAAAGGTTCGCATCCCCGGAAAGGCATAGGTACCGAGAGTCGAAGCGACCTAGCCACCGTTGGTTTGTCAGCAGCCGACGGCCCCGTGCATTATAAGTGAAACACCTGACGGATCTGCACTATTGACCTGCAGCAGCATATCTCCGCTACTCCACTTTTTTATTTCAGAAAATCAAAGGTTGCGCGACGGCCATAATGCGAAGAAAAAGTGTAATGTTATCAGGTGAGCCAAGTTCGGAAATTGTGCTCATGCCCGTCAAATCCTGTACGTCTTCCATGGTATATTCACTACCCAGAAATCTGATTTACTTGCACATGCTAGTGTGGTAGTCGACACACCTGTAACAGCTCAGAGCACCTCGAGGACTCAATGCATCATTGCCGGAGACACGACTTCTGCAAAAGATCGCCGTCAACATCGTGGCCTTCGATGAAGGCACAACAGTGATCAGCTTCTGACGTCCTGAGGTCACCCGCAAAGTAAATTCCCCAGGTTGTTTTTTATCTTCTTACCATTATGACTGGACCCCCTCTGAACCCCGCGTATGCGCCTCCTGGAGAATCGACGCATGATCTCTGGGTAGAAAAAACGAATTTGAACGGAATGGCGCTTGCCTTGATTGCTTACGGTAGTTCACCTCTATTCAAGCTTCATTAGTTCCTCATAATGCACAGGTATCCTGCTCACTATGGTCCTACAATGTTTCCAAGGTCTCTTTGCTCTCCGAACACAGGAAAGACAGTGGTGGATGTGGATCTACGTCAGTGCGGTTTTGGTCCTGGCGACTATTGGCGTTTCAGGGAACCAAATGTTCATTCAAATGACTTATATCAATTATCGTAATTATCCTGGCGGTCCCAACGCTTTTACGCTCTTCTTCTACGCGACGACATCTAATCTGATGTCCTTTATCGCGTCCGTCATTTTTTCTTTTTCTTTTTTTATGACATTTTTTAAATGATGGTATTCCGCAGATATATCGTCCTTGGTTGGCTTGCCGACGGGCTTGTTGTAAGCCAGCCTTTGTGTCTAACCGTCCATGTTTATTCAACGCTTCTTGATACGTCCAGCTGTACCGATTCTTTATCATATACGACCGTAATCTCTGGGCAGTCATAGCTCTTGCTATCATCTATCTTGGGGACATAGGTATTGGCTTTCCTTCTCTCGATTTTCGTAACGTTGATAATCCCCTTCCAGGCTCTGGCTTGGGTTTAGCTATCTCAATCGCTCGATCCCAGGATAGCTTTTGGGCTACGACGTCTGTGCGTCTTGGAATCGCCTTTTGGTCTATATCTGTAGGCCTCAACATCGTTTTTACCTGCCTGATTGCTACCCGCCTTCTCCTCATCCGTCAGCGAGCCAATGCAGTCCTAGGACCCAACCACGGATCGCATTACACATCCGTAGTCGCGATCATGGTTGAATCGGCTGTGTTGTACTCACTGTGGGCTCTGGTATTCCTCATCACATATGCCCGTAACAATCCTGTTCAGAACATACTGCTTCCACCGCTCGGTCAGATAGAGGTCTGTAGTCTATCGTTTTCCCAAGGGTTAACTCCTAATGGACAGGCACGTAGGGAATCGCACCGCTTCTCATAATTCTGAGGGTTATCAGAGGAAGAGCCTGGAATTCGACCACCGTAGCACCTTCGCAATATAGAGCCATGTCGCTCTACGGGCGCACTGAAGCGGAGCATTGTGAAATCCCTTTGAAGGAGTTCCTTGCTTCTCGGGCTTCGACTCCAACAAGCCTTATGACTGAGAATTCCAGAAGAGATGCTGGTAGATTGACACCGCTCCATGAATAGTGTGCGCTCGAAGCTTCGGTATACCAGCTCGAGTTTTGTTCACAGTTTAATGCTAAAAATCCTTTTCAAACAGGTGACACTGTATCAGAAGAGAAGTTACGCACTGTGCCGAACCGATTTAATCAATGCTGTGTGGACGAAAGAAGAAATAGAGTCATACTGTTACCAAACCGCTAATTATACGCTGTCAGTGGGACGATGTTGATAAGTAATTTAAGCAGGTTGTGTAGAACATACGCCAATTTCTATTTTTGCAACAACCCAGCGGGCTGTCGGCGTGGTATGCAAGCCTACCTCTCTGTGCCTATATCAGAGCCAACATGGCTTAGATGAAGCTATCGTTATTTTCTTGAATATTTCCCGGTATTCTACTTTAACCACCTCTTCTCGCTGGCTGCTTTCAAAGTGCTCAACGACTGCCAGAGAACATGGGACACATTTCTGAGCCCTTAACCAACGTCGGACCTGACACACCCCTATTTTTAGGTCGGACCGAATCAAAACTGTGAGAAACTACCTACCGCGGCACTGCAGCAATCCCTTAGTCATCAAATTTCAAAGATCATCATCGATATCGTACACCGTCAGGCAGAGCACACTCTAGGCATTAACTTATGGCATAGCATGGACGTCTTCCACTGACCAACTCAAAGGCAGTTCTCCGCGGCTTGCTGCCAATTTTTAGGTCGCTTCCCGGCCCCGGGACTTCCGCTGAAGTCCATACCGTATTTGCTCGTTTATTGATTCCACCGTATTGGGTGAGCGTGATTTAATTTGACGAACAGGGTCTATCGTTGAGGTTCCATTTACTTAGACTGTATATTAGAATATAACGAAAGGACCCAGCATAAACGAGACTAATCTTTACTTTTCTGACAATCAACTGTAGAGGCGGCAAGTCAAGGCAATATCTGGACTAAAGACGACCTTGTTGGTATCCAGAATTAATCCACTACTATCACAGACTCACCACAAAAATGCTTCCAAGTTTCTTAACTTGGCTCTACTTGAAAGAGTATGCTATCGCTCCATCACTCAACTTTGCCATCGCAGCAGGTACATCCACTAAAACGAGTGTTGTGAGCGAACAGTTCATTTTACACGGGACTCAGAATTTACTATCAATTTCTCGTTTCAATGGCAAGGGCATCGCGGCCGAGTTCCTTGATCCAATGAAACGTTCGTCAACGCGTGGCTGAGCTGTTGGCATTCGTCTGTTCAATTCACTTGGTACTTTAAATGCTGTTATGTCAGTTCTGAACTACTACTACTACAACTCTGAACAATTAGGACTCACCAGGTCCAGCCAGAACGAACACAACGGATAAGAGAATTACGATGAAATTCAGTTGCATCTTCATGAGATAGATGAGTCCTAGTGGAAGCGGGTTGCCTTTTATCCTTTCCTGTACGGCGTATCCAGTTACTGTTATCAATGGTTAATTTTCCCCGTTCGCGCAAAAAAGGCGATCTAATAGCGTTTCATGCGGCAAGAGCAACCCACCGCAGCCCGTGATTCCTGGTTTAGCGGGTTTCGTATAACCGTCGCTTTCACGAAAGTGCACAATCTAACGCCGAACAGTCATGTGACCCTGTTCCCGTCGGAATGTGCTTATTTTTCGTCGCAAGGGCTAGCGACGGGGCTAGTTGGTCCGTCTGAGTCTGAGATTATGGTGTCATGAATGCTGTGACAGTGCAAGATATCGCGGGGGTTGCAAGATACCGTGTTTCAAGCCGATGTCATGTCTGATTCAATATACGATTTTACTAGGTACCTCTAAAGCTTAATTGTCACATTATTCTGTGGTAAATGCCAACTGCGTATACTTCGCTCTAAGTGATGGCCTTGGTTTCTTTCAAGCTCTTCGTACACCACTCTCCAATCCTGACATGTTTGTGTACGTCGTCTACCAACGGCGTGATGGCCGTGTTCTATTGAGACAACACTCTCGAGGTTCAAATCGGAGCGACAGAATAGCATCTGTCGAAGGTAGTTCAGACAATGTCTAGCCACTGCTGCTTCCCTGACGTCTTGCTTGTCCATGTCTGCCTCTTGAGCAATATACACTGATCGAAGGATGTCTAGGCAACGAAGCTGATGGAAAAAGGACGGAAGGTAGGGGGTGCGGTCAGGACCGAGGTAGATGATCCCTCCGCCTGGAGCAAGGGCCGACCATTGTGCATTACTGTAGTCCGTTGAGTTGAGCTGGTAATTGACCGTATCCTCAACATCCATCAGAACAAGCGGAAGTGGACCGATGTCCCATACAGCGACGGAGTCCGTCATAAATTTCCCTGATGAAAGGTTAATAACTTGAACGGGTAACAAAGGAATGAACGGCTCACAGCGTTCTTCTGGACTATTACGATGTCGGACTGTGGGGAGTGTGCCCCTCATCAAAAGATACGAGCCAATGATTACTAGCAGGATAGCAAATGTTGCTTTCCGGTACTGATTGTCCATGTGAAGACGCTGAAGGGAGGGTTTCAGGAAATTCAGTCCAACTTAACTGAGATCCGAACTTTGCATATCCGCGGTAAAGCGACCATGAAATCCACAAATTCTTGGAGCTAGCAAAAACATGCTAGAGCAAATGCGGAACTAGAAACTTCGATGCTAACACCGCTTTCTCGATGCACGGGGTTTCAAGACGAGCATCACTGCGACGGCCTTGCGATGAGGCCGGGCTGACCAGCAGGAACAAAAATATTGGTGTCACAAGGAATCATCCGCTCTATAATTAGTTCTATGGATGGAACTCAGCACGATATTCTTGCAGCAAAGGTCGTCCCACTAAGCCTTTCTAGATTGTCTACCAGATGCTACAGAGGCACATTCGACGGAGGACCATAGCCATGTTGGCGTCGGGTATCTTCATACTCGCACTGTCGGTCGCAACATTTGTGAACACCATCTCTACTATCACACACAGAGAACTAAACGGGCCGGGCGAGGAAATGTATTGTGAGTAACCACTGTTTTGGCACCGACTGATTTCCTTAATTCGTACGTCTCGAAAGCCTTCAGAGACAATGACTTTCCGGAGCACTGGCCGCTCGACCTTCCCGATGTGCTTATGACGATGGAGGAAAGCTCACATTATGGGATTTCAGGACCTGAGGACGGTGAAGAGTGGGCGACCACTGCAACGTACGGGTTTGGATACCTGCGCTTGGGCCAAGAGCAAAGACGCTTTGCGCTATCAATGTGGCATCAGCTCCATTGCTTGCGGGTGATGCGGATGGCCCTGGACGGAGATCACGATGAGGGCGTTCAAGGGCATATGCAGCACTGTCTCACATACCTCCGGCAGATGATCCTCTGTAATCCCGACCTGACGCTTGAGCCGGCGGATGTGCTCACTCGGAACTACGAGATCAAACGAATGGGCGCTACACACGTCTGTAAAGATTGGTCAAAAGTATACAATGCCATGGAACAAAATTATAACGATACTATACGTGGAAAGATGCAGGATATCCAAGGTGCTCCGTGAGGAGGCGGAGAGTTGGAAGGTAGCGCGATGGCCGTTGTGGCCGATATTCGATGGGATGTCCGGGAAGGATTTCAGTCTTGAAGATCTTACATGTACAAGAATATATTTCTGTCTTCAGAACCACCTTCCAGAAAATAATATATGCCTAAAGAATTGATGCAAACGCAACGAAGGTCTGGTATACAAAGTGACAGCGGATCATCGTGATTCAGGGCGGCTACGCATACGCCTCTCAAATTCGAGCATGAACTTGTAAAACAAGGGCTACATGCGCGTCGTACTGTTGCGACAGATGTCATGTTGCAGTGGGCTTTGCTCGCACACTCAGGCGCTTGCCTCGGTATGTTGGCGTCAGGTGGCACCTGAACGCAAGGTCTTCTGCTCTACCGAGAAAAATAGAATCAAAATGATATGGAAAAAGATGATGGAACCCACTTCATATCATCCAATTGCATGTCGATATGCCTAAAAATATTGCCTAACATTATATACAATTCGCACCAGGCGAGGCTAAACGATGATCGCGATTACGCTAGAGTGCACAAGAGTACGAAGGGTAGACGTACTTGACACCGAGACAGCTTCTCGGTCCTTTACCGAACGACAGCAAAAAATTGTCCAGTCCGCGTACATCAGGACCGATCCATCGCTGCGGCTGGAACTTGAAAGGCTCGGGGAAAATGTCAGGGTTGTAATGAACGAAGGTGACACCCATCGACACGACAGTCTTCAGTTATCATAGATTAGGGTCAGGTATAAATTTAGAAGATTCAGCGGACGAACCCCGGCTGGGACATGGATACCCCCGATCTCCGTATCCACTGGTCCAACAATTCTTGGCAAGGGGAGTACAACTCCGTGGGACAGACGCAGGGATTCCTTGATCACGGCGGTCTAAAGGTGACAAAGTGAGTAAAGACTAGACCTATTCAAGGCAGACCCGGACGGACCAGGTAAGGTAGCTTCTCCAGCTGCGCTAGAGAGACACGTTCGTCTTTGTTAGGCCAGGCGTCCCTCAGCTCCTGAACCAATGTACGGTATACCACAAGATCATTAAGGACATAGAATGTCCCAACCATAGCTGCATTCCCTACGGTAAAGCTTCCGGCAGCAAGAAGATTAATAGCCTCTTCGATGAGAGACTTGCGCGAGGGCGTAGTATACTGTCCTTTAACCGGGTGCGGCATCATTAGATGGTTATAAATCGTCTCATGCTCATCGTTCTCCATGAGAAGGGGATTTGCAAGAAGCTCGTCGATCTGGCGATTCATCGCAGCGAAGACGTCCCCTGCTACGGGGGGATTAAACCAGGAGACTAATCGGTCGACGAAGGTGAGAATATCGAAAAGGTACGGAAAATGTTTTAAGGTGAGACAGAAAGGAAAGGACTTCTCAAAGCCAAGTAGGATGGGATGCTTGAAGTCGGAGACATTGAGAGTGTCGTAATGTCGAGCAAAGCAGTATGAAACAATAATCTCTAAGGACGCCGATCGTATCGCTCTTTGCATATCGACTGGCTGATTGTTGTAGGAAAAAATCCGTTGGATAAGAGTATCGACCTGAACGTAGGCATAAGATGGAGTATTTTTATGCCGCAGATCGCTTACCGTCTCCTGTATAACGCTCTCCAACTTGAGAATTGATTTGCGAGAGAACATTGGACTGAGGACGTCCTTTCGAATCTTTGCTTCTTTGAGATCACAAAATCCAAAGGAAGACTCATCCTCGTGTAAGGCATTATAAAACCTAGGATCCTTTGGAAATCTAATGTTTTGAACGTAAATTTCGTTGTAGTCAGAAATACGACTGAAGTGGAGCTACGAATCATTAGCATTTCGATTTCCAAAATTGCAGTAGAACATGACTTACTTCTTCTGGACCGATTCTAACAACGGGACCTACGCCAAAGGTCGCGATATTAGGACTGTTCAGTGAATATGGCAGAATTATTTTTACCGTAGATCCGGTGGAGTATTTCAAGTTGTTCGAGAAGCCCGCCGTCTTTGCATACGTCGAAGTATGTTATATACCACCAGGTCAGCGCTGCTAGCTTCGGCCCAGGAACCTTGGATAAAGGATGACGGTAGAGCCTCCGCCACGCAGTCCACAACGCTGACAAGATAGAGGAAATACCAAGCACCAGGATTGCCTGAGCAGCAGTTGGCGGGAACTGCATCATAAGGTTGCTGTAAGAGTATTCTTCGAGTTATCAGTTATATTTTGTCTCTAGAAAAGCCTAATCTCTGATCCCTGAAATGAACATTTCACGTCAAGATGCAGATATATCCGGGGCCGTCGAAACTCCACAGCGCCTTGAGTACGAAGGATTGCCGCATTTTCATCTTCACGTAGAAGTAGCCAAAGTGTGGCCAAAGGGCCCACGAAGGGCTCCATAGTAACGAAATGTTGGGTTCTCAAGAAGCCGCACACATTACCGGTGATGTCGGAAGCACTGAGAAGGATGACGGCTATTATTTCGTTGTGTAATTAGAAATCAGCCCAAGTTGGATTTTGAAGCTTAAAACAGGAAGCTCCAAGTTGAAGCTGAAGAATTTTGTGAAGATGCTCGGCAATAGGCGCTCTGTGGCCACGTGTATTGCGGTGCTCTATGTTGATGTCAGTGATGCGTCACAGTTTCGTCCAACACAATCAACCCAATCAAAGTATGGACCGACTATCGACGCCGCTGAGCTTCTTTGAAAATTCAACTGTTCTGCTAATTGCTTGGCTCAACTCTCCCCTGTCACTCGTCAATGGTACCAGTCATACGTCGAGTCTATCGTTACGAAGGTCCCGGCGCAACAAAGTCCGCACCGCGTCGAAGAACGTTATAACTTGTTCAACAGCCGGAAATTCTTTCTCCTCTGCTCCGTCGACTTCCAACTCTCACGCTGCATCGTTTTAATAGAATTTGATGGACATTACATTCTGAATGTCTGGCCTGGAATCTGTGCATCCCAATAGACATGCGAACAAGGTCGCTGAATCTGTCGTAGCACTCTCGTATCATAAAAAAAGACCTCTCTTTGTAGTGTGTACATCGGCTATATCGGTCACTGGGCGTCAATCGTAACCCAAGACGACATTCGCAGGCGAACAATTTGGAGCTAACTTGTTGTAGATGTGGCTCTCTGAAAGTCAATGGGAAAGCGCATGATCATTGAATGAGAGTCCGCTTCTTGCGGCGCCATCAGGGCCCTCATCGAGGTAGGGATTTGCCTGTACCTGCCCTGACTATCTACTAATTAAATCCATGTGTACACAAAGGTGGCTTGTCCAAGTGGCAAAACTGGGTTTTTTCGACCAATCCCCTAGGGAAGAACAAGGAAGATAGCTAGAACCGGGTTCAATCTTGACATCTTTCGAACTTTAGATGTCGCCGCCGCCGCCCTTGGAAAAGCACGGGCCGTGAGACACCAAACACGAGGCGAATTCTCGAAAACTATGTACCAGCTTGGAGCCGATGCCGAGGGGTCTTTTTGTAAACTTTCCATTTTATGAACAGTCGCGTAAGTACTGATAGATGTCACAGTCATTCAACATCATGCAACGCCATAATTCTGTCGGAACCACCTATCATTGGTTTCTCTCCTTCCTCTGGGTATGATATCGATAACGGTGTTGTTTAAGATGCCGAACTAATTCCAACGCCTCAAGACGAGAGTAAATCTACATGTGGCTCAAATAATGATGCACAGTGCGATCATCTTATAAATCAGCCTGAGTATTTAACGTTCTATACCTTTCAAGGTTCATTTGAAATACCTCAATTCGCTAGGTATCATTTCACGCCACTCTGCGGCCCGCAAGTTCATTGGAATATCTACCCTTCTCACAAGTCCTCCTCGAAGGGTTCGATCCCCTTGGAGCCATGACATGCCGATGGCATTTGATTGAGGGGATCGGTTCAGTCGCGCTCGTGATCTCAATCAATCACACTCCGTCCGGTGGCAAGATAGGCGGAAGACTAGTATTACTGGTATTATGAATTAATCCCCACTTCATAGCTTTCTGCTTTATCGTCGCCTCCCGAACGATTTTCCGTCTCTATCTCCCTTGTCGCTATTGTAAGAATGTCAGAGGGCCCCGAAGGATATACTGCTTTGTCCTCTCATGATCCTTCCGCGGACTCCGACGACCAGGAGAAATATTCGGATCAGTTAGGTGAAAAAGGTCCTACCTCGTTGATATCGTGCTCAAGCCTCACGCTTAGGGCCCAAGAGTGTAGAAGTTCTGGCGTGTAAATTCGTCATTGTAGCTTCAGTTGTTGCAGTATTGTCGGGGATATGCAACATCGCCATTTTGTGGATCTATAACACCCGAGGGTCTACACCACGTCTACCACATGATCTACCAAGGCCTAACCCTTACATTGGCTTAGAACGGGCGACCCTCAACCCGTTATCCCCAGGGCCACAACCCATCATGAACTTTCCAATTCTTGCGGCCCAGGTCAATTCGGAGGAAGTAGACAAGGTCTACTTTGATGTCCCGAGTCTGAAAACGCCGTACGGTACGGTTTATCCAAGAGAGACTAATTTTACGGTGTCTTCTGAAGTGATTTAAATCTGTCGGCCTCTATTCCACGCGACTAACCGTATACGCATAGGTATCGATGATACTTCAGTTTCGTATCATGGACTTCGGTATGGAACGTTGCACTTTAATGGGCGTCCTTCCAAGCGCCGCAGACCTAGAGCGCTCTGCAAAGTCGGTTCCGGTCGTTTCCAATGAGGCTGCGAAATTAGAGGTCTGGTTCCTTGACGGCAACAATGTCCAACTAAATGCCGAGACACTTTCTTATTCGAATCGGCCCCGTCGGAAGGCTCTGGCGGGCGTTTGGGGGGCGACAATGAACCAACGGGTGCAGATATCCGATACCTTTGAATGCCTGTCGAGGTCCCTGCTTACATTCGAATTCGTTTGCACGGAACCTGGGTGCTACCTCCATTTTAAGCAAGACGAAGATGAACCTATCACGGGTCCGTGTTATATTTCTACCTGTTTTGTACGACATACTGAGACCTTTTCTCTCTATCCAGCCGCTTTTATATCTCAAGCGTCGAGCATCAGGAAGACGGATCGGGGTATATAAGATCTAGCAAGACTCTTTGTTTGAGGAAGCATGAAGAGGTGACAGAGTACGTACTTGCAATGGACTGCAATAAACGCTTATTAACAAGGATACGCCCCTATCTTGGTACCGTGAGAACTGAAGCTCAAGTTTTCTTGGACAGCGACTACCATCATCTACGGATATCTTGACGACTGCTCTCTTCCCTTCCCTTACGCTCTCACCAGGCCGAAATGGCTCTGCATATGAATAACGTTATTAGTATACACGTAAATCTTTTTTTTTTTGAGTAAAGAGCCGTAGGCGTCTAGGCGGCGCCGACAGCCGTGGGCCCCACGACGCGTTCTGGAGGCGGTCAAAGTTTTTTCTATTCCTACATTACAGATGACGTTCGAGAAGACACGCTAACATGCTTAATTGCTTTGTTTTTATGACCATCCGTCTCCAAGTATTCTCTGCACATCGACGTTCGGCTGGCAGAATAATAGCGGTAATTCGCCAATGCTCTCGCAATTGCTGGCCCGCTGATTTTATACCAAAGACTAGCTTCGAACATTACACATGACATACACTTAAGATTACACGACTATTATAGGTACCAGATAACGACGGCCTGTTCTTCAATCAGAGAACATTGCCCACATAACAAAACCAGGCTCGTTATGAACGTTGTAACACTCAAAGTGCTGTGCTTTCTCGTCTATCGCCTTGAAACCGCACTTACGATAGAATTTAAGCTGTACACAAAGTTATGATCAGGCGTACTAATGCTTTTGGGGAGACGCACATTTTCTGGCTTTTCGACCTCGAGACACATCTTCCTGTCCTTCTTCTGTGAACATGTCAGACTTTGCTACGGAATACGTGTGTGGCCAGTACCTTGTCGCGGATCACATCAATCAACATCGTTCCCAAACCTCTGCGACGATACGATTTGAGGGTTCCTATCCACTGCAGATGCCAGGCCGCTTTCCTGACTCCCTCTCCAAATTTGGTGCTGGCGAAATTGTTGTATTCTGGAAGGAACTAAACCGGAGGGAGTCACAACTGTACGAAACCGACGTAACTCGTATAACTTACTCTTGTCCCCCACCACTGACCAAGTTCGGGGAATAGACTGGCCATGAACGGCTCGACTGCGATGCCTTGCTCGCTCCTACGACATCGGTGAGCAAAGCGGTAATATTTGAAAAAAAAGGTTGCCGAACTCTTCAAACAGCTCGCGATTTGGAGGGAACCAGACGGCGGCGGCTACGACTTTGTTGCCATTTGAAACCTCTTCAATGATGTACACCTCGCCAGACAGGATGCCCGAAAGAAGGACAGAGTAGTTGAGGCGATGATATATTTCGGCCTTCCCTCCGGTCACGCTACGAGCGAAATGATCTATCGTGAATGGCATCAGTACGACACCAAGTAGTTTCGCATGACGTTAATACCATCCGAGTATGCTTGCTTAAAGCATTCCACGACCTCGTTGAACTTCGCCGAGCCTACGCATTATTGACTGTCAGTGACGCTCAAATTGGATAGCTGAACTGGTACCGTACCTGGCACCCCAGTAAATCTTCTGACCGCAAAGCTTGGCGACATGGAACCAAAGTAGACGTTAAAACAGTCCTCTCCGCTATATATGCGATTTTCCCGCCTAGGCCTGCTTATATCTTGATTCGGGAGAAGTCCTAAATTTGCGGTCTAATCACTCGGCTCCGTGGCACGCTTCAGGAGGAGGCGTCAAACAAGTCTTGACAAATACTCCAGTTCGGGCATCCGACGTCCAACCCTGCGAATGTATATTCTAGGAACATTCGTTCATCTCGGAATCTCGCATTTACACGGGTCACAAACATTTGGTCGACATGGCCGAAGTGGATTCATTCAGTCAGATCATTTACCCCGGGTTGCTCCGAATAATGCAATGAAATAGGGTGGCCTTGAAAAACCCACAGGAAACTACTTATAGTCTCCGGGACAAGGTACCTCAAGCTGAGAATTTTTTGTCCCTGTCCGCATTTTTTTTGGAAGTCTGACGTTGAATTAGGCAGCCCTTAACAACGGGGATAATATAATAGCTGTTCTCCAGTCATGACAGGTCCTCCTGTAGATCCGTCGCACGCGACTGCCTGCCTTTGCTTGTTGCCAATAACCTAAGAATAGAGCAAAGTTCTCGAATTACCTAATTGTGGGCTGTCGTTATCTAGAACTCTTTAGCCGCTCTTCAACGTTGTCAGCGACCTTGGCGGTGCTCGTGTCGCTGTGCCGTCCACCATTCACCCTAGACCACAAGGAAGGTGCATGGTCGCGAAGATAAGCATTGACACGAGCCCAGTTATTTTCACTCCGCTTCTACGTAACGCCGAGCAACCTGTGTCGCTTTCTCGGTCCTTGGTTGCCTATTGTCAGGAACTCGAGTTCAGTACAGCTAGGTCACTGTGAAACACGATATGTTGTGAGGTCTGACCCCATTCGAGATACAGCGGAGAATCTTCAGTTGGGGATGCACTCATCTCGAAAGGATTCGCAGCTCATTGGTTCCTATTACGCCACCGATGACAACATATACGCTTTCTATCCGAAGATACTTGTTTCTCTAGAGCTTCGTGTACTCAGCGTGCCATTCTATACTGCTGCTCTGGTGCCTCGAGGATGCCACTTTATCCAGACGGTGGCCGCACAGATTCCACAGACTGAAGGATCTTTCGATAGCTGACGAAGTAGCATTACAAAAGGAGAAGTATTGATACATCATCGCTCGCCACGCCATCACCCTCTTTGATATGTAAGGTTCCTGTGTATGTATATATAGCAGGGCTGCGAAGACTTCTCCAGCAAGCACCTCGCGGCAGTTTGATGTTCGCAAAATCTTCGTATTAATCCGGACGTTCGCGATAACGAATTCCCCGACTCTTCGTTGCTTTACTATGCCGTCTGACGAAACTGTTCTCGCTGATCTGGGCTACAGACAAGAGTTCAAGAGAGACTTCTCTCGCTTCGAGCTCTTCGGGTTGTCATTCAGTATCATGGGTATCGTCCAATCAATTGCGTAGGTCATATGGTTCGTCAAGTGCAGCGGGGCACTCAGTTCAACCTTCGTCACATAGCTCTATACTTGTCTATTCGATTCCATACGGAGGTCCTGTCTCCATGGTCTGGGGGGTAATGCTCTCGATATCGCGTCAGAGTGAGATCTGCCAGCTCATATCTTCCCCAGTGGTTAGCCGGATCCGCTTTCATAACCTGCATCGCTCTCGCCATTTCAGAACTTGGATCGTCTGCACCTACCTCTGGCGGTCTGTACTATTGGACCTTTCAGTACTCGTCCCCGCGTTATCGTAAATTCTTGTCCTGGCTCATTGGTTGTAAGTAGCTAGTTCCCGTTATGAACCTGTCTCTGATGAGCACTTGTATTAGACGTGAACACGATTGGATATATAGCCGGTGTAGCTGGTGCAGACTACAGTTGCGCTGTAGCAATATTAACGACGGCCACTCTAGGCTCGAATGGTACGTACGCACCGACGACCGCTCAAATATAGTAGGTGTCATTATTTTCATTTGAGGTCGCTTCTAAGGCCGCTTTTTTAGCGGGGTATTTTGCGCCTTGCTAGCTTCTCATGCGCTATTGGCTAGTCTTGCGACAAAGGTCATAGCTAGACTACAGCTCGTTTATGTCTTGCTCAATATTGCGTTAGTTCCCTTCTCTTTCTAGCTGAAGACTTCTTTCTCATGCAGTCTTTCTAGTGTGTTCTTTGCTATTGTTATCGCTATTCCAGCGGCTACACCCGTAGAATTCAAGAACAACGCAAAATATGCATTCGGTCACTTTGAAAATCGTGGGTTTCTCCGTCCTTTCCTGCCGTCATGTCTTCGGTGGGCTGATGTCTTCCGTAGTTTCCGGATATTCTGACGGATTTGCGTTCTTCATGAGCTTCTTGGCGCCTCTTTGGACAATAGGTAACCGTCGTTACTTCTTAATGAACATGTTAGTCTTAGTAATACCTCCAGGTGGCTTTGATACTCCCGTACATATATCTGAAGAAGCAAAGAACGCGCGTACTGCCGTACCGTTTGCGATCATGAGCGCCACTGGCCTTGGGTGCATTCTTGGATTTGGTTAGATCATCTTCTGCCCTGAATTCATTCTGCTCACCACGAAGTTACAGCTGTTAACATCTGTTTGGTCTTAAACATGGGCACAGATTTAGTATCCATCATTGCTAGTCCCATAAGACAGCCGATGGCAACCGTGAGTACAACTTCATCACGATTCCCCAGACGTAGTTAACATGCGTCAGATTCTCTTCAATAGTCTAGGGACCAGGGGCACGATTACCTTCTGGGTATTCATAATCATGACCTTGTAAGACTTCGTAATGAATTAATTAGGATCACTCCCTCATCCGTTCTTTAGGTATATGGCGGCAATGGACCTCGTACGTATTCATGATTACTTCCAGTGATCCGGCTGCTGACAATGATCGTAGCTCATTTCAGCTTCCCGACAAGCCTTCGCTTTCTCCCGCGATGGCGCTCTTCCCTTGTCGTCAGTCTTGTATAAGATCAATGCTTACACAGGCACGCCTACGAACTGCGTCTGTGTTTGTGCGTTTATTGCTGCCACGTTGGGCCTTCTGTTGTTTGCAGGTTCGGCAGCGATCGCGGCCATCTTTACCATGGGCATAGCGTGTCAATACATCTGCTACTGTACTCCCGTCGTTGCTCGATTCATAGGCGGACAATCATTCACTCCTGGCCCTTTCCACCTTGGTAGAGCGGTACGACCTTTCCGCTTAGCTCTACGCGTTCTTACTAGATCATTTATACAGAGCGGTCCTGTCGCATTTGTCGCGTCGGTTTTCATGATATTCATGATACTCATGTTGTTCTTCCCAACTACGCCGGGGCCTGTTGCTCAAGATATGAACTACTCTAGCGTAGTCGTTGGAGGAACCATCATACTGGCATCGATGTATTACCTTGTTAGTGGGCAGTTCTGGTTTACTGGACCTGTGACAACTCTGCAGGATGAGTGCACGGAGAAGCGTGCCAGTATGGGAGCATCAAGCCAAGGCTCTAGATGAACCTCGGAGTCTTTCTTCTTCTACCTCCCCAGCTAACTCAACCTATCAGGATCCTTCTCTGAAACACTAGCAGAAGCTAAGCCATGTATCCGTTGTTGAACACATATATTATCCAAGTACTATAGTAATGATTGCATCGTTTCTACTCTAGGCTCTACTCTTGAAAGGACATCAACATATTTCGGCTCTGCAGCAGCGGAAGGCCGCAACCTGTGACAACATGTTTTGGTCAACGTTGAATTATGCATCGAACTGCTCCTACCGACCTCGCTAGAAGGCAGTATCCGGGTTTTCCCCGGCGAGTCCTTCCATTGAAGTGGGTACATCAATACCTACAACAGTACTTCAGTCCCTCGGAAAACACAATTGCCAAAATTAGGTAGCTGACTTCGTTTGAAAGCAGTCTCTGGAGAGGCACCCGTAAGTCCTTCCATTGAGGCGGGGACATCGACACCTGTGATACAGTGTCCGTCAGCCCTGAGCTCCAATACTCGTTTCCAATTTTGGGCATTCACCTCGCTTGAATGCAACATCTGGGGTTTCTCCCGCGAGTCCTTCCATCGAGGTAGGGACGTCAACGCCTATGATCAAGAAGCAGTCAGTTAGTCAAAGCGCAGGATTCCAAATTTAGGCCGCTCTGACCACGTCTAAAAGCAGTGTCGGGGGATGCCCCGGTGAGCCCTTCCATAGAGGCGGGAACGTCAACGCCTATGATGAATGATAAGTAAGTCTTTGAAGAACATTTGGGTCACTGACTTCGTCTAAAGGCAGTGTCAGGGGATGCTGGGGTGAGCCCTTCCATCGAGGCAGGAACGTCAACGCCTGTAATACAATAGAGTTTTGTCAGTTCGGACAGAGACTCAATCTACGTGTTCTGCTTACTGGGTACTAAGAAAACTATGTCAGCGTCGTGGTTCATCGTTAAACTGTAAACATACCAGGCACAGCATGTACAAAAGCAGCAAACAAGATGACATTGATCAAGGACAGTTTCATGTTGCTAAGTAATGAGAAGAGTAACAAGTAGTTGTGTTATAGAGTAGTGTATGAGTTATTTGACTGGGTATAATATACACCTTTTATCCTTTCCTTAGGGATATTTCGGTAACATAAAAATGGTATATCCGAGTAATGAATGACTTTCCGGGATATTATTATTAGACCGCATTCGTTGGGCAATCGTCTTAAGAAGCGCCTGCCAGTACGTATGTTGCCACCGAGGTTGTGGTATCCATATCTATGGAAGTCGAATACTAGGTATCGGCCTCCCGGACTGTCAAATTATTTAAGCAATCACAAAATTTACCTTGTCGATCGCGACGCAATGAAGGATTCTAAAAAAAGGAGGACCGCGTGTCAATACCGCGAGAAGAATATGCAGAAACTCACACATCTATTTCACTTTTCATAACTGTAGGATAAACTGACAATCATGAAGTCAAATATTATTGCGGCGTGGGTTCAAGAAAAGAACGAGACGAATTGTGGGCGCTCTTCTCTCGTTATTGCCTGTCTAGTACATGCTACACGCTTCCCTTAATTGCCGAATTCTTTTCCAATGCTTCATAGACAGCCCTCCAATCCCGACAGGTTTGCGTACGACGGCCGGCAACAGCATGATGATCAAGGTCGCCTGAAATGACGCTTTCGAGATTGAGATCAGAGCGACAGAAGAGCATCTGACGAAGGTAATTTAGACAGTGTCTAGCCGCCGCAGCTTCCTTGGCATCCTGGTTGTCCACGTCCTGCTCTTGAGCGACATAGAACAATCGAATAATATCTAGACAACGAAGTTGGTGGAAGAAGGATGGAAGGTATGGGGTGCGATTGGGGCCGAGATAGACAATTCCTCCGCCCGGTGCTAAAGCTGACCATTGCGCATTATTATACGCTGTTGAGTTCAGCTGGTAATTGACTGTGTTCTCGAGATCCATAATGACGGATGGAAGAGGACCGATGTCCCAAACAGCAACAGAGCCGGTCAAAACTTTCCCTGGTGACCCTGTTCAACATTCATCGCACTGAATGAAGGAAATGATGGCTTACAGGTATCTGCTGAGATATCAGGTTGCTGAGATGTCGCAAAGGCACCTCTCATCAAAAGATACCCGCAGACAGATGCTGGTATGATAGCGATTAACGCTTTGTACTGACCCCGCATGACTACCGGTCGAGAGTCGAAGAATGGAATAAGTACGAAGGCAAGTTTGAAAGGTTAGCCAAGACTCCTCACTCAGCGGCTTATATTTGATATGTCATAAAAATTCCTCTGCCACTTCGTTTGCTTCCTTTCGGTTCTTGACCGCGTTGTCGACGTGCAGTAGACTGGGCATCTCAATGTTCGCTGCGGTGGAAGCATTGTGTCAATATTTTGTGGTCGAGACAACGAAAGGAATTAAACCAATTTCCTGATATAGTGAATCCTGGCGAACAGGTTAACATCAGAATACAGGTCTTGCTGGAACGACTGGCATGCTAAGGGCCGTAATCAGGCCCTATTATTGGATCTGTTAAGATTCAACACGGGTTTTGATCGATTTGATTAATATTTACCATTGAGCTCCAGGATCTTCGAATGAGAACCTACATCCATGATGTTGCAGTCGCAAAGGCGGAGATGCATGGCTATGTTCGCAGTCAGCGCCTTTATTCTTCTTTTCTCGACAACCACGCTCTTTCACAGCGTCTCGACTCATATTTTCGAGATGATTGACATAGAAAAGAGTTCTAATAATGAAACCTACAGTAAGCATCCATTTGTATGTCGCAGAGGAATGCCTTGACCTAGGACATGTCGAAGCCTTCATAGATAATGACTTCCCAGAACTTTTGCCACTCGACATTCCTGACGTGCTCCTCACGATGGAGGAGAGTCGACACTACGGGATTTCAGGACTTGACGACCGCGAGGAGTGGGCGTCTTCCGCGGCGTACGGTTTTGGGTATCTACGCCTGGGTGAGGAGAAAAGGCGGTTTGCACTATCAATGTGGCATCAGCTACATTGTTTGCGAACAATACGGTTGGCCATGGAGGGGCACCATGATGCAGGAATGCGAGGGCACATGCAGCACTGTCTCACGTACCTCCGACAAATGATTCTCTGCAATCCCGACCTTACGCTCGAGCCGGCGGATATGTTAACTCGAAACTACGAAATCAAGCGAGTGGGGGCAACACATGTCTGCAAAGACTGGTCAAAAGTATACGAGGAGATGGAAAGAAACTTGAATGCTACGACGAGTCGAAATTCGGAGCGACCGTCAGAAAGCTGAGGGCTGTGAGGGGGCGGGATCGGGATATCCCGAACATTCGATTAATTAGGATATATAATTTATTTATTTTTTGCGCTCTGACCTTGTTGTACTTGAACCCTACATGGCCTTCAATGATTCTGAGCGCCTGAGAGCCCAACATGAAGGATACAACGGAAAGTGACCGGCGCGCTGCTCTGACTTTGAATCTATCTATGTTTTTTCATAAAAGTCGTTCCTCGCCGTGGCAGTGAAGGCTCCCGAATATCACAGCAGGTCTTCCCCCATCAATATCACTCTTCGACTGGAAGGCGGACTGTCGTGGCGGACATCCTCACTGTCGTGCCACCCGCATAACGGCATCCTAATTTATCCACAAAATATCCCCGGGCATAACTAACCGAAGACGGCGGTATTCGAAGCCAAGTTTATCTTGTACTCCCTGAGCGCCCTGAATTTAGTGACAGAGTTCACCAGGGCTGGAGGGAGCCAAGGAAACCCAGTTATGCGGAACCCTACGCTAGTCCATGGAACGTTCAAATACCTATCATTCATCTGTGGCGCACTCTGGGTCCTATGCCCGCAATCATAGGCGTGGATGGAAATTAATCACTCAACAACAATATCCGGCTCGGAACCATTATATTTCTTCCTCGAATGAGGATGCGGCGGGATGCATCAGGTCACGTTTTGATATCCCTTTGGGGACCAGCGATTGAGCCTTCTTCCGGTAATCATACATCTATCGTTTGACAGATTACATTTGCCCATCATCTACTAGAACGCACGACGCCCCGAATAGGATAACAGACACAACGGAAAATTTGTATGCCACTGGGACACGTTCAGCTGCTGTGGACCAACAGCAAGCGTAATGGCTATCGCAAAACCGAAGATAACCATAGTCAATTTACC
The DNA here is from genome assembly GCA_030407005.1 of Desarmillaria ectypa. Taxonomy (NCBI): domain Eukaryota; kingdom Fungi; phylum Basidiomycota; class Agaricomycetes; order Agaricales; family Physalacriaceae; genus Desarmillaria; species Desarmillaria ectypa. Next base: position 3,353,183 of record JAUDYN010000003.1, on the reverse strand, counting down.
ATGGCAGATGTTGGAAGGGATTCTATATCAGTATGCTTGACGGTGATGACTTTTGGATATGATGTCAACGCCGCTCGGTCAGAAGTTGGCTGGACCGTTACGTTCCGTCTGGGGCTCTTCTTATATCGACAAGGCCAATTCCACATGTTGAAGACACGTCACGATTCGATGCCACTCCAGTGAATATCTCTCGTCCTGGTCTTCTCTTCGAAATACTCATCTGATAGCTGGACATCGACCTGGCCATCGTCCGTCCAGTCGCTATTCGCGCACCACTTATATCTCTTTCGGGGCTTGAAGCTTCGATAATTCGGTCCTTTCTTCCATTACCTAGATATTTTCAACGACCATGACGGGTCCCCGCCTTGAGCCGTCTTACGCGCCCGCCGGAGAATCGACGGCTGATTTATGGGTGGAGCGGTCCAATCTTAATGGCATGGCGCTTTCCTTAGTTGCTTACGGTAAAGCAGTTTCTCCGTCAATTAGCCAATCATATGTGACCGAGACCTAGGGATTCTCTTCACTATGGCCATCCAATGTTATTCCGGTCTTTTATCTATGCGTGCACGGCGGGGAACGACGCAATGGTGGTTATGGATATATGTCACCACGGTTTTAGCACTAGCAACTGTAGGGGTTGGAGGAAACCAGAAATTCACTCAAATGACATACATCGATTACCGGAATTACCCTGGCGGTCCCAACGCTTTTACTATCGACTTTTACGCAACACCAATAAATCTAATGTGCTTCACCTGGTCTGTCGTTTTCATTATGATACATATGGCGCTATGGTGACGCTTGTAACAGTTATACCTCTTTGGGCTGGTTTGCCGATGGCCTTGTCGTACGTGCTTACAGCTGACGGATCAAATGCATACTGAACTTGTCGTGGTCACAGCTGTATCGATTTTTCATCATATATAACCGCAGTATCTGGGTTGCCATTGTTCCCGCTATCATTTTTTTGGCCGGAATAGGTTCGTCAGGAATTCTCGGGGCTTTTACTCAAGTGCTGAACCTTCGGTCTGCAGGTACCTCTGTCGGCCTTCTCGTTTCCCTCTCCCAAGCTGAGGAGAGCTTTTGGGCTCATTCGACCATCCGCTTCGGTATCGCGTACTGGACGCTATCCGTGTCCCTCAACATCATTTTTACCTGCTTGATCATCATCCGACTTCTCGTAATACGCAGACAAGTTAAAGCGATTATAGGTTCCAGTCACGGAACACACTACGCATCTATCGTTGCGATCCTGGTCGAGTCGGCTTCGCTGTATTCTGCATGGGCACTAGCATTTTTGATCACTTATGCTCGTGACAGTTGGGTTCAGAACATATTACTTCCACCTCTGGGTCAAATACAGGTTCGTCACTCGTCTGAGTTACATCCAACTCTTCTTTATTAATGGGTGTACAGGGAATTGCACCTTTGCTTATCATAATGAGGGTTGTCAGTGGAAGGGCTTGGAGTAAAAGCACAGACCTCAATACATCATCAATGCAATTCAGACGAGCATCTTACCAAAGGAGTGGACCCAGTAATGTCGTTCCATTGAATCACTTGTCGTCCTGCTCCCGGTGGACGGCTGAGACGAGCGCCATCCCTACGATTTCCAATGAATCTGACATATATAAACCCGTTTCTGCGTCAAACCAGGACGTAGAGGCCGGTACCAGATAGCAGGCCGGGGACGTTTGGAGCGCACTGTATTTGTATGTTTAGTTGATGGAACAATCATGATACCACACTTGATTTATTTGGATGTATGACAGTTCGAACAGATATGTACAAGACGTGTAAAAGCTAGTGTGTGTTATGTCAAAGGGCTTGAGATCCATAATTTTCTATTGTTCATGCGTCTGTATGGCAACCCAGGTTGTGGGCTAGGTAGGATTCATCCTAGCGGATAAAATTCTGCTGGTCCTTTTGGGCTAGTCTCGTTACTATCCTGTGTATGAAGCAAGCTGTCGATAGACAAGGTACTGCCACAGGACTATTTTTGGGTCGTGTTGCAGCAAGCAGCAATATACGCTCGCAGGCCACGGAAGCCTTTACTTACCTAGGTTATTTCGGAGGGTGTAAACCTTTATCCGAAATTTGCGTATTTGAGGGGTGGGGGGAACCTCGGTTGCCCAGCGAACAAAACCTGTGGCATGAGCCCAGGGAATCCCACTAGAGATAATGATGCAAGTAGGACAATTATTGGGGTACACTAATAATCCTTTTGATTCTTTGGGTACGATGACCACCAAAAAAAAAAAAAAAAAAAACGGTGATCAAAACTGAGAACTTGGATGGAAACGGCGAAGAAATGACAGAAAACAAAGTATACTAGCCCTGCCTAAGAAACACCGGTGGGTCACAGTGTATGTATTTCCCAGAAACTTATAATCTGACTTTCAATATTAATATTCAATGTATATGCTACAAGTTGTGTGAATGACGAAAAATACTCTTTCAACTTGGACTCGAACCTCGACAGTCCTCAAGCCGAGCCGAGCCGTGACAGAATAATGCGTCGGCTGAGCCTCCGGCAGACGGACTCCATCTGAGACGAGGATACCGAATCCTGTTTCCACCTTTCACATCTAACGATTGATCCTAGTATTGGCGAGACCCCCTTAGTGATTCGCTCTGGTTAGCTAGAAAGTCTATTGCTAAGCGCCTTAACGCCGTGATCACGGTTCACTAATGTCTGCCGGAGAAATCAAAACCTCGCGCGCGTGGGAACTCAAAACTCTAACCTTGTTCTCCACCGTCGAACTCGTCTTCACTTGATGGACGACCGCCTCGATGCCGCTCTGAGCGTCTATAAACGAGTTTTTGACGAGTTTTACGCTTGGGAGCAAGACGATACTCGCACCTACATTCAGTACCTCGCTGCCGATGCGGAATCGGACGACAGTGAAGGATGGGATGATGATTTTTTCAAGGTCGACGACCAGTTATCTTCCGTGATGGATGAAGACGATGATACCGACGATCAGAGTTTCCTGATACGGTCGTTCGATCCCGACAGATCGATTCGAGATCGTTATAAAGTTCCGTGTGTTGAAATTCAAACGCGGATCGCCCTCGAGTTTCAGCATCCATTGAAATACGAAATGTGCACCCCGGACTCGAGGAATGCTGGAGGATCCACTTCTTTCAATTCTGATGAGGTGCTTCGTTTCGTTCCTTACGCGGACGATGAAGCCTTTCCGCTAGAGAAGTTTTTGAATCCAGAACACTTGAAACCGTTTCGAAATTTTGCATGGCAGACAGAAGATTTCAAAGACCCTGATTGTATGTATGGACATCTGTCTCGAGAATACCTTTACCTCTGATTGATTTATATTCAGTTGATGTCATTGAACTTGAAGTGGCGAGACGACTTCATTACGGCGACCTGAGACTTTCTCTCTATACCATAGATACCCTTGGAATCCTCCATAATAAAGTTGGAGCCTCAGGTCCTTCCGGCCTTCTCCGGGAGGCGTCTCAAAGGTCTGACTTGAGTTTCATCCCGAAATCACCTAACCACCCCCCTCGTTTAGAGATATCCTATTTTGGCCGGGTACCGCCCTGACCGATCTCCCTACCCTTGGTCTGGAGAGGTTGTCTGATAAAGACGATATTTATCATAGCATCAATCTTTCTAGTTCACGATTCTGCTCGCACATCAATTGCCTTGTCATGAACTGCAGGGTACATAACTGTGAGTGATACTAGTGCATTTTACCTTCTCTATTAGTAACCTTGAGTACATAGACGCTGTGCCTCCATTCGAAGTCTCCAAGCCTACACTTACTAAAGCAGGCTTCAAGCTAAAGGATGGGGAACCCTGCGGCGAGCTTTGCTTTCGAAGTTTTGACGAAACACAGGACGGAGTAATGGTACATAGTGCCTTTCTGCATATCAGCGCCTCTCATGCAAGTCTGAACTTGAAACAGGAAGGTGTACATTGGAATGATCCTGACGATGTAGAATTCCTCGAGAGCGTTCTCAAGGTTGATGCCGACATGTCACCTTGTGCCCTTGCAGTCATCTGCCGCAAACCGTGTCTAGAGGTTGGCTTCCGATTCGTTATAAGATGCTGCTAACTCTCCAAAGGTATTCATTTACCGGACAAGAATGTTTCCCGACGAGAAAATCCTGAAAGAGCAAATCCTCGAGGAAAGGCGTCGACATGTGCCTCTAGTTTTCGGCAAGCGATCCTTTTCATATATATGTATGCGGTCTTTAACAGCGATTCCAAGTGGATGACGGGAGTGCTTGCAAATTTACGCCGTACGTGCCGCCCTCCCCTGATAACTTGTTCATATCTCTGAATGGGTGCTTAGCCTTCCTCCATGTTCACATAGCGGACCATGCGACCAAACTTCTGAATGCCAATGTCACCTGAAATCTCACCATTGCCAGCGGAACTGTCGTTGCAGCTTGAAATGTAAGATAAATCCCACTTCGAAGAATATCAAAAGCAGGTCTCATCAACCAAAGGTCCCCGTCGAAGAAAGGGTTGTAAATGTTCCCATGAACTAGTCATGGATCACTGCTTGACAGCTGACTGCCCTTGTATTGAGGCAGGCAGGGAATGCGATCCTGAGTTGTGTGTCAAATGTGATGCCCGGTCAGGCCTGCTCTGCTTCCTGGCACTATTTCATGCGTACTAATTGATTACCTCAGAGGTCAGCCGGCGTGCCAGTGAGAAAGCATTTCTACCTATTTTTACTTTCCCGTAGGAGCGAGGCATAAGAACAAGTGTCAGAATATGAGGATACAGAGAAACCAAAGAAAAGTAAGAATCCTTGACGTGTATTCATTCCGGTTCTACTGATGACCCCTAGAATATCAAAATTCAACCTACCAAGCCAGCCAAGTACGGTCTCGGTGCTTTTGCGATAAGGGAATTGAGAGCCTGGACCTACATCGGCGGTAGGTCTAATGGCTCCGCTTCCGAGTAGATTTTTAAATCACACACTTTTGCCCTTCAGAGTACGTTGGCGAGATCCGGAATCTTAGCTCGGAGGAAAGCTCTCAGAGGTCCAATATCCTCAACAAGTACACAGGGCTCAATTATAACTTTGAGCTGAACTCGTCACTAACCTTGGATGCCGCACGCCGAGGGAACGAAACGAGGTATCTAAACCATTCAGACAAGCCCAACTGTGATGTCCTTGGTTCGTCTTATGGCGAGCATATATGTATTGAATTATGCTTACACACATCCATACGCAGTGAAGAATGTCAATGACGAACATCGCATTGTAATCTTCACCTGTTCGTATTCTTCCTGCCTTGGATTGTTCCTTTTCCTTCGTCCTGACTGAATGTAGGCGAAAACGTCGACAAAGGAGAAGAGCTCTTTCTAGACTACGGACCTAGATACTGGCAGGAGGTGAGCTCTCGAAGTGTCCGCTGAGCTGCAAACACCGACTGAAAGTATGTATTAGTATGGAAATAGCTCGTCAGACCCGGAAGATCAGGTGGAGGAAGACAGGAAAACCGGCGAAGAAGTACCAGGGGAAGACGACCTAGAATACATCTAGGAGACTCGTCCACAGAATATTACCCGGCAATTAGAAAGCAAATATACATACAAGAATCACATTATAAACCATGTATAAACCCATTAAAAAAGAAATAATCTACCGATCTACCATGCAAAGCCCTCAGGAAAAATGTCAGAGAAATCATATCCGGTGTCCGAAGCGGTCACCTCTTCAACTTGGTACGAGGAAAGCAAGGATTCGAATGACCAACCTACACTAAAAGGTCAGTCCGTTTAGAATGTGCACTGTAAAAAGGGGCGTAACTGGTCGATTCGGGGGGTGCCAATAACTGGACTTGCGGAATACTATCAGTTGGAGCTATACCGTCTCGAGGACTATTGTCTGTTGTAGAAACAAATCAAGCTCAATAACCGAAGAAGGAGAAAAATGACATACTATTAGACGACAGCTCCTTCACACGAGTGAGTCTCCGCAGGAGACCAGCATCCGGGAGAGAAATAAAATTATCAGCCTTATCCGAAGTGATCGAAAAATCAACCTTTGACCATCCACGACCGCTGGCCCGTTGCTCCAAGACCTGCTCAACATGAGCCACAATTTACCCCAAACAAGACATTAAAAACGTACATTGATGACATATCCTAGGCCATTCCAATACACCTCCATCCTCTTCAAAGCTTTCAACAGCGCAGACAGATTCTGCTTGACCAATCCATTAAGAAACGTTGAATGCGCACCAACCGTTAGATCTTCCGACTGTGCATCATGAATGAACGCAACACCAGCAATAAAAATGCACTGATTAAGGAACGGGTTGGCACAATACGACGCCGCATCGAATAGATCTGCAAAAACAAGACAGTCGGCGATCTGTCGCGAAGAAGCCATAGACAGCTTTATAGACCGTTGAACACCGGCTGAAATGGGGGTCTCTTGACCGCTAAGGCTATGTCCCAGATTGGGGTGATGTATCAACGCCAGGACGGCATTCGCCCAAAGGTGTAAAAAGAGAAAGCTGCCCTGCAAGCGCCGTCAGACGCCAGCATCAACGCAATTGGAAAATATGTTGAAACTAACGCCCTGATGTTGTGCAGATTGTGCTCGGAAATTATCGACTGACCAGCTGAAACGTACGTGATAAGTTGAAGATCAAGGCTGAAAAACCTGAACATGCCTCAGACCCGGCGGTAAGGTTCCAAGGAACTCGACTAGCTGGTTCTGCAACTCCTGCAAGCTTTCGGGGCTGTGCACGATGGGGTTTGATACCAACGTACGAGGGCATCTACTCCCGTTCTAAACGGATGGGATAAGATGGCCGCTGAGAGAATGTGTTCGAAACAAGGGGGAAAAAATCCTACCATCACGTCAGCTATCCGTCCGGCTAGGGCGAACAACTTAACAATGCCGACAAATGGGGACTGGACTGGAGGCACCGAGGAACTGGGAGGAAGAAAATCGCTCTCTGTGGGCAGAGGAATCTCAATGATATCTTCACTAACGGTCACAGAGCGACCAGTCCCGAACGCCAATACTCGATCCTGGAAAGGGAAGACTAGACAGTCAGTAAGGGCACGAAATTACCGACCGGTTGCCTACCATTACGAAAAGACACCAGAACAAGATCTTCCCGTTGCATACATCCTCATCATCCGGTGACTCGATGTCGGTCTACAAAATGTGTCAGGCATGCGAAGCAATCCATAGCGTAAAACCCCCACCTTATGAAGTCCTAGATCTACGGCCATTCTAATGGCCAATCCCGAAAAGTTCTGCACACCCAGGGTGTCACAAAAAATCATCACACTTTATGCAGTCTTGACTTACCCAAAGACCACTCTCCGAGTTCTGAATTCAAACGAGATCAGCCAAAGATAAAAAAGCAGCATTCATAGCAAATGCGCTCGCCTCGCCAAACTCAGCCCACGATAGCAGTATCAAGCCGCCCACGACGTCGGTTGACGGCAATCGCAGAAGTGGCGGAACTAGGCTCCAGGCAGCCTCGATGTACTGGGACGGTTTACGCGTAGAATGAGGCGCAAACCGGACGGCCAGCGCATTCATTGCGTGCAGCAAAAATGCTGACATTGTCCCACTGTATTTTAGGTCAATATGAGTATGAAGTAAACATTAGGGATATGATCCTCACCTTCTGATGCGCTCCTCTACTTTCTCTCTCCGAAGGAAAGGCCAATGCTGCCAGAAATGGTCGAAAAAAGTATCGATCAGCGAAACATCTGGGGGTAATGACGATATGTCTTCGAGTATAGGCTCCGAGGGAGAAAGATGGTCTGGCCCTGCGGTTCTCCCGGACGGTGAGTTTGAGTGCGACCCTGCAGCCGAACTCCGGAGCTTAATAACTATCTCGTTGAACCCAGGATGTATTGCCGTGCACCCAGACTGCGGCATCGTCGTTAGAATCACGTAAAAGAAAAAATGTCAAGGACATACGAAGCGAAACTAGATCCGAAGATGTGAGTGACATGGCAATAGAGGAAAGGAAGGGACACACATAGCGAACTTTGAGCGTTTTACTCTCTCCAGGATCGCCTTCCAGGTATGCCATTGGACGGCTGAGAGCCTCTACCATCTTCCCTGCATCTGGATGTGCTGCGACGGTCGCGCAAGTGGCTGGGGGCGACACAGAGCCCTGGGAGTTCTGTTCATGCTTCGGGAGTAATGGTTGCGAGAAGTCTTGTCCATGCTGCAACGATGGCGGAGGGCGAGGCTGGGAGAACATCGCAGGCGCTGATGTGAAGGGGATGGGATACTGTATTTGCTGAATCACATTGCCGTGCTGCTGCTGAAATCAGTTACCCAGCAAGCAAACACTGAACGAGCTGCTCACCATCGGTAATTGCTTGAAGCTCTGGTCATGATATGCGTTTCGCGACCGCTTTAATGACGGATCCTCCCGCTCAGCCTCCTCCATCTCTTTTCGAGTGCGCTTTCGCCGCCGCCCGCTAGGCCTGAGGCATTCTGCATTGACTTTAGCGCATGTTCCGCACACGGGTTGAATGTTGTCGCATTTCGCCTTCTTTGCTCTGCATCGAAGACAGGCAAGGAACCGTGGTTGCAACTGATGCCCCTCTGCTGGGCACGATGATCCATTGACCGACTGCGGAGAAGGGCCGTCAGTGGGTGTTGCCTGAGTCTCCATTGGCTAAATATGACAATTTTGTTGCCTTAAAAAAGAGTACCGAATGTCGAAGAACTGATGTCGAGATATTGAAGTGACGAAATATTAGAGGAAGTATCAAGTAGAAGAGAAAAAGGTGGGGTAAAGTTGGGGTAAGGGGAAGTCAAGAGATAGTGGGGTCGCAGATGAGAACCGGTTGAATATAAATTTTTGCCACATGACGTGCATTACGATCGAGACCCCATCAAGGCAGCGAAACGCTTAAAAAAGTATCACTATCGGCATTTTTGCGGCATTCTTACAACTAGGAACGGTGATGAATTACAGAGAATGTACGCTAGTCCTGTGCTACCAGATGACCCAAAGAAAAAGAAGAGAATCGAGAATGCTACCACGCTAGAAATTATTGAATGAGATACAGGAACGCATGCTGAACGGGACTTGTACTCACCACAATGACCGCCGCTGAAACGTGTGAATAACCATGTGAGCAAACGGATCATGAGAGTGGCGAAGATTACTCACTCAACCCGCAAGTCGGACCCAGTACAAAAAGAACTCGCATCAGATGCAAGGAAGATTACGGAGCCCTTGTATTCCCAGGGAAGGGAGATACGCTGAAGGGGGTTGTCATCTGCCCACTGCTTCCCTAGCTCTGGCTTTGCCGCCAAGATCATCTCCGTCATTGCCGTCTTGATATATCCGGGGCTTATCGTGTTGACACGGACTCCATGCCCAGCCCATTCCATGGATAATGAACGGCACATTTGCAAGACAGCCGCCTTAGACGAGTTGCTATGGTTCGAATATTAGTAACTACTACTATGTGGCGCGTATGAATGGATACACGTACTATGGAGTACAGAACAGCCCCTTGTTGGCCACGGTACCACTCATAGATGCGATCATAACGATGGATCCACCGAGGCCATGCTTGAACATGGTGATGGCAGCCGCTTGGGCGGTGTTGAACGTGCCGATAACATTGATGTCCATTATTCGTCGCATGTCCTCGGTCTCGAAGTCTATCGCGGGGCACTCCTTCTGAACTGTACAAAAAAGGTTTGAGTAATAGTTTCATCGCACGGAGAAGAGCTTCCCAACTTGAATTTGGACCCAAGCACGAGTCCTCTTGGACACGCTTGGCAACAAAGTGCACGACAAGCCACATCCAAAGGGCTCGCATTCGGTCCAAGTTCAAGCGTGGACGCCTTATCCCCGTGAGTGTAGAATATCGGATCACGAGGCTTACTTACCTCCAGCAGCGGCGACCAACACACGGACGGGACAAGGAGCCTCTGCGGCTATAGACTCGAAAACTGACTTGACCTTGTCAGATTCCGTGACGTCGACTTGGCGATAGTTGACGGTTAGGTTATGTTCCTTAGACTTTACGACGAGGGCGGCCCATTCCTTCGGAGACGGTTCCGATAGAATGTCAAGACAGTAGACATGGGCACCTGCTTCCAACAGGGCTGCAGCAAGGGTTATTCCGAGGCCGCGAGCGGCACCAGTAACTATCAAAACTTGGTCAGCCACAGAACTTGGTTAAAGATTAACAGTTACGCGTACCGACAGCCGTTCGGCCACTCAGCGCAAATAGCTGAGATACTGTAGGATCCTGTAACATGGGAGCAACTGCCGGCGCGGAGAGGGTGGTGTGGTGCTCAGCGATATCAGAGGAAGCCATAGGAGCCATTATTGTAAAAATTTAGAGATGCAAAACTAGGAAGAGGGAAAGAGAGGGAAAGAATACTGAAGCAAAACTGTTGACGATCCCGCCATTTATCTCAACACCCGGCCATAAATACATTACTTAATTTTTGCGGGGTAGACGATATGGGGCCGGCGGGGTAATGGGAAAACTAGAGTGCGGCCGGTATTCAGGATCGGAGTTATTGATATTTGAGATCCGTGCACGTGATCAGAGTCACAAGATTCGTCCTGTGTGCCGGGCCGGGACACGTCTTGTCTTTTCCCGTCAACTTTCCTTGCCGTCAACGTCTACGGGGTCCGTAATTAATTCCTCACGCCTCGGAGAAATGGAGTTCTGTTCTACTACCCCGAGCTACTTAGCGGCTCCCGTCTTCAACCATTTGGTCTGAACAGAGTTATCATTGTAAGCGCGGTATCGGTCGTTGTTCTCACAGTTCTTATTATAAGATCTCTAGTACACGGTCGAAAAACTTGTTATCAATACCATATGATGCCTTGGCGCGGACGTGACGCAGGAGGTACGCGTTTCAGTATTTCGGCTCACTATATGCGCATTACTTAGCACACAGGCGGCCATCCTGGCACGGTCATGGGGGCTGCCGCCATCGGTGTTGCTCTATGGCGCTTCGCGATGAGGTACAATCCCAAGGATCCTAACTGGTATGTGATCCGGGAAGCTGCGTACCCCGCAGTTCTCTGTCAGACTGATACGGTTTCCCCAGGTTCAATCGTGATCGGTTCGTTCTTAGTGCCGGACAGGCGTGTCTGTTTCCATACATTCATCTTCACTTGGCCGGTTACGATGCATGGATTGCTGATCAGCTCAAGACGTATCATAACCCCAACCCCCAACTTTGGTATGGCAGCGGGACATCCCGCAATCGAGTTCTCAAGGCGGGGTTGCAGCCCGTTGAATTGAAGCGATAAATGTAGATGCCGCTTCAGGTGACCACTGGACCTCTTGGCTAGGGAATCGCCAACGCTGTTGACCTTACTATTGCCGCAAAAAATTGGCAGCGACGTATAATAAACCTGGCTTCGATATTGTGGATCACAAAATATGGTGTTTTACGGGTGACGGTTGTTTACAAGAAGGGGTTGGCCAGGAAGCGCTGTCTCTCGCAGGGCACCTTCGATTAGACAACCTCATTGTTATCTACGATGACAATCTGGTGTGCCTTGGGTCCTCCAGCCTTTACAGCAACTCTGAACATTGACGTCGATGACAGTATCGCTAACTGTTTTACTGATGACTCCTCCGCCAAAATCGCTGTCAATGGATTCTACGTTATCGACGTGCAAGACGGCACGAACGATGCATGCCTTCCTATGATCCGAACTTGTGTTTTCCTTGGCTCAATCATATTTAGCTCCCTGCGATCTTAGAAGCTCTCAATGAAGCCAGGATCATCGAAGGCAAGCCTGTCTTCGTCCACATCCGCACGGTAATTGTCTACGGAATCCATCGCGCTAATACAGGTGTGGCTCACGGATAGTCTCTTGGCATTGAAGAAGTCGAATATGTGAATGGCGTCTCTGGCTTTGATCCCAGGTTCAAATGTCACATTCCAGATTTGAAGTCTATGGTCCGTCCTCGCTTTTTTCAATGCGAGCTAAATTAAGAACTAACCGGTGTCTAGAATAGTTCCGCCCTGTCATTGCGAACGGTCATGAGGACGAAGAGCAATGGAGATCTCTCTCACAGGAACTACGTTAAAGCCTATCCAGTAGAATATGCCGAATTACAACAACGTTTGACTGACGGCTGGCGGGAACTCCTTCCTCCCAAGTCGAAGCTCCCCACAACTGAGCAGCCCACGCGAAAATCATGAGGTATCGCGGTCACCACGCTGGTTTCCAAGTTTAAATATTTTGTTGCTGGCTTCGCTGATCTACTGGAGTCTACATTCATCAGCTTCCCACCTCTTTCATAATACTCTGGACTTGAAATTATTTCGTTGACAGCCTGACACAGGCTTAGGCGATTATTCCGGTCGCCAGATACGATATGGGATTCTGGAGTTCGCTGTGATTGGCCTTGCCAACGGTATAAGCGCGTATCAGAATGGCATGTTTATCTCGTACGTCGATGCGTGATTCCTAGTAAAATGTTCTCATAAAATCCTTAGTATCTGCTGGACTTTCTTCCAATTTTGGCTCTGTGCTGCTCCAGCGGCGTCTATGTCGGCGCCTCAAGGTCTCCGGATCATTGGAATTTGTACTCATGATTCCATTGGAATCGGTGAGGATGGCCCCACATACAAGCCCATTACGTATGTCCTATTGTATCAATGTGCGTTGCATCGCTTCCTGAACAATGTTTCAGATTGGCATCATTCTACCGTGGCCTTCCTAACCATAATTTCATTCGACCAGCAGATGCTGAGGAATGCAGTGCGTGTCAAGGATATTCTACGTTCTGTTATATTTACTAACAACTCTTCTTCACAGTGAGCGCTTGGAAAATCGCCCTAGATTCTCCACATACCCCTTCCCTCTTCGCTCTTTCTCATCAGCCTGTTCCCTTACACGAAAAATCTGACCGATCCAAGGTCAAACTTGGCGCGTATCCCATCTTCTCCACATCTTCCGATGATTCCCATCCACAACTCATCATCATATCCTCTGGCTCCGAGGTCACACGTTCGATCGAAGTGGCTAAACGTCTTGGTGATGAGTCGAACCTCCACGTACGCGTTGTATCAATGCCCAGCCAAGTGCACTTTGACAAACAGTCGTATGAGTACTGCGATTCCGTGCTTGGGAATGGCAAGGCGCTCGTAGTGGCTATCGAGGCTTGGTCGTCGTATGGCTTGGCGCACTATACGCATGCATCATTCAGCATGCACACCTTCCGGCAGAGTGCTCCCCAGGCTACGCTATATGGGATCTTCGGATTCGGTGTCGATAATATCACTGCGAAGGTGCAGGCATAGATGGATAGCAAGACAGTAGATGGTGAAATTGTGCTGCTGAGGTTGGGTCAATTTGAGGAACTGCTCTTGGGTTGTGTGAATCCCCCACAAGCATTGAGGTTGATGAATGAACTCACGTAGACCCATTTGTAGGAACTTCCTTGCGGAATGTATCATGTTCGTACCCACAATAAACGCGCACATTGTATATCGCCAGTAAGGTGAGATCAGGTAAGTCTTCCTGAAATGTCTACCTTTTCGGGTTGTAGCTTGCACTAGGTGCCCATTTCGTCTTACTTTGTCACCTTTCTCTCAGCTAAGAGCACAGTTGCAGTGACCCCGAGCCTTCTTGCGAGACTTGAGATTGAAGATACAGCTGTTTGCATAGCGTACAGTGACATACCTTTACTGGGAGCGAAGAGAGTGGTGTTAACTTTGTCATAATACAAGTTCTGCAGACATCAACACTAGTTCACGGCGGCTTGAATCTATGTCAGCGATATTGGAGTGCATTTACGCCTGCAAATGTCAAAATCTCGGTTTATGACGAAGTTCGACGCTTCTTTTCTCACCCATGAAATCATCAGAGACTGTCGAATAACATGTATGCAATGTGATTCGTGCCTCGCCTTTTGTCTGACGTATCTCATCAGTTCGCAACCCTGCCCTGGTTCCGTTCGCAATGTGCGACCTGATGTGTTTATATATGATGTCCTGTATCATACCATGAGTTATCGTGTGAAATGAAAGGTTACCTGATCGACAGATACCATGCTCTAAGGCGACCTTCCATCTCTTTGTTCAATCCCCCTCCCCACTAGTTGCGTCTCTCTGGTCTCCCTCGGATTTTCAAACGCCCATTTTCTCCAATCCGGAGTCCCCCACAAGTACTGATTTCACTGTATACCTGCTGTAGCATCCTACAGCCCATGCCTTCCACTGAGCCTCAGAAAACCAAAAACGGTGCATCATGTCTGGCATCCATGACTGTACCCCGCAGCAGCGCCTCTATTGATTCCCGCTCCTTCGTTATTTCTCAACTGTTATAAAAGGTGAACCTTGGGTCTATTATTCTTACCTACCGTTACTACCCACTAATGTGGTTTCCTCTGTTTTCCATCTCTCAAGCTTTCAGCAGCCCGTCTTTTCCACTGGCGCCCTCCCACGAACTAAGACGACCTGATCCACAGCCAAGTGTGGAGCGGCAGGACAACCCCGACGCAGTCTCCCCCGTTCGGAAGGCCGTCCTTATTGGTATCAAGTATGCGCATGGACCCCGGTCGATGCGCGTTCCTGGGGCGCATGAGGACGTCCGCGCAACGAAGGAATTGCTGACCAGTGCGTACGACTGATAGTTCATCGAACTGATTGTGGCGCTGGCTGACTGCCAACGTCTCAGATCTATATGGATTCCCGCCAGAGGGTATTACCGTTCTTATGGATCAGGACGGCGTTGAAGATAAGTTCAAGCCTACGAGAGGGAACATTGTATGTAGTTTCTCAAGCCCCCCACGCTATTTGGTTAGGTTAAATTTACTTCCGCAGATGCGAGAATTAGGTGCGCTAGTCAAGGATGCAGAACCCGGCGGGGCTTATTTTGTCCTCTGTAGGTTTTCTTAAATTTCCTGCCCTCCTATCAATCTCACGGCGGCACGTGCATAGTTGCGGGGCACTGTGAGCAACTCGAAGAACCTGAGAGTGAAACGGGTGATCATGAAGAGGAAGATCAGCTCAATGAATGTAGCGTATTGAGTTGACTGATCTTTGTCGATGCCTTACTGATCGGGTTTTTCCTCTACTAGGTCTGGTTCCAATGGATGCAGTACGCCACCAAGAATCAGGAACTGATTGCTTCGTCGAGGAGAGTTTTATCGTGGATGATGTAAGGCTACTAGTCTACTCATCCATATCCCAGCATTCAAAGTCTCCTGGTTCTAGGTAGTCAAGTCCCTTCTCGTCGACCCCATCGCCAAAGTTCCGAAAGCTAGATTAACAGTGATTTATTTGTTCTAACAATAGACCTGGGTCTCTATTAACTGATCTGTTACAGACCGTGTTCGATTGCTGCCATAGTGGTACAGTTTTGGGTATGATGCCTTCCCGTTCCTTCTCAAGAGCATGGTTTCATAGGATAATGTCACAGATCTTTGCCATCACCGATGTAACAGAACTTATAACCTCAAGAGCAAATGTGCGTTGCGGATCTCTATTACGCGTGGATTTAGCAATGAATTTATTATTTACTTGTAGACCGTCGCATGCGTAGAAGACGTAGGTTCACCCTCATAGTGACAAACAATTTTAAATGCAGCATATTGACCACTGTACCTACTAGTCAAGGAGATTTTCCCAGAGTTTGGCAAGACGATCCGGGCTCTTATCGAGCCGTGGACGGCGTTGGCTTTGAAGCGGCTCCAGATATCTATGCCGGCTACGATGAAGCATACGGATTTTTGTGACGGCTATTGCCCCAGGATCAATCGCCCTGAAGGAGGTAACGTGGTAGGTCTATTTCCGTCCTCTTTTCGCATCCTAATCAGTCACTGGCAGCTTTGCATTTCTGCATGTAAAGATTCGCAACTCGCGTTCGGAAGTAAGAAGGGCAGTTCATTGACACGGGTAAGCCCTTGCTATTTTTGATAGAGATACAGATGTCAACTTGTCATGATTCTTTCAAGGCGCTCGTTACAGCACTGGGTGGGTGCCAATTTTGGATTCGTTTCGACGTTTTCAATTAATACTCTCGTCCTCTCCAGAGAAAGACCCTCATCCGGTCCTCAAGGACTTGTACCGAAGTATCAGGTAAGCTGCGTTTCGGTCTAAATTGCACTCATACCTTATCGTACCTTATCCATGAAGTGCTAGTGTACATGCGCTGGTACGTAGGTCAGTGAGACTTAGATTCAAGAATGTTTCACAGCAGGTCTGTATCTTGCTCTCTCTCAGGGTGGCTCATAACTCAATGTTGCTGTAGTTCTCGAGTATATCTCCTTTAGTACGTCTGACTTTTTCTTAGATCAGTGTCGCCGGCTTATAGACTTGTACACTGAGAACATGAGCAAGGTTTTTGTTCTCCAAGAGCAGATCCCTTGATATTCGTTTTACCTTTCTGGTTTGATTATTTCTCCAATTCTATCCACTGAACAGTTTATTTCCGGACAGTCATGCTGATCGAATCTGCTTTCAAGTTGTCTGTAGCGCTTAGTTCTGTAATTGTTCTGTGTTTTGTTATCGGAACAGTTACCTGTATACCTGTATACCTGTATCCATTAGCCACGTATAATACTCAACATTCCCATTTCTTCCTCATTGAAGCCAGTATCGAGGTACATAATGCGTATATAATTCGCAGGGAAACAAGGAACGAAGACTTTCGTGATCTCGTATATATGTGGATTAAATCCAAGAGGTTGGAAATGAAATCCTGCACAGAGGGAAGGGGGAGGTGGGTACTAACCTCAAACACGAAATCCCACCTAGACTTTTTAAGAAGTCTAAATAGTTGTATTTGCCTGGAATAACACTATATACATTTAAAATGATAATATTGAATATTACACATAGATTGGTAGTTTATTTTTCATCTTGGGATGTGTTGCGACAGTCTTGGAGGTACTCACGTGGTCAATTTGATTATAGTAGCCTGACGAAGTATACCTAGTATGGTTACTACATATGATAGGAGGGGTCCTTAAGCGTCATGTGCCGCATTTTATTTCTAACTCCCCCCTTGATCAAATACCTCCTCATCAGTTCGCAACCTTGTCCTGATTCTCTTGCGACAGCAACAGAGTCCATTGACATATCTTCGTCATAACTTATTTTTTTAATTCATTTTCTAGTTTCTGCTTCATCTCCGGTATTTCCGAGCCGGTTCCGCGGATCGTCCGTGCTCGACAACGTGATTCGCAGCTTATCGACTACTTTTCTTCCTGCGCCTTGCCCACAGCATCCTCACCCAAATTACCGCGCTAGTCCCAAATTCTTAGGACCGGTTTTGGTGAGCGAAGAATGACTAAACCAATGCGTTCTGACGATTTCAGTAGTGATATCCGGACATTCATCGCAACTGGCCCAAGTTCTTTCTGTGGCATGCAGTTTGAGCCTAGCAGCCTCGCCCTTTTGGCTCTTCTTTCTGTGTTGCGCCGCGTCCGAGCTCTTCCTTCTCAAGGCGATTTCAAGACGCAACGATTTCACAGCGATAACAACACTGTGCTAATGGGAATTCGGGATCGTCCAGCACAGCACATTGATCTATCGTCAATCATCGCCGTCATTTCTCTTATTCTGCTGTCTGCAATGGTCTTTGCCATTTACTACTATGGCCCGTCTCTTTGCAACAAGATTAAGTTGAAGATAACTAAAATACGAGCTCGAAATCGTCGCCAGAAGGCCGCAGTGACGGCACCGCCATCAACAGAAGATACCAATCCTGATCCTGGTCCTGGGTTCGGATTCGACGGTCTATCCAAGCCGCAATTGGAGGAGCTCAGGTTAAACGAAGAAGTAGAATCGACGTTCGTGTTGGTCAAACTACCCGACGATCCGCCAGAGCTTTCGCTTTGTCACCTGCAGTCCTTACCGTCGCTCACTATAAGGTTCGATAGTATGAACGAGGTGGAAAGAGTGTAATTTTTTCTCGTGTGGTATATAAAATGTTCTCAAAGTTCGGGTCAATAGAGTATTATTTAGGTTAAATGTAGTATCTGTGCGCTGCATAGATGTTATCAGACGGCGTAACCGTACTAGACAAGGGCCATTAGTGTGATCCACACTACGAAATGCAAAACTTACTCTGCAGTCTGAAGCATCACTGTTACAATTCATGACTGTCGGTGGTTTGCACAATACCGGTTGGAAAGGAACATCCTCTTGGTGTGTCTTTCGAGGGTTGTCCGACTCAACGCCATATCCTTCATCGGAATAGTCGACAGAGTAAGTCCTCAAATACACAGTCTCCAAGTCATCCACCGAGTTAATACTCGTCCTACGCGATGGATACTGAAAGCTGAGAGTGGAAGGAGTGTTGGAGACTCTCGGGGTATCGTAACCGAGTTCCCCTTGAGGAGGAAGAGCTAAAAAGTCGCTGTCAGAAGGACCGGCCTTGCCAGGTAGAGTCTGAGTTGTCGACCGCCATAAATTGTGGCCATCACCAGTTTCACCGATTTTGGCGTCAGACTCAGGGTAGCGAGTATCGTTTGGGGAGACGGGGACAAAGTCCATCCTTTTGCGTTTTCGCCGGATGAGGTAGATCAGGATGGCTACTAATAGAGCGAAGAGGCTTAGAATTCCTGCAACTATGCCGCCAATCTGGGCTTTCGAAAGTCTTGGAGACAAAGATGAGATACACGGGTTGCACAGTGTTATGGAAAGACATACCGAAAAGGGCCATCCGCAACGGACGTTGTGACCGTAGCCGTAATGGTCTCTGTTTTGGTTGTGTATGGCATGGTTGTTGTCATGGTTGTAGGAGGCAGCGAGGTAGTCATCGTCGTTAACGCAAAGAAGGTCTTCAAAGTTGTTAAAGTAGTCGTATAAGTACGAAGACCATCGTCCCCCGTACTGGATAGCCTGATGCTGTTCAGCGGTATTCAGTTTTTTGACAAAAACGGATAAAAGAAGAACGTACAGAGGGACAGATGGTGATATATCTGATTCGTCTGCAGCAGAACTAGTAGTATGGCGAGCTGAGACTGTAGTTGGACTAATGGGAATATGAGTTAGACTGATAAGCCCGTTATTGCCCCCGGATTGATCTGTTTCAGAGTGCAACTGGGTGTTGGATAGAGTTGTTGAGGTAGGGGTCCCATTTAAGATTGAACTGTTACCATCGGGACTATGGGCAGGGGGAAGAGCCGATTCGGGAGTAGAACTAGGGCCATGGCCATGTACTAGCGCCGGTCCGCCATCAGGCTTATCCTCACTAGAGGAAGCGGGAGTGGAGGAAGAGCCAGGAATGGTAGGAGTGGATGGAGATCCTTTATTACCCGAATCGTTACTACCAAAGGTTTGATTTCCAGTCGAAGGATCACTAACCGCTTGCGATCCTGAGGTCGGCGACGAGGGCTGCTCACCGGTGGAGGATCCGTCATCATTGTCCCCTTTACCAGAAGGAGTAGAAGATAGGGAAGCAGTTGCAGTGACGGGTGCAGTTTGCACTTCTGTTGATCCCTGAGGGATAGGGGTAAAGTCGGAGGACTGAAGCGGTCCCCACAGCGCCGGCCCTTGTGTAGGTGTCCCTTGAGGTGACTGAGAAGAATTGTCAGTTGGAGGCTGCCCTTCCGTATTGGGGGGATCATTATTATAGGTTTCCTGATTGGAAGGAGCAGAAGAAGGGGAAGCAGTTGCACGTTGCAAAATGATAGTGGAGGTTGTATCTCCACCTGTACCCTGGCTAGTATGACTACGGATGTGATGATGAAAAGAAGTGGATATGACTGAAGAGCTCACTGAAGGAGCGTGTGCTGTTCTAGATGGTTTTGAGGTTTGATGTATCCTCGAGAAGTTAGAAGATACTGTTTGCGACGTGATTCCGCTGCTAGGGCCCGGGGAGACGGAGGCAGTAGTTGGCATCGTCTCTGAAACTGCCGTAGTAGGCGACGATGTTGAAGTGGTCCCAACTGATAAAGTGCTCGTGTCTGAAGACGCACTATCCGACGGAGTGGACATAGCTGCACCGGATGATGCCTCCGTCTGCAATGAATCAATAGTCGATGCATCAGAAAACGAGGTTTGCGATGCAGTTTCAGTGGATGAAGTGGCGGCAGTATCTGAAGTAACTGTAGTCTGCGACGACGTGACGTCGGCAATCGAAGTACTTGTGCCCAAAGACAGTAAGGTGTTGATAGCGGAAACTGTCGCCAAAGGCTCACTTGAGGAGGCCAGTGGTGATGTAGATGCGTCCTCATTGGAAGACAAGTCCGAGGTTAAGGGAGCTACTGAGCTGGCAGAGAGCGGCGTCGAGACAGTGTCAGAAGAAGAGAATGTGGCCTGCGACAGGCTTGAACTTGTAGGCTCAAAAGCTGAGGACGAGTTGGCAGTAGAAGTAGCGACATCGGTTGCTGAAGTAGTAAAAGGTAGCGTAATCGAGCTGTCTGTCGATACCAGAGACGTTGTAGGGGCTGATACGACCGACATCTCTGAAGTGCTCGAAAGTCCAGTCGTCGAGTCTTCTGTGGATAAGGTATCTGGTGTGGTGATGGAGGTCACACTGGAAGAAGAGAAAGCCACCGAGGTCGGTTGAGTGCTATCTTCTGTATTTGTTTTACTATCCGGTGTCAAATTTCTGACAATGCGACGGAAATCACCACTTCTTCCACTAGGTGATGCAGACACAACTTTGGCCCCTTGCCTAACCTCATCAACTGTCTGGAATAGAATAAGGATAATGTAACTTAAAGATGATCATAAGTGTAATCTTACTTTCTCGGAAACGTATTCTTCAGCTATTGCGAAGGCTCTCTTGCGTTGGAAACTATTGGCACCCTCTAATCCTATGAACCAGTTAAATATGTAGATGCAGTTTAGACATCAAACGACGCACTTCGGGCTGTAAAAGTCGTGTGAACATCAGATCAACTGAAATTACACAAGCCTACAATTGGGAGAGCCAATTTTAGGGTAAAGAAACATTTAACCAACGGAAGGGCAACGACATGGGTCAGAATCTTCGTTCTTATAGGCAGTCACCTTGCGAGTTGATTGCGTCGTAACGAGTCTGACATTCAGCTTGTTATTGATCAACAAAGAACTGGTAACATCCTGTCCCTTTTTTAATGATAACTGAGATAGAAAGGCTGTGAACAATTTATAGCTGTAACCAACGGGAGTGCTTACACCGTGGGGATACTTGATTGACCAAACAGGTGACCGTCCGGGATGATAGTTGTCATTATTCCTCGCGGTTCTGCCTCAGTTCGGGCCAGCTATCTCAGGAGAAAATAGTAGAATAATTGCCCAATATTATTCCCAGTAGCCTTCAAGGACGTCAGTGGCAAATTCATCGAGATCGACGTACCTGGTGTAGAGCCGAGCGGCATTTCCCGATTGGATTACCGTTACCAGGAGGTGGCAGAAAATGACAGCTTCGACCTACCCTTACCATCCTTCTTCATTTCTCGCCTTTTCGTTTTGTCAAATCTTGTAATACCTTCAGATTTTCCAGCATCATTATCTTCTTTTAGGATCAAAGCACAGCTGGGCTCTCAAGCTGAGAATCCAATCTTTAACGTTACACCTTACGACGCGACACGAACATTCACAACGATAGACCGTGTTTACCCAGCAACGTAGTGGCATGGTGATTCTTTTTTTTTTTGCGCGATGGCTGTGGATCTCATCCAAGCACCTTCTGCGATGATAGGATGCACACCACCAGGATCCAGAGGAGTTCTATGTTAAGCAGGACAGGATAGGTGCGCTGCTACAGCTTCTTTCTCGCCACTTTGATAACCTTCGTTTCTCTAGGAAAAGGATCTTTTGGAGAGGTCTACAAAGGGTACGGTTTTCAATGGACTCCTATTGACTGCGGTCCAACCAACAGTCGTCTCCAGCTACGACAAACGGACCCAGAAGACAGTGGCAATCAAGATAATTGATCTTGAAAGTGCAGAGGATGAGATTGAAGACATACAGCAGGAGATCCAAATACTCTCCCAGCTCGACTCACCGCATGTCACAAAGTGTGTTCCACTCACTCAATTAGTCGATCCATCGTGTCAATGTTTCCTAGATACCATGGATCTTATCTGAAAGGATCGAATCTCTGGATTGTCATGGAGTATGTAAAATCCTCTCGCTTTTCTCAACTTCGTGGAATGCTTCCTCAACGCTGGACCCGTTGGCACTTTGAAAAAAATCGAAGAACGGGGGAAGCGATTTTCTTGAAATTTATCAACGGTGCTCATGAGGCGTTTGTGGAAGCATTCCCCGTGTTGATCATCTGCTTGTATTAATCAATGTTCTGTGTCAGATATTGTTCTGGAGGATCGTGTTCTGACTTGGTACATGATTCTGTTTATCAACGTCCTCTGACGATAATCTAACTTGTTTCAGATGAAACCAGGCGTATTCCGAGAAGAATATATTGCCATCATTGTACGCGAACTTCTCCGAGGGTTAGAGTATCTTCATAGCGAGGGCAAACTCCATCGTGACATCAAAGGTACGCTAACGTTTCAATAGTTTATATGATTGGTTCTCAATCGTGCGATTTTTCCTTTCATGAACTGTTCTAAATTGCTACTTGTCACTGACCGTGCAGCTGCCAACATCCTTCTCTCTGCGGGTGGCGAAGTCAAACTCGCCGATTTTGGGGTCTCCGGTCAGCTGTCAGGAACGCTCTCCGCGAAGAAAAACACCTTCGTAGGCACGCCATACTGGATGTCCCCAGAAGTCATCAAGCAGAGTGGATATGACCACAAAGCGGACATCTGGAGTCTGGGTATCACCGCAATTGAATTGGCTAAAGGAGAACCACCGTATGCAGAGTTGCATCCGATGAAGGTACGACCTCGGTGCCCATGATGACACCGATTCCTTTTCAACTCAATCCAGGTCCTTTTCTTAATTCCAAAAAACCCACCGCCAATGTTAGAAGGAAATTTCTCCAAGCCGTTTCGGGAATTCGTTTCATTTTGTCTCCAACGCGACCCTCAGCACCGACCCTCTGCTCGTGACCTTTTGAAGCACAAGTTTGTTCGAATGGCGAAGAAAACTAGCTATCTGACAGAGCTCATTGAGCGCCACGAACGATGGAGGGCTGATGGAGGTGGGCGCATGGATGACGAAGAACAAGATATGGTTCCTGATTTGTACGTGTGGACTGCTCGTAGTTTATCCCTCTTCTGATGTACTGCATTGATCAGGCCAGCAAGCGGTGACCCCGAGGATCTGTGGGACTTCGGCACCGTTCGGCATGCGAGTGGGCGCCCTGCAACCATAGGACGAGCAATACCCAACTCCGGCCCGCCTCTAACCTGGGAGAACGATGGCTCTGTGCGGTCCGATGCTGAATCCTCTTTCAGCCGTAGGTCTGGGTCGTCGGACTCATCCAATCATACATCTTCCACGCTCACGGTAACCGCCGCCGCTACAAAGCCACTTCCTAATACTCCTCAAGCACAGCGAAAGTACGACCGGCAAGCTACCGTGCGTCACGCACCTCCGCCTCCGCCTGAGAATGGATCTAGACTGACCCATCGCCCCGTGCAACGCGAGCCCTCGGATGAATATGACAATGATCAAGATAGTCAATATGCATCATATGCCAATAGTGAACCCGATATCATAGAGGAGAAGATAACGCAGGTTCAGTTGGAAGATGAAGTGCCGGATACGACGATGCTGGATTCTGTCATCTTACCGGCTATCGCTTCGGTTGGTCTGATGAATTTTTCATCCATTATAACTGACCATACCTTCTGTGCAGCTGTTCCCCCGAGTAACTTCCCAAGAGGCTCGAGTCGCTCTGAGCGCCCTCCAACGAGCATTTACCCATGCAGAGAGAGTCATACCTGGAATGACGATGGAGCTCGTGAATGAGATCGTTGATTCCGTTGAGCATGTTGATGATCGATAATCTAATCGAGTGCAGGTCTTTCTTTTCTCTTGCTGGCACTATCTTTTTTCACGCCTACATCAATCTACAGACCCATAGCTAGCCTGGGATATATAATTCGAACTGTACCTTGATATAGTGAGGGACCATGTATGTACAAACAAAATATATACAATCAAACCTCATTGCCGCCGGATTCAAAGATGTCAAGCTGAGCGACATCTGACAAGCGGAGCAACAAAAGTCATATATACAGCTGCGTTATGTTCATGGCATGGTGACGTCGATATGGCAGTCAATCGCAAAAAGTTGACTCCACGGGATGGAACGAACCCTGTTCTTCCATGGCTTGAAGCCGTTGCATCACAACTTCGGATTCGAGAACATCTTTTGGCAATGCAAAACCACCTTTATATCTTGAAGAAGGTTTGTGCTCTTTCACCAAAGTCGCGGCCCCTTCGGTATGTCGTATTTCTACCTCAAATTTTTGAAACGCAACTACCCGCGTCTCAGGGACTCCTGGTAAACCCAAACAAAGCACTGAGCCTGTAGTATCGCTTTCGTTGCTTGATCTCCACAGTAAGCAGCTAGAAATGGCACTGGCTTCGGATCCGGGCTGCCAAGTATATTGTGTGGCTGACGCCTGTACTAGGACCGGTCGTTCTGCCGTGTGTATATCTAAATAGTACCTTGCTGCAAAGAAGGGGCATATAGGTCGAAACGCAGCGTCGAACGTGGGCTCAAAGCCGGTGATGACGGGTAACCCTGGAGGAACCATAACTGGCGGTAGTGCTGCATCTGTGATCAGCGACAAATCATGTCGATATCCGAAGGGATACATAAACACTAGGGAGGGTGAGTCATAGCATTTGGTTACCTTGCTGACCTATGGTTTTGAGCGATTTAGCGCGGCTCGGAGGAAAGTGCTAGGTAAAGCTTGCCTTCCGACTTCCTATGTATACCTCCTTTTCCAGCGGAGATGTATCTCCTACTAACCGAGTTAATGCCCAGGATACAGATGGCCGAATACATAGTGCACGGCAAGTCTTTGTCGACGCAACACGAAACTTGATCATCGTAGATATGTCGTGTGCCATGTCGAATAGTATTTTTCGCATTGGCACATTTGTCAGTGAATAGTACATGATCATTCCACGTGGTGTGTAAACGAAGGAATGCGTGTTAGTCGTTATCGCATCCGATACGGTGTTCTCGTCTGGCCCAAATCGACCTCGAATGTGAAGCTCAGTCGACCCGGCTTGGTTTGTACTAGTGCGCGAATGTCGTCGTGTACCATCTTGCAATCCGTAGGGTGTCCTGTCCACGGAAGATTCGATGTCCTCGACGAATTCAATTTGAACGCGCAATCCCCCTATTGTCCTTGACCGTCCATATGTTGTAACACCCCAAATGTCATCCCACTGGTGCACGAGGAGACTAATGGCACCGCACACATACACTCGGACTCCGATTATGTTGGGCAACCATTGTCTGACAACAAATATGTCGTCGTCTGATAATGGGACACGAGGATTCAGATTTCGCAGTGGATCTTGTCGGTAGTAACCCAAGCACACTATCAGTACGTCTTCCCTCGGCGGCGGTATGTATTCGAAAGGATGAACCTCTCGGCCTGCGACAGAGAGATTGTCCAGCAAGAAAGCGTTCCTTCATGCAAATGCAGGGTGGTGATTGCTGCATTAAATATTGCTTCGTTGTGTGACCAGCAGGCGGCAAAACCCGCCCGGCTTCCGGGTAATTCCGGGAAGTTATAGGAGTTCGCAAATCGTGAGGCCTCCCCCCATCTTCAACCTACCATGGTCTCCATTTTGTTGGGATTTGAGAGTTGAGCCGAGATGATGGCAATCCGGCATCATGCCGAACTTGCTAATTAAGAGAGAAATATTAGGAAAGTTGTAGAACATTCTAGTAAATTAGTATTTAATATATAAGTAGGTACAGTAGTGTACATCTGCATGCGTTTGCAGAGCTCAGCCAAGCGCAATACTATTGGCCTGACACCGCGCATGTACTAACTGGGAACGAACTGATTTATTCATCCCCCGTTTTTCACAACACATTTCAATGCTAATTTATATAGAATTCCATAACTCTTATAGTTGCTACTTGCCTCACCCATCCGATATGGCCTGTCTGGCTCGAGTCGACCTCGAATGCGAAGCCCAGTAATGCCAATTTTAATTTTGTTTCGCGCTAGAGTGAGAATATTGTCGAGTATCACTCTGCAACCCATAAAGCGTCTTATCAACTGATGGTTCGATACCTGAGCTGAACCAAATAA
The DNA here is from genome assembly GCA_030407005.1 of Desarmillaria ectypa. NCBI lineage: Eukaryota > Fungi > Basidiomycota > Agaricomycetes > Agaricales > Physalacriaceae > Desarmillaria > Desarmillaria ectypa. The sequence goes on along the minus strand of JAUDYN010000003.1, from coordinate 3,327,064 downwards.
AAGTAGTAGATACAACTGTGTTATGTACATGGTATGGTGACGATATGGTAATCAGTTGCGAAACGTTGCCAACTCCGCGGGATCAATGGAATGGGCTCTTTTCTTCCATGATACTCAAAGCCGTTGCATCACAACTTCAGATTCGAGAACCTCATACTGGAAAAGCAAAACTGCCGTTGTATCTCAAATAAGGATTTTGGTCTTTCACCGAAGTCGCGGTTTTTACCTCGAAATTATGAAACACTACTGCCCGCGTCTCAGGGACTCGCGACGAGCCCAAGCAACCACAGATCCCGTAGTATCGCTTTCGTTGCTTGATCTCCACAATAGTCAGCGAGAAACGACGTGGGCTCCCACGTGTATTGTGTAGCTACTGCCTGCACCAGGACCGGTCGATCTGTAGTATAGCCAATCTTGGCTGATAAGAACGTTCCTCCCAGGCATGGCCAATTATTGGAGAATAAGTAGCAGTAGTGGTTGTGGTAGCTGTTTCAAAATGGGACCTCCCATTTTGGCAAGTCTCTTGCTACTGGAATGTAGACTATTCCTGCGCCGAGTTACAATCTCGTCAGCCGAGTTCTACGTAATGCGCTCAATATTCCTTCCGCACTCTTATCGTCATCCCTTCAGAACGCACCCACATTACTATCACTATCGTCGACAATAAGATCACAATATAACCATTCCTAAGACTCGGAGAAGGTAGCTGGACAGAGGGTCCGACCTCTAAATATCCTTCATTGGGACGTATTTGTCCGTGACAAGTAATGGGCAGAGGTGCTGCATCAATCGTTTGAGCGGATAGGAATCAAAGGCGGCGTTCGCATGAGAATCTAGGTACATCCTGAGAATTTGTGGGATGTCATACAATATGCTAGTGAGACTTGTTTGGATCCCCTACGCGTCAGACAGCGAGTTCACGATGTGACATCGGGTGTTGGTGTAAGAGGATCTCTACCAGATATCAGGGCTGGGAGGGCGGTGCGAGTGAACTCTGTCATGAATGGAGCCTTCAACGTGGGGGGTTCGGGATTCTGCGTGCCTTGAGGTGTGACGTCCCCATCTGTCTCGGCTTCGTATTCGATTCGTCTCGATGGACGCGCCTCAATAGCAGCTGCAATGTCCCGGAACACTTGTTCTCCAGTCCAAGATTCAACGATATGCTCGACTTCATCAAAGCTACGACTTTTGACGATGGCTTCCCTTAAGGCATGTTCCTGCTTCTTGGTATAGTTGATGTGGTGGCCTTTAAATTGAGAAACACAGAATTTCGTGAGGCTCCAGTGGTTATTAAGGTATCGCGACTGGAAAGGATATCAGAATGCGCCGGGGTACGCTCAGAGAATTCAAAAAACCTACAAGACGAAGGTAATCCGGGACCAAGGTCTGCTCCACGTCAGTTAATGGAGTGTTCGAGAAGCATGTTGGGTTAGCTTCCGCAGCTCGAGCAATCATTACTGAGTGAGCACCTGAAACAAAACGAAACTCGATTTAGATCCTCTACCAGCATGAAAAATTGACCAACCTGTAACCTCTCTCACTCTCCTTGCATCTTCTTTGCTAAGGCAATCACCGTTCTCTATGACGGCAATACCCCTGCCCAACCCCTCAACAAAGTCAACAATTTCCTTCAGCCTTTGAATCAGAGCCGCGTCCCTATCCCTCATATTCCTCGTCCGGCAATGAACTGTCAGTGCGCTAACACCGGTGTTGACTATCCGTTCTACCAATTTCAATGTCTCTTCTTGCGAAGGCAGTAGACGGATTTTGGCGGAGACTGTGATTTCCGGGGGCATAGCGGCTCGTAGTGCCGTTAATATCGAGCACAGGAGGTCAGGATTGGTGAGAAGAGCGGCGCCCATTCCGGCGTGGGTGGAGAATGGCTTGGGGCATCCACAGTTGAGGTCTATACCAGAAACATCGTTCATGACGGTCTGGGCTGCCTTGACAGCATATTCCGGGTCGGATGATCCAATCTGGTAGATCAGGTAGGGCTTTTCGATTGGATGGGTGGAGAAAATGGCCTTGGATTTCCCGTCGTACGTTATGACGCCGGTGACAGCTGATAGAACATTCAGGAAGGAGGTATGAAACATAGAGAGGTAATACACACGGTCGACGTTTCTCGTCGCATGAAGAATAGCTTTGTCAACGGTTTCTGGTCCCCAAACTAAAGTAGCACCATGTTTCAGTGCGAATAAACGAGTGGGAACTGTAATTAATTATAAGTATATCATCTAAATCATTGTTATAGGCGCGAACATACGAGCACCGGAGCGCACCATTGGTGCCAGAAAAACGCCGTTCTTGAAGTCGTCCGATATTAAATGCCCCATTTTTGCACGTTTTGCATTTCTGAGCGGAGATGTAGAGTGAGCTCGTCGTGGCATGTTGAAGACGGTGCGGCCAACGCTCGTCCTTTTTATCATCAAGGAGGGGAGAGTCAAATAATATTTGCCACAATCAACATTGAACACAGCCACTCATCGGATAACGGACCGTATATCCTGGCAGTTTTCCAAGTTTACCATCATCTCGCACTTCTTGGTTAGAAACGCTAAGCTCATATTTCCATCGCCAATTCTCCATTGAGATATATATTATCTCTAATTTGACTTTTGTCAAACCTAGGTAAGTCGTGGTGGTCCCAGGACAACACTAAGCTTCTTGTCTTGACAAGGACACTAACGTTCAGTTCTGACCTCAAGGCAATCTAAGACGACGACGTTATTTTTAGCATACGGCCCGGTGAGTTACCAGAAGTTCCCAACGATCTTCTGGACGCTCAGCTGTTCAGAGCTTGAGCGAACTATCACCAATCTTCGCGATCATGAAATTGAATTTATTTGATCAGAGGTCTCATATTACTTCAAGCGGTCCGTGTCCAAGACCTCTGTGTTTATAATGAGAAGTTTGTCTATCTCAGCAGAGGTCATCCACACGATTTGGTTGACCACATGCATGATAACCAGGCCTCGGAACGTTTTGAGGCTAAGATTGATGAAAAAGGCTCGGCTTAAGAAATGGCTATCGCTGTATAATTTAAATGAATGCAAACACTGTGACATTCACTTTGAGTCAGTTCCTTGTCTCCTCCTTGAAACAGAAAATTCTTGCAAGCAGAGAACAAACACACAAGTGATTAGTCCAGACAATATCCAGCAAATATACTCCCCCAAAAATGGTGTGAAAGGTGCAATGCGTGTTGTTGGGGATAGACGTCAGCAGGCAGAGAACGTGATGGTAGTGGCTCGAACGAACGTATATTCTGGGGGGCCAATACGAGTCTCGATAGGACTAAACGAGTGACATAATATTTGTGTACAGCTACCGCGTTCAAGGTCACTGAATCTCATGAGGCAATTTGAATTGCCAACGCCACTTTGCCTGCCCTTATGTTAGCACGTGATCACCTCACCATCCGCGAACTGAAAGTCTTCTTTTGATCTCGTTCTACATTGTTCGAGTCCTCGTCCAAAATGTCCCCCTCACTCATATCCTCCATTATCCGGTGTTCTCCTACACCGAGCGCAAGTTCAGCCATGACACAGTCATCATCATCTACGTCCTCTGGTGAAACAACCGCAGCAGCCGACACCACGAAATGCCTCCGATACCGGCTCTTCCTCGTGCCCGCACACCGTTGTCATCCGCAATGCCTACATATAGTATCAGCACGCCACCGCTCTCTGCTCCAGTTCTCCCCGTTCCTTTAGCATCCCCACTTCCTAGGCGGACACGATCCCCGCCTCCCAGTGCATCTCCCTTACGGTCGGGTACGTCGGGTAGCATAAGGGACAGGCCGCCTCGGTCGGCTAAGGCCAGTCCTGCCCCACCTCCTCGGTCAACGAACCGACCTGGGAGCTCGGCAGGTCATAGGCCGCCACCAGTTGCCGTTCCATCCCGAGAGGGCATGATCTAGGCCGCCTATATCTTTGTGTTTTCTTCACGTCGAATTATTCTTCACACGTAAATTATTTCTTTGTATTTTTTCTCTTCGAACTTGAGGATGTCATCGTTTTGAGAGTTGCCGTCTGTACCAGTAACTGAATTCTTTGATTACTTATTTTCCTGGATGATTACATTAAGCTGTTCTCTTCCCTAATCCGACCATTGTCTTGTGTCTGCATCATTATTTGGTACGGTCCACACTCTTTTCAGTTGGGCGGGCTTCTGATTACTTCCTTCGTATTGGATAATTGCTTCCGCGGCAATGCGTCATACTTTACACAGACCTATGGTGGTGCCTCATTTCACATCTTGCTTAATCAGTACTCCACTTACTAACACATTTGATGACAAAGAGTGGGGAAATTCACCCATACCTGAAAAGACAGGGATAGAACGCTTCTGCTTCATCCCATCAAGAATAATATGTCTACCCACGTCGCTATCGCTGTAGTTGCGAAAGGTCGCTTCGACGAAATACATGTTCCAACTGAGAAACCTCAGTATGGAGAGGTTCTGTTGAAGGTTGAATATGCGTCGATGATCGCTTTCGACACGTATGTTACCGATCTGGGATATGCAACTGACACTTTCCCCATGGTTCTTGGATTCAATGCCGCAGGAACTGTCGTCGAGCTCGGGCCAGGTGTTGACGATCTCAACATCGGGGACAGGGTAGGCTTTAACCGTGATACGATGCTTTTGTCTTTACTAAGATCAACTGAAAATGTATACAGATCACCGCATTCGCATTCCAAGGCTCCAGATCCAAAGCTATGCAGGAATACTCTATCCAGTCGCGAACAGTATGTGCAAAGGTATTTTGTCTACTATTCGTTCTTCCAGGTCGGCGGTGGAAGAGCTCGAAATTTGACTTTAGGTGCCTGATTCTATGTCATTGGCTGCCGCAGCGACAATACCAGATAATTTTGTCACAGCGTTCCACACGCTCTTCAACGAACTCGGACTTCCTGTCCCGAAGACATTTCCCGCCCCCGAATCTCCTCCTCTTTCTTCTACTCCAATTCTGATCTATGGCGCTGGATCTACGGCAGGCCAATATGCCATTCAGCTTCTTCATGCCGCCGGGTACAGAAACATCATTGTCACTGCCTCCTTGAAACATCATGAATACCTGACCTCGCTCGGTGCTACCGCAACGATCGACTACCATAATCCTTCACTTGCTGAGGACATCGCAAAGGTAACTGGGGGTGATGGCAAGGTCATACTCGCCATGGACTGTATCACTGCTGAGGGAACGATATCTGAAGTCGCGAAGGTGATAAGTGAGACGGGTACGGTGGCCTTGCTTTTACCTGTGAAGGAGGGGAACAATGTACGAGGGGAGGGAGATGCCCAGATGTATATGGAAATACCTGAAGGGCGCAATCCGTTTCCCAAAAGTGTCAATATTCGTGGTGTGCGCACGTTCCTATACCAAGAAGTGAGCATTCTACCATTTTTCGCTAAAACGTTTACTGAAAGCCGTATGTCCAGAATGTGTTTCAAAAAGAAAATGTAATGCCCAAGATTCTTCCTCGACTACTAGAGATGGGAATCATAGAGCCTAACCGAGTTCATCTACTTGATCAGGGTACTTTCAAGGAAAGAGTAGGTGTGGGCTTGGAGCTATTGAGACATAACAAAATGAGTGGGGAGAAATTGGTGGTCAAGATTGAAGTTTAGGCCTCGGGGGGGATGATGTTACCTCCACTCACGATGAATATTGCATTACCTATCCTATGTAGTGCATCACCAAAAATCCATCCTTGGGATACATCCAAATTTAGGAAGGCATCAAGGACACAACCGACTGGATTTCATGATCTGTTTCTGGGTCAAAATCTAGGTTTCGTGACACGGCTTCCATATCTATTCTTGAGGGTCCTATTGTTTCTGTATTCGAATTTAACTTGAAGACCTTGCACGTCATCGATTGAAATTATCGACAAAGGCAACGCCACATAGCCTGCCCTTATGTTACCACGTGATCGCATCACAATCACAATCACAATCGTCAATTGAATGTCTTCTTTTGACCTCACTCTACATTGTTCGTACAAAGTATACCCCAAGATTGGAGGGTGGCGTCTGTTGTTCTGCCGCTGTATAAATCTGTGGTACCTTGACATCTGTGAGTCCCCTACTTTCTACCATGTCGTCCTCGAATACTCACAATCCTCCTAGTGGAACCAATCAGAGCGAACAGCAGCAGCCCACGACTGGTACGCGTATCTTGTGTGTTGGTGGTGAATCAGCAACTGATATATACTTAGGTTCTCCTATCAAACGCCAGACAAACAATCAGTTCACTTCGCTTAAGGTCCCCGCGACGCAACTTCGACAAGACAGATCGAAAGAAATGGACGGTCACTGGATTGGGCCCATGCCAGTCGAACTTTTTCTTCACGAGCTTATGGGCGGACCTGGTGGTCAATTCACGTATCTCTCTCCCAGTCATCTTCACGACATCTTCGAGTCGATTCAACTACCGGCGGAGTATAGCAAGGAAAGGAAGTACGCGGATGCCGTCGTGAGTTGACATTGTTGTTGTTGGTCTACACCGTCTTGATGATATTTTATAGGCGAGCGCGATTCAAGGCGTAGCGCCGGAGCTCATTCCCGGATTGAAATTCGTTCAAGGAAACGAGTTCAAGGATGCTAATTCGGCCACCAACACTGTCACCGATGCATTCGTGTACGCCTCCGACGTCGACACTACGACTAGTCCTACTCAATGGAACAAAGCGGAACTCTGGTTAGAGTTCAAGAGAGGTTCCTCCTTCTACGGGTTCAAGGACAGCAACCCTGATGAGTGGGTGTCACGGACACTATCATCAAAAAATTATCGCGGTCAGCTTGCTGGATATGCTGGGGAGACAATGAATTCGCAGCATCGACGACACTTATTCACGCTTAGTCTTGGACCAGACGGTGTCCGGTTCTTCAAATGGGAGAGGACGTACACCATCGTATCGCGTGCGTTTGATCTTCCGACCGAAGGCAAATACCTCGTTGAGTTTCTTTACCGGTTTTCTTCTCTCACGGATAGCGATCGAGGGAAAGACGACACAGTGACACTGGCCACAGAAGAAGAAATATCCTTGGTGAAGCCGCTCTTGAAGCCCTGGATTCACTCGGACAACAAGGACAAGCGCTCATTTGTGAAGATTCGGGTACCTGATGGTGACAGCGGTAGGGAGGTGCTTGCTGGACCGGCCATTGCTGCGCCACAAAGCATCCCAGGTCGAGCGACGTTGGGTCTTCCTGTGTACGACGTCAAGACTAAAAGTGTTCAATTCCTCAAGGATAGCTGGCGGGATGTCAATCTCCCTCAGGAATCCGTGATGCTGGAGATTCTCAATGCAGCTGGCGTCCGGAATGTTCCTACGTTTGTCTGTGGCGGCATCGTCCCCGGTCAGAGAACTACCTCCCACAAGTATCTCGACGAAGACTGGAACCTTGGAGCGCGTCTTCCGCTCACTTGTATTCGTGAACACCAGCGAATGCTGACTGAAGAGGTTGGGCAACCTTTGCAGAGGTTCAAGTCCTCGAAGCAGCTTACGAGAGTGGTCTACGAGGCTTTTTTGGGTGAGCAGTAATAATGATATTTGACTATCACATCTATTAATCCAATTTTCCGCGTAGCTCATGAAGACGCCTTCACGATATGCCAAATTCTTCATCGCGATGTCAGCGGCGGGAACATCTTGATCGTATACGATGATAAGGCGTCGAAAGACAACGATGATGGTGGAGGTCGTGGTTTTTTGAATGACTGGGATATGGCTGTACGCATAGCCGACTTGGAAAAGGCAGCACGACAAGCGGAACGCACGGTGAGTGTTCTCATTCCGATATCTTCTCCTTTCTCATCATTGCGCAGGGGACATGGCAATTCATGTCCATAGGACTTCTTAGAGACAGGACGAAGAAGCATGAACCTCAAGATGATTTCGAATCCTTCATATATGTTATGTTATATCACGGCCTGTGCTACTTGCGTCACAGTAAAGTCGGCCCTGGTCTCCAGAACACGATGGCCCGCATCTTCGACGACAGCGTAGACAATGGTGATGGGACGTGGAGCGGGGGTGCCGAGAAGGACAGTTTGACGCAGCGGGACAGAGGGATTCTAGGTGTCAATTTTCTATTCGACTGTGACCCTCTCAACCGTTGGATCAAAGTCATGCTCCCGGCCGTTCGTCAATGGAGGGACTACTCAAGTGAAGAGACAATGGCTGAGGAAGTTATTTTGGCTCCTATCGATCCAAAAAAAGTATTTTTCCGTGATCACAGCCCCCTCAGATTGTTTTGGGAAAAAGTGCTGAATTCGGATGGATGGCCTTCAAATGATGCGGCGAAGGATCAGCTCGCACCTACAGGTACCAAGCGAACGGCTCGAGGCGCGGCTCAGCCGGCACAGAAGAGGCAAAAGTCTGGTCACTCTACAGCTCCAGCATAGGGCACGGCCTTTCATCTGCCGGATGAGATCAGCAATCATCGGTAGAATGGTGACTAAAGGACTTTTCATGGCTTTTCATCTTAGGTCTTACGTGCGTCTGTTCATATCGATAAATCATGTCTCGTAGTGTGGTGTCAAAATCTTCATTCAAAGCGCTGCAAGGGAAGCCAGGCTCTTGAGTTGTTATTTCTCACTTAACTGGACTGTTCTGTATTGTGCAATGGTTGTAAACCGATGGTCGATCGACCTTGTCTTTTGTTCTATCATCATTACTTGTGGACACGAGGGCGTGTCTAAACTCTACTGAATGACCCCCCTCAGCGACTCCCTTTTTTTCTCGTTCTTTCATCATGAGCACGCTCCCTCCGGAGCTCGGAAAGTGTTGGCTACGGACTACAACTCGATGTGCCAGCCTTGGAGATCCAGTATACAACTGATTAACATTACAACGCTCGAAAGTGACATAAGGGAAAAAACTCAGACAAATCGTCTGTTTCCGAAGTCAAGGATAGTCACTCCTTTATCTTGGCTTTTATGTCAGGGTTAGAATATGTATACTGTGCGAACGCTGACAACATCCAACGCCGACTGTATGTTTTGAACGAACGTTTCATTAGTATATGTTCGTAGTTCGATGAATATGTTGATGTAACATCAAGAACTAAATAGATTCGGTATCCAGAATGACTATTCCAATGTTACCTCCGAATCATTTTTAAGCTCTCTCACCAATGTGTAAAGTTGAAAGCCATCTGGGCACTGAATTTTCACGGAAATATTGAGGCAATATGAAGCATTCTCTAAGACGGGCAAGGAAGTGACGGCTGGCTGCTGAATTTATCCTCAGAGAACGATGGATCGATGAAAGAGAGTAAAAATTTTCACGAAACAGAGCCACAAGATGTCGATGATGACGAGTACAATGGAAGCCCGAGCATACATACATGATTAAATTCCAAGATATCCCTTTGTGTACAGTAGGTTTCTGCGAACAGAGGTTAGTAACAAATAGACTACTTGGAAATCCCGGCATACAAGTAAGGTCGATGACTTCCCTCGACGTGATGTTGGGTTCCCATTTCACCTCTCTCTTGACTCGTTTCTCCGGCCTAACTCTCTTAGCGTCTCGCTTCTTCAACTGTAGCAACTCCTCCTTATAAACATGTCAACAGTTGAAATAATTGATTACATTGAGCAAGTAAAGTCACCTCTAGTTTTGGATTCTAAAATAATTGTCTTCTTTATCGGAATCGTCAGAGATGTCGATTACATCGGCTGGAGAGGCAGCGCGTTTGCGAGTCACTGGAGTGGGCTCGGGTACAGGAGCAATGTCATTGGCTTGCAATATTCCTATGCATAGTTGACTAACGTGAGTCATTCCGCTACAAGAAGCTCACCGAGAGGTCGGTACCGGAATATAAAGGTGACCAAGTGGCTCAGCTTCTTCACGTCGTTGAAAGTTTTAGGCTTGGGCACAGAAATTTCATCGCCAGCACTAAGCATACATATTGAGAACGACACATAGAGTAGGGATAGAAAGCCCTTACTTGGCGCAATGCGATATAGCCTTCTTAGAGTGCTCGTGGATCTTCCCCACCTCACCAAAAGTCGGGGCTCGGAAAGGCGAACGTGCTAGCTTTTGGACACGCAAGATGTCAATCCTTATCTCGCCCAACTCTGACAATGTTGAATTATGTAGGAGCTCTTCGTCGTCTACATGTCACGTTCAGAAACTACAGGTTCGTGAACATTATCGGCTTCTCAGTTACGACTGAAGTAGGGACGCCTGTTACACGAGCCATATCATATTCGAGATCGTTTATCTTTCCTAAGGCAAATTTGCCGTCAACGTATGCCCATCCACCTGTACAGCCAACCCGATACGGATCTTCGTACTTCCAGTTGATACAGAATCTGTTGCATATACCTTGAGAGAGAATCACTATTTAGCGTAGGAAGAGGTCGCACCTTGCCAGCTTCTGAAGGGACCCAACAAGTCACTTTCTGTTCGGCATGGAGCACCTCTTCGCCAAACTCTGGTAGTGGCACGTCATCCACTAATATCCACGCTGACATGGAAGCGAATCTGACCATTCCAACTTCAGTGCAATGTCTTCAAATGATAAATAACGCGTAAAGGATGGAGAGACACAAGAAAAAAAGGTATGAAACATTTGAAATGAAACAGCACGCACGTGCGATCGTGGGAAATGTATCTTCACTGCGCTTTTACTCAAGTTTGAAATAGATCTTCCTTCGAGTCTGGATTTCGGAGATGATCAGGTTGTTTGATAACCACAATCGCTATGATGGATTCAGGAGATAATCTAACGTGGTACAACGTCGGCCTGGCCTTTTCTTTCATCCTGTTGAATGCGGTCATATCCAAAATATTCCATCTGAGAATTGGTGTTTCTCTGGTGACGGCCGCGGTGCGCTGTATCGTACAGCTAGCACTCGTTGCTACCCTCCTACAAAGCGTCTTCGAGACCGATAACCCATGGGCAGTTGCTGGAATAGCCTGTGAGCTGTTATTTGTTCTATGGCCTACAGCGATTTTCTTAGCACCTTGCAGTCTTGCTTAATATAATGGGAACCTTTGAAACAGGCGAGTATCAAACATTTCATTTGATGCGCTCCTGTTGACATTTCCGAATAGTGGTTAACAAGGCAAAGCGCCGTCATGAACGAATGGTACCACTGACCTCTTCTCAGCTGATCCTAATATCCTGACTTTGCAAACAAGTTTCGGTCTGTATTATTCGGCTTCATAGGCTCTACGATCCCTGTGTCGATTATTGGCGGCCGATATGCCATGTCAGTAGAGCCATTTTGGGCACCGTCACAATACAGTATGATCTCTCTTTCAAGAAGCAGGCTTGCCTTATATCCCATTAGTTCCAATCGTTGGAATGATGTGCGGAAGCACTATATCAGGGGTTGTGATCTCGCTGAACTACGTTCTAAAAGAGTTACAGTAAGTCTCATCTTTTCACAACCTTCATTGCTCAAATGGCTATCGTTTCTTCAGGGAAAATCGCGACAAGGTTGAGATCTACCTCGCCTTTGGTGCATCCAGAATGGAAGCTTGTAAACCAATTGCCATAGATGCTCTCATTATGGCACTCACACCTCCTATTAATCAAATGAGGTTCGTCTCAGTTTACGATCTGCCCAGATTTTTCACTAATTAGACCCGATTTTAGTGTCCTCGGAATAATTTCAATACCAGGGATGATGACTGGCGCCATACTCGGTGGTTCATCTGTTCAGCAGGCGGCAAAGATGCAGATGATTATCATGTTCATGATTTCTGCCAGCACGGGGCTTGCATCTATCTTCACTACCATATATGCTATAAGCGTCGTGGTAGATGAAGAGCACCGGATTCTGACGGATCGCATCCATTCGAAACCACTGGCATTATGGAAAGCTAGGTCGGCCCTTATTGAACATATGAGCGGGTCTGTCCAACGCAGCTATCTCTGGGCGCGAGGTTGGGGGAGCCACATGGGAATTCCTGTCCAAGGAGAAGGTGATGTGTTGGTAGAGACGAGGTGAAGGAGACACAGTGAATAACAAGATATTTGCTGGTAAAGCAGTCGTCTTCTGAACGCAGGCTATACGCGCGGTAATTTACACAGCATATGCTTAGTAGTCAAAACTGTTAGTAGGAAATTATGATATCTTAAGCCAAACTTATACATCTACCTCCTCGACCACGGTGTCGGACTCGCTTCTACTTGCCCCAGCTGTTCCGTTAACCCACCAGTATCACCATCTACAAATACCTGATTTCCGTGCAACACCAAGTCATTATTGTCTGCCTCTATTATTTGCCGCATCCGCTGAGCAGGGGGCACGCCAAATAATGTCTCCTCTTCGGGCTCTCCATCGTCATCGTTAAATGAATCATCGAACGTTTCATCAAACGTTCTATTCAGATTGATAGCAGCAAATGGATGGATGGGACCGCCTTCAACATCGATATCTTCACGGTCTAGCGAATCAACAGAAGATTCTGTCGAAGCAAACGAATCATCCATCGCCCCGCTCCCTTGCATGAGAAGTTTGAATGCAGAAGAAGGATGAGCGGTGTTATTCACTTCGTCGTCAGCAAATGAGTCAGCAAACGAATCATCGTCTTCTTCGTCAGCTATGCCAGACGTCACGAATTGTCCCACAACAGCGTCACCGTAAGTGTCGGTAGCGAAACCACGACCATCATCATATTGCGGATACACCGGTGGTGGAGACGGTGGAGGAATCCCAGGCGTACGGATTTTCGGTCGCAGTCGCAAGCCCGGCGTGGTAGCGATATTGGCCATCCCCAAATCTGCTCTATGCATCATGCTCTCCAGACTGGATTCCCCAACGACGCTGCTACTGGTATCTGTCCCTCTTTTGTACCGCGATAGTGATGGAGGGGTGGGGATGGTGCTCGACTCTGTACTGTACCCGTGGAACAGGTGTCGACTGTCTCCACGACGATGAGACTGTATGTTCTGAATCAAGTCTTTCGTAATCCTCGCCGCAGCCTCTTCGGTTGGTGCTCGAGTAAGTACCACCTTTCGGGAAGATTTTGGTAGACGAGCGGGGGACATAAGGACAGGTGGTGACATGCCTGGAGGGAGGCCGTCAAAGGAGTCATCGTCAGAATCGTCAGCGGGAGTACTAGGACCGGCGCGCGCCCTCTGAGTATACCCGAATCGCTTTCCGCGCTGGGGCGTTGCTATGGAAGGATCGCGCAAATCGACAACACCATTCCACTGTGAAGGCTCGGTATTGGAAGGAAGGTATGGGTTGAGGGTTTTAGGAATGGGAGTTTTTGGCTTCCCTCTGGGTTTTATCGGCGAAGCTGCTGGTGAATCGGTAATGGTAGAGTCTTCATTGATAGAATACATATTCTGTCGAAGAAGATTTCGGAGAAGTGGTTGTTCCCTAGACTTTCCTTTGTTCGAACGGGGTGGTCTGTCGCGCGACTGCTCTGATGGGAGGACGGATGGTTCATCTCTCGAGAACTTTTGAAATTCTCTGTCCAGACGAACCAGAGGAGATTCAACCGAAGCAGACCAAGACGCCCCTGACTCCTGACTGGAAAGGGTATTGAATGTCATCGCTGGTCTGGCAGGGGTCGATGAGAACGCTGCTTGACCGGGATGAAATGAGCTCTCGGTCGATGCGATACTGGTCTCGAAAGGACGTGCTGTAGCATGGCTAGCTTCTACCTGAGTGTCCGTGTGAGAGCTAGATTCGTGCTCAGAGGTTTGCTCATTGACGGTAGAATAGTCATCAGCAGTAGGTATGCGAATCTGTGCTGCTTGCTCGTAGAAAGACGTCCAGAACTGAGGGCAGATATATGAGTACTTTACCTCCCTTGACAGTAAACGGCCACGTACCTGCGCCGCCTCCCTCACTGGTTCCGTCGCCACCGCGTAACGCTTCACCGCGGGCAAAATCTTGTTCGCAAGTACATTGTGGATCTTGGAGAAGTTTTCGTCAATTGTCTGATTCCATCCTGCATTAGCTTATTGTAATCTTGATTTATCGGCGACGCACCTGCAGTTTGATGGTGATGAGCTGCTCTATCTGGTCAATCTGGTCGTTCACTGAGGCAGTTGTATCCAGTCCGGGGACGTCAATGGACGCAGCATCCGGATTCGGCTGCCATCTTGGTGGGTGAGGCGGTATCGGTGGGCGCTGCTGCTCTGACATGGGGTAGGCAGAATTGAGTCAAGTGGCGGTGAAGACCGACGCGCTCACGCGTTTCTCACATTCAAGCTACCATCACCTCCGACAGCTAATGCAGACTCATAATACGATTCCTTCTATTATCAAACAAGGTCTGGTTTTCAGAGAAGATATTATAGGACTCAGCCTTGCTGTGTTCACATCGTTAGTCTGCTGGTAAGTGATGAGAAGTTATCGATTTAAAAAAACATAGGTCCAAAAATAAATAATACATCCTTCAGATAAATAATTAAAACTAATATTGGTAGACGTTACTTGTAGGGAGTGACTGCAAGGAAACACAAGTCCAGTCGTGCGCGTGAGGCTCAGCTAGGAAGGCCCGACCCAATCGTACACTTGTCCACCAATGTCATGACGTAGTCTGCCATCAAACGATGAGTAGCTGTAGATGGGTATCTATTACAACATGTGTAAGTTCTTCTTATCCCTCCAGCTGGAATGTAGTAAAATGTCGTCTGGTATTCCTCACATTGACCGACCGTAGTGGTATCGTTGACTGTCCATACTCCGATACTGGTGTATCCAAATGCTTCGTAACCGAGTTGATCAGTCAAAATGGCTGTCCACGTCGACGGAACCGAAATTGGCGTCCGCGAAATTCGCCAAGTTAACACCTTCGAATCTTTCCTGCTTGTACGCCTCCCCCTCTTCGCTCACGTTACCTCTCCCGTAATTGTCAACGATGAGGATGTCCTTGTCCAATCGTCTCGAGTTCGGCTGACTGAGAGCGAGTGTAGCCAAGGAACGGGCCCCCCCCACACGGTGAGAGGGACCCAGGTGGATTGCGTCGTGTATGAGTCGCAGGGTGGGAATACAAACGATGTAGCTACGTGGCATAACGTTCTGTATGGTACGTGGTCTGTGAAGATGAAAGACAAACAGGATATGAACAGGAGAGACGTTTGAGGGTGGGTAAAGACGTAAACTACCGAGGCAGTGAGAACTAAGCAACAGAGAGAGAATGTTGGATCATACCTGGCGAGACGGTGAGGGCGCAACGGAGAGAGGCTGGTCTCTCCATTTTTCCCCGCTCGCCAGGTGTCGTCGCTAAATCAAATATGCTCTGACTCCGCTTGCGACCTGTCTGGTGGGAGTTACCGAGCGCTGTCAAGATAAGAGCGGGAGTTCGACTCACTTATATTCTCCTCACTTGCGGCCTCAAAGGCGGAGGGAATATAGACTCGCTTGCGACCTGAGTTAGGTGGAGAGTGAGGGGGATGTGGGAAGCGTTGGTATAGCAACAATTCACGCACATTGTCCTTCTCGCTTGCGGCCTTGCTAATGCAAAGGCGGAGAGGATTTGTGTCTCGCTTTCGGCCTGAGAGGCGGAGACACATGAGTGGAGTGGGTGAGCATCGGTACGTGGGTACTCACTCGACGATTACCCTTGTGTAAACTACGTCTAAACCCGACATATAGCGGTGACGATGTCAACTCAAAGATGACGGTGGCTGCTGTATCAGGGAAGTCTGATGCTGTTTAGCGTCAGTAATGGCGGTTCACCCTGACAGATATGACGCACCATTGGCCTTGACGAAGCTTCTGAAATACGAGCTAATACAGCGCCTATGTGCATCACAGATGTGGACTTACTCCATGCACACAGAGACAACATACAATGTATCCGAAGCATATTCGCCTGCTTCTCCAATGACAAGGTTGGCTAGTTTCACGCGTCAGCACAGACTATGCGCATTAAAAAGATGTCCCACATTGGTATAGAAAATATGTCTTGTCGAGAGACCTTAACGCTGGACCGCGTATTGTCCACTACTAATCCAGCAACCTGATCATTTGTGAGTTCCCGACGTGTCATTTGGTCAACAACTGAGAATTACAGCATAGTCCTTCAGCGTGGCTCCAATGTAGAAGGACCCAAACGGGACTACCGGGCATCTGTCCCCCAGCTTTGGGGTCGGTCCCGATCTGTTTAGCTAAAGCGACAATGCTACCGTTCTCCCTTCCGGCGTTAGTGTATTCATCCTGTCAAATGGTAAATAGAATGTGATTATTCAAATGCTGGTATGATACTGACTCTGAAGGCGACGACAGTGATGTAAGGCCCCGGATCTGGACCAGCGTTCACGTCTGCAACGCTTCCAGACAAAGTCCTACAAGATGGGACAATGGCTAGCTGGACGCCAGCTGCAAATGACACAAAAAACAGCAAGATACAAAGGGAAGAGTGGACATGTCTGGGAATCTACAACATTACTTTTGTTGAAGCTGAAGTTGGGTACTTTAAGAGCTCTATCCCTACGCTCGTATTCACCTACGATGATCGTACATACCACCCAGCACAGATATTTGAGCTTCTTATTCGAGGCCGTCGCTCTCTGTCACCGCCTCAGTGAGTCGTTTGTGCCCACATTAACGGACCTCCTTATAACAGTGGAGCGGGGCACCTGATCATCGTTAGACAGGCAGAAAATGCCCCGACGGTCGCCTCACATATACAGACTGCTAGAAATGGCCGGGCTCCTGGTTAGTGAGCGCTGCGTATGGTGCGTATACGTACAGCAAGGCTATGTGCTTCGATCTGACATTCCCAATTTCCAGGCACGACGAGCTGGAAACTCAAGGCTTAAAGACCTCTGTATGTGGAAATCTTGGGGGCGAATCGCGCTCCGCAGGCGGAGGCTGTTATGTTACCTTGGTGCATACTCATTCGATCTACAAGGAATATTCTCGCCAGCCTCGGCTGGATGTATGGCGCCTTGGTATCGGTACCGAAGGCCGTTCGGCTGCGAGGACATACTTGAGAACGACCACTTGGATCCTTCCCAATCCAGTGTCCTTCATTGACCTTGCCGCTGGGAAGGGATTTATTCTGATCGATGCCCCTGAGAGGGAAACGGACTACTGTGAATAGACCGATGATTTTTTAAATAAAATAATTTTGCATAATTAAAATACCAGTTCGGCTCGATTCGATTCGTGGTGCCCGGCCCTCAAGGTCTCATGGCGCCAATCGTCGAGTCCATTCATTTCTCTGCGATTGATCGGGAGATTACGTCAGTAAGAATGGCAGTGGCGTTCTGTCCAATATCATCACCAGTGAGCTGATTTCGTTTTGTCAACTGAACCACCATCATGTCTCTTGACTACAGTCACGGCGTCGAATATGCCCCATCTACTGTGTCCACTACGACGGCCCTCAAGGTAGAAGATCTAAAAGGCTTGGGCATAGGTAAGAGCCATGTTCAGTCCTTAGGGAACTCCAGGCTAATCGGGTCCCATCAAGCCTATGTTCGACTGACATGGATCGACCTCACGAGCGTTATTAGATACAGGGTTATTCCCATCAACCATTTCCTTAAAATGCTAAAATCCCAGCGACCCAGCGTCGCCATGGTCAAGTGTGCCTTCGGCTTGGTGTATCTGAACATGGCGGACGAGTTCATTCCTATGGGCGAATATCTTTACGTGATTGATCTTTCAACCCTGAGGCTCTGCCCGTATGAGGAGGGAACGGCCAGCGTTATGGGTTGGTTCCAGGAAAAGGCACCTGTTACCGGTGCGGATGGCCAGCCTACCGTTGAAGTCAGTGTCTGTCCTCGGGGTACCCTGCGCCGCGCCGTTGAGTAAGTAATCATCTGTTAACACCTGCCGTAATCTCATTCTCTGCAGACAAGCCAGGAAAGACGCCGCCGTCGAGTTCCTCGTCGGCTTTGAAACCGAGTTCATCCTCTTAAAGTCGACGAATCCCGTCGAGGCTGTCAACTATCATCATTGGAGTGCCTCTGGTGGCCTTCCTTCTGGAGGTATCGAGACCAAGGTCCTTCGCGAAATTTCAGATTCTTTGATCCAGGCTGGAGTCGATGTTACAATGTACCACCCTGAAGCGGCGCCTGGTCAGGTCTGTACCTCTTCGCTTATTGACCTGAGTAATACCTAACCAAAATCACTATCCCAGTACGAGGTTGTCACTGGACCCTTGCAACCATTGGAGGCGGCCGATGCGCTCGTCTATACCCGCGAAACGATCATCAACGTGGCTGTAAAGCACGGACTCCGAGCTACTTTTGCTCCTCGTGTCTACATGAACAGTGCGGGCAGTTCTGCCCACGTTCATGTTTCCGTTCACCCCATCAATGGGCCTAAAAAAACCGCTGATGTGCTTTCTTCCGCCGAGTCTTCCTTCATTGCCGGAATACTCAAGGAAATGCCTTCCATGGCTGCTGTCACTCTTCCTACCCCAGCATCGTACAAGCGCGTCGTCGATGGTGTCTGGTCTGGAGGAACTTACGTTTGCTGGGGTACAGAAAACCGTGAGGCACCTATCAGATTGACCAACCCCAAATCACCATCTTCGCGCAACTTTGAGCTTCGTTTCCTCGATGGCACCTGCAATCCATACCTCGCTTTGGCTCTTGTTTTGGCGTCTGGAACGACTGCGATCTTGAACCAGGAGGCGTTGACCCTAATAGACTGCCCTGGACCGCTGACCGCTGCACAAATGAGTGTGGAAGAGCGCGAGGCACACGGTATCACGAGCCGCCTGCCCTTGGATTGGGACTCGGCTAGGGAATTATTTACATCTTCGGAGCTTGCAGACAAAATATTTGGCAAAGAGCTCAAGGTCAAGTACCTCTCTGTGAACAAGGTTCGTTTCGACCGGTGCCTCCAGTGGCTATAATCAATTAATCGGTATTTTTCCCCTTCAGCTGCTTGGACAATGTTTAGAACAGGATAAGGAAGAGTCAGACAGGCTGAAGCGCATGGTGGAATTCTATTGAATAAGTATATCACATTTAGCCCACGGCCATGCTGACCGACTGTAATGCTATTCGTATTGTGTACTGATTGTCAAGTAAACGCCGATCCTCCTTTCTGTCGGGAATGAGAGCAAGCGCCGCTCATTCGCAACTACATGCCGATAGTCAGCCGCGCTTTCAGCGTCGGGTAGAGACCAATAACCCTGATGCCGGCAAGCGCATCATTGAGAGGGGTGGGGTGGTTAAACAATGCTTACTGATGCTGTACTTCATAATTTTTCCAGGTAACTAAGGGTCAACGCACCCTGCTGTTGGATACCAACTTATTGCTTATATGCGTTGCTAAACGCTCTTCTTTCCCTTCTTGCAGTCTCCTTCGTCTGGAATGCCATCTTTTGATGGCGCAGAGCATTGGGTGGAGGCGAGAGCAGAGCAGAACGCTTACGGTAGGCCATACTTCTCTAGGTCAGAGATTCCTGTGCCGATGGCGCTTCATACCAGTGGCATGTGCAGCGCTGGTTGTATACGAATACTGTAAGGACCTTGTACCCATGGCCAACCATGCTGGTACTTAACCGAAACTCTTTTCCATGCAGTTCTTCAGTTCGAAGCAGAGGCACGTCATTCACTGACCATCAAGAAGGATCAATTGTTGAACGGATTTTGTTAATCAGGTTGATTTCTTCTGGGTACAATAATCTTCGGTCTCAAACGGTCCTACGTCCTTCCTTTACTTACTCGTTCTTATTTTACAGCAACGACGATGGTCTCTGGCGAAGACATTGTTCTTATGGGTGAAAATATCCATCTCCGAATTCTTCGCATGTCTCACCCTTGGGGAATGCAGAGCCGATATTACGGCGTTGCCTTTAATGTGTGCGTATTCCGGACAGTCAAGAGGCCGTAACTGAGTACAAAGCCATGTGCAGGTCAAATGCTGTTAGTACGTGCATTTGCGTTCCTGAATCTGCTGACAACCTGAATTTTGTTGTCAGTTTATCTCAATTCGCATCCTTCTTTGAATGTCAGTCGAGACTCAAGTTCGGTGGGATTTCTGCGGCTCACTGATTCCTTTGCAGCTGTATGTATTTCCTTACTAACTACGATGGCACAAGACCTTGATCCGGTGTCTCCCCAGATGTTCGTCCCATCATTTTTATATTCCATCGGTTTTTTGATCCGAAGGCGGCCCGTCTAGGTACCACATTCTTTTATTGGCAGAATACTGGTGCTAGCTTACAAGTCATTACTTCCCATGGTAAACAGAAATCCCCGGATTTATCTCCATGGACTCAACGGAACATTCTAGTCATCTTGGAACTACGGCTGTACGCCATGTACGGGAATTCATGCAAGATACTCGGATTATTCGTATGATTCATTCTTATCCTCCATTCCGCGCATGTTCTTGACATTCCTAGGTCGTACTGACCGCGCTAGAATGCCTGACAATGGGCCTCATATCCGGTCTGCCAGGATCCGGAACAATAGGTGTGAATTAACCTTGTGTCGCTGAAGAGTACTTAAGAGCATTATATAGGCACAAGCGAGCCAGTTTCCGGTTTGTTCATATGCGCTGACGCGGACCCTCCTGACCACCACTGGATCATGTATTACTGGATCGCTATCCTAATGATCGAGAGCATCTTACTCTCTCTTGCACTCCGACAAGCGTAGCTACATCGACCATCTGCGTCAGGTAGCAACTTGATGCGGAAATTAACACGCAACTCCGTTATTTATTTCCTCGTGTAAGTAGTGCCTGCTGCTTATATTTTATTATTATATTTTTCTTACATGCATCGTAGGCTTTTTGGGATATACTTGACGAATCTCATATTTTGGATTAGGAACCGCGTGCGCTGACTATTTCGATATACTGGACCTCAGGAATACTGTTACTGACTATGCTATTCTCAGATCACTCTCAATGAATTTGGGACCCCCTTTGCCTTCGTCATCTCTTCTCTCTTTGCCAACAGATTGGTAATATCTGTTCGCCGGGCTCACTACATGTCTTTTTTTGAACGGGAGTCACAGCTTTCGGAAGTGACTACTGAGATACGATTTAGACGGGAGACGGTGACCAGGGATGTCGATGATTATGATACCATGGAACTACGAAACATCACGAGGAACTTCAATGAGATTGTGGCGTTGTAAGTAACAACCTCATGGTTCCTGTAATTTTAGGGCTGAATGAATCCTTGGGAAAGCAGATGAGTATAATATACCCGTCAATGCGCTTTCTAATGCCAGGGCTGTCCTTTTCTGAAACTTTTTTTTCACGTGTTATGCTACTGCTAGCAGCTTGCCGCTTATGAGGTCCTGCTTTCACAAACTAGATACCTCACTTTTTACCCATTCCTGAGACAGCGACAAGGTTGTCAGCTCTAATTTAGCCTAAGTATTTATCACACGTCGTTGGGTTGCCGCTAGCCTGACGATGTTGCAGACAGATCAATCACTGCCTGTGTGCCATACGGCACAATGCCTAGCTGTGTTGCTGGCTCTTGATCGCAGCACCTTTGAAGCAATACTTTCATGGCCAGTCTTGATGCTCGTTCGCTCGCCTAGCTCGGCTAAATACGGGAGCAAATGAATACGTCAAATATGGTCACTGCGGCTTTGCTACAGCATAGAACGACCCAAGTATCTCCAGTAAGTGCATCTCTCCACGGCCTCAGTTTCATACACCGCTCCACATAACCTTTCTTTTACCGAAGCCCCGGTTGTCAATGATTCGATCAGTACCTGAGACCCTTCCTTTTCATTATTTCATCGCGGACCAGAATTGGAAGAGATCGAGAAAGAACGATTTTGCTGCACTGCGGCAATATCCATCAGCTCGAGGATGAAACGAAAGGAAATGACCTAGTCACTTTCTGTTCCTGTGGATATTTGGGCCTATCGTTTCAACGTTCCGGGCAACTTGAAGTGCTCTATTCTTGCGTAGCAGCAGCCTGAATGAGCGTGCCCTCTACCCATCAATTCAATCACGGGTGTACACAACCATAAGGTTCTCAACCGGTTTTCCTCCGTCGCCTGCTTAACCGACAGGGATCCGTCTGATCTCGGGTTTACTGAGTGGTCGAGCTCTTAAGAAATACTGACTATACCCAGGCGTTCTTGCACGCTGGACTGTCGAGACTCATTAGGACATCCCGATAGCATTATTGTGCCCGTTATTGGTCAACGGGATACGCCACTTCGCATTCAACTTGCTCCCTGTAGCAATACCCATTGATTACGATTATGATATGTTTATCTGGACCATTAGGTTCATATGATGCCATTACAACTTCTCTCATAGCTTAAATACTTACAATCTAACAGCTTTCCTCTCCAGCTTCCTCTCATTCATCCATCGACCTCATCGAAGACTTCTCTACTACTCTTTTTAACTAACACCCATCATGCTCTCTACTTTGTCGTTCATCGCACTCTTCGTTTCCGCAGTTCATGCTGGAAAACGCGGCCTCGCGTGGCCCTATTGTGCGTTCGAATATTAGTCCATCGAAATATGCCTGACAGCATTTTCCCTTCTCGACAGACAACAGCCCCTTGTATGGTTAATGATGCCCTCTGCAGGTCCCTAAACTTACATCGTTGTTTTTCTCAGGGATCCTAGCAAGTTCAACACCGGAAATGGGAAGGTGGGTCTGTGAACATGGTTTGAGCGTTCTTCCCAACCAATCTAATTACTTTATACAGGTTGTCGCAATGTCCGTCAAATTTTACTACATGCATTCGTCAATCTCACCTCGAGCATAGCTATGATTGGGAAACTTACGCCCCTCCTTCTACCAATGGTAACGGAGGGTTGGGATTTATTGGAATGCAGCGTTGCATAGATTGTGATTCAAGCCCCATTGCGGAACTGTCGTTCCGACATACCGCTCAAGGCTGGGCTAGTACGTCTTTTTGGTTGCCGGAATTGTTCGTACTGCCGTCTAAGATCCCAACCCTTCAACGCTAGCCGTATTCACCCTGAACGAGCCTGACATTTCCGGTATCAGTGCCAGTGATGCTGCGGCTTGGTACATTACCTACATCAACCCGTTGGTAGGTGTAAAAAGTTGCACACAGTCTTGGACTAGAGGTTAACTGCGCAATTTAGTCCATTAAGAAGGCCTTTCCCGCAGTTACCTCCAGCACCTCTTCCGGTCAAGGTCTAGACTGGCTTGCGCAAATGATCAGCGCGTGTGCTGGTCAATGTTATGCTGATTACATTAACCTGGTATGTTTGGAGCTTTCGTTACTGCCTTCTTCTGTATAAATTGAATCATACGGCTTTAGCATTGGTATGGGTGAGTTTGTTTCGTTCGTCGCGTAATCGGTTATGCTCTTACGCAGCACAAACCTTACAGCTCGAGCTTTTCTGATTTCCAGAGCTACATCGAGAAGGCCCACGGCAAGTTCCCCGTTAGTCCTTATCGATTACTATGCAGATAGGCGACTTACGGTACATTCTCAGAGCTACGACATTGTTATCACCGAGTTCGCCCTAACGAACCCGTCCGGCGGTGCGACTGCACAGTAGGTATCGGTTATCTGGATTTATCATAAGCGATTTACTTCTTTTCTGCTCTTCTCTCAAGGGCATCATTCTTTACCGAGGTGAGCAGACCGAGTCGATTGTACAAGAGGTGTAGCTAAACCTATAATAGGCATTCTCCTGGCTGGACTCTCAAGACTACGTCATCTTATACTTCCCCTTCTCCGCAACGTCGCCCTCACTCATGTCCTCCTCCGATGCAACTGCTGTTTCTTACGTAGGCACCGGATCGTGCCTCTACAACAGCGATGGATCACTCTCGACGGTTGGCAACCTTTTGTTGTCTTAAGATTTATTGTTTACTTACAAAGAGGCCATCGGTCGAGCTTTTTCCGAGCTAAACCTTTGCATATGGTTAGAATGCTTCATGTGCAACTCGTGTGTACATACTGTAGCATATAAGTACATATATCATTCATTCATTCCATAAAATGAACTGGATTTCTTTCGACTGTTCATCAGGAACAACTCTCTGTTGAGATTACAAGAGTTGGAATCTAAAGTATGAGTGAGAAAGTACTCAAATAGATGTAGACTTCGTATAGAAAGTATCTAAACAAGTTGAGTTCTGATTACCAAGAGGGACGGGAAATGGTGCAAGCAAGCGCTAGCCGTAACCGATCACTGGCATTTAGGTTCACACGGTTAAGTGGATGTTCAAAGTAAGTGAATTCGATACTTCAAGGTGAGCTATTACAGAGTATATATGTTCGAGAAGTCCTTCTGGAATCTACTAGTAGATGAGCGGGGGTTTTGAGATGAGGAAAAGTAAAGAAGGTTAAAGAATGTTCTACAACGTTCGCACTATTACTCAGAAAGGAGAATTGATCTAGAAGGTAAGTGTTGACTCGTACTGGTAGTAGTTATTCCCTAACACTCTCGATCAAAGTGCATCGGATGCTTGTAGAGAGACAACGGTTACGCTCATAGCTGGGAAGGTATAGTTAAATCTCCCCAGCTCAGGTATGGCGAAGCTCGAAGCAACGGGTACAATAAGATCAGGCTCGTCGATGGTATTCGCCGTATCGAACTGCCCACTAATGGGGCTTAGAGCGGGGGTGCTAATGAAAATCGCGGTACCGAATGCCGCGAAGGAGAAATCCAAGTAGATGTGAGCTACCAAGTCAGTGTCACCCGCATTTGCAACCTTCAAGGCAATCACTAAGATCAGAAGAGAGAATATCTGAACTTCATACCTTCAAGAAGACAACCTCGGTTTCATTGTTGTAGCTCGCCACCCAGAATAAGGGTTCTGTTACGTTAGTTGACGTGGGAAGCGTCTCTAAAACATGCGTTCCTCGGTTGATGCTGAACATCTACATGTACCGATATTTAAGAGAAACACCAATGAGAGAAGGCCGAATAGTAATCTACCTGTCCCACATAATAAGACGTAGACCTGACAACGCGGCTCGAGTCAAATGTCAAGATGTCTGGCGTCCATTGATAATTCTTGATGTGCTGTAACGATGGTGCATCTGAATATCCGAGTGAGATCGTAGTCTCGAGAAGACTAAAACTTGCATACAAGCACTAGCGAAGACAACATCGGAGTTCCTTTCCAGTCCAGTCATAAATGCTGCTTCTGCAACGGAGCCTCGAAGGGTAGGGTAGAGCAGGCGACCATTGGAGATAGTGCCTAGGACGTTGGAACTATTTGTCGACGTAACTAGTTCATTGTCACCGGAAACCAAGGCACGGCGTAAGCGTTCAACGCACCAGCATACTCTCCAATAAAATATTTGGTGCCGTTACGTGGGTAGTCGTCGAACATGAAAGCGTGGGTTGTGAACCAACTCGGATAGGCATATTCGTGGAAATCAACTTGAAATTACGCTGGTCAGAGTTTGGGACGGCATATAGAAATATTAGCTCACTCTTGAGATATGCCGGATTGAGTTCTGTAGAAGGGTACGTCGTCGCAATGAATTCAAATTGTCCGGGATATCGTTCTTCTATATTGGAGACAAACAAATTCCAGCGGTACCCAGCGTACCTGAGAGAAACAATTGTGAGAGCCGTTATTTGAAACACCAGTCAATAGAACTCACGATTCTGGTTGAAACTACCGAACGTTACACCAAATGAGACAGCCAGCGATACAAGCTCCTTGGAACTTCCTTACCTGGTCCTCGTTTCCTCTGCAAATGTTATTCAAAACAATACAGAAACCGGGCCGAGAGACTACGTACAATTCAATCAATCGGAGCTGGTAGGGTTCCGTTCTCCCAAGACTAGCTCGCAACTGTCCCCATACACTTGTCTCCGCATCGCCAACGATGAATTCAATCTCGTTCAGAGCTTCGTCTATGAATGGTTGAAGGTCCTCCTCAGGTACGACCGGCCATGTTGCAAGGTCAGAGAAATTAGATGTTGAGATCCCGCTCCAGATGCCTCCGAAACAGGTCTTAAGACTCAGATTATTATGCTTCATCAATAACACATACCGAGGATGGGTTCCTGTAGCAGATAAGAGGTCAATACGATTGTCATTATAAAGCTTATGGAAGCTCTTACTGCATCAAGGTCCTCGGCAAAGTTCAAGTACTCCAGAAGACCCTGATTGTAAACGCTTAACTCGATCTGATGCATCAGGAACTGCGCGACCTACCAGTCCATCTGTATTAGGATAACCTGCGGAATGCACGTTAGCAGGATTATTGCATCAGATACGAGAAGTTAGATATACCCCAATCGCCAATGCGACCAGGGCGTTCTTCAAGACTAAAACACATATCAGTGCTGAAGAAGTGAAGATACCAGACTGATACTGACGGTCCTATCGTCTCGTTCCATTTCCAGCGCGTATCAAAGCTTTCTCCCTGAAAAAATCTCAGCACGAAACTCCAGGTTGACCATATCTCAATAGCGCGCACCTCCAGATTACTGCCTCCCGGAAACCTCCCGACGGACGGACGGGCGGCAGCTATGGCCTCTGCTAGATCAACTCGCATACCGTTTTCACGCCCTCTAAAAGTCGGTGGGAACAGCGAGAACAGGCCAAAGAATATAGTCTGACTCGTAGCTTTGCTTCCATCGAAGACAACGCTGAATACGTTGTCATCACTCGGGGCAGAGACATCAGGCCGTAATTCAAAGGTAAGCTTTTGCCATTCCGAGGATACTCCGCCTAATGTTTTTGACGCATATATTGTGCCTTGCGCAGACTTTAGAGACACAGTAAGAGACCCAGTGAAATTACTTGATTTCACATAGAAGGATCCTTTATAAGTCCATCCTGCTTGAACCTTGATGCCTTGCAGACGATCGTAAGCTATACCACGAAGTAATTCGTGCTGGGAGAACCTACTTACCCCAATAGCCAGTATTTTCGAACCCAATATCTCCAAAAATTACTTTGGGTATTTGGACTTGCAAGCTGTTCGGTAGCGAAGAGGATACGCCGTTGGTTTGAGAAGTGACTGACAACTGTGCACCGTTGTACGACTGCCATGCATTTAATCTGGAGACCAGTTAGTTATGGATTGACAGAAAGTCGGATGTGCTGACGCATTTTGAGTGCCCGGGATAACGCCTTGGAATGCCCTATTCTGCAGCAGTTCACCGTACAGACCTCCATCCCCACTAACAGGGTAGATCAGTCAGGAGCTCGAAAGATTGATGACGGAACGAACCCATGGTTTACATCCTGCACGAGCGATGTTGATAAGCAAAAACTACGAATGAATGTGACGCACTTCCCATATGAATCCGTATAGTGTTGATGGGATTTCATGGATACGGTTCGCCGTAATCGTCAGATTAAGAGCATTAGGAGCAACTAAAGTTGATAGAGCTGGGAGAGCAGAAAGTACGACAAGCGCTGGGCTGGACAGATGCATGTTGCGAGCGTGTGGATGTCCTCTGCTGAGATAGACAGACTTCTCATTATAAACACAGAGGTCTTGGACACGGACCGCTCGAAGTAATATGAGACTTCTGATCAAATAAATTCAATCTCATGATCGCGAAGATTGGTGATAGTTCGCTCAAGTTCTGAACAGCTGAGCGTCCAAAAGATCGTTGGGAACTTCTAGTAGCTCACCGGGCCGTATGCTAAAGATAACATCATCTTCTTAGATGCTTTGAAGTGAGAACTGGACGTTAGTGTCCTTGTCAAGACAAGAAGCTTAGTGTTGACCAAGAACATTGTCCTGGGACCACCACAACGACTTACCCATGTTTGACAAAAGTCAAATTAAAGATAATCTATATCTCAATGGAGAATTGGCGATGGAAATATGAGCTTAGCGTTTCTAACCAAGAAGTGCGACTTGAGATGATGGTGGTCAACTTGAAAAACTGTCAGGATATACGGTCCGTTATCCGGTGAGTGGCTGTGTTCAATGTTGATGCCAAATATTATTTGACTCTCCCTCCTTGATGATGAAAGGGACGAGCGTTGGCCTCACCGTCTTCAACATGTCACGACGAGCTCACTCTACATCTCCGCTCAGAAATGCAAAACGTGCAAAAATGGGGCATTTAATATCCGACGACTTCAAGGACGGCGTTTTTCTGGCACCAATGGTGCGCTCTGATGCTCGTATGTTCGCGCCTATAACAATGATTTAGAGGATATACTTATAATTAATTACAGTTCCCACTGGTTTATTCGCACTGAAACATGGTGCTACTTTAGTTTGGGGACCAGAAACCGTTGACAAAGCTATTCTTCATGCGACGAGAAATGTCAACCGTGTGCATTACCTCTCTATGTTAGTTAGACTACTGAACTCCAGCCACGATACTTAGAGTGATCTTGACTTCCCATTTGAGTGATTATCGCTTCATCACGCAAAACCGTGCTCAGCGTAGGAAGAAGTGCCAGTACAGATCGGACACGAATCAATATTAGTTATTGATTCTCTTCGACCAATGGCAGGTTATGTGAGTCACTACGCGACAGTCAAGCGGACTAGGATGCTTTCACTGCGGTCCTTGATTCTGCTCGGAATGATGTTGAGCTTTGCTGGCAGATGAAACTGTCTATCATTAGGAGAAAATGCTACGGATTGCCATTCGACTCAGAGAAGATCTGGTCTAAAGTATGAGGTTCCTATTCAGTGATGCTTGAGTATAGCTGATCTCAAGCCTTGTAGAATGCATGAAGCATACCAGTCTCTGGTATTCCAGACACTGGAAACTTTATGAGTATATCGACTTGCGTTGTATTAGGCGTTGTTGACGCATCTATTTTTGTGGGTTATCCGAATCCATTCTTTTTAGCTTTTAGGCTGATGCTGAGGTTGCGTTGCAGCCCTTCGTGCCGGCTGGTCATACACAGGTTCCAACATATATCATAGCGGAACGCGCGGCAGAGCTCATCAAGGTGATGTGGTTGGAAAATACTGGCTCATAAACAGTGACACTAGGCTGACAGTGGACTTTGAGTTGGACCAAGCAACTTGCCGTGCCTGTATATTATTTTGGTCTGTTATGGCAAAGAATTATCGCTCTTCACAATGAGCACGTCATGTTAAACAGTTTGTATTATCCCTGCTTTTATATGAATGGTGAGGAACAGTGGTTTCCAATACGCAACAACAAGACTCGCTGTGGACTAGGTTAAGTTATCTTCCATGTTTTGTTTCTCAGGTCCCGGGTCCCTGTCAAAGGTGCTGAAGTTCTATATTCAGTGACGATACTGTGTGGTACTAACCCATCCAAAAAAGGCTGCTAGTATTGATAAAATCCCTATCACTGTTGCGATCGTCATCTGAACTTCGCCCCTTGGGACCTTAGCGAGCCTGATGATCTGAAGAGTACTCATTGCATCATTTTGCCTGGGGAAATGTACCTTATTGTGCAGGAAGGACACGAAATTACAACAGGCAGCACTACTCTAGTATACATCACAGGCGTATTAAACATGGATTGTGAAGATGAACATATTGACCGATGTCTGAGATTGTTTACCCCAGCGACAAACCGAAGCTCCAGCCCTATGCTGGGGCTGCAGAATGTCCCGACTTGTGCCTCTTCTGCATCGGCTGAGCATCATCTTGGCGAGTCCGCTTGGTACCAGTGGGTTCGAGCTGATACTTTGCCGCGTCATTGGAAGGCCATCCATCCATGCCAAGCACTTCCTCCCAGAGCAATTGCAACTCTTGATGATCGCGGAACACAAGGGTTTTGCTGTCTATGACAGCTTTTCCGCGGCGGCGCTTTGTGGTTGACTGTCGTTTGGAACGCAAAAAGGTGACCCACTCGTCCACGGCCTCAAGCGCATCCTCAATCCAATTAGTGAAAGGATGACAGTCAAATTGAAAATCAGCGCCTAGAAGACCCATATCATGCGCCAAAGCGGTCTTCATGTTGCCCCCGCGCCAGGTGCCATCACCATTGTCTACGCTATCGTCGAAGATAAGGGCTACAGTGTCCCGGAGACCAGGGCCGACTTTACTATGGCGCAAGTAGCAGAGGCCGTGATATAACATAACATATATGAAGGATTCGAAATCATCTTGAGGTTCATGCTTCTTCGTCCTGTCTCTGAGAAGCCCGATGGACATGAATTGCCATGTGCCCTGCGCAATGATGAGAAAGGAGAAGATATCGGAATGAGAACACTCACTGTGCGTTCCGCTTGTCGTGCTGCCTTTTCCAAGTCGGCTATGCGTATAGCCATATCCCAGTCATTCAAAAAACCACGACCTCCACCATCATCGTTGTCTTTCGACGCCTTATCATCGTATACGATCAAGATGTTCCCGCCGCTGACATCACGATGAAGAATTTGACATATTGTGAAGGCGTCTTCATGAGCTACGCGGAAAATTGGATTAATAGATGTGACAGTCGAATATCATTATTATTGCTCACCCAAAAAAGCCTCGTAGACCACTCTCGTAAGCTGCTTCGAGGACTTGAACCTCTGCAAAGGTTGCCCAACCTCTTCAGTCAGCATTCGCTGGTGTTCACGAATACAAGTAAGCGGAAGACGCGCTCCAAGGTTCCAGTCTTCGTCGAGATACTTGTGGGAGGTAGTTCTCTGACCGAGGATGACGCCGCCACAGACAAAGGTAGGAACATTCCGGACGCCAGCTGCATTGAGAATCTCCAGCATTGCAGATTCCTGAGGGAGATTGACATCCCGCCAGCTATCCTTGAGGAATTGAACACTTTTAGTCTTGACGTCGTACACAGGAAGACCTAACGTCGCTCGACCTGGGATGCTTTGTGGCGCAGCAATGGCCGGCCCAGCAAGCACCTCCCTATCGCTGTCACCATCAGGTATCCGAATCTTCACAAATGAGCGCTTGTCCTTGTTGTCCGAGTGAATCCAGGGCTTCAAGAGCGGCTTCACCAAGGATATTTCTTCTTCTGTGGCCAGTGTCACTGTGTCGTCTTTCCCTCGATCGCTATCCGTGAGAGAAGAAAATCGGTAAAGAAACTCAACGAGGTATTTGCCTTCGGTCGGAAGATCAAACGCACGCGATACGATGGTGTACGTCCTCTCCCATTTGAAGAACCGGACACCGTCTGGTCCAAGACTAAGCGTGAATAAGTGTCGTCGATGCTGCGAATTCATTGTCGCCCCAGCATATCCAGCAAGCTGACCGCGATAATTTTTCGATGATAGTGTCCGTGACACCCATTCATCAGGGTTGCCGTCCTTGAACCCATAAAAGGAGGAACCTCTCTTGAACTCTAACCAGAGTTCTGCTTTGTTCCATTGAGTAGGACTAGTCGTAGTGTCGACGTCGGAGGCATACACGAATGCATCGGTGACAGTGTTAGTGGCCGAATTAGCATCCTTGAACTCGTTTCCTTGAACGAATTTCAATCCGGGAATGAGCTCTGGCGCTACGCCTTGAATCACGCTCGCCTATAAAATATCATCGAGATGTTGTAGACCAACAACAACAATGTTAACTCACGACGGCATCCGCGTACTTCCTTTCCTTGCTATACTCCGCCGGTAGTTGAATCGACTCGAAGATGTCGTGAAGATGACTGGGAGAGAGATACGTGAATTGACCACCAGGTCCGCCCATAAGCTCGTGAAGAAAAAGTTCGACTGGCATGGGCCCAATCCAGTGACCGTCCATTTCTTTCGATCTGTCTTGTCGAAGTTGCGTCGCGGGGACCTTAAGCGAAGTGAACTGATTGTTTGTCTGGCGTTTGATAGGAGAACCTAAGTATATATCAGTTGCTGATTCACCACCAACACACAAGATACGCGTACCAGTCGTGGGCTGCTGCTGTTCGCTCTGATTGGTTCCACTAGGAGGATTGTGAGTATTCGAGGACGACATGGTAGAAAGTAGGGGACTCACAGATGTCAAGGTACCACAGATTTATACAGCGGCAGAACAACAGACGCCACCCTCCAATCTTGGGGTGTACTTTGTACGAACAATGTAGAGTGAGGTCAAAAGAAGAAATTCAATTGACGATTGTGATTGTGATTGTGATGCGGTCACGTGGTAACATAAGGGCAGGCTATGTGGCGTTGCCTTTGTCGATAATTTCAATCGATGACGTGCAAGGTCTTCAAGTTAAATTCGAATACAGAAACAATAGGACCCTCAAGAATAGATATGGAAGCCGTGTCACGAAACCTAGATTTTGACCCAGAAACAGATCATGAAATCCAGTCGGTTGTGTCCTTGATGCCTTCCTAAATTTGGATGTATCCCAAGGATGGATTTTTGGTGATGCACTACATAGGATAGGTAATGCAATATTCATCGTGAGTGGAGGTAACATCATCCCCCCCGAGGCCTAAACTTCAATCTTGACCACCAATTTCTCCCCACTCATTTTGTTATGTCTCAATAGCTCCAAGCCCACACCTACTCTTTCCTTGAAAGTACCCTGATCAAGTAGATGAACTCGGTTAGGCTCTATGATTCCCATCTCTAGTAGTCGAGGAAGAATCTTGGGCATTACATTTTCTTTTTGAAACACATTCTGGACATACGGCTTTCAGTAAACGTTTTAGCGAAAAATGGTAGAATGCTCACTTCTTGGTATAGGAACGTGCGCACACCACGAATATTGACACTTTTGGGAAACGGATTGCGCCCTTCAGGTATTTCCATATACATCTGGGCATCTCCCTCCCCTCGTACATTGTTCCCCTCCTTCACAGGTAAAAGCAAGGCCACCGTACCCGTCTCACTTATCACCTTCGCGACTTCAGATATCGTTCCCTCAGCAGTGATACAGTCCATGGCGAGTATGACCTTGCCATCACCCCCAGTTACCTTTGCGATGTCCTCAGCAAGTGAAGGATTATGGTAGTCGATCGTTGCGGTAGCACCGAGCGAGGTCAGGTATTCATGATGTTTCAAGGAGGCAGTGACAATGATGTTTCTGTACCCGGCGGCATGAAGAAGCTGAATGGCATATTGGCCTGCCGTAGATCCAGCGCCATAGATCAGAATTGGAGTAGAAGAAAGAGGAGGAGATTCGGGGGCGGGAAATGTCTTCGGGACAGGAAGTCCGAGTTCGTTGAAGAGCGTGTGGAACGCTGTGACAAAATTATCTGGTATTGTCGCTGCGGCAGCCAATGACATAGAATCAGGCACCTAAAGTCAAATTTCGAGCTCTTCCACCGCCGACCTGGAAGAACGAATAGTAGACAAAATACCTTTGCACATACTGTTCGCGACTGGATAGAGTATTCCTGCATAGCTTTGGATCTGGAGCCTTGGAATGCGAATGCGGTGATCTGTATACATTTTCAGTTGATCTTAGTAAAGACAAAAGCATCGTATCACGGTTAAAGCCTACCCTGTCCCCGATGTTGAGATCGTCAACACCTGGCCCGAGCTCGACGACAGTTCCTGCGGCATTGAATCCAAGAACCATGGGGAAAGTGTCAGTTGCATATCCCAGATCGGTAACATACGTGTCGAAAGCGATCATCGACGCATATTCAACCTTCAACAGAACCTCTCCATACTGAGGTTTCTCAGTTGGAACATGTATTTCGTCGAAGCGACCTTTCGCAACTACAGCGATAGCGACGTGGGTAGACATATTATTCTTGATGGGATGAAGCAGAAGCGTTCTATCCCTGTCTTTTCAGGTATGGGTGAATTTCCCCACTCTTTGTCATCAAATGTGTTAGTAAGTGGAGTACTGATTAAGCAAGATGTGAAATGAGGCACCACCATAGGTCTGTGTAAAGTATGACGCATTGCCGCGGAAGCAATTATCCAATACGAAGGAAGTAATCAGAAGCCCGCCCAACTGAAAAGAGTGTGGACCGTACCAAATAATGATGCAGACACAAGACAATGGTCGGATTAGGGAAGAGAACAGCTTAATGTAATCATCCAGGAAAATAAGTAATCAAAGAATTCAGTTACTGGTACAGACGGCAACTCTCAAAACGATGACATCCTCAAGTTCGAAGAGAAAAAATACAAAGAAATAATTTACGTGTGAAGAATAATTCGACGTGAAGAAAACACAAAGATATAGGCGGCCTAGATCATGCCCTCTCGGGATGGAACGGCAACTGGTGGCGGCCTATGACCTGCCGAGCTCCCAGGTCGGTTCGTTGACCGAGGAGGTGGGGCAGGACTGGCCTTAGCCGACCGAGGCGGCCTGTCCCTTATGCTACCCGACGTACCCGACCGTAAGGGAGATGCACTGGGAGGCGGGGATCGTGTCCGCCTAGGAAGTGGGGATGCTAAAGGAACGGGAGGAACTGGAGCAGAGAGCGGTGGCGTGCTGATACTATATGTAGGCATTGCGGATGACAAGGGTGTGTGGGCACGAGGAAGAGCGGGTATGGGAGGCATTTGGGTCTGAGACGGAAGGAACATGTTGGTTGCAGGCGTGGGGGTGTAAAATGAAGCTGAGGAGTAACCCGAAGGTGGCGCTGACGACAACGCAGTCGGTGTGGCGCCGGCTGCTGTGGTTGTCGCACCAGAGGAAGTAGAAGATGATGACTGTGTCATGGCCGAACTTGCGCTTGGCGTAGGAGAACGCCGGCTAACGGAGGATGAGAGTGAAGGGGATAGCTTAGACGAGGATTTTGACAATTTAGGCGCCTTTATGTGTATGTCTTGCAGGTTCAGCTTAGCAGGCTTGGTGTTTGTCTCCGACTTTTGAACGTTTTCTGCTAGCAGCTCCTCTAGTAGGAAACGGAAATCAAGTCCATAGTCTTCAAGTAACTGAGAGTAAATATTAGATGGGGTCATTCATGTAATCAGCATCCATGCCTTCTTGCTCTGGGAATATGTGATTTTCAGAGCTTCTTCGACCACCTTCGGATCGACATCCGAACTAAAGACCTGTCTTCGGAACACATCTGCGTAATTCTCGATCTGGCTTTTCGCCCAATCAATGAAAGCTAAACTGTCGTGTCAATACCGTTTGCCGGATGTAACCTTTTGGACATACCACTGGCAACTTCGTTCTCCTTAAAGCTTGCCAAAAACCAATCGGCAGTATGCTTAATGGCAGTGAAAGTCACGATAGCCAAGTCAGCGATATATGCACCAATATGTCCTTCGAATTTGATTTTTCTGACAAGATTCCTGATGACCTGAGTACGCATTTTGAGGAACGTTGCGCGAGCGGCAGGGCCGGCGTTGAGACGCAAAAGAAGCGAGATCAGTGAAATAACAGTAGACTTCTTGTTCGAGACCAAAGACAAAGAAGACAAGAGGGCCGCGGTCAGCTGCGAGGTCAAACCAGGGAGCTTCGGAGCCAGGGGAGGAACTGCAGCCAACTTCGCTCTACCTAACGGGGTATCAGTATAAATCGAAGCAAGGAGGGGGTTGTGTCGACCTTCTTCGACAAGCTTCGTAGCCTTTTCCCACTCCCGCAAAGCGATTGCAACAGTTAGATCGTCCGCCCACTCACTGGTCCAACGAGCATCGCGCTCCAGTTTCTCCTTAGCGTCAGCATCCGGGGCTTCTCCCGCTTTTGCAGCGAGCTCTCTCATCCATTCAGCTTGAGGCGTGCGTTCCACATTGTATCCAGACGACCTCTATAACAAATACCATTTAGCAACCAGTTTGCGCTTACGGAAGTGGAGCTTACATCACCAGCGCCTTGCCACAAACTCTTCCTCCTTTCATGCTCGCCTTCACGTTCCTTGCGCTTCTTAGCAGCTAGCTCCTCGGCGACATGACGTAGCTGCTGAAGGAGCGACTTCTTGTCTGCGGGAGACTCCGTCCGGTAGACGTGTGTTTCCTTGCCGTGTCTGATCTTGAAGACATTCGTCATACTGGGTGAGTCCTTAGTGTCCAACACCAGCATTTCACTCAATGGCCAGCATCGCTCGGCAACTAGCTTGCCTTCGCCAACACTGCCACCACCACGAGAATCGGGACCACCGTTGCGACGTCGTCTCCTGGCGACCAACACAGCATCGTCCAAGACAACGAACTTCACCTTGCCGACGACTTTATATGTCGCAGCATTTAATGATAACACACCCTCGACTTCGCCTACGACATGTCTTCCTGGCGTGGTGGGCGCGAATTTAGCAGATCCCTCGATCTGAGTATGCAACGCCTGCATCTGGTTAAAATACATGATGCGCAGGTCAGCAACGGAGGAACGCCGATACGAAGTCATAGTTGAAGAGGACGTTGAGGCGGGGTCAGGAATGTGAAGCAATGATGGCATGGATTTGTATTCCGAGAGGGATTCCTTTAATTCAATCATCTCATTCTCCAGAGTCGAGATTTCCTTGGAGATCAGTACGAATTCTGCATAGCTGAAAGCTCGTTAGTGAGAATGAGGAGTGAGATAAAGCTTTATACTTACTTTTGAAAAACGTTCTTCTGGAGATCAGTCGCTGTATCATCTTTGGCTCCGCGTAGAGACGATTGTAGGGACTTCACTTCTGCTTCCGTTGAATTCGCCAGCTTAAGCTTCAAGTCTGTGATAAGTCAGAAATATTGCCGTAATTCAACATCGCTACACTCACAGGCATCTGGGTCGAAATCATCCTTGTCCAATAGTTTTTTATCGTTCTCTGCCGCCGCTGCCGCTTCATCATCCCGACTGCCTATCTTCTCTGCAACGACCTCATTCTGAAATCCATCCATGACACCCCCAACAGTAGGCAAGCTGGGCATTGGGGGTACATTGAGCTCTGTAGGTCCTGAAATGTCGGCATAGCGCATTGACATTCGCTTTTTAATCTTGTCGTCGACACGAGATTTCCGGGCATCGCGAGGGCGGGAGGTAACACCTTGTGCGATCTTGGAGAATTTTGTTCCAGAGCGCTGTAATTTACGCGCCGGCGCCTGAGAACGTCGCGTCCGTAGCGACTGCATTGCTGATTGACGGTGGTGGTGGTAAAGCGAAGGAACGGCTTGATGCGGCACACATGCCGGAACGTCGGAGATTGAATACTGGTCTGTTAAATCCGAATCCTGATCCGCCTGTTTGTTTCGATCTCAACGCCACAATTTGAATTCTAATGAACTGCGAGCACCGGCTCTGTCAATCTTTTTCTCTTCTTTGGTCGACATTTGTAGGGAATAAACAGGATATAAGGTCGGTGTTTTACCCCGATCTTTCTTCTCTCTGATACTTACTGAATCGTGTGTACGTAGCTGCCGTTTCAAAGGTTCTCGTACAGAGGCACGGGCTTGATACATGAATATATGAATGTCCTCCTATTCTGGTGTACTCGGGGCATGGTAACCTCCCGATGACTTCAAGTCCCAGTGAACCTTCCGAGGGAATGGGCCACCGTGTGTAGTCTGTGTTACCCTCAATAACACTTCAAGCATTGCTGTACTGCAGACATGATGGCTGATTTCCCATCTCAGATTGTGCATGCTTTGCATCTCATAGTTTTTGTTTATTAAACCGAGGCCTTGATCTGCGCCCCGTTTACCAACACGTCACTCACCGTAGTACGGTGACATTTATGGTAGTTTAGGGCATATTCCCACATATAGCCGACAAGAATCTGCCAAACCAATCATGAACATGTCATTTATGCTTCACGCTTCTTCCAAAGTTCTTGGTCTTCTACCACCACGACACTCTTTCTCCCCCCACTCTCCTTTCTAATTTTTGTGTGACCCTACGGGTCCCTTTTCAGATGCCCTGGAGGCGCCGGAAACCGTTCACCTCTGGTGGTAATGCCTCAGAGAAAGGTCTTCCTTCAGGTTGGTTCCATTACTGCCCCGTCAGTTCTATACTGACATATCTCCCCAGACTTTTCGAACAAATCATCACGGTCGAAGCTACAGCTTGATGGGCCAAGTTTTCAGCCCTCCTTCCCTTCTCATCAGCGCCTGCGCCGTGGATTTCAAGAGCAGTGCAAGTATCCCCGTTTTCACTTTATGATGATCATCTCACTTTTCAACTAGGTGGCAAGCACAAAGCTGACGGACAAGCAAACTGTAAGAAAGGTGCTGCGGATGACAACGGTCGACGACATCACTCTCTAAGCTATGGTCACCAGAGAAACGACGATGATGACTCGGACGACGACGACGGTGATGGTGGTGATGACAAGAAGTCTGGTCGCGGCGGCAGTTCAAAGTCTGCTTCCCATGGAAGCGGGAATGGCGGAGAATCCAACGATAGCAGCAACGATGGTAACGGGAGCGACGACCCCAACAGCCCCGATCCTACCAGTGATAATTCCTCCAATGATGGAGGAAGCGCGACCGGGGGAGGAAGCGCGGCGTCATCTACTACCGGCAGCCGTAGTTCCGTCGGCATCGCTGAAACAAACCCTGGTCCCGCCACTTGTGAAAGCACATCACAATATTCGCAGTCTTCCTCCGTATTATCTCAGTTGTCTTCCGTAGCATCCGAGTCTTTCTCATCATCGCAATCATCCATTACATCCGACATTGTGCCGACCGGTACTTCCGGCGACCTGGTCTCCGTCGCGACGACCTCTACTGAGCCTACTCTCACTCCTTTAAGTTCATCTTCATCAATGCCATTGTCATCCTCTCAAACCATCCGGGCGGTCGTATCATCGCCTTCGACGTCTGGAACTCCTTCCACGACCTCCGCCTCGTCAACCTCAATCATCCCACTGTCAACAGTGACGTCAGCACCCACCACCGTTACACGTTTAACGCCAACACCCACCGCAGTCCCCATATCGCCTAGTAGTTCCAGTTCCCCGTCTTCTGAGTAATTCCGTCTTTTTCATATGCATTGTTCCCGTTCTGACTAAGACTCCATTTTTTTCTAGCCTGTCACATACGTCTTTTGTACCCATAATTGGTGGAATTGTAGGCGCCGTGGTCGCCGTTTCTGCGGCCCTTCTTATCATACTCTTTTGCTTTCGTCGACGGCGAAAGAGGCACTGTGCCAAGGTGGACTCTGGCTTCGCTCCGTACAACTCGTTCAAAGACGAAAAACTCCCAAGTAGCCAGAATGGCGATCCCCAGTCACAGATTCTCCCACCGCCCATGATGCGTGTCTTCCATCGAGTATCGTCCCTCCTCATGCGCCATCATCCCTTTGTGCCCGCTGCGGAGAGCCGTGCTCAAACTCCCATTCACAATCCTTTTGCCGAGACCACTTCTTTTGCGAGT
The DNA here is from genome assembly GCA_030407005.1 of Desarmillaria ectypa. Classification (NCBI taxonomy): domain Eukaryota; kingdom Fungi; phylum Basidiomycota; class Agaricomycetes; order Agaricales; family Physalacriaceae; genus Desarmillaria; species Desarmillaria ectypa. Next base: position 3,288,121 of record JAUDYN010000003.1, on the reverse strand, counting down.
TCTCGAGTTTCCTGGTTGAGCTACGTCTCTAGCCATCCTACACTGCAGGGAGGTACTGGAGTTATACAAGAAACCATGAGATCAAACCCATTTGACGATCCGGTGGATCCTCTTGTTAATACCCAAACCATTTCATCACCTTTAGAACGAGTATCTTCACTATTACCAGGTACGACAATCTCAGAAAGGCGCCGTTCAACCCCACTCGTCTCGCCTCCGCCAGAAAACCGCCTCTCCATGACCGCCTCTGCTGAACTATCACCGCAAGAAGATCCGGATCGATTCTCCAGCTGGACCGATAGAAGGACTATGTCCCGTCATTCAGCGATGAAGGACAGCCCTCTTCAAAAACTCAGTATGGAGTTGTATCCGGTCGATGTCGGGAGCTCAAACGACGCAGGTACTCATTTGACAGGGCTGTCGAGGTAAAGCGCGTGTCGGAAAATAACACGGTTTGAATTCTACGGGCCTAAGGCGCCGAGTGAGCTATTTTGATACTCCATTGCTAGCGGGTCGGATGTTCCACAACGCCTCGTCTGCCGCTGGCAGCATATACCACTCTACTTTTTGAGCTCGTGGGACCTTATGTATTTAAATTTTATTTTCTATCTTTCTATCATTTATTCGTTGTATTATAGAGCCTCATACTATTTCCGTAATCCTGTTGTATCGTCTATATCACATACAAGTTCGTACTAGAGTATCTATGAAGGCGTCCCAAGTGAAGCTCTCCAGCGATCCTCTTTGCCGCAACTTTTCAACGTTCAGATTGAACATGATGGCCCCTTGACGAAATAATTCAACATCTCTTATACGGAAATAATCAAAGGTGATGTCTGTCCGAGATATGTAGATGTCGACGGTGGATATTGGGTCATAAATTTTGGGAAATAAAGAGATGATGCGATAAGGCAAATACCTAGACGAAGCTTATTCAGGATAGTTAAGATTCAGGTGCTGATAGGGACTCAACTGCCAACGAGACTCGCTCTGCTGCAATGTAGGAAGCTTGATCCATCTACACTCCCTCGCAATAAATGCCAATGATCCATGATCATCCAGCCAATTACGACGCAATTGGACGTCCAGTCGACCGAAAGCATACATCCGTTGATTAAAAGCATTGTGGATCTGCCACTGATTAGAATAGCCTGATATTCTAGTTTCGTCGCTTTCGTCGTTGAGAACGACTTCTGTGAGAATATCGTCTAGACGAACGGTGTGGCAATTAAGAACAGTGAAGATAAGGTTTTGACGCAGTCTCTGTAGCCATACTGGTGTTTTTGAGGATGAGAAAACGTGGACCCGAAAATCATGTATCTCCACGGTTGCGAGAGAACCAGACGTAAAGCGTAACGATTGCGGGAAGATCCAGAAGGTAATGTCTAGCTCAGCGATAGAAACATGGCAAGCATCGTCCCGATATTCGTAGCCAAGGATCTTCAATAATCCTATTCTAGGATTTGAAAGTCTTGGAAAATGTCCGGTAAAATACATATTGGCGATGGTGACATCCAACCAGTTGCCGCTGATGCATTTATACCATAGGCTTACATGGATATAGTGTCAGTTGATTTTTCCTGTTGAAAAAATATTCACACCTGTATAGAAAAGTAAACGAATATACGATGAAGAATGGGAGAAACATTGAAAGTGACGACGTGGTGAAAATCCAAAACCATTGGCACCTACAGACGTCATATTGTGGCTGTGCATACCATCATCATCATCATTACACGGCACGGTACCGTTTGGGCACGTCGGACGCAAGTGTACAAGAAGCGGCACTACAATATCCCTCCACTCGCTAAACCACTTACACACACCCCTCAATCCGAGCTTACGCACTTGGAACAAGCCCGCAGTAGAACTTGAAAACCCTGGTAAAACAGTATTAGTGGCCCCCCGGACAAACTCACACCTCACGAAGCATTGGCGCCGCATAAAATATTTAAAGCACATTGTAAGCAAACATAGCTACCATCACTTTCGTCTTCCACACCATCCATGGCGCCGGAATCTTTGTCCTTCGTAATGTTCGCATGCCTGCTTTGTCTAAACAGTGCATTATCTTGGTCGGAAAAATGCTGCCAAATTGCTCATCTGCTGACTTGAAAGAAATCTTCTTTTAGCTCTGGCTTGGCCATATGATACCATTTCAATCAGTTTTGCTTCTTTTGTCACCTTCCGCGTGGTGGAAGTGGTGTTACGGAGCTAAAAAAAACATTTCAGATCACTCCAAGTATACAGACAACGGACCGTCGGGCGGACCGTGTGCATGCTACACCATCAGATGACTTTGGTTCTCCAGCATAACGACCGAACTTCTGCGAGACCGGTATCGCTTATTGGCCCCGGCCCCAGTCTTCGAGAACATTATAAATCTAGGTTCTCATGATCCTTCTTTCCCCTGGCGTTTTGTCTAACGAAATTATTCATGGTTAAAGCAGTGCCAACCAACAAACGGGCTATTCTGCTCGCCATTTTCGTTGCGTTTGGTATGTTAACTTATTGGGTTCGAGGCTAGTACCTACTGATGATCCTGTAGGAGGTAAGCCGATACTTACACCACAGTCGGAAACTATGAACATCCCTTTTGCTAGGCTTTCTATTCGGATACGATATTGGAGTCGTCTCGTCAGCATTCCTGGGGTTACATCTATAATCGAGCTCACATGTTACGTTGTTATAGAGGATGTCTGATCATGCCTGATTTTATACGTCGTTTTGGTTATCCCGATACCGCAAACCCTGGAGAATACATCTTAGACAGCAATCGGCAGTCCATTATCACATCCCTCCTGTCGGCGGGAACATTTGTGTAGGGTTTATTATGTGCTCCACGCTCAGTGCGCTACTAATATATTTATAGTGGTGCCTTGGCACAAGCTTTCACATCTGATAGATTCGGCCGTCGCGGTTCTATCCTCATCTGGGCTGCTATTGTAAGATTCTATCCAGCGATGTCCTGTAAATAATACTAATGGTTTACTCGCTCTTTCCTAGTTCACGGTCGGGACCGCCATACAGACTGGGACGACAACGTCTATCGTCCAAATTTCGGCTGGCCGCTTTATTGCAGGTCTTGGCGTTGGGGCTATGTCAGCTATTGTCCCGTACGTTGTTCGCATTTTTAACAGTGCAGTCTTATGTACTAGTGGGATATAGATTGTATAATGGAGAGACAGCTCCCAAGGCATTGCGAGGTATGCTACTGGTGTTATATCAACTACAAATCATTATGGGGTAGGTTACTGCACTATTTTACTCCTCTCATGTCTTGAACAACATCTACTTCCAGTATATTCATCAGCTACGTTATCGATCTTGGCACACATACAATTTCTGGTTCCGCATCTTGGCGTATCCCGGTCGGTCTTCAAATGCTTTGGGGTCTGATTATCTTGTCTGGAATCTTCTTCCTACCTGAGTCACCGTACGTCCGTGTCGCTAGTATCAGCTTGGTGGCGCTGATCTCCTCTAGTCGGCATCTTTTGGGCACAGATCGAATTGAGGAAGCTCGAAAAGTCATTGCTGAACTAAATAGCGTCCCCTTAGACGATCCTCTTACCGAAGAGACGGTCGAAGAACTAATGTTCAGTATCAGAGCCGAGAACGAGAACGGGAAGGCAACATGGCTCGAATGTTTCTCAACGAGAAATGCGCTGTGGAAACGTACAATGAATGGCATGATGCTGCAATTTATTCAACAGCTCAATGGGCAGAACTTTTACTGTAAGATTTCGTTTTCCGATCTGACAGGGAGCTGACAATCTGATTTATCATCTATAGATTATTATGGAGATACATTTTTCCAGAGTGCTGGAACTGAGTACGTGAAAATTATTGTTGTCTTGGGCTGAGCCTTACATTTCCCAGACTTTCCCCTTATGTTATTCAGACTATCCTAGGAGCGGTTTCCGTTGCAGGTACCATTCCCGCTCTGGTGAGCTCTCAACCTTGACCCTTTATATACATGGAACTCAAATGGATCTTCGACGCGTAGTATCTAATTGAAGCGTGGGGTCGCCGTCGTGTGAGTTGTATATGATTTCGTTCGTGAAACGAAACGTTGACATTCGCATGACAGTCCCTTCTTGTTGGTTCCGTGTTGGAAGCCATTTGTTCCCTCATAGTTCGTATATCTTCAGCAGCGAGCGATGAGAAACCAAATCATACCAATTTTTTAGGCAGGACTTGTCGGCCACTTCACTCTCGCACCATCGGGGACCCCAACGGACCAGTTGACCCAGCGGAATAAACAAGGAGGTAACGTTCTTTTTATTCATCTTGTTGCAGTCCATGATTGAAACCTGGCCTTTCACAGGCGATACACTGATCGCATTCGCAATTCTACACGTTTTCTCCTTCGCCGTCTTCTGGGGACCAGTTCCGTACGTTCACGAATTCCATGACGATAGCATATATAGACTTGATACTAGGTGGGTATACCTCGGTGAATCTTTTCCCCTTCGAGTTCGGCCCAAAGCCATAGCACTAGGAAGTGCCACGAATTGGCTATGGAACTTCTTGCTCTCATTCTTCGCGCCGCGAATCGCAAATGAGTGCGTGCCGAGTCATCTATTCCTGAACATATCTAAAATTGTTGTCCGCCAGCATCGGCCCTCTCATTCTATTGATATTTTTCGGCATGCTGGTCTTCGGTACGCGCATACTGTACTATGATATTCGTCAAAGAGTCATTCCATTTATTCAGGATATGGCTACGTATATTTACTCATTCCCGAGACCAAGGGCCTCAGTCTGGAGGAGGTATACGGTTCGCACATCTCACCCTGAGGATTGTTCTGATCACCGTTTTTAGGTTGATGAGATGTATCGCTCTGGTGTTAAGCCATGGAACAGTCCATCATGGAAACCACATTTGCTTGACCACATGCATGATAACCAGGCCTCGGAACGTTTTGAGGCTAAGGTTGATGAAAAGGGTTCGGCTTAAGAAATAGCTATCGCTGTATGATTTACATGAATGTAAACACCGTGACATTCACTTTGACTTAGTTCCTTGTCTCCTCCTTGAAACAGAAAAGTTCTTGCAAGCAGAGAACAAACACACAAGTGATTAGTCCAGACAATATCCAGCGAATGTACTCCCCCAAAATGGTGTGAGAGGTGTAATGCGTGTTGTTGGGGATAGACGTCAGCAGGCAGAGAACGTGATGGTAGTGGCTCAAACGAACGTATATTCTGGGGGTCAATACGTGGATGGTCGCGGTACGAAACCAAAGTAGGGAGGTAAAAATGATCAGTAAAAATAAAAATAATGAAAAATAACAACGGCTCAGCCGTGCCGTTGCTGGCTGTGAAACCTAATCTTGCACGCGTGTCAATGCAGGGCCTTGCGCAAATTCCTGGTCACCGCGAGTCTCGATAGGACTAAATGAGTCACATAATATTTGTGTACAGCTACCGCGTTCAAAGTCACTGAATTTGCCTGCCCTTATGTTAGCACGTGATCACCTCACCATTCGCGAACTGAAAGTCTTCTTTTGATCTCGTTCTACATTGTTCAAGTCCTCGTCCAAAATGTCCCCCTCACTCATATCCTCCGTTATCCGGTGTTCTCCTACACCGAGCGCAAGTTCAGCCATGACACAGTCATCATCATCTATACGTCCTCTGGTGCAACAACCACAGCAGTCGACACCACGAAATGCCTCCCATACCCGCTCTTCCTCGTGCCCGCACACCCTTGTCATCCGCAATGCCTACATATAGTACCAGCACGCCACCGCTCTCGGCTCCAGTTCCCCCCGTTCCTTTAGCATCCCCACTTCCTAGGCGGACACGATCCCCGCCTCCCAGTGCATCTCCCTTACGGTCGGGTACGTCGGGTAGCATAAGGGACAGGCCGCCACCAGTTGTCATTGCATCCCGAGAGGGCATGATCTAGGCCACCTATATCTTTGTGTTTTCTTCACGTCGAATTCTTCTTCACACGTAAATTATTTCCTTGTATTTTTTCTCTTCGAACTTGAGGATATCATCGTTTTGAGAGTTATCGTCTGTACCAGTAATTGAATTCTTTGATTACTTATTTTCCTGCATGATTACATTGAGCTGTTCTCTTCCCTAATCCGACCATTGTCTTTGTGTTTGCATCATTATTTGGTACGGTCCACACTCTTTTCAGTTGGGCGGGCTTCTGATTACTTCCTTCGTATTTGGATAATTGCTTCCGCGGCAATGCGTCATACTTTACGCAGGCCTGTGGTGGTGCCTCATTTCACATCTGGCTTAATCAGTACTCCACTTTACATCCAAATTTAGGAAGGCATCAAGGACACAACCGACTGGATTTCATGATCTATTTCTGGGTCAAAATCTAGGTTTCGTGACACGGCTTTCCTATCTATTCTTGAGGGTCCTATTGTTTTTGTATCCGAATTTAACTTGAAGACCTTGCGCGTCACCGATTGAATTTTTCGACAAAGGCAACGCCATATAGCCTGCCCTTATGTCACCACGTGACCGCATCACAAACACAATCACAATCATAAATTGAATTTCTTCTTTTGACCTCACTCTACATTGTTCGTACAAAGTACACCCCAAGATTGGAGGGTGGCGTCTGTTGTTCTGCCGCTGTATAAATCTGTGGTACCTTGACATCTGTGAGTCCCCCACTTTCTACCATGTCGTCCTCGAATACTCACAATCCTCCTAGTGGAACCAATCAGAGCGAACAGCAGCAGCCCACGACTGGTACACGTATCTTGTCTGTTGGTAGTGAATCAGCCACTGATATATACTTAGGTTCTCCTATCAAACGCCAGACAAACAATCAGTTCACTTCGCTTAAGGTCCCCGCGACGCAACTTCGACAAGACAGATCGAAAGAAATGGACGGTCACTGGATTGGGCCCATGCCAGTCGAACTTTTTCTTCACGAGCTTATGGGCGGACCTGGTGGTCAATTCACGTATCTCTCTCCCAGTCATCTTCACGACATCTTCGAGTCGATTCAACTACCGGCGGAGTATAGCAAGGAAAGGAAGTACGCGGATGCCGTCGTGAGTTAACATTGTTGTTGTTGGTCTACAACATCTCGATGATATTTTATAGGCGAGCGTGATTCAAGGCGTAGCGCCAGAGCTCATTCCCGGATTGAAATTCGTTCAAGGAAACGAGTTCAAGGATGCTAATTCGGCCACTAACACTGTCACCGATGCATTCGTGTATGCCTCCGACGTCGACACTACGACTAGTCCTACTCAATGGAACAAAGCAGAACTCTGGTTAGAGTTCAAGAGAGGTTCCTCCTTTTATGGGTTCAAGGACGGCAACCCTGATGAATGGGTGTCACGGACACTATCATCGAAAAATTATCGCGGTCAGCTTGCTGGATATGCTGGGGCGACAATGAATTCGCAGCATCGACGACACTTATTCACGCTTAGTCTTGGACCAGACGGTGTCCGGTTCTTCAAATGGGAGAGGACGTACACCATCGTATCGCGTGCGTTTGATCTTCCGACCGAAGGCAAATACCTCGTTGAGTTTCTTTACCGGTTTTCTTCTCTCACGGATAGCGATCGAGGGAAAGACGACACGGTGACACTGGCTACAGAGGAAGAAATATCTTTGGTGAAGCCGCTCTTGAAGCCCTGGATTCACTCGGACAACAAGGACAAGCGCTCATTTGTGAAGATTCGGGTACCTGATGGTGACAGCGGTAGGGAGGTGCTTGCTGGACCGGCCATTGCTGCGCCACAAAGCATCCCAGGTCGAGCGACGTTAGGTCTTCCTGTGTACGACGTCAAGACTAAAAGTGTTCAATTCCTCAAGGATAGCTGGCGGGATGCCAATCTTCCTCAGGAATCTGCAATGCTGGAGATTCTCAATGCAGCTAGCGTCCGGAATGTTCCTACATTTGTCTGTGGTGGTGTCGTCCCCGGTCAGAAAACTACCTCCCACAAGTATCTCGACGAAGACTGGAACCTTGGAGCACGTCTTCCGCTCACTTGTATTCGTGAGCACCAGCGAACGCTGACTGAAGAGGTTGGACAACCTTTGCAGAGGTTCAAGTCCTCGAAGCAGCTTACGAGAGTAGTCTACGAGGCTTTTTTGGGTGAGCAATAATAATGATATTTGACTGTCACATCTATTAATCCAATTTTCCGCGTAGCTCATGAAGACGCCTTCACAATATGCCAAATTCTTCATCGTGATGTCAGCGGCGGGAACATCTTGATCGTATACGACGATAAGGCGTCGAAAGACAACGATGATGGTGGAGGTCGTGGTTTTTTGAATGACTGGGATATGGCTATACGCATAGCCGACTTGGAAAAGGCAGCACGACAAGCGGAACGCACGGTGAGTGTTCTCATTCCAATACATTCTCTTTTCTCATCATTGCGCAGGGGACATGGCAATTCATGTCCATAGGACTTCTCAGAGACAGGACGAAGAAGCATGAACCTCAAGATGATTTCGAATCCTTTATATATGTCATGCTGTACCACGGCCTCCGCTACTTGCGTCACAGTAAAGTCGGCCCTGGTCTCCAGAACACGATGGCCCGCATCTTCGACGACAGCGTAGACAATGGTGATGGGACGTGGAGTGGTGGTGACGCGAAGACCGCTTTGGCGCATGATATGGGTCCTCTAGGCGTCAATTTTCGATTTGAGTGTCATCCTTTCACTAATTGGATTGAGGCCGCTCTCGAAGCTATTGCTGAATGGAACACCATTTTAGCCTCACAACTCCGCTCATCGACAAAGCGCGGCCGCAGTAAACCAGCCATGGATCGCACAATCGCAGTATTCCGTGATCACCAACAGTTGAAATTGCTCTGGGAGGAAGTGCTTGACATGGATGGATGGCCTTCCAATGACGCGGCAAAGTATCAGCTCGAACCCACTGGTACCAAGCGGACTCGCCAAGATGATACTCAGCCGATGCAGAAGAGGCACAAGTCGGGACATTCTGCAGCCCCAGCATAGGGCTGGAGCTTCGGTTTGTCGCTGGGGTAAACAATCTCAGACATCGGTCAATATGTTCATCTTCGCAATCCATGTTTAATACGCCTGTGATGTATACTAGAGTAGTGCTGCCTGTTGTAATTTGCTGTCCTTCCTGCACAATAAGGTACATTTCCCCAGGCAAAATGATGCAATGAGTACTCTTCAGATCATCAGGCTCGCTAAGGTCCCAAGGGGCGAAGTTCAGATGACGATCGCAGCAGTGATAGGGATTTATCAATACTAGCAGTCTTTTTTGGATGGGTCAGTACCAGACGGTATCGTCACTGCATGTAGAACTTCAGCACTTTTGACAGAGACCCGAGACCTGAGAAACAACACATCGAAGATAACTTAACCTAGTCCACAGCGAGTCTTGTTGGTTGCGTGTTGGAAACCACTGTTCCTCACCATCTATATAAAAGCAGGGATAATACAAGCTGTTTAACATGACATGTTCATTGTGAAGAGCGATAATTCTTTGCCATAACAGACCATGATAATATACAGGCACGACAAGTTGCTTGGTCCAACTCAAAGTCCACTATCAGCCTGGTGTCACTGTTTATCAGCCAGTATTTTCCAACCACATCGCCTTGATGAAATCTGCCGCGCGTTCCGCTATGATATATGTTGGAACCTGTGTATGACCAGCCGGCACGAAGGGCTGCAACGCAACCTCAGCATCAGCCTAAAAGCTAAAAAGAACGGATTCGGATAACCCACAAAAATAGATGCGTCAACAATGCGTAATACAACGCAAGTCGATATACTCATAAAGTTTCCAGTGTCTGGAATACCAGAGACTGGTATGCTTCATGCATTCTACAAGGCTTGAGATCAGCTATGCCCAAGCATCACTGAATAAGAACATCATACTTTCGACCAGATCTTCTCTGAGTCGAATGGCAATCCGTAGCATCTTCTCCTGATGATAGACAGTTTCATCTGCCAGCAAAGCTCATCATGATTCCGAGCAGAATCGAGGACCACGGGGAAAGCATCCTAGTCCATTTGACTGTCGCGTAGTGACTCACGCAGCCCGCCATTGGTCGAAGAGAATCAATAACTAATATTGATCCGTGTCTGATCTGTACTGGCACTTCTTCCTACGCTGACCACAGTTTTGCGTGATGAAGCGATGATCACCCAAATTTGCAGTCAAGATGACTCTAAGTATCGTGGCTGGGGTTCAGTAGTCTAACTATGACCTTCTCTTTGGCATCAGATATTCACCCTTCTTTCACAAGCTTCATCTTCCAGCCCGGCAACCTGAACATTGACGACCTTCCATTATGAGGTTCAATATTTACACTTCTGCTCAGAGCATCCCATTTTCGTACAGCAATTAATATTCAGCTAGTGTGACAAATATAACTCGGACCATCCCCTCATACCCGGCCTTGAGCTTGAACGATGAAACGAAACTAGCTGGAGTAGGTAAACACGATACCATCACATCTCGAACTTTCTTTCAGAATCGTGGGATTCTACGTTATTTGTGTTGGCGATTCAGCCTATCCCGACGTTTCGTTGTTTCATCTAATGAACTTACTTATTATATTTAGATCACTACTCCTTTATTCCCGTTACCTATATCTACCGTTTCACCCTTCTTTGCACCTCAGCTGTTCACTACGACTACGTGACTGACTGAGCTGTTATTACTCTAACAATTTGCTTAACTCAACATCTTTGACAACGCTCGCCCCTATCTCTCTGAGCGCCTTCTCCTTATACTACGCTTCCAGCCGTTGATATGCTGTGTGTTGGGATTTGCAACTTCAAGCATGTGCCAGAAGATTCCCGAACCTTCGGTACCATCAATTTGGCACGATACTAGGATATAATTAGGTACTTTAGTAGAACATTCTAGATACATTCTGTAGTATTTAAGGAGCTCGTCTTGAGCTCTAGTAGCTAACAATTTAGTATTTTCTACTCAGCAAGCCTCCCACTGCAATAGTTACAACACTGTGAGAGTCGAAGCAATCAATCTTGATTTGCCGTCGAAATTGGGGGGAAATGAGCTTAGTCAGCTGACGATCCAGGGCGTTGCCGGTGCCCATTAGGGTCAAACCTAGTCATTGTGGCGGTCCCAGAACAATGGTCTTGGTCAACACTAAGCTTCTTCGCAACGACATCGACGTCCAGTTCCCACTTCAGTCTTCAGGGCATCTAAGAAGACAATGTTCTCTTTAGCCTACGGTCAGGTGAATTACCAGAGGTTCTCAATGATCTTCTGGATGCCCAGTTATTCGGAATTCGGGCGAGCTATCTTCGCGGTCACGGGATTGATTTTATTTGATCATCGAGTTGCAGTCGAGTCCGAGTCCGAGTCCGAGACAGCTGTGTTTATAAGGAGAAGTTTGTCCATCCCAGCAGAGGTCATCCACGCGCTCGCGACATGCATCTATCCAGCGCAGTGCTTGTCGTACTTTCTGCTCTCCCGGCTTTATCGACTTTGGTTGCTCCTAATGCTCTTGATCTGACGATTACGGCGAACCTTGTCCACGAAATCCCGTCAACACTATGCGGATTCATGTGGGAAGTACGTCACATTCATTCATCACCTTTGCTTATCAACATCTCTCGTGCAGGATATAAACCATAGGTTCGTTCCGTCATCAATCTTTCGAGCTCCTGACTGATCTACCCTGTTAGTGGGGATGGAGGTCTGTACGGTGAACTGCTGCAGAATAGGGCATTCCAAGGCGTTATCCCGGGCACTCAAAATGCGTCAGCACATCCGACTTTCTGTCAATCCATAACTAACTGGTCTCCAGATTAAATGCATGGCAGTCATACAACGGTGCACGGTTGTCAGTCACTTCTCAAACCAACGGCGTATCCTCTTCGCTACCGAACAGCTTGCAAGTCCAAATACCCAAAGTAGTCTTTGGAGATATTGGGTTCGAAAATACTGGCTATTGGGGTAAGTAGGTTCTCCTTGCACCAATCACCTCATGGTATAGCTTACAATCGTCTTCAAGGCATCAAGGTTCAAGCAGGATGGACTTATAAAGGATCCTTCTATGTGAAATCAAGTAATTTCACTGGGTCTCTTACTGTGTCTCTAAAGTCTGCCCGAGGCACAATATATGCGTCAAAAACATTAGGTGGAGTATCCTCGGAATGGCAGAAGCTTACCTTTGAATTACAGCCTGATGTCTCTGCCCCGAGTGATGACAACGTATTCAGCGTTGTCTTCGATGGAAGCAAAGCTACGGGTCAGACGATATTCTTTGGCCTGTTCTCGCTGTTCCCACCGACTTTTAGAGGGCGTGAAAACGGTATGCGAGTTGATTTGGCAGAGGCCATAGCTGCCACCCATCCCTCTGTTTGGAGGTTTCCGGGAGGCAATAATTTGGAGGTGCGTGCTATCAAGATATGGACAACCCAGAGTGTTATGCTAATAAATGTTCAGGGAGGCAGCTTCGATACGCGTTGGAAATGGAACGAGACGATAGGACCGTCAGTATCGGTCTGGTATCTTCACTGCTTCAGTGCTGATATGTGTTTCAGTCTTGAACAACGTCCTGGTCGCATTGGTAATTGGGGTATGTCTAAATTCTCGTATCTGATACAATAATCCTGCCAACGTGCATTCTGCAGGTTATCCTAATACAGATGGACTGGTAGGTCGCGCAGTTCCTGATGCATCAGATCGAGTTAAGCGTTTACAATCAGGGTCTTCTGGAGGACTTGAACTTTGCCGAGGACCTTGATGCAGTAAGAGCTTTCATAAGCTTTATAATGACAATCGTATTGACCTCTTATCTGCTACAGGAACCCATCCTCGGTATGTGTTATTGATGAAGCATAATAATCTGAGTCTTAAGACCTGTTTCGAAGCCATTTGGAGTGGTATCTCAACAGCTAACTACTCTGATCTTGCAACATGGCCGATCGTACCTGAGGAGGACCTTCAACCATTCATAGACGATGCTTTGAACGAGATTGAATTCATTGTTGGCGATGCGGAGACAAGTGTATGGGGACAGTTGCGAGCTAGTCTTGGGAGAACGGAGCCCTACCAGCTCCGACTGATTGAATTGTACGTGGTCTCTTGGCTCGGTTTCTGTATTGTTTTGAATAAAATTTGCAGAGGAAACGAAGACGAGGTAAGGAGCACCATAAAGCTTGTGTCGCCCATCTCATTTGGCGTGACGTTTCGTAGTTCCAACCAGAATCGTGTGTTTTTATCGACTGGTGCTTCACATACCTGCTCACGGAATCGTTTCTCCCAGGTACGCTGGATACCGCTGGAATTCGTTTGTCTCCGCTATAGAAGAACGATATCCCGGACAATTTGAATTCATTGCGACGACGTATCCTTCTACAGAGCTCAATCCAGCGTATCTCAAGAGTGAGTTAACATTGCTATGTGACGTTTCAACCCTGACAAGTGTGACCCCAAGTTGATTTCCACCAATTTGCTGACGCGAGTTCGTTTACAACCAACGCTTTCATGTTCGATGAGTACCCGCGTAACGGCACCAAATTTTTTATTGGAGAATATGCTGGTGCGTTGAACGCTTACGCCGTGCCTTGGTTTCCGGTGACCAGGAACTAGTTACGTCGACAAATAGTTCCGACGTCCTAGGTACTATCTCCAATGGTCGCCTGCTCTACCCTACCCTTCGAGGCTCTGTTGCAGAAGCAGCGTTCATGACTGGATTGGAACGGAACTCCGATGTTGTCTTTGCTAGTGCTTGTATGCAAGTTTTAGTCTTCTCGAGACTACGATCTCACTCGGATATTCAGATGCACCATCGTTACAGCACATCAAGAATTATCAATGGACGCCAGACATCTTGACATTTGACTCGAGCCGCATTGTCAGGTCTACGTCTTACTATGTGCGACAGGTAGATTACTATTCGGCCTTCTCTCATTGGTGTTACTCTCAATTATCGGTACGCGTAGATGTTCAGCGTCAACCGAGGAACGCATGTTTTAGAGACGTTTCCCGCGTCAACTAACGAAACAGAACCCTTATTCTGGGTGGCGAGCTACAACAATGAAACCGAGGTTGTCTTCTTGAAGGTATGAAGTCCAGATATTATTTCTTCTGATCTTAGTGATTGCCATGAAGGTTGCAAATGCGGGTAACAGTGACTTGGTAGCTCATATCTACTTGGACTTCTCCTTCGCGGCATTCGGTACCGCGATTTCCATCAGCACCCCCGCTCTAAGCCCCATTAGTGGGCAGTTCGATACGGCGAATACCATCGACGAGCCTGATCTTATTGTACCCGTTGCTTCGAGCTTCGCTATACCTGAGCTGGGGAGATTTAACTATACCTTCCCAGCTATGAGCGTAACCGTCGTCTCTCTACAAGCATCCGATGCACTTTGATCGAGAATATTAGGGAATAACTACTACTAGTACGAGTCAACACTTACCTTCTAGATCAATTCTTTTTTCTGAGTAATAGTGCGAACGTTGTAGAACTTTCTTTAACCTTCTTTACTTCTCCTTCTCTCAAAACCCCCGCTCATCTACTAGTAAATTCTAGAAGGATTTCTCGAACGTATATATTCTGCAATAGCTCACCTTGAAGTATCGAATTCGCTTACTTTGGACATCCACTTAATTGTGTGAACCCAAGTTCCATTGATCGGTGTGGTAGTACGAGTTGCCGTGATCGTAGACTTGACGTCTCAGGCCGGCTGACTCGTACTTCCTTCTTCGGTTTGCCACGTCTCTTTCTTTTCTTCCACTATCATCTCTACTCCTTTTATCATCTTTTCTTCCTACAGACTGTATTTCCTTCCGATGCGACGCCGTGTACCTCCAGGATCAAAGAGCACATGTTCCGACACCTCTGCCTTTGGGCAATAATCATCAAGATCATAACACCGACTTTGGGGTAGCTCATCTCGCCAACAATTGAGCCATTTCAACTTCAGGTAGAAGGATTGCCTATGATATGGGTTGTATGGATGTCGCATGCATATACTGGTTCGTTACCATCTTTTCAATTCTGTTTCTCCTCTCTCCTTTTACTTCATCATCACTCCCCTCCCTACCCCATCCAACGCGAAGACCGAAGCCAATGGTGGACGACACCTCGGCGTGCGCAGGGAATCGAGACACAATGTCCTGGACCACCATTTGTGCGCTGAGCGGGGCAGCGAACTCTTGCTATGCCGTATTTGCGCGTGTCCCGGTTAGTTTAGTTTTGCTCGAGGTTGAGGTAATTGAGCTAGGATATTCCATTTCTTTTGACATCTTTCATTCTAGAATCTACCTATATACATGAAGTTACTGTCTATGGGCTCTGGCGATGCAAGAGAACGTGTGCAGGTACCCCTCTTTCATGTTTGTATTCAGTTGATATCGAAATTGGATTTACCTTCTTCTTGCCATCCTACCACGAGCACCGAGCCATCGAGCGAGCCCCAGAGCCTTCAGAATAGAGCCCAGTAAGCGGTCACTTCGTTTTCTTTGCTGAATTAGATCTAGATACATTTTGTATCGACGAACACCGTTCCCTTCTGTTGTGACTATTGCAGTGGGAGGCTTGCTGAGTAGAGAACACTAAATTGTTAGCTACTAGAGCTCAAGACGAGCTCCTTAAATACTACAGAATGTATCTAGAATGTTCTACTAAAGTACCTAATTATATCCTAGTATCGTGCCAAATTGATGGTACCGAAGGTTCGGGAATCTTCTGGCACATGCTTGAAGTTGCAAATCCCAACACCTTCCACACTTGGCCGAACTGCGAGCAACTCACGACATCGTGTAACTGTCTACATCCGCTTCTACGTATACTGCGACATCGGTTACGCCTAGTAGCGCTCGTTGGTACCCTCTCTCGTCCCTCTTGCTAATCAGAACTCGACTTATAGGAAGGGAGGCAAACGAGTACAGTACACTACAAAATATAGCTACTCGTATACTCTATGTATTCTTCTAGTACTTTCTCTCTCTTAATAATTCTTTACCAATCCTTTACTCAGCAGAACTCGGGCTAATTGGACATCGCGCCAGCTCGCACAGCCACAGGGTCAACAATATTCTACAGTAATCTCAACAGAGAGCCGTTCCTGATGATCGATCGATCGAAAGAACTTGTTCAATGCAGTACGGCTTGTGAGTATTTTATCTAGCTCCCCGAGGTATAATTAAGCAAGCAACGTTATACAGCAATGAAACCAGGTGTACAGTGTGTTTTTGTATGCTATTCCAGTGCAACACCGTGACTGCCTGTAGTCAATGCAAGCTATCGTGGTAGTGTTTCGAAGAATGCACGACCAAGTTGCCCAAGTTTCACACACCAGAATGGTGCAGGCACATGGGCAATCTGGCTACCGTTGAACAAATCCATATCGCATACCATCTCCACACTCGCTCACCCGCCTCCTGGTCATGCAATCGAAGATCCTCCGTGTCTTCCACCCGCCCTTATCAAAGCTTTGCGGATGGAAAGGGTAACTATAGGTAATAATGAAAGTCTTGAGCTATGGAATGCACTAGTATTTTTGACACGCGGGTAGCTACTTCGTGTGGCAACAAGTCTGATAGAAGCAGAAAAGAGATAATGAGAGTGGATAGAAATGAATGGAAATGGAGTAGAAGAGTAAGGGTATGAAATGGAGATGAATTATCATCAGTAGACATCAATGACAGGATATTAGAGTATCATGACCAAAGGCATGGAAATGATACATGATTGGAGAGGATATTCGTACGCCCACATCTGGGTACTTAAAGAAAGTCGGTGGACGTGCAGGGACCTTAGCGACAAGGCCAATCTTAGTGACAAATGCCTTCCACTTTCTTAAAGCCTTATTATCTCTCTTTGTACACTTGGTCACCACCTCAATATGCTGCGCCAAACTACTAAATGTCACAAATCGTGATTCACACCCAGTCGCGGGGCACTTGAGTACCCTTGGCTGGTGTGCAGGGCTTGCGAGATGCTAGTTGAGAGCGACTGAGT
This sequence comes from Desarmillaria ectypa, assembly GCA_030407005.1. Taxonomy (NCBI): domain Eukaryota; kingdom Fungi; phylum Basidiomycota; class Agaricomycetes; order Agaricales; family Physalacriaceae; genus Desarmillaria; species Desarmillaria ectypa. Next base: position 3,271,176 of record JAUDYN010000003.1, on the reverse strand, counting down.
TCTTGAAGGAGCATCCACACGTGGTGCAACGAGTACCGGTCTCCCAGCGCGGTTCATATCTTACTGCCTCAACGTCAACATCGGGATCGACAAAGACGTTACGTCTATCCCAGCACCTAACTCGTTCAGGAACCCACTTCCAAGTAACGGCTCCACAGCCCCCCACGTCAAGATGTAAGAGTACACCATGAGTCAAGGTGAATTGCCGGCCACAATGAGCGTGGTCATATTCACGGTGCACAGCGGCCTGCCTCAGATGCTCCCTCAAACCTAGCGCCGAGCGAAATGCCCTTCCTTTACACCTATCATCCATACATACGTAATGCTTCGAGAATTTGTTGTTCTCAAAAAGGCTATATTTGTCTGTGAAACACATGTTATAACGCTGGCAGAGCCAGCCGCGAGAAGTCGGGGTAGAATTGTACTGATCCATTGTGAAAATTGGATGCCAGGCTGACGTGTTCTTATATACTGAATTTTAAACTCGGACAAACTTCGAAGGTCAATTGTCGATTAAAACACCGTATTTGTGAGACCTGGTACGCCGAATATATACTGAGCTTTTTGTAGTGCCGCTGCTTTCCAGCTACATACCTAGAAACAACCTGTTCACCAGGCTATCTTAGTAACGTAATTTGCATGAGGAACGACCGTATTCACGCTACTGCGGGTGGTCCTATGCTGATGAGTGTCGTAAAACGATCGTCGATGATCTAGACCTTCGAGTTGCATTTGAGATGAAAGAGCTACCCGGTTCTGCTTCCTAGGGAGAGGAGTGGCGGTTGCTGAAGACTTACGGTACCGCAAAGGAATAGCGCAGAGATGTCGACGTCGAAATCAAAAAGCGAGAGCGAAAAAGTTGTAGTAGTAAGTGTTGTGAGCAAAAAATGGAGCATATATAGATACAGATAGAAAATTAACAAACGGAGCAAATACAATTTCTTGATGATAAATTGTCACTTCAAACCAAAGTACAAGCCGAGAATGAGAGCAAGGATAGCAATGATGCAAACGCAGATCCAGAAGCACATCCACTTCTTCTTGCGGATGCTGCGCGCTGTTGCAGGCGTCACCCGTCAGAAGGAAAATGATAATAGTCAAGGAGCGAGGGCGTACCAAACCGCACAGCGTCTTCTGTAAGGCTCAGCCCCTGCTCAGTGTTAACATTGACTTCCTGCGCTGTGTGTTCAATAACTTTGATTTGTTCATCATGTTGTTCGACAATCGCTTGCATCTAGCCAGATCATCAGGACGGTATAAGAGTTACGGCAGCCAAGGAAGCTCACGTCATTGAAAAGCTGCGCTAATTCAGCCATGGTCCTTTCCATTTGAACGAGATCCTGCTGACGGGACTGCACTTCGCGATAGGCCAAGCGTGCCTCACCATAAGATGAGGAGAGAACGGCTTCCGAGAATATTCGTGTTCCGCTCTCGCTGGCGTCGATGACTTGCTTGACTTCATCATCCGTTGCGTCGGGTTTAACTGAGAATTGTGTGAAGAGGAGTACTACTGACACATCGTAATGAACGCACCGATTCTAAACTGACGCCCAACACGCTGTTTCGACCTGTTAGTGAAGTCTTGCTCGGCGCGTCGGTAGTCTTGGAGGACATCCATGAATCTTTTTCGTAAAAGTTTCGTCTGTAAAAAATATTCAGTTCTCTAAGACCCCGGAGGCGGCCAAACGCACCTGGTTAACCCTCATGTCATCACCAGGCTGGTTAGCCAGATATGCAATCCTGTCCCTTATATTATTCGAAAGTTTTCTCGTCTCTTCTTTGACAGTTCCCAGCTCCTTTGTGATGGTCTCATCCGCTGATGTAGCGCTCAACGAGCGTGTGTGAAGCGTTGAAACGTAGCGTATATTGTTCGTTAGGTTGTTTATGGCATCTTGCAGTGAGGTTATCTAATCGCTCTGTCAGAAAAGAGGGTGTCGAATCAACCACTCGTGCACATCACCTCACTTAAGAAATCCGTTCTGCTCGAAACCGCGGTGCCAGAACTGGAGCCATTCGCAGTCAAATTACTGAGCTCATGGGCTGACTCGGGGTGCTGCGACTGTGATGGACAATATCAGATAGATGGGAGATGCGACGGACAAGATACACGGACACGATAAGTTGCCAGACGGTCGGACATTGATGTTAGTAAAGGACAAGTGCCATTGAGCCTGCCGCAACTGAACGCAGGTTGAAACACGGGTGGCTGTGAGATCTAGGTATGTATGTATGACGTTATTCGCGGATGTCATTCCCGGCTGACTTGATACCACGATGTCTTGCTGGTTTAGCTGGGCTCCCTTTCTTCGTGTATTGTCTGCGGCTTCCAAGGTGTCCATATGGCAGGATTTTATGCAGCTCATCGTTACCTTCATTGGCACTCTGGGAGGCTCAAAGCCTCGAATCTTGCCTTCTACTCTCTTGAGTCTACATCTTACCTTTCGGGTCCCACCTCCTCGAGGACTGCCATAATGTAAGTATATTCGACAGTGGCCGGCTAATGGTGGGCAAGTCAAGACACGTAACCAATTCGTACCGGCCCTCAACGGTTCGCCTTGAAATGTTTAGCTGCGCACTTACGACACAGTTTTGACGCTACTCCTAACTCAATTGTTGCTCAGACCTCAAAGAAGCAGGTGGTAATACCTTTATTTCACTATTTGCGTGTGTGAATATGTGAATCTGACCAGAGGCCTTTGCTTCGCTATCTTCGTCACACCTGCCTTCGTTCTCTAGGGCATCTACGCCCCCTGGTCCACTGGTCCTAGCTCCAGTAAGCGTCCCAAGACTCTTGGGATTAACCAAGTTCGGGGGTGGCTCAAGTACCTCCCTGGTCATTCGGCTATGGCTGATTGGTCGATATTACCGTTATGGCACCGTTGAACGGAAGTCATCATTAATTCGTACTGCGTTTCAGACACTCAGACATACAGGGGAGGGGAGGCTTAGGTGAGGGCGGGAAAATCGACCAACTTTTCTCGGGGGATGAACATCTTCACAAGAGAGATATCAGACTTTTTGTTTATTGAGACAGGCATGTCAGTCGGTCACAGAAGGAAGTAGAAATCCAGTCTCAGTGCCGGCATGACACGCCCTAATCGCTTGGCAAGTCAAGGGTTCCCTTCTTTCACCTTGACCACCACCCACGTCGATAGGTCGTCTCTATTTCTTTTATCGTGAAAGCAATCTCATCCTTTTCTTTCAGAACAATGGCATACTGCAACCGCTGCGAGCGTTACTTCAACAGCATGACGGCTCTCCGTCAGCACAAAAGTAACTCCTCCAGCCATAACATCTGCGACGACTGCGATATCGACTTCTCCACTTGGCTGGGCCTCAAAGAGCATTACGCCCAGAGCTCAAACCATGCCTATTGTCAGTACTGCAACCACCTTTTCAGTGACGACTGGGACCTCAGAGAGCACTACGACGATATCCACTATTACTGCGGGAAATGCAGCAAGGTATTCAAGGACGAGCATGGATTGCACGAGCATCGCAGGCAATCGCCGAACCATTACTACTGCGCCTCGTGCAAGCGTGACTTCCAAAGCGAGAGTAATCTCGATGCGGTAAGCGGTTATCGGCCCTTTTTGATCATATACGCACTGACCCGTCGTCACGTTACAGCACCTCCGCTCTTCCATTCACATGCCCCCAGTATTCAAATGCCCCGGTGCCAGGTGCAACGAAGCCTTTGTCTCTCGTTCAGCTGTGGTCCTTCATCTCGAATCCGGCTGTTGCATTTCGAGAGCCGACCGTGCCGCTGTTAACCGCTACGTACGCCAGTACGACAATGAGAACATCATCACCGACCCCTCGCGCATGCTCACTGGTCCCGACGGTGCGCCGCGTGACGAGATCATCTATTCCGCCAACGAGAACGCCTGGGATGAGTCTGCATACGAGTGCTATCTATGTCACCAAACAACCCGTACTCTTTGCTCGCTGAACCAGCATCTTGCCAGTCCCAAACACGAAGCGAAGATGTATATATGTCCTTCGGATTCGTGTAGGATTAGGTTCACGACGTTGAGTGCATTGTTGCAGCACATTGAAAGCGGGAAGTGTAGTGTATTGAGGTTCCGATCCGTACAGAACACGTTGAACAGATTGCTGAAGATGAACACGTTAACATACTGAATCAGTATGCTCATATGTGGGAAACTCAAGCGCGACGAGACTCACTCATATTTCCAGACAACACCGCCAAATCTACACTGCAACAGCATGTCGCACTCAGAGCCCAATGACCTCAATCGTCACTTCTATTTCTCAATCATACCCATTATGCTCATACTCAGGAACCTCATACATAGTTTTCGTACATTTGAAAGAATAACAATATTGATTACCACACGTAATACCTACCAGAAACAAATATAAAGGAAACCTGGAGGAAACAGTCAGCATACAAGCTCAGTGACGACTGGGATAAGAATCAGACATCCAAAGGAAGGTCATTGCAACTCGCATCGCACCGACCCCCGATCCACGCCAGCGCACCCAAAGGGCGGCCCACACTCGACGCATGTCAATGGGTTCAACATGGTATGTTGAGGGGGAATATAAACGTTTCACATTGGGGGAGTACTCAAATGGGCGCTAGAGTGGAAACTGCGAATGTACGGAAATTTTTCATCGTGCGACAGAGAGGGTGTCGAGAAGTGAAGAAATGAATGGGATGCTCACCGTGATAAGAGATTCCCTACTATTCAGGCGAGCGACAACGACGAACTAGGAGTAAAAGGTGAGAAGGGTGTTCGTAGAAGAAAAAGTGTAAAAGAGAATAGATCAGACGAAATGGCACTGGCAAGTGCACTGGCGCCCTGTAGGACGCATGTCTGTTGCGAACAGACAAGCTCTATTCCTCGGCATGGTCGTGTAGGACGGGGAAGAGAATAAAGTCATCATAAAGATGTAGTATAGAAGTGTACACACCTTGCAGTGGGACAGCGATGAACGACGGAGCAAGGAGATGAAGAAGAAAAGAAAAAAATTTCTCGGTCTTTATAGTCAAAATCCACGTGACATGCCTCGATTAGGCCAGACACGGCGATGGTCCGTGCACACCATCAGGTCCTTCCAGCAAACTACAGTCCTATTCAACGGCCTAAACCATCGAGAGGCCGTGATCTAAGCAGAAGTCACTCTTGGACTGTACACTGTGGCAGGCTAAATTCTGGTCATACTTACTTCTACCATATTAACTGGGTCGTGGTCATCGGTGGGGTCTTGCTTGTCGCTCCTTCAGAACAGGCTTTACAACTTCTCTGATCAATTTCCTGCAATGAACTTCCTACTCTCTTCACTGAATTTTGGTACCCCGGACCTCTCGTTTCATTGCTTGGACTAAGGACTCTGATGACCTTCATTCTATTTTACGCCGTCTACTCCATAATCCTCCAGCGGAATATATATCTGCAAACAGATATAATTTTCTATGGCGGAGAATCCATTTGACGTCAACGTATTCAACGTAGCACACTCCGACGGGCTGTCGGACAACAGGCGTACTTGGGAAAGTGAGTCCTGATTGCTTTTAAGAGCACATGAAACGATGCCCTGAAGTATCTTCCTCCACATTCCCCAATGGCAGATCCTATCCTAGCCCAGGAGCATACCCTCATATTCGTCGTAAGCAAGTTTCTCAGCACAGACGTAGTGGATGAGAAGAACCAAACCGAAAACACATCCGCAGGGACCTTACCTCTGTTTGCGAGGACGAGAAGAAGAAGGACTCAGCCTGGGCAGAAATACGTTGGCGGGACAAGTCCTTCGTGATCAACAGACAGAGCGTGCCGTGGGACTGGATGAAAGTAGAGAAGGAGGGTAATTCGATGTTTCATAAAAGGTATCTTCGTTCACTAGCACTCTTTTCTCTTCCTGAAACTGAAAAGGAGTCCATAGACCTCGTGTGTGGCAGTGGGCTGGAAGGCAGTATGTTGTGACGTATAGGAAGAAGGTTGGATGGGTCGTAAGTGCAACGTTCCAGGTATTAGACATCTAGACGACTTGACTCCGCTCTCTAGATGACTGAAATGCAGTCAGATTTCCGAGTCGAAGGAGCCCTGGTTCCCAGAAACTCACACCTGTTTAGCAAGCCCAAGCTAGCCATGTGTCGGCTATGGGTACAAGACCTCTACTCCGACCAAACTGCGTTTATATTCCTCTTGTTGCTGTACTCGGAAGTACGAAGGATTAAGAGTAAACGCGTAAGTTGCTATTTGTGGCCTCGACTGAATATTACTGACATCTTTGCACTTGTTAGAAGTGGTGCCTGACTGTTGGAGCGTTGATCAAGGTGGCTATATGCATTGTGATATTATAGATCTACGAATCCTACTCTCAGAGATTCGGAATGAACGAGATTTCGTACACATCGGGATATAGCACTCCGAATAATTGCTGAATTACATCTGCCTGAAGGTCATATTTACTCGGTCGCGTTGACTGTGCTCTGCACAAGCCTCTGACTTTGTATTCAACTACAAGTTACACATTTCGACAATTGAACCTTTACATCCAGTGACCCTCAGTCACAATGACAATTTGACTGGCCCTCATTATTGGAAGAATCTTGAGAGAAGGCAGCAACACTTCTTGGATCCCGAGTACCAGGAACGTCCATACTTGGATTCATTGTGAAGAACGATTGAGGTTTTAGCGTAACATTCAAGTGCTCCACGGGCATCCTACTCAGGGATTAGCGATGATGACGGTGGCTTAATATAAAAGACGTACACAGGCCAATCTTCTGGACGGGGAATATGCGTCGTTCCTACCAAAACGCACTCAATCAATCTGACGCCAAAAAGAGCTTAAGAAAAGACGCACCGACTGTCAGATACACCAAAATATCCTCGTTTTCAATGTTCTGCTCTCCCTTGACCCACGAGTCGATCGCGTCCGCCGGACTGACCCTTGTCTGGGGCACGAACTTACCCGCAGGCCACATCCTACTACCCTGCTCGTCTTCAACGTCCCTGCACACCCAGATGGGATAATTACAAAAGGCAGCCCTCTTCAGCACCCAACTATCCTTCCTTGCGAACATAGGCGTGATCCCACCCTTCATAGCGACAACGTACCCGACGTCTTTCCCACTGCTATAATGCTTCCTCGCGGTATTAACGATCCTCCACCTTCGCTCCTTCTCCCAATCATACGGCCTCCCGGCCTCTTTCTTTAACACAGTTTCCTGTGTGAGGAACCCGTTCCCGGCAAAGTTCTCCGCGGAGCCGGTCTCCGCTTCAGGGAGGGGGATGACGTCGGCTTCGATGACGCTGTTGTTGATACCGTCGATCATGGGATCGACACGGATGGAGAAGAGGTGTTGGTGGTACTGGGCGTTGACATTCGGCGCGACGAGGGTTCCGTATTTACTCTTCTCGCCATCTTGAGCGACGTAGGCCTGAAGAATACCCGTTAAGCGGGCTTCGAGTTCAATGGTACCATCCTGGTAGAACTGATAATTCCAGATGTATTCTGGAGCAGATAGTGAGTAGAAGTTTCGCCGTGGTGTTGGTTATTTGAAACGAACCGTAGTTGGCGAGCGTGCAGACCATGCTGACGACTAAACGACGGCGACGGACGGTTTGTCCACGGCCACCGGGGCGGTAGTCGCTGTGCTTCCATAGCACACCGCTGTCCTCCTCGTGGATGCAAATGACGTTCTTTACTGTGACAGCACTCCCATCGTGTGCGACGTATGAACCAGGCTATGAGCATTGTCAGACGTCAGGATGACACTAGGCGCGCTTCCACATACCAGGTAGTGAATCTGACCGACACAATCACATCCTAATGATAATTCATTCGCCATCGTTCCCATCCCATACTCACCTCTATTTGATTTATGAGATATGTTGATGAGGATGGAGAACGAACGTACGAATCAAAAGCAAATTTTCTAGGATGAGGGTACTCTGGGGCGCCATAAGGTACAACCATCTCAGCCAGTGATAAACGATACAAGATGGGTCTTATTTCGCCGTTGTCATTGTAAGTGATAGTCGAAAGGGCGATGCCTTCACGATGAGTAAATGCTAGAATGCCCAGTCAGCACGATATTTCCCAGGGGATTAAAAGTTCCTCCTTACAGATGTGCATTTTCCAATTTTGCCATTCCAATTCGTGACCGTTCATCTTAAAGCTGACGCCCTCAGGCTGCACAATATGTAGAGGCTTGATGTCAGTTCTAGGCTTGTAACCCCCTTCGTTCTTCTCCATGAGGTCAGGAAGAAAATCAAAGGATCTTTTGGGAGGAGGGATACGAGGTCGGTTGGCTACAGCAAAGGCGTCTTCGGAGAGCTCTGGGAACTTAGTACTTGAGACACTGAGTGCACCACCTTCGTCGGAAGGCTTGTATTGGTAGGGAAAATCTGGGAGAAACGTTAGAACATGCTGCGCTAAGAGATTTACGCGTACCAATATGGATCACTTTGTCAGTATTTGAATCAATGACGGGAATGAAGTCCTGGGAATACAAGATCAATCGCCATACCCCTACACCAATTGTTTGCGTACCAATGGATGAGCATACAGGTTCTCATGCTCCGAATACCTTGCAAACACGAGAGCCTGCTGAACACGACGACTGTGAGGGAAACGATCATCATAACCAATGGCCCAGCCATCGCAGAAGATTTGCTCGGGAAGAACACCTATGAAGCATTCAAGTCAACTGCCTACGAGCAAACAGGATCATCTTACCGACTTCCTTGGCCAACTGCTGGACTCTAGGATCATTCTTCACGATCTTCTCGCAGGCGACGAGTTCTTCAACCGATAACTGAGGTTGTACGCCTTCTGGAAGACGTTCAATGGTCTGAATACTCCATTTCCCGTAGTCGAGAGCGAGGAGGACATTGTACGAATGTCTGCACTCTCAGACAATAAGACCATGGTTGGTGCTGGTAACGATGGAATACACACCCGTTAACAATGTCCAGGAACTACAACACGCGTCATATTAGCACATCTGACTTTAATGAATGGACCGAAGTACGTACATCGACTTCTGCCTTCCTAACGATGGGGGTTGGTGCTTCTGGCTTTCCTCCCGGAGTCAGCGGAATGCCGAGATAAGCAAGGACCACTTTCTTGGGCGCTGGAAGAAGGCTGCAGGTGATGAACTTGATTGCTTTGATCTCAGTCTTAGTGGCGATATGACTGCGAACAGTCAGGGTAACGGTTGTGATCTGGAGTCGTTCAGCAGGAGTAGAATGTGCATCATAGATCGTCACAAACTTCGTCAGGGGTCAACGGATCCAAGGGGTGCTTGAACGCTGTTGGAATAGCATAAGGAGGATTATGAACTTCGGTTGCAGTACTGAGGATTACAGTTGAAACCATATTTGAGATACGGGTAAGTAAAATGGCTCCTCTTGAGGCCTTTAAATACTCGTCTTCCGATCGATGACACATAAGTCACGGCAAGGAGATAAGATCATTGGAGGATCACATGATGGAAACGCATGGATTGTAAACCATTGTAAACCTATCGTTCGGGTTCCAGACGTATGTCGAAGCGGGTGTTGACGTGAATTTGTGACTTTAGAGGCAAATGAGCCCTGCTATCTATGAGTTAATGTCAGAAAAAGGCTCAAATCTGAAGCAATACACGCCGCGGCGGGCTCTCATTATACCCCGAGATACAGAACCTGATGTTGATCATGGGTGTAGTCGTACTAGATATATGGGGTTTAGGGTCAAGACGAGTGAGCTCGACGGTGTACTTACCACGACTTGTAAATCCTTCGACACTAATGGTGAGCCTTGGTGTGTCTTGTACCAAGGAGCGCTGTAATAGTTTCCACGAAGATCGGTTCGCGATCGATTACTGTAACCATATTCGAGTTGTTTTTTTTGTGCCGCGGCGACGTCTTGGCACAATAGGGGCTATTCGGATTAGTAATGACAAGCATACGGAGAGCCATTTTTGCACCTACCCAACTGGTACTATGCAGTTCAAATTATCGAACGATATTCGCCGCGATGCACACGTTTTTCTTGACATGCATCCCCGAGAACAATCATCTGTTATTAGCCTGCTATCTCGAAAGCAAATGAGGCCCTTGGCCCGTACAATAGAACGCCAAGGAGGCGATTTGATGCATAGCTGTACCACGAGCTTGAACCCTCGCTGATACGGCTTCGAAGTGAAATTGTCTGCGACGATTGTGCGTCGCAAATGACTTCCACTTCTTTCGCTGAGTTCTGGTACTCCACTCCAGGCCTAGAGATGAAGAGCTGCAAAAGAAGTTGAAAACTATCAATGATTTAAGGGTGAGAAATTCGAACTTTGTCTGATACCCCAGTCAATGATTCCAAGAACAAAAAGCGGTGTCCACGGGGTAGTATTCTTAGTCTTCTGCGCCTCGACCATGTAGACATTGCCGGCCGTAGTACTGCTCGAGTTTCCGACATTCAGGCGGCTATCCGCGAAAGGGGACCAATAATCAACCAGTAATCCATTTTTCCCACTTTTTGTATCAGTATAAACAGGAAGAGTAGGAGCACGCGGTGATTGAGCAAATGGAAAGGAGGGGGAGAGAGAGGCTGGAGATGGTCGTGATTGCTCGTCCTGGACCGGCTATCGGAAACTAAGCCGCAGGAGATTGAACGCCTCGAGGCTGAAAATGTATTTTTGGGCGCCCATTCCAAAATCGACCTTGTTGTCGTCATCGCAACCACTTATCTTAGCCGCTGCCGTCGACAACAACGACGTCCATGCCTCGCGAAAACAGCTTTTCTGACTCTGAAGCTCGTTCGTTGACGCCAGACCTCTCAGAAGAAGAGGAGGCAAGTGGAGGCGCCCCACCAACCTCGCCAACCTACTCGGTTCGACCTCCATTCCTGGCTGAGCCACCGTCACAGGAGCACGCTCATTCCCATGGCTTGTTTGCCTCATCTTCGAAATATTCCCTTCATTCTAAAAAAACCACGCGTAGTCGAAGAAAAATGGAGCCAAAGGACAAGTTTCGAATGGCTGTTCGCAAAATCATTGCCATGCACCGAGGCACGAGCATGATAACCACACGGGGGAGAGTGGGTGCCGAGCCAGGCGTAGATCCTCGTCGCGTCTCTGCCGACATTCAGTACGGCAGTATCAGGCAGAACTGTGTCATTGAGCTCTTTGACTATTCGTCCGTTCGTCACAGTTTTGGGCGCATGACGAACAAAGAGTTCGTCAATTTCCTTGATGACCCCGGCGCGAGTAAGCCAGAGCCATGGGTGAAGGTCAGATGGATCAACATTGGAGGTATGAGCTGGGACGTCATCAAGGCCGTGTCGCTCAAGTACGGTATGTGTATTCGAATCCGAATCCTTCCATATCTTTAACAGTTTGGTTAGATCTGCATCCTTTGGCCCTTGAAGATGTATTCCATACACGAAGTCAAACACGTTCCAAGGTAGACTACTACAGCAAGCATCTCTTTCTTCGTATCCTTGTCCACGAGATAGGCGACCCTGATGACACTCCCACGCCCCTGCATGCAACTGCTGCTTATGGCTCTACGCTCACGGGTCTGCCACGGACTTCGTCTCCTGCGCCCTTTGAAGACGCCGATAGCATTGAGATGAAGGACAGCGGCTTTGTTGAAGATGATCGAACGGTATTTGGAGAGATCACACCTATGTCTACCATGAGAAACAGAAAGGGTCGTGGTGCCTTTAAGTCGGCAGATCCGGAAAAGGGAGGTTCCACGTTCAGCAGACTTAACAGGCTCGCCATGCTTGACGCTGTAAGAACTGCATTTACATCGCCTTTTCTTCCAACCAGAGTCTGACTTGCGCGCTTTGACAGGAAGAAGAAGCGCTTAAGCGGCAGGCGGAGGAGGAGATCGCGCTTCAGGCCTTGAAGACGGTTTGGCCTTCAATTGTTGGCAATCACTGATAGCTGATGCACCTCCTTCGCAGGACGGTGACCGAGTAAATGTCAAAGTTTACCCTCTGCACATCTTTCTGTTCCGAGATGGTACGTTCCTGTATTGGATTCATCGTAACTGTGATAACCCCGTTCTTCCAAGGCACGGTTATATCAATGCACGGAAACCCATCGCTTGAACTCACTCAGCCCATCGCCAATAGGCTTTATCAGCGCGATACGGGACTTAGGGCATCAGCCGATCCTTCTCTGTTGGTTCAGAGTTTGTTGGACTTGAGTAAGTAGTTTTGTCCCCAAACGTATGCGTGCTCATCCAGTTGCTCGAACTAGCTGTCGACAAGGCACTAGAAGTCATTGATGTTTACCATGCCAAAATCCAAAAGTTCGAACGTGCTATTCATTATAAACCTAAAATTAAGACAGTACGGAATCGTAGGTCTTCAGCATCTTGCCTATTATGCCGTTCGCTCACACTTGGATCAGTGCATCTTCTTAACGAGGATCTCATTCTCCACAAACGTACCATGGAGCCAATCAGGACCGTGGTATACGGCCTACGACGGTATGACCTCGACCGATGCGCTGCTCTCATCGACGAATCGAAACTTTCGGCAGCAGGCGGAAATGTCAAGGTAGTTGGTTTCATGTCCCACAAGTCCAAAATCTACCTGGTGATTAAAACATTGCTTCTTCTTATTGCGCCATCTTGTTTATGACCCATTCATCGTGCAGGCCGATGTGTACGACCATGTGGAGTATATCCTATCAAGCCTAGACATGTTTGCGGGAATTACGCAAAATCTGATCGACTACACGTTCAATGTCAACAAATTTCTACTCGTGTTGATAATATTAGAGCTAACACCTCTATAACAATAGATGACCTCCTACGAGATGAATGAAATCATGTATGTATCACCGTTCACAGGCACTTCGTAAAGCTTTGCTGTGTTTCTGACGTGATTTAATGGGCAGGCGTCGATTGACGATAGCGACCATTATATGTCTTCCACTGACACTGCTCACGGGTTACTTTGTGCGTTGTTGTTTCGGTTCTTTAGCTTTGAATGTTGACAGTAGCTTTGTAGGGAATGAACTTCAGCACTATGTGGTCGGTCGCAAATAACTCGGACATTCTGTACGTTACCCCTGTCTCTTCCATCTCACCACCATGCTAATGGGGGTAATAATAGATTCTGGGAGATTGCTATTCCCGTTATGTGCCTCGTTATACCTCTCGCCATCTGGCCGGACATCATGAGAATGGCTCATTACGTGAAGAAGAAAATGCTTACTCGTAAAGCCGTAAAGGTTTGTTTTGGGCCGTTGTCCGAATACATATCGTTCTAACATCTGCTTGTTCCTCAGAGGTATCGTCGGCAATAGATCAAGCTGTTATACTTATCTAGGCTTCATCTCACTTGCATTTATATCCTCTATACAATTTATTTAGACGCATGCCTTCATGATCATATTTGCATCCACATATCTCGTACACCTCTATTCCTTGAGGTTCTTTAACAGCATCTTTTATTCCACTGGATTTTATTTTATAGGATCGCATGCTGTGCCCTCGTCGTTGGTTTTACTGGAAAATCCAAATAGGTTTTAATGGTTATCGCAAATTTTATATTCATGAGGTTGATCAAGCAGTGAGCAGGGTAGTTTGTAAGCTACAAGTAATATACAAATACGCTATTGTTGAGTAGGGTGTCAGTATCATAGGGTAGAGCAAGAATCAGGAATAGAGCGCAGGTGGGTGAAATAATTTATCGATACAAATGCGAAAAAGTATCCATAGATAAGGACGGATCAAAAATCCTCATCGGTAGAGCTGAAATGATGTTAGTCATCATGAATCTCTGTCAACTGTCTAGACGTACAAGGTTTTCGTCGGAGCATTCTCCACAGTTCCCGTCATATTGATATTAGCCTTCGAGTAGTCCGACACCCGCTTCTCGAAGAAATTGGTCTTGCCCTGCAAGGATATCATGTCCATAAAGTCGAATGGGTTGGTTGTGTTGTACACCTTTTTGTTTCCGAGGGTGACAAGAAGGCGGTCAGCAACAAATTCGATGTACTGGCACATAAGTTTCGCGTTCATGCCTATGAGACCGACAGGGAGAGCATCTGTGCATTTTAGAGAACTGAGTAACGAAGAGTTTAGGAAAGATAGAAGGAAGAGCGAACCTGTCAAGAACTCTTGCTCTATGTTCACAGCCTCTACGATGATACGCCCGACGACTTCTGGATGCGGACGACGTTTCAGGTGATTGAACAGTAGACATGCAAAGTCAGTGTGCATGCCCTCATCACGACTAATGAGCTCATTCGAAAAAGTCAGGCCAGGCATCAGTCCCCGCTTCTTTAACCAAAAGATGGACGCAAACGATCCAGAAAAGAAGATACCCTCTACGGCAGCAAAGGCAACTAGCCGCTCTGCAAAGGTAGAGCGGTGGTCGGATATCCAACGTAAAGCCCATTCAGCCTTGAGTTTTATGCATGGTATTGTTTCGATTGCGTCGAAAAGGTACTCTCGCCGTGCAGGGTCCTTGACGTAAGTATCAATCAGGAGAGAGTATGTCTCAGAGTGGATATTCTCCATCATGATTTGGAAGCCGTAAAAGCAACGTGCCTCGGCGACCTGCACCTCCTTTGAGAAGCGTTCTATCAGGTTTTCGTTAACGATGCCATCGGACGCCGCAAAAAATGCGAGGACGTGGGAGATGAAGTGCCGTTCATTTTTGTTAAGCTTGTTGTTCCAGTCGTAGAGGTCCATCTGTAGGTCCATTTCCTCAGCGGTCCAGAATGAAGCCTCGGCTTTCTTGTACATTTGCCATATCTTGAGAAGGGAAGGAGGAATGAGAATCGGGAATTTCGAAAATGGAGGTGCGTACCTCAGGGTATTGAATAGGGAAGAGAACAAAACGGCGTTTGGATTCTTTTAATAGGGGCTCTTCGGCTAGATGATGGTGAGTCTATTGATGGTATGATGGGATGGGAGAGCCATACTGACACTCGGGGAGATCCACCTCGCCACCATATCTTCGTCGGAGGTCATCCAGATGCGAGTCGGTAGGCTTATCGTTGTTGGAGGCCTTGGAAGGATCATTTACATTTTTCGCAGACTTGAAAGTACTTGCTGCGGCGTTCGTCAAAGGAGCTAGTGCAAGTGCAGAGCCAAATGACTCAGCTATCTGAAACACGGGAAGGATGAGACTGGAATTTCCTGCTACAAAGGTCGACTTATGTACCTCCACTGTTAGTGATTGCTCCCTTGACAGCGCCGGCATGCTAGGCTTGGTGGAAGAAGTTGGAAGTAATTTCGGAAATTTTCTCGCGATGCCGTCACGTGATGGGATTCTAGTGGCTGTGTAGGTCGATAATTACAAAGCACGAGACTGACAAATCCATTGACCCACAGAGGGCTCCGTCCAGAAGGCTGGTTAGTAGGATATATTTTTACCTTGATGTACCAAATGCTGGGTATTTTGGTGCTAAATTGCGCGACGGAAACTGTTGGTAGAAGACTCATATCTGTACTTGGAAAATAAATAGGTCATCGGACGGCTAGTGGGTCCGCCGTTTATAGCAATTTTGACATCGTCTGTTACCGTGAGTAATGCAAACGTTATTCTGACGCATATAAGCAATCCACTGATCCAATGAGGTTCCCCACCCTCCCTTCTGCTGTTATCAGGACCATCACTGCTCTTCGAGCTACACAAATCTACCAACATTTCTCTGCGACGTACTGCAATAATATGGCTAATCTACCCTCTACCGTCCAGGCTGTTAGCATCCAGAAGGTGCGAGTCTATCTGATTAGTATAGAGCTAGTCTGACCGTCGCCTCTAGACCGGGGATTTTGATGTTATCGAAAAGGCGACGCTGCCATTTCCCAAGCATGTTCCCAGTAACCTCGTCGTAAAGGTATGAACTTAAAGCACCATGATCGCGGTCATCAGTGAACAGTTTCAACCAAGGTGGACTATTTCGGCGTCAACTTCATTGATACATACTTCCGGTGAGTACCTCGCACCTGAGTATTGTTTCTGATTTGATCACAGGTCAACAGGAAAGGATTGTATCCTCTCAAAGAATTCCCCGCCGTCTTGGGAATGGAAGCGGCAGGAACTGTTGTCGCGCTTCCCACTGATGAGAAAGTGCTGAACGATCCGGATTTCAAGAAACGGAACTACACGATTGGAAGCAAGGTCATCGCCGTATGCATCTATGTTTAACTTCGTCTCCATACATGAGCTCACTCCGCAAACAGAACGCTATGGGTGTTCATCAAACCTACATATCTATTCCTTGGCTAAAGGCACACCCTGTTCCCGCATCTATTGACACCAAGATAGCTGCCGCAGCGGGCCTTCAGGCTCTCACCGCATTGACCTTCTTCACCGAAGCATACAACGTCAAGCAAGGGGACGTCATTCTAATTCACACGGTAGCAGGTGGTCTCGGTCTTCTAATGGCCCAGCTTGGAAAGTACCGAGGCGCTACCGTCATCGGAACGACCTCAACCAAAGAAAAAGCAGAGATAGCAAAGGCGAACGGCGCCGACCATGTCATCCTGTACACCTCAGAAAACACCGCGGAAAGAGTGTTAGAACTAACTAACGGAGAGGGTGTACATGCTGTCTTTGATGGTGTCGGAAAGGATACGTATGTCTATTTTTGAGTCTCCATATCGGAGATCGTTACTGATCATCCCGTACTTGTCAGATTCGAGGATAACTTCAAGCTGTTGAGACGAAAGGGTACCTTTGTCAGCGTTGGAAATGCGTCAGGGCCTATTGCTCCTTTCTCTCCTCTCAAGTTGATTGAGAAGAACCTCAAATTCCTCCGGCCTTCGTATGTCGTCGTTATCGGTACCTTGAAAATCGATACTAGCTGACATGACAGGATGGTCAACTACGTGGTTACCCCGGAAGAGTCGAACCACTATGTCACTGAAGTGTTCGACCTCATCTCAAAGGGCATCTTGAAGATCAACATCTATAAGGTATACCCTTTTACGGCTGAGGCTGTCCAACAAGCGCAGAAGGATCTAACAGGAGGAAAGACCACCGGAAAGCTGGTGATTGATGCACGAGAGCAGTAAAATGAATGACATGTAACACTACTATTGCAATACAAATCCTGCTTTTGATTGTACTGCCTTACGCGGTGATTTTTA
Source organism: Desarmillaria ectypa (assembly GCA_030407005.1). Classification (NCBI taxonomy): domain Eukaryota; kingdom Fungi; phylum Basidiomycota; class Agaricomycetes; order Agaricales; family Physalacriaceae; genus Desarmillaria; species Desarmillaria ectypa. Next base: position 3,254,095 of record JAUDYN010000003.1, on the reverse strand, counting down.
CGGTACTTTTAAGATAGTTATTGATTTTTTCGGGAATCCATCCGTTCCCAGCTCTGTTTCTTCGAGAAGCAATAAAACATCTTGTGAACATCCATTCTTCCTGCTGATTAACGCGCACCTTTACGCGCTTTACGGGTACTATCGTCGGTACGCGCTGGAATGACGCACTGCCCTCGATGCTTATCTAATACCTTCCAGTACTGCGTCAACAAGCCACTGCCGCCATTTTCATCTTCACCTCCTCAAAGGACACCATCCTCTGGGGGCTTCATTTTCGCTCTGGTCATCACTCTCGAGACTTTTCTTTCTTCACTGTATGCTCAGTGGCGTTAGCTGACATCTGCTGACATCGGTTTGAATAAGATTGTGGCATCACCAGTTCGTGTTGCAAACGGCATCTATCTGTATGTTTTCTCTGATATTTTCTAGGCGCAATAATGAATAATAAATATGTACAGAAGCCACGAAGACCACTTCCAATGCCCGGTTCGCCTCCTGCCCAGCGACCCAACACCCCAGTTCCAACAATATCGCCAATATCGCCTGCCAGGTTCTACGGTTCCAATCCGCCACCATTGCCCCATAGACCCCGCGGTGTAGGATCGAATTGCACTTCATTTCAAACGATTGCCGAGCCTCCGGCCTATGGTTCGTCTACCTCTAGTCCTAATGCACCGGAATATCGCGAGCCAGAGTCACGTCTAGTGACCGAAGACATCATGATTGATGATGGCCATCCCACCGTTACACAAAGAGCCTCCCCAGGCTGGACTACACCGGTATGGGATCCAGCACTGACAGACCCCGAGGGTTTCAACAAGACGTGGGAAAACAACTGGACCAGTAGCGATGCTGCCTGGCAAAGCAACTTTTTGGCTTCAAGTGATAGAACTGGCTCGTCTGTGCCCATTGGGAACCGGGACGATGTGGAAGAGATGTGTTGGTGGGATAGGGAGGCTAAGAAACGACCCGGTCGAGGATTCCTTCCGCCCGTACTGGAGGTTCATTTGCACAACCCTGAACATTCCCTGCTTTCCGTTTCTGCCTCTGCACCGGATATCTTCCCTACTTTCCCTGCTCCTCCTGCTGAACAGGATCCTGCCCAGGCATCTTCATCATCTCAGCGGTCGGCCCCTCGGGGTTCCTCTCATATGCCGCCTACGGAGGAAGAAGTTCGAACGGCCGTCCCCCATCCCAATGCATACTTTTGTCCAAAGGACAACGGTTGGATTCTGCTTAGCTGGAAGTCATCGTCTGTACCCCCACCTTTGTCGCGTAGTGGCCGAAAAGAGCACACGCTTCCTGACCAGAGCTTCAGACAAAAGAATTCCTCCTGCCTTTCTCCGGACGATAACATATTTAGTGCCGCCAATAAGACTCATCACTTCCATCGATATCAAAATGCTGTTGATTCTAGTCAGCTCACACCTGCGTACCGTGGATTGGATGGAATGGACGGGCTAAAGCAAAAACGGCGAGCCGGGACGATCATACAAGGAGAGCTCCAACTGGCAAAGATGCAAGACGATGAGAAGATGGACCAGGATATGGATGAGACAGGCATCCTCCTTGATCTCTATGTCTGTTGCCAATGCTCCTTCTATTGTATTGCTTCCAAGATCATACCCGCGGTAATACCACGACACTTATGGTATCGTTTTATCGAGGACAGAAAGTCAAATCCTCTTCCAGGGAAAACAAGGGAACACAGCGTCGCTACCGCAGTAGAGACAATGCTCACGTAGGCCCTCTCTTTTATCCATCTGGCAGTGATAAACTTTTGATTGAAGAGCTCTAGAGAACAAGCTATGGAGATTGGATAATCGTGATTTACGTGCCAATGGCACAAGTTTCCGAACGAAAATTGGATGTAACGACAACATGTTGGTCTTTGTACGGTATTGAGAAAGAGCACCGATTGACAATCTGCTTCAGGAAACAAATCTTCGAGTCCCTTGGGTTCGGATGGGATGAACATCCAAATGGCGTGTTTCTCCAATCGCCTTCCTTGGATTCTTCTGGCAAAGGGCGACTGGCTCGCGCTAAGCTGCTGCGAGGTTGGGTTGAGATTGGTGCTTGGTTGGCCGATTTCAAACGGGTCCATTGTTGGTGTATTCTTGTCTATAGCATCGAGGCTCATCTCACGCTATGTCGCAGCGAGTGCTTTCAAGGATTACACTCCGGTCAATACCCTATGGGTGAAGGTCGACAGTGTCAGAGAGATGTACCAAAATGCCATTGGTTCGCATCCCGGTCAAAGTAAGAGCACATCTATTTTCCGTGTTGTCATATCCTCAATGTTGACAACAGTCCCCCGTAACGAGCTGCCCGACACGGTCCAGATGACGCTGAATAGTTTGCCCGACACGTTTTGGACTGACCTGGGGCTGACACGAACAACGGCCTCCACTGGTGAGTTTTCCTCATCAGGGTTCTGCGCAGAGTTGACGCCACATCCTTATAGAACTGATTGAATTCGCGTACTTGGCGCAGTGCCGCTGTGACCCAATTCATACTCTGCAATATTTCACGCATCTGTCTGACGCTGTCAGTGAAATGCAGAACTTCCAAACTTGCCCGCCACCGCTCGAAGAATTGTTTGCCGTGGAACGGTCTCGTGGAAGGATCACACAAAAGGACGTAGACGTCAGTGTGGAAATTCTCGGTTTTGGCTCCGAGAACCTTTTGCGGGTGGAATACTCTGAAAATGACATTGACGATCAGTTCATCGAGAATGCATGGAAAGCGCGCGTTAAGGAGTCGTTCCGGATGGCAACTGGTGGCAGTGATTTTCAGAGGGATGCTACCGATGCTCTGAAAGTTCTTGCTGAAAGCAGAGGGAGCGCTTATCTTCGAAAGTGTTGGGAGGCTTCGAAGGACAGTTTGATGACTCCTGATCGCGCATACCAGACTCTGGAGGTCCCTCATGACGTGGATGATTTCATGTTGATTACAGTCTTCAATATGCGGGTAAGTGTTTCAACTTCCTCAGTTGTATATTATCATTTGAACATTATTCGTAGATTGAAGAGCAACCTTCGCAGCTTGAAAAGATGCGTGAAGCGTTGTTGGTCATTGCTGAGTCTCGAGATAGTGAACGGCTGCGCAAGTTCATGGAATTGGGATCTGATCGTGAGTCCTCTGTTTGCTCGTGAGCATCATATATTGAGTGTGATTTAGCCGGCGAGATTACTGCGCCAACTCGCTCTGACTGGCCAAGGGGTCTCAATCAGCTAGGCAACACATGCTATCTGAACTCATTGTTGCAGGTACATCGCTTCTTCCATCAGTGGTTGTCTGCATTCACAGATTTGCCTTCCAGTATTTCTATACAATCAAGGATCTTAGAGATGCAGTCTCGGTAGGGAAAAAGGGGCTGGACGATGATGAAAAACTGAGCGACGACGACTTGAAACGACATAGAGTTGGCGGACGCTTGGTGACGCGTCGTGAAATCGTGAGGTCAAAGAAATGTGAGCCGCCTCCAATACACATGTGTCACTGTCCTCTTGTTGACGAAGCGTGCAGTTGTCAGTCAACTGGCCGACCTGTTCTTGAGCATGGAATATACCGATAACCCAGCTGTGACTCCCACCATCGAGTTGGCCAAACTTGCTCTGGTGACGTCCAGAGATGAGGAGGAGGATGAAGTAGACAAAGGTGGGACGGATTCTTCCAATGATACAGATGCCACCTTGGTCGATGATGGTCCTGTTCGGTATCCCACTGAACCCCCGTCGTCGCCCAAGTCTCCCTCACGCTCTCCTGGCTCCATTTTAGGAAAGCGCGCGCGCGATATTCCTCGACGGTCCAGCGAAATGGAAGTCGATACCCCATCATATTCCCCAAGAGAGGGCCGTTCCTCAATGTCTTCGCCTAGATCGTCCGATGACGATAGTCCTCCACCTTTGATACCCCTGGATTACCCCGAAGCATCAACATCAGGTTCCAAAGATGAGGATGTTGAGATGCAAACCGTCTCTAGTTCGAACAATCCTCCTCCACTTCCTCCTCGGAAACCGGTCGAATCACCGAGTTCTGAGATGATGTTCGGTAAACACATATCCCGTTTCATTGCTGTGTGTTCTCATCAGCTCTGTAGGAAAACAGCACGACGTTGCGGAATGTATGGACAACTGCATGTTCCAGATCGAAACGGCTTTATTGAAGTTTGATTCCATGATCGGATCCCAGAGTGACGAAGATAAGACCAGTGTGGTTAAACGGTAAGTGTATTATTTTTTCTCTATATATCTTAGATTGGATTCCGACCCTCCCGACAAGGTTGTTTTACGGCAAGATTCGTCAGAATGTTGTTGCAGCTGATCAGACTCACGAGAAGGAGGATTTGTTCTCGCATCTCCCTGTCAACGTCGCGGACGAGGGCTTTGACATCTACGATGGTCTTGGCCGATATTTTTACGATGTCGTCGATTACAAGAGTCAGAAAGTCCCGATGCAACTGTCTCTTGTATCGCTGCCACCTCTACTTCATATTCAACTCCAGGTAGGTTGAGGCCATTATGCGATGCTCATTTTGACCATTCAATCAGAGGGTTCAATTCGACCGAGAATTGTGTCAGTCCTGGAAGTCTCAAGCTTACGTGAAGTTCGGAGAAACTTTATACATGGATCGATTCATGGACGACGTGAATCCGCAGAAAAAGGCTCAGTCACGGATAATAGAAGATGAGCTTAACATCTGTCGAGAGCGTCTACGAACATTGCTTCAAGGCAAAGTTAGTTGAACGATTTGACCTCTGCTCGCCATACTGATTTTTGATTTCGATTAGAATGGGGCCTTTGCCACTGCAATGGACAACACTCGTGATTTCCTTTCCAAGCAGGATAGTGTTTCTCTTCTAGATGTCGATGAGGAGATGATCACGATGCTTAATGAAGAAGAGGCCAATCTGAAAGCTGAAATCGATGGCCTCCAGGCGCACATCCAGACACTTAAAGCGGATCTTGAGGCGATATGGCAGGACGAAACAGAGGTGGCATACGAGCTTACGTCGGTGTTCATCCACCGGGGGTCGACGCCAACCTTTGGGCATTATTTCTTCTATTCACGACACCTTCCTGACAATCCGGATGAGTGGTTCAGGTACAATGATTCGGACGTGTCGGTTATACTTAAGGAGGAAGTTTTGGCGGACACGACTGGCTCCACCGCTAACCCTTACCTGGTATGTCTGTGACTTTCTTAGTCGATCGATGTGAGGCTAATTCATTTTCATGTTAGTTGGTTTATACCCGGAAGGGCAGCGAGGTGGTTGATACTGTCAAGCGATTTGATCCTTCGAGTTTGATTGAAGAGTAGTACTAACCCATTGAATATCTGATACGAATCTCACGGCATGCAATTGTATCATATGGCCTCGGCACACATTTTCTCTGGTCTCAAGCTCAGAATGCGTGGTTTGAACAACAGGACCACCTTAGTGATGTGCTCAATACTCTGCCACTGGGTATTGCAACGGTAAACTCAAAGTTCTTTTATGTAAAGTTCGCCGTCTTCGCCATATATATAGGCAATTTTGGTCAGTTTTCCTCCTCTTTTGTTTACACCCTCCTTTAGGTTGCGACCAAAACCATGGCCACAAATCATGTACCCCAGAGGCTTTCTCAGTAGTGATACCCTTTGTATCCTGACTACGTGACATGTTTGCTGATACTATCTACCCTGCTTTATGGGCACGACCATTGGCAAAAAAAAAGTTTGAATAGAATCACTGTTCGGGTTGCAAGCGTGCTGGTGCTGTGAGCTTAGATTTCCCTATCTCGCCATATGGTACTCACAGGGTTTTGGGTAGTACAAAGTGTTAAAATCAAAGTTGGAAAATCGGGCACAAAACTCCCTGCAAGGATTTAGAGAAGCGAACGAAACAAACCGGGTGATGGGATACAACGCGTCGGCTACAAGGGAAGTGCAAATCTTATGTCGGGATTTTCACTATTTTAAAAGGGGGGAATCTGTTGATCGTATAATCACAACAGGATATATGTGCGGACACGTTCTCGAAACCCAACGATAAATGCGAATATGGCACATTTCCTCTAGGATTCACGCTGTGAGTGCCTCATTATATCTTTGGAAAATAACTAGGCTCACTGATTTCATGTTTACCAATACACTGAAGAGATAAAACGTTCTGTTTGCTTATGCACACCGTTTCAGAGTGCGAGTTATCACAACATGACCCCATGCTCGACTTGCAAATTAGCATGGTAGTGTTCACCAGAGTGTGCCGAAGGATTTTACTAGTTCCATACCCCGCAGCTTTGTGCTCATATGTATAACGTTGGTGCTGTTGAGCATGTCACAATCGCTTATGCCTTTGCTCATCAGAATAGTCGGTAATTTATGCAACGAAGCCAGCAACTCCTAAGTTCGTATCTTCCTTTGTAGAGCCTGCAAGGGTGAGCGGAATACTACTGTGTGTTTATGCAGCCAGTGCAGTGCACAGGGGAATGTCCTGTACCAGGTTGGTGGAGGAGCTCTTGCATTTTCTTCCCCAACGGAGCTGGCGGGGGCTTAGTCTAACCATTCCAAATGAAAAGTCAACACATGACGGTATTGTGTTTACCTACTCCAGCCAGTTCTGTTTCATTGTTCAAGTCCGGGTCTAAACGAATGGTGAATCTCAAGGATTTGGATTCTGTACTACGTACGGCGGCCCCCTGGGTGATGAAGCGGTAATTACTGAAATAGGCATTGAAGCCGACAGTCGAACTGGAATCCACAGCTCTTTCCTGGGGCACAGCAGACTCCAGCCCCTTCCACTTGTTCTCCCCCAGCTCCTTGACAAAGCACCCGCCTAACATTCTCAAAATCTTGGCCTTGCCCTCCGATTCTACATCCGAATAAACCGTGAACAGAGCCGGCTTCCCACTTTCAAGTATGCGGTTCAGCCTGGACTTCCATCCCTCTGTTTCGACTCCAGAAAACCCAGAATTCAGAACAGCAATAATATGCGGCGAATGTTTGCCGCCAAAATCTGCGTATGAGCTGACGTAGTCTAGGGCGATACGGGAACGGCCGTGGCTCTGGCACTTGACAAGCCAAGTTTATGTTCAATAGCGGGAGTGTCACCTCTGGACCAGCATACACAATCACGAGATGCTGCAAACGCGGAAGAAAATGCAGAAACTCCTCTATTACTTCTGAACAGTTCTCTCGCAGCTGCTCCGAAAATGTGGATGCACAGACGTGTCCGGCTGGCCAAATCTGGTGTAGTCTTCTCAAGGGTGACAAGAATTATGAACGTGATGCTGGCAGACTCTTTGGCCATGATGCCGATGGCATTCTCCGTGTCGGGACAAGGATGCCGGAGCGGCGCGGCACATTTGTAGACTTCGGCATCGCAGGTGGACTTATGGTTAACCAAATTGGACGTTGTGAGCTGACGAAGCCTGCGGAGACATAAAGTGCTGACTAAGCAGACAAAAGAGACTCGATTGCAAAGCATCGTGTACGCTCGGAATCTTCGACTTGTTTTGTCTACTTCTAATACACAAAACATTCTAATCTTTCCTCATCTCGATGTCTCACACTTGTGCTACTTCAAGCGGCCAATCCAATGACCCCGGCAACGCGAACCTCAATCTCGGACTCCCTTCGAAAAGCCCTGAAGAAATGAACATAGATAAATTACAAGTTCAGGAGTGCAAAAGAGAGCGCAGAGAAGAAGGGACTTGGTATCCAAGTGGTAAGATCCCAAAACTGTCTCAGAAGATGAAAAAGATGAGTCTGACTTCATACAAACCGTTCGGAAAACTGTCGAGGCTGGGGCAAGTTCTTCTCTGGTGTGCAAGCCCAATACAGGAACAGCAGCTCCCATTGCATCGACAACGGCGGCAGCTTCAGCTACCTCAATGGATGCTGCCCTTACTTCCCTGTTCTCAGACGCTTCCACGGTGAAGAACGTACAGGTGTACAATCCTAACGACACCGCCTTCCACGAGGATTACAAGGCCTTGCTCGTCCATCGAATCTGCATTCCTCTTACTATGTTCCATCCCAATTACCATCAAGAAGGATCGCGTGTTGAACGTATTTTATTAATCAGGTTGATTTCTTCTGGGTATAATAATCTTCGGTCTCAAACGGTCCTGCGTCCTGCCTTTACTTTCTTGTTCTTATTTTACAAGCAACGACGATGGTCTCTGGCGAAGATATTATTCTGATGTCCATCTACGAATTCTTCGCATGTCTCACCCTTGGGGAATGCAGAGCCGATATCACAGCATTGCCTTCAATGTGTGTGTATTCCGGTCAGTCAAGAGGCCGTAACTGAGTACAGAGCCATGTGCGGGTCAAATGCTGTTAGTACGTGCATTTGCGCTCCTGAATCTGCCAACATTTTGAATTTTTTTATCAGTTTATCTCAATTCGCATCCTTCTTTGAATGTCAGTCGAGTTCGATGGGATTTTCTGCGGCTCACTGATTCCTTTGCAGCTGTATGTATTTCCCTACTAACTACGATGGTACAAGACCTTGATCCGGCGTCTCCTTAGATGTTCGTCCCATCATTTTAATATTCCATCGTTTTTTTTTGATCCGAAGGCGGCTCATCTAGGCACCACATTCTTTTATTGGCAGAATACTGGTGAAGCCATGACTTCCCAAGGTAAACAGAAATCCCCGGATTCATCTCCATGGACTCAACGGAACATTCTAGTCATCTTAGAACTATGGCTGTATGCCGTGTACGGCAATTCATGCAAGATACTCGGATTGTTTGTATGATTCATTCTTATCCTCCGTTCCGCCCACGTTCTTGACATTTTCTAGGTCGTACTAACTGCGCTGGAATGCCTGACAATGGGCCTCACATTCGGTCTGCCAGGATCCGGAACAATAGGTGTGAATTAACCTTGTGTCGTTGAAGGAGTACTTAAGAGCATTGTATAGGCACATACGAGCTAGTCTCCGGTTTGGTCATGTGCACCATGTGCACTGACGCGTGCCCTCCGGACCACCACTGGATCGTGTATTACTGGTTCGCTGTCCTAATAATCGAGAGCATCCTGCTCTCTTACACTCCGACAAGCGTGGCTACATCGGTCATCTGGGTCAGGTAACAACTTGATGCGGAAATCAACACGCAACTCCGTTCTTTATTTCCTCGTGTAAGTAGTGCCGGCTGCTCGTGTTTCATTGTTATAGTTTTCTTACGTGTATCGCAGGTTTTTTGAGAGATACTTGAGGAATCTCATATTTTAGATTAGGAACCGCGTGCGCTGACTATTTCGATATACTGGACCTCAGGAATACTGTTATTGACTGTGCTATTCTCAGATCACTCTCAATGAATTTGAGACCGCGCTTTGCCTTCGTCATCTCTTCTCTCCTTGCCAACAGATCGGTAATATCTGTTCGCCAGGCTCACTACATGTCTTTGTTTGAACAGGAATCACAGCTTTCGGAAGTAACTACTGAGATACGATTTAGACGGGAGGCGGTGACCAGGGATGTCGATGATTATGATACCATGGAACTACGAAACATCACGAGGAACCTCAATGAGATTGCGGGCGTGTAAGTAGCAACCTCGTGGTTCCTGTAATTTTAGGGCTGAATGAATACTTGGGAAAGCAGATGAGTATAATATACCCATCAATGCGCTTTCTCAGGCCAGGGCTGTCCTTTTCTGAAACATTTTTTTCATATGTTATGCTACTGCTCGTCGCTTTCGAGGTCCTGCCTTCACGAAGTGGATACCTCACTCCTTACCCATGCCTGCGACAGCGGCGAGGTTATTAGCTCTAATTTAGCCTAAGTATTTATCACACGTCGTTGGGTTGCTGCTAGCCTGACGATGTTGCAGACAGATCAATCACTGCCTGTGTGTCATCCAACTCAACGCCCAGCTGTGTTGCCGGCTCCTGATCGCAGCACCTGTGAAACAATACCTTCATGACCAGTTTTGATGCTCGTTCGCTCGCCTAGCTCGGCTAAATACGGGAGCAAATGAATACGTCAAATATGGTCACTGCGGCTTTGCTACAGCATAGAACGACCCAAGTATCTCCAGTAAGTGCATCTCTCCACGGCCTCGGTTTCTATATAACCTTTCTTTTACCGAAGCCCCGGTTGTCAATGATTCGATCAGTGCCTGAGACCCTTGCTTTTCATTATTTCATCGCGGACTGACAGAATCAGGAGAAGATCGAGAAAGAACGTTTTTGCTGCACCGCTGCAATATTCATCAGCTCGAGGATGAAACGGAAGGAAAGGACCTAGTCACTTTCTGTCCCTGTGGATACTCGAGTCTATCGTTTCAACGTTCCGGGCAACTTGAAGTGCTCTATTCTTGCGTAGCAACAGCCTGAATTTCAATGAGCGTGCCACTCCACCCATCAATTCAATCACGGGTGTACACAACCATGAGGTTCTCAACCGGTTTTCCTCCGTCGCCTGCTTAACCGACAGATCCCCCTGATCTCGGGTTTACTGAGTAGTCGAGCTCTCAAGAAATACTGGCTATACCCAGGCGTTCTTGCACGTTGGACTGTCGAGACTCATTAGGACATCCCGATAGCGTTATTGTTCTCGTCATTGGTCAACGAGCTACGCCACTTCGCACTAAACTTGCTCCCTGTAGCAACGCCCATTGATCACGATTATGGTATGCTTATCTGGACCATAAGGTTCATATGATGCCGTTACAGCTTCTCTTATAGCTTAAATACTTACAGCTCAACACCTCACCTCTCCAGCTTCCCCTCATTCATTCATCGACCTCACCGAAGACTTCTCTACCACTCTCTTTAACTAACACCTACCATGCTCTCTACTTTGTCGTTCATCGCACTCTTCATTTCCGCAGTTCATGCTGGAAAACGCGGCCTCGCGTGGCCCTATTGTGCGTTCGAATATTAGTCCATCGAAATATGCCTGACAGCATTTCCCCTCCTCGACAGACAACAGCCCCTTGTATGGTTAATGATGGCCTCTGCGGTCCCGAAACTCATGTCGTTGTTTTTCTCAGGGATCCTAGCAAGTTCAACACCGGAAATGGGAAGGTGGGTCTGTGAGCACGGTTTGAGCGTTCTTCCCAACCAATCTAATTAATTCATACAGGTTGTCGCAATGTCCGTCAAATTTTACTAAATGCATTTGTCAATCTCACCTCGAGCATAGCTATGATTGGGAAACTTACCCCCCTCCTTCTACCAAAGGTAATGGAGGGTTGGGATTTATTGGAATGCAGCGTTGCATGGATTGTGCTTCAAGCCCCATTGCGGAACTGTCGTCCCGACATACCGCTCAAGGCTGGGCTAGTACGTCTTTTTAGTTGCCAGAATTGTTCGTACTGCCGTCTAAGATCACAACCCTTCAACGCTAGCCGTGTTCACCCTGAACGAGCCTGACATTTCCGGTATCCGTGCTAGTGATGCTGCGGCTTGGTACATTACCTACATCAACCCGTTGGTAGGTGTAAAAAGTTGCACACAGTCTTGGACTAGAGGTTAACTGCGCAATTTAGTCCATTAAGAAGGCCTTTCCCGCAGTTACCTCCAGCACCTCTTCCGGTCAAGGTCTAGACTGGCTTGCGCAAATGATCAGCGCGTGTGCTGGTCAATGTTATGCTGATTACATTAACCTGGTATGTTTGGAGCTCTCGTTACTGCCTTCTTCTGTATAAATTGAAGCATACGGCTTTAGCATTGGTATGGGTGAGTTTGTTTCGTTCGTCGCGTAATCGGTTATGCTCTTACGCAGCACAAACCTTACAGCTCGAGCTTTTCTGATTTCCAGAGCTACATCGAGAAGGCCCACGGCAAGTTCCCCGTTAGTCCTTATCGATTATCATGCAGATAGGCGACTTACGGTACATTCTCAGAGCTACGGCATTGTTATCACCGAATTCGCCCTAACGAACCCGTCCGGTGGTGCGACTGCGCAGTAAGTCCCAGTTATCTAGATTTATCATAAGCGATTAACTTCTTTTCTGCTCTTCTCTCAAGGGCATCATTCTTTACCAAGGTGAGCAGACCGAGTCGATTGTACAAGAGGTGTAGCTAAACCTATAATAGGCATTCTCCTGGCTGGACTCTCAAGACTACGTCATCTTATACTTCCCCTTCTCCGCAACGTCGCCCTCACTCATGTCCTCCTCCGACGCAACTGCTATTTCTTACGTCGGCACCGGATCATGCCTCTACAACAGCGATGGTTCACTCTCGACGGTTGGCAAACTTTTGTTGTCTTAAGATTTATTATTTACTTACAAAGAGGCCATCGGTCGAGCTTTTTCCGAGCTGAACCTTTGCATATGGTTAGAATGCCTCGTGTGCAACTCGTGTGTACATACTGTAGCATACAAGTACATATATCATTCATTCATTCCATAAAATGAACTGAACTTCTTTCGATCGTTCGATCATCAGGAACGAATCTCGATCTTGAAAGGCCACCGGATGCCTGTAGAGAGACAAGGGTTACGCTCATAGCTGGGAAAGTATAGTTAAATTTCCCCAGCTCGGGTACGGCGAAGCTTGAAGCAACGGGTACAATAAGATCAGGCTCGTCGATGGTATTCGCCGTATCGAACTGCCCACTAATGGGGCTTAGAGCGGGGGTGCTAATGAAAATCGCGGTACCGAATGCCGCGAAGGAGAAATCCAAGTAGATGTGAGCTACCAAGTCAGTGTCACCCGCATTTGCAACCTTCAAAGTAATCACTAAGATCAGAAGAGAGAATATCTGAACTGCATACCTTCAAGAAGACAACCTCGGTTTCATTGTTGTGGCTCGCCACCCAGAATAAGGGTTCTGTTTCGTTAGTTGACGTGGGAAGCGTCTCTAAAACATGCGTTCCTCGGTTGACGCTGAACATCTATATGTACCGATAATGAAGAGCAACACCAATGACAGAAGGTCAATAGTAACCTACCTGTCGCACATAGTAAGACGTAGACCTGACAACGCGGCTTGAGTCATGTCAAGAGGCCATTGATAGTTCCTGATGTGCTGTAACGACGGTGCATCTGAATATCCGAGTGAGAGTGTGGTAAAGAGAAGACTAAAACTTGCGTACAAGAACTGGCGAAGACAACATCATAGTTCCGTTCCAGTCCAGTCATAAACGCTGCTTCTGCAACAGCGCCTTCAAGGGTAGGGTAGGGTAGGCGACTTATGATGTCGGAACCATTTGCCGACATAAAAGGGCCCCCCACAACTGGTTCCTTGTCACTGGAAACCTAGGCACAGCGTAATCATTCAACGCACCGCCACACTCTACAATAAAATATTTGGTGCCGTTACGCGGGTACTCATCGAACATGAAAGCGTTGGTTGTAAACCAACTCGCGTCGGCAAATTGGTGGAAATCAACTTGGGGTCACGCTTGTCAGGGTTGAAACGTCACATAACAATGTTAACTCACTCTTGAGATACGCTGGATTGAGCTCTGTAGAAGGATACGTCGTCGCAATGAATTCAAATTGTCCGGGATATCGTTCTTCTATAGCGGAGACAAACGAATTCCAGCGGTATCCAGCGTACCTGGGAGAAACGATTCCGTGAGCAGGTATGTGAAGCACCAGTCGATAAAAACACACGATTCTGGTTGGAACTACGAAACGTCACGCCAAATGAGATGGCTAACGACACAAGCTTCATGGTGCTCCTTACCTAGTCCTCTTTTTCTCTGCAAATTTCATTCAAAACAATATAGAAACTAAGCCGAGAGACTACGTACACTTCAATCAAACGGAGCTGGTAGGGCTCCGTTCTCCCAAGACTAGCTCGCAACTGTCCCCATACACTTGTCTCCGCATCGCTAACGATGAATTCAATCTCGTTCAAAGCATCGTCTATGAATGGTTGAAGGTCCTCCTCAGGTGCGATCGGCCATGTTGCAAGATCGGAGAGGTTAGCTGTTGAGATACCACCCCAGATGCCTTCGAAAGAGGTCTTAGAACTCAGATTATTATGCTTCATCAGTAACACATACCGAGGATGGGTTCCTGTAGCAGATAAGAGGTCAATACGATTGTCATTATAAAGCTTATGAAAGCTCTTACTGCGTCAAGGTCCTCGGCAAAGTTCAAGTACTCCAGAAGACCCTGATTGTAAACGCTTAGCTCGATCTGATGCATCACTAACTGCGCGACTTACCAGTCCATCTGTATTAGGATAACCCGCAGAATGCACGTTGGCAGGAGTATTGTATCAGACACGAGAAGTTGGACATACCCCAATCGCCAACGTGACCAGGACGTTCTTCAAGACTAAACCACATATCAGCACTGAAGCAGTGAAGATACCAGACCGATACTGACGGTCCTAGCGTCTCGTTCCATTTCCAACGCGTATAGAAGCTGCCTCCCTGAACATTTATTAGCATAACACTCTGGGTTGTCCATATCTTGATAGCACGCACCTCCAAATTATTGCCTCCCGGAAACCTCCAAACAGAGGGATGGGTGGTAGCTATGGCCTCTGCCAAGTCAACTCGCATACCGTTTTCACGCCCTCTAAAAGTCGGTGGGAACAGCGAGAACAGGCCAAAGAATATCGTCTGACCCGTAGCTTTGCTTCCATCGAAGACAACGCTGAATACGTTGTCATCACTCGGGGCAGAGACATCAGGCTGTAATTCAAAGGTAAGCTTCTGCCATTCCGATGATACTCCGCCTAATGTTTTTGACGCATATATTGTGCCTCGCGCAGACTTTAGAGACACAGTAAGAAACCCAGAGAAATTTCTTGATTTCACATAGAAGGATCCTTTATAAGTCCATCCTGCTTGAACTTTGATACCTTGCAGACGATCGTAAGCTATACCACGAAGTAATTGGTGCCGGGAGAACCTACTTACCCCAATAGCCAGTATTTTCGAACCCAATATCTCCAAAAACTACTTTGGGTATTTGGACTTGCAAGCTGTTCGGTAGCGAAGAGGATACGCCGTTGGTTTGAGAAGTGACTGACAACCGTGCACCGTTGTATGACTACCATGTATTCAATCTAGAGACCAGTTAGTTATAGATTGACAGAAAGTCGGATGTGCTGACGCATTTTGAGTGCCCGGGATAACGCCTTGGAATGCCCTATTCTGCAGCAGTTCACCGTAAAGACCTCCATCCCCACTGACAGGGTAGATCAGTCAGGAGCTCGAAAGATTGGTGGCGGAACGAACCTATGGTTAATATCCTGCACGAGAGATGTTGATGAGCAAAGGCGATTAATAAATGTGATGTACTTCCCACATGAATCCGTATAGTGTTAATGGGATTTCGTGGACAAGGTTCGCCGTAATCGTCAGATCAAGAGCATTAGGAGCAACCAAAGTCGATAAAGCCGGGAGAGCAGAAAGTACGACAAGCACTGCGCTGGATAGATGCATGTGGCGAGCGCGTGGATGAATTCTGCTGGGATAGACAAAACTCTCCTTCTAAACACAGCTGTCTCGGACTCGGACTCGTACTTGACTACTCGATGATCAAATAAAATCAATCCCGTGACCGCGAAGATAGTTCGCCCAAGTTCCGAACAACTGGGCATCCAAAAGATCATTGAGAACCTCTGGTAATTCACCTGACCATATGCTAAAGAGAACATCGTCTTCTTAGATACCCTGAAGACTGAAGTGGGAACTGGACGTCAATGTCGTTGCGAAGACAAGCTTAATGTTGACCAAGAACCTGAACCGGCACAATCACTCGGCACCGGCAACTCCCGGTTCTGGACCCTCAGCTGACTAAGCTCATTTCCTGCGATTTGCTTCGAATATCACAGCATATCAACGGCTGGAAGCAGAGTGGGAGGAGAAGGTGCTAAGAGAAATGGGGGCGAGCGTTGTCAAAGATGTTGAGTTAAACAAATAACTTGGGTTGAATCCCACGATTCCGAAAGAAAGTTCGAGATGTGATGTGTTTACCTACTCCAGCGAGTTTCGTTTCATCGTTCAAGGCCGAGTATGAGGCTCCTGTTCAGTGATGCTTGAGTATAGCCGATTGTAGAATGTATGAAGCATACCAGTCTCCGATATTCCAGATACTGTATCATCGGCTTCACGTACGTGAAATCCCTGTCACGCCTATGTATATGTCTGATTGAACTATCCAGGCGGGACAGTCAAATTAAACTCTTCCGATCCATTGGATCCTCCACTGATCGACCCAGCCTATCTCGCAAGTGAATTTGACATTTTCGCTATGATACAAGCAGTGAAGAGCTCTAAACGATTCCTAGCCGCGCCAGCGTGGGAGGGTTATATCCTGGAGGCGTATGGTGGATTGGTTACCACGACAACGGCGTTGTGGATCCAGATTTGGTCGTGAAGGGTGTATCTGGGTTGCGCGTTGTTGACGCGTCTATTTTTGTGGGTTGTCCGAATTCGTTCTTTTTAGCTTTTGAGCTGATGCTGAGGTTGCGCTGTAGCCCTTTGTGCCGGCTGGTCATACTCAAGTTCCAACGTATATCATGGTGGATCTCATCAAGGCGAAGTGGTTGGAAAATACTAGTTGATAAACAGTGACACCAGGCTGACAATGGACTTTAAGTTGGACCAAGCAACTTGCCAAGCTCGTGCCTGTATATTATTATGGTCTGTTATGGCAAAGAATTATCGCTCTTCACAATGAGCACTTTATGTTAAACTGCTTTTATTATACCTGCTTTTATACGGACGGTCGGTGAGGAACAGTGGTTTCTAACACGCAACCAACAAGGCTTTTTCTTCCACGTTTTGTTTCTCAGGTCCCGGTTCCCTGTCAAAAGTGCTCAAGTTCTATATTCAGTGAGGATACCGTCTCGTACTGACCCATCACAAAAAAGCTGCTAGTATTGATAAAATCCCTATCACTGCTGCGATCGTCATCTGAACTTCGCCCGTTGGGACCTTAGCGAGTTTGATGATCTGAAGAGTACTCTTTGCATCATTTTGCCTGGGGAAATGTACTTTATTGTGCAGGAAGGACACGAAATTAAAACAGGGAGCACTACTCTAGTATACATCACAGGCGTATTAAACATAGATTGCGAAGATGAACATATTGACCGATGTCTGAGATTGTTTATCCCAGCGACAAACCGAAGCTCGAACCCTATGCTGGGGCTGCAGAATGTCCCGACTTCTGCCTCTTCTGCATCGGCTGAGTATCATCTTGGCGAGTCCGCTTGGTACCAGTGGGTTCGAGCTGATATCGGGCCTGATCATTTGAGGGCCATTTATCCATATCAAGCACCCACTTCCAGAGTGACTTCAGATCTGTGTGATCGCGGAACAGCAAGGTTGCGGGATCTATTGCAGGTGCGACGCGTCTAACCGGGGCGTCGGACGGTTCTTCTGGGGTTAAAAAGTCGCGCCATTCGCCAATGGCTGCGAGCGCCTCCTTCATCAATGCGTTGAAAGGGCCACTATCAAATCGAAAATTGACACCTAGAACTCCTTTATCGCGATGCGTCAACGCCGCCTTGACATTGCCCCCGCTCCACGTCCCATCACCATTGTCTACATTGTCGTCGAAGATAAGGGCTACAGTGTCCCGGAGACCAGGGCCGACTTTCCTGTGGCGCAAGTAGCAGAGGCCGTGGTAGAGCATAACATATATGAAGGATTCGAAATCATCTTGAGGTTCATGCTTCTTCTTCCTGTCTCTGAGAAGTCCTATGGACATGAATTGCCATGTCCCCTGCGCACTGATGAGAAAAGAGAATGCATTGGAATAAGAACACTCACCGTGCGTTCCGCTTGTCGTGCTGCCTTTTCCAAGTTGGCTATGCGTATAGCCATATCCCAGTCATTCAACAATCCACGACCTCCGCCATCATCGTTGTCTTTCGACGCCTTATCGTCGTATACGATCAAGATGTTCCCACCGCTGACATCGCGATGAAGAATTTGACATATTGTGAAGGCGTCTTCATGAGCTACGCGGAAAATTGGATTAATAGATGTGGCAGTCAGAGATAATTCCTGTTACTCACCCAAAAAAGCCTCGTAGACCACTCTCGTAAGCTGCTTCGAGGACTTGAACCTCTGCAAAGGTTGTCCAACCTCTTCAGTCAGCGTTCGCTGGTGCTCACGAATACAAGTGAGCGGAAGACGTGCTCCAAGGTTCCAGTCTTCGTCGAGATACTTGTGGGAGGTAGTTCTCTGACCGGGGACGACACCACCACAGACAAAGGTAGGAACATTCCGGACCCCAGCTGCATTGAGAATCTCCAGCATCACGGATTCCTGAGGAAGATTGGCATCTCGCCAGCTATCCTTGAGGAATTGAACACTTTTAGTCTTGACGTCGTACACAGGAAGACCTAACGTCGCTCGACCTGGGATGCTTTGTGGCGCAGCAATGGCCGGTCCAGCAAGCACCTCCCTATCGCTGTCACCATCAGGTACCCGAATCTTCACAAATGAACGCTTGTCCTTATTGTCTGAGTGAATCCAGGGCTTCAAGAGCGGCTTCACCAAAGATATTTCTTCCTGTGTAGCCAGTGTCACTGTGTCGTCTTTCCCTCGATCGCTATCCGTGAGAGAAGAAAATCGATAAAGAAACTCGACGAGGTATTTGCCTTCGGTCGGAAGATCAAACGCACGCGATACGATGGTGTACGTCCTCTCCCATTTGAAGAACCGGACACCGTCTGGTCCAAGACTAAGCGTGAATAAGTGTCGTCGATGCTGCGAATTCATTGTCTCCCCAGCATATCCAGCAAGCTGACCGCGATAATTTTTTGATGATAGTGTCCGTGACACCCATTCATCAGGGTTGCCGTCCTTGAACCCGTAGAAGGAGGAACCTCTCTTGAACTCTAACCAGAGTTCTGCTTTGTTCCATTGAGTAGGACTAGTCGTAGTGTCGACGTCGGAGGCGTACACGAATGCATCGGTGACAGTGTTGGTGGCTGAATTAGCATCCCTGAACTCGTTTCCTTGAACGAATTTCAATCCGGGAATAAGCTCTGGCGCTACGCCTTGAATCACGCTCGCCTATAAAATATCATCAAGACGTTGTAGACCAACAACAACAACGTTAACTCACGACGGCATCCGCGTACTTCCTTTCCTTGCTATACTCCGCCGGTAGTTGAATCGACTCGAAGATGTCGTGAAGATGACTGGGAGAGAGATACGTGAATTGACCACCAGGTCCGCCCATAAGCTCGTGAAGAAAAAGTTCGACTGGCATGGGCCCAATCCAGTGACCGTCCATTTCTTTCGATCTGTCTTGTCGAAGTTGCGTCGCGGGGACCTTAAGCGAAGTGAACTGATTGTTTGTCTGGCGTTTGATAGGAGAACCTAAGTATATATCAGTGGCTGATTCACTACCAACACACAAGATACGCGTACCAGTCGTGGGCTGCTGCTGTTCGCTCTGATTGGTTCCACTAGGAGGATTATGAGTATCCGAGGACGACATGGTAGAAAGTGGGGGACTCACAGATATCAAGGTACCGCAGATTTATACAGCGGCAGAACAACAGACGCCACCCTCCAATCTTGGGGTGTACTTTGTACGAACAATGTAGAGTGAGGTCAAAAGAAGAAATTCAATTGATGATTGTGATTGTGTTTGTGATGCGGTCACGTGGTGACATAAGGGCAGGCTATATGGCGTTGCCTTTGTCGAAAAATTCAATCGGTGACGCGCAAGGTCTTCAAGTTAAATTCGGATACAAAAACAATAGGACCCTCAAGAATAGATAGGAACGCCGTGTCACGAAACCTAGATTTTGACATGAAATCCAGTCGGTTGTGTCAGGATTATTGATGCCTTCCTAAATTTGGTTTTATCCTAAGGATGGATTTTCGGTGATGCACTACATCGGATAGGTAATGCAATATTCATCGTGAGTGGAGATAACATCATCCCCTCCGAAGCTTAAACTTCAATCTTGACCACCAATTTCTCCCCACTTATTTTGTTATGTCTCAATAGCTCCAAGCCCACCCCTACTCTTTCCTTGAAAGTACCCTGATCAAGTACAGTCGTGGACATATATTGACTCATACATATCGACATCTAACCAAGCATCCAACGTTCACAATAAATCAGTACAATTCTACCCCGACTTCTCGCAGCTGGCTCCGCCAGCGTTGTAACATGTGTTTCACAGACAAATACAGTCTTTTTTAACACAACAAATTCTCGAAGCATTACCTATGTAGGGATGATAGGTGTAAATGAAGAGCATTTCGCTCGGCGCTAGGTTTGAGGGAGCACCTGAGGCAGGCCGCTGTGCACCGTGAATATGACCACGCTCATTTTCAGAGATGTGGATGGAAATTCACCTCGACATGGAGGACTGTGGAACCGTTACTTGGAAGTGGGTTCTTGAACGAGTTAGGCGCCGGGATAGACGTAACATCTTTACTTTATCGATGCCGATGTTGACTTTGAGGCAGTAAGACACAAGCCGTGTTGGGTAATTGGTACTCGTTGCACCACGTGTGGATGTTCCTTCAAGAACTCAGTCGCTCTCAACCAGCATCTCGCAAGCCCTGCACACCAGCCAAGGGTACTCAAGTGCCCTGTGACTGGGTGTGGATCACGATTTGTGACATTTAGTAGTTTGGCGCAGCATATTGAGGTGGTGACCAAGTGTACAAAGAGAGATAATAAGGCTTTAAGAAAGTGGAAGGCATTTGTCACTAAGATTGGCCTTGTCGCTAAGGTCCCTGCACGTCCACCGACTTTCTTCAAGTACCCAGATGTGGGCGTACGGATATCCTCTCCAATCATGTATCATTTCCATGCCTTTGGTCATGATACTCTAATACCCTGTCATTGATATCTACTGATGATAATTCATCTCCATTTCATACCCTTCACTTTCTACTCCATTTCCATTCATTTCTATCCACTCTCATTATCTCTTTTCTGCTTCTATCAGACTTGTTGTCAGACGAAGTAGCTACTCGCGTGTCAGAAATACTAGTGCATTCCATAGCTCAAGACTTTCATTATTACCTATAGCCACCCCCACTCATTGTATTTCGTCAAGCAATATGACGCATTTATCTATGATGACTCGTTGCCGCAAACTCACGTGCTGACGAAGCAATCGACCATATAAATGATTCTGCCGTCACCATCACTTGGCACTATGGACGTCCTGCCTTTCCATATTGTGATAGTCAAATGCCATTTTCTTTTATCGGATTTACCTTTCATCCACTCGAATATAGTCTGATGACGGAAGCCAAGCGGAATCAACCCCAGGGCAATCCTGAGACGGCCTACGAACAGCTTTGGAAAGCATGGGTAATAACCAGAGATGTGGTTGACATACATGCCAAGAAATCGGATAAGGATGGAGCTTGGAATAACTGGAAGGAGTACCAAGCACGTATCAGTAGTGCCAGGTGATGGAGAAGGTACATTCGTTTACGACGTAAAAGAACTTCAAAGAACTCATGGGTGCTAAACTCGTGGCCTTGGACTTGGGTAATGTAACCGGAAAGGACAAAAATGCGTCGACGTCAGATTTCGTCCGCGGATGCTGAAAGGTCACTTGTGTCAATACGTATTCGTTTCGCAGACGAGAAAATCCATTAAATCTTCCATCAAATCAGACTTAATTCTCTCAGGCTCATGGCCTTGGCTATCATACCTTTATCCAGATGATCTTGGGGTTGATGTTGATGTCCTATGCGATATTTAAGGGCCCTCAACGCCGTTCTGAAAGCTGCAGTAATGCATCTCCACCCACCTCTACTATTCAGTCTTTTCCTGTGTGCTTCCTTTTGCTACGGCGCGATTTATGAGAGCGTAGCCGACCTTCCTAGTATTGAATTTGACTTTGTGGTCGTTGGTGGTACGTTTACTGCCTCTTGGTCTACGGTAACCCGATCTTAACATAACATACACTTCAAGGTGGTGCAGGAGGCGCAGTTGTAGCCAATCGGTTGACTGAGGAAGACTTTTCCGTCCTTGTTCTCGAAGCTGGACCATCGTGCGTGTCAAGAAATAGAGTATTCATCTTATTCTAACATTGTTTCTCTCAGCGATCGCGATGTGCTGTCGATTGAAATACCATATCTAGTGGGATTATTGGCTATCGGAAGCGACCCGTACTATTGGAACTACTCGACTACCATGCAACCTGGACTCAACAATAGGAGTACTGTATTTCCGAGAGGTCGTGTGCTTGGAGGAAGCACGTCCATCAGTATGTCATTGCCATTGGGTAGGCCTCGATTTAATATTCACTAGCTTGTAGATGCCATGATTTATACCCGCTGCTCTCCAGAGGATTATGACCGGTATGCAAATTTTACCGGGGATCCAGGCTGGTCTTGGGAGAGTCTCAAGCCTTATGTCTTCAAGGTCATTACCCCCAAACATTCTGTAAATGATGCTAGTTATAATGGTGCTTTTCGCAGAATGAAAAATGGGTACCGCCCGCGGATGGTCACAACACTACCGGCCAATATGACCCGGCCATACATAGTTTGGACGGAATAAACTCCGTCAGCCTTCCTGGTTATCCTCAACCGACTGATGAACGAGTCTTACGAACAACATCTGAGCTGCCTGATGAGTTTCCCCTTCTACTCGACGTCAATGCAGGGATACCTAATGGTGTAGGTGCGTTAACATTACCTTCACTTTGAATACAACTCTCTTCCTTACCTCACTTCCACAGGATATATGCAGGCCACGATCAATGACGGCAAAAGAAGTAGCTCTTCTGTGTCGTACTTGGGTCTGGATTACATCAATAGAGCGAATCTACACGTGTTGCTCGGCGCTCAAGTGACCAAGGTCATCCAGAGTGACAAGTCCGAGCTCAGCTTCGATATTGTGGAATTTTTCGCCTCTTCGGAGGGTGTGTGTCCTACTTTCCGTGTACCTACAAGTTCTAAACTGATAAAATTCCATATAGGATCGGCGCAGCTCTTCAATGTTACAGCAGCCAAGGAAATCATCCTTTCTGCCGGGGCCATAGGAACGCCACATATTCTGCTCAATTCTGGTATTGGCGATGCAGTGGAGCTTTCGGAGGTTGGCATACAGGCCGTCGTTGACTTGCCGGATGTAGGCAAGAACCTGTCTGACCAGCCAATACTCTGGAATAAATGGTACGTCAATGACACGAACACCTGGGACGACATCTTCCGCAACCTGACGTACCGAAACGAGCTGGTGACACGATGGAACGAGACGAAGACAGGGCCGTTAGTGGACACGCTTTTGAGTCACATTGCGTGGTCTCGTCTTCCCGACAATTCACCGATCTTTGAAAGGGTCAACGATCCGGCAGCCGGACGAAACACTCCCCATATTGAGCTTGATATTCAAGTATGAGGCTCCTATTCAGTGATGCTTGAGTATAGCTGATCTCAAGCCTTGTAGAATGCATGGAGCATACCAGTCTCTGGTATTCCAGATACTGGAAACTTTATGAGCATATCGACTTGCGTCGTATCATCGGCTTCACGTACGTGAAATCCCTGTCACGCCTATGTGTATGTCTGATTGAACTATCCAGGCGGGACAGTCAAATTAAACTCTTCCGATCCATTGGATCCTCCACTGATCGATCCAGCCTATCTCACAAGTGAATTTGACGTTTTCGCTATGGTGGAAGCAGTGAAGAGCGCTAAACGATTCTTGTCCGCGCCAACGTGGGAGGGTTATATCCTGGAGGCATATGGAGGATTGGTTAACGCGACAACGGACGAAGCTTTAGAGGAGTATGTGCGCGAAAACGTTGGGACGGCTGCTCACCCTGTTGGCACTGCTAGTATGTCCCCGAGGTTTGCGAATTATGGTGTTGTGGATCCAGATTTGGTCGTGAAGGGTGTATCTGGGTTGCGCGTTGTTGACGCGTCTATTTTTGTGGGTTGTCCGAATTCGTTCTTTTTAGCTTTTTAGCTGATGCTGAGGTTGCGCTGCAGCCCTTTGTGCCGGCTGGTCATACTCAAGTTCCGACGTATATCATGGCGGAACGCGCGGCAGATCTCATCAAGGCGAAGTGGTTGGAAAACACTAGTTGATGAATAGTGAGTGACACCAGGCTGATTGGACTTCGAGTTGGACTTGATCTGGACCAAGTAACTTGCCAAGTTTGTGCCTGTATATTATTATGGTCTGTTCTTGCAAAGAATTATCGCTCTTCACAATGAGCACTTTATGTTAAACTGCTTTTATACGAATGATGAGGAACAGTGATTTCTAACACGCAACCAACGTTCTTTGGAAGGATATTGAGTTTTAAATAGGGAAGCTCGTATCCCTCTGGAATCTCGCGAGAGAAATAAAGGTTTTTCTCTCATCCACCCCCCTTTCAGGTTCGGAAGCAAGTTAGGCAGCAGTACTATCGGTAGATACCATCCTTTGTTCAGCCGACAAAGAAATATTCATAAGCATCCTGATTCTCTACAATTTCGCCACTATATAAAGGCTCATGTAGCTTGAGTTCTTACTTACAAGTGACCATGAACGCAAACGTAGTCCCTCATTTCTCAACGTCACCTCCCTCTGCAAGGCTTTCAAAGAAGCGAATGGAATGGACAGAGCCATGCGTCCCGGCTCGGGTACGTGATCCCTCGTGATCGTAACCACGTACAGGAAATATGCGCGAACCTGTTCTTGAATCCCAGTGCGGGTCGTGAGTATGGGAAATTGCCTATAAAGTTGATCACGTACGTACTTCATCTTGACATCCATACCCCCGAACTCTGCGTTCACATATACGATGTCGGCGCTGTCAAGCACCTCACAGTTGCCTACGGGCTCGCCTGCTGAGATGGACGGCAATTCATGCAATGAAACCAACAAACCTTTCCCTGGCGAGCCTTCGTGGATCCGAAGATTACGGCCAATTGTTCCCAGAATTCGATTACTCAATCCACATGAACGCGAGGGAGTTCCAGGGCGCGCAACCAGATGCGAAGAAAGCTATCTCCATCATGGCCAAGGAGGCTGCCAACGTCACACTCTCTATCCTGGCTGCCACTTTCGGGCCGGACTTGGCCCAGCGAAAGGGGCTGTGTATGCATGTAGTCGGGGCTAAGTACAGGGAACTATCTCGTACGAGGATGATGGAAGAGCTCTTGCATTTATTCCCACGCTTGCAGCATCTTGACTGCCCATTTGGGTGATCATCGTTTCATCACGCGAAACTGTGCTTAGCGTAGGAAGCAGTGCCAGTGCTGCGGATCGGATACGGATCAAGTTTGGTTATTAATGGCGGGCTATGTGAGTCGTCACTACGCGACAGTCAAGTGGACCACCATGGCCTCTGATTCTGCTCGGAATCATGATGAACTTTGCTGGCAGATGAAACTGTCCATCATCAGAAGATGCTTCGGGGTATCATTCGACAGAGAAGATCTGTTCGACATTAGCGAGTGCAAGTCCAGAGGAATATAGAGTATACATTCCGAATGTTCTCGAACCGGGAAAGAGGCCGGTTGAGATGTACTGTGTAGCCAAAGTGTTCCAGCTAATCCAAGGAGAGAACTAGAAGCAGCCTATTGATCCATTCCACTGACAGAGAAACGAACATGTTCATCAACGTCGGTGTACTTTTATATGCACTATTAATTGAGCTAGTTTCTCGATTTGTATTCTAGGATGTATGAACGAAAAAAAATAGGCCTTGCTTGATCGCGTAATTTTTTCGGTGATGGAATGCTTGATGAATCAAATTTACGCCGCCGCCGCAGATGACTCTGACCCTGACCCTGTGTTATCGCATATCCAAAATGAGCATAATGATATGGGGGCCCTAACTCTTGTACATCTGGCTCGCGGGAAGCAAAAATATGGGCGCTTAATACGAGGCGTAATGTTCGGTATCAAATTTCTCACTATGTTTCCCCTTTGAAACAGCCATTTTGATGCAGTTGACGGCTGTTTCCTGAGCGCTGATATATATTTGGACTGTAGCGACGATAAGGCCATCGAAGTACCTGCGTCAAAAAAAACTAGAGATGGGCATCAAGCTCTAGCACTAAGGAAAGGAAACGTACTGATTTACCCCTCAACCAAATATATAGACAATCATACAAGTTGGATGGTTTCCCACGTAATCGAGGGGAAAAATACAAAGTCCGCTGGAGACACCTTGGCAATCTACCACCATCATCCTGCCATTGTTCCATGTCTTCCCACTATTCCCGCCTCCCAAATCCCTCTGTAGACGCTCAGCGCGAGCTCGAAGATGCTTTCAAATCCGAAAACGAAGACGATGGGCTTAGTCACTCGGAACGGATTCCCCTAAATAGTAGCAATAGCAATTCCGTCCCCGGTGCCTACGACTTTGAAAGAGACTATGACTACCCACCACCAGGCTCACCACCGAGCCCGTCAGCGTTTGCGCTGCCCAACAATATTGGCAACACGAATGGCCAGATACCAGTTTCCCCAGTAGAAACTCGTTCTCCACCAAGACCTTCATTTTTTCGACGGGTAGTAGGTGCCGTGCTACCTACGCACTACGTTCGTGTCCCTACACAATCAGCACCTTCATTCAGAGGCGGTGGTACGGAGAATGATGGCGTTTTCGCGAATGTGATGGCGAAACCTGGAAGGCAGCGGGTGGTCCGCGCACACGATGGAAACGTGCATATGGTCCCTGAAGATATTCAAAAGGAACCTCCGCCAGTGCGTTTCCTTCTTTCCCCGCTCGCAGTTTCCCTTTCATTGACCTCTCTAAAAGTCGTACAATGATGCCCAAGCTGATGCCGTCCCACCCTACTGGGAAACTACCGTTCACGCACCAGCGGGGCCCGAATCAGGTTCTAGTATGATCATAGACGACCTTCCCTCGGGCTCTGTCTGGATGTTCTTCGTCAACATATTCATTTCGTTCTTCTTCCAAATTATCGGGTTCATTCTTACGCATTTGCTGCATACTTCTCATGCTGCAAAGTTCGGGTCCCGGGTTGGTTTGGGCCTTACGCTCATTCAGTACGGCTTTTATTATCGTTCGATAGAATCGGATGACACGACGGGGGATGATGATGCGATAACCTGGCCTCCTCTCCCTGTTGAGACGCCGGATAATACGGATGCTTCAACGGCTGTAACAAATCCTGATGATGTCCAAGTTATATCCGGCCTGTCAATGAGAGATTGGATTTCCTTTATACTCATGACTGCTGGTAAGTGTGTCCTCATCTAATCCTCATAAACGGCTACCTAGACCTGCAAAACAGGCTGGTTCCTTGTATTATCATCAATTGTGGGTTTCTGGCGAGTTAAACGCTGGGAAACTTCCATCCGTTCTACCACCACCCCTGAGCGCCCTCAAGTGACCACCCGTGAGGAAGTCGACCGCGATATCGCAGTTCGTCGGAATCTAGAGTCTGTGTTTGGGGTGGCGTTTGACGATAGTGATTCCATGCACCGGCCCAATCCTCGGATGGTCCATACGGATGAGAACGGTCATGTTATCGTGATTCCTGCAGCGGAGACGCTGGAAGAAGCCAGGCTAGCGAGGGATCTAAGGGCTGCAGGTTTACTGTAGCGTTTCACTGACATTCATGTGAAACTGATGCCTTGATATTTATGGAAGATATTTACCATTCATATTTAGTTCGCTTCATCCCGTCCCTTCACCTTTTTTTAATATTGGTTTCTAGGCTAGATCAGGTCTGTTGAGATGGTTGGATGGTAGAATAACGTTAAATAAATAACCGCTGCGCAGACAGCATGTACCTTTACTTATTTAACTTGAACAACTACACTGGAACCCAAGCATGTTCTTATCTCCTAGACCACAGTACCTTCGTTCTTCCCGTTCTTCGGCACTGAGCCCCTCGTCCGATCGCGAGTCATCTTCTGCGCCCCAAGGGTCAAAGGGACTGCATGCCATCTAAGAGCAAAGTGAGCATGAAGCGAAACCAATAGATTCTGACGTCTACCGCACCTGCAAAACCTTCGCCATCACTCTCTTTCCCGTATCAGGGTCCTTCTCCACCTTTGCAATAACCTCCTCCAGCACCCACTGCCTCAGAACGAACCTCGGATTTGCCTTCCTCATCTCTTCCAGCCTCTCTGTCCGACTGGACCACTCATCCTTCTCACTCTCAACCCGAGCTTCAAATGTCCCCACCCACTCCACCCACTCCTTCCTGAATCTATCATCCTTATTCGCGCCTAGCAGCTCATCAACAACAGCACCCTTACTCAGTGTCCTGAACGTCCCGTGAAAATCAAGAGCCTGGTCCTCCATAATCCTGAGCAGCGGTCGAATGATCGTGCTCTCGTCGGACTCGTCCTGCTTGCGGAGCCCTAGACGTCGACGCATGAGCCGGACATATTCTTCAGATATGACAGCCTGCGAAATGCGCTCCAGGTCTTCTTTCACGGCATCAATGCCTTGGTCTTTCCATGCAGCGATTTGATCTTTCGACACTTCGGACCAGCCTGGAGACACCGCCTTGGGAGGACTTGAGGACTGTTCGGCGCCGATTAGTGGTGCAAGCGCGTTCAAGAGGGCACGGAGAGCGTAGATGCTACGGGTTATGAGGGGAGGTATAAACGAGGCAAAAAGGTATGCTTACATCATGTCGGGTTGGCTCTGTTCGATGCGAGATGAGTGTATTCATCTCAATAGATGTACAGAAGGGAACCTACTTTGTAGGAATAACGACCTTCGCTGTCCGAATGGTTGCAGATGTGGAATGGGTCAAAAATGTCCATGAAAGCATATGGACCTAACGTAAAGTCAGAAGAAAGGCGGCTTCATCTCTGAGGAGAACATTACCATAGTCGATAGACAACCCCAAAACTGAAACGCTAGAATGGAGTTAATCACACTTGAACTGGAAAACAGCAACAACATACTTGTCCGTATTGATAACCCCATGCATAAACCCATAAGCCTGCCATGCGGCTACCATCTTCGCATTTCGTTCAGCGACATCAAGAACCAACTTCTTCCCCCAAGCTTCCCCATCTTCCAACTCAAGCTTCAAGACGTTCTTACTAACCCACTCTCCAAGAATCCTCAGCGCTTCATAGTTCGGCAGTTGCTGTCCTCCGCCGAAAAACATGATATTCTGCGGTCCGTTCAGCGCCTCGAACGATCCAACGCGGAGGAATGAAGGGGCCATGCGTGTTAGGATACATGCAGACTCCTTTCGTTCCCGATAGACCGGCACATCGGGAAGAGAAATAAGTGAAAGGGATCGAGACGTAGGAATGGAAAGGGCTTGCATTGCCTCGGAGCAGAGGAATTCGCGAATGGATGAACGCACGACAGCAAGACCATCTGCGCTACGGGAGTACGGAGTACGTCCGGCACCCTTCAATTGGAGCTCATACGTGAGCGATGGGTCGTCAGGGTGTTGGGATACCACTGTTGAGCGAATATTATTAGTTTGTGTAGAGTCGGATGGCAATGGAGAAACATACAGATAGTCACCGCACGTCCGTCACCCAGTTGACCGGCCCAAGTGCCAAACTGATGACCACTATAGCGAAGTGACCAAGGAGCAAAATCGTCCGACATGAGAACCGCATGTCCTCCCAAAATCTCTACAAGATCTTTTCTTGCTGATACATCCGAGTCAGACGCAGCGGACTTCGACTGCAAGTCTTTATCCTCTGTACTGTTGCTGTCCGCCAAAGCAGGCTTACCCAGAAGAGCAAATGCATCCCCGACATCTAGCTGGGGAATACAGTCCCTTACGCCAGTCTCCGAGAGGCCAATAAGTGTTCTAGTCTGGTCCCTGTGCTGGGGGATGTACTTCTTCAAAACGGTATTGTTCTGTGACCGAAACTCCTGAATAGCTTCTCTACGGGAGAGCCATTGTTCGATAAGAGCAGCCTTGTCAGTGATGGTATCGGATGCATCCGGTTCAATATCATATGGAAATGATAGGGGAAACGGGGAGACGTAGGAAAAGTGGGATTGATTGTCAACTAGTCTGGCCCGGCGCTGAATACTGGGTGACTCCTTGAGGACTTTACGAAAAGCAGTTGGCGTGGAAGACTTGGGGTCCGCCGTCAAGTTGTGGTTCAGGAGCTGCGCGGCTGGTGGTATAGAGAATGACGAAAGTGGAATCTTTGAAATCATGGCGGGTAATAGCGACTTCAGTTGCATACAGAACTGGAATGAATTGGATTGCGTCAGGAGACTCGTACAGTAATGAGTTGCTCTTACCTAGCGGAGTACCCTCTAATTTCTACAGTTATCAAACATAAGATTATTTCAACGTTGGCGTTGTCTGTGATGGAGGTAGAGAAGGAAGGGACGACGTCATTGCTCAGGAGGTCACGGTGCTCTGACAAACGCCAATCATGACATAAACGTTCTCCAAAGATTAAATCAAGGCACAAGAGGTTGTTGCGAATTTACAGAAGTCCTTGGATAAATGTTTACTTCAGATCGTCTCGAGGAAGGAGGGTACCTATTCTAGGCGGCACATTCTCCCGACTTTTACGGTCGTTGTAGAGAGATGTGAATACCAGGCTCATCGTTCGCCCTGACCATTTGGGGATACTATTACGTCTTTGACAGCGCTGAAAACTATTCATCTGTAACTCAACTATATGGAATTGCAAGGAGGGAAGGGAATGATAATGATATGACATTACGGAAAAGTAGTCATAAAAAATATCTGCAGAAATCTAACCGGTTCATTTCTAGATGAATTAGAAGAGCGCTGTGAATGACTTCAAGTTGTGAACGAGAGAGACTAGCTCTTCTGATGTGGACGGTGGGGGAAGGGGGAAGGGGGAATTAAAGAAGATTCTATTTAGTCATTTCGGGTATCAGTCCAAGGGAGGATAATGAAGAAGAGATTGACCCTAATCCGCGGTGAGCACTGCGAGACGAGCACAAACCTCCAGGATTAGAGGATCGTCTTCCGACGCGTCCCAAATTATCTTGGGGTAGCAATGATAGGAATTTAGCGGCACTGGTTTTTAAAGTTCAAGTGAGGCGGCGATGGCCTTATGTAGCAATGGTCCGTGCGTTGCATCACCCATATAAAAGGCAGGATCCGACATCCGAACAACTCATACTTACCTTGATGGCACAAGCCCCTTCACGTAACCGGGTTTGTGGGCCGTAGAGATCCTTCATAGCACGGCGACCCTGTCCCCAGAGGGTGTCTGCGGCTTGTATAGGCTCAGGCTTATGCACCGTCTAAATATTTTCCTGTCCCACTTTGGCCACTCTGGCTGGGTGGGCCTCCTTTTTTTCTTTGCTGTTTATGAACTAGGACTTCCATTTGGCAGTCTTTGAGTTGCAGCAAACAAATGGGAGTTGGATTGCGACCTTGTCTCGATTTTATTTCAATCTTGTAACCTTCAAAGTTTAGAAAGCTGTAAATAGGTAGTGCTATAAGTTTGGTTAGAGAACGGGAGAACTGTGCTCTTCAGTTCTGGCATGCTTGGGTATCATCCCTCTTGATTGCAAATGCGGGTTGAATAAGCATCCTGGGGTTGACATATTACATGTAGCGTCGGTTTGGCGACCAATCAGAGTTTTCACAGACTGTTATTTCAATGCTATATTGTATCTATACCTAGTACTACTTGCTACAGAAATTTTATGGATAACGAGATGGTATAAACAAAGATGCAGGTGATGTCATAACTAAATGAATGAAACGAGTAGCGTAGATAATTTACCGTCCCAAATGAAAGAGGTGTAAGGATAAGGATAGTCTAATACTAATGCAACAGAGATGCGCACCCATGTCGCTCAATTCCAAAAAGGATTTCGCGAACCCCCAGTATAATTTGGCTTCAGCCTATCATTTTGGGGATCTGCACGGATGGCATGGGCATACGCCTGTGCATCAGATCGCGCAGGTGGGGGCAGTAAGTCACGATCGCGAGAGTTTAGCGAGTTGCTAAACGTGCTCGCCGAAAACCTCGCCATGTGGTCCTTCTTCACAGGCTGCCGGACTTCTGGCGTTTGTCTGGGCATACCGGTGACTTGTGAGTATATTGAAGGTCCAGAGAGCCGACTTGAGTTGTCTGGCGGACGATGCCCAGCCCTCGGTGGATTACGGCTGCGCACAGCTGATGAAGACGTTTGCCGAGAGTTGTCGTACGTGGGATGTGCGTAGGATCCGATGAGCTTGTTAATCTCGTCATGATGTCGTGCCTCTTCAGCGTCACGCAACTGAACAAGTTTGATCTCGTCTGGGTCAGAGCGCTGGGTTCGATGACTACGCCGGTGACCGAACGCTCTCTCCCCAAACTTGACGAGTCGCCACCGCCAGTTCGAGCTACGGTCCAGCTTTTTCGCAGACGCAAACAAAGCAATTTGTTTAGCTCGTTGTTTGCGGGCCCGTCGGCGCCAACAATAGACGACGACTAGGAATATGAATGCACATCCCAATGCCATGAGCAGGATCTGCCACCATGTCAGCTTGTTTGTGGTGGTGCTCACGACGGTAGGATCTGAAAGCCCAGTGATGGAGGGCAACGGACTACCAGAACTACTAGTCGACGAAGCTACGAGCACAAGGTCTGACAGGCAGACTCCTAGTCCAGAAATGATACTTGTCGAACTAGTACAGTTTGCATTTGCGCAGGTACCTGATCTTAGGTACTGACCGGAGCTGGAACATGACAAACATTCATTTTCATTGGGGCCAGAGCATGTGGAGCAGGTCGAATGGCATGATATGCATGACGAAGAAGTGCTGTCGAAGTACTGGGACTTGCTGCAAGTAGGGAGACATCGTCCGTTGTTAAGAACAGGACGGTTGGAAGGGCAGGAGGAACACTGGTTGAACGACGATCCCGAACAAGTGGCGCAGTCGGGATGGCAGGTGAGGCACGAGCCAGAGGACGAAAAAGTGCCAGACGGACAGGAGCTAACACAGTCGCCACTGGAGGCGAGTTGGTTGTTAGGGCAAGTCAGGCAAAACGTCGACGATCCCGAACAGGTAGAACAGGATGAATCACAGCCTGTCAAAGCGTTAATGAATTGCACCGTGGAGAAGATAAATGATTGACTTACTAGTACAGGTAACATTGTCCTTAGGAGACACGAAGGTTCCAGTAGGACAGTTGTCGATACACTGCCCGTTAGAAAGAAAAGAGCCAGGAATGCAGCCAGTGCATTTCAGCTCATCAATCGTAGAAGCGACGCTGAAGTTCTGAATTTCACATGAAGTACATTTGGCGCCACAGGCTATTGGTTTTATCAGCATCAATGAAACGATTTAGAAGTAGTACATAAACTGACCATCACAAACATGCTTGTTGTTATCCGCGATGAGGCTCGTGCCTTCACAAACCCCGGTGGAAGAAGCAGAAACACAACTGCCATTGAACGTGTAAGAACCAGAGGCGCAAAGTGTACAATCGTTCGATGTCGCGCCAGTACACGTCTGACAAGCAGACGAACATGGGGTACAGCTCGTCCCGCTGCTGAAACTGCCGTCAGGACACACAGTGCCCGACGATGTCGTCGATTGAGGGGCGTCGCACTTGGTTTTATCGTTCGCATCCTGGGTAAAACCAGTTTTGCATGTAATACAGGTACCCGTCGAATCTGCGCACGAAGAACAACCCAACTCGCAGACTAGGCTTGGAGTCAGGACTTGAATGAACAACAAAAGATAATCAATGCATACGTTTGCAATCACCCGTGGATGTAAGGAAGAATCCGGATGCGCATTTTGCACACGCAGTCCCATTACTGGCCGTCGTGAAGCCCTCGGTACAGGTGCATACGCCATTAGACCCACATTCACCGTTGATACAGTTGCATGTCGATGGAGCATTAGACACTTGTGTGACTAAACACCTCCCGGTCCCCGAAATCCCCTCATCACACTTCGTACAATTAGACGGACAAGCCTGGCAATTGGGACCAAAAAAGCCCGATGCGCAAGATTCACATGACTCCCCCGAAAACCCTGTTGGACAAGTACAGTTTCCCGCAGCAGAGCACACACCCGAACTCGAACAACTTGGAGAACATGCAGATGACTGAAGGTCGGCGAGGGCAAGTGAGCCAGACAGCGGCAATTGCCCAAAGTCTGGCACGGAATCCCAGAACACCACACGATGGTCCCCGACATTAATTGCCGCCCATACACTGGACGATAGTGAGAGCGACGCTGCGGACAAAGACGTCGTTGAATTGGACGCAGGAGTTGACGGGAGAGCGGTGAAACCCGCGGAGCCGGAATAGAGGGATTGAGAATAAATGGCTATTCCGGACGAGAGCGCCACATTCAAAGGGAGACTAAGGGATTTAGAGGAGTTTTCAAAACCTGGTGAAGGAGAAAGAGATGCGGATTTAGACGTGAGCATGTCGTGTAAAAGCTGTGGGTTCGTCGTCGCCGAATATTGGCCAGGTAGGAGTAGGAGACTTGTCGATTCTCCGTCCGCAGACAAATTGACGCCAACTGGACGAGAATTAGTGGCAGAAAAAGCAGTAGAATCGTTGTGACGCACGAGTAGTGTTGGAAGTGCCCTGCAAACATTGCCCCGCAATACAAACTACAGAAGAGTTGGATGCCGCGACTAGAGAAAATTTTCAGATATCAGAGCGACCAAGAAAGACGACCTACTCACCCACAGACGCGGCAGAAAAAATAAATAGAAAAATGGGAAGAGCCAGCATGGCTTCAGCCAAATGAAGGTGGTGGTGGATGCAGGAGCAGAAGAAATGATGACGACACGACGGATCCCAAGAAAGCGCAGGGTCCGGTGTCGGGCCTTGTTGTCTTGGTTCTGATGGTCATTGTTCTCCTCCTTGTCGCCGTTGCTGAGAACAATAACGTCGAAAAAGAATAACGAATTTGAAAAGGTTTTATTGTATTATATTTGGCTACCAAATGGACGGCACCGCCGGCACCCAGCGCCGCTCTCCGCAGTCAGCAGCTTCTCATTTGCTTTCCAACGTGCTTCATTTTTCGTCGATATGGTACAGTCTAGAAATGTTTTTTTGGCTTCAAACTATCTTTGACTTCTCGGTCCATGCAACCCCCAACCTTGCATGATGAAAAATATCCTGCAGAACATGAGACTTGACCATGAATTGAATCAACATCAACCTACCACTTCAACCTATCAGGCCTAAACAGATAGAATGTTCGGATCTAGATTGCTACAATGAGAAGTAATATCAATTTCTACTTTGACTCCAATTTCAAACTCACTCAATTCTACATGGGTGAAAAAACCAAGCCTCCGCCACGCACGCCGCTCTTAATGTATCTCGCGGCATCTACCCGGAGCTTCCAGTCGATTTAATCACTCGAGGATTATCCCAGTGATAGGGAGTACGCGAAAGCAGTTGTGAGTTTACTGTTTGTGGTTCGTCTGTTGACGTTTCAATAATGCTTTTCAGGCCAGCGTGATTCAAGCCAAAATGTCGGAGCTCATGCCCAACTTCAACCATGTTCTGGGAAAGGAACGCAAAGACACTAACTTTTACCTCTGACAATGTCACCGACGCTTTCGTCTACAACCCCAACGTCGACACGCAAACTAGTCACATTCAATAGGATAAAGCAGATTTCTAGTTGGAGTTCAACAAGACTTCCTCTCTTTTAGGGTTCAAGGATGACAGCCCTGATGAATGGGTGGTGCAGACAGAGACTTCAAGTGCTTATCTGGAACGACTTGCTGACTGCGCTGCTCAGACACTGAACACACAACATGGCCAGTACCTGTTCCCGTTTAGTCTCGGACCGGGCGGCGTCCGCTTCTTCAAATGGGAGAGATCTTACACCGTCGTATCGTGTGCCTTCAATCTCTCAACAGAAGGCAGATACCTCGTCGGGTTTTCGTACCGGTTTTCTACTCTGACAGATAGCGGTCAAGGCATCGACGAGACAGCAAAACCGGCCGCGATGGAGAAACGTCTCTGGCAACGCCCTTCTTGAAGCCCTGGATGCATGGGAAGTACCGATGCGCATTTGTAAAGATTCGCGTGCCTGATGGTGACCGCGAAAGAGAGGTTAATGCTAGTCCCGCCATCGCTACGCCAAAGGGTATCCCGGGGTGAGCGGCTTTGGGGCTTCCTGTATATGACATGAAGACTCAAAGTCTTGGGTCCATCAAGGATACCTGGCGGGATGCCAATCTGCCTCAACAATCTGAGATGTTGAAAACACTCAATGACGCTGGTGTTCGGAACGTCCCTACTTTTGTCTGTGGTGGCGTCGTTCCCGACTAGATAACTACCTCCCACAAGTATATCAACGAAGGCTGGAACCTAGGAGCATATCCACTGGTCTTTTGTATCCGTGAACACCAACGGATCCTAAAATAAGAGGTCGGGCAACCTCTAAGTTACTTCAAGTCCTCGGGGCAGCTTACTAGAATTGTATACGAAGCTTTTTGGGTGAATGATGGTGGTGTTGAAAGCTGATCTTCGCATTTATTGATCTAACTTTGACCTTAGCTCACGAAGGTGCCTTCACAATATGCAAAATTCTTCATCGCAATGTTAGCGGCGGGAACATCTTGATCGTATACGATGATAAGGCGCCAAAAGATAACCATGATGGTGGAGGTCGCGGTCTGTTGAACGACTGGGATATGGCAATACACACAGACGGCTTAGACAAAGCAGCGCCGCAAGCCAAGCCCACGCTTAGTGTTCACCTTTTACTAGAATTTTTATCCTTTTATTTGATGCAGCGGCGCCTCACTCTGTCTGCCTTTCTTCGACCATGAGCACACTTCCTCCAGAACTTGTAGAACTAATTATCTACGATATACGGCACTCCAAAATGCCTTCATGGATGCGCCAATCCTTCGTGACGACTTGCCCACGGATTAACCGAACGTGGAAAAGCATCTGCACTTAGCGCTTATCACTTCTCGGGATATATACATCACCAACTTGGATATTTATACTACCTATGCGACGTAGACCGCTGCCGAAAGTCCATCATATACGATGACCTCCCCCGACTGACCCGTACCATCACTTGTTTCGCTGATCCCGCTAAGACATAGCAGCGAAAAGGCCTTTCAGCATTCTACATAATGACACTTCAGGGCGCTTTTCCCGCTCACTGAATTCATTTCCTTCGAGCTCAGGCGGATCGGCGGTATACTATTTACAGATGAACTAGAGGTGTATGGACTTCCCATTCACATTCGTTGCTGCCGGTACCTGTCTAAATGAGCACAAAAAAACGAGGACGTTCGGATGGACGTGTATGTTTCTATCACAGACTCGGATCATTTGTCCACCTTATACCGCAGTAGTTGGTCTTCCACATTCTTTGCATTGCGCAACGGTTGTGTCCCTGCGAAGCTGGTTTCCTCAGATTTACCGTATGATGGTTGTGCCAGGAGGGGCGCATTACATTTCCGTCAAGCCGTCTACGTATATCAGGCGAAGGGGGATATGAAAGCTATAAATCGACACTTGTGGATGGCTGCCAAGCTCGTCCACGGTTCGTGGATGTCCGTTCAAATGATTTGTCTAAGATAGGTTTCTCTAGGATTCAGGTGCCTTGCTAGCCCTTTCTATTACTGGAAATATCATCTGTCGCAGTGGCCTTTACCTGAATACAAGTTTGTACGAAGTCTCCGATTGGAGCATGTACAATCGGGTTTTCCATGAGTTTGGGTAATAACTTGATCTGGTACACGTCCCAGCTTGCATGTAGTAGGATCATCATGGCTAGGAAAAGTTACACTGTATGCATGGGGACAATGTCTCTTCTTTTCAATTTTGCAGCGACGTGATGAGTACTCCAGCAGAAGATCATTCTACCCTGTAATACTCGGACAGAGGTAAGGCGGCCGTTTGATCACCTGCGTTTGCTTCTCTTGTTTCAAATATCGACCGTTTGCACTATCTTTCTTGCACTGTCTTCCATGTTCAAAAAGTCACTCGGAGGACTCAAGAATTCTGCACCAATTCGCAGCTCAGACAGACGAAAATTCAAGCAACGCGTCGTCACAGCCTTTTCAGTCTCGCCAGAAGATGGCGACCTGCTTGTTCCCGAAGGAATCTTGACTGCAAAATTTAGCACTCATCTGGATTTGCCTGGGGTTTGTTCATTATTGGTGGCATCTGCAGGTCTTTACATGTCCCTAGGTCGCTTACCTGTCGTCAGATGGCGATCCTCTATGGATAACATTGGGCAAGGGATCCGATGAACTCATTCCGACGTTATACACGCTGTGGAAGAAGCACCGGCTGTTGCCATTCATATGCACACCAGCCGCAGTCATCCCAATATTGGTCGGAGGCGCAGATTTGATGATCCCGGGAGGTGTGTTATCGTGTCGTCTCCCTGCTGTTTCTATATCATTTTGAATGGTAGTGATGTATCACAGTTCATCGCTTGTCGAAGGACAGCTGGTCGCTGTATGTCAATACGAGCGACAAGACGATGTCCCCATGATGTCTGCCCCTCTAGCTGTTGGCCGAATGGCGGTGTCTAGTGATCAACTAAAGGAGGGAGGCAAGGAGAAAGGCAAGGCTGCGCTTATCATTCATACATGGAAAGATCACCTATGGGACATGGGATGCAAAGGAGATCCTGCGGAACCTACTCCCATCGGAATGTCGGATGCAGCTGTACCAGAGGAAGATGAAGAACAATCCCCCGAGCATGAGCCACAATCTGCGCCACCACCTTCAGAACCGCCGCTGCAAGAAACGACATATACACGGGAAGAAGTATCTGCGCTTCTGCACATGTCACTTTTGCAGGCCATCGAGACAACTCTGAAATCGCTACCAACTTCATCCTTTCCTATACCAATAAGCACCTTCCATACGACCTACATTCTTCCATATCGTCCCGCCTTCCCAGCCCTGGTACTACCTCCATCTACGTGTCTGAACGGAGAGCCAAATCCCGAAGATGTCACCATCAAGGCCTCGACACACAAATCGTTCACTGCGTTCCTTAAAGTGGCAGAGAAGGCCTCGCTTCTGGCTACCAAGGCTCCGAAAAAGCACGCTCAGCAAAACGAAGCCGTCGTGACAAGTATCAATGGAAGACATCCTTCCGTACAACAACATAAACCTTTCGTAACTCTTAGAGACTTGGAGCTCAAGGTGACGAAAAAGACCCAGCGAGAAGAGGAGGAACGAGAGAGGGAAGCTCTTGCCCACCACGAACTGAGTGTCCGCGAACTATGGAAGCCTCATCTAGTCACCGCTGAACTATTCAAAGTCATGGGCGCGAGGTAAACTTGATATATTCAACGGTTGTCATACTAAACTAAAGCGTATTGCAGTACATCAGATCTCTACTCCATCCCGGAGATTCGAACATTGTTAAACAACTACATCACGTCGAAGGACATCGTAAACCAACATGATCGAGCATACATCAACCTCGACAATCTCCTCCGCTCATGTGTTGTGGCTAAAGCACCTTCGTCGAAGAAGGGCAAAGAACCAGAGCCTCCCCAGCAGTCTCACGACTTCATGAGACGAGACGACCTGTACAGGAAAGTGTTGGAACGGATGCAAAGCTGGCACGAGGTTCGTGCCGAAGGGAAAGATCCCGTCGTCAAGTAAGAACTCCATCGTTTGTTAAGCGTCTGCAACCGCTCATTTCTCCATTCAGAAAAGGA
This sequence comes from Desarmillaria ectypa, assembly GCA_030407005.1. Taxonomy (NCBI): domain Eukaryota; kingdom Fungi; phylum Basidiomycota; class Agaricomycetes; order Agaricales; family Physalacriaceae; genus Desarmillaria; species Desarmillaria ectypa. The sequence goes on along the minus strand of JAUDYN010000003.1, from coordinate 3,214,629 downwards.
AAACTGGTACCGATTCATGTTGCTACCAAGGTCAGACAAGGACGAAAAGCGTCGACCTTTATTACAGGATTCGAGCCTTTCTTGATCAATGCTGATGAGATGGCTGATGAACTGAGGAAAACTTGTGCAGGGGCGACGTCTGGTACGTATAGGCCATTTTTTCTCATGATGTAGGGCTGATACTGGTATTCAGTCACGCCGATCCAAGGTAAAGGGGCCAATGCCGGCTTGGAAGTTCTCGTCCAAGGGAAACAGTCCGAGGCGGTTACGGACTACCTTGTTGGAAGGGGCGTCCCTAAAAGGTGGATAGAAGTGAAAGAGGCAGCGGGTAAGAAATAATATATCAGACACACGAGTGTAACCGGTCGAAGCACTATCTCTTCTCGAAGCGCTACTGCAAATAGGCTTCTGAACGAAGATGAGACTCCTCCTTGCAAGTCCTTCGGCAGCGGTGGCTTGGGGCAGAAGAAAGGAAGTCAACGTTAGCCACTTGGCATCCAGGCAAAGGTCCAGGTTCTTTTTCCCTTGAGGTAAAGATTCACTATCTCTGAGATCCGCCGACAAGAAAAATCTCGGGACAAGCCATGGATCATTGGTTGTTTTGCAAATAAAACATCGAGATTGAAAATTTCCCTCCAACGACGTCATGATTCCTTCATTGTGATCGAACCGCGAGGTCGACTGGTTTCAACGAAGATGCAGCATCCAGCACACGAAATATCTTCTGTCGTATCGTTAATCATGAGTGCCGTGGCACCGGAAATACAGCAGGCCGGTATTCAACGGTACTTTACACCCGACGCTGGATTCCGACATCCGTTATGTGCAGTGAGCCCGGGGCCAGGTTCGAGGGAGCGTGTTCTTGGAATATATCAGTTCGTTGCTCCAGGGTCTTCCTTCTTCGGCGCTCGTCTGACTCCAGACCAGATGGCACCGGGTCATGTCTCCTAAAGTTGAACTGGATGTAAAAAGCGTCGGTAAGCGAGCTGTCCCTGTAAGTGGGATTCTTCTGATGGGTCCCTCTCGGATAGTATTCGACAAGGAACAAGGGATACTTATATTGGAAGTGATGCAGTCTTTCCATATTCGACTATCGCCATTTAAGCCCGCTCCTTCACGGTAAGTCGCTCGTATGTGTACCATGTACCATGCTGCGTGGCTCAAGGAATTGCTCTTAGCCTCGTTGTTCGTTTAACACTAAAGGAAGTTGACAAGCTTTACTATATCGCGTTCCAAGAAGACTTTTACCATCCTGATGTAAAGAGAATTCTTCCTTTCACCTCAGTGCCAAGATGACTGACGTCTCCTATCGAATCCCTATCAGGACCTCATGACGTTAGTTGTTCCGCCTTTGGCTCCTCTGGTGCGATTAGCCTTGGGCGCTGTCAGCACCGTGTCGAACATGTGCGCTACAGTCGCCCATGTGCTTGGGATATCAGGCATGCAGCAGAAGCGCTCAAGTAGATCCGCGACTGACAATGCAGCGGAGATTTGGGAAAGCGATAATGGTTTGTACGACACCGGTCCACACCGGAAGAGCGATTGATCAATTCTAGACGCAGTCTAGGACCTCCCTAATAGACCTGGTATTTTTACTTTTTCATTTGTCCTGACTTGTGATTATGATAAACAATGCCAGGTATCTCGAAGTAATTACAAAATGGATATAAGTATGCTGTCATTGTAAGGTATTATATGTATCCATGGACATAAAGCATAATCTCAGAATTTCAGAACATGCGGATAAAAAGCGACAAATGCGACGGAGAAAGTAGATACTACAGAGAGACATCGAGCCTTGTAAGTTATGCAATGGAAATTAATGGGTTGGCGAAAGGTGAGACGATTCGTTCCACGACTAAGATGAGGAAGTGTCTGCAGTTTGCGGAGAACAGGGATCCTCACACAAGCTTGAGGTTCCTAAGATTGCCCTTGATAATGATGTCCCTTACTGCAAAGCGTCCCGTGAACACTAGTGTATAATTTTTCCGAGAAGTCCGAACGACTTACCGGTCGATATTATAGTAACCGTACGACGTGTGTCAGTGACGGCAGTAAAATGTACTGCGAAAGCAATCATTAGGGATCACTAATGAATACCTCAATGGCCGGAACTTACTGTATAGCTCCCGTTCTTTATTAGGAGTGGCCGAATGATGGATGGCACCAAACTTGTTACGGAAATCTATGGAGAAGTTGTTAGAGCCCATGGGCAATTCTATGTAAAGAGCGGAGACATGCATTTCGATACGGAATCGTAGTCGTTAGGTCTGTCACCGTAGGATGTCATATGATGGTTTAATCTTACGCCGGCGTCAAGTTTGGCCTAAGAATTGTTATCCAACAGTCGTTAACCCGCAGTAAGGTTAAGGTTCAACATGCCTGAAGAAGATCACATTTGTTCAGAAAAAGCACTATGTTGACTTTGGCCAAAAGTTTATTCGAGGTCACGGCCTGCCACAATAATAGCGAATCTTCAAGTCTGTTGACGCGTGGGTCCTACGCCCAAATGGAAAGAGTTCGGCGAAGAAGCTTCCTGATGATAGCCCACGCACCTCTGTCAAAACCTGGTCGAAGGCCGAGATTGGCGCAAGAAATATTATAGCGTTCACTGTAAACCGATGAATCGGATGTCAGGTGGTTACAGGACGCGATGAAAAGAGATATGGCAGAGAAAAGACAAACTGACCGTCCTCAAAATACGGTGCCCACGCTTGTCGTTGGTTTCTGGCCCCGCCAACGTCATATATCCGCCATTCAACGCCACGGTTACTCCCGGACTGGATGAGAAATGTGTGTTCCACGACACCCATCGTCTTCAGTCGCGCTTTGAGCACATCCGCTGTGGACAAGTTGAGTGAGTCTGCTCATTTCGGACATTAAATATGCATACCGTCAGTAGGTATGTATTTTTTCGCAGTTATTCTGGGAATCTCATCGAGGTAGCTGACGAATGGTCAACCAAGAAGATACAAGGACAAGAACATGGCACGTACAATCCACTACTCTCCTCCAATCGTAGTCGCTTCTCTTGTAGCCTCTGCCGTACCTTAGGATCTTTCCAAAGCTCTTGCATCGCGGGTGCACAAGCGTTCAGGGCATGAACAGGGTCTTCGGGATCTTCCCACCACCCCTCAATCTCCCCAGAATGCGCACTTTTCGGGCTCTTGGACTTGCCACCTAGGGCGAAAGCCTTCTTCCAGTTAGTGGACGTATGTACAGAAACTTCCTTGCCCTTCGGTGGTTGTGGCCCGTTGGAACCACCAGGGCTGATATCCCCCACCGGAGACACCGGGGACGATACAGATGGTTTGATCTGTGGTATAGCAATAGTAGGTGCCGGTCGGCCATTGCCAGTGGCAGGATAATTGGATGGAGGAGAGCCGTTGGGAAAGGGCTGCCAGGCAAGGTGCGTTGCTTCATCCTCATCTGGACAAGAAAGAAGGCGGATCAGTCGTTCTTCCAACTCGGTCAAAGGTTCCAGCCGACTCCGGTATATCTCGTAATTGGGTACTTTGGTGCCTGATATTGCCGACGGCGGACGCCCGTTCGATGAGATGATAACAGAAGCCGTCTCAAGGGAGTCAACATCGTCGTGGTCGTCGACGATGTCACTTTCAGGCGATAACGCGTCTAGTATCCTGTGTCAACACATGGTGAAAAATGAGAGGTATCAGTCGCGAAGGCCTACGCATCATACCTTTTGATTGAGCGCACAAGATTGAGGTATATGACCGCGCGCCAGGCAATTCGTTCGGCATGAAATGCAGCTGGAGTGTGTAATAATTGGAATTCTAGCAGAAAGTATTAGTGATAGCATACGTGCTCAACGCTATGTCCCGCCCAGGGCTCATCGACATCGACTATAAAACGTGATTTTCATCTGGTAGAAGACAGATTCCGTTGGCCCGCAGTCCGTCGGCGAGAGTGAAGCCATCGCAACAGTGGAGAGCACGTAACCACAGCATCACACGCCAAACGCTATGTCGAGAGCCGCCAGGACCGGGACACTGCGTGGCAGAATATTGAATAGGTAGTACTTACGCTTAAGCGTCGTGCTTTTCCCCGACTCCGACTGTCCTAAGAGCAGCACATTCACCTCCGCCCGTGTCTTCTTGCGATGTATTCGTTCCTGCCTGATCATCTCATCGATGCGGTCGCTGACTTGCTTAGCCTCTGTCTCCCGCTTTAGTCTGAGCTCCTTCTCGGCGGGTGTCTCGTTCGCTGGAGGCAACAAGGCCGCTGCCAGGGGATCGGAGAGCGAGCGCCGACGGTTCGGTGCCTCTGTTCTGTTCTTCGCCATGGTGGGCAGCAGCAAGGCGAGGGGATGGTGGTGGTTTGTGGACAAGAATGGTGTGGCGGATTTCGAGGCTTTCTAATGTAGAGAAGCGACCTAGAAGGAGCTAAACAGAAGCTACCGATCTTACTTCTTTCGAAGGATCGTTAATTTGCCTAATCTAGGTTTTCTTATTATAACCAAACCATAAAACTAATTAATTAATTAATTGAAAGCTCTCATCGGTGTGCTCGTCGCCTGGGTAACATTTTAACATGATCCTACCACCGGTACTATCTAGGGTCACCTGTTTTTTTCCCTCAGTACTCAGTTGGGTTCCATAAGCATCCCCAATATCTGCCGACGCTAGCTATATGAGGATGGTGCAAAGAAGTGCCTTAGTACACGATGCTCTGATTCACATTTCGCTAGTACTATGTGGTAGTATGAAGTCTAGCAGCTCCCGCACGAGTTGTGGCGCCAGTTCTCGGAGGCCGGGTCAGACAACTTCAGATGGCCTTCACCTCAGAAATTAACACTTGGATTTGCCTCAACGTGCTAGACACGAGTTTCTTTTCTATTCGCATGGTGGAAATATATACATGTGTATTAGACTCGGTTTCATGCTCTTCCTGGCATTTACCCCGGCAATTCTCTTCGGACCAATCGTGGATGATTGAAAAGCTTACTTTCGGGATTCCTCCGGGCTCATCCTCCTTGATTTCCTATTCCTACGTCTATCTATCTCCTACAGATCTACGCCAATCTGCATCACTGTCTATGACAGATTCATATAATGAACGATCAGTAACTTTCCGAACAGAGATCTTTGTATCATCCCTCGCTTTGTCGGTCGCGTTGACAGTTCCCTCCGCTTCCGGTCGATGCGCTTGTGCCGCTATTGACGACTACATCTGTTCGTCCATGATCCCGTCGCCTCATCATTACACGATGGACAGTAGAAGTGCTGAGACGTTTAGTCTGGTACTACGACGTTACGATCCATTTCTTGGCCGCTCCTTTTATTTCCCCTTCTATGTGACATCCTAGCACCACAGAAGGCGGGCCCAAGGGGATAGTTGACTTATCCTTTTCTCCGAGTCGGTTGTGAGTCATTTTTTCCGCGAGTTTCAATCGTGGTTAATCATTGGAGTCAGTGGTCAAGGACATCCCAAAACCAGAGGTCCAAAATGTCATTCATCTCTCCCTTCATCTTTATCACCCACTTCTGCGCGTCCCTCTCCCGGACATCATGATACAGCTACTTTTTTCTCAAGATCAACAAGAAGCACGTTTCCTCCTTCGCTTATTCGCCCACTGCCATTCCCCTTCCTTCCCCTCCAAGATACCAGTGCAACCTCCACATCAACGTCCTCACGGAACACGTCACTTTCGAACACAAATCGGACAACTAGTATAAATATTAACAGTTCTCCTGTGGTCGCTTCAGGGACGTCGGATTTCTCTCCCTCATTCACGCCCACCGCACGCTCTCCACCACTTTCTTCAACGAGGGTTATCTCCACTGAGCCTTCTGTGACTCGTACCAAGACTGTGGTCATAACTTCTCAGGCAACGACTACCGTGCTGTCTCCCATCGTCGTAGTAACCATTATGGAAACAACCCACCTTACGACGATGCTACCTCCCACAACATACACTGAAACCATACTGATCCAATCCACGGAGACTGAAGCAACGACCATCATCCAAACCAAGACAGCAACATCAACCACGGTAACACACTCATCTACCGACGCACAGTGAGTCATCGTGTCTCCGCATTGTCAGCGGGAACGTTCATGTGTTCCGAAGGCCCGATTTCAGAAAAAATTCTGTCAGTATGTTATTTGTTGTCGGAGGTATCTCGGGTATCGTGCTAGTAATCCTGGACCTTATCGTTCTGCTCGTTCTTCTGTGCCGATGCCTATATCGGCGACGCAAAACCCGGGGGGCCTCTGACTTCTTGGAAATACCACCTTCATCAGTGACCCTTCCACCTCGCTCACATGAGAGCCCTTGTTCATCGACATCCATGGTTTCCGTGAGAAGCCGTGACGATCCGTACCCGAGAACCATCAGACATGATGGTACTACGAGCCAGGTCTCAATGATGCCAAATGGTGATTTACCCATGGGTCCATCAGAAGCAGAATATAGACATTCCAATAACACTTTCGCTGGTCCGTTAGACATGGAAGGGTTGTATGGGTTTAGTAGACAGGGTGCGGATTCGAGAGAGGTCAATACGCCGCCGAGTAGGTTTTCGGACCCTACGGTCTCGTCAGGACAGCTCGACACCACCAAGAAAAGGAGCCTGTGGTCCGTCTTTCGCATTAAGGGATTCGAGCGTAGAAAGAGTACTGCTTCAAATTGTTAGCGCATGTACCACAGCCAAGGATCGAGATCGGCGTCCATGCCTATACTTAGATATTTCCGGAAATTAAATTTCGCGCTTCATCACGAATTTGATTTTCCGATCTTATGCCTGTATTCAGGCAAAAAATTCCAGGGGAACTTAACCCGCAGCTTCGTACCTCATTATGTCATAACTTCACACTATTGAACTGCGTATCGATAGGTGGAACCCTGTGGAGCCCCAGCTTACTCCGGAGGACGTGTTATCACCTAGATCACGAGCGAGATTTATGTCAGAGAGATTCATAGAGATAACGTCATGCACGTATGCTCGGAGAGTCTGAAATAGCATCGAATTCTAGCGGGAGTTCTTTTCTTTCTGCTGCGAATATTTTGACGTGTCTAAATGTATATGCTGCCGTGAGTCCTCGCGCCCGCGACAACCTGACCTTATAAATTGCCGAATATTATCAAGTCGTCGAGAGAATGACGGAATCATGACCATGAGGCGAAGCTGCGCATGTACATAAGCACATAAGTAAGTACGCGATGCCCGCTTAACATGATGAGTATCTGTGATAACCATGTTATAATCTCCCATAAAAGTATCCGATCACGATACAACAGCTTTTTTGCAGAAAACACTGCTTCACAAGCTAAGATCGACTGCAGAATCAAGCTACGATCGCGCACAGAGACTTTACTCGCTTGGTGTAGAGTATCTTAAGTGTGGACATATAAGTACTGTTATCACCTGAGTACCTCCGGTTCATATGCGCACCGTATGACATGAAACATACGTATAGACTATAGAAGGTAGGTGCATTACATCAGGTGCGGTAAGTGCGAGCGGTAGGGGAGATAAGTATTGATAAGTATACTGGTGACTAAGTACAAGCGCACGCATCCTTTATTTTCCAAGGTGGAAAGTGTGCAAGGGCCGTAGCACAGATAGAATAATATTCACCAAGTGGTCTATCAGAATCAATATATAGAAGCCCGTCAAAAATGGTTTGAGTTTTATGAAAGCCATAAAGGGCACAGATGGTGCTGTTAAACGAGCAATACGTTGACTTGAGGCATGCACTGTAACCTTATTGGACGTACTCGTGGATGGAAAGTCTAGTGTTGCATGCGTCGAAGTTCACTCGCAGTTCTTCGCGGAAGAATGTGTGGCTTCAGCGTAAGGTATGGCCATGGGAAACTAAAATCCAGACGTGGTGTAGGGCATCAAGCGTTCCAGGTAATAACTTAACAACTAACGGACCAGTACTCGAGACCAAGTCTAGACTACCCAAGTATTTCAAACCCTGAGTCGTGCCGATTGCTAGATTATATCCCAGCAAAGCAAGTAGTTGTCAAATACATGACGCCACAGACCACCTGCGCATCTTAGCCTCGTGTTGCTGAGTCCTACGCTATGACCTATCGGATACATACGCACCTAGAAAATAGGCCTTGACAATCTACGGTCTGCGAACGGTGTTTATGACAGGAATTGCGGAGATGAACAAAACCATTCCCCGATGCACAATCAATGGCACAGAGTAGTGTTCCGTCTGCACGTCTTTCCCCGTGGGCAAGGAAATCTTGCTGCAGGTGCTTTGATCAGCATCAAGTAGATGACATGTATATACGTACCGCCGATGAACCAATCCATCCGCTGCGGTAGTATTACTTCGAAAATAGACCCGAATGTTCTTAGGATGGAAGCAATGGGAGGACCCTTATTATGATGCCCCATGGTTTTCAGCACATTCCACCGAGTGCATTCGCAACACCTCGGCATCCTCATAGGTCATCGAGTGCATAAAATCCATTCGTGGAAATAAATCTAGTCAAAGGACACATCTTCGTATGAGTAAAGAAAACGGACCCCAAATCTAGCGAGAGGTACACAACATATGACGAAAAGCCATTTGAATGTACAGATCTTCTATGATGTTCGAGAGCTCGCCTCTCCAGTCGCGATTCAAAGATGAAGGACGGATCTTCGTTCATCAAGGGTTGGATAAAAGGATAGGCACACCACTAGTCTTCACATTTCTGGAGGTTGATAAATTGAGGGTTCATGATGCGCGCATACTCCATTTCTGATAACAGTGGAGTTGGATCAAGCACGAATGCTTGTGTTATTCATTGTGTACAGAATCTATATATGTCCTAGATTGAACGAAATTAGCGTAGAACCTGATATCCTTGGATCACTGACCTCCCGGACCACGTATTTTAATGGGTTTGGCGGTCCATAAGCTGGGTACCTTACTATGGCCACTGAGGAGATTGTACGACAGTGTTGAAGAGATAGCCGAGCTCTTCCATACAAGAATGAATATGGTGGATATGTCATCATAGAGGATTAGTTGTCCCCCCAGTTGAGGCCTAGTGCATCTTTCTGTTCCCCTCTAACTGCGTCCTCTACGGCTTCTGCGAGAGCTCTCAAAGCGAGAACATCTTCTTCTAATTGCACTGGGCGCGTTCTGTCAACCAACTGAGGATCCGTGACGCCGAGGGCACGCTGGAGGGCAAGGTCTCGACTTTGGCCGCGGAGATTGTCGATCGATCTCAGGAGGACGGGTAGGTTTGGGTGAGTTGATAGCACTTTGCGAATCGTCGGAGACATGGCTATCAAACATTTGATTGTGGGGTCGGATGAGGGAGGCGAGCTCGTACCTATAGCTTCGTACTGATGTAATTGGAGAGGTTTAGGGTCATCTCTTTGCAACGGGTCGGGATATACACTTTGTTCTGGGACGTAAGGCCAACTAAGTGATGTCAGGGAGCGCAACGGTTTTGGTTCCTCAACATCTGCAGATATGTCTTTTACGGCCGGTGCTGGAAGGCGTTAAACGTCGTTGATTCCCGTCAGAGATACCCTTACGCGTCAATGATTCAAGAGGGGTAACATTTTCGGTAGCGGTAGACGCGAGAGAAGTGCCGCATGACGAAGCTTGAAATATATCAACTTTGAGAACGGAAGCAAAGCCAAGTATGGACACCTTTATGTTCCTTATAACAAGGGACCGAGCAACTTCGAGAGGATGAACGAGCGTCATTAAATATTTTAGAAATACTCACTATACAATGCGGCACCCGGAACATGTGTACTTGGACTCATTAGAAGAGCAGATCTGGCATAGCGGACGTCGAGTTGAGCGCGGCATGGAGAGAAATTTTAATTTGGCGGTGAATGCTTTTTACGGCAAGAAACCACACGCTGATGGCAAACACAACCAGTCCGTAAAATAATTTCGAATTCAACTCGAATATTCCTCTGCACTCTCATGAAAAGGGCCCAACTCTCGCCGGACAGGGCAGAACCCAAGTTAAAGAAGACGAAAGTGTTGAAAGCAGTTGCGGAGCAGGTGGTGAATGATGCCGCCGTGGAGGACGAGGGCGAATGGACAAAGGTGGAGAGGAGGAAACAGAAGAAGGCCAAGAAAACGGCGGTGAAGATGGATGTGCGTGAAAATTCTTCCACGATTGGTTCCGGGACTTATCCTTGCATGCGTACAGATGACAGTGCCGCGATTCATGTACTCGAATGCGGATATCACTCAACGACACCGTGCCATAGGGATAGAGGTGAGTTTCTCCGCTCCATGTTGTTGATACTTTTCATATTTGAATAACAGGAAATTCGCGATCTTTCTCTGCATATTATTGCGGATGCGCCACCGCCGAACTGGTTACGAATAGACGTGAGTTTGTCGCCGTAAACGTTGGATCCATGTTCACATATTTGATGCAGAACACACCCTTGATTCCAAAGGTTATTGTCCTCCTCATTCCGGGACTTACTACAGAACTTCTCTCGTTACCTCCATTTCCAACGTCTCTCCTAGTCAACCCCAACGTTCCTATACCGATACCTTTACCACCCAAGGTCGCGTCGGGAGGTCCGACTACCAACGTCTCTTTCATTGCTTCTACATTTAGCCACGCCTGCCCAACTCGTGCACCCGGTGACCAGACCCGCATGCATAGCGTTCTGAACACTTTCTTTACTGTACCGATCAGCGCGACGGAGAAGAAGAAACGGGAGGAGCAAAAAGAAAATTGTAATTCTCACTTTCTTTGTTTTCGTCCTTCTGACGCATAGTTGCAGCAGAACGTCTACAAAGTCATGACCCTGTGCAGTATCTATTAACCAAAGAGCAGATGATTGAGCATGACTACCCTATCCCATCATATACGGCAGACGTATTCCAGAAGCCGGACGATACCTGGGTGGAAACACCAGAAGAGCCTAGGGAAAGCCTTTTGACAGCACCAGATCAGAAGAAGCCCACTCGAAAAATATATTCCCTAGATTGTGAAATGGTAAAGTCTGCATTCCACTGGTCCATCCGTTATTGATCCGTGTTGATATAGTGTATGACACAAGACGGCAAAGAACTAGCAAGAGTTTGCATCATCGATTTCCGCTCCGGAACCGTGATATATGACCAACTAGTCAAGCCTTCCAAACCTATCACGGACTACCTGACACGGTAGGACGGTTTTACGGCACTGAAGGAATTTAACTGACATCCAAGTAGATGGTCAGGTATCACGGCTGAGGCTTTGGCTCCCGTGACGACGACGCTGTCGCAAGTCCAAGCGCACCTTCTCCGCATCCTGGGCCCACCAGCCACTGACCCTTCCCCAACTCCGTTCTTAACTCCCATCCTTCTTGGCCATTCTCTCGAGTCGGATCTACGAGCCCTTAAACTCTGCCACCCTTTCTGCATCGACACAGCTGTCATATTCCACCACCCTCGTGGCCGCCCTCTAAAACCCGGCTTAGCTTGGCTCACTAAAAAGTGGTGTGGACGCGAGATCCAAACGCGTGGTGAGGGTGGACACGACCCGGAAGAAGATGCGCGTGCGTGCGTGGATTTACTCAAGAGAAAGTTAGACAATGGCCCCTCATTTGGTGAATTCAAGACTGATTATGAATCGATCTTTGAACGATTGACGAGGTCAAAACGGAGGGCAGGAGGACCGGTGGGCAGTACCAAAGGTGCTGTGATTGACCACGGGAATCCAAGTGTGATGCACGGCAACAAGGCAACAACAAGTATAGGGTGTAAGGACGATGATGAGGTGCTCAAAGCCCTACTAGAGGTTGTCCCATCGCATAATTTCGTATTCGCGAGGTTCATGGCACTGGCCAATATACTAGGGTGTGAGTAACCCCTAGTCTGTTTTTCGAGCTTACGCTAATAGTGATGTAGGGACTACGCCAAAACAATCTTCTGATTCTCCACCTTCAGAGTCGGCACCACCACCGTCAGCTGCACAGCTCGGTGCGGTCTTAGACGTCCTCAATGCACACCTTAAGGCGCTCCACAGTGCGCTGCCTTCGCGAACGGCATTAATAATCTTCACCGGTCACTCCGATCCACGTCGTATGGCCGCGTTAAATGCACGAAAAGCAGCTTTTGAGACTGCCATACGGAGTGGCAAGCTCAGCGATGCGCTGCAACCCGAAGAGCGGTGGACGGCAGCGCATGTGAGAGAGTTGGAGTCAGCTGTTGAGATGACGAAGCGTGGGCTGTTATTTTTGGGTGTAAAATCCTAGTTGTATGTTTTGGCTCGTTTGATTTGCTTGAGCTTGAGGACGGCTGTGTTTCATATGCTGAAATAATTTGTGAAACAAAATGATTACGTAGAAACGGCCTTGCTTGTTGTGCCAAGCCTGAAATTCTAAGCAGTATGGGTGGACTAAGTTCGGGTGCTTATATGATTCGGAAGTGGTATTTTAGTGTGAATAAAAACCGCGTCGAAAGCGAAGCGGCAAGCACGGAAAAAAGCCGGTGCTGAGCTTGCCCTTGCTGCATGCGAGTGTCAGCGTGATGAAATACAATTATGGTATCAAAAGAAATAAATGTGATCATTTCACACAGCGTATCCATGAAACTCGAAAGCGAAGATCTGTTGGAAACGGTGAGCCCATGAATAGACGAACAGGAAATCACCTGCACTTTCAAACGGCAACGTTTGGCGATATCTGACTGCTTATCCCCTTCCAGGCCAAAAGATGCGGGAGAGTATCACTTGTCATCCTTAGGCAATCGATGGGGATCAACCCAGGCTCTAGGTCCACCTCGTTCCCTTTACCATTTCCCTCGGGAATCTTCTCCACCATAGCCCAGCCATCGTCAAAGACTTCTAAGACCTTGACACGGTCTCCGATGGATACAGACAATTCATCATACAAGGAGGGCACGAATGTCCGGTGGATCGTTTCTACTGCGGAGAATTCAGGAGTTACAGGCGACTCAGACTCAGAGAAGGGATTCGTGGGACTCGGTGGATACATTTCGGTGCTTGAGCTGAGGGCCGTGCCGAGACTATCTCTATCCGGAATTTTAATCCACTCCCCATTCGAAGGTGGCTTGGGAAACGAAAAGGATTCTGAGGGAGTGAAAGGACGGACAGACATGGGTGTCGCAATCTCCGGTTGCAATTGGGTGAGGCCATCAGGTAATACAAGGTAAGATGAGTTGAAGTTACTTGGAATGGCATTTATGTGAGCACTGTTGCGAGTGTCTGAATGGGAGGAAACCTTTACGTCGATGAGAAGGGGTCGTGGAGGATGCGTGGAGTACCTTGGTTTGCCGGGGTTGCGCGTTGACAGCCCATGGTCATCACGTATTTCTGCCATGGGAGGGGGAACAGGCTCTGCAAAGGAAAGAGGCATCCTGTTTACATAGGAGGTGACGGCAGAAGAAACGTCGTCAGATCTACCTCCTGAGCTAAAAGTACTGCTCCATCCCGCGCGATGTATATGGGCAAGCCGCCATTTCCGTCTAACCCGGCGATATCGGCGGATGAGAAGTAGAAGGAGTACCGCTAGGATAGCTGCACCAATTACCGAGATCGCGGCAACTGCACCAGAAGAAATTCCCTCACGTTGACTAACATCAGATGAGCTTGGAAGGAAACCATCATTCGTAACCGTGGGATTTTCTGGTGAGCTCGCTGAAGTAGAGGTGAGAGAACCTCCTGTGTTCTGCCCGTTAGGTCGATTAAAGGTCGAACTTGACAGCATATAAGACATCAACGTTGTCGTGGGAATGACGTTGACAAGACTGTAGGTAGTCGTGGTTATGATAGAGTTACTGCCAGGTGCAGAATAGTAGGAAACTGGCTCGGAGGTAGTATCTGAGGTGGTCGCGGGGGTAGGGTGGAGCACATTACTGGGCCTTGACGATGGCGCGCTCAAGGTATTCGCCGACGAGCTGCCACTCTTGGTGGACGACGAAGAACTGCCATGCCCATTTTTCTGAGTAGTGCTAGAAACACCTCTCCAAATGCTTGTCGATGAATAAGTGACTGATTTGTACAGGCCATCCGACGGACCAGTGGTCGAAACTCCGGTCCTTGATTCTGTGGAGCTACCACCTGTATCTTCCGTGCTATCCGGACTTTCCTTTCTCTCGCTGCTGGATGTATCTGTGGGACCTGAGGACGTAGTAGTCGATGTCGACGTCCCAGTAGACGAATGAATGATGTTTCCGTGCTGATTGTTCCCCCAGATAAAGTTCGTCAAAAGAGAACTCTCCGTGGAAAACCTAGAGGCAAAAACAGAGATGTCAAGAGGGTAGTCACGTTGCTCAAGATGTTTGCATAGCATAGTGCGACGAAGGGATCTTGCGTGTCATGCACCCGAGCAAGTACGGATGAGTGGGCTCTTCGCCCTGCCACGAAATGGCGATCGTAAGAGAGGGAATCAAGTTGGGCGGTAGGACTCCATATTTTCGTTATCCTGATGCTTCAAGGCTCTAATGGAGAAGGAATACACCACAAATACATCCTTTTTTGAGTCTAACGCCTGCCAAAGAGCTTTGTTCTTGTTGGGTGACATAACTTGCTTAACCACCAATTGAATGCATATCACAACTCTCCTGGCCGTCATATAGTTTCTTTCGTATAGCGCTTGATGAGCGGGCAGGAAAACATTAAAGATAGAATTGCATTCACCTAATTCCTTCCGTGTACGTAGAAAGTGCCGTACGGCCTGGGAGCAGCCACAGAGTTTGGGATGTTCCTATTTTCACAATATGGCGTAATTGCTCAGGCATATAGGAGTAGCACATGGGTCCTTGTGGAAGTAGAAAGTCAACAGGCTGCTCCAATCCGGCCCGGTTAACCGAACCTGGATAAGGATCAGCGACTTGAACACCATCACTACCGATTCTCGATCCTCCCACCCTGCCCATTCGAGTCTCAATTGTCAAGAGGAGGTCTGTCCTCTGTCCCATTCGCGAGAGGCATGTATAAGCAACTCCCCCTCCCTCCCATGTTGTAATACATCATGATACGGACGACGTTGTGGAGCAGTGATTTATGAATCAATCAAGAACGTAGCCATCATTCAGGCCACAGCACCGCAAATAGGCACGCAGTGCTATTTTACTAGTATTTGATCGTATCCTAACGGAACCGTGGTCCTTCCCCGAAAAAGAGCCGACACGCCCCTTGTAAATTTTTCATGTCTAGCAACGTCTCTTCATCAAAAGTCGTCCGAAAAACATCTAGACAATTCAGTTGGCAGACAAACTTTTGTGCTCGAAAAGGAGCAGTTTATTTAACAGCGTACCTGCTCCTGGCTCATTTACTTGATGGTAACTGGGACAGCATCCAAAAATAAATAAAAAAGATAATCACTGCAGCCATCTGTTCTCATGAAACAAAGCAAATACTGAGATACTTGAACGGTCCAAGATCCAGGTAAACTGAAACGCTGGCAATCTCAAATGCGCATGCGCCGCCTCGCCTAGGGACCAATTCCCTTGACCAGTGCAATTCGAAAGTCCCGCCTCAATTGCATATCGATTTTCGAAATCGCCGTTTCACATGCACCACACCAAGGTGATCGCAGCCTTCAAGGCATCACGGAATATATGTAAAGGGTTTAAGATACAAGAAGAAAGGAGGAAAGGAAAGGAAAGTGGGCGGTCTCGCGAAAATGATGATGGGTAGGTGTTGGTCAGATAAGGGAGGGTGGAAATGTCTATAGTGGAAGAGGATTGGAGTCCAGATGACTTAAGCTATCTTTGGAAATCAATACACGCGCTCTCTCTACGAAATCGAGATCGACTCACCAGCAGATACAACACGATACCTCTTACGGGCGGAATATTGGCGATGCGCGGGCTTGTAGGGCGCGCTCTAGAGATGCAAAAGCCGCTGTTAGATCTGGCGAGCTAAAAGATAAACACACTCACTCATGAACGCAGGAGGGTTCGGCGGTAATCCGCGTGCCATCCTAGCAGCATTTGTACCCCCTTCAAGAGGAGTAGCAACAACGGCGGTAAAAGCGGCAGCAGCGAATGTGAGAACGAAAGTAAGCTTCATAATAGTGAGGTCGTAGATGAACGAAAGAAAGAGTATTGGGCAGGGCTCTAACTGTGCTGTTATATATCCATCGGTATTTGTAAATGTCCTAAAACATGTTCGGGATATCGAATCATACCCTGAGTCGATATTCCTTACGTCTGATGCTATCGGAGGCTGCGCTGTTTGGAATGGAGGGTCCTCCGAAGACGAGGGCTTGGGGTATTAACTTTCTGAGTTGCTAGGGTGCTCTAGAGGGTCATCTTTACAATGCGTCGTAGTCTTGTACGGTATCGTAGAATTCTCCAATGATCCTTTTCTGCGCCTCACGTCCTGTCTCCTTCTAGCGATAGGATGAAACCGATTTACGGAATAGGTAAAGGAAGCAACTCACCTCAGTGTCCCCGATCGCACGAACAACGATGTATTTCCGTCCTATCAAAATAGCTTCACCAACATCACCAAATGCCGGCGTATCCTTCGTCTCAGCATACACTTTATGTGATCCTGTTACTAGTCCCACCTGCTTCCTGGGCTATCAAAACCCCAGCGCTCACATCCCAAGGCCAGCATCCAATTTCCCTGCACACAAAGCTTGAGGATGCAGGCCTAGAAGAGGTCAGAACTACGTACCAGTACATATCCAGTCCACCCTGGGCAACCATGGCAAAGTTCATTGCCGAGCTCCCTATAGACCGCAGCGAGTGCGCCATCCGGCCTCCGACGACACCGTTAGAAGGGTCTCCTGCAATAAGATGGAAGCTTTCCGACCGGGAGGTCAGTGGTTTCGAGGCGCGGTCATTACCCCATTCAACAGCTATTTGTGCATACTCGGATTCAGCTATTCCGAGTAAAGGTAGAAGAAGTACCGACCTATTTGGGCCTGGCTTAACGAGGCGAGAGGTTTAGGCGAACTGGCAAATGGGAGCTTGCGTGGGGTACCGCTGGGGCCGCCGTGTGTAACGTAGGAACCGGTCCCTTTGACGCCAGTGTACTAGAACTATTGTAAGTACACTTCCTCGTAATAAAGCAAATGGGATTGACCAGAAGGTCGAGGAAGGGGTTGTAAATGACGCCCAAGACGGAGTGACGCTTGTAGATAAGCCCGATAGAGATGCAGACCCAGGGAAAACCGTGGACAAAGTTTGTCGTTCCGTCTGTTCAAGAATGAGTTCCTATCGACGAAGACAATTGGAATTGTATACCAATGGGGTCAACGCAGAATGTGGGCTCTTCTGTCCATTCTGGCCGAGATCCTGCAGCGTAGGATTCTTCTCCAATACTAGAAAAATGTCTAACTCTAGGCACACTAGTATATGTAGCACTCACAATTTGAACGAAGGATACGTTTCGCTGATCTTCTTCTTCACAAGCTCCTCGACCTTGACATCGTACTCTGTAACGAGATCTACTGAGTTTTTCTTCTCGTCTACGTTAGATCCAGCCAGCTGGATTGCTTCTGAGCCTTGGCGGATAACATCGCCGGCCTCGTAGGCAAGAGCAACGGTGAACTTGAGAATGGACTGGAGGTCGAGCTCCGACATGGCTGTAGGAGATGGGATACTAATGATCGATAATAGATGTCATCTATGATAATCCACGTTCGTACGATGCAATTTTTGCCGTAACTGCGAACGTGCATGGCGTGCTCAAGGTATGTGGGCACACTGTAGACAGCTGGGATGGCGGTGGTAGATGATCAAGAGGCGTATGCACTGATTACTCTACCTACGTAAATCGGACAGGTCATTTCTACGACGAGATTGGGCAGAGGTGGCGACGAAGACCGTATCCAAGCTGTTCTTTCTCACTGGCTAATACAATGACCATATCCTCGCCATTCAGTTCAGATGACCCTAGCATCGCTTGTTATCTCCCTGTGCATGGCATTAGATTGATATTCAGTCATCAGGTCTTTTTAGATTCTCTTATCAGTACACTTGTTTCAGACTACGAAATGACATCAAATATTGGCCAAATGTCGACAGAGGCCAGACGCACCTAGCAATGCATTCAACCTCAACCAACACATCCTTTGGTAGCCTAGCCACCTCTACAGCAGACCGTGCAGGCTTGTGGGAGCCAAAAGTCGCCTCGTAGATGCCGTTGACGGCGACAAAGTCATTCATCGATTTCAAGAAGACCTACATGTCCTCAATGAGAACGCATATATTGAGCATTGAGTACTCACGGTCGTCTTGACGACCTTCCCTAGCTCTGATCCACCAGCTTCAACTACAGAGGTCAGATTCTTCAGCGCCTGTTTTGTCTGTGCCTCGATTCCTCCTTCGACTACTTGCATAGATGTTGGATCCAGCGGGATACATCCAGAGCAGAAGAGAAGATCGCCCGCCTTGATGGCCTGGGAGTAGGGGCCTATAGCAGCAGGAGCGTCTGCCATTGAACAGTGAGTAGATCAGTACCCATCCGACGCGACGCGACACGACGCACTGGTAGTGGAGACAGTGGTCAACGACGGGTGAGTCGAAGCAGACATTTGGCGACGGTGAACGGGTGGTCTGAGGGTAACGGTGGGACGAATGAGTAATCTGCTAGTCCGTAGCAAAGTGGAAGACATTTATTGAGGCCGACCCAGGCCGCGGCGAAAGTTCGGCAGACTATTTGGTTCCAAGGCTAATACCATCATCAGACGGCCCGGATGCCCACTGAAACAGCACTGAGACCATCATCATGACTTCCTTCACTTCCATCTCCAATGGCAACAGAGGAAAAAGAAGAGTACCGTAAACATTACGTTCCCCTCGAGTCGAATCCGGAGGTCTTCACTGAGCTCATCCAAAATCTCGGCGTCGACGTCCTCCAGTTCCAAGATGTTTACTCCGTTGAGGAACCTGATCTAATGGCAATGGTGCACCGGCCTGTCTATGCGCTTGTGCTGGTGTTCCCGACTAGCGATGCATACGAGAATCAAAAGAAGGCAGATGAAGCGACACGCTCAGCATACGCGGGGAAGGGCGATGGGGAGGATGTCGTCTGGTTTAGACAGACGATCAACAACGCTTGTGGGCTGTATGCAATCCTTCATGCTGTTTGCAACGGGGACGCAAAGAATCTGATCCGTACGTTTTTCTAAGTATCTCTATGCGTACATTTTCACTGATGTCTTTACAGCGTCATCCTCAAAATTGGCCGCGCTACTTGACAAAGTTGTCCCGTTGGATCCTGTCGAGCGTGCGCGTGCTCTTGAAGATTCTAAAGAGCTCGAAGAAGCCCATGCACGTGCAGCGGCTCAGGGTTCGACCGCAGCGCCCAATGCTAATGATGAAGTTGATTATCATTATGTGGCTTTCGTAAAGTCACTCAAGAACAACCAGTTGTACGAGATGGATGGTCGGAAGAAGGGACCGGTCGATAAAGGCATAAAGCTGAAGGGGAACGAAGACCTATTTAGCGAAGGTGGTCTGAGCTTGGTGAAGGAGTTTATCAAACGGGAGCAGGACGGAAATCCCAACTTCAGTTTGATGGCACTTGTTCCTGCAGGAAGTCCCGTCTGAAATATTGCTATAGGATATGTGTACGATACAACGAAGCGAATGTTAACGGTAGATTCACATCAAAAAGCAAGTTGTTTCTTTCCGTGCAAAACGAACTAAATGCTTCAGCACCTCAAACATTCATGTCTGCCTCTCTGTTTTAACGCGGTTAGTTTGCAGTTAGTAGTCCAGGAAAAATAGGGGTGTCAGATCACAACATGGTCCACATTCTGTGACTGATTCGCAAAGGGAAAGGACTTGGACATGTGCATGACGACTTTAGTGATCGAACCAGGTCCAGTCCTCATGTATCGATTTGAATGACTAGAGTCCAAGGATCATGTTGAAAATCCAGTGGTGAATTATCGAGAGAATATACGCAGATTTTTCTGAGAATATTCGTCCAGATTTATCAAGTCCAACTGAATTTCGCCGATTAGATATAGCAAAGGAGAAAACTCGTCTAGTTCATGATAGATGAGTTCAACACTGACATCGCTCCATTGTTTACAAACGGTGGTCATGCTGCGAGCTAAGTCGTCCCTGCTTACGTGCTCGAAGATCTCATTCACGAGCTCGAGAGTCGAAAGGGCAGGGTGCATTATCTGGTGCAGCTTTCCGGTGAGAGAGAAGGAGGTCACTAGACGCGGAAGCCCAAATGTCTCAGTTGCTGACCTGGACGAGATTATATCCCATGACGGGAAACTGTAACGAGCCGGCTACAGGCCCGGTCCCTTCCTCCATTTCATACCCTGTTGTCGCTCCACCTGCTCCACCGTTCGCGCCTTGTTCGATATTGTCTATTTGATATTAGTTAGTAGTATAAAAGAGCTACGTACCGTTGTAGTAGCTCGGGTTTTTTCGCAATAACCAGCCTTTACACCTGTCACTATTTGCGTCAAGCTCCTTGTGAGAGCCCGTGACTTTCGCCACCCTCTCATATTTTTGACAGCTCCATTGGCTGTTTCTCTGCTTATTTCTATATCTATCTCTCAACTACATCTGCGCTTTTTTCTCTAAACACTTCTATATCTCTCTCTTTCTGTCGTATCTCTGGAAAACCTACGGCTTGATCACCTGAGGCCACTCCGATTTCGACACCTGAACCCTCTGTCTAATTACTGGGATGTCTCGTTATTCTTTGCGCAGCCGCTGCAACACTATTGCAACAGGGCAGGTCTCGCCAAAAGCAGAGAGTTCCTTGTCTGAGTTATCTGGTGAGCCATCACCAGCTGTTCATCATACTAAAATTCGGACAGAACCCAGCACTGTGAGTGCTCAGGACTCTGATCCTGGTCCGGCTGTGAGCCGTGTTCCAGCGTCTGGAAAAGCCACACTGAGAAACCCTCCTTCCACATATGTACATGTGGAGGAGGAGAAGTCATATTCTTCTGAATTGGAGGATAATGATGATGTTGGTCCCCAAGGGAATCTGACTGCTGCGAATATTTCAAAGAAGAATTTATATCGTAGTAATGTAGAAGATGAAAATGAATCTGATACATCTAGCACTAGTATAGAATCTGAGAAAGCATCAAGTAAGACAGATACTGAGGAACCTCCCTCTGCTCAACCGGCTAGGCTAGTAAGGCTTTGCCATACTCAGAGCTTAGATGACCTGAGCAGGCATGCAGTTCACTTCAAGGAACAACATGAAACAAGAAAGCTTACCAAGGAGCAAGCTTCCACAGTTAGAGCTGCAGAGCACAATCTGACAGCTAAACAGCATGAAATCCTGGCAAAACATCAGGATAGGATCACTCAAGAACAGATTCAAAACCAACCTGAGACCCATAACACAACACCAGGCCCCAGCTCCTATGTTACAAAGGGAAAATTCATTGACCATAATCAGGAGATTGATGATTCAGAATTGGATATTGAGGCTCAATGTGAGGCACTTAATAACTGGAACCAAGTTCATGATGAGATACAGGAATCATTTGATGGTGACTTGGATGAAGAGACACATTGTGATGATGAATTCACAGCCATCAGAAAATCTTCAAAGCAGACCAAGGATTCTGGCAAGTCCAAGGCTTTATGAACTGAGAAACTAATTGGTAGAACTGGCTGGTATGATGTTCTCGACATTGAGAAAACTTCAGATGAAGATTTGAACAATCCTGAACCTGAAAAACATCAGAAAAGGCCTAAGAAATCAAAGAAAAGAATTTCAAAGAAGAAGAATGTTCATGATCTTGAGCCATTGGCAAGTGCATTTGATCATTGAATGAAAGAAGTCATTCAGGGCAAATCTAAAGCATCCTCTAGTAGCTATCAGAATAGCAGACATGGCTTTACTTGTCTGACAGACCAGCTTCCAGCTGATAGCTTCTTGGCAAATGTCCTACAAGTGGGTAAAGCCAAGAAGAAAGTTTCACCAGAACGAAAATGAAAGCTTAACAAAAAGAAAAATGAGAAACAGAAATACCGGTGACAGACTAGCTCTTCTGATTCAGGGCCTTCAAGCTCTGATCCATCCTCTAGTGATGAGTCAGACTCAGATTCTGACTACTCATTCTCTTCTCCATCAGACAGTGATCCATCAGAGTCAGATGTGAGCTCATTGGGCCCTAGTGATGGATCATCATCAGATTTATCTCACCATAGTCATCACCATTGCTATCACAGAAGATGTAGACCTCATCATCGACATGGCTATAGTCATAGAAGAAATAGACAAGGTCAAAAAAAAATAATTCAGCCAATTCCCCCAACTTCATATGATAGTACTGCAGATGGTGAGAAATTTCACCATTTTACAATGGAAATGACTCAGTTCTGCAAAGAAGGTCAGGTGCCTTGAGACAAATAAGTATTTTTGGCATCACA
The DNA here is from genome assembly GCA_030407005.1 of Desarmillaria ectypa. Lineage (NCBI taxonomy): Eukaryota > Fungi > Basidiomycota > Agaricomycetes > Agaricales > Physalacriaceae > Desarmillaria > Desarmillaria ectypa. Next base: position 3,192,339 of record JAUDYN010000003.1, on the reverse strand, counting down.
TTACCTGAAAGGAAAAGCTCTCTCATACTTCATCCAGAAGGTCTCTAAGAATTATGCAGAATAGACTCTGCTGACATTCTTATGTGGGATGTTCAATGCTTGTTTCCCTCTGAATTATTATAGTCAGCAACATGATAAAATAAAAAGATGTTATCAAAATGATCATACTGTTTTAGAATATGTTTATGAGCTTGAAACCTTATATAGACTTGTTGGAGTTACTAGCAAACATGAATGTGTTATCAAACTTTGGGATGGATTCTGAAAAGAGATGCAATGAGAACTTTACTGGGCAAAACTGAATAAGGAAGTTCATAGTTGGCATCGCATTGTTGAAGAAGCTGAACTTATTGAGATGGCTGATCTTGAGGCTGCACCCCACACCAAGAAAAAGAAGCCATCATAAGGAGATAACAATGGCCATGGTAACAGAAATAATGGAACCTCATTAAAGAAGAATAAGCATAATAATAACAACAAAAGCTATTCTCACTACAAGAATGGACCCTGAAATAGTGGATCTGCTCCATTAGGTCATTTTACAGATCATAACCAGGCATTGTCATCATCCAAAGGAGGCTCAACCAATAAGCCTCACAATTCTGAGTATAATGGAGGAGGTGGAAAGCCTTCAACATCATCCAAATCTGGCAAAATGTCGGACAGTAAGAAAGCAGAATTAGTAGCAGCTAATAAATGTTTCAATTGTGAGAAAGTTGGACATATGGCTTGGAACTGTCCTCATAATAATATGGTCAAGTCTAATAATAAGAAAGGACCACCAGAATTCTCAGCACATAGCATGCATTATGAATTAGCTGATGAAAACCTTCAGAATCTTGCTGAAATGACAGAAATGGCAGCTCATATCTCAATTGGAATGATGTTCATATCCAATGAGGAAGATGATCAGTCACAGCCCAAGCATTCATCTGATGAAGATATTCCAGACCTTGAATCTGTTTCAGAAACAGATAATTTAGGAAGTTCTGATTATGAGTTGGACAGGGAGTAGGTATTATAAGCACTTGGAGAACTCTATACCTCACCTGATGTGTCTGAAAATGAGGCCAAACCTTCAGTGGCAAGTTCTGATGCTTCAAATGAATTAGAATTGAATGATCTAGAAGCCTTTATTAGTGATTTCGAAAGTATAGAATGTAATAAGACCTTACCAGTTCCTGGAATTGAGAATTTTAGTCTTTCATGGTCTGAAAAAGATGCCTGTTCCAAGGATTGCAATGGCAAACCATTGTACTGCTGGGCAGATGATGTAAAGAAAGTCTTTGGGTATCCAGAAACAGGGTATTCAGACTTCATCTTGCATCATGTAATGGATCCTCACTGGTATCCTAATAGCATTGGTGATTTCTATCAATATGCAGCTGAGATGAGCCTAAACCATGATGCACCATATCCAGGGGATCAGCTTTGTTGGGAAGCAGTGAGCTCTTATCGCTTTAGTGTGTTTCATCTAAACAACAATATATTCACTATTATGGATACTGAATCAGAATATGGTGAACTCACAATTTTGGTATTCCTGCTTCGAAATCTGAAGTTTTGAATTAGTGCTTGGTATGCAAAGCAATGTGCAAAACTGCTTGCACTGCTGTTTGATTCTGCAAAGTGGTTTAGCAAGTCCTCAGAACTTAAAGATGCCCTTATTTAAGGATTACACTTTACTCTGAGCCATGGCATCAGTAATTACCTCGACTTGAAGGAATTAGGCTTTAATGAGAGCCAAGTTTCACCCTATGACTAGTTCAGTATAACCTGAGATGTTCAATCAGACAAGCTTATGGTTATAGACCATTCTAACCTTGTAATACTTCAAATTGAGGCTATAAGACTTGAAAACCCATACTTTGATGCTATCAGATGGTTATCGAAGAACTTGAAGACATTTTTGACTATGCAATATGAGTCACTCCTTCTTAATGAGCTTTATTTCAAAAAACTAAAGCATGCTGAAGCTACCAAGGTTAGATCTGAGCAATGACGACTTCAAAGAATGGAAAATGTACTTGCCAAAGCTCTTGAAGCAAAGCTTCATGAGAGCCAACCTTACCCAGGGGATATCTCAGAACCTCATGGTCATCTTCGCTTCATAGTATGGGAATCTAAAGAAGATTACATATTTAAGTTCATTGACTATGACCAAGGATTAGGAGGAGAATTACCTATCTCATGGATATTAGACCCACAATTTAGTCCAGGAGAGTTCTGGGGAAGGTAACTGGCTATGTTCGACCACATACCTGCCTTTCAGAACATGGATTACTCTCAGATGGGACATCCACTAGCCACTGCCACTCGAAAATCCTTGACTAAGCATGTTTTGTTTATCAAGGAATCCAAGAATATAGGAGAGGATGTTCTGTACATCATTTATCCTCACCTGAGAAAGCCCTCGCAAAAGTACATCATTGAGGATATTCATTGTGAGTTTAAAACATCAGTACCAATCAAGTACCTGACCAATCCAAACTTCAATCTGCCAAATTGGTACCAAAAGAAGCTTGATAAAGTCTATGAAAATCTTCTACAATGCCTGAAAAGCCCTGTTGAATATGAGTTCCTTACCCACTTGTTCTCGCAGTCTATGGAAATAAACCTATTTGAGAAAGAACTTGATTCTATGGTTGCAGCAGCTGATAGCTACTTGCACTTGATGAATGACAACTTGCATTGAGAAGAACAAAATGGCTACACTCATATTATGAGAATCGCAGGAGTCCAAATCGAGCCAAAGACATACTCTACTATCCAGTGAAATGCCTCAGTTGTCAAGAACATCAGCCATATGGTGCCATGACCTTTGGTTATTGTCATTGATATCAATGGAAAGTCATGCCAAGCTTTGGTTGATACAGGCTCACTGGGAGATTTTATGTCTACTCAATTAGTGGATTAGTTAAGGGTATTCAAGACATACCTTCCATCGCCAATCCCCTTGCACCTTGCAGTCCAAGGATCTCATTCAAAGATTCTCTGTGGGACAAAGGTTCAATTCAAGTACCAGAGCATCAAGTCAGAACATTACTTTGACATTGCAAACCTCTCTGGCTATGATTTGATCCTTGGAACCTCATGATTGTACCAATATAATGTTTATGTTGGCTTTAATCCATTATCTATTGAGATTGGAAGTAACATGGTATTGCCTATGGTGGATGATAATGTTAGCCAAATTCAGACTCAAGCTATGATGGTTAGTGAGGATGCACTTGAGCAAGTTCATGCAGAGCTTCATGAGTATGCAGCCCCATCTGCAAAACAGCTTCAGAAACACCATTACCACCACTATGGGCCATCAACCATAAGATCCCATTGATTGATGAGCACAAGACATATTCCTGGAGGCCATCTAGATGCTCTGAGGCTTTTTGCTCGCAATGGGACCAAAAACAAAGGGATTACTTACTACTGCAGGGAATTCAGTACTAATATTGCTAATTCCAAAAGTAGGGAAGCAAAAACACTTACTCTAAACTGTCATTGACTTGTGATCATGCAATGCCAACACTCACAAAGTATCAGCACCTCTTCCAAGCATTGAAGGGATCTTGTGTCATGTTGTGAAATGCAAATACCAAAGCATTATTGATGGCAAGGATGCCTATGAGCAAATCCAAATCGTTCCTGAGCATGTCGATAGGACTACTATCACAACTCCTGATGGAAATATGGTCAGTCTTATTCTACAACAGGGTGACTGCAATGCACCTGCAACTTACCAGGCACTGATGAACCATATCTTCTTGCCCTATATAGGTGTCTTCATGGAGGTTTATCTAGATGATATTATCATCTATTCAGACACAGTCGAGGATCACGTTAAGCATGTTAAATGTATTATTGATGTGTTGAAGTAAGAACAATTATACTTGAGTGCCTCAAAACTTAACTTCTTACCAAAAGAAATAAAAGTACTTGGTCATATTATTGATGATAATAGAATACGTATGGATCCTGATAAGATAGACTCTGTAATCAACTGGAAGACTCCTACATCAAAAAGATTATTGTCAGGATTCCTCAGAAGCATAGGATATCTTGCAGATGACTTACCTCACATCCGTGGTCTCATGAGAATCCTTCATACCCTCACAGACTCAATGATCCTATTTTATTGGTCCTACACTGAACAGCAAGCCTTTGATGAGATCAAGGAAATTGTTGAGCATCACCATAACCATAGCCAAGTACTATTAGAATACTCACCGAATCATAAACCTGTCTGGATGGTCATGGATGCGAGCTCTGCCAGCATTGCAGGCTATATTGCATAAGGTAATGAATGGCAGAAGGCCAAAGTTGCAGCTTTCTATTCTGCGAAGCTCAGTTCAGCGCAACAGAATTATGCAGTTCATGAACTAGAAATGCTAGTGGGTCTTAAAATGATGCTATGCCACTGGGATGTCCTACAGGGTATTCATTTCACATGGATAACAGATCATAAGAGATTAATTCACCTTATGAAGCAAAAAGATCTAACAGAAAGGCAAGCACATTGATTAAAAAAGATGAGCACATTTGATTTTGAAATACAATACATACCTGGTGAAACCAATGTCCTCTCAGATGCCCTCTCATGCATATACACCAACGATGCCCCTGGTACTGTTCGCACACGCTCTGAATACACTGTTCATGATGATAATGTCAGTATGGATCACCTAAACAATCATGGAATCACCATACCATTACTATCAGGCTTGGAAGCCTTTGCAGCATGTACAACCCATGCCAGAGCACTCCCAAAATGATCCAATGCAGATACAGGTCATCCAGAAACGTCATTTGAGTTTGCAAAGAGGATGAAAGGTCATATACATGTTGTTGGCCCTAGATGCACACAGGAGGGTGGGAGTACTGAAAATTTAGCTTCATCATTGTCCAGTACATGTCGCAATAGTCCTAAGTTCATTAACAAACTCAAAACGCGGTCAGAAAGCAGTGGAAATAATGATAAACAGCAGGAAAAGCTCACCATCAAAATCTCTGCAAGATCAAGCCATAGCTTCAAGGATACAAGCCAGAACTTATCCAAACAACCTGCCAGAGCTTCAGGAGACATGCCTAGAGGTTCCAAGAGCAAGGACTTGTCACACAGAAGTCAGGATGGCAGTAGATCTGAAGAGACTGATGCCCAAAGTGCCAGCAAAGTAAGATCACATGATCAGGAAAAAGTCGGCACTGACTCAGACTTGACTGGGGCAACATTGCTCAATGTTATCCCCTCACTCAATGGCCTCAACTTTGAAAAGGCAATACAGCACCAGTATTCTAATGATTCTCTCTTCAAGAAAATAGTGGAAAACCTGGCCCACTTTGCTAACTTTGAGTGGAACCAGGATATTGGCCTTCTCTATCTAAAGAAGGATAATGACTGACTTCTCTGCATACCTTGTACTCTCATAAATGGTCATACAGCTCAAGAAATTATTATTTCAGAAGCTCATTCAATTTTAGCTCATCTTAGTGCAAGTAAAATGTTGGATTACCTTCACCAGAATGTATGGTGGAAGGATATGGTTTCAGATGTCAAATCATATTGTGAGTCATGTTGTACTTGCAAAATGAGCAAGCCTAACAACCAGAAGCCTTATGGCCTTCTGCACCCTCTCAAGGTTCCATTGTATCCCTGGAAAGCTATTGGTATTGACTTTGTGAGACCATTACCAGATTCAAAAAATCATGATGGAACTTTTGACTTAATAACTGTTATTATTGACCTATTTACTTCAATGGTACACATTGTTCCATGCCATACAATCTACTCTGTTCGCCAAGTGGCTGAACTGATGTTTGAGCATATCTACAAGCACTATGGAATGCCTTGACAGATTATAAGTGATCATGACTCTCTGTTCACTAGTGTCTTTTGGAAAAGACTGCATGAGCTTACAGGAACCCAGCTGAATATGTCCAGTGTGTATCACTCTCAGAGTGACGGGGCTACAGAACAAGCTAATTATACTATTACCCAAATGTTATGGCAGTGCATAGAACCCACTCAAAAGAATTGGGTATCAAAATTACCAGCTATTGAATTTGCCCTTAACTGTGCCCAGTCAGAAACTACTGGCTATGCTACATTCATGCTCAACATAGGATGGATGTGTTATATACTGACTTGGGATGATTAGCTAATCCCTCTGGGCCATTACGCATTCGAACGATCACCCAATGAGAGATATAGATGCTAAAGGTCTTTGGTGTTGTGCGAACAAGAAGTATATGGTGTTAATTTAAACAAGAGATAGAGTACAACAGTCTAGTTTACTCTGTTTATATAGTATTTCTATGGCGTTATATTTAGATGAAACGCTACGGTCCATGCATAAATGGTGTCGAAGTTGGATGATCCGGGAGGATCATAGAACCAATGGAAAGCATCTGGGGTGACAGATAGTGAGAATGAGGGTTGTAGCCGGCGAATGGCTGGATACGAGTTGGTTTCTGGACTAGATTAGATGGATAAGTCATAGATATGACTCGGATAAGATAAGATAACGGAAAAATCGTAACATTACCCCCTTGTTAAAGCAGTCGTCCCGACTGCTAAGGCTCTTCCAAAGGGGTGTCAAATTGTGTTGCGATTTGACTGATCCAGTACTGATCAATCAAATTCTTCCATACTTCTTCATCTGGATTGATAATCCATTTGATGTATCCATCTTTTCTTTTGGTGAGGTAGGCTACGTCGCCATGTTCCGAGTATTCGTGGTCCAGTATCTTGACCACTGTCTTCTTGGTTGCAATTTTTGGAGTGTATACGGCACAGTTTATGCTAGCCTGGTACTCTTGGATCGCCTCCAAAGCATTCATCATTTCATTTTCTCAAACCCAGGAATTGTGCTCCTGAGTCCATCCTTTCCATTTGACTAGGTAGTCTGTGACTTCCCTAAATAGTTGTCCTTGCTTGGATCGTACCTTTCTGGTGCACGAATCCAAGACTTCTTCGATTCCATACTCTTCTTGACCGTCGATGAGATCCGGAGGGGGAGGCGGTGGTTGTTCTTGGTTCGCAAATGAGGGTGCGATGTATGGAGTCAACAGCTTCTCATTGAACCGGGGGTGGATCTTCCAATGTGGCGGCAGCTTCAGCTTGTATGCTGCTGCTCCTGATTTCTCTATGATTTTGAATGGTCCCGTTCATTTATCGTCAAGCTTTTTCTTTGGTCATGGAAGATGAAGGTTGGCAGTGTCGAGCCATACCTTATCCCCAATCTGGTACTCTCTTTGAGTCTGTTTCTTTTTATCATACTGCACCTTCATTTGTGCCATGGCCTTTTCTAATGCTTCATAAATCTTCTTATGGACCTTGGCCATAGTTTCCATGAAGTCGACAGCTGCAGGATTTGCGAAACTGGTTTTCTGAATAGACTCAGGAATGAGTCTGGGATTTCGTCCATATAGGACTATGAATGGACTTTTGCCTGTGGCCAAATGGACTTGGTTGTTGTGGGCGAATTTGGCGAGTGGTAGCCATGCTACCCAGTCGGTCTGTCAGTGATTGACAAAGATGCAGAGGTATTTCTCTACCTCCTGGTTGACTCTCTCTGTCTGTCCATCTGTCTGTGGATGGTATGCTATGGACGCGTTCTGGGTGATGTTCAACATTTTGTATAGTTCCTTCATGAATGTTGAGACGAATTGTGGTCCCCTGTCTGATATGATCACTTGTGGCATTCCATGCTTCATGTATATGTGATTGTGAAGTATTAATGCCCATCCTTCGGCGGATAACTCCTCATTGCATGGAATCAAGAGGATGTTCTTGGAGAAATGGTCTATGATGACTAGTAGAGCATCAAATCCATCTGACTCGGGGAGTCCAGTGACCATATCAACTGAGATATGTGTCCATGGCGTGTCAGGTATTGTGTTGGGATGAAGAGGTGCTGCCTTGGCCTGCATATCACTCTTCATTCTTTGACAAGTCTCGCATCCTTTGATGTATGACTCTACGTCCTTCTTCATCTTCGGCCACCAGTACTCATGAAGTATGAGCTCCTTGGTCTTGGAGATTCCGGAGTGTCCAGCAGTGATGTGATCATGAAATTGGGCGATAATCTCACTGCATAGCATCGAGTCATTGGGAATATAGACTCATCCGTTGTACCACAGGATTTCACTTTCCTGTGTGATCCCTTGTTTGTGGTTGAGGGATTTCTCGATTCCCTGGTCCCACTGTTCCTTCTGTTTTGTTGCATCTCTTATATGCATGATCCTTTCTTTCATGGTTGGTAGTACCAATGCTCGGAAGTGTTCTGGGGATAAGATGACCACGTCTTGATTGTCTTCTTTTCCCTGATCATGGTCGTCTTGCCTGCTGAGAAGATCAGCCTTCTGATTAGCGGTTCCAGCTTTATGTTGAAGGATAAAGTGGTATTCCGCTAGTTCAGTGACCCATTGAGCTTGTCGACGGTTCAACTTCTGAGGTTTCCAGAAGTATTGGAGATTCTGGTGATCGGTCCAGATCTCAATGGTCTCTTTGGCACCACTCCTCTAATGCCAGCATGATTGCTAACAACTCCTTGTCATAAATCTCGTAATTTCGCTCAGTGATGGTGAGCGCTTTTGACATGAAGGTGACTGGTCTCCATTTGCCTTCCTTTTCTTGGCTTAGGACCACACCAATGGCTCCATCACTGGCATCGGCTTCAACTCGGAACTTTCCGTCGTCTGAAGGAATTGTAAGAACTACGTTGGTTGTCATCAACTTCTTGAGTTGATTAAATGCTTGTTCTTGTTCTGATCCCCACATCCAGTCTACTTTTCCAGTTAACTGGGTAAGGGGATAGACTATCTTGGAATAGTCTTTGATGAACTTTCGGTAGAAGTTTGTGAATCCTAAGAAGGACTATAATTCCTTCTTTTTCGTCGGGGTTGGCCATTCCGCTATTCCCGCAATCTTGATTGAGTCCATGCGAATGGCATCTTCGCTTATGATGACCCCAAGATATTCCGTTTTGAATACCTCAAATTCGCATTTCTCTGCTTTGAGAAACAGTTTGTTCTCTCGAAGTCATTGGAGTACTTGCCGTACTATGTCTCAGTGCTCTGTCAAGGATTTCGTGAAGATGAGTATGTCATCGAGGTAAATTGTGACTTTTCCTCTGATGATCAAATCCTTAAATATGTTGTTCATCATCCACTGGAATGTGGCTGGTGAGTTCATGAGTTCGAAGAACATTACCATGGGTTCAAAGAGCCCTTGGTTTGTTCTGAATGTGGCCTTTTCTTCGTCTCCATCTCGGATATGGACATTGTTGTATCCCCATCATACGTCTAGCTTGGAGAAGTACTTGGCTCCTCGTAGTTTCTCGATTAGCTTGGAAATGAGCGGAAGGGGATAGCGATTCTTGATCATCATTTCATTCAGTTTCCGATAATCCTGGACTGGTCATAGTGAGCCATCCTTTTTCTTGATGAAGAAGAAAGGGGAGGCGAAGGGGGATTTCGAGGGGCGAATTCGCCCTGAATCTAAGTTCTCATCCAAGAACTTGTCCAACTGTTCTTGCTCGTTTCGATTGAGTGGATATACCTTGCAGTCCAAGGTTGACTTCGCGTTGGGGACCAGCTCAATTGTGTGGTCCCAGGGTCTTCTTTCTGGTAACTCGTCAAAGCTTTCTTTTGAGAATATATCCCTAAAGCTTTGATACTGAGGAGGCACGAGCTCCTCAAATGTCTGTTTCGGCTTCTCAGCATTGGCTGCTGCAGCCAACTTGTTCGCATGATGGATGGCATGAAGTATGATTTCTTCTTGCATGTTGACAGCAAGAATACTCTCTCCTTCCTCAAGCTCTTCATCCCATCAGTCTTCTTCATCTGTGTCAGGCAAGGTGAAATAGTTTTGGATGCAATGACATCGTCCGAATGTCAAAGTTCCCACCTTCCAATTGACGAAAGGGTTATGGCGTTTAAGCCAGTCATGGCCCAAGTATACGGTCTTGGAGCCTAGGTCGGTGACTGCAAGGTCAATTCGTTCACTATGTCCTCTGATGGTCATCCAGAGTTCTACGAATTCTGTTACGTCCCCTGCCTTATTGTATGTTCCGTCAGCATTATAGACTGGTATAGGAGTTGCGGCCTTCCTGGTGTCCAACCGATGTTGTTGGATGTATGTTCGATTGATAGAGCTGCCTGTGCAGCCACTATCCAACAGTGCTTGGGTTGTCAATATCTGTTTCCCCATGCATGGGGAAAGTTGAATATCTACCAAGAAGTCCTGTCCGGAACTCTTGGTACCACAAATGTACCGAATCGGTTTATGCAGTTCATAGAGCTGTTCCCGGGCAATGCTCCCTCCCATCTGTAAGCTTCGAATAAGCTCATCATCGATCTCTCCAAGTCGTTTGGGATGTACCCAAATGGAGAGAACCGCTTTGGCATTTGCCAAGTCCTTGGAGTCATGTATTGCATGCATCGTCCAGTCAATTCAGAATGGTCTGAGCCATTGGGACCCATCCTGCTTCCCTGTATGTTCGGAAGACTTGTTCTGTTTCCCCGTGCATTCAGAAGCATTTGATACCCCCTTGTTAGGATAGGTGTCAGGTTTGACGCTCCCCCTTGCATTTGGAAGGTCAATGGTCTGTAGTTCCGGTGTTCTGGATATCAGGGTACTGGCTTTGGATTGGCTGACTTGCCACATTCTAAAAGCTGTGTCGTCTTCTTTATCAGATACTTCAATGATGGTAGTTCTGCTGAAATGCCTCCTTTTTACCATCTGGACACTAGCGGGATCCTGTCCCTTTTCCTCGGCCGACACCACTCATGATGGAGTTTGAATTTCCTTGGTCATTGACTCCCAGCTAGTGCCTAAGGTGACCTTCACATGTTTCTCGACCCTTTGACTTGCCAGCCTGGTTTAGTACTCAGCTTCGTCAAGTTTTCCACTCCCCGGACCAGTTTGTCTGGGTTGTCGGTCCTCAGCTTCAGTGAAGATATAGATATATTCTTTTGCATATGTAATTTTCTATTTTCATAATAATCAGTCCGACCCACGGAAACCGAGGACACACCTTGAGACTCAGGCATGCAAGGGGAATTGAACCCTTGATGCCCTACTCTTTTACCTCCTCGATCTTGGAGGTGCTTGGCACCACTGCATCAGTGGGCCCTATGTATCTCACAATGTTGTTCTCTTTTCTTGTAGGGCAATCCCTGCTCAGGTGACCCTTTTGGTCACACTTGAAGCAGCGCCCCTCGGCTCGTTGCCGGTCTAAGTCCATGGGCTTTTCCACCCCTCCGTATATTGTCCACTTACCGGTTCCAGCATCATGACTGGTTCCTCCACTCCCAGCAGTCGGCTTTGGAGCCAAGGACTTATTGCCCCAGCGGTGTTCTTGCCACTGGGCTGCTGTTGTTGGGGATGCAGGCCCTGCTTCTAGCCATCCTGAGGCGTACTAGTGGTCTGGTCAAAGACCCATTTCCGCTGTCTCTCTTCATACATCTGGAGGATGCATTCCTTCCACTCCAGATATGAGCATGGAATGCTCACACCCATATTTGATATAAAGGTCATGTACAAACTAGGCACTCCTAGTCACACCATCTTTACCATCATGCCGCACTCAGCCTCATTGGATCTCCAGCCTGCTAACTTGGCTTCTTCTTCCAGCTTCTGGAAGTAGTGGGAGGTGGGCTGTGCTCCCATGCGCAAGTCGAACATGTGCTTTTCATGAATTTCCTCAATTGTGGGATCTTGGAATTGTCAGGTGACTAGGCCGATGAAGTTGGCCTAGTCGGGGTATCAGAAGTGGGCAGCAGTGCCGTCAAAGACATCGCCTATCCAGTATTCGGGTCTCTTGTAGACCCACCAGTCCTTGGCGGTGCCCTTGAAGTGGGACATCGTGAATAGTACCAGGTGCGATGGCACCTGGAAATAGTGTCGGAACACTTCAAAATAGGCAATGCAATCACCTATAAAGCATTCAATATCGTCATGGTCCCCCTTGAATGGAGCGGGGACCTTGATGAGGGTTGGCTTGATGCTCAGATAGGGGGCATCAGCGGCAGCATTCCCGACAGGGTTCGAGATTAGGTCAGGTGGTCTCTGACCAGGGGGTGGTCTTGGGATCGAAAATTGATCCTGGCCTGTACCCCAGGTAGCTTCTTGGTGGCCCCAGTGGTCTTCCCCTTTCTGGCTCCTTTTCCTTCTCTTGAGCCTTGAGGTATTCCACTAATGTCTTATGGGCAGAATCCTTCCTGTCGAGTTCTTCACGCATCTCTGTGATGCACCAGTTCCTTCTCCAGCAGTTCACTCCACATCTGCTGCTGGACTTCTTCTGCCATGGCAGGGGTTCTTGATGCCCCTGCAGTGGCATTTTCTGCAGGGGCTCCTTCTGCTTCCATTTCTTCTCCAGCCCCTATGAAGAGAAGACTACCACCCTGATAGGGGTGGTATCCTTGGTGACGCGCCCTATGATGCAGGGGGCGAGTCAGGAAGTGGTCAGTGGACTTACTGACCGGGGTATCCGGTGGGTGGTCCAGATATATTTTATATTGGGGATGGTGGTATTCCATCCTGCCATAGTAACCTGTATCGTAGGTTAACGTATTGTACTGGGGCTCTTGTCCCCACTCATTCCTCTCTTGCCACCTCCAGCCTCCATAAGTGCTGGAGGGTCCTCCAGTTCCCGCTGCTCCTGAGGGGTTCTGGGTTGTAACCCTGGAAAACGATCCCTAGCAGAGGGGCAGAAAATTGACCGGTCGCGATTGGCATGTATCCAGTGGTTGATGATGTTGGCCCTGGCAGTGCTGGGCCCATCGAAGGGGATTCGGATGGGGTCACCCCTGTTAAGGGCCAACCACTCATCCATTTCGACTCTGGGTTCTTCCCAGAGGTCGCGGGCTTCGACGTCCCTTCATCGAACCTCCCATGCTGCAGTCTGGAATGGACCGAATAGTCTCCGGTCGACCTCAGAGAGGTCGGGCCAGATAAAATCGTCCCCATATGGATTGAAGGGGTCGTCAGTGGCACGGGGAGCAGCCGAGACCAGGGCATTGTCTCCGACGATGTCGTCATCAGACTCATCATCAGAGATCTCGATGACGGAGAGGGAGGAGAGGGAGATTTCTTCTCCCTCATCTGGCCACCGCTCATGGCTCCAGGGGCCGTAGGGGTGGTTTCGATCCATGTTTGGATCGTCGGGGTGTTGGGGTCCAGAGTGGCTGGACCTTCTACTGTCATCACTGTCGGGCGACGGAGAGTCTAACCTCTACTGGGATATGCGGAGAGGAGGGGTTCTTGGACGAGGGGGGGGGGCCAGGGTATGGGGGCGGGGGTTCGTCCAGCACAGTCCATACATCCCGCGCATATTCTTGGGCCGCTGTAAGGCTGGCTGTTGGTCGCTCCAGTGTGACGGTGGGTCATTCCATCCGGTAGCGGAGGAGGACAGCTCTCGTGTTATAGGCGTGAGCGGATTGGGCAATCTGGGCCCGAAGTTCTGAGATCCCTGGAGTTGGGGGTCTCGAGTCATTGCTCTCCTCGGAGGAGGAGGAAGGACCGATGGTGAATCGAGCCCGGGGATGAACGAGTGGAACTGCTTCTCGTTCTCCCAGTCTTGCGGGGGGTATCCCCCTGGGAATGACATTGGTGGTGGGTGGGGCGGGGCGGGGTTCTAAGTTGGGTTGTCGGGGCTGCCTTCTGAGCAGTGCCCAGAGTTCTTCCTCGTAGATTAATATGGCGAGGACTGTAAAGAATGACAATAGTATGGCGATGCCGAGAGAAATGGTTCGGGGTTCTTGGGGGTTTTATTCTTCTCCAGTCATGAAGAAGATCTTCTATATGGCTAGCGTGATAGAAGTGGGAAGGGTAATCTCTTGTTTAATGTTATGTACCGACTTGGGCACATGACTTGAGACGATTAGCTAATCCCTCTGGGCCATTATGCATTCGAACGATCACCCAATGAGAGATATAGATGCTAAAATCTTTGGTGTTGTGCAAACAAGAAGTATATGGTGTTAATTTAAACAAGAGATAGAGTACAATGGTCTAGTTTACTCTGTTTATATAGTATTTCTACAGCATTATATTTAGATGAAATGCTACAGTCCATGCATAAACAGTGTCAAAGTTGGATGATCCGGGAGGATCATAGAACCAATGGAAAGCATCTGGGGTGACAGATAGTGAGAATGAGGGTTGTAGCCAGCGAATGGCTGGATATGAGTCAGTTTCTGGACTAGATCAGATGGATGAGTCATGGATATGACTTGGATAAGATAAGATAACGGAAAAATCGTAATAGGATGCTTCAATCAATGATATAGAACTCGAACATGAAGAATGAGTATCTATCAGTCCATTCCTTTATCTAATTGTGACATCTAGCTATTATATCAGCTCATAATGCAATTCTTGAGGCTTGAGTCAAGCAAACTCAGATCGCAAATAGGAAGAGGCATTTTGAGCCCTTCCATGAAGGTGATTTGGTATATGTATCCACTTAGAATTTGAAGTTTGCTAAAGGTCTAGCTTGCAAATTAATTCCAAAATATATTGGCCCTTACAAGATATCAAGGGACTTTGGAAATCATTCATTCTGTGTGGAGCTACCTTCAAGCTTTATTCAGAAAGGAGTACACCCAGTTTTTCACTCTTTCTTACTTTGGATACATGTTCCTAATAATGATCATAGATTTCCAGGACATCTTGACACCCAGATACAACAGACTCTAGAGGCAGACCCTCAATGGAAAATTGAACAGATATTATCACATCACGGTGCTAAGGATCAAGCAGTGTTTGAAGTGAAATAGACTACTGGTGATATTATGTGGATGCCATTTGACTAGCTTGTAGGGCTTGGCAGTCTCACTGACTATCTTGATCTGTTAAGATGTACATCTATTGGTAATCTTCCAAGGGGTCAAGCACCACTACCACCTAATCCCAAACAGTATGGAATTTCTGTGGAGAGTATCTCATTTGATTTAGATGATCATGCAAGAGTAGAAAAGGGTACATCTGTTGTGATTTTTTCTTCACTTGTGCATTCTTTCCCTCATTATTCTCCACTATGTTATTCTCCCTCCAGATTCATCATCTCTCTATTCCCCCCAGCTATGCTCATTGACCATGCTAAATCCCATGGTAAGAAGAGTCACAAACTCCCTGCTTACTTTTATCCTCTGATCACTACTGCTTCGGTGCCAATTTCAAAGGCCTTCACTATTTGCAGGAATCGCAAGTGGTTTGACATTCATGAAGCCCCAGACTCAGGTGCCTTTGGAGGCCTCATTGCAAAAGTCCATGCTGTACACATGCTTAAGTGTGTTGAACACAACCATCTTCTTCGTAATGTGCATGCTAAGGATAGGATTTCAGAGTGCAGACAGATTTGCTCAGAGCCTATTGCTTATGGTGCCATTGTAGCATCCTTCAATGCAGGTCCCCAGCCTGAAAGGTTTGTCAAGTGGATCAAGCCCAGTCCCACTAACCTCAATAAGACTAATTCCTACACTCTATCGAATCTTCTTACCCCATCCCCTACCAGTAAAGGGCTTCACATTGACATGAAGTTCCTCTTCAATCCTCACAAGCTTATCATTCCTGGCTACATCATTATCCCTGAGCGGGAATACAACAAAACTCGTTTTCTTGGCCATCAGATATTATTCCAGCATGAAACTGCCAAGGAAATGGCTATCCAGCATCACCTTGATAAAAAAGCTGGATTGATGTGGGATGAACAATCTGAAGGGTGCTACACTTCTATAGCAGACTCATAGGATGGATTTCTATCAGATGATCTCCCCGAGTTCATTGAAGACAGCACTGGATTAATCGATGCAGATGGAGATCCAGATCCAGATCATGGGAAGAATGCTCTTGAAGAACAGGATGGCCTGCTCTATTACCATGATTTGGAGGGTGATAAAACTGATATGAATGGAGACACCACTATGAATAATGCCAACAAATAACTTTGTAATATCTCTCATTTTGCCCTTCATTTCATTGATTTCTGTTGATCACACTCATTTATTTCTTTTACTCTACCTACAATGTTCCACTTTGTTGGCCAGGAGGGTGTATGTAATGAGCCGGCTACAGGCCCAGTCCCTTCCTCCATTTCATACCCTGTTGTTGCTCCACCTGCTCCACTGTTTGTGCCTTGTTCGATATTGTCTATTTAATATTAGTTAGTAGTATAAAAGAGCTACATACTGTTGTAGTAGCTCGGGTTTTTTTGCAATAACCAGCCTTTACACCTGTCACTATTTGCGTCAAGCTTCTTGTGAGAGCCCATGACTTTCGCCACCCTCTCAGAAACAGAGAACATTTAGTATGTAGTCCCATGAAGCTTACGCACATTGAACCAAAATAAAAGTACCATGGTGCAGGCCAACTTCCTAGAGTCCAACTACAGTGCTGCCAGCCTTTTTTCGAGTTCCTTCTTAGATATGCATCCTTCTGCTTGATATCTGTAAACTCTTACCAGAAGATTCAGGATAGGATTTGTTCCTCTTGATGATATTGCACACCCATGAGGCAGGATATAAATTGAGCCTCGATGTGAGCACCCAGTGTCGGAAACATACTTCAGGCAGAGATACCATTTGGTCCATGTGGAGAGCCAGGTTATGAAGGTTTGTCCCATTCAGAGAAAACAAAATGAGGGTGTAATGGGAAACAACTCCTGTGCCAACAGTAAGCATTACACCGGACATTGTAAATGCTGCACAAGGAAGGATTGCACCTTCAGGCCTCAAGATGCATCTGTGCATCAGGCGAGGATTGGCTAATGTTAGAAGGGAAGGCACAGAAGGTTCAACAAAAGAAAATATAATAAAGAACCAAAAGAGATAATAGCCCTATGTGCAGGGTTCGACTCCGAGCAGTGGGGTCAGCAAGTATAGGTGAGCCAATTTATTAGACACATGGTACTATAGTGGTTATATCACACAAGCAATAGACCAAGCAAAGCGAACAAATTTAGTATTTTAGCAGGCATTGTCTTCATTGTTTCATGCACAATTACCTTATGCTTATCCCTATAATTAGGACTTGAGTTTTAGTATATAAGTAGCATAGCTCTCACTGTATATTCCCCAGCTTTGAGCTAAATTTAATCTATACCAGACTTACTCATTGACTCTCCTCCTCCTCTAGGCTAAGCCTTAGTATCCTCATTCTTGTGTAGCAATCATCTTGCAATTCAGTGGGTGACTCTATGAATGCAATACAGCCCATTGTTTACACTTGATTGTTATACCGGAGTCTGGGTCTAACACCACCAAGTTACATGCTTCCCCCCCCCCCCCCTTGCAGTGTGGGGCATGTTATTTCACTTATTTCTGAATTCAACAGATCCGGGCAGAAGAGCGTGGGGCTGAGAGTGACCTGGAGAGGGAATAATGGAGCTGAGGGCGCAGTTGGCAACTTAGTTAGAATTCTTGAAAAATGTATAAAATATTTGGATATCGTTCAATGCTGCAAGTACTTACTTGGGCAGACCCAGCACTGACTTAAAATCTCTCGTTGAATATTAGTTGAGCCGTGAAATATCGAATTGCAGGTCATTGCAATTTTCTCGCGTCTCTCATACACGCTCATCCTGGTTTTTTTCTGACGGCGTGACTGGACTAACAGGGAAATTCCAGCATCATTTTGGCACTGTCGGCCCGAGCCGCGGCAATTCAGGTAATGATTTTTTCACGCCCCATCCTTTCTTCCATCTCATCTTGTGAGCTGTTTCCTTCATTTTCCAGCTGTTGCGACGCCAAATTCCAGAAATCACAGTCATAGAAAATGCATCGTGCACTCACAATTCCTGAGCTCATACTTGGAATCTTCTCCCATGTCCTTGCATCCAATGTCGGCACTGTTTGTAAACAATGGGGCGACGTCAACGCTGAAATTATTTGGTGTAAACTGGATGATCTCATGCTTTTGTCGCGTCTTATCGGCGAGGTTGAGCTGAACGACCATCCAGAACGAGGACAAAGTGAATTTTCCTAGATCTGTGTATGCTTGTTTCCCTATTATCAAAAAATTTCTGATTAACAATAGTCATCAGAAATTCACTTCTCTGTATGAAGACTGGAGCAGATTTGATTTCTACAGCCCTCATGTCCAACTCCTCTCTCTTGACGAATCGGTCATCGGCTATCAACCTGCTCTGAACAACATTGCCATGTTGCGATCTGGCACGGTGTTTTTGCCTAGACTCAAAGAGTTCGATTGGACCAATTGTGAAAGAGACAGTTGGAAATCTTCTGTATTCATGATGCATGCATATGGCGCAGTATTTCAGTTTTATAGCTGCTCGAATGCCGCATCTTGAACTCCTCCATGTTGACGTGATACGGCACCAAGATCTCGACATTTCGCTGCTTTCTTCAGCGCTGAAGCCTTTCGTTTCGAAGCTAACTAGTCTCAAATCTATCCGCTTTCCTCCATTCGTCAACGCCTTTTTTATCCTTTCCGTAACGTCTACCCTTCCACATATTACGACTATTCTCGTCGAAGACAGTCCATCATATCCTGTGCATACACCTTCCCTTCCGTCGGGACTTCCGTGTACTCTGCCTTCTCATCTGGGGACACTTCACGTATCCATGACTTTCGGAGATGCCATGAGACTATTCCATACAGATTTGCCGCACCTCTTAGACATCCTTCTGGATTCGGGACAATGTGAGGCCCCTCCAACGGTACACCGCCTTACTACGGTCATATCACAGAGTTGTTGCAATGTTCGTGAGTTTCAGCTGTTTTCACAAGCAACACCACAGGGATTCACGGGAAACATACCCGATTGTATTGCCATTGCTGATATAGCACCCTTGTTTTCCTGCTCCGCGATGGAGGAATTCACCATCGAACATGCATTTCCGTTGCTCTTACAGACTTTTTTGACACGGTGCCCTGCACTGAAAGTTCTTTATCTCAACAGCTCCCATTTCTCACCGCTTCCACCAGGAATCGATCTCCCCTTGCCTGAATGGAAGACTCTTGCTACGGTATGGAAGCAACCTTTTTATACTTGGTCTTTATGTGAACAGATTGGCGGACGTTCCTGATAACAAGGATGCTTACCCGTTTGCTCAATTGAATCGGCTTTCTGTCGGCACGCATAACGAGGCACGATTGTTGGGTTACATCCTGCCCCCAGGTTGTACAATCATTCCGGTCCCGATGAGGACGACCTGTGTCACATGAGACCGGATTATACCGTTTGTTTCAGCTTTCCAGCAGGTCTGGGAAAAGGAACGCGAGGCCAAGAAGGAGTTGGAGAAACGAGGGATGGAGCTGGAAGCGCAGCTGGCGTCTTGAAGCTGGCTTTTGTATATTCTTTCAAAGTCAGAAAGGATGAACATTTTTGAGGACAAGATTCTTGGCCTCCTAGCGCATAAAACAGCATAGTGTTCAGCAAGGGCGTTCGGAACTAAGACAGCCTGGAATGCTTTTACTTAGCCTTTGGGGTGAGAGATTCGGGCCGCAGAACCGGACGTAGCCTGGTTTGCGCAGGAACGTCTCGGACCTTCCTCCTCTTTCCTGCATAATAGTCTCATGAGTTCCATGATTAATGTTTCCGATGTTTCCAGTGGTGTGACTATCACGCTTATAGGCCTGGTGGGCAGCCAAATAAACCGATAGAAGTAAACCTTTATTGACACTCAGGGCTACCAACATTTCCGAAATTGCAAATCACCTTTACGGCTTGGATGTCATGGTCTACCATTTCCTCCAAGATAGCTGGCAGGAAAGACCTGTACTGCTCTCAGGAATAGTCGTTCTCGTCTTGCTTATACTGTACCGAAGGTCGCAATGGTCTCCGTCGTTACAGGCCCCCACGGTCCCGTATATAATACCATGGTTGGGCTCTGCTATCAGCATGGGCAAGAACCCTGACGCTTTCTTTGCGGATTGTACTGCGCGCTTTGGGCCTATGTTCCGTGTGGTAGCCGCTGGTAAAACGATGACTTATATTACTTCAATCTAATGTGCGTATGCTCGTTACCCGTCTACGATCCCTCAACTAATGGTTTCACTGGCATTCATACAGCTCATCAGTGCGATCTATCGTGATTCAAAGGTACGCAGGTTTGTATTCCTATTTCTTTATTCTGGCTTACGCAGTAAATAGACCTTTGAATTCGCGCCCATCCGCAAGGAAATGTCCAAAACGGTGTTCGAAATGTCCCACGAAGCAGTCTATAGTGGATTTATGCAGCAGGAATACTTCCCTATGCACCATCGGCTTCTCTCGCAAACTGCCATCCCTGTTCTTCTCTCCCGTTATGCTGAACTCGCAGAAAAGTCCATTATTGAGTCCCTCACGACGAGGACAGTCAAGGGCAAGGTGCTCCTGAGTGAATTCGTCCTGTCGGTATCGTATGATGCGGCGGCGTATGCATTCTTCGGAACCAAGTTCCCGGCGAAAGAGACTTATCCGGGGTTTCGTACGTTTGACAATAGATTCCATCTTATTGCGGGCGAGATGCCATACTTTTTGGTAAAGGATGCAAGAAAGGCTTGGGTAGGTATTGTACATGTTATCGACCAGTACTTGGCACAGGGACCGCATGAAGACGCCTATGAGTTGATTGATTGGATCCCGACGCATGCTGAAGGAGCTGGTTGGGTAAGTGTTTTAGTTTGCGCTCATATACACAGTGCTGAGCATAAAGCATAGAGTAGGAAAGATGTTGCCAGTGCTCTGGGTACAGAGTTATGGGCACTAGAAGCCAACGCAATAATGGTGGCACTTTGGGTGATTGTGCTTTCCCTGCAGCAACATCCAGGCGGACTCGGTCTGGCGCCTCTTGTTGCTGAAATTGACAAGACTCGTCCAGCACATCCAGAAAACAATGAGTGGATAATATCCGCATCTATGCCCTTGCTTATCTCCACGATCAAGGAGACATTACGGATGACCACGTCGACGTTCTCCATTCGGAGAGTTACCAAAGATACAGTTTTTGCTGGGTATGAGCTTAAGGAGGATTCACGAGTGATATGTGTGATGAGGGCGGTGCATATGGACGAAGAGATCCACGAGGACGCACATAGGTTCATCCCTGATCGGTATCTGAAAATTGATGCAGGTCAGAGGCTTTTTAAAGACGGTAAGGAGATTAGGGATCATTCGATGCCTTTCGGAGGCGGTGTTTCTATCTGCGAGGGCAGGTCTGTGTTTTTACTCGAATTTATGGTGCATTTGCTGAAGACTGGCTAGGCATTTTGCATTGACAGAGCTCAAGATACTTTTAACCTTGCTATTAATGCATACAAAGATAGAGATAGACAGTGAGATGGGACCTCAGCCTGTCGTCGAACTTTGCATGGATCGAATGGGAGTGGGTGCAATGCCACCCAAAGGAGATTTGAACGTAATTATTCGACCACGTACAGTATAGAAAAGAGAATGTTTCATTCAGATATTTCAGCCAAAGATACGTGGCAACTTGTCACGATCAGCAGAGCCACGCGCAGTTCCCCCGCTTTACAATGCCATCATTCAGTAATTACATACACTTCGGCCTTTTCTTTTCTTTACCATTTGTTCTCACTGCCCACGTCCATGGCCTTCCCGCCTAGGTACTACGGCCAGCAGAAAACCCGTCTCTCCATCGGGCTGCCTGCCTATACCTCTGCCGTCGAGGAAAAACTTCGTCTTGGAGGGCACCGACCACTGGGCCCGTGGTTCGTCCGAGTTTCGATACCCATTCCTGGGGTACCTCGACGTGCAATATCGGTATGGATACCGAATCCTCGACTAGGGCGTAGACGTGGTGCATTTGTTCTTTTTGTGGTGTTAGTGATGGTGATATACGCCATTTTCTATCCACGGCCCAAAGATGACTACAAGCCTTGGACACCACCATCGTGGCCGACAGAGTCGACTAAGCGGAATAGCGTCGTTTACAAGCCAGATGATTTGCAGAGAATATGGGAGTGGGAGATACAGAGCGGTCATTATCCTAGTCGGCGGAAACGTACGGTTGAGTTTTCTTTTTTTCGCAAGCTCTTACAGATTTTTATCTAGTGCCGGACAGTCTGCGATTCGTGGAACCACCTGTCAATCCCGCACTGCCTCCTTCACGAAAAAGTCCGGGTTCGCTGGTCCCGTACTCACCAATGACGAACGGTATTGGACCCCGACGTGTTTACCTTGACATACAAAGTCGTCCGCCAGATATCTCATATCCTCCAAGGCCTGTACCGGGGAGCATAGCCGATTTGGATGTCATTATGGACCACTGTGATTTCGATAAGAAAAAAGTGTGTTATCCTGCTCTTCATTGGAATTTGTCTAACGGCTGGATCAGTATGTCCGCGATTGCCTGGAGGTTCTTCGCGTAGGAGCCGGCCTGGACAATGGCAAACGTGTACGCCGTGGCACCATGAATGACTGGAAATATATTTTTCTAGAAGAAGGCGAGATATCTCCCACCGTTCCCCCACGAGATGCCATGACACCTGTACTTGATGACGATACCACTACTTCCAGGGAATGGGAAACCTTGACGTTGCCTCCGCCCGCTCAATACCGCCCATACTCCACCCTCGAGTCTCCCTGCGATCCCGAAAACCCTCGTATATTCCACATGTTCTGGGCTGGTCCAATTACGGACAAACCTTATATGGTCCTCCTCTCCTTCCTCTTCACTCAGAATACGGGGCTTTACGTCAAGAATTACGCTGAAACTTCAGCCTGTCGCGCACAGTTTTGGCTCTGGGTTAACCCTGGTCCAGCTGCAGCCGTTCCCAACCCGTCTGCCCTCCACGACATGTTCGAGGAACTCAAGTCCAACCCATGGGCTTCTCCGTTCCTCCATCCGCGTTTTAAGGATGTCATTCAGTTTAAATTGTGGAATACCACGGAGCAACTGGATGGGGTCCCGGAGCTGAAGAACGAATGGCGTTCGATGGAAACGCTTTTTAAGTCGGGTGCCCATGTAGTGCACGTTCCACAGGAGGAATCTCAAGTGTCGGCGAATGCAACTGCGTCGGTCACAAAAAAAGCGGCGGGCGACCCGATGATTAACCGCCTTGGATCAAAATCGTCGTCTGAGTACGACCGTCTGTCTGTTATCCTCTCTGACATGGCGCGGTTTATCCTCTGTCATCGTTTCGGCGGGGTGTATCTCGACGCGGACACAATCCTCCTTCGCGACTGGGAAGAGCTGTTTGGGTGGAAGGGTGCGTTTGCTTACCGCTGGTCACGACTACCGAACTACAACACTGCGGTGCTTCACATGAGCAAGGGGTCGGCGCTCGGGACTTTTCTCTTCCGCATGGCGCTCAATAACGGGCTGGATTTCCATCCGATGACGATTACGAAGTATATGAATGAGGCTGCGATGAATGGTCTATTGCTGCGCTTACCGGACGCGCTCTTTGATTCAGCATGGTTGAATACAGAAGAGTTCCAGCGAGATAGGCCTCCGCAGCCCTACTTTACAGAGTGCGTTGGATGCATTGGTCATTCCATACATAGCCGTGGCTGAGCTTACGACCTGCAGGTTTTCCGACTTTTTTGAGACACCTACAGTGAGTAGTGCTGCACCCCAAGCGGTGGGTTTCGAAGGTTTCTTTTCGGGCGCGTACTCGTACCACTATCATAATCAATGGTAAGCATCTCTACCTCCGTCTCCGTGCTGCCAAGAGTTTGATTTGATTTCATTGCAAGGTGGCGGCCCTTTGATCCTTCGCGAAACTGGCCTGACCTCGGGCCACGGTTCAAGGCGGTCGAAGAGCAGGCCCGACGAGCTCTAAATAGTGAATCATCAACGTCGACATCAACGACGGACACGAACGAGGAGTCGTGGCAGGACAAGGTGGAGGAAGATAAACGGGATCTGGACTGGGCGACAGTCATTAAAAGAACTTTCGAGTCGTACATTCGGGGCGAGCGGCCGAACATGTATGGAGAGTGGCTTCAGTGGTAGAGATGGTAAATTATGTATGTTGTTGGGACGTACCACATGTAAGTATTCGGAACATCTATAGGGAATGCACATACCATCACATAGATATACGCCAGGATTTGTTAATATTATTGCTTGCTATTGTAAAACGATCATGGGAGCCACTACCGTCTACGTTGTCGAGCATGATCCTCCTCTGACACGTTATTCTCCCGAATGACTTTTAGAAAAACGCTCTCCAGGGTAGCCCTCTCTACCGTATATTCGGAGAAGTCCCCGTGCCTGGATAAGACCTGGAATAGTTGGGCAAGTGAGAAACCGTCGCTTATAGGAACTTCGAATCGGGTGGCGACATCATCGGCCATACGTGTCCCGGGTATATGCGCCATTAGAATTTGAGCTTTGGTAATCTCTTCACGCGTGCGACAGGTGAAGTGGACTTCGTACGTGGGATAGCGCGCTGATAGGGATTCTGTAGTGCCAACAGCTAAAGCGGCGTTAGTAGAAATAGAAATGACGCAAGGAGAGACTCGCCAAGAAGGCGCTTGGCCAGTATGCCAACTTTATTTGCCAAAGCAGATGCCTCTTCCATCGAATCTGACACAAAATCAATCAGGAGGCACATCACATCGTGAGACCAAGATGTTACTTACGCGTAGTGATCATGACCGCTTTGCCTACCACGACGTTCCTGAGAGTCTTCCACATGTCTCGTTTCATCTTTGCGTCAACGCCGGTCGAGAACTCGTCAATGAGTACAACAGAGGGGTTGCCTAGGCAAATATCATGACAAGTGGTTTTCTAAGCAATAGTGTACGAACCAATCAGAGCAATTGCAAGTGAGAGTTTCCTTTGGTTTCCTCCCGAAAGTTTACTGGCTAGTCGATCTGCATATGGGGCAAGGCCAGTCGCCTTAAGCAACGAGTTCACATTGTTCAGAAGTTCCGATCCATTTCCCAAACCTTTCAGTCTTCCATATATCTCCAGGTGCTCCCGGACAGTGAGCTGAGAATCTATAGCGGTAAACTGAGGGCAAACTCCCAGAGCAAACCGCGCTCTTCTTGGATGATGAATGACTGATTCTCCAGCGATATAAACGTCACCTCTGTCGGGCGTCACATCCCCACCTTCACGGAATAGTCAGTTCAAATCATACATATATTCAAGGATACACTAACGGATGACATTGAAGGTTGTTGTTTTACCAGCGCCGTTCGGTCCGAGAAGCGCAAAAACTGTATCGGGGGAAGCGCTCAAAGTGACATCGTCTACAACCTTGCTATCACCGAATGTTTTGGTAACTCCAAGAACGCGAAGCAGATCGCTGGAAGATGCAGTGTGATCTGTTTCAGCGAGAACGTCTAGCTGCCGGCCCAGGTGAGCCGAGGATCTTCTTTGAAACGCTTTTCGAGACCAGATTCGAGGTAGTGATGAGCCGGAATCCACCCATACCAGAATGCCGAGAAGAACGATGATATATACAATCAGGTAGACGATGGGTCCTCCATACCGCATAATAGTCACCATATGCGATGCAGTCACGGTCTCGCTGCCTGAACAAAGCAGTGAGAAGAGATTGACGGATACCAGCGCAGCTCGAGTCTAAGTTGGGGCAAGGTTTATGTTGACAACACGGGGAAAGAATAGGAAAACTCACCACACTAGCAATCGGCGACAACACAGAGAGTGTGAAGTGGATAATCGTGATGATATCATTGGCCTTAGATGTTTTAGCGTATGTGAGAGTCAGTAGATAACCGGCCAGATACAGCTGGTAATGGCAGATTAACGAAGGACTCGCCATGTGTGTTAGGTACGCACCACAAACATGACAATTTCATAAGCGGCCACAGCAGCGAAAGCGGCGAGCGGTGTGGACGCCACCAAGGATACACAGTATGCGAACAAGGTCGCTGCTGATGCCGTATAGCACCATGACAAGCCACTAACAGATATCAGCTTCACCCAACAGTTCACACCAGCAGCACTTACTAATAATCCCAATCCATGGAACTGGTCCGAAGCAGTTGCAAAGATAATAATAATAATTGTAGAAGAAATGATGGCGAAAATAGTGTCGAAAAAAAGATGGCCTATCCAAAGACCCACAGGGTCTGACAGTCCATTGGAAAATTGCATGGCCTGAACGGCAGAACGGCGTTCTCTTGATACATACAAAGCATAGAAAGCTGGATACACAGACTCAACCCAAAAAGTCAATATCATAAAAAGAAACAAGCGCATCACACACCATAGCAGCACCAAAGAACGCGACCCACTTGAGAGCAAAGAATGTTCCAGCTGCGATCGCCGGAAAACTCTCGTAGCTCGCTTGTATGATCGTCGGGAAGCTGGCACTCTGGCCGGTGGAGTTCAGCGCGTTGTTAAACAGGATATTGCTCACAAGGTTAAGCATAGCAGTACCTGTGAGGCCGGGCTGTGTTGCTTCCCAAGCAAGCAGCGATGATCCCGTACTCAAGTTCATAGACACCCCGCCCAAGGCTAAAGCACGGTAATTTTGGCGAATTGTGTCAACGAACGTACTGTTGTCGAGGATATCCGCCGCAGATAGACTAAACGTGTTATTCCCCAGGGTAGAGATAAGACCAGGAGGTGTGTTCATAACCTGAGCACCGAGGCTAATCGCGGATGCCATAGGAGATATCGGAAGATACAGTGGGATGTTGGTCGAATTGGAGAACGTTTTCACGCACGAAGGTTGTAGATCACGGATGAACACCAAGGAAATGGTTGAGGCTGCGACAGCCACGAGGACAGACAAAGCCGGAACCAGCCAGCTTCTTCGAGCGATTAGTGTCCTCTTGACAAATATCGTCTTGGCCTGTTGAAGTGGAGACATGCGACGTCCATTTGAAAGCTGCAAGGAAGGTAGATCTTCTACACAAAAAGAGGAAGACATGCTGTGGTGCGTATACTTTTCGTCAAATGCTTGAGGGTCGTTTTTCGCCATAAGGTCGAGGAATATGTCTTCAATGGTGGTTCCAGTGACATTGTACGATGCGATGTTCCATACATCCTTTTCATTTTCGAGGATCTGGAGCACCCTTTCGACGTCGCTTGAATCTTTGGACTTCAGGTGATACGATACCTGATTGGGGGCTAGCGTGGACAAATATGCGGACGGGACATCATTACGGATTTGATGGAGTAAACGGGTCGATACTCGAGATTCTTCTCCTTTCGGGGACGAATGGAATGTTACTTGAACGATGTACCCTTCGCCAAGGTCGCATTTGAGAGATACCGGAGAGCCATTTACCACAAGTTTTCCTGGCGCTGCGAGGATGGCGATGTTGTCCGCCAATAGATCCGCTTCATCCAAGAACTATCTTATATACCAAGTTAGGGGAACTTAATACCAGGCTTTGTATAAATCGACGTACGTGAGTGGTGAATATGATAGTCCGCTCTTGCCGAAAAGAGGTCAAAGTCCTCCAAAGTGCCCTGCGCGACAGAGGATCAACACCGGAGGTACACTATTGAAGTATTAACATATTTGTTAGCGAAGTATAAGAATGTGGGTAGATACTTCGTCGACAAGAATGACTTGCAGGAGAGAATTAAGATCAGTTACACATAAATATAACTGTGACTACCTTTAGAACCTCCGATAAGGCCAATAGCCAATTGCAGTTTTCGTTTCTGTCCGCCGGAGAGGGTGTTTGCATTTGCGTGGATCTTCTGCTCCAGGTCACAATCTTTCAACAGCTGTTCAACATCTTCGTCTCCGGAGTTGTCACCCGACCATTTTACTGCCCGCCAAACACGTAGGGTTTGGTAACAAGTGAGCTCTGGGAAGAGGACATTCCTTTGTGAAACTATACCGAGTGTCCCAGGCCGGGGACGCTCGACTCCACCCTCAAAAAGCACAGAACCCCGGCTACGGCCTGTGAGCCCTCCCAATATAGAAAGCACTGTGGATTTCCCAGCCCTGAGCGATCATCATGTAGAGTGGGAGCTGTAGAACAGCGGATACACGCACCCGTTAGATCCCAAAAGAACAAAAATGCCATGCTTTGGTATATCCAGGGTCAGGTCGCCGACCGCAGTGACAATGTTCTTCTTGGGCCTAAGCAGAGATGTCGAAAACGTCTTGCCAAGATTCTTGATAGAGACTGCTACGTTGTCGGGGATGGAATGCCTTTCTTCATCGTCCTTTTGTTTCGAAAGGTTTCGGGCATCGTATAGTCGTCTTTCAAGGAGAGCAGCGAGTACAGGCCACAAAAATATATCAACCTGCCAAGGCTTTCGTTAGAAAGATTCATGGCAATGTAAATACACTCGCAATAGCCGCAATAAGAAGAGGCAGTAGGAGAAGACCATTATCTGGATCGCCCTGCAGTACATTTGTTGCGAGCATGTTATTCTCAAACCCACACATGGCTCGTATAGCGAAAATGTAGTATCCGGGAGGAAAAAATATCGTGAAGATGAATGCCGCCACATTACCGGCGTGGCCAAGTACCAGAGCTATTATGGCAAAGAGGATGGCCAAAAATGTCGATGCGACTGCAGCTAGTTGAGGGCTCTTCCGAATGGAGCTGCGACGAAGAAGGACCAACTAGCCAACGACAGTCCAAGGAGAAGATGAACGACGACTATCAATCCAGCGTTGGTTTTTGAGAAAATCCGGTAGTGCCAGATCAAAGATACAATGACCCATGCTGGAAGATACGCTAAGGAGATGCTTATATGCCAGGACCTGGGAGTCCTGTATGAAGATAGAAGGCGAACGTCGAATTGGAATAACCTTACAAGATTCTGGCCGAGTCTAGGAGGCCCATAGCTTTCATATGTGCAGTGATAAGGTTAGCGCGCTCTGCAGTAACAGTACCAGGCAGCTGATAAGATATCCCAACAAAACATATAAACCTATAGAACTATATTCACACCAGCAGCATTGCTAAACTTTTGATAAAACCTCACAGTAATAATACAAGTAGCGTTCGGAGACCACGAATGTAACCTAGAACGGATATGTCAATACCGACGGATATAGACCGCCCGGGCGTGGCAACGCACTCAGACGAGTACGTGTATCTCGTTCCTCGTTAGTTTCCTGAGTGAACGGCCACTGAATGGGAGTCGGAGCTCGTTCGCCGGTCTTGAGTTCAATGATAGCCTATATGTGATGAGCATATGTGGCCTTGATAACAACCAACTTTACTTGGTCTATTGCCCACTGTAAGGGAAGGATACGCTCCTCAAAATCGCTCGAGTGCTTGACGACATCTATATGAGCAAGTCCAGCGTCGGCACGAATAGTGTAGTTGATAGGATTCGTGGCGTTTCCGTTAGCAGGGATATCGTAGAATGCGACGGCAGCAAAGCACTCTGAGAATAGATTGAAGTTTTGAGGACATGCAGAGGGAATGTCATCAGGAGAATCTAGCTGTCGAACTGCTGCTAACTGTGATGTTGTAAAATTCTCTGTGATGTGAGCGATGATACTTGATGGTGAAGGGTCACTCGTTCCATCCGTGCCATCAGCCCATAGCAAAGCATAGCCCGGTTTAAGCGCCTGTGTCAGAGAATATATGGATATGGGATTTCCTATGCCAAACTACTGGTGGTTAGTAGGAAGAAAAGATCAAATGGAAGGCACGCACATTGCTGGGCTTTGTTAAGAATAACTGTGCAACTGCAAGAAATATCCCAAATCCAATAGGCAATGCAAAGCACCGCAGGAAGTTCAGCTACACAATGATGAACATAAACGTCAACCCCCAGGTCGGCAACGTTTTGACCACGCACGAATGGGTGCTTGAACAAAACGATCCAGTTTTTCCAGAAGAGAATGGCAAACTGTCGCCAGAGAAGGCTTTTCATTGTTCAATTCTGAGAGTCGGGTTGAAGGAAGATACAGGGCCAAGTGGCTTTCGAGGCTGGCATGGAGAATTTAAATAAAATAATCGTTGTAGTATGGTTAATAATACGGCGCAGACCGTGGAGATCGCAATTTGCCGACACCAGCATCTACATGACGTACATGACGTCACCTGACAAACAACGCGTAAATAACGCGTGACAGTGGCCAGTGGCATTGCTCAGTGCTCATGCAGTCTTCCCAATACCTCAATGCACGTAGCCTTTTCAGCGAAGGTCCGGATCACTACTTCCCTTTTCTTATTCCTTTTTTTTTGAATATTTGGCAGAGACAGGAAGCCCGTATAGCGGCTCTAGAAGCCGAAGTGGAGAACTTGCAACGGGAGTTGGGGTAAACTCCGATATTTCATTTTCATTGAGGGATTCTCCACTGAAATTTCTACAGAGAAAATGAAGACGCAGAGTGTGTTGTTAAAAAGCATATAAAGCTCCTGCATCAATACAACGAATCGAAGGATGCTGCGCAGGTATTTAATCCACCTCTCCATGTTGAATAACAAGTACTGAGGGAAAGCCTAGATACTTATCGGAAAGGCAAACCATACAAATATTTCTTGGTAACTGGACCTGACCCGCATTTTAGCTTGCCCTTCTGAAAGAAGTGACCGTCACTCAAATCCATGTGGATTTGGACTTGCCCACCGGAGATTGATAGTAATGCCGTGATGTGCATGTATGCTGTTGTAACTACTGCTGCTACGGTATTATCTTCGTCCCTCGTCCACCGATCTTCATGGAACTTGTTCTGCTGTGAATGGTCAACGCCTGACCACTACTACGTACTTGAACATATTCGACAATCTCGAGGTGAGCGGGTCCCCGTGTCATTTGGTGGGCCCAGCAGCTAGCCAGGCCCAACGTCGTCAAGATCAAGTACATCGAACAGATTTGAACAATGATACGCTCGGGACTGGGAGTATTGTCGCATCACGAAAGTCAGTAAGCGAGGTTCTGCCGACTAACGACTTCCGAGGAAGGCAAGCTGACTCGAAGCTGTTAATTCCTTTCGCTCATAGAAATAAAAAGAGAGCAACTGACTATCTCATTGGACACACATCCAAGATGTACCAGAGCCGGCCCAGATGTCCACAGCCCTCCCCGAGCCAGGCGTCGAATCTCGAGGCCAGAGTTTTACAGGGAGCCGCATATCCTCCGTCGTACCAAGTCCAAGGTTCCCGTGCTCGTTCCACCCCCAACCCCATACCTCTGAGTCACCGTCGACGGCGTCAAATAGAACAAGGACATGCTCCGTACCACATGCCAGCTTCTTCAGACGATGGTTGTGTGGGAACTCGACATACGGACCAGTCAGACTCCTACCAAGCTGTCCTTTGGAATGGCTCCCCGTGGAACGTATACGGTCACCTACGACCGCATAGGTTCCATTCCACGTACAATCCACCATCCGAACGTTACTGAGCATCTCCAGCCCCTGCAACTGCTCTTTCCGATTGGATCCTAGCCCTATGACATGGCCAGAGGTGAGAAGGAGAGCAGTGTGCTGAGCGCCAAGGGCAATTGACATGATTTGGCCTTCAACGGGTATTATTCGTGGTCTCGCGACTTTAGCCTTGGGTTCTCCAAGCTGTCCATGCCGAGATAGACCCCAGCCCACCAATTGAGCACCATCTACTTGAATGACTATATGGTGCTGACCCGCGTACATCGCGGTGATAGTCTCCCCCTCGCAGGGCAGCTCAACGACATGGATACCCGCTGCTGAACGAGCCGTCCCTACTCCAAGATCACCAAAATCATTGGCACCCATCGAGATCAGCACATCCCGCTGCCCGGGACGCTCCAGAACGATGTACGACGTTTCCCAGGATGCCGATATCATCTTGAGGGTGTATCCATCACGATTGAGCGTTACAGGACGAAAAGAGGTGCTTGATTCGACCCAGTCCGGTCCTAATTGACCTGCACGCCCATCTCCGCACCCCCAGAGCTCGCGTAACCCTTCCCCAGTCTCGAGGAGAAGCAAGGTGTGGTTGGCACCGCAGCAGAGGTCGACAATCCGACTGTCAGGTAGTGGTAGATCTTTGAATATACACGTCGCAAATGCATGAGAATCATCTACTATTCCATTGGCGAGCTGTCCGTGAGCGTTCGAGCCAGCAGACACGAGACACGGCATAACGTGGTGGACGTGCTGAATGACATCCGTAATTGTATGGCCTGATCTGATCATCGATTACCCTTCTTCTCTTCCACCATGGCCTCGACGACCCCCGCCCTCTTCTGCATGGGCAATCCCCTGCTCGACATGCAGGTCACGAATGGTGAAGAGCTATTGACCAAGTATGGGCTGAAGGCGAACGATGCCATCCTCGCTGAGGAGAAGCAGGCTCCCATGTACGGTCAAATTTTTTGCCTCGTCTCCTGTCTGATGTCTGCTCAGATACGAGGACATCGTGAAGAACTACCAGGTGACCTACGTTGCTGGGGGTGCAGCACAGAACGCTGCTCGTGGAGCTGCGGTGAGCATTCCAGCCGCCAAAAACGGGGAACCGAAGACTAAGTATCTACCTTTGTCCAGTATATCCTCCCCTCAAACTCGGTTGTCTACACCGGATGCGTCGGTGATGATGATCTCGCTGAGCAGCTCAAAGCCGCTAACAAAAGGGAAGGACTGCTCGAGGCCTACCAAGTGAAGAAAGGCGAAAAAACTGGTGCTTGCGCGGTGATCATCACCGGACACCATCGGTATGCCGCCATCCCTGCCTTCAAACATCTTTTTTTCTTAATCACGAGGTAGATCCTTGGTAACCACCCTGCGCGTCGCCGAGAAATACGACCAGTCCCATCTCTCCTCCCCCGAAGTCGCTCCCCTAGTCGTCGGCGCCAAAGTCTTCTACTTTGAGGGCTACTTCCTCACGCACGGCGCGTCCATCATCAGTGACTTCAGTAAAGACGTCAGTGCTTCCGGCAAAGTCTCTGTCCTCAACTTTTCCGCGCCTTTTATCCCCCAATTCTTCAACGCCGCCCTGCAAACTGTCCTTCCGCATACCGATATCATCATATGTAACGAGGCAGAGGCGGAGTCTTGGGCGAGTGCCAATGGGCACCCCACGCCTACTGATCTCCCTGCTGTAGGCAAGGCTATTGCTATGTTGCCCAAGTCTAACGCGTCCCGACCTCGTATCGTTGTCATCACCCACGGCGCCGAGTCGACAGTCCTTGTCAGCTCTGCAGAACCTGATAGCCCCAAGACCTTTGCTGTCCACGTTCTCAAAGATGAGGAAATTGTGGACACTAATGGAGCAGGAGATGCCTTTGCTGGCGGCTTCTTGGGCGCCTACGTCGCTGGCAAGTCCTTGGAGGAATCTGTTGATGTCGGGCACAAACTTGCGTCTTTGAGTATCCAAGAGGTATGTCTACCCTGCTTTGCACCGAATAATACTGATTCATGGTACATAGGTCGGACCACAGTTCAAATGGCCAAAAGTACAAATCCTGTAATGCAAAACTTCACGGAGTGTGTCGCTCTTTGTCCCTCTTTCAACAGACGGTATCGATAAACATATACCTTTGCGCAATTTTGGCTCTCCACAGCTTTAATCTGTAGCATATAGTACATCAACAAATGAATCTGTATTTTTGCGTGTCTTAGTGTTTCGCGGGAGCATGTTTCATTGTTTGGAAAATGCTGTCGTAATTATTAATCAGCCCGTTACACATTACGAAAAACCCTGGACATACCGGGTCAGATCTAGTATGGGTTGCAAGTGATGTAGATACTCACAATAATGTAGAGCGATGCGTTTCATACTGTTGTACATGAGTCTGACCAAAATCACCAAAGGCTACCATAAAGACGGAACCTAACAAAAAATCGACTGCGTCGATATTAAAGTAACGAAAGAAGCTTACATGCTTGACGAGGGGAAGGAAACAGTGTTGTACAGATATCATAAAGTGTTAAATTCACTACAAGTCCAACCAATCGTGAAGTCATGAAGGAGGGGGAGAAGCAAGGGATTCCTTTTGAAACATCAGGCGCCGAATTCAATGTGGATACCCTTAATTGACTCGTACCTGTGTCAGGAGCTCCGCTATACACAGCAAAAGTCAGACAGCACTATGACCATTGACAGCAACATACCTGGGTTAAGCATCGGTTCGCCATCCTCTGTCAGCATATGCTCCATGGGTTCAGGACGATCAAGAGGCGTGCCATAAGAGAGCAAACCCGACCCCGTATGTTCCTCGGGAGACATTCTCGCATCCTCGCCGTGATCTAGATCACTCTCCGGCTGATTTGGACTTGACCATCTTGAATTAATATCCTCCAAATTGACGCCACGCAGATTTTCCCGTCGCGGGTACTTTGCGTTGTTGAGCACGACCTCCATTGCTGCATGGGTGAGCTGCATTGAGAGAACCTTCATTTCCTCCTCTGTAAGAGTGTCGACATCTGAAAGATTCACTGTAGCTGGCTCGTGCGAAGCTGACATTTGCTGATCGCCATCGGGAGTCTCTGGTCCAGACGGGGAGGAATTTGAATCGTTTTGGGGAGTCCCCAAGCGAGATTGGGCGGTCTGATGAGGTGATTGGGTTCTCGATGAGGAACTTGTGCGGTACTCTGTTTCGGTTGGAGGTCGATGCTGATGCTGAGGAACTGAGGTGACTCCATTCTGACGGTAATAAGGGGAAGGTGTATAGTATATGGGGTATCCGATAGCAGCAGGCGGTGGTACACCCTCAGGCCATGGCTGTGACTGAGCCCAATTCGTCGCGCCGTTAAGCCGGGTGGCAGACGTCGGCAAGCCTACCTGTGTATATTCAGGTACATACGCTAATACAACTGATTAGACAACATTCATCAGAAGAAGAGAGAGAAGGATACTGCTTGAGTGCGCTGTGTGTTGACGATAATAGCTGGAATGGCCAGTAGCTGGTCCAGACACCACAGATTTTCCTTGAGCGGCATGTGATGTCGCTAACATGGGTTCCTTGCCTTTGATGGACGGCCCAATACTGCTACTCCTTGAAGGACCCTCGTTCAGTAGCTCCTGTTCCATTGCCTCGATCACGATACCATTATGTCTACGATGCCCTCAGCAGCTGCACGTAGAAGGACTGAAATAAATCGACCTTGACTTCTGATGGCGCCGGAGAGCATCAGTCTAGCGCCGGAGTAAATAATCTCGGTACTGGAATTACAACGTAAACGTACTCACTCTTGTGAAGGTAGCGTCGCATTGTGGGCAGGAACTGCAGAACATTAGTATAGACGCGATTTCCTGAGCACAAGCACGTACAATCCAGGCATCGAATGCAGTTTCGTTGTCCTCTGGTGTCTCTTCAAGTCTGCCTCCCGCGCGAACTGCTTGTTGCATCCGTTGATCTTGCAAGGCCATACTCCTGTAGCTATGTTCTTCTTCTTTGCTGTAACCTTCTTCTTCGTCGTGTCCTTCCGTTCAGGCGGCGGCTGAAGGCGCAAGGGGTAGATACCGGTCAATGGTGGGGCTTCAAGAAAAATTGAGGTCTCACCTGCTCATCTGTGATTGCTTTTACCATATTTTCACTGCTAGAATATATCTGTACTCTATGAGTACATGCCAAAGGGTCCTGTTGGATAGAATACGCCGCAGGGAAAAGGCAGAAGGAGAACAGATCCTGGGTGCCGATGTCGGTGCTTGTAGTGGTAATAACGCAAGAGCCCCCTTAAGTAAACAAGCCTCCGATCTGTCTAGCCATAGGCTTGGACAAGACATGTACATTACATTTTCTACTGGTACAATATCACAGCTAAACAAATACATTATTGCGGTAGATTCTACTATACAATATTATGCGTGCAAAACAAAGCAAAAATAATTTTACGAGACGGTAAACATAGATATATTCCGCCAAATGCGGCTCCCGATCAATTGGAGGACGGGTCCGACGTTAAATTGCAGCCCAGGATTCGGACTACCGACACAGTCTCAGCTTTATCGACACAATGAAATAACGAAAAACTTACCGGTGCCATCTGGCTCTCCGACACCATACAACATTTCCGTGGGGTGAAACACCAAAGACGTCAGTCGGTGCGAAAAGGGCGACGCCGGGACGCGAGGCGGTTGAAGAACGTGTCCAGTGGGGACCGATACACTGGAAGGCTGCATCTGTCCTTTGATAGATTGCACGGTTATCTTCTGCTCCTTCCATTGGTGAGGTGTTATAGCGGAGGATCTTATCCAGTGGTCAATGGCGGAATGAACTCTGAAGTTATCACCACTTACCCAGCGAAAACTTCGGTAGTGCGATGGACATCGAAGGCGGATAGTCCCCTTGAGTTCAGATCCCATGTTTCGGCGGCCTGCCTTTCATTTCGGAGATCCCAAAGCTTGACAACGCCGTCCACGCTACACATTCAAGCATAAGATACAGAAACGAAGAAACCAAAGGGTTCAAGACATACCCAGCGGACAGGAATTGGATGCCCGACGCTGGATGTGGACAAATATTTTGAACCCACGTCGTGTGGCCAGGAAATGTCATAATCACAGGTTCCTCATCATCGATTCGGGCATCGAATAGTTTTACCGCACCATTGGCAAAACTGACGGCAAAGACTTCAGAATAACCATGGCGATCCGAAGCAATGGCTGTAACCGGACTTTCGGAGTCGGTCAAGATGTCCTATTCGGATATTCAAGCTGCTGGAGATGACACATTGCGATATATCCACGTACCATTCCCTGAGACTCCGTCTGAGCATCCCAGCTTTTGATGATACGAGAATCTCCGCCAATAAGCAAAGTCCCGTTCGCAGCTTTCCAATCCATGACGAGGCCAGACCCGCGTTTGACGAATATTACCTCTTGCAGGCCACGGAACGCGCTGACTAGCTGTATGGGTCCTTGTTCTAGGGTGGGATCATAATTGCGAAAAAGTCGCACGATACCATCATCTGGTTCGAGCAATTCAATGTGGTGACTTGGTATCTAAATCAGGGAAACGTACCGGACCCGGTCATTATAATGCCACCAACATCCTGATTAATGATATGCATAGAAGTGATCGAAGTTCCTCTGGGATTACCATTGCAGAACTGATTCAATTTCTTCTTCTGCGACCAGTCCCAAACTCTGCAACACGGTTAGTTGGAAAATCAAGCAACATGGCAGGAAAACCTACGCGACAATATCGTGCTCGTTAGCGACTACAAGATGTTGGTCATAAGAATGGAATGCCATGGTCATCGGATGTCCGATAGATTGTAACGTCGCAACTGGCCTGTCCCAGCGATGACATGCTAGTAAATGAATTGGTTATCAATCGGGTCATGCAATAACAATAGACCTACGTGCGACTTCTGCCTGAGAACGGGTCTCTAGGTCAACCTTCTCATTTCGACGTTGTCTCCAGACTTGATGATTATATTGAATGCTGCCTGGTTCATCTGCTTCCGTTTGCTGCCAGAACGACATCAGTTTAGTAGAGTGAAACATCTGTAAAAAGATGGCACTCACCCTCATCTGCGGTTCTGTAAAGTACTCCGTGCACCAGTCAAAGTACGTGCTCTTCAGTGGAAGCACGTCCCGCAGTCCCATACCTGTTCCCAGCCCCAACATCAAACTACTAGCCGAAGATTCAGTAGAAAAAGTACTATTACTTGGGCTGGGTATAGAACCACCACCACGCCGGTGCTTTCTATGTCGCGCTCTCAACCGCTCCATATCCTCCAGCATCAACGCCTCCATGACATCTTTTGGAGTGTAGTCCAGTACAGAAGGTTGCTGGGAGGATGATGATGAATGCCCGTTTTGATAGATGGGTAGCGACATTCGATAGTAAGGCGGTGCGTATTGCGCAAGGTCCAGGTTGGGGGATGGTGCTCGGGATATATCAAAGTCTGGACGCGATGATCCAAACAGTGCAGAATGCCCATCTTCCAAAGAAGGAAAAGTGACACCATTCGCGAAGGTCTTCAGAGCATTAGCAAAGGAGGATGTGCGCCGAAGGGTGTTTGATACAGACGAGGTCATCGAGGTCATCGTGTCAGTGCGAGGGAACGTTGGACGGGGTGGTTTTGGAGACGGCGGGGTGGATGCGTGGGGAGAGTGACTGGAAGGTACTCTTGATCGGGGTACAGTCTCAATGACTGGTGGTCGGTAGTCAGGAGACACAACGGGCTGCCGTTTGAGACTGGTCGCATCATGTTGACTGAATGGCGAATCTAAAAGAAGGGCCATAATATAGTCCACGATTGTCTGGGCATTAGCAGCAACCTCAGAATAAGGGTCCTCCGAAAGGTCAAGGAGAACCACAAAGATCGTGAAGAAAGACGACAGAATGACCCGGTTTTCTTCTTGGCTGGAGAAGTCAAAACTCTCTATCCATTCTTCGATTGCCTGTCCGCTAACGTCATCGATTGGTGAATGAGGACCAGAGCCCTTTGTGCGCCAGCGCTGGTCCTGTTCCCAGTACAACCACGCACAAACAACAAAATGACCTCTCCATTCCCTTACCAGACAGCCTATCAAAACCAACAGCTCCTTCCGTGCCATGGGACTTGCATCATCCTTGATGACGAAGGTGGCACCCATGACCAAGGAGACCTCTAGACGCATGTGGAAGCTCTCTTCCATTTCGAACAGCCCCATCAAATTTCCGCTGCCTCCGCCTCCTCTCTTATTTGGATCTAACGACCCACTGGCACCCATGAATGTTTGCAAGGCGTAGAGCACAGCACAACGTACTTCAACAGACTCATCATTAAGCATGACGCTGAGCCTGTCAGTGGTCATACGCTGTACAGCGTCCTTTCTACCCTTGTCATTTGAATCCCAAAGTTGGGCTATACATAGGGCAGCCCATTGACGGAGCAGAAAATCAGGATCATCCAGCTTGTCAAGACAAGCATCAAAGACTCGCTCATCCCAGCATGCAGCCTGTCCATTGGGAAAGTCACGGGAAAGGGACGCGAGAATGAAGCAAACCATCGCTTGATGCTCGGATGAGTTCGGCAGAACACCGTCGTCAGGCATTGCAAGAATTTTGGAGAAATAACGGTATCCTTGAGCGTTGTTATATAGGTCGACTTGTACCGATGGATCAACAGCCAGAATGCGGGTCCATATGAAGATGAGGACTGGACGGAGGTCCTGCCCGGCAGCTTGCAGAAGCTTAGCCATATAGGGAAATATGCCAATGGAAAGGACCATGTTAACGGCCCATGGTCCCAAATCTACGAATTGAGAGAGAAGAATAAGTGCGCGTAGACGATGTGGCTGGGAAAGCAGAACTTGGAGAACAATGGGCAGCTGATCTGGCGGTTTTCGAGGAACGAGCTTGTCCTCAGTTACACCATCAACAGTGGTTCCGTCCTCCTCCAATCCCTTCTCCTTTGAGATTGGCATGGACATAGGACCACGTCTGGTCAGGGCAGAACCACCTCGAGATATCCATACTTCAAACGCAGTGAGCTGGTCAGCAAAGAATCGACTAGGAACATAGGTATATGGTGGGATCTGCGAAGCGTCTTCGTCTTTAGTCACGTGGCGAAGACTACCTATGCGACCAGGTAAGACTTCGTTTTCATCTGTGATCACTGTCGCAGGTGCTGGTGACTGACCCGTCGCGGAGTTCTTAGCTTTCGCCGGCGCTTTATTACGAAGAAGGTCGGGGAGCTGTCGCAGACACGCGTCCACAGCTAGGTCCCACGTTGCCCACAGAGGATGTGTATTAGTGGCAGGAAGGGGAGGGTATGTATGCGGGGTGCAGCCGTAATTCTTCAGTATGCGCTCTGCGAGCAGGAAGTTACGGAAAAGTGATGCAACGAGGAGGTCACATCGGTATAATCTTGAAAATGTCTCTCGGGAAAACGAAGTCCATGCAATGGTATCCGTGATGGCAATGAAGATCCAGTTCAGTTCTCCCAAAGGGGTACGACGATCTTTAAGATCACCTGGAAGCTGCATGATCATATCTTGCTCGACACCGTCCGGTAAGTGTTGATTAAGGACAAAATACCGAAGGGCCATGTCAATGGGAGAGGTAAGGCATGACGTAAAAACATCGGCAGGTAGCTCCGGGCATGAGGGGAGATGCTCATTCGCGGCGCATGCAGCTAGCTGTATCGATTGCGAGTACGGCGTACGTTCCGGCGCGTAGCCACCATGTGACATGGTTGCATCGCTGTCGCGGCGCTCCGCGAACGTGTTGAAATTCTGAAGAAGATGGCCCGCAGCAGAGCAGTCCCATATATACACGCCAGGAGATCCTAGCCAATTTTGTATGTCTTGAAGAGACACCGGAATGTACTGAGTGTAGTTCCGGTTAAAACACCACAACTCTCCGCTAGCTGTAGGCTTAGGAACTCCATGTCCATTGTAGTGAAATAACACGGCATCTTCCTTGGCCTGTCGGCGGAGCTGTTGACAACATTTCCGGATGTCTTCCTGCGAAGGATCGAGTATTGGTTTGTACTGGATCTTGAGACTGAGCCCTTCATATTGGGACTTCAGATTCGCGCCAATGGCTTCGACTGCGCGATTCGAGGGAAGCAGCCTAGGGTCAACCCAACACTCTAAAGCGGCACAGGGCTGAGTCTTGACAACGTCGGGTGGGTCGACATCAATGTTGAGGCAGAGGATCAATGCAGCATTGGCCGTTTTGAGCTTTCCTAGGGCGGAATTGCGCCACGGTGTGAGCTGAGCAGACCACGGAGGCTGAGGGGTAGGATTGCCACATGTTAGATGCCGTTTTGCTGACCAGTACGGAATGGGAGGCGCGGCTGCGTCCACGGACGTTTCGAGCGACGCCCCGCGATGAGAAAGATGATTTTCTGTCCCCGTTCTTGAGTGAGACCGCATCCTGCTCGAATCCGTCTCGCTCTCTGAATCAGAATTGAGGCCTGACAATACGCGTTAGAACAAAACGTCTAAGTAAGCAAAAGTCATACCGGTGTGAAATTTTGGTGGTGGCCTCGAAGGCACATGGTCGGGCATCATCCTTCAAATCTCAGCAGAACGCTTCCAAGTCAGCAAGGGAGTGCCGTTGCTTGGAGGTCGGACCGATTGCAGTGGACGCCCCACTGCCAGGGCGGATGGAAGAAGCTAAGGTCACACCTGTGACATCCTTTCTCCTCCCGCTCCTCCCGTCAATGTCTCTGGACGTCGTCTTACTCAATGAGTACTGTTAATCTTCCTATCGGGACCATCGTCGATGTTCCCGTCGGACGCGGGGTAATTCGATGGAATGGGTCATTAAATGGAAAACCGGGGAAGTTCTTCGGTATCGAATTGTACGAGCCCAATGGGAAGAATGATGGGTCCTTCGAGGGCCAGGCATACTTCAAATGCAGGATGAATTACGGGTTGTTTGTGAGGCCTGTTCAGATAAAAGGGACGTATGGCATGGAACAGCAGCCAGTAGCAGGGCTGAGTGTGCGTAGTTGCCTTCTTGTATGCATTCTACCTTGACGGACGTCGCAGCGACCGGCACCGATCCCAACTAGGCCGTCATTTGGCCACCAGCGAACGCCCAGTATCGGGGTGCCTCGGTCAAATTCGGTACGGACGGTTTCGCCAGCATTGTCAGTGCGGTCAAATAGTCCAGTGAAACCTGTGGCTACGCCTGTTTCACGAACAAGTCGGTTGGGGCAGGCGTCACCGACGAAGAGGCAGCCTCCGACCACCCTTCAACCCCGCAAGTCGTTCCCTGT
The DNA here is from genome assembly GCA_030407005.1 of Desarmillaria ectypa. Lineage (NCBI taxonomy): Eukaryota > Fungi > Basidiomycota > Agaricomycetes > Agaricales > Physalacriaceae > Desarmillaria > Desarmillaria ectypa. The sequence continues at coordinate 3,150,866 of JAUDYN010000003.1, read as the reverse complement.
ACGCTCCAGCCCTCCAGAGACAACAACACCTTCAAGACCTCCTACAAAGACATTGCTACGGAATGGCCCATCACCTATACAGAAACAGACATCCCCGCCGAATGGCGCAACAATTCCACGCGTCTCTTCTCCCCTTTCTCTATCTCCGTCTCAACCAGCTACGCCTCCGTCACCTCAAATTTTGCATCATTCCCCGAGGGCGCCTTCCCCCTTGGTTCCACTTGTACGTTTAGTTCTCCGCCGAAAGCTCTCCAATAACCCTGTTAGCAGCCGACACCTCCAGACGAGCAAGAACTACATGAGCTGCGTGCCAAGGTACGCGTCTTGGAGGTTAAGCGTGCTGATGATGCAAGACATGTCCGTGAACTAGAAACACGACTTTCTGAAGCAGAGTCATTTGTCGCTCTGCGTCCCAAGCTTCAAGCAAAGCTCGGCTCTCTTCAAACTGATCTCATAGCCACTAAACGCGAACTTGCCGATGCTCAACAACTGGCGCAATTAGCTGAGACGCGCCTTCTCGATGGTCAAGAACTACTAGAGATGGCAATGTTGGATAAAGAGGTTGCTGAGGAAAGAGCGGAGATGGTAGAGGCAGAGATGGAAGAACTTAAGGATCGGTTGTCTCTTGCCGAAGTGGAACTAGAGGTTTACAAGGAAGAGCACGCAGGTATGCCCTTACGCCTTCGCGCTCCTTCTGCTCTCTCACCAAGCACAGATATTTCTGTTGATGAAGAAAGTAGTAATGCCGGCAAGGATTCCGTAGCATATCTCCACCTTGAGAAGCAGAATGAGCGACTTAAAGAAGCACTAGTCAGGTATCCTTCGTCGTACCCCTCAATCACTCAATCTAATTTGCTTTAGGCTACGTGATATGACACAGGAAACAGAAATAGAACAAAGGAGGAAGATATCAGAGATGGAAAAGGACGTCGGGGGGATTGAAGATCTCCAGTGTGCGTACTTCGTTAAACCCACTTTAGCTCCCCGATTCATGGTCCTCTAGCCCAGTACGACTCCGTTGTTATCAAATTATCTAATGCAGAGGTCCAGATCGAAGACCTCAAGCTACAACTTGACGATGCTCTGGGCGTAGAAGAGATGCTCGTTCAGTTGACAGAGCGCAATCTCATGCTTGGCGAGGTACGTTGTTATTATTCCAAGTCAAAGCACCAACATTTACCAATTTATTGTTGTTGTTGTTAGAAAATTGAAGAAATGCGGATTACGATTGAAGATCTCGAGGCTTTGAAGGAACTCAGCGATGAGCTCGAAGAGAACCATGTTGAGACTGAGAAGGCTCTCCATGAAGACCTTCGTATGTTTATTTCGACATCGTGAAGTCTCAAGTGCGACTCACGTCCTCGCAGAATTGAAGGACATGCAAATTCAAGAACACGTCCGGAAAGTCGAAGCTTTAGAAGAAGCTACCCTTGACTTGGAAGGTACCATTCTTCAATTCAGAGAACTCGTTCTCCAGCTTCAGATGTGAGTATCATATTTAAGATCCGCAACCGTATGCTGAGAATGCATTTTATAGGGAACTTGACGCTCTCCGGTTACAAACGCAGACTGCCCAAAGCGAGTCCGCCACGGCGGCATCCCAAACGGCTGCCATGATATCCTTGAACCTCAAGCTCCAATCCTCAGCTTCTAAGAACCAGGCCAGGAATATCGACCTGGAGCTCAAACAACTAGAAGCAAGGGAAAGCAGAGAATTACTGGGTATCGTCCAGGCAAGTATTTTGTTGAACATGTGCTTACCCATCGCTGAGTTCATGGCAGCCCTACCTGCCTCAATTGTATCTCGAGACAGATAGTGATGCAACCAGCTGTTATCTGTTCTTCCAACGCTTAGCATATAAGACAGACTTGATAAATACCGTTGTCGCTCAGGCTCACGGTTTACCCGAGTCGCTTAATGGACCAGGTTCTGATATTCTCGTCGGTATCTGTGATGTGAGCAAGCGTCTGATAATCCCTCTGCGCAGCACTGAATTTATGTGTTGACAGCTCCATGGTCGAATTTCCGCTGTGTCCATTCTTTGCAAGCGTTTCGCCGCTATATTGCGCAAATGTGACGTAGAAACCTTCTTGAACAAAGGCCGGATATATCCCGAGATCGCACCGATGGAAAAGCGGATTGACATGCACATCGATCTTTTGCGACGAGATGCGTTCCGGGAGATGGAATGCGCCAGTGACATTGAAAAGTATGTCCTATTTCGCTTTCTACATGAAGAAGAAATGGCCAACTTGCTTATCTCTGACCTCAGGATCCAAGCACAATTTGATCATCTCGCAGACAAATATTTCGATGGCTTTGATTATGACTTAGGAGAGCGGGAGCAAGGATATGTTACAGCTTTCGATCTTGACCTTGACATCTTCGCTGCTGCCATTGGGCTTACGAAGACGTCTGTGGAAGCTATTCTCAAGGATGAAGGTCAACTAGACGGTTCCAACTCGACCGTTCCTAGCTGTACTTATGCGCTTTTTGGACAGATGTTGTTCTGGATATGAGTGGTTTGGACATTGATACCGATCTATTCGAGCCATTGCAGAAGCTCTTGGATCAGTGCAAGAGCGCCAAGAGCCTGTCTAGGTATCCGAAACTCTTCTTTGTCTATGGCGGCATCTTCAACTTATCCTATCCAGGAAATTGACCAAGCAGATGGAGGAGTTAGTCAAAGACTCTGCACATCTTAAGCCGCACGTCGTACCCCATATGCAATCTCTAAGCAATGCCGTACAAGAGCCCGTCAATTTCGCAATCACAGTAAGTTTCGATTTCTTTGCCGCCAACCACACCCTCTAATCTTTCCCCCTTCAGTTGGCGAAACAGATCATGCCTCACTTGAGTGACGTGAGAAGTGCAAAGACACCCTTCCAGCTCAACACAATTCTCGGTTATGTTAAGCAGGCGACTACCACGACTGTGGGCATGGATGCGAAGATAGATGCTTCCTTCTGGGAACCCATCGGGGCTTCTCTCACCCAGCTCGTGCAGGAGGGTGGGAAACTCTTACCTCTAATCATGGAAACAGAAAATGTCGTGAAGTGTGAGTAATGCGACGTTTCTCTATGTTAATGCATATTGATTCCTTGCATTTCCCAGTATCGAGCATAGCACCGTGGGTGACTCGGGTTGACGAGATTAAAGCCACTTTAGCAGTCAATATCGAAGCGGAGAGGAAAGTCGCACAACTAAACGACGAGATTCAAGAGCTTGTCCGAAGCCTCAAGACCAAGGATCAAAATATCCAAGAATCAAGTGTCAAAATTGAGCTCATGCAACGACGAATGGAGGCGGTCAAGAAACAGGCGGACACGATCGGCGACCTTGAAGGCGAGCTGGCCAAGGCTCATAAGCAAGAGCGTGCCTATGAAGAAGCTATGGAACAGCTTCAAGCCGACTTGGATGCCCTAGAACAGGACAACGCCAAGCTGAAGACGATGACAGCTGGCCATGACCGTCAAGGTACTTTCCATTCCCTCGTTTATCAAGAAGACATAATTCACCTTCCCATAGTCCTGGGAGTTCAACCGGTGGAAACTGAACCTATAGCCGTCGAAGGAAGCCTGGAAACTTCTCATTTGCTGGAGCAGGTAAGGCGGCCGTCTCTCCTTCTAAAAAACAGACCAATACAATTTTTCGTCCAGATCGAGGCACTCCGAGGAACGGTCCGATTCCTTAGGACGGAGAACTCTTATCTCAAGGGACAAGACCTGCTACGCGAGATCGAGACGCTCCCGCCACTCCCAGAACCATTCGTGCGCTCGCCAACGCCACCCCTCGACCCATCCGGACTCTCTGATACGGACGATTCAGACTCGGACCGTTCTCCTTCGCCTCCAACGCTACGCTCTCTCACGACGGAGACAAAATTGTTGTATCGAGATGTCATCAAGTTCTCGACCTCGCCTCGCGTGGTAGACCTGTCAGCCATCAATGCGCTGCGCGCGGAGACCAAGAGCGGGGGTAAAGTATGGCTCCCCAAGAAGAAAATGCCTGCTCACCAAGTGTTAGAGCGTAAGTTAGAGGCGGAGCGCTTGAGTAGACGTATGATGGGTCTTCTGGACAGGGCCAGTGCTGTATCTGGATTATGACGGCTTACGGGTTGTGCTCATGATACCCTCACAACGATACACACCACACTCGTTACTGGATCTATTGTCATGATATGCATATTGGATAATTTAGGCTCTTCAGTATTCCACTGTAAGTCATGGGCAACATTAGAAATGTACTTTCCAAGAACGCCGGCCATTCTCTTCTGCCAGGGATATACATGAGCATTTAGTTTGTCGTATTTCATGGTACATGATGCGTGAGAGATGAGCAATGTCTATTTGTTACAACTATCTTCTTCTTTTAAGCACTTCCGCTTCATTTCTTGAGCAGAGCGGGGGCGGTATGACCAGCAGACAGACCCTTACCACCCGCATAGGTGGCACCAGAAGACAAGATCTCCTCCCTTGAGAGGTGTGTTAGTAAAAGTATGAGGAAAGGGTATCAGGTCAAACATACTCAATGCGAAGAAGCGCATTGTACTTGGCAACACGTTCGCTACGAGCAGGAGCACCAGTCTTAATCTGGCCGACACCCAGGGCAACCGCCAGATCCGCGATAATAGTGCTCTCGGTCTCACCACTGCGGTGAGAGATCATGACACCCCAACCATCAGATTGCGAAAGCTGAGCACTAAAACACGTTTCAACCAACGTGCGCATTGAATTGGGAGAAGGGTACAAACGCTTGAATTGACTCCGAGATGGTACCAATTTGGTTGACCTGCCAACACAATGAGCAAAGCGTATCAATAGAAATGGCTATTGAAATACCTTCAGGAGGAGACCGTTGCAAGCTTTTTTCTCGATGGCGGTCTTGATTCGCAGAGGGTTAGTCACCGTCAAATCATCACCGACAATCTGGATACCGCTGTTGGCAGTAAAGTGTGTCCAAGCTTCCCAGTCATCCTGGTCGAAGGGGTCTTCAATCGAGACAATGGGGTACTTCTTGATGTATCCCAAGTACAAGTCAGCAAGCTCAACGCCGGAAATCCACTTGCTGGGATCCGAGTTGGGGTTCTTGAAGTCAAGATCGTATTTGCCCTCCTTGTAAAACTCAGACGACGCGACATCCAGGGCGATCTTGATCTTGCCCTCGTATCCGGCCTTCTTGATAGCTTCTGAAAGCAGCTCAAGAGACTCCTCGGCGCCAGAAACGTTGGGAGCGAAACCACCCTCGTCGCCAACGTTGACGGCTTAATAAAGACGTGCACGTAAGTTTTGAGTGATAACCCGAATTTGATGGTGACATACCGTCGATACCGTACTTGGCGCTGATGACCTTCTTCAATGTGTGGTAAGTCTCCGTGCCAATCTTCATAGCCTCGGTGAATGAGGTGGCACCAGTTGGCATCAACATGAACTCCTGGAAAGCGAGCTTGTTTCCGGCGTGGGAACCACCGTTGATGACATTGAATGCGGGGCACGGGAGGACGAACGGAGGCTTGACGCCAGCGAGATCAGCGAGATGCTGGTAGAGAGGAACGCCCTTCTCGACGGCAGCAGCCTCGGCTACGGCGATAGAAACACCGAGGATAGCGTTTGCACCGAGCTTTCCCTTGTTGGGGGTGCCGTCGAGCTTGATGAGGAAATCATCGATGTCCTTCTGAGAGGTGACGGTAAGGCCAGACTTGATAAGCTCGGGGGCGATGGTGTTATTGACATTGGCAACAGCCTTTGAGACACCTGAGTACGTGTATGAGGGGCATGGAACAGGGAAGAAAGAGAGCGCGTACCCTTTCCGAGATAGCTGCTCTTGTCGCCATCACGAAGCTCTACGGCTTCATGGATACCGGTGGATGCACCAGAGGGTACGGAAGCACGGAAGCGGCCTGCAAAGAGGTCAGATGAGCCAGAAAAATCGCGCATATATGTAGTGAAGACGTACCCTTGGCAGTATAGAGGTCGACCTCAACGGTGGGGTTGCCTCGGGAGTCGAAGATCTACGCGACGGACGATGTTACCTGATAGAACAGAAGAGTACGCATAGGGCGCCTTACCTGGCGAGCATGGATTTTGGTGATGGACATGATGAGATGGTAGTGGTTCAGGAGCAAGAGCAGGTCATCGATTTGACCGCTTTAATGAAGTCATCCGACCTTTCCCACGCGTCACTGATGGCTCGACGACTCCAGCATTCGATAGGCGTTCTGGATTGCCTCGCGACTAGGCCTGCGTGTGTTCATTCCCAAGGGCCACAGAGGCACAGAATAGACTATGTATTATGTTGCTCAGAAATCGGTAATTGTTCCGGCGACTAATGCAGCGCGACACGGAACACCGCCAGTCCCCAACGTTCCGAGGAGGTGTAATAGATCAGATACGGGCATCTACGGAGTGCAGACGTCTTGGAGAAACGCAAGGATTATCTCTTGGGTCTTCTCCTGATTTCTTTTCTCCGATGATAACCGGGACCCCTCTGGACCAATGATTGAGCTATGTTTCTATCTTTACCCTGTCTCAGGCCTCAGTACTTGCCTACCCTATCATGAGCTATATCTAGGCCAGAAGTATATTGGAGGTTGCTTACTAGAAGGTGCGTTGTAATAGTATAACGAGTCGACCCCTTTACCCTTCCCATGGCGGTTGCTTCATCTAGCGCTGACTCAACCGAGCCATTGAAATGAAGATTGTGGGCCAAGGCTGACGGTCCCACAAATATCTATTCTTCGTTTCCAGATCCTGTCTTATTTCGCGTGATTCTCGATATCAAGAACGCACAGATACACTCTGGACATCCTGTCTTGACGATTTCTATACCCGGCATACAGAGCTGGAAAAAATATGTCAATTAAATGGCTTGAATTCAATACCCATCGTGCCGCGTTGGAACATTGACCTTAGATTCAGAGGTTATATATGGAATAAAACTTGAATTAGAAATGCAGTCAAGTTAAACCATCAGTTCACCTTCTACACTCTCTGGCTCCAACCCCAGTCGTTCTAGTACAATATCATAGCGCACGCGGTCCGTCCGTTTCAGGTACTTTAACGTTCTTGCCCTCTGGTACACCAACATCTTCAGAGCACGTTTCCCGGCTACATCTTTCTTGTGCCGCGGACTTGCCAAGTGCTTCCACATATTTCGGATTCGATATGTCAGAATGGCCGCTATAGAGGAAATGTCAGAGAATAATTTTATTTTGCATAAAATACGAACCTTGGACTTCGGTACGACCAGGGTCCCAGGGATTTTCAGGCGTCGAGAATTCGATAATTATCCTCCGCTTGTTCTCATAAGCGATACCAGCAGCATTGGCATTATGCAAATCCACCACTTTCGCGAACATATTTGCCTTCCTCAACTCCTTCTCCACTCCGACGTTCAGACTCAACAGAATCCCCGGTGCATGAGTTATGCCCATAGCATTACGCTCTGACGACTTTGACGGAAGCTCGTCGAACAGAAGGCGCGCCTCCTTATCTGTCACACCATACGCGAGCTTCTGTGGCATTTCTACTGTCCCAACAGGAAGGGCTGTTTTATCGTAGACCGGTGGTGATGTGAGTTCATCTTCATCTATCAAGACTTTAGCCAAGGCGCAGTTGATCCACTTCTCTTCCTGGCCTGGCCGGTAGCCTAATATGGGACTCGGTCGGTTGGCAATTTCTCGCTCTCGTCTCTCGACCTTCTTTACATTTCTGGCCTTTTTCGTGAGTTTCTGCCTGGCGAAGAGGACGGAGGATGAATGGATGAAGGAGCTACTTGAGGAACTAGTCGACCCGCCAGCCCGGGAGACTAAATCATATAATTATCAGGGAAAAAAGAATGGAAGCAGATAAACCGAAGTGACCTTGTGCCAGACACGCCTTGAACATGACCTCCCTCGTTGACGAAGTATTTTTTGAGTAAGGCTGAAGTCGGAAACGGAAGTCCTGAAGTCACGCGACTGTGGGAGTACTCTAGTGAGCCTATATAAAGCCCAATTTTGCTATTTCGCTTTTCTTCCAAGGGACCATGCCACGCTGCTCGATGTAGTGTGCTCAACCGTCAAGGCAGTGCCAGCGACTTGTTTTTCAACTCGTCCTGTAGTCCCGAGATCAACCCAGTCTAGGAAGTGTCGTTTTGACGCATGAAGGAAACGGCATGTCGATTTTTTCCTGGTACACTTTTTCTTCCGTATTGTCGTAGATTTGTACGGTTGCATTCTTGTCAATATACTTTTATTCAATACCAATATTTATAATCTTGTTTAATGTAGCGTCAATATAGTGAACGGCGGGCAAGAGGTATTTTCGACCGTGGGAATATATCTGCCTTTTTTTACTCCCATATCCAATCCATACCTCGACGGTCACTGCCATGGCGCCCACAAAAAAGACAGGCCCATTGCCTAAGACAAGATCTTCCTCTTCGTCCTCAAAAGTCACCCTAGCCAAAGTCAAAGGCGAAAACTTCTATCGAAATGCGAAACAAGTAACCCGACTAAAGATGCTCAACGGCGGCAAGCCCATACGAGACAAGGACGGAAAGATTACCCAAGCCGCTGCGTTCCAGAAGGGCGAAGATGAGACAAAACCAGGAAGGGTGCAGCCAGACAGACGGTGGTTTGGTGTGTAAAGAACCGTTTCATTGCATATTTCATTGCACTCATCGTCCTGACAGGAAATACACGGGTTATATCTCAAACTGCCCTGGACCACTTCCGTACAAGTCTTTCATCCAAGAAAGATGATCCTTACTCTGTCCTGTTGCGGCGGAATAAGCTTCCTATGGCCCTGTTAGACGATGCCGCCAATCCCAATTTGCGGAAAGTATGTGTATTGAAGTTTATTCGCATACTGCCGCTTATACGCACTTCAAGAGGGCGCATATAGTGGAAACCGAACCATTCAAGGATACCTTTGGACCGAAAGCACAGAGGAAGCGACCGAGGATCGATGCGGGAAACTTTGAAGAGCTCAGTAAGATTGGTGCCGCGGCCGTGGATGAAGCAGCTGCGGGAAGCGAAACTGTTATAGGTGTGGAATATCCTTTGTACACTTTTATTTTTCTTATTTCTTGTTTCAGAACCGCTGGCATCTTCTATTATCGAGGTGCAAACGCATGCCGACTACAATGAGCCTATATACGCAAAAGGAACCTCACGGCGAATATATGGAGAACTCTACAAGGTTATTGATTCTTCAGATGTCATTCTACATATCCTCGATGCCCGGGACCCAATGGGTACGTTGTGCGAATCTGTACTAGAATTCATCAAGAAGGAGAAAGCCCATAAACAAGTCGTTTTGATCATCAACAAGTGCGATTTGGTGCCCAATTGGGTCACAGTATGTGCATTTGCATATCTTCTCCCTGACCGTCTCATTTGTTTTTAGGCTCGGTATATTCAACACCTTACTCCCCGATATCCTACTATCGCCTTTCACGCCTCCCCTAACCACTCCTTTGGCAAAGGTCCCCTCATCCAACTTTTACGCCAATTCTCCCAACTGCATTCTGACAAGAAACAAATTTCTGTCGGTTTCGTCGGCTACCCGAACGTAGGCAAAAGCAGCGTTATCAACACCCTCAAAAGCGGCAAAGTATGCAAAGTTGCACCAGTTCCAGGCGAAACCAAGGTCTGGCAATACATTACGCTTACGCGGAGGATTTACTTGATCGATTGTCCTGGGATTGTGCCAACGTCCGCGCATGACAGCCAGACGTCTACCGTTTTGAAGGGTGTTGTCCGTGTAGAGGCTTTGGCCACCCCGTCAGAGCACATCCCGGCTTTGATGGAGCGAGTGAAGCCTTTGTATCTCTCCAGAACATATGGCGTCCCCCTCCCTAACGAGGAAGACCCGATGCAACCTTGGGAGCCAGAAGTTTTCCTAGACAAACTAGCACGTATGAAGGGAAGACTTCTAAAGCAGGGAGAGTCTGATGTGGATTCTGTCGCCAAGATCGTTTTAAGTGACTGGGTACGGGGGAGGATACCGTTCTTTGTTCCTCCACCTGAACGCTCGGAGGAGCTGAACAAGGCGGAAGCGAAGAAAAGGAAGGGCAAAGGCAAGGTCGTGGACGCGGAGGTCAATGTTGTTCCGGGGGTGAAGCAGAATCTGGGATCGATTATGCAGAAGAATTCATTCTTGGCGGAGGACGTTAAGGCTCTTGAGCCAGAGGATGCAGGCGAGGATGATGTGGAAGCTCAAGACGATGGCAGTAAAAATACAGAAGAGGAGCAGAACGACGAAGCTGAAGAAGAGGATGACCTTACCTGGGATGATGTCTTTGAAAGTATCAAAGAGTCTCCAGGAGATCAAGCAGAACCTGAAGGTGAAGTTTTCCGTTCGACTTCTTCGCTGGGTGCTAAGGTCATCTGTTTCAGCTTTCGTAGAAAACAAAAACAAAGAGTCCCCCACATCCAAGAAGGAGGTCCGCATGAAGACGAACAAAGTATGTGTATCGTTTTATGAGGCTTTCAATGCTTATGTTTGGTCTTTACAGCACAAGGCCACAAATTTCTATTCAAATGCCAATGTCAAAAATAAAAATCGTGAAAAAGCCGCACTGCTCAGGTCGTTGTCTGTTGGCAAAAAGGCATCTGGCCATCGCCGCAGATGAGATTGATTAGGCCACGTTTCTAGTGTATATCCACTATAGATCTATATCTAGACTAGTAGTAACAGGCGATACAAGGTATCATAATATTACCTGTCAGCCCCGCAACACGTGAGGCCCGATGTGCCCAAAAATGATCGAGCCCCGCAATCCGGAACTTGGCAGTGAACCACGACGACGACGCGCTATGCTCCAATCCAACCGTTCCATAGCGTCGTGCTGTGTAAAGACACGAAGTATTAACAAAATTGCGGTTTCCAGACTCCACAGAGCAACCTCTAGACATGTGTTGTCAATAGGCCCTCGTCGACAGGCTCCACCTGCCCCTCCACTCAACAGGACAGCATCTTCCAGGCATAATTTTGCTACAGGTCTGCCCCAATCCATACTGGAACCATGGACGTGGCGCTCACCGGACCTCGCAGCAGCCATCTCTACTTCACGGGAACCTCATTTTGATAAGATCCTGGTTGCGAACAGGTGTGACGGATCGATTTATGATGGAGGGCTCAACTCATCTCTTGATACAGAGGTGAAATTGCATGTCGCGTAATTCGTACTGCAAAGAAGCTCGGAATCAAGACCGTTGCGGTGTATAGCGATGCGGACAAGGACTCTTTGCATGTACAGATGGTACGTTTCTGTTATGTTACTGCTTCCTGGCGCGTGTTTCAAGCCACCTTGCAGGCCGATGAAGCTTATTGTATAGGTCCAGCTCCTTCCGCGGAAAGCTATGTACGCTGTGAAGTTGGTCATAACTTCTTATTCTCATATCTTCCTGTAGCTGCGAATGGACAAGATCCTTGACGTCTGTCATCGCAGCGGTGCTCAGGTACTACTATTAACATCGTATCCGGCTACAGTCTTCTGAACTTTGCCGTTCATTGAGTAGGCTGTTCATCCCGGGTGAATAAGATGACCTAGGTATGGATCATGAGCTAACAGGCCGTTTTAGATATGGTTTTCTAAGCGAAAACGCAGCCTTTGCTGAACGCTTGGATCAAGAAGGGATCGTTTTCATCGGACCTCCCCCCAGTGCTATTATTAGTATGGGCTCGAAAAGGTACGTCTTTCGCAATGGATGTCTATGGCTGGATCTGTTGGGGACGAAAAAGCAATCAGAAAGTTGCATGCCTTTGCCACTTCTCTCCCCTACTTAGCACGGTTTACTTGCCGTTGAGCATCATCAAGGGCGTAAACTAAGCGAAGAAATGCAATCTTCATGATTGTCTTCCGGTTCGGGTGTAAATTTCACAAGGTTATATTCACTTATCGTCATTCATTTAGTGAATCAAAGCATATCATGACCGGTATGCAGTCCCCCCTTTACGGTTCCAAACCTAGTCTCAAGTTTTGGTGCAGCTGCGGGGGTGCCTTGTGTGCCTGGATATCATGGAAAGAACCAAGATCCCGAGTTCCTGTATGAGCAGGCGAAACATATTGGATTCCCAGTACTCATCAAGGCGATTCATGGTGGCGGTGGCAAAGGCATGCGCACCGTAGTCACTCCCTCTGCTGAAGCATTCCACGAAGCACTGTCTTCCGCGAAAAGAGAATCCTTGAAGGCTTTTGGGAATGACGTAGTACTCATCGAAAAGTATATCAAGAGACCACGGCATGTAGAAGTTCAAGTTTTTGCTGATACACATGGGGGTGCCGTCAGTCTTTGGGAACGAGATTGCTCTGTACAGCGGAGAAATCAGAAGATCATCGAGGAGGTGATTATGTTTGATTCATTACATATATCTTGTACTCAACCACATTTGCAGGCACCAGCACCTGGCTTGTCTCCAGAGTTACGTGCGGATCTTTGTGAGAAGGCAGTGGCAGCTGCACGCGCTGTTCACTATGTCGGGGCTGGGACTGTCGAGTTTATCTTTGACAATGACACACTGGATTTTTATTTTATGGAAATGTGGGTTACACGTCTACCGCTTTTGGAAGTCTTCTTACGGCCTCTACAGGAACACTCGTCTTCAGGTCGAACACCCTGTAACGGAAATGGTCACTGGACTCGATTTGGTTGAATGGCAACTTGAGGTATGCCACGTTTTCTGCTTTCCATCATCGTTGACGCACCTGGAGGCAGATCGCTGCAGGAAATCCACTTCCTCTAGACCAATCTTCAATTCCACTGGTTGGTCATGCATTTGAGGCCCGAATATATGCAGAGAACCCACGTAATCAGTTTCTTCCTGATTCTGGACCTCTGCTCTACCTTTCTACTCCAACACCTACACATGTTTTCGCCGATTCTTATGCGCCACATTTGGAATTCAGTCGTCCCGTTAACATAACTCCGTCGCTTCGATTGGAGCAAGGCTTTGCTCAGGGATCACAGATTGGCGTGTTCTATGATCCTATGATTGCTAAGCTTATCAGTCACGGTAGGGACCGTACCGAAGCTCTACGGATTCTACGGAAGGCTTTGGACGAATATCATGTTGTTGGAGTGTCAACAAACGTGGAGTTTTTGAGAACCCTTGCCGGAAATCAAGCCTTCATAGATCAAGAATTAGAAACGGGGTTTATTCCGGTCTGGTTTTTCGTCATACTCATGGGGTTGAATTTAACTCCGTTTTATACAGAGACATTTCAACGAACTCTTTCCGCCAATCGCAGAACCTTCGGCAGAAACGCTAGCGTTGGCAGCCCTTTATGTCGCTCTTCGTGATCATCCCATTGCAAATGCTCCTTCGGATCCGACACCATGGACCACTCTGTCCTCTCGTCGTTTCGGCGGAGATACATACGAGCGGCTCATTACTCTACAAGATGATTCTGGAAAGAGCGAACCTGTAGGTGTTTCGGTGAAATCAACACCAGGGCGTTTCGACATACTCCTCCGCACTGGCACCGCTTCTGGCACCGAATTTTTGTCTGTGCCTGCTCAGCTACTTTCTCCAACAAAGCTCTCTGCGACTTTAAATTCGAGTAATTGTAAGGCCACCATTATTTCACAACCGCCGCCGGGGGGCGTACCAGCTTCGTCTTCTCACAACACCATGGAGCGCTTGCATGTCTTCAGTGGCGGCTTGAAGACGACCCTTGTATTGCCGTCGCCTAAATGGCTTCTTGACCTTGGCGGTGACGTGCTTGCTGCAGCCAAGGGAGCATTGAAGGCCCCAATGCCGAGTTTGGTTGTTGAAATTAAAGTCAAAGTCGGCGACCGCGTTGAGAAGGGACAGACCGTTATAATTTTGGAAAGCATGAAAACGGAAACGGTGATGAGGACTGATGTTGCTGGTATCATCAAGATGGTGAGTTGTAAGAAAGGAGAAATGGTTGAAGAGGGCAGGGAATTGGTAGATGTTGAAGAAGAGACATTCACAGCTGCATAGCTACTTTAGTTAGAATTATCTGCATCTTGTGTTAAGGATAGAATATTTCCGCTGAGATTCCTAAAGGCTGAAGAAAAAAAGATGTGTGTCAACGGATATCGGTGAGGTCTGACGGAGCCTGGACGGAAGACTACGGACGGATGCCGGTCGGCGGCTGATGTGGACACCCCTTCCGATGCGCGACCTTCGCATCCTTTCAAATCCCGACTTCCTTTGCCGTACTACTTACCGACTTTGTAGCGGCCTATAGATCGTATGACATTTCCAAGGTGCTCTTGTCGTCCCTTGAATGTTGCCAGCGTGGCATTTCAAGTTTACCGTCCTCCTTTTCGGCCCATCGTGTACTCTCACGTTGCCCTGATGCACATAGGCTGCCTTGGTAATAATATTGGCGGAACTGTGCGATACTAGTCAACTGATCCAATCACCTTCGGGACGATACCGATAGTCGTTGCTTACTTTTCTCCATAGCCTTCGGGCTGCTCACTGTGTGATCTGCCTTCTAGTGCCTTCGGGAAGACTCATTTCAAAGTGAATGCGTCGTTTTTTAAGAAGGTTCTGAACTAGCCTGATCCGATGAATTCGACAAGTACATGGACAGGAAATGAGATTATCGAGAGGATTACAATCTACCGACATCCTAACATTGTTGCGAAGGTATACGGATGATGATAGGGTTACATAGAGATATCGGCTTTGCGTTGTTGTCGTAGTCCTAGTAATCAGCAATACTCGAAGCCTTTCTTGAGATGACCTTCGGGATGCTATGTTTCCACCAAAGTGAGGCTGGGCTTCTTCGTGGAAGCGTACGGTTCCCTGGTTTCAACAAATGATGCATCAATAAATATGCAGACCTAACGGACCAAGTCAAAGACCCCGACACTGACGGTGCATTTATCCTGCAATCCCAACGTCTAATCACGCTCAAATGCCCAACAGAATTAGTCCTCTTCGCTTTATGTAGTAACAATCTTTTGTGATTGGATCAAATATGATCTCACTCAGCAATCGGAGCACTTATGTCTCCTACTCCCGCGGTAGACTTAGTATCCCGGTACTACGCAACTTGATTGATCACAGAATGGTTCGTTCAGCAGTGCTCATAACTACAGGACTGTACAAATGTGCGGTCTCTGCATCAGTGTGAACACCAACCCATCCGCAGACTACAAGTTTCGACATCAGCGACATGTCTGACGAGTATAACACGGCACCCTCACTTGTTGATTCAAGTGACCTTTCCACTCCCGAATTGTCTCCACCCGCCTCCGACTCTGAATCATCGAACGATGGCGCATTCTTTTCCGCTTTCTCATCGTCTGATGAGACACCTGATGTCATGACTGATATTTCCAGCTCAAACACAAAGTCTCCTATAGCTCCAGAGTTTCCAACCATGAACGTCCAGTATACTTCGCCAGAGAAAGTATTTTGCGTTGGGGAAAATACCCGGCCCAGAGCTTCTCCTCGCAGACCGACTCCTTTGTCTCTTGTGGACTCTCCACCTTCCTCTCCCTCTTACAGTCGTCCACGAAGATTACAAAAGCCCAGACGTAAAATTTCGGGTTTTGATGAGTCAGCGCCATCTTCACCCTCACGGCCAGTCGGCCTTCTCCGTTGGGCGACTGGTTATGTACCCATAAAGCCATCCTACAGGACTCGTCGTAGTTCACTGCCTAGCATTCCCTCTGCTTCCACATTCCCTATCCATAATCACAATGCCCGAACTCGTGCGAACGAAAGGGCTGTCAAGTTCCAATCTTCCCTTCATGAAGAGAATGTAAGACATCATTCGTCCGTTCATGTGTCGTTTGCTAATTGATAATCAGGCCCGTTGCTCTCAACGTCAGCGTGCCTATTCTCCTTATCCAAATAGGAATACCAGCACGGATGCACTGGTGTCTCTTGCATGGACCGGGGAATTCCCATCTTCTGCGTCTCTGAACGCAAATTCAACCATGGGCAACACGTTCTTCTATTCTTCTATGGGTATCGCTACCACATCCCTCAAAAATGGATGGAAATCGACGTGGAGTTTCTCCGGAGCCCGAGCAGATGATTGGGATGATGCTGCAGAAGACAGGGACACGCCAGTTGTGTCGCCACCAATTGCTGCCCCTCTGTTGTCCCCGCAATATCGAAGAGACCCTACCAAGGGTCATCGTAGGTGCTGGACCCTAGCAATGGCGATAACGGACGACGGAATTTCAGACGAGATGTTGATAGACGAATTGGAAAGAATGAGGACTGTAGAGAAGATGTGGCAGTGGGAGTGGCGAAGGAATGTCATATCCCCTTCCACCGCGACTACTGTTTCTACTGCTGATACAAGGACACCTATGGTCGATGGCTTGCACGATGAGCATGCTACCCTCAAGCCCTCTCTACCTTGTTTGTCCGATCCAGCTCTCAGCGCGGTTTGGCAAAATGCCCGGCGGGCATTGCTCATTTGCAGGGAATTTGTTCGCACCGAGCGACACTATCTATTGGCTATTCGTAGACTCTTATCCAGTGATACCTTGACCCCACCTCCGGCTCTGATGCTTACCTACCTACCGGCTCTCATAGAAGCTAGCGAGAAGCTACTGCAGAGACTCGAAGCAAATCCGAGTGCACAAGGTGTGGCTAATGCTTTCCTTTCCTGCGAAGACAAATTAGACGTGGCCTTGGTTGGGTGGTGCGGTGTCGTTGGGGGATTTTTCGTTGGTCCCGACCAAGGAGTAGCAAAGCGAGAGCGTGCAAGCAGTGCTACGACACGAAGAGTGGATGCAGACGCGGCCAACAGTATTATCAAACGTCGAGTGAATTCTTGGGGCAAAAGGATCAACTATATCAAAGCTTTTGGAGGCAGCACTCCTTGCAACCCCTCCCAGGAGTCGCACAAGCTACCCTCAAAACGGGAACGGGGTTGGGCATCCGTTCGAGATTTGGCCATTCTACCTACTCAACGTGTCATGCGATACACTTTGCTATTCAAAGGTGTGTTGTAACAGACACTCGCTAAGCAACTGCCGAAACACTAACGCTCGTTACAAGATCTATACTCACATACCCCCATCGGAAACTCTTCTCGCGACGGCGTAGAAAAGGCAATGAGCGCAGCTATTTCTCTTGCCCAGAAATGCGATAGAGCTCAGGGAAACGCCGCATTCTTGCACAAAACCACGAAAAACAAATGATCACTAGCTGGATACCCAGTATGACGCCTATTTAATTATTTTTTATGTATCAACTTTTTTTTCTATTTGGGGCCTCGGGGGAGTCAGGTTTCATTTGTCTCGTTCGCTAAATGTTGTCTAATATCCATCAATGTTATACTTTGTACTAGTAATTACTGTTCTATCACGATCGCATATTCACATAACGCGTAACGCAGCACAGTGGAGGTGTAGATGGCTAAAAAAAATGGCATGCACAGGGATATCAAATCTTCATTTCGTCAGCATGTATTACTAGAGCCGGAACTGGAGATGCCTCTGGTAAGTAAGCGTGGCTATAAGATCAAGCGATCGGCCTGGTATGAGGGCGAAGAATGGGAACGATATTAGAGGCATATATCCCTGTGCACGCCATTTTTTATAGCCATCTAGACCTCACCACAAATATTACAATGTACGTGGTGCGAAATTCTCGATTTTTGACTCTCAAAAAGGCTGTTTATCGATACAAAATATACCATCTTCACTGTGCCGCGTCACGCGTCATGATCTTCACAGATCTTCACCTTACGGGCCCGTGTTACACGTTATGTGAATGTGTGATTGTAATAGTACAATAGACATCTGCATGCTATTGGCATGTCGGTGGCCGTACGGGAAGGAAGTTGTCAATGGTGTTTAAACGCAGGAATCTAGTGGGGCTAGTGGCCGTCTATACGGAGGAAATAGTAACCATGAATGGGTCAAGCTCTCTTGTTATTGCTTGGCGTGGCATACTCTCTCACAGGACTTCGTTGCTTTCTCAACTCGTCTTGATATGTGAAAGTGCAGCCACGTAATGAGTACCGGATGCATAGTAAGCTGGGCGTATAGCACCGCCACTGGCTCCCATGATAAATAGTCAGTTGTACCGGTAGTCGTCTTACTGATTCCCAGAACAAGTTCATGTCTTCACACTCTCAAGAACATAAGGCAACAGAGACCGAGCACCCTGCTAACGGCCTGACAAATGGAGGTGGGAGTGACAGATTCAGGCTCGGAAACTTCTGTATCGACGAGGCGCGGCCGATCAAAGTCATTATCATTGGTGCCGGTTACAGCGGTGAGTCCTGCAGTCGTATTGACTATTTCACAGTTGATAATAGTGTTTCTAGGAATTGTAGCTGGAATCAGGTGAGTGCCGCACTCAGAATTTACTACGAAAACAGATTTTCAAAATCAATTCAGATACCTTCAACGAGTTCCTAATCTGACCTTGACTATATACGAAGCTGAACGAGCTATCGGTGGAACTTGGCTCGTAAACAAATATCCTGTAAGACGGATTTATGCAACCCATATGAACTCTAACAAATGTCCTAGGGCTTGAAATGCGATATACCCTCGCATTGTGTGAGTGCGGTTGTGGACAGCTACGTCTAACCCACCCAACTGATCCCCCCATTTAGTATCAGCTCACTTTCGAGGCAAATGTAAGCACCATCCTACTCCTCCTGCTTAATGAGTCTGGAGTTGAATCTGCGCTAGCCCAATTGGTCGTCCTTCTATGCCTCTGGTCCCGAAATTCGTGCATATCTTGATTCCGTCGTCGACAAATACAAGCTTATGCCATATATCAAACTTCAACACCGAATGACCAAAGCACGGTACTCTGAACCGGATGGTAAATGGATCATTACCATTCAAAGGCCTGTCGAACCAAGCCCAGGAGAAACGGCCGTACAATTCGAAGAATTCGAAGATACATGCGACGTCTTGTTCACCGGAATGGGAGTTCTGAGCAGATGGAACTGGCCGGATATACCAGGCCTGAAAGAATTCCAAGGCAAAGTGATCCATAGTGCGCGGTGGGAGACGGGGGAAGGCGGTCCTGATGCTGCCTGGGAAGACACGATTAAAAGTTGGGGAGATAAAAGAGTCGGTGTCATTGGTGTGGTGAGTACTACGTTTTTACCGAGGTTTCAGATGACATCAACACTGTTCTTCAAGGGATCTTCGGCAATACAGATCGTTCCTGCTATTCAGCCAAAAGTAGCCCGGGTGGTGAACTATGTTCGTGGAAAGACGTGGATAGCATCCACCTTTGTACGCGAACCCCTTGTACAATTGTCCGAGAGAGAAGATGCTGAGAACTGTAAGCACGCTTCCTGATACTCGCCCACCGTGACTTCGCTAAGCACGTGTCAATAGATGATTTCACTGAAGAAGATAAAAAGAGGTTCCAAGATCTTACATACTACAAGAAATTCAGGCGAGACCTTGAATCAGGAATGAACGTTCGTACATTTCAATCGCAACCTTCTATATATAAACCAAGACGAGGTGGACGTAGGATGTTTACGGCGTCACAATTCGCGGCAATCCTCTCCAAGATATGGCAAGGGCGGCATTCAAAGAAATCATGGTTCAACGACTGGCGAAAAAGTCATGGATTGCAGATCACAGTGAGTCTTAGAATGCGTCTTGCATGATTTGATTCGCATGATGTCCCCCAGTAATTCCGGACTTTGCAGTCGCATGCCGACGGTTGACTCCAGGACCTGGATACTTGGAAGCGCTCTGTAAAGAGAATGTACGTAATTCTTCTCCGTGAAAGGCATAAGAATGGGAACTAATATATACCAGGTTGACTTCGTTCCTTCACCTATCAAGGCAATTACACCAACAGGCATCGAAACCGAGGATGGAGACCACAAAGAACTGGATGTGATTGTCTGTGCCACGGGGTTCGATACGTCTTCGCGCTTTCCTTTCCCTTTCATTGGTCGAAACGGGATCGACCTTTCTGCCAAGTTCGCTTCTCATCCGAGAACATACCTCTCCGTGACCGTCGACGGATTCCCAAACTGGTTTCAATCTTTGGGCCCAAACAGTGGCGCTGGTTCTGGCTCGCTTTTACTGCTAATGGAACGACAGGTTGATTATGCCGTTGAAGCGACCTTGAAATTGCAGAGAGAAAGGTTGAAGAGTATTGAGGTTAAATCCGAGGCCGTGGATGACTTTGATGAGTATTTAATGGTCAGTAGTTTTCCCGAAGCGTAATTGATGAGCCTCACTAGATTTTGATTCCCCAGAATTATTTTCCCACTGTAGGTTTGCCAATCAGTCGTCGTCGGATGCTAATAGATTTTGCAGACCGTATTTGGCGAAAAGTGCAAATCATGGTATAAAGCTGGGCGAGAAGAGGGACGCGTTTCCGCGCTGTGGCCAGGTAAAAAGATTGGAGCAAACTGTTCAAAATTCTGCTAATCCGCGTAAGGCTCTACTTTACATGCGACAAAAGCCCTGAAGTATCCTCGGTGGGAAGACTTCAGCTATGAGCGATTAGACTCAAACGGGCTTCGTTGGCTTGGAGATGGCAATACCGTCGCAGATAAGACGCCGGGAAGTGACAGTGAGTGTTGATATGATCTATGAGAATGACGGCGTGCTAAATTATTTGTAGAAACCTGGTACCTCAGTGATGAAGAAATAGACTATCCGCCCAGTAAGTGCATATGCACCTCAGTCATTAAAGCGATTTGCTGATGGCCTCCCGCAATTGTACAGTACCCATCTAGAATTTGGGCTGCCTCTTTGTGCACATTAGTCACAAACTTCGTTACAAAGGGAAACTTCCTAGACCTTAACAGCCAACAACGTAGTACTGAACTAGCACTGAAATTTATAATGATCCACCCCTCAAGCCTGTGTGACATAAGCCTACGAAAAGCTGCCATGAGGGACGCTCCACTGACCTCTTCCTGCCCCGCAAGCTCGTATCCAACCCATATGACCTCGGAGCAGCTGCTGCAAGCAATAGAATGATGCCCGAATTCCATTTCATCGTCTGTTATTGTGTAGACACCGCCGCAGCGACATTTGTACGTCCACACCGAATGGTCCGAACCATTCGTCAAAAGCTCCTCGTCAAAAACATCCAACGAGATGACCTGTGCCGGCCGTGGTCCTCCCGTAGCTCGTTTTTGAAGGACCTCCACATCATACCTGTGCCGTGAAACAGGATCTGACAGGATGAAGTACGCCTCTTTGATCACCGTGACATCTATGCAGGCTTGGCCTTTCTTGCGAAAGGTATTCTTGTCTGGGTGGTGCTGTAGAAGCATTTTGTGATATGCAGCCTTTATTTCTGGGAGAGACGCCGATCGAGATATGGAGAGAACTTGGTAAAAATCTGCATCTCGCGAAGACTCCAGCTTGACGATGAGGAAGAATGAGTCGGCGGTGCCCTCCATGCCGAGCGAGCCAATTGAACTTCCGACCTCGTGCTGCCATGATCATCACCGATCACTGCCAACGTTTCAATCTTCGACTCATGGACAGTTTCTACGTACTGCAAGACTTGCAGAAAATCCTTTGGTACTCGTGAACTTCCACTATGTCTTGGTTTGAAACTCAAAGGGTGGTTTCTTGATTGTACTTGGGTTGTACCGGCCTGTTTCAACATCAGACATTACAGGTTTACAACTTTATCATGATATACTTGCCCCTGGTTGCAATCATGATATTCAGGTCGCTTGATTCTATTTTATTCAATCCAAAGATGCTGTGTTGCCATTTCCAAAGCCCACTTTCGTCATTCACTGCATCGCTGGTCTTGCTCTTTGCCTTGCACTTGCAACTCTGCCATGGTCGGCTATATCAACTACACTTATGACGACACACTCACCAATGTTCTCAAATATGTGGGATCGTGGACCAACAATGGATCGTACAATGCTAGTAATGCTGGTGATAGTACTGGGACGCTATCTTCTACAAAGGACCCAACAGCCAACGTCACCTTCATCTTCCCTGGTGAGAACCTGCTACGTACTCCTTGCGACAACGACATTTACTCTTTTTTCCAGTGCCGGCTAATGCTTTCTACTATTACGGCATTCGTCGGTGCTGCGGGGGGTTGTATGCAATATGTATCGACTGCGATTTCGACAGCCCTAACTTTGAGCTTATCGACGCTGTCAATAGAACTGACGATGGGAAAAATCCTCCAGTGAGTGTGGGCATCCGTCCATTTGCATTACCATTCTCACCACACGGGCAGGTCATCCTGTACACTAAATCCTTTGATACACCAGGAATACATAAGGTTACCTTAACCAACCAGAACGACACACGGTTCGGCGGAAATTCGCAGTTAACGCTGGACCGTTTTGTGCTTCAGGTTGAAGATAACAGCGCTTCCACTTCAGAATCTTTGACGTCAACATCTGAAGCATCCTCCTCCATCTCTGCGACCTCATTGATTGTCCCAGCGGCATCCCAGTCGACCACAACCTCATCTTTCGCCTCCGAACCCCCCATAGGTGCCATCGTCGGAGGAGTTCTGGGGGGCATTGCGGCTATCTCACTGTGCTTGATTATATGGTCTTTTATCCGGCGGAGTCATCGTACCCAGCACCGCACTCAGCCAGAACACAATGACGTGAATACGAGCCCCCACACCAGTCCCCATCAATATTCCCCTTTCATTCTACCTCGCCCAAATACGCATACCCCCACCACGTATACTGTAACGGACACTGCCTCTGACTACACGTCACGGAAAACAAATGAGGCTTCGGTAGCTGCTGGGCCATCGGTTTCGAATGCACCGTCGGGACGTGGACACCCCTCTTCATCACGTGCAGCCTCCAGTGAATGCCTGCCACGGCGGGAAACTGATGCAGGTCGAATAGACGTTGATGATGATGGCGATGACTTCGGAACGCTCCCGCCTGGATACGAAGATATTTTCAGCGGTGGACGCCCCAATGGTGAGCAACCTGTCACTAGAGGACTGAGTCGCAGGCTGCCTAGACCTGAGGTTCTAAGGCCTCTCCCCTTGGAAGGCTCATCTTCCGGAACTTCTGGACAACCTTCGTCATAGCTAATCAAGTTCTGATGCATGATGTTGGGTCAAATTTCATCACGAACTTGTCCAGTTTGATGAGGACAACCCTTTCGTTATTCTGGATTTTCCACTTCTATAATTTCTATATTAGGTACACATAGATTTGTAAAGTTACTCGTGGCACTTATTTAAGTTTCCAGAAGGTGGTGTCTTTCATCAGTCCTCCAGCACTCTGACTTTTATTTCGATGTAGAGCATGCACAGAATATGATACTTATTGTCGGATGATGGCCTTGTGAATTAACTACTACTACGCTGCTCTGCAATTTGGTTTGCTGGCTTTCCCCGTGCATGCCGAGGCATCTGATCAGTGAGTTTCGGAAAGCTATCCGTATCACGGATATGACGACTGACAATTGAACACTAAGTACAAGTCACCATGAAAGAGAGCTACTTATGTACGCTTCTCGCAAATGAAATTCAGAGATGACAGACTCCGACGACTTACTCTTGGCAACTGAGACTCGAAGGGGATGCGAGGAAGGGTCGAAATTTTTGATGGTAACGGGGATTACAAGTTACATATCTATGATGGATGACCGGCCCGCAAATCCAGTCCGGGTATTTGCCTCTGGAAAACCATGACGCCCTGTTGCTATGTCTTCAACTTGTTTCTGTTGTGCACCGTCACTGGCGTTAATACATTCTTTGCAATGGTAGGCTTCAAAAATATTACTTACGATGACAGACGCACCGATGTACTCAAATACAACGATCAGTGGTTCACCGCGGGATTCTACAATGCCAGTAGCATTGGTGAAACTGGTACGCTAGCTTCTGCAAACAGCTTGAGTGCCAGTGAAACATTCACTTTTCCTAGTAAGCCTCCGCCAGTGTCCTTTCCAGTGTAGGATTCCGACCATCTTCAGACTCAGCCAATACATTTTATTACTACGGTATTCAACGTTGCTGTGGGGGAAAATACGCTATATGTGTCGACTGCAACCCCGATAATTTCAACTTCGAGTTCATTGATGTTGTCACGGTGAACACTTCGGACGATGGCAAAAACCCGCCGGTTAGTAGCAATTTTCGCACATCTGTGTCGTTATCCTTACACCATTTCCAGGTCATTCTATGTTCCAAGAATTTTGATAAGCCAGGGATACATGACGTTATCCTGGCTAACCAAAACGACACTCGCTATGGGAAGCCACATATAGCTTTGGACCATTCTGAACTTCAGGTTGAGGATCCTGACACTGTTCAACCAGGGTCAGCGACATCTACGCCGAACGCTTCACCTTAACCTCTACCTCAGTGGTCAACTTGAGCAGCGCAGTTCCGACCTTAGCCATCTCCCTCCCGCTGCCCTAACTCCCGCATCAGCATCCGAGAAAGTCTCGACTTCAGCCACAACCCCATTGTCCACGTCGGCCTGAGGCCATCATCCGAACTATTTGCGGCTACTCCTTTGGTCTCCCCACCCTTCTATAGGCGCCATCATAGGTGAAGTTATAGGAGACATGGCGGTCATTTCATTGGGTTTAGTTTTGTGGTTTTTTAAGTGTCGTCGCTGGCATGGCAGAACCGAGCCAGAGCACCGGGATACGTATACAAGTACAAGCGGCCATGGTGACATGTCGCAGAAAGCAGACGATAGTCCAGCTTCCCCTATCGATGCTACATCTATGTCACAGCTGGTTTCCGGTGAGTACCTACCACGACGGGAGACTGACGCAGGTCGGATAGACGTGGAGGATGAAGATGGCGACATTCTCGTAATGGTCCCGCCTGAGTATGAGGAGATTTTCAGTAGTGGGCTTGTGACTGGTGAACAGTCTGTGAGAGGCTGACTCAGACAATGCATAGACTTAATGCTTGAAGCTCTTCATTGGGTGAAGGCAAGCTGCCAGTACCGGTGGTAACCCTTCCATATCACACCCATCCAAAATCCGAGGATTCTGATGTTTCGGTACAGTGTGAGACTCCTTTATTCACGGGCTTGATTTAATGGGTCTATTGTTTTGCTCTTTATCCTTAATCGCAGTTCACACATCTTGGTTATCTATACCCACAGATCTGCAGGTTAGTGGGTGATAACATTCTCAGGTGACATGCCCGCCGTCAGCCGCTAATCACGAGTGCCGCGGCTCTTTTTGGCCGCAGGAACATAGAGAGAAACAACTGAAATACAAAGAAAATGTCGGAGAATGACATCCGCTTCCATGGCCCTAGTGCGGTACCGTGCTAAGTCTTGCCGTACTTGCGCGTGGATTGCTCGCGAAACTGTTGCACCTTACAGGCCGCCGACGGGCCGCCTTGAAGACTATTCCAGACAGTTTTAGGACGAAAAATGTGTATATTATCACAGAGCTGCTCTGTTCCAAAGAACGCAGGTATACAACAAGAAGTTGAACGTTGGTAGGTGGCGGATATTGAACAAAGGATTCTAGAAAGTCTGGTGACGCGGAAAATGAAGGGTAGAAAGTACAAGAAGGAGATCCGTAAGGAAAGCAAAGAGCTTTGATCAAAAGGGTCTAGGGATTAGGCCGATTAGGGCTCAAGGAGTGTGGGTGCAAGAAGTGTAGAATTTAAAGAGCGTGGAATCGAGGGATGGGTCTTGGTGGGGGAACCGCTGATAATGCTATAACGAGCGTGAATGGGGCAACGCGGGTGCTAGCTAGTGACAGAGGTTTGATTACCATCAATTCATCTTTGGTGGCACACATTAGACAGTTACAGGGCATGTACATGCCCAAAAACTCACGCCTAATGGAATGGATAGAATGAAGGTCGGGGCCTGAAGTGGAGGTTACCTTTCCGCTCTAAAGAATAATCAGTGCCAGAATAGCATGAAGAGAAATGCAGGAGAAAAGTACCGCATAGAGCACGAGGTTTCATGGGAGGAAGACCCTCAGCCATGCGGCACCCATTAGTCTCAGCGGGGGCCGCATACACAGCAACGGCGCAGAATGCAAGTACGGGGGGATGGAAAGGAAGGGGAACTCGGAAAACCTTGAATTTAGTCTGGAGCAGGACTATCCTCGAAAAAAAACTTGACATAGGAGGCTGCTCTACAGAAAGGCGTCATATCGAAAAACGATCAGGTACTTGACGACGATCGGTAGTCATGGAATAGATGCGACGAGAAAAATCGGAGACAGAGAGAAACCCAAGAAAATTAGATGAGGCGGGAAGAAGCGAGCTCGTTTCAAACTTAACGTGTGCAGCTCTACTAATTTTAAGTAATTCTAGAATGAGTTGAAAAAATAATTGAAATTAAATAACGACAAGATACTAATCAGTATACGATCGGCGCCCTGCACACGATTTCGGACGGATGCGTAGTTCGCGAATCGCAGAGAAGGGCGGGCGGACTCAATTATGATGACCTAGGACAACCGTCGAACGAGAATCAAAGCGCGTAGCCCTTTCCTACTAAAAGAGACTGATCCTAAACAAACGGTACCCAAGGGTGAGGGTGCCTTCTTGGCAGGGATCAGTTGGTGCCGAGTACTTGATAGTCGAGCTAGGGTCGTGGCGGTAATCGCCGACAGATACATTGTCCGTTAAAATGATGCGCTCGACTCTCACGACCCCCCTTCCATCGACGCCAACAGCGAGGTCAGAACTTGAAGCGAGCTACCTGATTGCTCCAGTCAGTCTTCTCACGTTGATTATCTATCTGTCGTCATTCTAACGTTTTCGTTAATTAAAAGAGGTTCGGTATCTTTTGACGCACTCAATTATCATGACACCCGTGCCTCCGGAACTCGTGGACTGCGTCTTCGGCAAATTAGACAAAACACTTGATCGTCTAACTCTATCATCCTGCACTCGTGTCTGCCAGACATGGCACCGACTCGCTCTGCCCCACTTGCTCTCCGCCATCACAATTCAGTACGGTGCTTCATCAGAATGGCACGATAATCCCTTCGTTCCAAAGTCCGTACGTGGGCTGCACCTACTATTGGAAAAATACGCCTTCCTAGGTCCCTGCGTGGAGAAGGTCGACGTGTGTATAAAAAGCACCGCGCTGGGTGATGAGGGAATGACCCAGTGGGATGAACCTGCCTCTGTCAGCGTCTTCCATGCCATGACGAACCTGAGGCACATCACTATCAACGGTAGTCATTTCTTCGCCTGGCACACCATGCCAACTTCCATTCGCCAAGCAATGTACAATTCATTCCGACTTCCTAGCATGACCTGCTTGACAATGGAAGCCATGCATATCGCCGTCACCAATTTCACAGAGTTCTTCTCCGTTATCGGTGACTGTGTCGCGTTGGAAACTCTGGATATCTCATTCGTCGACTTCCCTTCACGGCCCGAATTTCCCCAGCGTGTCGCTACAATACCTTCTCATTGTCGGCCCCAGCTTCGCTCGCTCTCAATGATCGTGTTCCCTATGGTCATGGGGGTTCTATTAGAATTCCTTCTTGACTATGCAGATCTGAGAAAGCTGGAGTCACTGCGCCTAAAATCCAGCAAGTTAGATTCCTTGACTCTTCGTACATTATTCGACATGACCATAGACAAATTGGATTATCTAGATATCGGGTTTATCGACTTTTCGCGTGGGTATTCAATTATCAATATTCAAATATCGTTGAACTGACCAGAAAAATAGGGGGTCTAGAAGACATGGATCTATCCCGCAATTTACGATCTCTCGCCTTAGCGCTGTCGCTTCCAGCAGAGCAGCAATGCGTTAACCAATTGGGGGCTTTGGAGGAATTGTTCGCTCAGACTTTGAATTCTAGCGACAGGCGCATTGAGGAGATCACCCTTAAATTTTATTCGTCTCGCCGCGACCTCATGGACTTCTCCAACACATTGTGGTGCTCGTTAGCAGAAGCGTTGAGGACTGCGGCGATAGGTCTGGCAGCTACTCTGAAGAAAGTCAATTTGATATTCGTGATATGGAGCTCTCAGATACCGGAGGAGTTCATTCAAGCAGCCAATACATGCTTTCAATATCTATACGAACGACAGCTGCTTCATGTAAACTGCCTTGCTTAATGCACTCACCTTTGTAAACAAAGTTAACTCCCAGCACTCAGAAGTGTTTCCGTCCAAAAATAAATTAGAACGAACTACTACTATTCTACGCTGGCCTTTCTGTTCTCCAGCCAGTCTTCCCAATCCCTGATTACCTTATCCAGAGATCCACTCTCCGTTTTTTCCGCATCCCTCCCAAAATCCTCGCAATTGTCCATGGCCAGACCATATACACCTTCACCCAGAGCACGCCTCATGAACGGCACAAAGGTGTTGAAGTAGATGTCACCGACTGCCTCAGCTATTTTCGCCTCTTGTCCCTGGAGCCCGGTGGTGTTCTTAACGTATCGCAGAAACACTTCGCCAGCCTCGGACAAAAAGTCCTCCAGCTTAGCTAAGAGGGGTAGCGCTATAGACATCGGCGCCAGCAGGCGAAGACCATTGAAAGTGGACAATAGCGCGTTCGTATACTGCGCCAGCGGTGGGTACGACACTAATATATGTGGAGGCATGTGTGCTTGGGCCTTCAAAAAGGACGGGGAAGACGTTGGTGGGGAGGCAATAGCTGCTGGTAACACGAGCCATTCAGAAGGTGGAACTATATTTTTCATGTGCGTTGACGTGGTGGATACCGGCCGGCCCATTTTCTGTTTAAACAGAGCCACCCACTTAGAGGTAGCCGCTTGAAGTTCTTCAGTGACAGAGCTCAAGACAGCGTCCGAGAACAAATCACCGAGAACACCTCGGAAGTCGAAGCCGACACGAGCGAACGCCGTTGTGCAATACGTCAGTTGTGTTAGTAGTGAGGATAGGGAGGGTAGGGGTATACGAGGCAAAGTGTTTCGGAGGAGGGGAAGAAGGTGTCTATGGAGAGAATGGGATGTGTAAGTGACCAATAGGGAACGCAGTGACGGAGCTGGAGCAGGAGAAGTCGCGGTGTGTGTTGGTCGTTCAAGAAAAATAGTCGAAAATTGCATGATAATATCATGGACACCTTCTCTCCATATGTCGATGTATTTTTTGAGGTACCGCGTCAAGTCCTCTCTATCCTTCTCCCTGATTTCGGCAGAGCTCAAGCCGACAAGACGTTGAATGTCACGATTGCAATCTTCCAACGAGGCCTTCAAGCATGCCTCTCTACCACCGAAGAACGCTAATGCGATTTGTTCCTCTGACTCGACTCCATCTTCCGGATCAAAAACTTCCATTTTCCGAAGAAAATTAACTGCTTTCCATAATGCGGGTAGTTTTCGGTTCGGCTCGTGCAATGTAGAGAGCAACGAGAAAAGCATCTGTGTTATGGAATTGCGGACTTCAGATATTATGGAAGTGAGGATCAACGGACGTGAGTTGGACGACGAGGATAAGAAGTTTGTGTGGGACGCAAGAGACAGCGCTTCGGCAAAATAACCATTGCGCACACAGGTGTCGATAAGGACGGGGATATCAAGTAGATCACGTATTTTGTCATGCTGCTCTAGCACGACGCGCGCTTTGTTCCGTTCGGCGAGAACTGTGTCTGTTCTGTCATGCCAATTGGACGCGCTCTCCTCCAAGGCTGGCAGGCTTTCATTAATCAGGGCATCGAGAGATGCAGAGAGGGCATCTAGGGACTCGGAAAACGAGGATGTGGTACTGTGCAAGGCGAGAAAAGTCGGGTAAGAAGTATGCGTCAACGAAGTGAGGCTTGAGGTAAGGTGATGCGACTGCGTCTGCAACAATGTCGGTTCTGCGAGTAGATTCGGCAAGGAAAGGGTTGTCAAATACGACAAGTATGCCTGTGACGATGCAGTGGTGAGCTCTGGGGCGCCCAGCAACTCGGACAACGTGGTCTGCGTTCCATCGAGGTCCTGGCTCGTCCGCTGCACTGGTTCCTCCATTCTTGTTGTCGTGGCTATCCGGCAGCAGTTCTAAGCGTCTTCAACAATGAACATGAGGAGCTACTCACCGTGGCCTATGCCATGATCGTCGTGGAAGCAAATATGGCGTTGTTGACGGCTGTTGAGCGACGGCAACAGTGCTTATTCCTCAACACCCATCATCTCTATCTACTGCGCTTGACATGGCCTTGATTGAGGTATGCTTTCCGTGCTATCTGTGTCGTAATGGGTGCTGACGACACCTACAGGTTATCGCCAACGACCGTCTTGGACGCAAAGGTCAGCCGTCACCGCAGAACGTACCCTATATCATTCCATCTGACTGCATCCTGCAGTTCGCGTCAAATGTAGCCCTGATGACACCGTTGGGGACCTCAAAAAACTAATTGCTGCCCAAACCGGAACTGATCACACCAAGATCCAGTTGAAGAAATGGTACGTCCGTTCTCTCTCTGTACCCCCGATGAGTTGACTCACTTCTCGAGCAGGTACACCATCTACAAGGACCACATCACCCTCTCTGATTACGAGATTAACGACGGAATGAGCTTGGAGATGTACTGAACGTCGATAAGACTGCTAGACTCTTCATTTGCTAAAGATGAACGTGTATTATGGCGTGTACATGTATTATAAACATTTCTTCGAGAACTGATTGGAACGCAAGTAAGTTTTAGATATGCGATCTCTAGACGATCCGCTCTTATCCCTATACATACAGTCATGCTGTCATCGCTGAATGCCGTTCAATACTTCACTCTCACTTCGCTCGGGCATTCTAAATTTTGAGTCACCGAGCTCTATTCCTATCTCATCGCGGTGTCTGCATTGGGTTCTCGAGGGAAGAGAATGCAGGCAGGCATCTACATGCGTTTGTGGCGTTGCGAGCAATGGAACTCACCTTTTCAGGCAGCTGTACCTTTAGCTGTGGGTGTATGCTTAGAGTATCTTCAATGAAAGGCTCTAATCGATCGTTATCACTTACAGGACATCATCATCGTGTCAAGCTTTACTCTACTTCAAGATACAGATACATTGTTAACTCTGGTTCTGCTCTTGGCTTGATCCTCTTTACCCCAGATAATGTCTAGATGTCTCGTTCTCAGCAATACTTGCTATACATCTTGTTGCGATCCGACTGTGCTCACGTCTATGTATTTATGAACTCGTTCTTGTCCGTACAGTGGCCAGGTGGTGGGGTAATGATATCGTCTGTCAACGTTCGTCCAACTGATTGAGCTATCATCGGTCTACCAACCCCTTGCCTTTGTTGTCTTGCGGTGTCTAACCAGCCATCTGGGAATCTTTTGGCGACTCATACCCGAAATGTGATAGTCCCTTCACCTTTTGGAAGTAACTCTTCCATAAGTCAGTGATTCCTCGGTCCTTGTCTACCTACGAGAGATGTATTGTCTGTCAGTAAGCCAAAGATCATTCGGTAGCGCGCACTTCCTTTTCTGCATCTAGGTCTGGTCCCGTGAGATGCTCCACATTGAGAACGGATTGCCAGCCGCAGAACATATTCAACGCTCTTCCCTTGAACCGTTGGCACACGTGGAATCGCCAGCTGTTGATTTCTCCCGGCGGCCCTCTTTCCCTCATCGCTCCAACGCCACCCAATTGTCGCGGAAAATAGTCAGGTTGATGAAACGACGCCTGTGCGTTGTCTTCTAGTCCGAGTTCTAGTCCCTGAGCACTGCGGGGGCACTGAGTCCGTCGGGCGCACAATCTGCATAGAGCTCACAGGGATGCCGAGACGAGCGGCTATCGAGCCGCACAGAGCTGTATCTCTCGTCTTCGATTTCCGGTCATCCATCGGTGACTCGGATGCAGTCAGATCCTCTACATTAACGGAAGTGGACTGCTACTGGCACTTATGAGCTTAACTTTTCGGGTACGACCAACAACATACTTAGGCACACTACTAAGACCTCTCTTGTCAAAGATAATGATGGTGTCTTTTTTCATGTCGCCCTGCATGAAGGCATGGAATGTGGAATTTGATGCAGGCACTGAGGCACTTGGACTTTCTTGCGTCACGTTTATTCGGTTCACGGAGGAAGGCATGATCGCAGTGGAATTCTGCAGCATGCTCTCAGGTCTGGGTTTGAGTTTGGAGCCGTACCACTGGTACTTAGTTTCTCCCAAAGTGCAGTCTGCTCCGAGTTCTTCGCCCCACACCCTAAAACGTGAAAAGACCCCTGGATTTATTGGGAACGAGGGTGCGGTATTCGTCCTCGGTAAGTTACTGAGAACCAACAGACGGATACGATCCCCCGCGAAGAGGTTCTAGAGGCGGTGGCGCACTATTCCTCTGTGCATTCACAGTGAGAAAGAACTCACTTATACGCTCTGGACGGTAGTGAACGGTATTGAGCGATGGAAGCTATGGTCTCTGTCGAAATTTAGTCACTGAATAGTGTCATAGCGAATGTGGCGGACCACGGTGGAGGTGCACTTGTCACAAGATGACAACACACATCGGGTCAATGTATTCAAATGTCAAAAGGTTTAGATGGGTGGACACGTCTATCTAAGGAAGAGAAAGGGTAATGAAAGGTACGAGCGACATGGTAGGCAACTACCGGGACCGACCTGGAATTTCAGATCCAGGGTGGGCTGACTTTCCAAAGTTTCCATCCGTCAGAACCCGTCTGTGAGAAACATGTTGACAACGAAGACAGACTGGTTGCGATGCCCGGGTGCATTGTGCCTCTTCGAGGACAGGTGAGTTGACGGGAAGGACAAATGTTGGGTTGGATAAAGGTCGACCCCAAGATTCCAAGTGGAACACATAGAATGCGCCACATCCGTACGCACGATGCTGTCGTTTTTCTTGGAAAAGAGCATAAAGTAGGGTATTACTACCCTTGGGGCCAGGAATCCTGATATCTTCAAGTTAATGTCCGACACAATCGTTGAGTGGAGGCCTCAATTACGTCGGGATTTGGGATGAATGGTAGGTAGCACATGGACGACCTCCCAGACAATAGAAGGGAGTTTTAGACTATCCGGCAAAGTATCGCGGGATCCCTGTTATTCCTCGTAGTCGTTCCTTGGACTACTACTTATCGATCCATCTAGAGTTCGGTGGCAGAACTCGGTGGCAGACGGGGCTAGTCCAGAAAATGAGTGTACAAATCTATTCGTGTGTGTCCGACGGGGTGGGACAGGAAATACAGGGACAAAGCTGTGCATGACGGGAAAATCATGGAGGTGTCATCTAAGTTCGACGGAGAATGCAGAAACTTCGGGGCGCCGTCGTTATGACATTTTCAATTCGGGATGATTTAGGACGGGGTGATATGTTTTGGACCCTGTAGCCAATCAGGGAAAGGCGGTAATTAGAGAAGCCACTTTTTTTCCAAGCGCGTGTTTTCTCAGTAGAATATGCGGTTCATTATGGTTCGTCCCAAGTAGGAGACGAGCGAGTCAGAGGCTCGGCACTGTGATGCTGTGTCCACTGTGTCGAGGATGTCGTAAACGACGGCAAAACAGAAAAACGTAAGATCCGTGCTCAAAAAGGCTCTACATTCGGGGGGAAGGGCTTGGATGCTGGATAGACGGTGGCAAATGGATTACTCGCTTGAATGTCCTCGTCGACCACTTGGAGCTCGCGCATGGCCGGAGATTGGGTTCATAGACTAGATCGCCGTGGCGTATCCAAAAGGGGAAATGACGGCCCAAAGATCCGGATAATTCACACGATCGAAAACGATCCATATCTATTCATAGGCTGATTTCGGCGGCGTCTTCTTCCTTTTGTTGTTTCACGGTCATAATCTCAATTCGGTACTTGTCTTGCGCTGACAAGGAGTCGTTCACTTTCTATATAAGCGGCCCCTTCCCTGCGTCGCGCTTTCTGCCTCTGCCTACAGCTCTCTAGGCCGACGTTGGGTCGCCGACGAATCTGAACGAACTATCTTCTTGCTTCACGCCTGACTTACCGACATGGGTATGGGGTTTGCCTTTCTCCCTACCTTGAATATCTTCACGGGTGCTCAGCAACGAGTGAGTTGGATCCTTATATTTTTTTTTATTTCCAATCCTTAACCAGTTTCCTGTTAGGTCCTTGAGCACGACATCTCCTTCGACATCACCCTTGCCCAGTCTTCCCGCTCCTCACGTACTGCTCCCGCTCCCTGCATGTCGCGCCCGCCCAAGTCGCGAATGCCACTGGAGATCGTCATGACTATTATGGAGATGGCGTTCTATGACGAGACCTTTGACATCGACTATTCATTGCTCAAGGCCTGCTCCCTCGTCTGCAGAGAGTGGTCTGCAGCCGCCCAGAAGCTGCTGTTCCATAACGTTACCTTGCGCACCCAGTCGGCTTGTCTCTCTTTCCAGAACGCAGTTGATCCCATCACTGAACAAGGTCGCATGCTTGGCGAAGCTGTTGTTCGAATGCGAGTCATACTGGATCACAATCAACCTTTTGGTATTGCCGAGCAGTCATTCGCCCAGGCGGTCGTCCTCTGCCCGAACCTGTTCGAGCTAAACTTGGCTCTGTATGGTTCTGTGTCACCCGGCAGGGATATCATTGGATCTCCGGACTCCCTTCGTATGCGACGTCCAGCTCCTTCGTTTGACGAGAGCACCCTATCCCTTCTCCAATGCGGTCCTGCCATCTCCGCCCTCCAGTTCTCTAACTGGTCCGAAAATAGCCACTCCATTTCACAGTTGCTCAGCATATGGCCGTCGCTGAAGTCTCTGGTTCTTAGTGGCAATGCCCCAGAGCTACCATCTGACACGCTCCCCCCTTTCCCCTGCGCCCTCCGCGAACTTCACATGAACTTCCAAGCCTTTCCTTCACTAGATTTCATGGATTGGCTACTGCATCATTCCGTCGGCAGTCTCCGCGTTCTCGGCATCGCTCAAGAACCGTCCATGCAGCTGCTCGAGTATTTCGTCGACACGTACGGAAGCACTCTGGAATCTGTCTCGCTTCCTGTCTGTTGGCAAGATACGGCCCGTTCCTTGCATCGTTGCCCGCGTTTACGGCAGATCAGCGTGGAACGACCACTCGTATCACCCCTTCTCTTCAAAAAAGTCTCAGAGCGTCTGGAGCACATAGCGTTTGGGCTTAATAAGATGACTGCGTTGCAATCAGTCATCGAGATTGTCAAAACTCAGAAGTCCCTCAAGGCTGTCACAGTTCATCTTTGGGGTGGTGAACAGCATCCGCTCTTTCCATCCCTGCAGATGGCCTGCGCCTACCGGGGCCTTGAGCTTCGAATAACGCCGGATATTAGGGTGTTCCGTACATGGATGGTACGTCGCTTAGTCTTATGGAAAACGCCACATTTTCTCAAGTTTTTTTTTTCTCTTTTTTAGCGAGGTGACCCAATCGAACAGCAGACTTATCCCCGCAGGAAAACGCTTTCCAATCTATATGTTATGCGCGCACAATCTTCTTTCCACGCTTCCGGACCACATGTACCATTTCACTAAGGATGGTACACCGTCTTAATCGTGCCACGACGCCCTTTCATGACCGTTACGATACATCATCACTTGTACATCACCGCATCATCATCTTATAATGCAAGTCTCGAGTCATGCAGCATTGTCATCCTTCGATATGTTCACTGTTATGGGCCCGCCACCACTGCTTCATTCATTATTAGTCAATGCTCAAAAGGCACGTTTGGAAACATACATCGGAGGATTCCACTACATTTTCGTTCAATCTATACAATTAGTTTAGCATATCATGGATTTAGTTATATTCGCTTTGTTACCCTTATAGCCTATGTTAGGTACTAAGTAGTTGCCATTCAATAGATTAAAGTTATCACCGTTAACTGAAGGGGGATGGTATTTGGCGTAAGGTAAATGCAACTTGTGATTGGGCGTAGCGGAGGTTACACGTGAGTGGACTATAGCCATAGAGTTTGGTCCTCGTTCGTTTTGAGCGGAACAGCACTAGTACCGTCGGTGCCTCGGTAGATTTAATATAAGGGCGTGGGGACCTTCAACAGTCACAATGTTAGTTACCACATTTTGCAAATAGAGCCAAACACCGACTATTGGACTGCTGCCGCTTTTGTACTTGGAGTCAACATTCACGATGGCGTCGTCGTCGTCGTCGTCGCTATCCTCGGTTGTGTCAAATCTTGTGAGGGCCTCCATGGGCACCTCTGTGTCGTCTACGGTAACAGACGAAGACTTGGACCACCATGTTGCCGAACTATTGATTAGAGATGCCAAGAAGAGGGCTGAACGGTACGGCCAACAAGGTATCCGCGCCTACCTTTCCAGCCAACTGTGAGTCGTAAGAACCTTGTTCGGGGACTTCAATATTGACATAAAATTACAGCTCAGATAGTAATGCCCCAAAGACTAACAAGCGATTCCTGTCCTCTATCATTCGAAGCACGGACGAACACAACAAAACCATTCTAAAAGCGCAGGCTCTTTCCGCTCAGGAGATACAGAGGGAGAAAGAGGAGTTACAGAGGAAGCAACGTCGTGCACGTGCGGAGGAGGCGGTTGCTGCCCGGCGAACTAAGATGGACAGTCGAAAGTCTACTGAGAAAGAGAGCTGGGACAGGTGGGATGGGCGGACTGAAGATAGGAAGAGGAAGCATAGGGAGTGGGAGACGTGGAACGGGGACGATTCAGATGATGACAGGCAACAGCGACGGCGACGCCGTTCTGTCAGTCGGGACGAGCCGAGACGCAAGTCGCGGCGCAGTCGCAGTCGAAGCTCCAGCGATCAGGACGACCATGACTCTAAGCATACAACTCGTTCCCATCGATCCCGCCGTTCAACAAGATACACATCACGCCGTTCCCGAAGCAGGTCGCGGTCTTCTGATGGACACAGACACAGACACACCCGCAGACACCTTCATACTAAGTCGAGGCGTCGACACAACTCGCATTCTCGTACCCGTAGTCCTTTGTCAGTAAGGGAAAGTTCCAAGCGGAAACGGTCCCGGTCTTCGTCGCGATCAGAGCGCGCACGCGACCAATCGCCCTCTGATGCCCGTAACCTGTCTGATTCGCGTAACCTGTCCAAGGAAACTGAACTACGGCAGAAGCTCAGGGCGTCAAAAGATAAAGTACCTTCGATTCCTGCCAAGTCGCAAGAGAGCGAAGGTCGCCGTAGATCTCTAACACCACCTTCCAAGCGACCGAAGACTCGTTCACCGTCTGTGGAGTCGACATTGTCTTCGCCCATGTCGATATCTCCTTCTGTTTCTCCTGGGCCGGAGCCCCCGGTTCAGCTACCTTCAAAGATGGACAAGTATTTTGAGGAGTCGTATGATCCTCGCCTAGACGTTGCACCCCTTAGCGCGCCCAAAGTCCCGGCTACGGGGCTCATTGATAATGCTGAGTTCGAGGGCTGGGACGCTATGTTGGAACTCATCCGGGTAAGAAGGGAAGACAAGGAGGAGAAGAAGAGACTAGAGAGGATGGGTTTGACCAAGGAACAGATCAAGAAGGAGATATCTTCCTCGAAGGCTGTAGGCGACAGGTGGAATTCCGGTGGTGTAAGTGCCATGGACATCGAATACAAGAAACGAGGAACAGTAAGGGAATGGGATCTGGGAAAAGATACTATGTAGACCTCACGCATTTTCATTTTGATTATGGTTTTTTGGTTATCTCAAGTCTGTAACATTATCGAGCACACACATATCGTTTATCATCACGGTCATGAATACATAGAGGCATTATTTTAACAATCGGTAGATCTACGCTAGTTGCCGTTGAGAATCTATTGCTGGGAGACAACAACCTGAACTACCGCCATTTCCTCCACGCTTAATTGTTCTACCAGCGCAGAAAAATTGGACGTGTTCCTAGAAGCACATTCCCGCAGGAAGGAGGTGAGATGTTCCTAAAATATTTCAGTACACCGCTACCGAGAGGGACAATAATAAAGAGACCCACCTGCATATCCAGCTGTGATATAGGATCAGTCTTCAGATCTTCATCGTCATTATCCTCGAAAATATCATCATTGTCGAAAGCCAATCCCTTGGGTCCGATGAGATCTGACAGATATTGCAGCTCGGCGTCCCTTTTGTCGCCATCCCCTGGATCACTCCAGTCCTCGTCCTATATTTGGGTTAGGCCATTTTCCGGAACTAGGCAAACGAAAATGCATACACCATCGTCATCGTCGGCATCTGGTAGGTTGCCGCCAGAGGCAGCAAACGTAGCTGATTCGCTGCTGGATTGGAGGTCGTGAATCAAAATTTTGAGTGCTTTGACCGGGAACACGATGGACGTGAACTCGGTGGGCGCTGCGGAAGGAGACGAGTCAGCAGAATGTTTACCAGCATTCGTCCTGATGGAGGAAGGGAGAATGCGCGCACTCGTCCTTGTACGTGACCGTGTCATAATGACTTTGTAATTGAAAACAAAATGAACCTCAGACCGACGACAAGTCGATGAAAGACACTAACCATTTCTCGTCTCCGGTTTAACAATAAGGTCACCCTTCACCATGAGATTCTGAAGCGACGGCCTTTCACAGACGAAAAGTTGCGAAAGGGCCATAGTGCTGATCCGTGACGGCCAGAAACCCTGAAACGTTTCGGCATTTTCGCACCATGTATGAATCAAGACCTCCAAACCCGAACGGCCTTGGACGTTTGTCGATTCAAGCAAAGACAACACTGTATCCCGTTGATGTGTTATCAGAAATGCAAACGGGATGACAAGACTCTGATCCTGCTATTTAGTATGGTTCAAAACGGTCTTGAGACTGAGATCGTACCTGGACAAATGACGCCGTTTTGGCTGTGACCATACGATTCACCATAGCCTGTAGGAGTTCAGGTAGCACCGGAAGGACAGCATCGCCTGCTCTCCGGAGCAAATGGATGATCAGATCACCAATTGTCAAACCGGCAGATTCATCCTCGCCCTGCAGCACTTTGGCAACAAGAGTTAACACATAATCTAATCCCGAGCGCCCATTATTGTCGGACCATGACAATAATTGTTTACAGTCTTTCCGGACAATAAGCGTCAGGCAAATAATTCCATTCTACCGTGAAGATACCATTAGAAAATGAGACATGTGCCACATGGACGAGACCCACCTGTAACACATCCCGGTCTTCCGCCTCGCCAAGGCATTTGAATAGGTGAGGAGCAAGAAGAGCAAAGAACCCGTCGCCGAGTCCATTTTTCGAACCGTTGATGAGACTGTTGACAAGGTCAATGGCCGAACTGGTGATCCACGACTCGTCAATTGACGCAGAAGATATAGAGTTACATAACGAAGGCAGCGCTTGCTTTACGACCACCTCGTAGATGGCAAGCGCAGAAGCCGATGCTAATGACTCCAGAATATCAGGGAAGATCGACAGAAGGATAGGATCTATGACATGGTCTAATAAGATTAATTTTAATCAATCAACTTATTGCCGAACCTTTGTTATTCTTAGCCCACACCTCCAGAATGGCCAGAACCAAAGAGTCTGCCAACTCTGGAGTCATCCATTTACCTTCGTCTACGCCGACGATGACAGATAAGGTTTCGAGAACGAGGGAGAGTGTGTCCTCGGATGTGTGCAGCAGGAATGGCCCCATATCTTTGGCAATACGGGACATGAAAGGTGTCAATGCCGCATCGTCCGTGCCATTACAGAAGCTAAGCAGCAGAATATTAATTTAATATCAATAGGGTCTCTTCGGGAAAAGACCTACTTGTGGACCGCTCTCACCGCGGATATCTTTACAGGGATACTACCTTCATTCGACTCAATCACCTGAACAGCCGCATCAATATATTGACCGGCCAACTGTATAGGCAACAGCTTGGCATATTGACTTGCAAAGACGAAACCGCGCCCTTGCAGGAAGGGGAATTCTATGAGACGAGATAAGTAATCAAAATATGGGGAGATTAACGTCACGAACCAGAAAGACCTAGAACCGAAGGAATCACATCCCGGAGTAGATTCTCGATGTCAATGGGTTTAGGACTTCCCGAGTCATCTTCATCTTCGAGACAGTCTTGTATAGACTCGGCCTGTGACCCAATAGCAGCTAGACCAGCCTCTAGTGGCCGCCACCAGTCTTCTTTGCCGCCATTGCGTGCTTGTCCCGACGATTGTATTACTTGTTGTATGACAGTGTGGAAAGTTACGATAGTTTGGACCGTAGCTCTGTCAATGATTGCCTGAAAATATGGCCGTATTAGCACTGACGGTTACGTTGTAGAAGATGGCTACCTACTCCGAGCAGATCAAATCCGGCAACTCGGACGCTGTAGTCTTGAGTTTCGTCATCCTCTTGTGCGACGAATATATTAGCATTAGATCCCCAAGTGTCTTCCTACAATGAATATTGAGATAAGATAACGAGCAGGGTCTCCGGCACTCACATCTTCATCGGTCATTTGTGCATAATTGAAAACTGCGGCGATTAAAGCAGTTGAGTGTTCAGGTGTGAACCACTGCTTGGCCTTTCCTCCTCGTATAATGGTAGCCACGAAATCTAGGATAGAGCTGATAAGGTGAGACAGGTGTACCGGCTCATCTTCAGAGGATGAAGGAATGGGCTCGTTGGATGTGAGGTAGTATCGATCGAACGTTGGATATAGTAGGTTAAGATGAGTGATAGAAGCGCTAAGAAGATCGTCAAAGTAGGGCACTAGAACTCTAGGG
Source organism: Desarmillaria ectypa (assembly GCA_030407005.1). Classification (NCBI taxonomy): domain Eukaryota; kingdom Fungi; phylum Basidiomycota; class Agaricomycetes; order Agaricales; family Physalacriaceae; genus Desarmillaria; species Desarmillaria ectypa. The sequence goes on along the minus strand of JAUDYN010000003.1, from coordinate 3,110,395 downwards.
AAACTCGTATGGATGGTTTCGAGGGTCTAAGAAAGGATAAACTTTTGAATGACGCTACGCCTAGTACTAAAGATCACCTTGAAGATTTGGATACGAATGGCGAGACCGTCCCAGTTGGAGCTGTTTGCGTCGTGCTGAGGATCCATGTTCAAGAGGACTTTGAATGCCTCAAGCCACACAGGAAGAACCGAAGCAATGGCTTCTTTCACTGCCTGAGGGTATTGATCCTTCACCATAAACAATGATATTGTGCATTGGCGAAACACTGAAATCGTCCTAGCCCGCGTCAAAGGCAAATGTTGCTTGAATGACGTTAGTTGTCCCACTGCCTATTGTCACCGTGAAATACCCACCTCAGTGGCACCCAAGATTGAGAGCAGGGAGGGTAGCAAGTCTCGTAAAACCGGTAGTATCTGATCCTCCGTCAAATCCGCCTTGATGAACTCGGTAAAGACTTGCATGGCTCCGTGAACAGAATCTGGAGATCCTGAAGATAGCAGGCTGATCAAGTCATTCAAGAGCTCGGGATATTCATCAGGCCAATCAGAGTTGGCAATGGAGGTCAGAGTGTGGGCCTAATTGAATTGTCCTTCAACCACATCGTCATCAGAGTAGGCATAGACGCACACAAAGAGACCGAATTTTTCGATTGGGATCTGAAAGGCCTTGGAATACAGCCTGTCGCACTCGGCTTTTGATCTAGTGGGTTCCTGGTCTCAGCCACTGCAACGCGCAGAAGAGTAAGCAACGTACCTCCGGGGGAGGCGCCGCTCCCTTGAATCCCTGGAAAAACGGCGACCACCTCTCTCTCACATACTTTCTCAAGATGATGCTTGCAGAGTGCTTAGACCAACAAGAAAGTCATCAAGACGCGTCAAAAACCGAGAAAAACGCGGCCAACTTATCTGGCGTAGTGGCATGTCGACATTTGGAGAGACGATGAGCTCTGATAAAGCAAGAGATGTCCCTATCGAACGAAGAAGTGTCAACAGGTCAGACGTCAATTTTCACGTCAAATCGATAAAAGCGTGCCTGGCTGTGAGAAATACTCAATGAGCTTGAGCTCTGCGGACATCCGCTCGTTGGCATTCGGGCTCAGTGTTGCAGCAAGGCATTCGGAAATCTGGGTCATGGAAGCCATGGTACAAGGAGCGTCCGAAGGGCGCGACCGGGAATCCGGACAAATAGGTGTAAAGAGCGCGTTCACGTGTGGGACCAATATAAGGCCTGTGCGTCAGTTTGCACAAATCCTATACTACAGGAATAAGTTAAATCCATCCGAACGTGAACAAATGAAGAATTTAGGATAGGGATGCGTATACTATACTAATCTAGAAATGGAGTCTCGAAAGCATAATATTATAACTACATCGTTCGCCAAAATTAAGTGTCCCAAGGGGATGAGAGTATACACACTGCTCCCTTACATTATCACGCACTCCTTGTCTTTCCCCTTGCCCGAGCTACCATTATCACTCGAGTCGAAGGCTCCGCGATTTAAGACAGAACCGGGACCTCCTGGCTGAGGCATTGGTGAATTCGTAGAGGCCTTTAACCGTTGCGCCGATCGCTTATCACCAAGTTCTGCCGCCTTCTTGTACCATGATACAGCCCTATAATGACGTCAAAAGATAACAGGTAGTCAAGGAAGAGGGATACGTACTGTGACATATCGGCTTGTGTCCCTATTCCCACCTCAGTAAAGTATCCGACGGCATACATAGCTTTAGCGAGGCCGGCTTCTGCTGCCTTTTGGGCCCATAGAAATGCCTCTGTGTCTGATTGGGGTAACACGCCAGGTGATCCGACAAGATACCATGCGGTTAGCGCAAAACAAGCATCCCGATGATTTTGCTGTGCAGCAATATTCTAAGAGATACATCAGAAAGATGATGATAAACGAAGGAAAAAAGACGCACATAATAATGAATAGATAAAGCTGGATCACTCGGGCAACCGTTTTTCCCATACTCGTAGCATTCACCGAGTCGATAAGCGCTCGGCGCATATCCGAGCTCAGCAGCTTGTGCCAGAAGCTCGGTGGAATATTCGTAATCTACAAACACCACATTGTCGATTCCTCGCTCGTGTAGCAACGCCAACTCATGTAAAGCATGAGGAAACTCGGCCGTAGCCTGCTCTGCGCTCCTCTTTAGCCATTTGACTCCTTCCTTTGGGCTCCGTGACAAGCCGAGCTCCCCATTGAGCTCAGCGATACCCAACCGATACATCGCGCCAGGGTGCAACGCCGCTGCAGCCTTCCGGAAGAAAGTAACTGCTTTTGCTGATTCCCGTCTGCACCCCCAGCCGTTTTCACAGCACGTCCCGGCACGGTAGGCTGCATCTGCATGGCCATGCTTCGCAGCCAGAACAAATAGAGGATATGCTCGATCGAAATCTTGCTTCCCCTTCACCGTCCCAATGCCATTCGCGAAGCAGTCTGCCAAGAAATATTGTGAAGGTGAATGACCACGATCCGCGAGGCGTTTTAGCAAGGCAGTCGCTTCCTTTACGAGATCTTCACGTTTTTCCATCGCCTTCTCTACCTGCAGAAGATTTCCTGGGATATTTTCTGGTATCGGCAAAGATTTGGAGGCGTCTATCATGAAAACAGCGAATTCGAATTGGAGATCTGGGTCCTGCGTCTTCTTGGCGTTTGCGCGGTAGAGTTCAAGGGTACGTTCATGGGATAACAAGGCTGCTTGGTTGCCGGGACGAAGATGTGAATGGTCAAGAAGAGGTCCTGGGGGAGGAGAGGGGCCACGAATAGACTGCGTCGCCACAGACCGTGGAGCGTATTGGTCAGGTATATATGTCGAAGGAGGATGGCTGTTATTATTATCGCCATTGTAGAAATCGTCTGGATCTGTGTCCTGGTCCTGGGGTGGAGTATACTCGCGTTCATCATCAATGTCGTCAAACTCTTGCTCCTCCCCGTTGGTCTGTGGTACAGGCTGTTGAGAAGTGGCCCTTGACCGTACTGAGCTGTACGGGGAATTTGTTTGGCTGTCATTGTGTAAATACGATTGGTCCGGCTGTGTGTACTGCGATGATGGCCGCTGCTGCTGTTGGGTCGAGTACATCGTCACCGACCGAGCTGAGGGGTGGTGGTGGATCCCGGTCAAGGGCGTGATCTCGGTCGTTGGCATCACTGCGTTGACCATATTAGGACATGTCACCTCCGCACGATTGCTTTCAACAACAAAATTGAACAAATACCGCTTTCAGTGCGAGGCGCAGTAAATCCGGTCCATAGCCCCCAATTCTGCACTGAAAATGCTCTACAGGAATGTAACAATAAATGACAATGTGTTCGAGCCACGTTTAAATTGTAATGAAAGTCTTGGCAACCGTTTTCTGAAGCACTTTTCCTCCTCCGAGTCACCCATACTTACCTATTTTTCAGCTTCGAAAAACAAGAACAGTTTATTTGTACCTCACGCCTCTGCAAGGTTGGTTTTCTAGGCCAAACCAATGTCATCCTATCTCATTCAACGAAATTTTCTGGAATGATTTTGCCGAGACTTTAGTCACTACCGTACATCCATCCATCCATATATTCGAGACCTAATGAGCCAATCTTGAATATTCACTGAACCCCGTAGCGGATACCAAGTGTCAAGGATGTGTGAATGAACCTTGCAAGCAAGCTGACACCTTCCTTCATTACAATCTATGGCATGGTCGCCTTTCAATAACTAAATCATGATGAATTTTAAGAACTTGGAGCTGTCGTATTTTGAAGCCACAACTGTTGGTAACGGGGATGGTACCGTTGCCACGTCCAGCTAGTGACAAGGTAACATGGCTTTATCTAGCCCCTAGGACAGGTGCCAAAAACGTACGTGAAAAATGCTACAAAGTACGTGCATCCTCAAGTTTAATTAAATTACCATGCCGGGGAAAATTCTGCGGATATCTCTGGGTATCACTGATACCGGAGCGTATCGTAGACGCATCATACGGAAAAACCGAACTGGCATCGGAATTAGCCATTGATTTAAGATGGACTTCTACAAATTACCATACCTTCAAAGCCTTTGAATTGACACAATTGGCACCCGAGAGGCTTTCTGCACTGTGCCTTCCTCGAAAGACATAAGAGAGCCAGTCTCTGAATCGCAGAGAATAAGCTTGGACTCCCGAGCAGGGTCGTGAAAGGGATCTTCAATGACAGGAACGGGGTCAGCAAAAGGGAAGGAAATGATTGAAATCCGAGCGTGCGCAACAGGGCTTGCGTCTCTGATTGGATTCCCAATATTATCTCGAGATGCCTGCCTTGTCCGGAGACCTCATCGTCGTGGCATTCATCATCTTCCCATTCAGAAGCAGACGTCCTCTTGACTACGGTGGGAGAAACCAAATGAGTCGCTGCCGTAGGAACAGAAGCTTCAACGGTAGACTCAGCACAGCATTTAACCCCGACGAATTTCTCCGCATCGAAGTTGAATAAACTACTGTGCCGCCGTTTGCGGATGAACAAGAACAACAGTAGGGCGAAAAGAGCCAGGAAGGCGATTATACCCCCGATAATCCCGCCAATCAAACTGTGGGTGTTTTTTGGGGCGCTATGATAATAAAACCTCAGGATTCAGAAGAATGTCAGGGACGAGCTTGGGATGGGCACATACTTGATAATATTTCCAGTGTCGGATGGACTGATCGTGGCGGTTGTACCTGTAGTTGTGAAGACGCTGACCGAAGTAGTAGGGCTTCCACTGATCGAACTGGGGTAAGTATTTATACCCGTCGAAATGAAGACCGACGTCGAAGGTGGGAGTCTACTGGATTACGTTGGCGTAAATTTTTTTGGTACATAAAAATCATATCCGATACGCACATGCCAACGGTAGTACTTCCATTATCCACACCATCAGCTATCTCCGTTGCAGAATTCAAATACCCAGGACTCGTTGAGATTGAAGTTTTAAGTTGGGAAGAACCTCTAATATTCACCGGGGATCCGTCGTTTGATGAAGTAGATGTCAACGCAGCAGCAGGTTGCGTTTGAGAGATGGCGGATGGTGGAGTCGTAACTGGAATCGCTTGAGAAGAAGAACAAGAGCCATGTGGAGAGCTATCTTGACCTCCGCCACCCGCGTTATCATTTCCGCCTTTACCACTTGCTGAATTCTGAGAATTGCCACCACCATCTTGCCCGTATCCAGGATTCTTCTCGCCGCTGCCATTTTGACCTGCGGTGCCTCCAGAGCTGCCTGCGTTGTGAGATCCCGAGCCATCAGAGCTGCCATTTTGACTGTTGTTGTTTCCCGGGCTCGACCCTTTCTCAGGATTGGGTTTATCTCCCCCATTTTGGGGCTGTGGAAGACTTGTATTGCTCCCCCCCACTATTGCCTGGGCCCGTGTTATCCCCAGAACCATGGTCATGGGGATGCCCGGCCGTAAGAGAACCGCCGGAGTACCCTCCTGGGCTTTCCTCTCCCTGCCAGGCATCCTTAGTGAAACTGGTATCAATACCACCTCCGCCTGCTTTGACTCCACCGCTAAACGAAAAGCCTCTGCCGAAGTTTCTGCTCTCCAAAATGCAGTGATCAACCCAGGAGTGGAAAGAGTCTCTACCAGCGGCACTTGGATTACCAGTGTCACCGTTCGAGGATGAGGAAGCTATTTTCGTTTCTCCTTTTGATATCGAACCGCTCATTGCTCCTGTTTGCGAATCTGAATCTTGAACCCTGGTAACTTTTTCTATGCATTTAAAACGAACGCACCTGGTTCACCGCGTTCACTGATACTGAGTGAAGTGTTCCCAGAATATTCCGATCACAAGTTGAAAGAGCGTGTCACTGGCATGAAATCTGGCGCTGTTAAGAAAACGAGTCGGGCCCAAATTGACATAAGAGCTCACCCCTAAAAGCTTCGGGGCACTTATTTTGTCTCTGAAGCATCTCTAGATACAACGTGGACCTTTAAAATGAGTGTGATGAAAAAAAAGAAGTAAGGAACAAGAGAAAAGTGAGTGTGAGTGAGTGTGAGCAGCTCAGGTCAGCCAGGTATTACATGCTCAAAGGTACACTGCCGTATGATCAACTCTTCCTATAGAAGCATGGATATTCCCATGTTTTGTAGCACGCTGTATCGCCATAGTTGACAACGAAACGGAGATCAACAGTTGGCGACTCAGCTTGAACCCGCACCATCAGAGAGGGTTTTTGGCGGACCTTCAGCAGGGATGGGATCCGGAATTATCTCAAGTAATGGTGAACAAGAAAGGACAATGAAGAAACCAGGCTGAAGGAGTCTTCAAGAAAGTCATTGCTAGCAAGATTTGTCGGTATCGGGCGATAAGAAGCGACGTTAAATGCATGGCAACGTGCAGGAATAGTACGAGAAGGGCAACAACAATCATAACTGTCATTGAGAGACGTTCATTGAACAGAGCCAAGTGTCATCAAGGAGTTCCATGACCATGAGATACTGGCCTAAGTAGGATGATGATTCAGGACAAAGAACATTTAAAAATATTCCCACGGTCGTACCGGTAATCGTTGACACCAAAATCAAGAAGTGTCTGGCAGTGTATGATTGCTCTTTCGAAGTCCATACCGGCCACTTCTGGAAAGTTGAGACCAGATGTACCTTCGCAACACGGCGACTAATATCATTCACGTGTGGTTCACCTTCCATTCAACGCGGACAGTACAGCGTGGTAACAGGACGTAGTACATCGCTATTCTTCCTGATATACGCGCCCAATAGATGGGATTCCATAGAAATACCCAACAGCATAATTAATAATGTAAAATGTGCTTGGAAGACAATGCTTACAAAGAACAGATGCCACCACGCGTGCCCTGGCAGTCGTATCAGACCAAAAGTAGTAAGAAGCCAAATTGAATCAACTTGCTTCTAGTAAAAAAAGCTAGCAGCCAACCCACCGATGACTTCCAGTCAGTCAAATGATCACAGCACAAACCATCAACGTTCCAGATAATGAAGCCAATAACAAAAAGGACAGCCTCGATACTAAAGACGCTCGCAATGCTGTATTTTGCATCTTCCGAGATAATGTAATGCTCCTCAGACCACATTAGAAGGTACGATGAGAGCGACCTTGGTGATGCATAGGATTGCGAAAACCCGCTGAAAATAGATGGGATCACGATTGGCGATACTTGCAAGCACGTTAGTGACGCTGTTAAGCCTAGATGGAACATGGAAACACATACTAGCTTGATGTAAAATATACGTTTAAATTTATCAAGGTTAAGAGGGAGTTCGCGCCGAGGATATCCTATAACCAGGAATTTGATCGGGGACAACTCATGGAGACGAGATATATCATAGGTAGCTCATCTGCGGGCCGGAAATGAAATAGCAGGGTCGCGTGAAATGCCATACTCCCGATGCCGACTAGAGCATAGCACTACCAAGTGGGGAATCGTCAAAGCATGCTTCATTTTCCACGTTTGACGTACGGCATAACTGAGCACATATCTCGTCGGGAGAGATTCGCGGCAAGCTCTGAAGGCTCCGTAAGCAGCAAGAATCAAGAAAACCGTGGTGGAGAATGTATTGGCAAACTCAGCGATGTAGTGAGAGAAGCGGTAGTTGGCCTGTATGAATGATTAGCTACCTCACACAAGTCGAGAGTTGCGGTAACTGGCCCGTGATAACCTTCAAAATTCTGGATGTTGCTGAAATGGAAGATCATATTTGTGAAGTAGTATGAGAGCACACGAGAGTTCATATGAGTAGATGGCCCAGCTCAAAACGTAAGTCAGAGGCCAAATGATGCATGCATCCTGAAGTAAAACAAACTATTCATGAAAGACAGTTGATAGTCTGCTATGCAATCATCAGAGGGTGTTGAAGGCCCATTAGAAGCCATGAATGCGAGAAAAACAGTCTGGCTAGACAGCGAATGTGCTTCAAGGCAGCAGCGTGAACTACAGGAGCCATCAGTATTCTTTTCGAACTAGTTCAACTATTCTTATACCCATCCCATTTACTCAAGCCGTCGAGGACGTCAAGTGTCGTGGAAAGTGGGCCTCCAAAGCTCCCAGCTTGATCGAATCGATGATCCTTCCGAGTCTCGATCTGGCCGTCATATATGTTCTGTTTGTTAATGGCATGCTACGACTGTTCCGCAGCTGGCGCAGTAATAGCGGTCTTCACCCGGTTTGCGGTGGTACACATCCATAGCAGCGCCATGGGTCTAGGAGAATGAAGAGCCAGGAAAGTGAATAGTACGGCTCAAAACAGCAGCTGCAGCGCGACAAATCAGCCTTTCGATTTTTCGGGAAAACAGGCAAAGCTTTGATTTTTTTTTGTGAAAATAGGCGCCGAGGACGAGATTTCCAGTTGAGTATGAGGTCCGGCCACAGTAGCAGCAGCCGCCTCCAAGAACTCAACTGGTATTGAGCATTGGAAAGTCCACGAGTTTTGATGACCTCATATAGCAGTGGTCCGTGCACAACTTCGCCAATATAAAAGATAGTATCCGACACCCGAAAACCTCATACTTACCTTGATGGCACAAGCCCCTTCACGTAACCGGGTTTGTGGGCCGTAGAGATCCTTCATAGCACGGCGACCCTGTCCCCAGAGGGTGTCTGCGGCTTGTATAGGCTCAGGCTTATGCACCGTCTAAATATTTTCCTGTCCCACTTTGGCCACTCTGGCTGGGTGGGCCTCCTTTTCTTTGCTGTTTATGAACGAGGCCTTCCATTTGGCTGTCTCTCGAGTTGCAGCAAACAAATTGAAGTAAAGTACCTTAGTTTGAAGTAATCATGAATGAGTATAATATTGAATCATTTTTTCATTGAATTTTGAATGCTGGACTTTGAGGTTCTAGGATTAATGCATCTGATGTGTTGAAGCACTGCATATGTGTGAAGCATCGGAAGTAGTGGCTTTTAGTACTTGTGTCTGAGTTGTTGCTGGGGATTTTTATAAGCAAACATGCAAACATTTTACTAGGAACTCAGACTCAAACCCATCCCTTTGAAACTCGGTGATAGTCGGTGATACACTTGATCGACTGTTATCAGGTTGCAGGAGGGACTGGTTGACCAGCTGGTATGTACAATGTATGCCCTTACTATTGGCTTACCTTACTTCGGAGCAACGAAATTTCAGTACAGAACCAACTAATGTAAGAAAAGGCGAAAGAGACATAACTATAATACGCAAAACTAAGCCTACAAGCCGATAGAAAACCACAACATAACAAGAGAAGAAAAGGAGCATAACGAAGGGGAATACTGTTTAAAAGGACCTGGACTATGGGATCGGTAATACATCGTTTTTCTGTTGGAACGAGGTGTATATGTAGTTGTGCAGATTGGGAGTGGTATGCAATGATGGATGTGAGCGTGGAGAGTGAAATATGCAGTGTAATACGTAGATGGAAGCAATGTTTGCAGAAGGGGGATATAATGAAATGCGAGCAGCACGAGGAAAACCGAAATCGAATCGTGGTCATCGAATGAGTTTGCCGTAGTCAAGGACACTGTCGACGTCGGGCCTGCTAGATTCTTTCTTGGGGAAAGCATTCCAGAACCTCAGCGTCTCGTCACCTGCGCCAGTGACAATCGTTTCACCGTCCGGACTCATGGCCAGGTACAAGACACGATTGGTATGCCCTGTCAGCGATGCAACCATGCTAAGGGCTGGGTATTTCCATATGCAAATCTGGTTCTGGGCGGTGGTTGATGAAAAGCCGTGGGTAGACACAAGTTCATGCGACGTCAAAGACCATATGAGGTTGCACACCTGAAACAGAACGAATGAGTGTCAAACGATGAATATAAGAGAAACCGGAGAGAGATGTTACCTGGCTACCAGTATCAAGCTCATTCAACATGGTACCATTGATCGTATTCCAGAATCGGATATGCTTGTCCTGAGTCCCGCCACCTGTAGCAAGAACCCCAGGAATATGAGGATCCCACGCTAGAGCCTTGACTGCAGCAGTGTGTTCATGGAATTTCCATAGCGGCATATCTCCGGCCATTGAGTCATCCGCGTTAGTCGGATTCCTCGAAGCAGAAGCTCGCTTGGACCCTCTCAAATCCCAGATGCACACCTTGTTGTCATTACCACCGCTAGCAAGGTTGGCTTCCATGGGTCCAGCATTCGCGCTCCATTTCAAACCACAAACTTCCTGCCGGTGACCCGTACAACGCTTGAAGGGATTCAAGGTGGCTTCGCGCACATCTCGATGGTGAACCGAACGATCTCGAGAACCGGATGAGAGGACATGAGCATTCCAAGCAAGGGCACCTATCCGTTGTGTGTGCGCCTCCTGGTACGTGCGTAGGAGCTTGAGTGCTACAGCATCGTAGATATGCAGGCGGCCAGATAGTGTACCGATAGCTAGTGTCGATCCCTGTCAAAATACAGTGAGACACGGAAGCTCGTTGTCATGATTTGATAACCTTACTTTTTGTACCCAAGAGACCGAGCTAATGACATCAGTCGTGTTGGTAAGATCGCAAAGTTTCGATACGACGGCATTGTGGGCAGTCCATAGATAAACACAAGAGCCCAAGCCAACACCTAGAACATTGGTGCTCGACCAATCGACGAGGTTCAGATAAAAGTCTTCGGCCAGCTCTGGAGCATCCAGAACACGGTAAGGCGTTTTGCATACACTCCGGAGCTTTCTACGTGGGCTTTCTAGAAGATGACGGCTCTCAGCACGCACTGGGCTCATAGAATAGGCTTCATCGTTAGGTGAGTCAAGACGACGGGTAGGGGTGGATGGGTTAGAAACAGATGGAGAATGGTACGTGAACAAGCGCTTCCGAGATGGCGTTGCGGGAAGGGTTGATGTGGAGGCTGTTGGCTGACGCGTTGGAGAAACAGGCCGTTGGGGTGATGGCGGTGATACTTCGTTATGGAGAATGTCGGTAAAAAGATAATTGGCTTGTTCTGCCAGGCAGAAAGGGGGTCAACACTCGAAAAAGACTGAGGAAAACGCCAACGCACCTTTCAACGCGTCCAATTCCGAAGGTATTATCCTGTTTTTCTTTGAAGGAGTGACCGGTCCATGGTCCATCAAATGGTACGACGTCCGCATATCACCACCGTCCCGCGTTGGCACAAATCTATCACCATAGTCCCTTGAATGCCTTGGATAGTCAATGGGCGATTCCGGTGCGCCACTGCTTTCGCTCGTTGTCGGCCTCGAATCCAAAGAAGGCGTTGAAGATAAATCGGAAGTGCCAAAAATCGGATTAAACCGAGGACGGTTTCGTCGAGGAGCTTCGTCGTCGCCATCGGGTTGTTGCGCTCGTAAACGCTTGCCGAACGGCGAATTTTTGAGCCCTGACATAGTGGGAGTAAGTGCGAACGGAGAGCGCCTTGAATCCGACGCGCAACCGCCAGACAAACAAGTGGCACGTGCTTGCGGCATCCTGTCGGAGTTGAACGTACTTTTGTTGAATTGAGCTCCGCTTTGATATGCCGACTCGGCGCGCCCCGCCGCCCCTCCACATCGGCATTGCCTTGACTGCGCCCTCAATCTCCCTGCTCCGGTCCCGACGACATGACAGGTCCCAGTCATGACATAAGACTTGGCGCTATCAACAGACTACGCGACCGATTATCATAGGGTTAGGGTTGCTTGACTTGTTGAACCTTGGCCTAGGACGATGTATAGTGAAGTCAAAGCAGGGTCGACTGGCCCGCATCGTGCCGCCGGTGCCGACTCTGATTAAAATAGAAGTTTCTCAGGCCCTGTCGCTTTTCCAGCGTACCACCATCTCAAGACGACCCCGAACGCGTTGAAACACGATTGACTCACGCAAGCAAGAGGAAGGACAAACCAAAATTACAGTCAAGCCACTGGTCGGTAAAATGGTGATACCCGTGCCTTCTGGCCGTTCGAAGACACCAAGATCAAGGACATGTACGACGACACAGTCCCCACAAAGAAGGAACGTCGAGAGAACTTGGACAATGCTACCGTGTCCTGCGACAATTGCGAAAAAACATGCGTCGCGTGGATATCAAGGTATGCTCGCGTTGCAAAAATGTGAGTCCCAATACATTTCTAGGCGAAATGGTATATTAGGTTGTGGTATGATAATCAGACACGTTATTGCTCTCCTGAATGCCAGAGGTCCAATTGACGCAAGCATAAAGCTGACTGTGGACCTGGACACTGTACAACCCTCAAACTGGCCGATCGCTCCCTTGCAGTTCCCACCCTCATGGAATACCTCATATTCGCCGCAATTCTCCACCTCGACCTCATAGCAGCGCCAGAAAACACAAGGACGGACTTCATCCACGTTCATTGCACCCTTCAACCTGCCGACATCAGCTCATACTTGCAGCAACTCCTCTCTGGTGGACCAGAGGATGAAAATCCCGAGCAAATGGCCGCGTACAGTAAAATCGAGAAAAACCCCAGAGAAGACGCGCCGTAGAGAACACAGAAGTGCGACACTGCCTTTCGGCAATCCTACAAAGAAGCTATGCCCATTATTACTGTTTGGTTTACGACTGAGGAAGGCGGAGGAGCACAAGGCGAGGTTTCCAAGACCATGGGGACTCCTTGGAGTATGCTGAGCTATGTCAAGGAGAAAGAGACAATAAAGTTCAGGTCATTAATGCTACGTGATAATGAGCATCCCATGCAAGCGGAGACACTTAGAGAGTAAGTGATTTCAGTCTGAATGTTTTGAAACGTTGTTCAACTTCTGGCTTATGCAGATCCATTAACAATCATATTAGAATGGACAAGTCGAATCAAATGCGTCTCCGTGTGTTGAGTCATAGCCTAAAATCTCCAGGTCCCGTCCATTAACCGTGACTTCTGACGGCAGAAAAAGAAATCAGTAAACTAGAACGATGCACAAAGCTTTCGCACGACTGGTTCTCGATATATATCTCGTGTCACTCTTATGTCGATTGATTTTCTGCTTTATTTGTTGAATCCGTAATGTCAAGTTACGCCTTGATTCGAGGTGGCCGAGAATATCTCTTCAACAAGGGCTCAGGGACTCGGCCCGCCGTCTATCTCGCTAAATCATTTGATCATCCTCTTCCTCCCTTATTTGGAACGTTCTGACTGTGAAGTTCTATTCTCAACCACCCATGACGGGTCTACTTCTAACCGTAATGTATCCACCTTGACAGTTTTCGTTTTGTGCTACAAAATGAGGTACGCAACCTTCCGTCTCCCATGATGAAAATTTTCTCATATCGTTTTGTTGGTTGCGTACTCAGAATACCCGCAGTATACGTGACGAATTGTTTCCGTGATAGCTGTAAGGGCTTCGATTCCCAAGCTCGGGCTATGTTCTGACTTCTTCGCTGTTCAGGTGATATCGCTTTAAAGTCTCCGCCGATATGCGAAACCCATCTTGAGCGTTGACAAGATGCGCCTCAGCTCAATCGTACTGTACAGTCTTTTCCCGAGTGCACTTTCTTGCTACGGTGCAATATACCAGGATGCAGCTGAATTCCGTGGTACTGAGTTCGACTTTCTGGTCATTGGTGGTACGTCCTCTACTTTTTTATTCCGCCGCCCACCTATTTGAAGGCTGAATGTTACCTCAAGGCGGTCATGTACTTGGAGGAAGCACGACCATTAGTGTGTTTTACTAATTTATATATATTCAATTCTCACTGGCTTGCAGATTCGATGATATACACTCGCGCTTCTTTAGAGGATTACGACCGCTACGCAAATTCTACAGGAGATTTAGGCTGGTTTTGGGAGAACCATATGCCTTCAAGGTCAGCCACCTGTCGTATTGGTGTTCGTATCCTCATTGGCTAACATTCTTCTTCCCAGAATGAAAGATGGACTCCACCTGCTGATGATCACAATACTACCGGACAATATGACCCAGCGATACATAAGTTGGACGGCATGAATGCTGTTAGCCTAGCGGGCTACCCTCACCCTACCGACAAACGGGTTTTGAGCACAACATCCGAATTCCCTGATGAATTTCCGCTTCTGCTTGATGTCAACTCCGGGGTGCCCCTCGGCTTAGATGCGCCACTACACTAGCATTTACATTGCGATTCTAGTCCTTACGTCACACCACAGGATACATGCAAGCCACGATCGATGACGGCAGGAAGTAGCTCCGCTGTATCGTTTCTGGGCCTGGAATTTATCAACAGGACAAATCTGCACGTGTTGCTTAATGCACAGGTGTCCAGAATTCTCCGGAGCAACAGGTCCGAGCTTAGCTTCGATGTTGTGGAATTTTCTGCGACCTCCAAGGGTATACATCCTTTTACCCGCACAAGCATCCAACTGACGAAAACCCGTGTAGGATCAACACACCTCTTCAACGTTACAGCAGTTAAGGAAATAATCTTTTCAGCTGGTACAATAGGAACACCTCATATATTACTCAATTCTGGGATCGGTGACGCCGCGGAACTCTCTGAAGCTGGGGTACAGGTCATTGTCGATCTTCCTGATGTCGGAAAGAATTTATCTGACCAGCCCAAATTTCGGAACAAATGGTATGTCAACAATACGGATACCTGGGATGACATTCTCTGGAATCTGACGCACCGGAACGGATTCGTGGCTCAGTGGAATAAGACGAAGATGGGACCATTGGTGGACACGCTGCAGAGCCATATCATGTGATCTCGTCTCCCAGACGATTCGCCAATTTTTGAGCGGTTTTCTGATCCGGCAGCTGGATTGAACACCCCTCATATTGAGCTGGGCATCCAAGTAAGCTTGCTTTTGAATGTGAAGGACTAGTCAGGCTTATGTCAAGCGATGTAGAATGGATGGGGTTTGCCAGCTACCACTATCCCAGAATCCGGATACTTCATGAGTATCGCAACCTGTGTTGTATCCCCAGCCTCGCGTGCGTAAGACGGGTTCGAACCTATCCATATATCTGACTGCATAAACCATCTAGGTAGATCGGTCAAACACAATTCTTCTGACCCTTTGGGGGCCCCGCTCATCGATCCAGGTTATCTATCGAGTGAATTTGACGTTTTCACGTTGGTAGAAGCAGTAAAGAGCGCTCTGCGATTCGTGTCGGTGTCGGCGTGGGATGACTTTGTTCTGGAGCCATATGGTGAATTAGCAGAGGCGACGACCGACGAAGCACTGTAGCAGTATGTCAGAAACAACGCTGGCATAGCTGCTCATCCAGTTGGGACAGCCAGCATGTCTCCTAAAGCCGCAGATTATGGCGCTGTAGATCCAGACTTGCTTGTGAAGGGTGTCTCCGGGCTACGTATCGTTGACGCATCTATCTTTGTAGGTTATTTGAATCGACTGTTACCTGTCGCTTTACTGATCTTGAGCCTCCTCAAACCATCGCAGCCATTCGTTCCCGCTGGTCATACTCAGGTTCCAACGTATATAATAGCGGAACGTACGGCAGATCTCATCAAGTCAAAGTGGACATAGCAAAACAATCCGTGAAGACAATCTACATCAGAATGAGATTCATTACGTTCCCTCTTCAGAAACTCTGCTTTGTATGAGGGACTTCCATGCCAACTTCAATCCATTTTTGTGGAGCGGAACGTCATTTCCTAACTTTCTTGATATACGAAGTCATCTGGCCACTTGAGAGCGCCTTTTATGCCTACGCCCGTGCGAAGAGTATAAATCATGAGTACAAGGACCAGTACAAAAGTACAAGGTACGATTGAAGGGCGTTGATCGGAATTTTGATCAGGCAAAGTGAAGACCCAAAAAGGTAAACGTTGAACTTGAACCTTCCCTGTATTGGACAAGGTTACTAGGCGTCGGTCTCTCAAGTAGAATGGCGATACATTTTTGAAGCGAATCTCTCTCATCGAACCTCTATTTCCCTCTACTCTCACTCTCATGCGAACCGGAAGAGGACTGTCTATGCGGCTCCGTCCAGTCGAGTCGGCCCTGACCCCAAGTACCTCAAAGCCTTCCAAGGCCGAAAAAGTGCCCGGAGTTTGGTCGACTTCATCTCCATGTTTGAACTTGGGTTTTCGAAGGAACCCCCAATGCTTTATAAGTCGACTGCCTTTCGACCTTCTGGTGGACCACATTTTTATATACTTGTCCGTGGCAGATATCATCCGTCTACGCAGGGTGTGCTTATTTCGCGACATATACCACTTCCGTATCGACTCACTGTCTCGCAGCTTAACAGAGCCTTCTTTGTCCTTACCCACGAGTCCACGATCTGGAAACACTTCTTGAATTGTCTCCAAAGGCCCGTTCCTTATTTTAACGACAAGCGGTTCAGTTTCAGTCCTCGAGACTTTGAGCCTGAACGTCTGCTAGCCCAGACATCATCGGCCGATGATAACTGGAGATGTGACTTTACGAGAGCTTTACACGCAAACACAATTTTCCTCGACACACTGGTGTACGACATGAAGCTGCTACCAGGAGGAAAATATCTCGTTGTCGCAGCGAAGGGTGCGACGCACGTTATTGCAGTCTTTGAATTCTGCGGAGATCGTCCCGACCAGATGGTCTTCCGGCTTGTCTCTTCTACCAACCTCCACCATCGAGCTTTCCAGCTCCAAACCAGCTTCATGCCCTTCAAAAACGATCCATGTATATTCATTGGATATGTCTACCGAGCATACAGTCTGGGACATACCAATAACAGGTAAGAACCAAGTCTGGATCGACATGCAGAAGACCGCTGTTATTAATATTGGACGACAGCGTTGATTTGTCTGAAATCGATTATACTTGTACCCCTGGAAACTCATCTGTCCGGTATATTTGGCGATGGTCTCACATCAAAATGGACCAGTTGAAGGGGACTACAAGCCAACCACCACTGACGTTGACGTGGACCGATTGGTATGCGTGCGACTCACCCATATTTGACGTAGGCTTTTTTGCAATCAACGACGTACCTCTCGTTGCATTTGTTCAAGGGCCAGACACAGTCGTTTTTACCAACCTGCTAGCGGAAGGCGAAGCGTTGCCACACATAGCGGTCTGCAAAACTCCCAACAGTATGCACGTTAGTATCTCTCTCCTTACCTGATGACTTCAATACTAATCTATATCTGTATCTAGCACCTTCGCATCCGAGCTCTTCGCGTTATCCCTAGACAGAACCAGTTTTTGGTGATTCAAACCTCTCTTGAGAACGACCATTACGCCCAGATCTATCGCATGCCCAAATTTGGCAAACACAATCAAGAGCCTGACGAGACACGGCTCCTGGACATTCACGGTTTTATTCCCTCTTTTCAGATATCGGACAACTACCAGTCCATGGATTACATCCCTGGCCATGCGAACTATTTCCAGAGCTTGAATTACGATCCTCCACCCATCTCCATCTTTGTGCAGACGAGCAATCCACCTGGCTTGGTTCATTATACGATAATGCCTATGAGCGACCGAGCTGACGACGTCTACTACACTGTAGAGGGAAATTCATTCACTCAGCAGTCTCGTAATGACAAGGCACAGTATGACGTCCTGCCTGGCATACATCGCGCTCTAGTCTACAAGACTGTTTACGATGACACCACCCAAACACAGGGTATCGTGGAGCTGCGACGCTATCTGAACAAGAAACGGCCTCACCCGGCTTACATTTCCGGCTTTCGAGAAGTGAGAGAACCTTTGTTACGCAGATATGCAATGGAAACCTGGAGGCCAATCCCCGTTTACTTATCCATTACCCTACCAAACGAGATTTTGCAGCGGATAAGAACGGTAGGCATGGGTACGATTGCTTGGGATGAAGGCACAGGACGTGTGTGTATCAGTTCACGGGATGGAAAAGTTGTGGTTTTGGATATGGGGAGAGCCCTTCCGGCGAACGAAACTGTTGAATTTTTAGATCAAGTAGCCACAGGCATGTCGGTAGATAGTCTTAGTAGCAGATAAGGCCGATGTAGATAACAACGGTCAGATACGACACAAATTAACATGACGGTCACGATGCAGTCTCCCACAACGTCTTTACCTGGTCCCATATCTTATTCGTGCATTTTCCGACGCTAATTGGGAGTCAGAGAGGCCGTGGCTGTGTGATAGCTCGTACTTACTTTGATGTAGGTATTTCATCCAAAGACTTCCACATTTTAGCCTTTAGACGACCATTATGGGGCCCCTGTGGCATTGCAGTCTCCGGTGGTTCATCTCCCCCTTCGGTGATAACCCATTGCACCCTGTATGTTTTTCTGATGTGGGAGAAGACATGGGAGACGTCACCTGCCGTCTGGATTTTGACTATTCTGCACGATGCATCAGTTTGATCCTTCCCGGTGGACTCGGGAACCCGGATAGGCGATTGTAACAAGGAAGAGAGCTGGGCCCGAAGAATTTCTGCAAGACGAGTGTCTGGCAATGTTCCAGAAATATTGGCCTCTGTAGGGAACTCATACAATCCGGCAAGCAGTCCTATCATGGTGATTGGTTAGGTATGAGACGACAGCTGTTTTCAAGCAATGCGAACCTTCACTCGGCCGACGAACGAGGAGGAACTGCCTGTTCTCAGGATCGGACTTGGAGCGCCATTCAATGACGTTCACAAGGTCGAGTTCCGCTCGAGGCTTGCTTCGCTCTGCCTTCATAGGATAACCAGCCACGCCACGCTCGGAGCGTGGCTCACACAAACTACAGAGATCCTCGATATCCTGTTGCAGTGGGGCTGACTGTGCAGTGTCAGATACTAGCATACATGGAAGAAAGCATTAACATGCCTTAACTTCACTCTGATATGCTGCGCACCGTGATTTTAACGGACACTGCTCGCAGTTGGGAGCATGAACTCTGCAAACCGTGCTTCCCAACTCGATTAAAGCCTGATTGATATCTCCTGGGTAGCGATTGCGTACCATAGAATCATCAGATTCTTGGCCCTTGCCTACGCAGTCTTAACCGATAGTTCATAGCTAAATACTGAAAAACTTTACCTTGGTTCTCACTCTGAACCAGTGCAGTCGCCGCCGCCCATAGAATCTTAAGGGTGGCCGCCGCTTTAGGAGGGGCATGAAGCGCAAGAAGCCTACTAAGCACTCGGTGCACATTGCCATCTACCTATAACTTTCAGTGTAACGTCAATTACTAATACGCGCAGATATCCTGAGACTCACGACAGGAACGCGCTCTCCGTAGGCAATAGAACAGACAGCTCCTGCGGTATATCGTCCAACACCTGGAATTTTTGCTTCCAGGTCGCGCGCATTATCTGGTAACATCCCTTTGAACTTCGCAACGGCGATCTGAGATCCCATGAGGAGGCGACTGGCGCGTTGATAGTATCCGAGGCCCTTCCACATGGCATTAACATCGTCAATGGTAGCAGCAGCCTGCATAAACTGCGTAAATATATCTAAATTTGCAAGAAGGAGTAGCATACAAGGTCATGTATAGTCGGGAATCTGTAAAATGAGTCACGGCTTGAGCGACCGTAAGACTGGACTCACCTGGACATCCAAGACTCGTAGTACGGGACGACGGTGGTAACTTGGGTTTGTTGCAGCATGATTTCTGATACGAGTACCTACAACTTATCCATTGACATGTGACGAAGACCGTTAAGAAACCTTACTTCGTAGGCCCTCTGCGCGCGTTCCTCTCGCCCTAAATTGGGATCGTATGCCTTTCGCCACGGCATACCACGGGTCGTATGGACACCAGAATACCATCGCAAGAGTGCATCACAGATCTCATCTGCGTTGCTGATGACGTGCTGAGATTTGGAGTGGTCGTTCCAATATTCAGCACTAGATGGCTCGGATACTGTGGCCAGCTGCTTTCTTTTGGCTTTGGGTACCGTCATTGCCTTGCATTTCTTCACGTTCGAATCGTAATCATCGTCGCTTTCGTCCTGCAAAAATTCGGAGTGGTCGTCGTCAGATTCAACGCGTCTACGTTTGCCCATGATAGCGCAAAACAAAGACAGTCGAATGGCATTGACAGTTCTCGAACCGGTCCAAACAGTGGCGTGGGATCATACGGTGTGTTTAACCTTTTTCCTCTAAGACCAGCCTGAATATTGCATGCTAATGATAGGGACCTCTTGACATACTACTTGAAAGCACATGATTGGACAGGCTTATCAAGGCTCAATCAAGATTTTCATGTTGTTTAGAGCACTACCACAGAACACGTCCTCTCTCTTTTCCATTCTCAAATACCAGCCGTACATTTGAATCCTCGTACAAGAAGCTCAATGTTATTATGGGACCAAGCTTTAGGCCGTCTGCATGAACATCTGGCCAAGCATTAATGGGACGGAAGTTACACTGAAAGTGCCGGAACCACCACGTCTACCCTTCCAGAAATTTCCGCCCAGAGTTCACCCCCGTTACGGTGCCGTACATGTGCGCAGCTGCTCCCTATGAAAATCTTGGATTCTGGGACTTCCCTGCACGCATGAGCTGGAGAGTCCACCGTTATGATCATCAGTGCCATTCAGGGCGCTGTCCACCCGGCATCTGCGCAGCTCAAAGCGAGCGGTTGCGCTATGGATTGCATACGCCCGCCATTTCCAAAAACTGATGGAATGGAAACGAAGTCTCCGTCGCAGAAAAAGTTACATTTTTGCAGGCCTGGCTTTTTTTTTGGTGTGCTCACGGAAGTGAGCTCGCTTTGTGGCCTAGAGTTCGACGTAGGGGGGATGTTCGCGTCAGGGGATCCGAACACAGTCAGTACTGCATGGACTGCCAATGAGACTGTTCACTGCCTCTCAGCGGCATCGGTTGGCGGAGACGAGAGTGTTTAGATCACAGCTCTATGCCATTGCACGACAGGTGCAGCTCATAATCACCAGAGCAGGAGAGTTTTAGGATGATCACGAGTACACGTTCTCAGAGTGCCAAGTCTTGTGGTCGATCCATATTCTTCTTCGCATTATTCTGTTGGCTTTCCTATGTCACTCCCCGCGGGGTAACATTGACCCAAAGGATGGTATGATTGTCTCAGTTGGAGACGTGAGGTATGACTGTGCTCACGAAGGGGAGAGTAGGATGGCAGAACCAGTGATGTTCGCTAGACTGGTGCAAAAGTGAACTCAATGGATCGGGGTACGACATGATGCTCTTCAGTTATTTTGTTGAACGTCCCGAAGCACGTCGGAACCATACCAACTGCGTGGAGACGAGGTACATGGGAAGTCAAATGAGTGAAGAAGACTACCAGACAGTGCACGTAAGTATTGTCTGCGAGTGTGAGTCCGTTTCAGTGGATTCAGAGCGACTACGAGATTCTCTGTCTAGAGGAAGGATTCCAATGGTTACCATATCTCGCGATCTTGAGCTTTCTGTGGTTCAAGAAGAGAGCTATCCTTACATCGCTATCAGCCATGTATGTAAGTACCGAATGCAACTATCAATGTACTGCATCGTTAACGTTGATTCATATAGTAGGGGCCGATGGACTTGAATAATCCGTTTGAAAACGCCCTCCCACGATGCCAATTCCGGAGGCTGCGAGATTTCATGACTGTTCTATACCACCCCGTCCATCGAGTATCGTGCTACCGCGCCATGGCCTTGTGGATCGATACCCTATGTATGTATTCCCATGGCTCCTCATCTAAAAGAATACCGCAAGTGAGCAATCCGTTTACTCGGCCAGACCTTCTACGACGCTAAAATTGTCCTCGTTCTCGACCGAGAACTATGCTCCGTAGAATGTGTCCGACCTTGAGCTAGGAATCAGGATGGCATCTGTTGGCTGGATGAAGCGTCTCTGGACACTGCAGGAAGCAGCCCTGAGCATCGAGTCCAAGTCGAGTCTCGGGAAGATGTACTTCCAGATGAGAGACGGCCCGATCCGCTGGAAAGAGCTGTTGCATACTTTCCAGCATATGCCATCAAAGCCTAGGTCCAAACCGCTCCTTCGTCCCCGTAAACCGACTGCGCTTACCTCTACTGATCAAAGAAGGTCTTCTCTTCGGGCTTTGGATGGAAGAGTCAATAACCAGCCGTCTTCCGTTCGTCAGCGATCTTCAACCATCAGGATGGGACACCCAGTTCCAACGACTTGCTCGCGCGGTGCAGAATCGTACTACCAGCAAGTCCGAAGATGAAGCTATCTGTCTTGCATCCTTGGCCGGTCTTGACATATCCAACATTCTCAGCGTTCAGATAGCTGAGGAACGTATGCAGCATTTCTACCCTCTCCTGCGCGACATCCCCGCTACAATCATATTTGCACAACTCCCAATTTTTGCAACACCCAACCACATTCCTGCCCCAAACATGAAGAACGTTGGGCACCTCGGTCACTCCTTCTCCACCTCACAGAAGTCATGAACGTGCACTTTGCGTATGAAGCACAGCACTTTGCAGAGGCGAAATACCGTTTGTACGGGTATGCGAGCCTGATGGCTTACATATCGAGCATAATGTCTTTGTCTTTCAGCCCGAGGAGATGATACTGTATCCAACGTATGTGTTCGAAGACGTGGACAGCAGAAAGCAGTACTGTTTGACAGGCACTTAGCAACCTTCACGGGGAGGTAGCATTGATATTCGAGACTGCTATATGATCAAAAGCCGCTATTGTCCATATTGCAAAGTGCCGCGGCCACTAAAATGGAACAGAACTGTATGCGATGATTCTGGGGCATGGTCCGTAAGCATTCAAGAAGAGCCGGTGCATGCAGAGTTGGTAAAAGGAATATTGACACCATTTAATCAGAAATGGTGTCTCACCTGAGGATTCTGAAGAATTGAATCCTGTCAAGGTCTATTGATAGATAAAAAGACTGAGTCACCAGGAAGAGCATATATCTGTAATGGGATGTTGCGGTTAGAAGATAACACGAAGATAGAATCAATCAATCCTCCTGAATTAGTCAAATAAGTATGATTTATTCCCGTATTTTTGTAATAGTCTCTGCTTTCTTTTTTTATTTTAATACCCATCCAGTACTTTTGGCCAAAATTTCCGGATTCGAATACCTTGGGTAGGAGATTCTAATCATGGGCCTACATGGTAGTCTAACCAACATCGCAAAGTAGTCTTGAATTAGCCCTAAAGAGCTGGGGAATAATGGTATTGATATTATACAACTGCATTTGTGGTATGTAGTAATAGTAGGAATACTGGATTAGTGTATCAGTCACCCTGGCGAGGACTAACGAAACAAAGCAATACATGGTCGACATCAAAGGACGAATAGATGGCCATACACCGGCACCCACCTACCCATGGATGAAATGCTACAAAGAAAAATAAAGAACCGTTCATCCTGCCTTTAAATTGCACGCGCCGTCAGTGTTTCGAGGACATAGAAACATGAGGGAACGAGCTCGGAGTACCCTTGCCTTCCTTATCCCTGTCTCTGTCCTTATCTTTATCTTTCTTCCTGCCGAAATGAAGGAGGGGCAAGGTAAAACTCAGCTTCCTACTTGTTCGCTTCCAACGCGAGCTGGCGTTACTGCTACTGGATGTGCTGGCAGAACTATGGTTCGCACCGGGGAACGCACCCCATCCATTGGGGTGCTCATCGGTATGAGGATGTTCCGACTTCATCTTGCCTTTGTCATTTGTCATTACAACATGATCGACTGAGGCATGCCCATTGCTTGCGTACATATTCCGCACAGGGGAATTTGCAGCAGCAAACGAAGGCGGCAGAGAAGGAACAGGGGGTAGTTGCCGCAGTGAAGTCGCATGACCGTTGCCGATAGCAGTGGCAGGTCGCGGAGGAGGTGAAGCGCGCAGCGAGGAGTGATCTCGTGCTTTGTCCTTAGAATGGATCAAACTTGACAACGACTTTTTGTGCTCAGGGGCCTTTGTCGGCGAAGAATGTTTTTCCAGAGACTTCCGCGAAGGAGATAAAGGTGAAGGAGAGGATGGTGTATTGGATGATGGAGTTGCAGGGAGTATCGGTAGAAGGTGCGAGTTTGAGCCTAGAGACGATGACGGAGACACAGGCGAGGAACTCTCATAATCATGGGTATGCCGATGATGATAGTTAGCGTTGACGCTAAGGCCACCACCCGAAGTCTTCGGACGTGACACTGAACTTAGGTTATGGAATGCGGACGCATCAAACATCCCAGGTTCCGATGGACGTCGCCTCCTCTCTCGAGGCGACGGAGAGCCTGAGGTTTTGAACCATTGTGAAGAACCTTCTTCCTTTGAGTTCGAGGGAACCGTCGGAGATTGAGGAATTTGGGGCAGCCCGGCCTGGCTGGTTGGCCGCGACTTATCTCCCAGTCTGAATGACTTACGTTTAAACCAAGTACTGGGTTTACGCTCGGGGTGAGGATGTGGATGGTCATGATGTCCGTTCTCAGGAACATTCACACCGGGGTCCGGACTTGTTGGTAGAGGTGGCGGTAGTGGCGGCGGTGTTGGCGCCTTGTGATTCGGCTCATCTGAGCTTGTTGTAGAAAGTAACGACGCTGGCGCAGCGAACCTTTCGGAAGACTGGCGGAATTCCGGTCCGTGCAAAGTCCCCGCTGACGTTGAGGGTCTGCGTCTGGTAAAGAACCCTTTACTCCGGGTATTACTAGAGGTTGTGGGCGTGATCGCAGGGGAGGACGCAGTGGGTGGGGAGAAAACTTCGTCCAATACCGAAACCTTGAAGTCGAGCGTTTGTCGAGATGATTTCTTATCGGTTGGATGGAGTAAAGGCGATGAGGATTGCGACGGCGTAATCGGAAAGGGCGGATCACTGATGTCTGAAGAGTCACCTTCTTCCGCAAGTCCTGGGGGTAGAGGGGGGTTTATCGGCAGAGCAGGTGACGCCTCAATGGAGCCAGTTGGAGAGGGCGCTTGCTCGGACATCTCAGGCGGCGCTGGTGAGGGGTTACGTAGTCCAAGGGCCGGCAAATCGATGTCGGCAGCTTGATAATAGAGTACGTAGGCGGAGCCAGCGGGGGAATCGCCAAAGTACTTGGAAATATCGCCTTCGGGTAACGGATAGACATTGTCGTCATCAAAAACGAGCCATGACCCGCCCGTCTTGATGATGGAGATGTAGTGTCCATGATGTGGGCCACTGCAAAAACAAAAGGTCATCAACACGAGGACTATATTAAAGCGACGGTACTCGCGTTCCAATGTGCACAACAATTCCAAATAGGTTGTACAGTCGGTCCGCATCCTCCGTGTCGTCAACAGTATTGAACAGCCGAAGCTCGACAGGAAAAGCTACCCGATAGGCTAGCTTGATGTACTTTTGCAGGTCCTCTTGATACTTGAACCGCTTCAAGTGCAAAGCCAAAACATTGGGTAGTTTCTTGATCTTCATGCTATAGTAACGTATGAGTAATGCCGGCCGAGGGTACCTGATACACATTACCGTTTCTCCGCCTCTTGCAGGTCACAACAAGAGTCACAGAAAAACTTATTCTTCTGACAGAGCATTTCACTGGCGCTAAATTGCCGCAAGCACGCAGTGACACTGGAGTTCTGCTCAATATCAATTGAAAGATCCAGAAAGGACTCGTCGCGGGCCGAAACCTAATGTAACCGGGTAAATAGGGTTGAGGAATTACGCAGACGGAAGAAACAGACCGTTTCGCAAGTGAGGCAACGGGTTTCGCTAGTCAAAACACCTTCGAAAAGCTTATGAACTAAAGTTGCATCTTGTGGTGATGTACCAGAATTAGAGCTCGTAGTGGCGGTTACAATTGTAGGGGGTGATTTTGATGATAAGGTGGCGACCGAGTTGGACACTGACGAGACAAAAATGACCATGTGCATAAGCGACACGGGAAATGACAGCGAGACGACTCACAGTCCTCACCCATGGCATCGTTCTGCAATTTCTTCTCCTCTTCTATTTCCTCTACGATCTTATTAAGGAGATAATTAAGAAATTCGTGTGCATCCTGATGCATAGTAGAACGAAATATATCGTTGCCTTGCTTGACCTTGTCGATGAAAGCGCGTGGTGCGACGGTGCCGCTGTCGGAGGGATTGGTAGAGATGTAAAAATAAAGCGAACGGAGTGCGGAGAAAAGGGTAGGGGGAGAAGAAGGAATAGTAGAAGGCTCTTGCAGGGGAATTCCGTTCGCGATCGGGTGGTCGGCGCTGCCAGACACGGAGGGTCGACGTACAGGTATAAGAGCAGGAAGTCCGGGAAGGGCGTCCTGGGAACCTTGGGCGATGGAATGCTCCTCTGACTGCAAGAGAAGATCTCTGAAGGGAGTACAAAAGTACAGGGCCTGCACCACCGAGTTGGCATAACTGCAATGATGTCGTAAGTAGTATCCTATAGAATACTGGGCATACTTACCAGGTATTGCCAAACTGCGGCCACGAAAGAGCTGAAATGAGCGCGAATTAAAGAGAAAAAGGCCTGCTACGCACATTCTCCAGGCCAAATTTCTTGCCATCGGCACAAGATGTCGTCGGGATAGGTATAGGCTTCGAGCTGTCTCTTTGGGACGGGGTTTGCTGAGTACCAAATATCCATTTCGCTCTTGCTCTTGCCATACTAAGCGAAAATGGTATGTACCCGACGGGGGGAGACGCGAGCGCGACGCAGCTCGTCGTTGGACGGTCGTCGTCTGGACGTTGATGTTAGAAATGATCCAGAGGCACTTGGAATTACGACTTTGGTCTGGTCAGGCACAGCTTTTCTAGATTCGGGGCACCTCACACGTGATGAACTGATCCCGATCACATCGTCCTCTTCCACATGCCACATGGTCCAGTCTGGTTCTTGTCGCTCGCACCTCAAAGTCAGGTGCGGTTTAATTGTGGGAGTAGTTCGACGTCCCCGAATGCCTCTCTTCCTAATAATACCGGTCCGCCCTCTCAGATCCTCTTACGGATCGGGTTGCTGCCATTTCATTTTATCCCAGATACCTCTCCCGCAGTCCTCCAGAACGCGGAGCTGAGTGAACGACGATGATTAATCTCGTATAATCGTATCTCAAGATCCATAATAGCCCGCTTGAGACCTTATAAATCTTATGCAAATCGATTACGCCTTGCGGCACAACTGTAAGGAATGATTAGTATTATAGCCGGCACACTTATCTAGGAACTATTAGTATCAGCATCTTTTACAACACTCCCCACCATTCGTTTGATAATCACTTTATCACCCAACCTTATCACACCCTCTCCCAAAGGAACACCATTACATCCAACACAGGGTTTCATCTTGTTCGCAGGATCAATACCGGTTCTGACCTTCATGAGAACCTTATACGGAACAGCTGTATCCCTGACACCCGTGTCTGGAGAAACATTGGGCAACTAAGTAGAATACAGTCAGCGATCGGAAAGACAGGCACCCGGGGGTGACGTAGTGATATTTCCAGGAGCGGTGGCACCTACCAGGCATCGAACGCATTTCGATACAACGAGAATTCCAGGTGCATCTGAAACCGGCCCGGACTTGATAGCAATCTCCTCCCATATGTCCTCCGCAAACGGACCTGCGCCTTTGAAAACGATATTGGGTCTAAACCTGAAAAGCATACTTTATCAGCTGACGGAACGAGTCACCACCATCAATGAAACACCATGCAGCAATTTGAGCGTATTCAATACAAGCCAGTGCCCACATGTTACAAGGAAGGGTTGTTTTAGAGACACCGACCTCTCTATCATCAATTTATCTGTTCTCCAGCGTTCATCAACCCCTTGTTTACCCACCTGATCGCGTAGCTCTTCCTCCAATACATTCATGCTTTCTTGAGACAGCACAAGAAGAGGATATCCATCTTGGTACACTGCTGTGGCTTTGAGTTCTGGGAACGCCTCAGTTGGGGCACAGTTCCGCGGTCTCTTTCCCTTGAACACCAGGTGTACAGACTTTTCGAAGTATGATGAAAGAATGGCTGATGGTGATTTCGAGGGTCCAGACGATAACGGGACGGCCTCGCAAACATAGCTATCTATGCTGGAGCCCCACATCGCAACATCAAACCTGTCAAGATTCGAGAGGACAAACCATATTATTATTACATATCAAGAGTAAAAATTTTGGTTCATACGATTGCCAAGTCTTTAACATCTCCTTGGATGGACGTAACGGGACGTCAAATGAGTCGCACCTCGAGTCCTCCGGAAAGGAAACACGCAATACTCCACCGTATGGTGAATTATCGTCTGTTTCAATCAGCGGTGTAATTAGCACCATCTAGAGATTCGTAAGATCTTGATATCCGCCCGTAAGCCAACTAAACCTACTTTTGACACTTCACGCGCCGTTATCACGCTTTTAGTTACCGCGTCCACGATGGACCATTGCCGATCGTTCTATAAAAAAAAACAATTCGTTTTTTTCTCTCTCTGCAGGACGGCACACTACGGCCGAAGAAGATGCTCACCTCTAGGCCCTCAGGGGTATACCGGGCATTTGTAACAGACAGTCCTCGGCAGCTCTGGTCGCGGCTGTGAGCACGCTATGCCGCCAGAAAGAGGGAACAATGCAGAAAATGAGGATATTCACCTTGATCGGATGGATCAATAGTTTCGAGACAGTCACATCGTAGCCAAAGTTTGGCTTGCGCATGCGAGATGGGTCTATAGTCATTTCTCGACCTTGTAGGAGGACCGCTAACGTTGGGAATCGTTGCACTGTGGCCTTGGATATCAGAAGCGAGAGGGGAACAGAGAGATAGAGGACGAAAAAAAGTACTGCAGCTCCCACGAGGAAGGTCAGGTGTGACTCAGTTCCCATGGTCCACGGGTCCAACATAGTGGTCGTCACAAGTTGGGCTTGTGAACGATGTGTGCCAGTGTGCAAAGGCGGGTGTTACATAATCGCCTATTATGTGTCAAGTTACTTCTTTGCCTCCGTAAAATATTGTACAATTTTGTATCTTCCTTGATTTCCAGCATCACCCTATGCCGTTCTCAGCACCAAATGGACACCACTGTCCGTGCTGATAATATCGCTGATCTCTCCAACCTTGAGGCTAAAGGCAGTATCCTCGAACGGCTTCTGCATCTGACCGCGCCCAAAGAATCCAAGGTCACCGCCCTTTTCATGAGAAGAACAGTCGGAATGTTTCGTCGCAAGTTGTGAAAACTTGTCTGGAGAATCACCGATGAGGTCCTGATACGTCTTCAGGATTTCGATCGCCTCTTCCTTCGAGCGCGTTATGTTCGCCTGTCACCAAATTCATATCAATATTTGGGTTGGATAGTTTGAAAATCGACTTACTTCCTTCCAGCTAGACGGGCGCCTGCTACCGCCGTGCTTCACCAGCAAGTGACTGGCTCTGACTTTGTCACTGACATTGTCTTGGGTGAGATAACTTGCACCCGGGAGCTGCTTTATTTGCTCCTGTGTAAGGCCAGCAGGCGGATCCCACGATGATTGTTGGGTGTCCGCATCGTAGAAGTAGGGCTTGCCCCGCGAGTTGGACATTCTGACCTGCCAAGCCTAAGCAAGATCGTGGTCAGTTGACCATAATAACGTCGAAGATACGGCACGTACCATGGTGTTATTGTAGTGGTACGTTTACACTGAAGCTGATGTTACTGATGTGAACGATTAAACCGTCTCCGGTAATTGCCGGCGGCAATCAACCTTTCGTGACGACCCAAAGTATGACTGAGGCATATGTCGGATTCTCATCAGTAAGTTTAACATCCGCGTGGTTGACATGGTACCATACAAGCCGTGCGAGCCACAC
This sequence comes from Desarmillaria ectypa, assembly GCA_030407005.1. Lineage (NCBI taxonomy): Eukaryota > Fungi > Basidiomycota > Agaricomycetes > Agaricales > Physalacriaceae > Desarmillaria > Desarmillaria ectypa. The sequence goes on along the minus strand of JAUDYN010000003.1, from coordinate 3,080,890 downwards.
GGCTACAATCCTGCATGGCTTCACAAGGTACCTACGTATTTCCATGAGATTTCGTATTTGAGGAATAGTATGTGTTGAATAATACCTGCACTGCAGATCAAAGATCAGGAACATTTGCCCAGCAAGTTAGAACAGAGCGGGTAGAGTAGGTAGGAAGGCAAACAAGTACAGTACACTACAAAATATAGATACTTAAATACTCTCCTTTATCCTTCCGATACTCTCTTCCTCTCTTAATAATCTTTTACTCAACAAAAATCGGGTTAACTGGACATTGTACCTAAATCAAACTCAGCCGGTATAGACGCGGTCTTAGCTTGGGTGAAGAAAAGTCGGGATAAGGGCACGTGCCGGCTTTATGTCAGCATCATTTTGGAGTTCGATACCGGCCAGACCCAGTGCTCCGTCAATTTCAATCCATTCCACCTACTACAGCTGAAAACGATTTTCACGGGTCCTACAACAAGCTCCTTTATTACCTTTTCCCGGTTGATAAGTCTCTACACCGTTGTCCCGCAGTGTCTGAAACCTGGTTACAGAGACTCATCTGACTGGATAATAACGTTCGAAATAGTGTTCGCCAACCGACCCGTGTTCATCTTGGAGCTGAAAAATCCGGAAGCTTTGAGATTTGTTTCATCGCGCGGGGAGGCTGATGACCAAATCAGGCGGCGCATTAGCGATTTACGTCATAAGTCGTGCTGTTCCTTAAATTTCATTGAATACACATCACCAAACTATACAGCCCATTGTCCCATACCAACGTTACATACAGTTAGCGCTGTCGGGACACAATTTTGCTTTTATCAACTGGACACCGCAGACGAGGAGGCGGAGATCAAGCCACTCGCCATTCCTTGACATCCTACGAGGATGAACGACACTGCACCAGAGAAGAGGTGGAACTGATGTCCTAGATGCCGAGGGAGAGAAAAAGCTTCGTAACATTGTTGAATTGATAAAGGAGGAATGTGCAAAGCTGTTATAAATTCCGTACTCAACTGTCGTATTCATTGTGTACGAGTATATCTCAGAACTAGCTTGAAACATTGTGGCGTTTATCTTATGTTCCTAATGACGCGTCAGGCTCAGCCACGCTCGACACGTGTTGTGATGTTCCTGGTAAACCTTACTATTGTTGCAAAGCACGCGCTACAACCAAGTCCGACTCTGCGCTAATGGGAAGACATGGATCTCTAGGCCTCCATAATTCAACTGCCCGACCCAAGGAAACCGGGATGAAGATGAGGTGGTGCGTCTGCGGGAGGAGATGATGCAGGAGCGGCGGGAGTTCGCTTCGAATAACGACGACCATTGTTTTTCAACACTTTTTGATGTTTTTAATGGTCCATAGGTTCTTCTATACTCTTAGGATTTTGGTCCATCAACTTTAATGATGCTGATAATATCACAATATTCAGATGCCAGTCAAGCAGTGAGGAGTGAGAGAAATATGACCCTTGTTGTCAGCATGAATATATCTCACACTGAAATTCATCGGAACGTTTCGGTGCTCCTTGCGGCGTTCGCAATTACCTCAGAAGCTCAGCAGCTGCATTTCAAAAGTTTAGAATGGACGCTCCAAACTCATCCATATCCATCTCCGAAGAGTTCTGGCCATTTCGAGGCTTCTTTTTTCCAATGATCTCTGTTTATTTTTTACAAATCCTCGTTTGAATCGACGTTAACGGAGCCCATCCACGAGAGTTCATGAACCCAAAAGCACAAATCAGGGTCACGTGTAATGGTAAGTCGCGTTTGAAGTCTCCTCAGTCTGTACTGTAGTAGTTGTTACCTTACATAAGGTCAAAGATGAAATGAAATGAAACAGCTTATCGGCTGAAACCAAGAAAACGAAACTTCAAACGGTTAGTACTTGAGTTGCCTAGCGGGGTATACATCATTAAATCTATTATGGTTACAGCAACTAAGCAGGACTAGGAAGAAATTTGTTTTTAAAAAAAAGAGGGTGAATGTTCGAAGGGAGATGATTTCTATGTTATGTAGGGTAGTAATGTGGTCATATAACCGAAATCAAAACGAACAAGACCCTGGTCCCAAACGACGCGGTAAGATCTATCCAGCAATACACAAGGCGAAAGAAAAGCTCTACAAGGTTGTACCACGTAGGATATACAAACAGTGCAGACAGACAATTACATTTAACGCGTCCAGATGAATTTAAATCAGCGAGTCCTACTGTTCTCCATACCCTTGTGGGTTCTTGCTCTGCCAATTCCACAGGTCCCGGCACATAGTCTCAAGGTCCTGAGGAGCTTTGAAGCCCAGCTCCTTTTCGGCAAGGCTTGGATCAGCAGTAAGGTCCGGAACGTCACCGCGTCTTATTCAGATTAAAAGTTAGGACACATAAAAGTGGAACAGATATGTATAAAACTCACCGCCTTCCTATGATTTCGGTTTGGTAGTTGAACCCGGTGGCAGCTCTCATAGCTTCAACGATCTCCAGCACACTCATCCCTCTACCTTTGCCAAGATTGTATGCTTTAAAACGGCCGTTTGGTCGGTCGTGGAAAACCTGACTATTGCCGTCGAGTGCGTCAAGGGCCAAGAGGTGACCTGAAGCGAGATCTAGGACGTGTAGATAATCCCGGACGCATGTTCCATCGCTTTAGCATGCATTAGCGGGACGCGAACGTAGAAGAAGACACAACACACTGAGTGGGATAATCATTTCCAAAGACCTTTAGGACAGGTTCCTTGACGCGCCCTACGGCCATATGGGCAAGAAGTGGTAGAAGATTTCCAGGTCGGCCTTTGGGATCTTCGCCGATCCGACCTGAGGGGTGTGCGCCAGCGGGGCTAAAGAGCATCGATGAGAAGCTTCAAGGCTGATATACTGGGCATACTTACTTGAAGTAGCGAAGAGAAAGGGCCTGCCATTTCTCGGGTTCAGCTGGGGTTCGTTGGGGATCAGATCGAGCAATTGAGGAGGTGGGAACGCGACGCACCGTGACATAGGTCGTCAATAATTGTCTCGGCCATTACTTTTGTCTTTCCATAAGGACTGTCTGCTTGTAACCGGGTGCCTTCTGGGATAGGGACGATGGGAGGCGTGCCGTACACCGTGGCAGATGATGAGTAGACCAGCCGGTAGCATTCGAATTCCGACATGATTTGAAGAAGTGAGATGGTCGCGGAAACATTATTTTGATAATAAGTGAGAGGGATTTCAGTGGATTCTCCGACGGCTTTGTATGCCTACAAAGGATAGTGAGAACCCTGCCGCAGAATGATACTGCCTTTGACTCACCGCTATGTGTATCACTCCCCAGATTCCACCCTTTCCATATTTCTCAAACACTGCTCGAACCTCCTCCGCCTTCGTCAGATCGACATTGTGCACATCGATTTCGGTGGACTGGATATCCTGTTCGGAAGCGTCTGAAGGTAACTCTTCTCTAGATAGCTGCTCAACTCGAATGAGAGCCTCGGGCAGTGAATTGTGGCCATTATCTATAGAAATAACTTTGTATCGTCGTGTCTTCTGTAGGCAATAGAGAACATGTGATCCTAAAGAAAAAGAAAAAAAATGGTCGGATTAGAAAAAAAAATAGGAAAAAGGAGCACTAACCAATGTAACCTGCTCCTCCCGTAACGAGCACGTTCTGAAACACGAATTATAAAACGCAACACGACGATAACAGCATCTGCATACTTTGAGAGGCGTAGACATGGTCGTAAGGAAGTCGTATTGAAGAGAAGCAAAAATCAAGTTAAAGGGAGTGGAAGGAAAAAAGTCGAGTCCTTTTATCGATCGTACTATTGAGAGGATCACGCGAGTTACCGCTGGACCGTGTCTATATTTAGGGGCACCTCCACCATGATCCGTATAACGTGTGCTACTTTCGCACTCCAGTACTCCAAAAAATTACGATTCCAGGTTGCTCGGCGATGCCTAGATACCTCTCCTACACTACATTTGCTTCCACCGGTATGCTACCGTTCACCGTCCATTTTGACATCCCCCTCTACGTCAACCTTCTCGACCGGTTTCAAGTCTTCTGCTGCAGTTGGTACAGCGACCAGTGGACTTGCCGACCCGGTATCTTCCGGCGGGGCATCCTTGAAGAGCTGAACTGTCTCTTTTTGTTTAGCAGATTCAATCTCCTCAACCAAAAGCTCGATGTCTCCGGTTCCAATCCTTCCAAACAGGTTCAAATGCTGTTCGCGGGCCGCTCGGAGCGCGAGCCATGCGATTCTCTGCTTGTTCTGGGATAATTTACATGGGTTAGTAAGGTCGAGACAAGCACTAACGGAAAAATATCGCACTTCTTCATGTTTAATGATCTTGGGATCAGTTGGTGGACTGGGTCTAGCGTATACAGCAGGGGGTGGAGCGGGCGAGGGCTCAGGAACTGATGCCGGAGCTGGTTGAGGATCTGGAGCAGGTTTCAGTGCTGGAGTAGCCACGGGTTTCGCGGGGAGAGACGGATGAAGCGAAGGGTTCGTGGGAGTAGCGATTGGTGCTGGACGCAGGGTCGATTCGGTACCAGAGACAGGTGCTGTCTCGGAAGCTTTGGGCGGTACCGGAGCCGGTGTTGGCTGACTTGCAGCAAGTGCAGCGGCCCGTTCAGCCTGTTGGGCGATTATTTTCTTGCGTTTCTCAATCTGCATATCTTCCAATTTCAGTTGTCTGACGAAGTCTTTAACTTCTCCCGGTCTAAAAAGGCATAAGCATATGAAAGATGATGCATCGGACACTCAACTTGAAAGGGAATGCCAAGTCGTCTAGGTCTCTGTATCCCATCTCCCAGACATCCGTCAAATACTCGCTACCATATTTCCACTTCCAATCTTCAGGCGGTTCTCTCATCTTCTGCCATAATGGCTTCGTAGCTTCTTCAAACCCAACCTTCGCTCCATTAACTTCTGTAGACCATGGCGCTTTGTCAAACGGAGCACATAGTTCATTTTTCCATTTGATCCAATTCTTCTCGCGTTCGAGTATGACACCAACTGTGTCCGCAAACGCACGACCATTGGGAGTAGTCTGCCGAAGTTCCTCCATTGTCTTGTTGAAGGTTTCCTGAACCCATTGAATGTCGGCAGCTTCAAGTGTAAAGTCCATGTGTAGCGACCGATTGCGCACCGTCGCCCACTTTTCTTTGGCAGATTTGACAAATGTAAGCAGATGGCTGAGGAGTATGAGAAGCTGGAAGAGGAATTGACGTCGGAAGTGTGTATCTTTTAGCTAGAAACGGTCAGTGACTTATGAACAGTCAATGAGGTCGAAACTCACCTCAAGATCCAGGAGATCGGGTCTCGTCAAGAACTTGGCGAAAAAGTAGTCTGTAACTGTTTCTTCTCCAGTGTCCTGTGGCTCCCGTTTTCGTTTAAGCGAGCCTGCACCACCGGAACCTGTTCTGCTGCCCATCATTACGCGTTCCTTCGCAGTAGCTTCCTTGAGGACAGGAAGGACCTTATCCACAGAATCCTTAAATGCCGGAAAAGTCGAGGGGTCGGAGAATAGCGGTGGTTTGGAGAAAGGAAGTTGCAAAGACCAGAACGTTTGATAGAAGTCTAGATATATAAGATTTGGCTTAGTCTTCGTGTAAAGGCGATTGGATATACTTACCGTCTGCCTGCGTCGTCGATACAGGCTTGTCATCATCAACCTGCATCTTGTCGTCTTCGTCCTGTTTCTCGTCCTTCGTCTCCCCATCACCCTCCTTCTCCTTTACCTTCTCCTTCTCCTCACGCTTCGACATATCCTTCACACCCTCCCACGTCGGCCCATACTCTCCTCTCAGGTTAACGCCACTCCGCTCACTCAACGGAAACGCACCGCTCAAGAACGTCAATATCCGCCCGCAAAACATCGTCGTGGACCCCATTTTCGATAGGCGCCGCAGCAAGTCGTTCAGCGTTCTCAGCAGGAAGAGCGACTTGCCCTTCTGGGGCACCATGCCTTCCGTGAGCCGAGGCGCGCGAGACTCGATCCATGAGAATATATGCGAGCACGATGTGATGGTCTGCGTCTCTAGGAGGTCCTGGAGGACGATGAATGTGAATGTAGAGTCGCATACGTCTGTAAGAGACGAATAAGAGAGCCTTCATTTGTTGTTTGTAAAGCCAACGAACCAAGGTCACTAAACGTCAAGACCAAGTCAAGCCAGTGCTGCAACTGAGTATAATACAACGTAGGATCCTCCTTCGAAGCCTTACCCTCCGTTTCCTAGCAAGTCGTCAAAAATACTCACAGGCAAACACAGAAAAAGTAAACGCACAGCAAGCTTGAATATCTCATTCTTCAGCAAGTACTCCCACTGCACCCGCTTATTCTCTGCCGATATTTTCACATGCTTCTCGCTCTTTACAGCCTTGAGTACATTGTCTTTAATGACATCCGGCTCGACGGGAGGAGGCGGTAGGGATTTGAGTAGGGCAGTGAGGGTGGGTTGGAGAGAAACCATGACGGCATATGCCGAAGCGCGTTTCGTTCTGCCCCTCCATGACGCGGTCTCTCGACGACGATATCTCTCTGTTGAATTCCCTGTTATCTCAGGATAATCTCGATGAGTCGGATGAGGCTAGTGTTGTAGAGCTTATGCAGCGTCTGGAAAGTGCAGATGGGGTAGCCAAGGGCATGGAGAGTAAGCTGGATGTTTTATTGGGGAATCTGGATACCCTTCTTGCTGTCCTCGAGAAGAATGGGCCTGTGAAGAAGCAGGAGGACGTAGGTGGTGATGAAAAGGGAGTATCTGCCTGATACAGGTGTCGTATCTTATACCTTTATGTTGAGGAAATTAACCAGTGTCGTTGAAGGCGTTATTATATTTCAGTGAAGAATACTCCACATATCTTAATTTACCGACGATACTGACGGAAACTTGGGTATGCTACAAATCTATTGATAATGAACTCAGTCTCCTCAATGCCCTCAGAACAGTACTCTGAACTATTAACAACCCCTCAAGTGGATATCAATTGCCAGGAGAACGGCGTTAACATTCCATGTATTGCACGATTGATTCGCGTTCCGAATTTCCTACGTTCCTTTACATACGTTTCCCAGCATGTACTTAAAAAAAGCTCGTATTCAATACTACATTGTACATGTATCATACTGTATTCTTCTTCATGGCAAGTACGAGATACATCTTTGCTTCTTCAACCTCTGTCCTACTCAAAAAAGCTCGTACATAAAACTAGAGTAAATTTTCCATCAAGGCAATAAGGTATGGCCAAGCGAAGGAACTTCACGTATATCCCAGTCCGTGTACAGGGAAAAGTAAGGATATAAAGACATCTTCTAGAAAGAAAAAGAACGACACGCAACGACGGAAGAGGGAGGATTCTAATCCGTTGCAGTAGCAGCCTCTCCTGTTGGTATCGGAACGTCTGGTCCTGCTAACGCGCCTTCTGGCACACCCGAAGGGCCGGAGTCTGGGACTTGATGGAAATCTATTCTAAAGCAATTAGCGCATGAAATCCGGTAGATATCCAGTAAGCCGTACCTAAAATTTCAGCGTACATCATGACTTTCCATGTATCAACTGGTAGGTCTGCGTCATTGAAACTCCAGTCGAACTTGTCTGATGCTACGGGCTCATCGCTAGGGTCATGGTAAGGCGCGACGTATTCGTGAGCGAGCGATTCAGTCGCGTCTATGCGTTTTCGCGGGTCAAAGACAAGCATTTTTTCGAGAAGGTCAATAGCTACGACAATTCGCGTTACACGCGACATTCTCGTATTAATATGTCCGGACTCACCATCTGGATCTGTCGTCCTGAGCTTCGAGCTGAATGGTACCCGTTCTCGCTTGGGTAAGCTCTGCACAAATCGCAGTGTCTGAAAAACCAAACAGGGAAACCTATCTGTCAGCTTGTAAGCATTACAACAGGGTACCATACGTTTTCACTGGCGATAGTTTCAATGACATCATCCGGAGGGGTCCCAAGAAGCTCTGTGATAATCGAGAATTGGTTCACGTCTAAGAATACGTATTAGCATGTGCATGGAGCCCACATACGTTAGAACTTACGATCTTTCCCCGGGAACAGCGGCTTTCCTTCCAACATCTCTGCAAAAATACACCCTGTACTCCAGATGTCGACCGCAACATCATACTTTTGCCAAGTCAACATAATCTCGGGGGCCCGATAGTACCGAGTAGACACGTAGCCCGTCATTTGAGGGTCTTGAATTCGCGCGAGACCAAAGTCGCAGATCTATATTACCATTCGCGTTAACGAATAGCGCAACGGTAAAAGCCGTGAGATAAATGCCTTGAGGTCACAGTTCTCGTTCACGAGGATATTACTTGGTTTCTATCCATCACGACGTCATCAGATAGAGCACAAATCATTCCGGTGGGAAACACGCACGAGGTCTCGATGAACCACACCGGCAGAATGTACGTACTTAAGGCCGCGCTGTGGAAATCGGGTTAGTCGGGGAGAATCGCGACAAGAATAAAGACACACGAGAATCTGGTACAGGAAATATTGGATAAACTGCTTCTCCAAAGGCCGCGAAGTAAGTAGTCGATGAAGATCGGTGCCCAAGAGTTCTGTCACGAAATATCTGTGCAAGAGATAGGGTCTATCATACAGAACAAGAACTTGAGAGACACAAGCGTGACGCACAGGTCTTCAAGGGGAGAAATGAAAACATCGCTCAAGCTGATAATCTGTAGGATATAACCAGCCTGGATTCAGTACGGTGTGAGACGGAGCGACTGACGTACGTTCTCGTGTTGGATATGCTTTAACAGTTTCAATTCTCGATACGTCCTCTTGCTCAACACGGGCGTACTGAAGGGCTTCATTATCTTTTTGATCGCTACGGATGACCCTGTAAGCTGATCCTTGGCCGAACTGTGGAATTGGTGTTAAAGGTTTCCTTTCACTTTACGGTAGCTCGCCCTGGCCCCTCGAGTATCAATGGACGTACCAGACCAGCCCAAATGCACCTGAAGAGCAACAGTCAGACGGTGAAAAGGGCGATAACACAAGTGAAGGAGACTGACCCATTCCAACGGGCTGTAAGTCAACATAACGGGTGGTAACCTGTGGTATCGATGAACGTCAAGAGGGTCTACACCGCCGTGAACATTGGACGCTGACCTCGAAGGAAGTCCCGAAGATTGAAAGCTTGACAAAGGACATGGCCGAAGTGGAGAAAGGGTAGGATGATGGATGCCTGTTGTAAAGAGGTGCAATGGGTCCGTGACTGTAAAAGGTATGATTACCGCATTCGATTGACGAAGACTCGCCCAGCTTGCCTTCGCTTCCGCCTGTCCTTAATTCCCGGTTCTTTACACGCATTGTAGGCCTAGGTCGATGCTTTCAACGCGAAGTTCTATGTTTTCTTTCATTTCTCTTTTTTTTTCATTGTCACAGAAGCCATGGTATGACGCAACTGATGCTCGCTTAGATACTGACATCGCAGGGAACTCCACACAAAGTTGAGCGCGTGTCGGATGGTGACTTGATGCATCAGTTCGAGCCTGAGTCCACCGGCTGGCATTTCGTGGATTATCTCTTGATTTGAATGACAGGCAGCACATTGAACTGATGGTCACAACCAAGGCGAATTCAACAGTTCTTGGCGCATGCGGGGCCGCGAATTCAAACTCGGTACTACTTTTGTTGAGCTTTGGGATGCTGCCGAATCTATCGCACGTGCCGAGCTCCTTCTTAACATAATTTGCAAGTGTCTTGCGTTCAAACGTTTCTAAAATAACTAAGGCAAGCGAATTCCTGCGATAGTAAGATAAGATGCTCCAGAGCCATGGTATTGCTATCGGTGCCGAATGAAAACCATTTTTACTGCCAGAGAAGACGAGAAAAAGGAGCTTCTATTGCGCCGAAACAACGTTCATTTACTGCACGATGGTCTGTGCAATCCAGAAGGAGTCCTGAGCGTACCAAACTGCGCAGCCAGCTATATGGGGGCAGCGATGCCTCTGCTGCGTATTCCTGCCTGTGGACGTCGTCGCGGCTAATCGGCGCACAATTTGGCGCCATCCGTTCCGGGCCGCGGCTGGACACGGCATCGTCCAGTTTCTTTCTTCACAACATCACCATCGTTTGCTCAACGAGCAGCCTAGATATCTAGAAAATATATCGGGAATCTATACCCAGGGTATGCAGCTCTTTCTTGTAACACTTCACCTCAGATGACGCCATCGTTCGCTTAGATATAATTTGACTACTTAAAACGCCAAACAAATAAAATGTCGTTCCTCAGATCCGCTACTGCCTCTGCCCGTTTCCTCGTGAGGAATCTCTCTGTGTACTATCGTTCCGATAATAACTAGCATTAAGGCGCGTCGGGCATATTCTACAGGTACCCCAGCCGTGAAATCCTCCAATTCGCCTTTCTACTTTCTCGGTGCGGGTGTGGTCGGACTGGGTGCATATTTCTACCTGAACCAATCACAAGCAACCATGTCGAAACAGGAGAAGAGTCCTCTAGACCCCGACAACTTTGTGGACTTCAAGCTCAAGAAAATCATTCCTTACAACCACAACACATCTACGTATGTGTTACTGCCTTACCGTTGGAGTTTACTTATCTAGACGCTACGCAGCTTCGTCTTTGAGCTCCCCAGCAACGAAGCATCCCTTCTTCCTGTTACTTCATGCCTTGTCGTCAAGTCCTCCGATCCCGCCGTACTCGTAGACGCCAAGGGCAAGCCTATTATCCGCCCCTACACCCCCATCTCCCAGCCCGACGAAAAAGGTGTCCTTTCCCTCCTTGTCAAGAAATACGAGAATGGTAACGCGTCGAAACACATTCATTCCCTCAAGGTGCGTGCTACCGTCAGTCTGAGCGTCTAGTAGCCTTATATTATAAACAGGAGGGAGATACTCTTGCTATCAAAGGCCCCATTCCCAAGTGGCCTTACAAGCGTACGCCCCATCTTTTCCCTCCACCCATCCTCTGACTCCTCTTCAGACAACGAGTTTGACCAAGTTGCCCTCATTGGCGGAGGTAGTGGAATGTAAGCAAAAGGCACCCTACCTTACTAATCCTCATGTCATCCTGCTTACTAACCAATAACTCCTCTCTGTCAGCACCCCTCTGTACCAAGTCATCAGTCACGCCCTTCCTGACCCGGCAAACCGCACAAAGTTCACCCTTGTGTACTCAAACGTCACGGAAGCTGATATCCTCTTGCGGCCCGAGCTGGATGCCCTGCAGAGGAAGTACCCAAACAAGTTTGAGATTGTTTACGCGCTTGATAAGCCCCCTGCTGGATGGACGGGACTGACTGGATTCATCAACAAGGATTTGCTGAAGAAGTACGTTGCACCCGCGAGTTTGAACGAGAAAGTGAAGGTGTTCGTGTGCGGGCCTCCTGGCCAGGTTGTTGCGCTGGCGGGAAAGAAGGATGGGTATAAACAGGGAGAGTTGGGTGGTGCCCTCAAGGAGTTGGGATACTCCGAGGACCAGGTATTCAAATTCTAGATAGATGGGCTTCGGGCTTTCTTGGGTAAATTCAGAAATTTGTACACCTGCTGGAGTTAATGGATTGTTTGTTTGCACAATCAAAATTTGGGGCTGAATTCCCCACATCGGTACGGTACCGGAACATTAATAAAGCTATATGGTAGGTGTGTTCATGAATTCTATGTGTAAATCTAGGCATGCACTCGTTCAATCATTAGCGTTTTGCGTATCGTAAGAAACGTGATGCAACTGCAAGAAACCGTTAGAACTGGTGCTTTAGTAGAGGCACAAAATAATTCTCACCGATCGTAGCCAAAACATTGAATACTAGAGCATCCTTCAGTACGCAGACACAGGAGGCAATCGAACCACACTCACCAAAGAAGGCAAACAGAATGAACACGTTCCTCCATCTGTCCGAATAGCTCATTTTGAGGGGTGTATAGAACTCGTCACCGACAGAGTATTGACAATAGCGGCAAGTATCCGTAGAGTTGGGGTTATCGAGGTACCCACCGAATGCTTGCACAAAGTCGTTAGCCCAAGAGAAACAGGTCTCGCCTGAAGGTGGATTGAACACCGAGAATTCATCACTCTTGCACTGGATTTCAAGACCACTACACACCAACCAGTAGTCAGTAACATGTCAATCAAGGCAATCCAAAACCTACTGAAGCTCCGTGGCAACCATAGCAGAGATACCCCACGTGTAAGGGCTGATATAATACATCCAGCTTCTCCAGAACTTGATCATCGTGGGGTACGGGATAGTGACACCACAGAACGTGATCAAGAACAACGAAATGAACGGATTGAATAGAACCGCAACCTGTACACTGGGGGAAATCGCCGCGACCAGTTGCCCCAACGACACACCAAAGGCCATGAAGAATAGGATCACCAATAGTTGGAAACCAGTGCCATTGACTCCGGCACTGCCGTTTCCGAAACCCGTGGGGTAGACCATGAGCACCCAGTAGACGATACCACACAAGATATTGTACGGGAGCTCGCCGATTAACTGTCCGATTGCGAAGACGTAGGGAGAGTATATGCGGCTAGAGGACTCCCTGACGAATATTCCTAACAAGCAAGTAAGCAGCGATGCAGGTGACAATGCAGATGACCTTACTTCGGTTAGCGATGAACAAGGGTTCGATCTGAGCCATGACGATAGCGGGAAGGATAGGAACCCAGAAACTTCGACCATCAAGTCAGACAGTGACCCTGGATGAAGAGACGAAGGACCTACATGCAGAAAACGCGGAACTGCAAGTCACGAGCGCTGTTGCCTAGTTGCAAGAAGGACAAAGAAACAAAGAGCGAAATGAAGGCCACCACAAAAAGACGGGTGAAGATGTAATCCGGGGACCTCCAAAGTGCAAGATTGTTCCTCTTGACGACCATGCGTAATTGGTAAAAGAAAGATGTCGCGTCTAAAAACGTTGAGCATGAACCATGGTTTGAAATCAAGACAGCAAACTCACAAGTACTGAGCGTCTTCTTGTCGGTCTCCGGGATAGCGAGATTCTTTGCCTTGATTGTGTCAATCTCGCTGCGGACATTTTGACACTCCAGTGAATCCAACCACACATCTTTCCAATCGCGATCACCAATCCTGGGGCTGACACCCGCACCTATAGCATCCAACATAAACTCAGCCGGGTTAACGTTAGCAGGGCAATGTGCACCGTGACGAGCAAAGTAGTTTCGAATGATATGCGAATCCGCTCCGATGTCGCCAAAGTAGACTGTTTCGCCGCCTGTCTCGAGAAGCAGCAAACGATCGAAGCTCTCAAAGAGAAGAGCAGACGGTTGATGGATGGTACAAAGAATAGCCTGGCCCTGGTCGGCGAGCTTACGAAGGAACCGGACCAAATTCCATGCACTTTGGCCGTCCAATCCAGATGTGGGCTCGTCTAGGAAAAGGAGGAGCTCAGGTTTACTAGCGAGTTCTACACCGATAGTGAGCCGCTTGCGTGCTTCGACGCCCAGACTAAACACCAGAGCTTCGGACAAATCTTGGAGCTCCAGAAGCTCGATGATCTCCTCGACGTATGCGTCTTTTTCGGATTCGGGAATCTCAGCGGGCTGACGCAGGTATGCGGAGAAGCGCATGGCCTCGCGGACAGTTGCAGTACCCTCGTGGACATCCATTTGTTCGGCTGGGTGCAATGGTGTCAAAGTAAGGAATAAAAGGGAAAGGGAAGCTGACGGACCATAAGCAGTACCCCGGGCAAAATCAGAAGTAAGAGGACGTCCGTCAACCAAAACGTCTCCAGTGATGACACCAATATTTTTTCGTTGGGCAAGAACATCTAGACATGTAGTTTTTCCGGCGCCCGACGCACCCATAAGCGCTGTCAGAGTTCCCGGTTTAACATACCCGTACACGTCGTGCAATAGACGGCGCGTCCCGCCGGAAACAGGAACCACATAATTGAGTTTCTCCCAAGTGAATGTCTTCTTGTGACGCATAGTTCTGTTGACATGTGAGCAACCAAAAGCGTCAAGTTTTGAAACACGTACCCAGTTTCCGGTTTCTGGTTGGTTTGTTGTACATCATGTTCCTTGCTGTCGATCTCCTTCGCCTTGGCCTGGGCGATTTTCTTCTCATGAAGAGCAGCGTTGAGTTTTTTGGTTTCTTCATCCCCTTTGGCAAAGATGTTGACCGACAAGCTAACATTGTATTGCTGTAACACGAACTAATCAGTATCTCCATTTTCAGTGTCAACTGAATCTACCCACGGGGAAGTACTCCAATGCTATAACCTGCGTTATCTGAAACGCGATCATAAATCCGATGAGGACAAGAAGGCAGCGCCGCCATATATCATTGGAATCCAGACCATACCCGACGCTAATATAATCCTCGCCTCGAACGATATCGTTCCCGCTGACAGCTCCGAAGATAGTGCAAGCTTGGTTAGGACCGAGTTCAGTGCTAGAGGCCAGTTTAGTGTTAGTGCTCGCTGGAATCTGAATGTATTCATTACTTACGGATACTTCGTCATTCCGGGCGCATTTCTAGGAACTACATAATTTCCATTGCAAAGCAGCTGTCAAGATTGTGTGAGAAACGTAGAATGGGGGTGAAGAGGAAACCCACGTTGATACGCATGAATTCATTCTCGATACAGCCCTGCCACGCTGTTTATGGGGGCTGAGAAGGTAGAATAGAGAGGTTATTACGAGGTACGTACCATATGAAATCGGGTTAATGTAGTACTATGGGGCGAAAGTAAATGAACCTCTCTTCTTAGTGCGGGACTAAGCCTCACTTACAATCCAGAACAACCATCGTTTCATACTTGGCACAGGGATCATGTACCCACTATATTCGACGCTGCATCACTCATCAGAGAAACATTGAATACTCAGAGAGTGCAAGTAAAGGCTCACAAATTAGGAATGAAGAATGTCCCCAACCTGAACGCAACATCGAAATTCTTGCATAACAATCCAAATGTTCTAAAGAACCCTTGCATGCTCAAATAGGCCACATAATTGAATAGGTGATAAGTGAAGAATCCACCCGCAGAACGGTTGAGGTTTGTCATGAAATAGACGATTATGTTGAAGATCAGCACCCGAACAGCGGAGAAAGGGAGGTCGGCAATGGTGTTAGCCAGTGCGGTAGCCGAAGGTCGGTACATGCTGTAGTTTGTCTATCATTTAAGTTAGCGCGATAAATTAATGGCTTGGAACGTGATTTTAACGGACCTGTTTCCGGAGGATGGGTCTTCCTAGCATTTGCATAGGCAGTTCTCCAAAAGCATCAAGGCATGTCGTCAGCAAAGCTGCGAAGATCAGACCGCCGCGAGTAAACGCGCCGGCCGCAGTCAGTTGTTGACTCCAGTAGGCTCCACCGATGACAAGGGCCAAAATCTGAGCACACAAGTTAGGTTAATGAGCACCAGGAAACATATGTGAGAACTCACTGTCGACAATGACATGCTAGTGATCAGTTGGAACCTGTCTTGCATCCTCATCTGGAATGCCCTGACTGCTAGCGCGCGAATCTGCCCAAGCAAACCAAGAGTGTAAGGGCTCTTCTTCGACACGCCCCTCTTCTTATCCGCTAACACAGCCGCACGGAAAGCCTCCTGGTCTGCTTTCTCGGTAGCTTGGTGTAACTTGTATTTCCACAAAGAGTCATCTAGGACTTTTCCGTAAACGGAAGATCCAAAAGCAGCCTCTAAATCTTCAGGAGTAGATGGAACATCGCGTGCAGAGCGTCCAGGTGCGAACTGACGTTCATTGGGATCTGTACAGCCCGTGAGGTAATCGGGAGTGCTTTGTCGGGGAAGAGGCTTGTACCCAAGGCTCTCGAAATAAGCACGAGCTTCAGCCGGGGGCCCGAAGAACACCTGACGTCCCTTATCTAGCACCATAACCTTGTCGAAGAGATCGTAGATACCTAAAATAGAGCAATCGATAATGGAAAGCAGGAAATAATGATCCCAAGAATTACCAACCTTCGCCAGCTTGATAGAGGGACACAAATGTGGTTTGGCCCAAAATATCAGTCATGATCCGTAAACTCTTCGAGAAATCAAGGGCAGTTGAAGCATCCAAACCACGAGTGGAATTGTCCCAAGACTGGACTCGGGCACGAGTTGCCATCATTTCAGCGATACTGACTCGCTTGCGTTCACCTCCAGACACGCCGCGTACGAACTCATCTCCAACCAATGTCTGTTTGGTATGAGAAATGTTCAGCATTCGGAGGAGCGTGTTTTGAACTTCTTGATCAAACTCTTTACGGGTCACGCCGGGAAGACGGCCGTTGGGACCAGGCGTCTTGCTGGAACGGTATTCAGCGGACGCTCAATGAACCGTGAGCCGAGTACTCACGTAGACAGCGCAAAGGAAAGGGTCTGGGCAACAGTCAGGGTTGCAATGTGACGATCATCTTGGACAAATGTCAGAACAGCGTCAAATGAGTATATCACTGATAGCGTACCTTCTTCGTTGTATACAACCTCGCCTTTGTAGTATTTACCAATTTCTTGAGCAGACATGCCTGCGTAAAGAACTTCCCCGGAGACAGTTGCATACTCATCTCGACGATTGGCAATGTTTTTAAGGAACGTGGTGCAACCAGAACCAGGACAACCGAGCACCAGACACATTTCGCCGGGTTTCATGACACCCGAGGACCTAAAAAAGTCAGCTGTCAGACTGACGAGTTGGTATGAGGAGAGTAGACCCACTTGTGGAGAATTGTGCGTGTTGGTACTTTCTTCGAAGGGAAAAGCGGTGCAAATAAAGACCATATCCATAGAAAAGGTGTGAGAAAGAAAGAGACGATTGCACCTTGCTTGACATTAGCATCACCGAAAGAGCAAAGGAAGTGAGCAAACCTCCGAAAGTTCCTACGTATATCTACGAAAGACAGTTAGGGAGCGCTAGAAAATTATTGAACCTCGGGTAACAGACCTTGCTGTCAACACCACCTATAACGTCGACCTGGAGGTCTTCCCATGTAACACCGACGTGCTATTATGTTTGATCTAGTTAATATAGGAAAGGTGAAAAAACCAGAAACAAACTTTATGTTTTATTCCGGCATTTTGGTTGGCGTCATTGGAAGACGTCAAGTATTCGCGTAGGTCAAACCTGGATTCTTCAGCGATGGCCTCGCTGACGCCTTTTTCAAGGTCCTTCACAGATGTGGTCTTCCACTTTTTGTTCTCGGCAC
The DNA here is from genome assembly GCA_030407005.1 of Desarmillaria ectypa. Taxonomy (NCBI): domain Eukaryota; kingdom Fungi; phylum Basidiomycota; class Agaricomycetes; order Agaricales; family Physalacriaceae; genus Desarmillaria; species Desarmillaria ectypa. The sequence continues at coordinate 3,063,765 of JAUDYN010000003.1, read as the reverse complement.
CGCCCTCGGAACGAATAGTTAGTTGTCGTGAAAGGGCATTAAATTCCTGCTCGGCTCTGTCAACATCGACATATGTCTCGATTTCGTCTCGACTATAAGGCTGAATCTCTGCCTCGTTCAAGGTGGCCGCATCTGCTGGTGATTCGCCAGGGCGAAGAAACGAAGAAGACATGGCGGAAGGAAGAGAGCAAGGAGCTGTTGACTGATAAACCTACATATTTATAATATTTTCTCAGGTAAGGGACAATCGGGGCTTCGCAAGAGAAGCTTGAGGTCCGGTCCGGCAGTTGCGGCACCCTTGTCACGTCTGACTCGGTAGTTTATCCTTGGCATTTGTTGGGCCGTACCAAAATTGCAGCTAGTAGGAATGCTTTTGGAAGGTGGCGCCACGACATTCAATGAGTCAGGACGGACTCATACACGCTAGACGAGTCGAATATTCGCAACCGGCCGCCGATATGTTTATGTCATGGCATGACTGCGACGTTCGTATGTTTGTTTTCCATGAGAACCACGGGAAAACACGGCCAATGCACGTAAAATCGACGTCGTAAACGGGATAGTTCCAAATCCCGAAATCATAGGGAGATGCTTATGAAGCATGTTTATAGCGCCACAGCATGTTAGATTTTCCAGCAAAGGAGCTATATCTGGGAACGCCAAATCAAAGAATGTTGTTGGACGCTGCCTCATGGTCATTGAGTGAACTTCTAGTCACTGCAAAGTGACTGGTTCATATTTGGGTGTGGGAGTACTGACTAAGCAGCCGTGGCGCGCCAGCCGAGCCGAGCCGTTATTTTGGCGCATGACTTCATACCTCAAACGGAGAATTTTTCAGCTATACCGAAATAATCACGTGACTAGAAACTTGACTGCAAACTAGTCCTGAAATTGGAAAAATGACGGGAAAGATTAGTTTCGAGTTTCGTGATTTTTCAGTACACCTGAAATTCTTCCATCTGAACACCCAGGCCTAGCTTTAGCCGAGCCTTAGCCGTACTAGGATCGGCACGGCTCGGAATATTACCAAAGCTGTCATTAGTCGGTCCGCGGCGACATTACTAAGCACTGCCGCATTGAGAAGCGCATGCTACTTTGAAGAGTTTCACTGCCGCGATGAGGACCTCGCTTTTTCTTTCCCTAATATCTTCCTCCCTCAGTGTACTCGGACACGGACACAGTCATGATGGTCCTTCTGATGGCGAAACTTTGCAGGAGTATGCGCAGAGACACGTACGTCCTCACTGGATTGTCAACGCGGGGTAGTTGCACTGATTTCATTCCAGATGGCCAAGGAGCACCATATGTGAGTCAGTCTTGTTTATTCTATGCCAAGTTGATGTCTAAAATATGCCTTTGTAGAGAGTCTTTTGACTCCAACAGTTTTTTCCAGATCCATGATCTCGACCGGTATGTTCATCCACTTGCCTACCTAGTACGGTATTGAATCGGATTTCTCAGGGATGGGTACTGGAACAAGGACGAGATTCAAGCTATTTACGGTGTCCATCACGTCTATTCTCAAAAGAAGTCCAAGGTATGTGCACTGCTGATCATGGGCAGTCAGTCTGACCTACATCTACGCTATAGGATGACATAGAGCATCAGCAAAAGGCCGACCACATAGTAAAGGTCGTACTCGAAAAACTTGATAAGGACGGGGATGGAAGGGTAACTGCAAAGGAGCTTGCAGACGCCGGGCTTAGTGGTTTGCCAAGTTTCGATGACCTGGGCGCAGAAGGCCACCATTACGACGTTGAGAGCGGTAAGTCTCAACCTAACTCAGTCGCCCTTCCATTTCTAAGAATATACGTCCAAAGAGTTTTTCCTGCACCACGAAGAAGAGTTTCATAATACCCCCGAAACTCAAGGTGACGAAGCATATATTCACCCGGAAGACATTGAACACTTTGCCCACCATGAGGACATCGAGCTCAAAGAAGCGGAGAAGGAGGCGGCCTACCAAGGAATCACAGTCGAGGAGGTTTTACGATCGCACGAGCCCCTTCCCGAAGGTGCACATCCTGAAGATCAACACGTCCAACTGCAAGGCACGGATCAAGAACCGTTAGCTGCGGCCCATCCTCATGACGAGCAACGCGAAAAAGCCACTCCTCTAGCCGAACCTCCTAACCCTAAAATTACAAGGGTGACGCCGCCGGAAAAGCAAGACCCCGATGTCAGATTCCGTGGAGCCAAGTCAGAGGGTGATAAGAAGGGGGCGTGGGGATCCGGGGAGGAAGGATACTTGCCTCCGTCAAATGCTGGTGACAAAATGCGGTGAGCCAGCTTGTTGCAGTCACTCTACGTTTACTTATCTTGGCGACAGGAAAAATATGCCCTACAAGGTAAAGCATTTTATTCCTCGTCTTACAAACACGCTGAGGTTGACCAGAATCGGATGCAGTACAAGTTCAAACGCAATTGGAATGATTTCTAGCTACCCCGATGTAACCTTTTCGTTTCCGTATACCACTGTTATATTATTCTTGTTTTCGGACTCCGCTGTCAATCCAATGCGTATGTTAATAATCGTAAGATATCCGAAGAGACGTAGTATTAAGGTATCACAAGCAAAGTGAGAGGTATCAATACATGTAGTAACCTGTTAAATAATTACCGTCCGTCAAACATATCGTCCATTAACCCCTTCTCTAACGCCTCCCAATCCACAATACCACCACTCGCGTAAACACTCTCATAAGATGAAATACTCACGCTAGAAAAGAAGGGGACCAAATCACGAATGCTATCTATCTGATGGATCCCGTTCAACAAAGGACGTCGCATCACCCTCTGGGAGCTAAATGGCGACGCTGCACCAGTGTCTAGGATGGTTGATCCGTTCTGCGAAGCAGGATTCTACAATGCCATCGAAAAAATTAGGCTACGTTACCGAACCAAAGAAGAGAAGAGCATACTCTGGGTAGATTACCAACAATCTCAGCCAACTGGTCAAACATCGCTTCTGGGTACCAATCGTTTGGTCGATATATCGCATCCACTGTATCGGTTATGAAGATCCATTGATGACTGGAACGAGGCGCCAAGTAAGTTATGATACGGACCGGGCAGATGGGCACATACATTTGAAATTCCTCGGTTTGTAGGACCAACAGAAGATCTAAGAACTTGCACGCGGACAATATCAGTTGTAGATCGTCTGATCCATCCGACGGTAATGTGGACGTGATTTGTTCGAAGAGACGGTACTACACAGGAGACAGTCAGCGGAATACTGTTTCAGGATGGGAAGAACTATAACCAATTCTGTGAGAATCACCGGCCAGAAGCTGGTGAGGTTATGGGGCGATAGACGGCACAATAGGACGCGTATACAGAGGTAAACGTCACTCTGGACATTTGGGGCTGGCACGTTACGAAGAATATCCACCAGTTTCTCCTGTATCAACGGTAGTTGTGTTAGGAAATGATTCTTGTCCCCGGTGAACAACACGAAGGATAGTCTACGAAGGTTGAGCGACCGCAACAACATTTCGTATTCCCTATTCGTAAAAATATTCGTAGATGGGGCGGTGGCCACCTTGCCTGCGAAACGGTCACATCTATGGGGGTGTATTAAACGCAAACATGAAACGTACCAAGTAATTCGGGAAACGCAGTTCTGTCAGCATCAAAGAGAGCCTTGACTATAGGTTTCCATGGTTCAGCAGCCTCTGCAGTGCTATTGAATACCCTGTTGTCGTTCAACAACTCTGCTATCGGTGTCCGCCACGCTTTCAGGGCTGCAGGAAGCCTGGACATTTGATGTAGGATGGAAACGGTGGTGGCATCCACTTCCATTGGCCTGCAGAAGAGTAAATAACGTAACCTGCCTGAAAACATTCCACTTACTTAGCTTTGCCTTTCATGGCTGGGTTGACGATGTAATACACGATATTGCTGCATGCTGCCGCAACCTTGTCGTTGTCCACAAGGAAACGCCGCAAGTTCGGAAGTATGGTTTTCGCGATGAAGTCATTAATCTACACACGCATTAAGTTCAAAATCCTTCATATAGCTACATGCTTCTTACCTGAATCATCACTTCGTTAGAGGCAGGCTTGGGTGTTTCGGGCGTTAATGAGGTGCTACTTGAATTGAGCTTTTCGTCAATCTTTGCTTCTAGAGTTGATACTTAGCACTCAAGGTCGGAAATCTGTGATTTTGAGGTCTCACCATTCCGTGGAGCTGGAGATTCTCTGCCATTGGTGGCTAGAGCCTCTTTGGTAGTCCGCCGAATCCAGGAACCTTGATCGAATGATCGGCCAGCATATATCACACATGAGTCGAGAAGTTTTCCAAAAGTTTCCTATCGTGAGTTTCAATACGGAGCCTCCCATGAAGGGGAACAGTTTTACCTGAAGGTCCTTACGAATCCGCCTATCTTCTATAGCTGTCGTCTGGGTTAGCTTATCCGCCAAGACGGTCAAGCATCTAGGAAACGAATTCTATTACGCTGGCCAGTTGCGCAACCAGGATGACGCACCTCAGGGTCGGAAAGCTCTGCAATCTATAGTCCTTTCCACCGCCGATGACTTCCTTGGTCAATTGGAGAAAACGGTTCCAAACTTGCACAGCCAGAGGTCCCTCGAGACGCTGTAGGTATTGCTCAAGGAACCTAAACAGTACGCCATCGGTTCTATGCAAGCATCAGCATGTCTTTCCAAAGAGCAGGAAAAAGGGAGCCAACAGTTCAGGATTCATTGCCTGCTTCCTCGTTTTCTCCAACAGACCTGAGATGCGACCTGAGATACTGTCACATATCATCTGGACCGTGCTCTGCGCATTCGCTATCAATACATCAGTCAACTCAAATGCTGGGCTCGACGTAGTCATAGCAATCTAGATGAGTTTTAGAGCACTTGAGCAATAAATGGTAGTGATACAGCGTACCCCAGCATCCTTGTTCCAGCAATCTACAATGGCTTCGAAAACCTCAGGAGACTGCACTCGGAACAGGTGCTCCAGCACCCTGCGACTGCGGAGGCGTACCCGATTGTAGACGAGAGATGTCGATTCATCTTTCGGAGCACGCGTCTCAGGATCTGTCCAACATAGCAAACCCCATATTGAATACAGAACCTGCACTGCATCTCGTAGCGAGCGGTAGCCTTGCGATCGAACCTGCAGATATGGTCAGCCATTGCAGAAAAATTCAGTCGGAAACGAACCGTCAGCTGTTCATCCACATTCTGCTGCGTGTTTTCAGAGCTAAAGACGGTGGAAACGTAACCAAGAAGACCTCCAGACTCAGCAGACTTCTCTGCCCCGCTTTGATCCTCCTCCGGGCTTTGCAGCTCTGATGTGTACGCAAGACTAAGTAGTACGAGACGTTCAAGGCCATTCAGCAGCATGATGAACTCTGCATCGGTGACCGTGGAGTTCGTATCATCGCTAAATGTGTCATCGTGACTTGACGCCTTTAAAACGTTGTCAAGAGACATTTGAAGCTGACGACATAGGCATTCATTTAGAGGGACAACAACTGAATGTAAAGCTGGCTGGAACTGAGGGATAGCCATGAGGACAAAGTCCAGCCAGTGCTGCAAAACAGGCCGATTTGCTGGAACAGATATGCCATCTATTAGGGTCTGAATAAGTAAAGGATTGACGGCGTATGCTCTGGATTGTGCTTCCTGGGTGCTGTCAAAAGTTGTTAAGGTCTCCGGAGGCCGTTCACCTTGCCTATGCTTCCCAGAGAACGGTCTGACAAGATCGTCAGTGGTGGATGCAGAGATCACTGAATGGAGCAAGTGAAGCAGCTTATTCTGCAGATCCAGTCTGTTCGTGTGAATGCAATAATAGAGCTTTCCGACGACTATTGCTTCAATAGATTCAACCACGACAAGCTCTATTTCGCCGCGAGCAACAATCGTCTGAAGAAGCTCCACAGTGGTTGAATGTATCACTGCATTCTGAGGTCGCATAGTAGGAGCCCAAGGCATACTGGGCTCAGATTGGAGGAAACTGTAGGCATGTTAGATCCAACTACTTGCGCAAAAAATATTTCCCGTACCGAAGCAACAGATCCACAAGGACTTCCATGTAAGTAACATCTTGCTCAGGGAAACCCCCTTATTAAGATGTCAGCCAGTGATACACGAAAATGGCACTGGAATCACCGTACCAGACTGTACCCTTTGAACAAGCCCTGAATGCTGTGAACGCTTGATGGGTGTGTTCCGTGCAGTCTTGGCGAATCCTTGTCCGCCAAATCGTATTACAGATAGTAACATCTCGAGCAAATGTTGGGTATAACGCTGATCGAAGGGGCGCCCATAAACGAACCCCTGTAGTTCTTTCCCTCGAACTTTTGTGGTGCTGGACACTCTACGAATAGATGGATCTAACAGTTCGAAGATGATCGGGTCCAGCACTCTGAAGACAACGTTAGTAACACAGAAATTCTGACCGTCTGGATGCATACCTCAAATAGGACTTGAGACTACAACGCATCCACGTTTCGCCAATCCGCCGAAAACTAGGGTCATCGTTTTTCAGGGTATCCAGAACTATCATCATAGGAACTTTGAACCGGAAACCAGGAAGGAGATTATCCTCTGGACGAAAGAATCAGCATTTACCGCACCCGGAGTCTTTACGATCGAACCTGTTAATCTCCACAGAACACCAAATGCTTCATACGAGTCTTGAACGTTCCGAGACTCGGGCGAATTCATGGTTTGAGCCAGGATCGACTCGATATGGGGTCTCTTGGTGGCGGCTTCCAATGCCCAGATAAGATTAACCGCCCGTACATGATATGCTGCACAATCTGAGCGAAGATAACAAAGAAGTTTGGTCACCATTTTGTACATTGTATGGCGTTCATCAATGTGCACTTTGGGTTCCATCCCTGAGGCATGATGCAACGCAACGACAAGGCTCACGGTGCGATCCACGATCGTAAAATTGGTAGACTAACAAATCAACGCTGGTCAGTTTATTTCTGCCATACCCACAAGTGAATCTCACCCCGTGGTTGATACAATCAAGAACCACTGACAGCCAGTGCGAAGGATGCCACGTAACCTTCATCATAGATGTACCAAGTCTGCCGACCAGCGCATCAAGGAGAAGAAGGGTCTGACAGAGCGCTTCACGGAATGCGACAACCCTGTCTGCAGCCGAAACTAATACATGAGAGAAGACGGAGCTCAGGGACACCAAGCTCTCGAAAGATGATGCGAAAGGGATTTTGAAAGACGCGGAAGGTGGGGCAGGCTCGATTGCAAGGGGTTCAATTCCGTAAACTGTGCAAGCAAAGATGTATGGCCGTTGTGAATCCCTCGCAGAAGTGTCCCCTTCACTTGCTTCCGGCCGCTGCATAAGAGCCACATGAGGAACCTGGCGCAGTATGGTCTCCAAGAGCGACAAAGTTTCCTTGGTGGTGGACAAAGTCGGAGACTTTGTCGTACTCAATCGAAACTGGAACAAACCTGACAGTCAGCATAGATGACATTGAGAGAAAGTGACTGGCTTGCATGCAAAAGATCGACGATGGCTGCGAAGATTACAGGTAGATGAATGGTCTGAATCTCCTCGTCCTGCGAGAACGTCTTGAGGATGAATTGGACCATGGAAATTGCCTAAAAATTGTCAACATCCTATCAGAAAACTTGTCACGCAGAGAGCCTACTTCGCATTTCTCTTCATCCTTGATGATTTCATCAAATACTGCTTGGAGTAGTTGCTTCCATATTATGCCTGGCTCCACGGCTTCGTACAGAGTGCTAGCCGTCATAGTCACCTAAAATGCAACAATAAGCGTGTAGTCAAGAACAAGAGAGGGATTCTAACATCTTCGCTACCATCGGTGCTCGTCAGGACCAGACCTTTAAGAGCTTTGAAAGAGTCGAATACAAGCACATCCGTTAGTGGTGCGCCTATCTCCCATTTATCAAGAAGAGAGATAAAAATCTTGAATGGCCTTGACTCGGAATATTCACTGGAAGGCGAGGTCATCTCCTCCTGCCATATTGTCAGTTCTGTCAGCATGAAGCTCGACTGACAGAACTTACTTTCAAGGTGGAACTAAGCAGATTCAATGCATTGGCCCGTAGGTAAGTAATTTGATGCTCCGCTTTTTCATCAGGCCCAAGTAACCAAGTGTACAGCCGCCGATTCAAGGAGAGATCGCGTCGGAGTACAACAGAAATTGCTGCCTTCATCAAGATTGTATGATCTTCTCCTTGAGCCTTCCGCAGTGCCACACTATCCAGACGCATAGACTGCAGTAGAAGGTCTAAAGCTCCTCTTCGTACGAGAAGGTTCTCGTCCTCCAAGGCAGCAGCAAAGGCACGAATCATCAAACCGATGTCCCGGCCAATGATGGACGATATATCTGACACAAGTTAGACGCGTGGTCGGGGGGCTGTGGAGGGTATAGCGCACCTTCATCACCAGTTAAGCGCGGAAGTCGACGTGAAAGAAGATTGAGGGATGTCCCACGGGCAGCTGGCGTTGTTAGCATGACCAACCAGATGTTTTGGAAGAAGAACGACATTGATACGGCCCCAGACAGACGATCCAGTAAACTCAGTACCTACCCATGAATGAGATACAACATAAATACTGTTGGAGAGAAGCGTACCTTTTCAAAGAACTCCCCAGTCTCCTCCTCTAACCCGGGCAACAGCGCTATAATGAATGACTTCATTACGGGACGCAGGCCCCCTTGCAAGGGCAGATAGTGTGTGTCGTACAGATTCAAGAGAGTAGGCTTTGATAATTGTTACTACGGATGCGCAACGAAGAAGTGTGAAGCATACCTTGACGGATGTCGCAGCATATTCGAAGAAGGGGAAAAGACCAGACGACCAGAGTGCTAGGTCGCGCCTGAGACCTTCCGACTGGATATACCATTAGCAGGATGCTATTCCAGGCCAGACTGTACTCACTCCCAATACTGCGAGAATATGAGCATAGACATCTAATGCCCGCTGGTGCACCCCCGTGGGTAGAGCGGGATTCAAGCACTGCGACAGCCGTTTTGCAACAATCAGCTTGCGTGGGATCTCCTTGAACTGCATGTACGATTGGAAGGTCTGTTCGCAGTGAATACACGGCAGACAAAGGCGACACATAAGCGCACCTTGAGCAGCTGCTTCAAAAACGCGATGCAATCCGCCCATTCGTGTACATTATCGAACGAATTGAGGCACTTCTCGACCTGCTGGGTGTATTTCTTGTACTTGGGATCCGATTCATATGCTTGTTGGGCAGCAGCTGATGGTGTCATTAAGCACCTCCGGATTGGCAAAGTCGGCGAAGGCCTGACGCACCACGTTCACTCGTTCTCTCAGAGATCCACGTGGAACCTTTCTTCGGTACCATGCCTGCTTCTGCGGAATCCGTCAATGCCATGGCAGCGAGAGAGAGCAGAGCGTTGCGCCCTCGTCGTTGGATACCAGACGCTCGGCGTTGTTGAGAGCGTTGGACTTGGCAGAGAAACTAGCAAAAGCAGCAAAAGTCGATTACCGTCACACCGTGACCTCAATCTAACTGCGTCGCGACGTCATGTTGAGATAATAGTAGTAGCCTGCAATAAATTATAGTGCATAGATAAAGTAACGACAGTCCCCGGAATGAATGAATAGTAGTACGAAATATACGTGATACTAATAAAACATAGTAACGGGCCATCAGCCTGGCCCCATCATATCAGAATCTCCTGCTTCGGACGATGGCGGTGGTGGGAATTGCATGCTATTCCGCATTTTTGTGAGATTACGGACTCCAGGAATAGTTGGCCCCTCAGGAACAAGTGATCCTGACCGCGAGGTCCCTGTTAAAGAAAGTGCTTTATTCACTTTTCCTTTACCCTTTCCTGATGCCGAAAGCACGGCCGGTAACTTCGGAATAGTCAACGCGCCTTCGCTGGTTTTGGAACCAGCATATTCCGAATCTTTTTCGCCGACCCATGTGCGAGCAAACCAACGGCCTCCAGCAATTCCTCGAATTTCTCTGTTGGCTACGCGCCATAACCGCACTTTTTTGCCGCTCCTGTCCAGTGGCATGATAGGAGCAAATCCAGAACTGATTTTTGGAGGAGGTTGGACAGGGAATGGTTTTGTCGGAAGTGGATATACTGGGAGAAGGAGGGTCTCGATGTTGATTTCTTCGGCAGGCGCATCGGCGAGTTCTGGCTCAGGACTATTGGCGAAATGGGTTGTTACGGGCGATGAAGCAGCCGTGCCAGTAAAACCCCCTATATCCAATTAGCAAATAGTCAGTAGAAGTAGTCTTATTACACACCTTCGCTAAGCACACCAGCATCGTCAGCGAGTTGAGGAAGGACATTCTTCACCCTGAACACGCCATTAGCGAAGGGCATACAGCAAAAAAGACGAGATACAGACTTTGGTGGTTTGGTAACTTTCGGTTTTGCAGGCGCTTTCTTCGCTGCAGGTTTCTTCTTCACCGCCTTGGGAGGTGCAGAGGGCGGTTCTACTGGAGGGACGACAGTCAAAGAGATATGATTTGGGTCAAATCCTTCTTCTGTATACCAGCTTTTAGACCGACTGTTTGTAGTGATACATAGGAAGAACATACCTGGCAACGGAGGCGGCGGAGGCGGTGGAGGCGGCAGAACCGGTTTTTCCTGCTTCTCTTCTGAGTTCTTTTTCTCTGTCTTCTTCGACTTCCTCTTTACGGGGGCCTTGCGTTTAGGCGTCGTTTCTACAGGCCGCGCGGGCGCCTTCGATGGTTTAGCGCTGACATCGTCATCGTCATCGATGAGTTGGTCTTCCTGATCTTCATCTTCGTCGGCTTCGTCTTCCGTGTGCGGTCGTTTCGATGGCACCGTAACAGTCGAACCCGCGTTTTTCTTGCCTACGACAAGCTTGACACGAATCCCTGTACGCTGAGGAGGTGGGGGCGTAACCTCTTCCCTGAGTGTCGAAATCTGGGGTGCATCCATGTCTACATCTTCGTCCATGGCAATGTGCGACGTTTGATAGTGGCGTAGAAAAAAAAAATAGGAAACAGAGCAAATCTGACACGGCCACGCAAAGGCACGCGTCAATGTTTGAATTTCTCACGCCTGCGAATTGTCTCATGACGTAATGTGCCAAGCCGGACATAAAGTGGGGGGAACGCTTCCATTATTGCAGCCATCAACATCGAACTGGCTCCGCCCAAACAACGCCTGCAAGCCCATTACTGGAATATCGAGGTCTGCAGGCTCAAACTCTCAGATAAGTAACTTGTGTTAAACTCCAGGAAGACTTCAGTCTGCCTGAAAGCAGGGAAGATATACGTCTCGTCCATTGGATGGGATTCAGTATGAGTGAGGTATCTCTTACTGATATCTCCTTCCTTCATTGACGCGTACCCAGCCCCTTCACTAGGTAAATAAGCTACTTACTACCTTTTCCTCGCTCATGAAGCAGATGAAAATGAGGGTAGGTTGCAACCAGAAGCAAATACGTCTCCAAACTCAATAAACCCCCAGACAACTACGAAACAACCGCCTTTCTCAATGGTGGATCAACGACGGACCCGACAGACCGTCACAGTTATCGCACCTGGAAGGGAAAATCGAATACGGCCACCGCCATCTGGGGCATATTTGCACTCACTGTCTCAATCGCCGTTGCGCTTGTTTTTTACGCTACAAGGACAGCATCCACAAAAGAAGAAGACGAACTGAGAGTTGGCAAGCTACCATGTGCGTTTGCTTTATCCCCCACCAATTTGTGCATGCTGGAATGTGTGCCTTTCTAGTCATGGGATACAACAGTGCGTCGTACCAAGTAACAGAACTCACAGACAATATTGACGCGCCAACTAGCTTGGAATTCATACTGGTGCAATATCAATGAGACCCTCATCCTTGAAACTGCAGACCTCATGGTATCTCTTGGTCTGAGGGTAGGTCTAATTACTTCGCTATGATCTTGCGCTTACCTACGTGCAGGACGTAGGTTACGAGTATGTAAACCTCGACGACTGTTATTCGGAGAAGAAACGAAATGAAAAAGGAGACATCGTTGCCAGTCCGTGATTCTACTATGTTCACTATGCCTTCATCGAAAAGGTAACCTATCTTTCCAGACAAAGAGCGCTTTCCTTCTGGAATGAGGTTCCTGACTGATCATATCCATGGCCTTGGGATGTCAGTGTCTCCAACGTTTTCATCCAAGTTCCACCTACTAACAACTATCTAGGAAAGCTGGAATTGTACGAGAAATCTCGTGTTATTTCGAAACATGTTAACTTCCTTACAGTATGGGGATTCCGGTTGGTATACATGCCAATATTACCCTGGTTCATTCCAGAATGAAGCAAGGTTCAGTGCTTTGAACCATTCAGACTTTTAAACACTCAACCTATATCAATAGAGATGCAAAGTTGTTCCGTGTAGATTGGGGATTTGATTTGTTGAAGTAAGTTTGTTTGCACCCGACTCCACGTCCAATATTGATGCATCACCTTCAGGTATGACAATTGTGCAGGTATTTCATCATCATCTGCCGCACTACTCCTATGACTGAGGATTTTGTGCCAGTACCTTTCGATGAAATTATTCGAGAGGGCATGATTGGCAGTAAGCTTCTTTCTCTGCTGTTCTGTGAATTCGCGATACCATCGTTCCTTTTGGTCAGAGTTCACTGTCATGGCTAACGCGATCAAAGACCTAGCCATGTCAACCGGAAAGCCGCCAATGCTCCTTTCTTTGTGTCAGTGGGGTCGTGTAAGTCCTTTACATTCTATAAAGTCAGATCTATTTAATATCGACCGCTGCAGCTTGAACCCTGGTTGTGGGCACGTAACCTAGGTCCAACTTGGAGGGTTGGTGCTTTCACGTATCCGCGGTCCAGTGTTCCAATTCACTCGTTTTTATAGACAACGGATGATATAGGCGCCAACTGGCCGTCCATCGTCAGCATCATCAACCAGTGAGCTCGATAACTTCAATTAGATTGCGCTCAACGGTATCTAGAAACTCCTTCTACGCATGGGCTTCAGATTTTTATGGTCATAACGATATGGATATCGTGAGTTGTGAAAGGCGCGCCACTGTTATATGTGTTGACAAAGGTCTACAGCTTGAAGTTGGAAACGGCGACCTCACATATGAAGAGTCCAAGACCCATTTCACGGCATGGAGCTTCATGAAGTCTCCTCTACTCATCGTAAGTGTCGCTTCGTCATTGGAGTCGATTTACCAAGTTTCTTCTGATGTAGGGGGCCCATGTTGGTTTAATATGCCTGCTTTTTGCTCTGTCTAACGTTTGGCGTAGCTTGCCTCGATCTCCCAAGAAACGCTGAGCATCTTCAAGAATACCGAAGTCATCGCAATCAATCAAGACCCAGTCGTTGGTCCTGGTGTGACGCCTTTCAGATGGGGCCTCAATGTGAGCAATTCTTGTTCGTCATATTTTCCGTAGCGTATCTTACGTTTTAAAAAACAGCCTAATTGGACCTTCAACAAAACACATCCTGCACAGTACTGGAGTGGAGACAGTCAAAACGGGACCATTTTTATGCTAGTAGGTAGCGGATAGAACGACACTGTATGCAACTTACGCTGCTGTCAGATTAATACTCTGGACGAACCAGCCGACATCTTCTTCAATCTGACAGAATCCCCGTGGATACGTTCGGGGAGGCAATATGCTGTACGAGTAAGTTACGATTCACAGCGTCATGTTGCTATTACTTACGCTGAATTTTACAGGATCTCTGGACTCACACTGACAATGGAACTGCTGTCCGCAACTTTACTGCTCGTGCGGTTCCACCCCACGGCGTCGTAGCGCTGTTGCTAAAGGACGCCGGTAATGAGCCTGAAGGATTAACCCCAAAATGCGCTGCGATTGAACCTTGGTCAGACAATTGGTGTACCGATCAGAATGGTACCCATATACCGTAACCTTGAGTAACAAAGGACGCTAGTTTCTGTCAGTATGTATTCACGAATATAAAAGGCGCACTAGCTCGCTAGTACGTAGAGATTTGCGAGTTAGTTTGTCCTCGATGTCGACGACATGTAGCTCTAACAAACCACATCATCGATCCAAACTGCCACGTTTGTACATTTCAGTACTTAAACCCGACCGCGACACTCATACCTACGTGTAACCCAAGCCACTCATTAACGCTTGTACTTCAAAATGGTGCGTTTCTCAGTTATCGTTATCTCATCCATGGAATTCTTCATCATGGCTGCAGCCCACCGCTTTTGAAATGCGTCAACGGAACGAAAAGTTCGCCAAGGATGCGCGATCAGGCAAAAAGCCAACACATTTGTCGCGGCAAGAGAAGCTCGCAAAGCAAAGCCCAGTAAATATTTGGATTTTAGCTGTCATCGTATTCGTTGTCGTGGGCGGAGGTACGTTACCTTCCATCTGTCTCTTCCAATGTACTCAACTCTTCCTACAGTACTCTTCGAGCTGGCGAGGCTTCTATTCCTGTAACTGGGCATACACCGGAGCACACTTTTATCCTTAGTTTTTTTTTTTGGCCTGGAGCGCATTGTACATCATCACGGTTTCGTCTTATATTGACTCGGGCGCGTTTATCAATAATCAAAAGCACAAATACAAGCATGGAGTCAACGTATCAGTCGCCGGTGGGGCTGACGCTCATGCTCTTGCTGCTCATGCTTCCGCTAGCCTTCGCCTTAGACCCACTCGCAGCACTTTCCTCAATAACCTCCATAGCATCGCTTTCCAGTTCCTTCTCTTCAATCTTGACCTCGTCACCAGCCCACACTCGCATGGTTGGCTGCCAGACCATGACTACATTGTCCTCCGACGTACTGGCTGCGGTCCAGTCCTCCATCTTACCAGGAGCCCAACAAAAGTCGGATGGTCGGGATGTGTGTCCTGGGCGCGCATTAAGACAAGACAGACATGCAAGGCGAAGGAAGGTTTACCTCCGTGGATGAACAGTAATTCAGGCGGACCATCTTCTTGGTCATCGGGCGTCTGTTCGGAACCTATCAAGGATAAGTCCCAGATGTTTATACGGCGATCGCTGGAAGCAGAAGCAAAAATTGTGGGGCTGTGCGGCGACCAGGCGAGATGTAAAACATCGTCCGTATGAGATTCAAATATATGCAGTTTTTTCGTCGGGTTTCGCGTGTCGTGAAGTACTACGGTCTACCGCCAAATGAGCAAATCAGGGAATTGTGAAAGTGCAAGAACCAACTTTGTCGGCGCTCCCTGTAACCAGTAGGTGTTCGCTCGCCGGACTGAATGATACTGCCAGGATTTCACGGTCATGAGCTTGTATTTTGGTAGTTGGTTCTGAGGGTGTCCTCGTATCCCACCTTGGCGTGATGTCAAACGTCAACGTACCAGGAATTCAATACACGTCCCACTCACAGCATAAGCATTTTATCATCGCCAACGCTAGCAAATACAGTTTCCTTTGTCGCATGCCAATCTACGTCCTGCACAGTTGTCAATAATAGAAGGTGATCAAAGCACTAAGCACTAACCCCGACAACGGAAGTATGACCCTTGTAGACTGCAGTTGGCTGGATTGTTGACTGTCCCTTTTGATATGAGTTCACATCCCTAAGTTGCGTTAGTCTTCGTCTTCTGAAAGGACGATGTCTCTACCAGTGGCAAACGGTCATATCCTCAGAGGCGCCAAGCACGTTACCAGCCTTGACAGGGTTCCAGGCCAAACCGAAACTAGGAGAGATGTCAGTAAACGAATGTGAGGTCTATGATTGTGCACACTCACCCCTCTTTTGTCTGTCCCACCAGCCGTATGTCAGGTTTACATACCCCGCCTCTTTCAGGCTCGCTCGAATGTTTCGTACGATCAAATACCAACACCTCGCCCGTCACAGCCTTTGTCGCGATCAAATCAGGATTCTGAGGCATGTACCGCGCTCGGTTGACTTCTCCGGTATGGTTGATCTTCTGGATAACCTGGATGCGAGGCGCAGGCGGGATTGTGTGTCCCCCAAGCTCACCACGCTCATCGTCGTAGTCACTACGGTCCAATTTGTCGGAGCCTGGGGAGTTGTCACGTTTGGGAATTGAGACGGTGGCAATTTGGAGGTAGTCTTGAGCTTGGCCGGAGGTATGGGTCCCGAGGAGAAGGCGGTGGATGGAATAGGGCTTGTTGGGTGGGCTGCATGGTTATGTGAGGTCGAATAAAGCGAAGCTCTGGATAATAACGCACGATTCTTTGTCGGGGAACCATTGACAAGTCAAGCTGGGCCAGTCGAGCGCGTGTGTGATAACGAGGTCGTAAAGATATGGCGCATTCTTCTTCCTGAGAATATGTCAGTTAAAAGCAGCACGAAATAAAGAGGCAAACTTGCCATGTTTTGTATTCCTGTTCATGGGCTTGTAGTGTCAGAAAGAATGGCCAGCACTAGTAAAGGATGCACCTCATTGATCAACTTATTCTCCTCCTCTGCCGCAAAATCGTCCTCTATCTCCTCGACCTGCGGTCTCATTTTCTACTGGAAAGCTGGTATAGATGCAAATTAAGAGAAATCACTGTCGTTGGCGGTGGTGGCAAGAAGAAAAGACGCGACGCGTTTAAAATCTTTCCCACGCTTACAAACAGCCGCAAAGGAGACGTTTACGGAGGCATAAATTTTCTTGATTTTTTGTAGACGAATGTATACAAGGACGAATCGAACAAAATACTTGTATGTACGAACATATTCAATGTTTGCAGGTCAGACAAGGGATACTGGGCCAAAGTCAGGATTATGCGTCTTTTGTTGGTGGACAACATATCTATTCCACGGACGAACAAGGGTAACACTGTTATGCTGCCTTCTCCCACTTTGCAATCAGCTTCTCCAGGTCAAACCGTGGATCTTCCGGATCCGTGATGACTGAAGGAGGGCGAACACGACTGTCAGCACTGCGGGCAGCAACAACGCGCCCTGTCATGGCGACAAGCAGATGCACTCACGAGAATCTGTAGCAGCAGCCTTTGCTGTCTCCTGTTTCTTCTTCCATGCCTCCTTTGCCTCTGCAATCAACTGCTCTCGCTCGTGCTCCGCATGCTGGGTTTTGTGCACATTGTGTGCTGCTTGTAGGGATCGACGGTGGTACCAGCCATAGACAACACCAGAAAAGAGAGCCGTGTATCGAGCAACCTGTTCGTTTTGGCCAAGAATTAGCAACAGAAGAAAGGAAAATAGGAGAATTGACAGCGCACATTCACAGTAGGTGAGACCATGGTATTGCCTTGTTTTCTTGACCGGCCGCGCAACAGGTGAAGGCTAAAAACCTGTAGCTGCAAGTGAGCGCTGCTAGTATCCGTCAGTGAGAGAAAAGAGAAAGACACAAATGGACTGACTGGAATTATATAGGGCGAGTTGGAAGTGACCGTTGGCGGATGATCTCGCAATCCTCTGTATTAGTCAGCATTACTCCCTGTCTTCACCGACCACCCTTTTTCCAACTTGTTTTCTTGCAATTGTACAGTGCCTTTTGAGTTGCTCTTTGTCTGTGGGCAATCAGTATCCCTTTCGTGACCTTTATTAACGGAGGGATGGTCCTGAAGGATTCACCTCCACCTGACACACAAACATTTGGGAATCTTATCTGATTCAAGTGATGTCGCCGCTCCCTACTGCCCCGATCTTCCTCTGATTTAACTTGACCAGATAGACCAATGTATACTACCTCGAAAAGTTTTAGATGCTGTTGTGGACTTGTTGAAAGACAAAAAGCTTGCCTTGAAAGCGTGTTCACTGACGTCGCGCTGCCTTACACCTCGCACGAGGGTTCATCTCTTCTACACCATCAGTTTCAGGAGGACTAGGTGGAATGATACAACGCTGGATCTTCTTCAATCCTCTCCTTCCCTCATTGTTCATATCAGAAGAATTCGTCTCTCCTCTTCATGCACATATGACTCGGCACTCGTAGCCATCGTCGAACTCTTCGTTAATCCGATTCATCTGGAAATGTTGTGGATGGATTGGAACTCCCTGCCGGAACGATTTGTTCAGGCACTTTGCTCCAGGACGTACGCGTCAATCGAACTGTTGGATACTAAATTCCCCTCTTTTCCGAACTGGCTCCTCTGCTTACCAACTCCACGCGTCTAGAAAGGTTGACGGTACGTAAGGAGAAACGCAAGGTCAATCCGACCTAATTTGAGCCTACCGGTGATCCCAGGCCTTCCTGCTGTATTCACCAGCATCCATCTCCGGGACCTTGGTACTGTTTGACTACGATGGCTCTCTGTATCATCTTCTGAGCGGTGTTCATTCGCGGCAGTGCCCAGTATCCATCCAAGAACTCAGAACTTTAGAGATCCATCCCCGCGGCAGGGACTATTCCTCCCAATTCCAAGATTTGTTCAGAGGTGCAACTAAATTGGAAGAGTTAACATTTAGGCACTCTGGCAGTGGTATGTCATAGTGTTCTTGAAAGGACTCTCTCACCGACGAGGCATAGCCCCAGTGCCCTTGGCTACCATCTCCCCCCCTCCCTATTTCGCACCTCAGGAAGCTTACGGTCAAAATGCCAGCATACCACTCCGGAGATACCCAGCCCATCGGTTGGTGGATTTCCAACCTCGAAAACACAGGTGGAAATTGTTTTCTCAGAGACATCCACTTCTGTGTGCACGCAGAACAAGATGACAATCTGCGTTATGTGCAGCATAAACCCGAGCATGAAGCAGTGTGGGATAGAGTGGCTCATGCCTTATCGAAATCTAGGATGCCCGCCCTTCGTTCACTGAAGGTTGAAATCTCTATCGAATGCAGCGCAGGCCTTTCAATTAGTCGGCAGCTCATTCCACCTTCATCCGTGTGTTGCTCCATGAACGACTGTATTGAAGGCAAACTCACGACATTGGAGAGTCAAGATATAATAGTGCAAGTGATCATTAAAACACCGGGATGGTCTCGTGCCTGCCTCAGGCTCGTGAGTATTTTATTTTCGTCTATTTCTGTCGACCTGAGAATGCAGAATGCCTTATCGGACAACATGGCGAATGCTACCATCTCTTAGAGCGAGTTCCCTCCACTTGCTGGTGAATGGGAGCTTGAAAAGTATTTTCACGAGTGTTTCTCTTATGGCCTCCTTTCGTTATATTATTGTCTTTCCTTTCCTTCGCTTGCATAATTGAGTTAAAGAATCAAATAAGCCCTAGATCTGTATAAAAAAAAAAGCGACGCATTGCAAGTAAGGTCAAGGTCAACAATGCCTTAAGCTTTAAGCCTAGCATTTACCTCCTTTCATAACAATCATGAGTACGACTGAATTACGGCCGTCCATTATTTCGCGGGCATACGGTAAAGCATGAAACTATCACGGCCGACGGGGCACAGCTGGCGCTCAGAAATATGAAAGCAGAAATATATATTATAGCATGTAATTTTTGTCCGACGTTATCATTTCTGGTGAGAATTCCAAGCAATGCGATAGAAGGAGCCGGCAAACGTACGCCGGATGACGAACGTACCTCTCACTAAGCTCGCGCTCTTACCACCGCTCCCTCTCCCCCGTCAACAAGGATTTTTGGAATTTCACTCAATCTTTGGCTCCGGACCAAAGATACGAGTAGAGCATGCGACGGTGGCCAGCCCGTAGAATGTTTTTGCACTCATTCTCCAATTTTACAACTTTTTGTCGGAGACACAGCGCCTTGGCCCAAAAAATCGAGCATACCTCAGTAGAACGATCCCAGATACATCCTCCACCGGTAATACTCTCCAGAAGACCAGATCCATATGTCATTCTCGCTTCTGAGCTTTCCCAGCTGCGTGGAAACCTCTTGACCCTCCTTGGTTCAGCTCATCCAGGTCTTAAAGACCTAGCTCAATGTTACTTTCTTGACCCTACAAAACTTGTACGTTCACTCGTTATTCTACTCTTTGCACGCGCGACAAATGGTCTGGGGGAGGGTTGGGAGGCGATGGAATGGAATGCAGCAAGGGAGGCTGCGTCGGGAAGGACGGAAGAGTTCGAGCAGCCGTTAATGCATGGCGACGTCCTGCATTATTGGAATCCCAACATGCCTGATCACGCTGAATCGTTCGACTCTATATTTCCTTTACAAATGCCTGCACCATTCCCACCTTCTCCTCAAGCGCCATCATCGAACCCTCCTTCCACTCGCCCGTACCTCCTACCAACACAAATACGCGTCGCCCAGATAGTCGAGATGATTCAAGTTGCTTCAATGCTGCACGACGAAGTGTCCATGACGGCCACCTCGTCACCCTCACCACAGGGCTCAGAGCCCGTATTCGGCAACAAACTTGCCATTCTTGGCGGCGATTTCCTGCTAGGACGCGCCAGTGCCGCCCTCTCCCGGCTAGGCGACAGTGAGGTGGTTGAGCTTGTCGCGAGCGTTATCTCGAACTTGGTAGAGGGCCGGGTGATAGAACTCAAGACCGAGTATGCATCATCCCCTCTCACCCCCCGAGATGCATGGCATGCCTACTTTAAAACGACATATCTGAGTACTGGGAGCTTATTGGCCAAGGGTGCACGTTCCGCCGTGATACTAGGCGGATGTAGGAACGAGATTTGGAAAGAGGTTGCTTACGCGTTCGGACGAAATATAGGTGTCGCGCTTCAGGTAGGACCTTTGTCTATCAGTCAGTCATTTATTGCTAACCATGCTTGTCTTGGACAGTTGGTCGACGATGTCAAGGATCATGAGTCTTATATTTCAACCAGCACGCGACCCAGAAGTGCAACAAGCCCGATCTTGTTCGCATGGGAGGAACATCCTGCTTTGGGACCTCTGATCGAACGTGGGTTCAGTGAACCAGAAGATGCCGCGATGGTAAGCTACAACGTGATCTGAACTATTATACCTCCAACTGATAATTTTCCGAGGCGAATGACCTGGTGCGAAGGTCTTGTGGCATCCAGAGGACGTGGGAGCTCGTCCATGACTACGTTAACAGGGCCAGCAACCTTCTTCGATATCTGCCTGACAGCGATGCAAGGCTGGCACTAGACTTATTTACACAACACATAGCGGAACGGACGCCATGATTAGTATTTTCATGCACGAACTCTTTTAAACATATGGTAGTAACAGCAGTCGAGACAGAGATAAATCCTACGAATATCATCTGGAGTGCTCGCTGAGGCTATACGATAGAACAGGAAGCAGCGTATCAAGTATGATGTGCACGCGCCGCCTGAACATTGCGAGGGCACGAAGGGAAGATTCACGCGGAATTAGAGATAGCGGGAGGCGGCTAAAGCACTGCAATTGGCAACGTTCAATGTAGGGCCCAAGGAATCAATGAACGCTGAGTGCACCTCAAGACATGGATTGTAGTACACTAGTAATGTCGAAATATATCGTGACATGACCCTAACGGCTGCCCCGGCGTTGGGTCGAGTGGTAGGTCGAGTGACCGATGTGCTTGAAACTAGGTGCGAAGACGAGAGTAGCTGCAGAGGTTTGCAATGAAGCACGCGAGATGAGGGGTCGTGTCGTAGTGGACACAGATGGCGGTATGAATGGGGCTGGCAATCATTGTTTTCTTCCCGTTGAAAATGAGTATAGAGGGATAGTAGACCATTGTGCGTGTGGATAGGGAAGGATCCTTGGTGCTGAATGAAGGCGGGCAGAAGGGCGACAATATTATCGGCACCGCTAGGAAAGTCACAGATCGACATTCCTACTGCACATATGGCAATTGCTTCAGTCTAAGAAGCGGCAAGCTGAACATTTCACGTCAACCCAAGACATAGTCAATTCATGATAGCATCAAACCTGCCGCATCCCTGATCTCACCCGATAATGTGGTCCAAGTGTCCGTTTTGTCCAATTTGGTGCTTGTATACATATGTGAACCAAATAGATCCAATGGAGGAGATGATGAATGTGCCAGATGTGGACTCGGAAGGTCTCTTTGGAGAAGGGCCAACGCCTTTGACGCAGCATCGTTCGATGGGAAACGCTTTTTGTAAAAGTGGAAAGTCCTCATAGCCTTCAGTTTACAAGAAGCGTCCGTGATGGCTGGAATCATTCCTTGCAGAATGTTAGTTATACTCTCGGGAAATCATGATCCTTTTGGCAATGGGTAGGGTTCGAGGGCCTCGTCGAGCTGTTCAACGAAAACACTCTGCGACTCCAGCGAAAATGGAATGTCATAATCGATGGTCAGGAAGAGCCGACGGAGGGTGTTCGATGCTTCGTATGGGAGAGACGGGCTCTTTAGGATATATGCGATGAATTCCGTCTTCAGGGAAAATCCTGCTTGATTCAGAGCGTGTCGAAATCGGTGAATATAGTTGAAATCCAGCTCTCCAAAATTCTGATGTCGGGTGTAGACGCGGCGGTGTTAACGAGCTCTTCCAGGTGTTGATGAACGGTCTCCATCGTTGTGCAGGGCAAAACGAACTTTTAATGGGAGCACGAAGGGTGCTCTTCCAGCTCGTCAAGCTGCTGATGCAATCTCTTGAACACGAGATCGGTGAGCCACGTTTGTGTCATGGCCAACTTGAATTTGATGGTGGCACCACTTTCTGGTCATGACAAACCCTCCAATTTCTGTTTCCAACCTGAGAATTTGATCGATATACATATCGAGTAGATTTTTGGACACGACGGTGAGAGCGGACACTGGGAGTGATCATAAGTATTCTGAGACATGTCCTGTTGCTCGTTTCCACTGACCGGAATAATCTGACACGCTTGGTATGCCGCTTTGCACAAGGTTTATGTATTTCAAAGTTTGCTCGTCAAAGTGGAGTGTTTCCCATGAACGATATGCCGCAGAAGTTGTTGTTACGGGTAATGCCGGGAGGGACATCATTGTAAAAGACCATATCGCACTAAGGCACGTTATCGCCCGCTTCTGCACTGTTGTGGGTACGAGCTCGCACTGAGTGCACGTCACGAGAAGGCATTGAATACGATATCCCAGGCGTATCGTAACCGCGTCATGATTAAGCAACCGGTGCAGCAGTAGTTTGGCACTCAGATCGGTGCAGGCTACGACATTGGGTACGTCCTCGATGAAAGGTTCCAACTCGCTGTCGACGCGTAATAGTTCGATAGCCCAATACGTCGCTTCAAAATCACGGGCATCGCGCACTGGTGATATTTCTACGGCAGCGGTCTCTTGGGCTTCCAACATTCCGTAGACTATAGGGTGTAAAACGCCGAGTGAGTCTCAGCGTCAAAGCAGTTGGAGACTGCATAGGACTCGCCAGGATAAAAGGGAAGGAGGCGTGCGGTAAGGACAGTCATAATTGAATATGGGAAGAAAGGTGATAAGAGCACATAGCGCACTACAGAGGATGGTGATGGCAAGAATGAGGTACGCCAAAGCATCATTCACGGATAACAAATACGAGAATAATCCGGCCAAGAAGAGTAGGAGAGGAATGTGGAGTAACAATGGTATTATTTCGACTAGGGAAGCCATCTTGAACCTATTTAGTCCTTGATATAGAAACGCGTAGATTCTCGCGCAGCTTTGCGGTATAGAACGGTTCTCCGTCGCCTGGATGTAATTTCTAGTCCATTGCTGGACTAGTGTTGCCGATAATGCACAGATAAGACTGAAGCCAAGGCTGAGAAACCACAAAGTATTACAGATTGATGCGGATGCCGTTGGCGTGAATTTCGCATTGAGAAGGTATGGACGCGGACACCAGCTGATCGGAAATATGAGTGAGTAAGAGTATGACCTTATCATCAGTATTGGGTAACAGGGACTTGTGGCTTTCTATGATGAATGCAGTCACGCTAGCAGAAAAAAGACCTGCCTGTAATTTGATTATTAACGGTGATTCGGTAAACTAATGAATTGACCTACAAATATCAGGATTGCATCCATGTCACCCTTCCAGTTATGTGCTAATGTGCGATCGTGCTTTTCCGCTTCTGTGAGATAGGAATACCAGAGTTTTGCTGATGGATCTTCATAGCGAGGTGATTTCATATGATCATCTGTGTTTTAGAGTCAGAAACCGGAATGTTCAGAGTAGTACCACGACTGCATACTTCCTGAAGCACTCATAGTAACTGGAATTCCCTTCGAGTGGTGAAGACGAGAGAAAAGGAAAGATGAGACGGATTGCCATACTCATCATCTTCAATTGCCAGGGACGCGTACGTCAGATACTGTACCATATGTTTTGGTAGCAATTCTGATGGACCTGAATGCCAGCAGTTGTGACGAGCCAACGCTGCCTTTTTCTTCTTGAGAAGTGACCTGGGCTTCCAAGTAAAGAAGAATTCTGTTCTACTTATCTCCCTTGGCGAAATGCCGGTGCACATGATTCTGGGGATGATTGCGGGGTAAGCCTTAAGCCTAACTTAAGGCTTAAGCTCGGCTCGGCCCGGACATGATATAGCCGGAAATGATCACGGGTGCCCGTGTTTCTGTACTTTAACTGACCCTTACCAAAGAAGCACGGCTTTCTTCCCAAACCTCCCACTCAGACTATTCTCCCTTCATTTCAAGGGTACAAAATGCTAGCACAGCTCTCTATTGGCGCAAAACAAGTACTAGAGCTTTCTTCTCGGTTCACAGGAGGCGGTGATGATGAGGATCAGCGGCTGGTGGGTTATTGCATTCACGCCTTGAACGAATTCAAAGTAATAACGGTTGTTTCAGGTCATCAACCTCGAAGTTCTACTGCAGGACCTGGCTTTACAAGTGCCAGACGTGTGGCAACGCGTGGCAACGCTTTACGGGGAGTCTATACATCCTGCATGCAGTAACCTTCGGACCATACTCAGCGACGATGTTAAGCGAATGGAAAAGCTCTTCCTTGATTTGGAGATACATGATGAGGATATTGACCCCTCGGTACGAGCCATTCGCATATACTTTGCTTCTGAAACTGACGGTAGCTTTTCAAGGATTATGATTTGGATCCTCTGTGTCCCATGAACCTCACACCGGATATCTGCCGTGACTCTTCTAATGATTCATCCACGTCTCGGAGCCAGCGGCGACGGTCCTGTTTGGTGAGTCAATCCGCCAGTATCTCTTCTGGTTCTGCGTTTGACAATGTATCAGCCTTCGCCACCCAACTTTCAAGTTCCCAAAATTGTCCTAACCCTATGTCCCTCACAACCTCACGATATCCCTTGCCGTGTTCCTATACAAGACAGTGCTTACAACCAGCGCCTCACGGTCCCCACGCACACCACTGTCAACAGTGTCTTCCCTCCAATGCGCGCGCGGTCGCCTCCTGTAAAGTTGGTAAAAGATTGGATATGGCGAGATGGACATTGGCAAGCGATCCTCCCTGACTTGGATGAGCAGGCCAGGAGAGGGATATTTTCGCATCCGTCGTCCAACGTCAGACGGAAGGCGTCACGATGCCGGATGTGCTGCAATCCTCAGCGAGCTTTGCACCATTCATGTGGACATCAGCGCTCATGACTTGAGAATGCATACGCATTATCTGAGGGATCCTATGTATTACTAGACACCTTTCGAAGATATATTGAGTACTATCGCATAACTCGGATTTATTGTTAGGTCTATTTTGCGTTACGCAAATGCCGGTTCCGGCTATGTGTGGCAACCAATCAACAGCTCCTTTAGGAGACACGTCTGACACGTGGGTGAATGGCACTTACATCACAGTCGAGTTGGCACGTCCTCGTTTCGTCTGTTTCTTGTACTATCACCATCACCTATTCGCTGCTATCTCGTAAAAAGCAATTCTCCCGGCTCGCTGTGACGCGCGTCCCTCTGGCTGCGGTCGCCCTATCATCTCCACTGCATCGTCTAGGAAATGTCCTTCAAGGCTATCCTATACGCTTACATTCTCGGAGGACTGACATTCATTCCTTTGCTCCTTGCGTCTCTCGTGCTTTTCACCATCTACACATCGGTTCCTGTAGGTGATCTAGATATTTCCAAGAAGCGCAAGAGCGTCTTGGAGGGGGGATTACAGGATGAAGACACAGAGGCGGCTCCAACAATAGGCGACATCAATGATCTGCCCAAGACAAGAAAGGGCTGGTTGACGATGCGGAGGACGTTCGAAGAGTCTGCCTTTGATGGTGGATACGTGACGCTGGTCCGATCATTCTTGGATGCCAGATCCAAGGACCCGAAACGCTCGCGACCCAAAGACATGTGGTATGTTGTCTTGAAGGGGAAGATCCTTTATCTTTATGAGGACGAGGGCATGACGGAATGCGAAGCGGTGATTCAGTTGGGAGCGCACGACGTCGTCATATATCCAGAAGGCCTTTTGGATGGTGAATTGTTTGCGAAACGGAATGCTATTTGCCTCCAGCCCAAGGGCTCCGAAGCAGGTAATAGCATGCCAAGCGTGACAAAAGCCATGAAGTTGGACGGAGACGATGCAGGAAAGGAATCGGAAGGCACAGAGACCAGTGCAAAGGCGATGGAGACAACGGCCGAAGCGGAAAAGCTGAAAAGTATCACTGCAAAGGAGGAAAGGATCGATTCAAATACGCCTTGGTTCATCTTCGTTCGATCCAATGTTGAGATGGAGGACTGGTACTTGTCACTGGTTCACGCATCGGATCATCCTGCACAGACACATTATCTTTCTCCACTCCAAGCCATATTTCTTCCCTCAGACATGAACCTTCTTGTTGCAACTCTCGACGAACAGCCTGATGTGATCCCCATGCGTTGGCTCAACGCCCTTGTTGGTCGCATCTTCTACAGCTTTTATAAAACACACCTTCTTGAGGCATCCATCATTGGGCGGCTTATGAAAAAGCTGTCAAAGATCAAAAGGCCTGCATTTCTCGCCGACATCGTGGTCACGCAGGCGTCCGTGGGAAACACGACGCCTACCTTCAGTAAACCCATGCTCAAAGAACTCACCAAGGAAGGTGATGCATCTTTGGAAATTCATCTACTGTACAAAGGCGAAGTCCGTCTCACCGTTGAAGCTACCGCGAACATCAATTTGGGCACATTCAAGTCCTATAATGTCAAACTCGTGTTGGCAGTCGTCTTGAAGGAGATAGAGGGAAATCTACTAGTTAAAGTGAAGCGCCCACCAAGCAATCGCATATGGTATGCCTTCACGCAGATGCCTCGGATGGTTTTGGAAGTCGAGCCCATCGTCAGCGACCGTCAGATTACATGGAGTATGATTCTCAGCACAATTGAGTCGAGACTTAAGGAGATCGTGAGTTTCGGATCCATCTATCAGCCGTAGACAGTGATTAATGATTGCACAGATACAAGAAAGCGTAGTGCTTCCCAACATGGATGACATCGCGTTCTTTGAAAGTCTATCACATCAGCATCGAGGGGGTATTTGGCCAGATGCTGCCAGGCGTGTCGGCCCTCAGCATGTTCCCGATCAAGAAACAGGCACAGAAATTGACGCATTTGAAGCACCCACAGAAACGGAACAGGAGCCGTTGCTTCAGAAGACCACGTCCCTACAGGACCGAGCAACCCCATTGACCGAGCCCCCACTCATGGCACCTTCATCAACGGAACCAGGCTTTTCTGACGAGTCTTCTTCCCTAAATCGACGGCGAACATGGTTTTCGACTTCTCGAAATGATGAGAAGCCGCCGCCCGATGATCGCGAAAACTTAACTGCGAAGGATGGGGATGAGGCCCGTGGTCGTTCGGTAGATGTTGGAAAGATTACATTAACCAGATCGCATTCGGCACCTGGTGAACCGGAAGTCAATCGTACAGGGGATGGTTCCGATGATGGTACCAGCAGCAACTCACAGAGTCATCTCTCAGTAAATGATGGCCACCGCTCGTCCTCGCGGGCTTCGCCTATCTCAGATGATTCAAAAAACGAACCCACCTCTGTCTCTCGATCCTCTTCGCGGTCGCATAAGGACCTATCATCGTCTTCGTCTCCCGAACCTACTCGAGTACCTCCTGCATCCCCCAGCGCCACTTCTTCGTTCCTGTCTACATTAAAGTCTAAAGCAGGAGATAAGCAGGCTCTCAGCAACTCAGCAAAGGAAGCTATGAGAAAGTGGGGCGTCAATTGGGGCGGTCTGCGTAAAGGTACTACGAGGAGTGGTGACGAAATGCCAGACCATGGATTAGTCGACTCTCAGGAAAGAGTCGCAAGTACCAGCAGCCTGTCACATAAAGCTCGGACGAGCTATGCGGAGGTTCGGGCGGCTGTAGCGGAGCGACTGAGGGGCGCGGAAGAGTCCAGGCCGTCCTCTGCTCCAGATACTTTGTCTCGTACCCGGACGGTTTCATCTTCAATGCTAGCCAACACCCAGTCTTCCCCCCGAAGAGATCATGAGCCCGATATATCCGATAGTATTCTATCTCCTGACGACGCTCCCGAAAATCCAATACACGTCCAACCCCAGGCAAAAACGATGTCCATCCCGGGGATACACGCTAGCCACAAGGGGAATGTGATGTCGATGGGATATGTAGTCCCACCAGTGTCGCCGGCACCTGAGAGCAAGAACCCGGTCCTTCGTCTGTGGAGGAGCCCGGTTCTATCTGGTTCGACGGACAGCGCGATTGCGATGTCTCTACCGGAAGGAAATAAGAGTATCGAGTCCCTTGAGCCGCCTCTGAATAATGTGCCTATCCCGTGTCCTCCTCCTCCTGCTCTGCCTCCTCGACCTTCAGTTACACGACCGCCGGTGCAGCATACTAGAGTTGCATCGGACCCTTCAACTCAGTCCGCATCAGACAGCCTCAAGTCCATCGTAGACAAGGAGGAGAAACGGACTGGACGCTCCTCGATATCAGACCAGACTTCCCCTCCTCCTCCTCCACCGCCACCCAAACCGGACCTAAACGTCACTGAAACACTGTCATTATCACAAATTGAGATCGCCTCTTCATGAAAATGTGTTTTTTGACTTTGATAATATACGTATCAAATTTTACAAGTCTATTATCGTTACTGTTAAATTATAATTTCAGCACGCATTTGTATATTACGCATACTTTGGTTGGTTTTTTTTTTGGCTGTAACATGGTGTTTCACGCACACGATTCAGTTTCCACGGAAGTGATGGAATTTGTTGCAAGGGTGGATGTTAGAACCATCTGTGTCCTTCATTCCGGCTTGCTCTTCCATAACTAGCGTTCACGACGATACTAGGAGCATCGAATCTTGGTACCTTCTTACTTCTAGTTATCATAGTGTTATCGTTCCTCTTTCTGTGATGCTCATCATTATTTGGGAGAGCTTCCATCTACTAGCTATATGGGTGTAGCTGTTATCGGTCGTAACATATGACGGATCCGATCACGATGCGAGGATCCTCGCAGTCGTCGACGGGGCCTCCGGACAAGTATAGAATGATGTTCTCCTTTGTCCACCATCACTTCATCGTATTCTACCCACTTTGCTGAAAAATATTCCGTGTGATGGTGTTATTTTAAACATATAGCCAGAGAGAATGAAATCGGTTGTCCTTGATCTGCTGTCGAGATGAAACAAGAGGTCATCGTCAGGCAGCGGGAGTCATCGTCTTGACGACTCAGTGGTTGGCGCGCATTTGTCTTGACTTCCAATTGTGATGTATATTATCTGTCCCACACTAAATAGCCTGCTGTAAAGCACGAGGAAAAAAAAAACTTGATTGGATGCATGCAAGCTGTTGCATGACACAGGCGCGATATACAGCCTGAACGGAACGAATAAGTAAGTCTGAATCTTGGGGTCACTAGTCACCGTCCTTCCCTCCCCTTCAGGATATATATGACATCGACATCGAGGGCTTTAAATACCCAAATCCCGCTATCCGAGCTCGAAGCGATATCATGGCGAAGAGATGTATCTACTATGGGGTTTACCGTTCCACCTGCTCCCAGCGAGGAAGGGAGAATAATACCTTTGTCGCCGCCACCACGAGTACGCAAGACGCGCCAGGCATCGACGAGCAGGGTTGTAGCACCAACAACTGATATACAGCACCAAGAACAGAACATCACGATTCGACCGGGTGGCGCCTGGCCATCTAAGGCGACCTTGCACGGCCTCCTGGAAGAAAAAACTTCTCATCTGGCACGCGGGGTTGATTTGTTGCCAGAGGTACGAGAAGAAGAATACGGGTCACCTCTAACCCTTCTTACTGAGACTCTCAAACTCGATACTGAGATGGGGAGAAAGCGGAACCATACAACCCTGGGGAATGGAATCGGAGGGGGGCCGAGCAGAGGGAAGGGTAATGGATCAGGAGGTGATAGCAAGGTATTGATGGTGAAGGAAAATTCCCAGCAACGGAGACAGCATCAGTCGAGATCATCGCAGGCCTCAGCCGAGTCGGACGTGTTCAATCCAAGCAAATTTTTTGATTCTGTTTTCCGGTTTCAAGTTGACGGTGCAAGACATAAAGACGAGCAGTATGCAGGTTCACAGGGGGGGAAATCTAGGTCTTTCAGCGAGCTTACGGTTACCTTGCGAGGACGGGGACGAGGACGGAGCATTGGAGGAAAGACGAAAAGCCAAGATCAAGAGATAGGTGCGTACTAAAAACTGGTAGCTTTGAGGTAGTAACTGAGAAGACAAGATTTCAACGTGATGGCAGCAGAACTTCCAGCGTTGGATCTTCGACGGCAAGACAAGGCCCCGCGACTGGAACTGGACCCTGAAGTTGTCAGACCGCGACCCTTTCTTTCCCACGCCCGAACGGGGTCGTCGCTGTCGTCGTCGTCGTCAGCGTCGAGCTCGACAGTGACTGAAGCATCCCTCTGGCCAGCATCCACCAGCGAAGACGCACGAATTAGCATATCAAGCACGGTGCACGAGGGGACCTCTGTGATGTCACATTCTAACCTTTACTCTCGCACAGGGAGTGATCGAACCTCCTTTATCGACCTGTTACCAACACCCAAAGTGATGGCATCGCTTACCGACGAATTCTCACTGATACACGGCGACGAGGACAGATCACTCGCTCGCTCTCCAAAACCGCCTGTTCCCACTACCTCCAAGCCACATTTCAGTAACCCCAGTCTCGCTGTACGACAACGACCTTTACCGAGCGATAATAATGACCTGCCACCGACGACCAACTACCTCAAAGCAGAAGAGCGGGCAGATTTGGTTCGCAAGTCAAGGAAACTTACCCAAGTGTTTGGACAGACGCCTGGAGCAGGCGTTATGCCGCAACAAGATTCATGGGTCAGTTTCTTAGACTTGCCTTTAGGTCGTCACCTTCGTGGTACCGCCTCAGTTTCAAACCCTCTTGCATTTGATCGCGGACCTGGACCTCTTCCTGTCTGGCCACCTCCCGAAGGTACCCAGTACCTCACGGCTTCAGGGCGGCGCCATTCAACGCCTCTGACACCGGACCAGTTTTCCTTCCTTCATGATGCCGGAAGCGACTACAGGTCCAGCTGCTATTCGAAGCAAGAGTATATCATCCAAGTTGGATCTCAGGAAGGAGAACCATCATCTGATGCTCGCAGTGACCAGCCTAATGGAGAACATACCAAATCTTTCATCGACCTATCTGAGGAAGAGTTGCCTGATGATGATATTTCGGCCATCATCTCAAATAGTGCCCCGAAGAAGGTCCGGTCCCCATCACCTTCAACTCGCTCCCTGTTTCAATTCGAGCACTTATCACCGGAGGAACAGGCTGAAGAACTTAGAAGACGTAAGAGGGAGAAGCTTGCGAAGCTCCATCGCTTTTTAGGCTCTCGCATTCCGACAGACCTCGTTCTTGGTTTAGAGGACCCTTCCCTCTCCTTACCACCACTTCTTAACGTCCAAATGGATTCTACAGACGACGTGAACTGCAAGGCTTGGCTGAGGAGACGTAGGAGCAGCTCTGTTGCTGCCTTCCCTCACTGGTCGGATGATCATGACAGAGTTAAAGAGGACCTCAACGACAAAGAGAAGGCGATTAACGTACGACGGGCACAGAAAATGGAAAAGGTCCGCCCATGCTTCTTGACGTTCTTGACCGTTCATGCTTACATCTCTTAGATGTTCGGCGTTGCACCGCCTCAAACACTGTATCATACCCGACACGGCGCCTCCCCCTCTGGCACCCTTGTTGGTCTAGGTGCCCCACCAAAGCCTCGTTCAGCCATCCCGGGCTCTAGTCCAATGGCCTCTCCACCTTCGTCCCCGAAGAACATGAACCAATCCCCCTACAAGAATAAGACTAGGAAGGAAGATCGGCCCGGCTCCTCCGAATCCCTTACACATCTTCTATCCAAAGGCAGCGACCAGTTCGATGTCAACGAAGGCACCTCAGGTCGTATCAGACTTCGTGGTAGAAGTGGTTCGCTTGTCTATACTCATTATCAGCACTCTCTCAACTCGTTGGTCGATATCATTGACAGAGTATGTCTTTCTTACCCTCTTCCTCGTGATCTTCTCCTCACTCTATGTTTAGGATGATAGAGAATCTCTTGCAGAACTGCATGAATATCTCAATGGAAGCCCGTCGCCCTCTCCCCCTTTGAAAGAGTTTACTCTCGCTAGGGACCGTCGCGCGTCGATCGCTTCCATCAAATCGGAACGACGTCGCTCCCTCCCTACTCGCACTTCGATGACCTCGCTCACATCAGAGTACAGCATATCCGCCACTATCGCTTCTCCCAAGCCAGAAGTAACAGATTTCCAGCTCCGTCGACGCAGAGCTGCGAAGCTGACAAGCTTTTTCGGGGTGGACTACCGTGATCTCATCAGGGATGTGTTGGATAGTATCGAGAACGGTTTGGAGCACGAAAGGAAGAGGGGTACAATCAACCCTGAAGAAGCAGAGGTACGCAATCTTTCATCGCTGTTGCTTCAACTGTGCTGAAGCACTTTGCTCTCATAGGATTTGCTACAAAAACTCCGCGAAATCAAGACGAAGCGTGATGGTATCTTTTGACTGCTAATGATTTTTCTATGCATCCTCCTCCGTACACGGACGGTATCTCATAACACTCCATCTCTCATTCCATCTTGTCTTTTATCTCTCGTTTCCATCTTCCTCAATTGTATTATAGAGCCTAGGGCTGTTGCAACTCTCGCTAAATCACTCCGTATTCGTACAAGTGGCTTTGCTAAATAATTCAGACTCAGAGTATTACCAGATCCCCACGGCACGAGTGACACCAGAACACATGCGAATCATCAAGGAACTGAGGTCTGGGTGTGGGATGATGATGTGGATGATTGGGTAGGGGTGATGAGGGCTGAGAGTCTGGTCCGTGGTCAGATTCCGATGGGACTGGTGACAGATTACGAGAAGCGGGGTCGAAGAGCCCGACCGCGCTCTCACTCTCGATTCGTGCTTTGAGCATGCTCAAACTAACTTTGCGTTTATGTCTCGTCTCAGGGGATAAGCCCTGGTCCAAGACGGCTGTACGAGTCACCGCGGCCCAGGAGAGGGATGGCGGAAGGGCACTTCGATGCGAGCTGAAAGACGCTCGGTGCAAGTCGATAGCCGACCCGCGACTCGACGGTCTAGACGGAATAGGAGAGAACGATCGCGGACGAAGGCTTAGTTGATCCTCCAAAGCATTGATCTGTTTCTGCAATGCGTGCGAGCGGGCATCTGCCTCGAAAAGCGAGGTCTCCAGTGACCGGATCTTTGATTGCGAAGCGGAGAATTCGAGAGAATGCTGCTGCTTAATTGCACCCAACATCTCGTCGTCAAGCGAGCGAGGGCCCTCGGGACCTGACGAGGAATTCGCCGCCGCGAGGAGACGCTCAATCTCCTCGTCTTTACTCTCGATTGCCTGTCGGAGACCTTCGATTTCACTCTGGGCCTGTGATATAAACTTTTCTTCCTCTTCCTATGGTAAAGCAATTGAGATGAAGCCACCACAGAACTGAATTGGTTACGAACCCGGATATTGTTGCGCTCCGCAATCTCTTGCCGTAAAGCTGCGAGTTCCTGCGCTTGCACAACAGTTGATTGGTTTAAATGTTCGATCTCCTGCAGCTGGCGTGCGGCATCGTGGTGATAACCGGAACGTTCCGCTTCGAGTGCCCGTATACTAGCCAATGCGCTTTCCAGCTCATCCTGCATCTCCGTGAAGGCTTTTTGTATCTTGTTAGACGCTTCCTGCTCTGAGAGGCGCTCCTTTTCATGACGAGCCAGAATCTCGCTCCACTTTAGCTCGGCTTGCTCTTTTTGGTCCCGGTCCTCGTCCAGAGTGGCTTCGAGTTGCGCGATAGTAGCCTCACGACTTCGTAGGGTGGCCTCCAGACTATCCACTTTTTCACTCAACTCGAGCTTTGTCCCCGTGAGCTCCACTATCTTGGGCCGCATTTCGGCAAGCGACTGCATAAGATTCGTGCCTTCTGATTGGAGATCGGTCTGTATTCGTTCAGCTTCTTCTGCACGACGTTTGGCATTTTTCAGCTCATTCTGGGCGGCCTGTAGCTGACGGTTACTAGATGCGAGCTCTACGGCAGCCTGACTCAGTTTCTCCTGCAGAAGGGTAATGTCCCTTTGGGCAGAGTCTATTTCGGAGCGTAACAAGACAGTTCGGTGATTCAGAGCCGTCTTTTCCGATTCATTAGACGTCAGGAGCTTTTGAATGGTTTCATGTTCGGCTTCCAGGGTGGAGTACTTTGACTTCCACGCCTCTGCACTATCGTGATGCTGTTTCAGTTCGGCATGAGTCCGGTCGCGATCGTCCTTTAGTGTGGTATGTGCCTAACGTATTTCGTTAGTTCCCAAGGCCAAGTATAATGGAATAAGGCACCAAGTACCTGTTTGAGCTTTGAAAGTTGGAATTCAAGTTCATCACTGCGGTCTTGGGTATTCTTCAAGGTATTCTCCAGCTTTTCGGCACGGTCATCGCTTTCTATTTGCTCTTCCAGTTCACGCAATCGGCGTTTGTAGTCGTCAGTTTCCTTCTGGAGATTATTAGAAGTAGCATTGGAAAGCTGCAACTCCCGTTCCTGCATGGCGAGCCGGCTCCAATCAACCAATTACTTGAAATATCATTAGCAACGCACCTGTTCCCGATTTTTCTCAGTCAGATCCTTGTCCTTGGCCCGCAACTGCTCATTGTGGTGAGAAGATTCATGGAGATCCAATTCGAGCTTCTCAAGACGACCTCGAAGAATTGAGGATTGATTCCGTTCTTCTTCAAGCTGCCTTTTTGTTGACTGCGCCTCTGAGCAACGTCAGTAAGTAATTACGGCCTTCTTAGGGAATCCATACCAGACTCGAGACCCTCTAAACGTTCCAGCTCCGAAGCCAGAGATGCCTTCTCGGAGACTAACAGGGATATTGTCTGTTGCTCATTTCGTAGAAGTGCCTCCCTTTCGACCCGTAGTTGCTGCAAGTCTTGGGACAACTGCTGCGAACGCTTTCGTTCTTCACCCAGTATTTCTTCAGTTTCCTTAAGTCCTGTAGAACCATGAGTAAAGACACGTTGTTGACAACAGACTACCACGCACTATCCTGGGACACCTGCAGATCTTGCATCCTACCACTCAACGAGGCATTCTTTGATTCAAGCGCAGCTATGCGCGCCTTGAGAGAACCCCCATCTGCATTTGAGATTGCGGCAGTATGTAGATGACTGCTAGGCTTGAGTGGAGGCGAGGAAATGAGATTGGATGGTGGGCTTGAAGCTGGTGGGGGCGCAGCAGGGGGCAAGGAGGATATCCATGACGTGTCATTTGATTCCTTTGTCGCAAAACTAGAATCGATAAATCAAAATTGACAATTATACGTTACAATGAAGGTGAAATCGCCTACAGGTCAGCCACGTCTCGTTTCTCGTCCTCAACTGGCGCCAATTCGGGAAGAGCAGGAGAGAATGGTCGTGAAGATGGTGGGCTAGAAGGAGAGGCGACCTCTGGGGTAATGGATGCGCCATGGGCTTTCTTTTGCTGTCGTTTCTTGAGCTATGAGAGTAAAGTTGAGGCTGGCTCAATGTAGTCAAGGTGCCGGATACACACCATGGCCTTGGCTCTTGCTGCCTTGGCAGCTCGGTCATCTTCCGACATGGTGTCGATAGTAGAATCTAAAAATGATATTTAGTAGAGAGCCAGTGGTGGGATAACTGAGAGAAAGCTGAAGACCACTCGGTAGACGTGAACCAAATTAGTGTGAACCGGCATTTGGGCGGAAGCAATTGTGCTATCAACCGTATCGCTCGTAGAGTTTTGAACACAAGCATGTGTATTTATTCCAAATTCCATGTACGAGAAGAGAAATTTATGAATTCAACAATATATAAGACCTAAAAGTAGGAGAGACAGAGAGAGAGAAATGAAACAGAGGCAAACTGGATAGCAGGGAGATATATGTAAACCACGAGTGAGAAAGGCCGGACTGTGGCTGTGAAAATTGCTGGGCAGCAAAGCATCTAACGAATGACTCGAGGCGTCCATTCCGACAGTTACGATGGAGCGCGGTTAAGGGTATAGGATAAACATATAAAGGATCAGATACCGTGCCATGGAAAACACGTCAGAGGCGCAATGAAACTTTTCGTGTAGAGACACAAGGCCCACAAGCGGCAGGGGGTATCCGGGAGAAGGAAATATATACAGTACATTATGCCCAGACCTGGAACCAATGTCAAACAAAGCAGAAACCAATGCAACAAGTTACTCACCCTGAGCGTACTGTCCCAACTACCAGTGCAAAGTGCCATGCCGTCAGTGCTGACACCTAAACAACTGACCCGGTTCTCGTGCCCTGTTAGCACGCCAACACGTTCTCCCTTTAGAGTATCCCAGACGTTACATGTCCAATCGTCGTAACCTCCAAATAGGATACGTCCAGAGATTGAGAAAGCAACAGAAGTGATACCACATAGAATGTTATCATGTGTGAAAGTGTTCAGTTCCCGGTCAGCGCGAATGTCGAACAAACGGCAAGAGGCGTCGTCAGAGCCGGTGGCAAAGGCATCACCGTTAGGGAAGAATCTATAAGGACATTGGTAAGAACAAGAGCGCCTAGATTAAAAACGATACGGACTGGACAGCATTGATATCTGATTCGTGACCGGTAAATGTCTGGGTCGCACGGCCACTCCGGATATCCCACAGCTTGGCTGTGGCGTCACAGGCGCCGGAAACGAATACATTCTGATTTGGGCCCAAGGACAAGCTTATGATAGGGCAATCTTTTAGCAATGCCTAAAGCTCGCAGAAACGACAACACAGACCTCATGACATCGCCCGTGTGATCACTGAACTCGACCACTCTGACACCCGCCTCGATGTCCCACAACATGCATGTCATGTCACCCGAGCTGGTAACAATCTGTCGGTCATTAATAAATCTGCAGCAGCTGAGATATCCTGAGTGAGCGCTGAGCTCGCGAGCGCCCTTGACGGTGGTGCCGCCTTCTCTACTGTTGAGATTGTAAATGGAGCAAATGTTGTCAAGACCGCCACAAGCGACGTAGTTGCCAGATGGGGCATATGCGCAGGTCATCACCCAGCTTGATCGTAACGGAATAGCGTGCACTTTGTTTGTCGTATAAGCATCCCAGACAATCAATTTTCCGTCTTGAGAAGCAGATACGAGATGTCTCCGGTCCGTCGCCCAATGCATGGCGTATATTTTAGCAAGGTGACCTCTCAGTGCGCGACGCGGACGCATCACAATTCGGGGAAGTGCATCAACTTCTGCGGCCATAGCACGCACTGAAATTGGATTAGGGTCACTGATAGCGGCCGAGTGAAAGGGGTAGCAACTCACAGCTGGTATCTGCTGACGATTCCTTCTTTGCACGAATCTTTTCCTTCAAGCTCTCCGCTTCCCTACGAGCAGCAGCAATCCTCTCCTGGATGTCACCCTGATTTTGAGACATGGTTCGATAGTTGGAAACGTCAGAAGCAAAGTCAGACTTGGCACGAATGAGTTAAGTCGGCGCTGGATGAAAAAGCAGAGCGTTCAATGCTTGAAGACTAAGATGACATATAAGAGAGACTGTTGAACCGTCACTCACGCTTGATACGAGAAAAATCGCCTGAAAAGATGGGTGAAGGGCCGAGAATAAGTGAGAAAGAGGGGTGTAGTCGGTCAAGCGGATGTACGTCGAGGCAGACAACGAGAGGCAATACCTGCAACAACAGGGCCACCGGGTACAGCGACCAGAAAGATAAAGATGAAGAAAGGGTTGAGGGCAGCGTCCTTACGAGAGACACAGTTGATGGAATGATCTGAGTGAGCACCAGGAAATTACAGGCTCCGTCAAGCGGAGTTTCAATTCATTCCGTTCCTGTCCTTTCTTTTCAATCGAACGTCACTGGTCAGCGCCGCACATATTCCCCTAAATTGTTCGATATCAATATCTGACAGCTACCTTTTATTCAAGTGGCTAGCTAGAGAGAACGACGTTTTCCCTTCACATATTTATTCTTGACTGCGTCGTGGTGATCCGGACGCTCGGGGAACATGTGGCCTGGGGCTTATCCCAAAAAAATATGTCGCTTCTTAGCAATATTCGATCCAAGCGCTGGGAATGTGGAGGCTTCCGACAGCAAAGCTTGCTTCGCAAACTCCTACTGGTGTTCTAAAGTTAACTGAAGTCTCAATACTACTTGTAACCTGGTCCAAGTGCACAGCGTTGGGCATGTTGAATCATGAGGATTGATTGATTTCGCTTCAGCATCATGACGGATCATGCATGCTATCCTTATCATCATAACTTGGTCCCCTTCCTGTAAATTCCGTACTTTTACAGGCTCTTTGATCTGTATACGATCTGTGACCTGACTTCTGTAGCCCCTAGCAAGGTACCGATGCACCTCGAGTGGGACTTCTTTGTTGGAAGCTCACATTGTACGAAGCTCCACCGGACAGCTACTGTGGTTCTTTGCGGAGCATGCCGGTTCGTGTTCAAGGCACATAGAAGCAGCAGCTAACGGGGATCAAGCCAGAGGATCTATATCGTCCACTGGCTATGGGAATCATTGCTTTCGTCCTAGAATTGTCGACCGCCCTGGTGTATCATCAAGCCGGGGGTGCCCCCGATTTCAACTCTCCCAAGAGCCAGTGTGTCTGAGTATGGACTACACAGTCGATGATAAATATTTTCTTCGTTTCTATTCCGGTTATCAGCAGATCAATATCTAGCTGGCCTATAGTGTAAGTACACTCAGGACTGATTCACTGAGCATGGTCGTGATATTCACGTGACGTGCGACGGCCGAGGTCTGGCGAGGCGAGCGGATTACCTCGCTTACGCTGCGCTCTTATTATTATCTGACCCCAAGTGAAACATATTTTGGATGTTGATTCTCCTGTAACAGGCTTCGCTTTGTACTATCTTCCTTCCTTTTGACCTGTGACGCCGCAGGTGCTTCGAAGTTCGCGCATACCTTTAAGTTGCCTCATGATCTGACTGACCAAAGACAGAGAGCAATTTTCGTCTTTTCCTAAGAAAATCTTGCTGTAGGACCCGGCTACCGCGTAGTTCCCACTGAACAGCCGCGATAGGCTTCGACCGCTGCTGGACCTCGTGTGTTCAATGCTGATGAGATCGATATATTTGGCTTGTTCTTTCACCTCCACGTTCCCAGTCAAACTTCTTTTATACTTCAGAAGTGCTCGGATTTACGTCGTTCCTTGGCTCGGTGGCTCTAAGACATGTTTCTGGTCCAACCACGCAGGCGAATGATCACAAGCAACAGTGAACGGACAATGCCTAACCAATCGATTTCCTCACACC
The DNA here is from genome assembly GCA_030407005.1 of Desarmillaria ectypa. Lineage (NCBI taxonomy): Eukaryota > Fungi > Basidiomycota > Agaricomycetes > Agaricales > Physalacriaceae > Desarmillaria > Desarmillaria ectypa. The sequence continues at coordinate 3,024,263 of JAUDYN010000003.1, read as the reverse complement.
TGGACTCGCGATGGCAGGGTCACAGGATTCTTCCTGTCTAAAGGACTGTCCACTATTTCAGTAACCTATTGTTGCACACATCGTTACATATGCCGAGTAACCGCGGTATGCCCTCATTTCTTCGCCTTGACGCCTCCGTCTCTGATATCTTTACCTAAGGTACCGTTGAGCTCAACAACTGTATGCGCATTCCCATGGTTCCGGCTGGCACTTCCGCGGTCTAACAAACGCCGTCCATGTAGATCTACAAAGCAAGGGAATGTCAGCATCACTGAGCTGGATCGAGTTCACATCAGACCCTCGCTATGGTCCGACTTGGACATGCATATGCAAAAGTACGTCTAGGCTTCACCGCTTTTCAGATCGGGCTCTTTTTACTTTCGTTGCAGTAGACGGACATGTCCGTGGGATCGGTACAGGAGCTCAGAAGCATATCGCCAGGGACATTGCCGCGAGCCAAGCGTTAGATGCATTGATTGAAGGCCATCATTAGGGATGGTTGACTTTCACCAGACTGTGGTTAGTACATACATCCCGAATTTTCACTTTTTTACCGGAACTTTTTATGTTGACTCCATGAAGCACCAGATAAGAGGTAAATCTACCCCATGCTTTCATTCCTGTTAGTGAGCCTGACCGATCCGCCTTGACGTTGACTATGATGGTGAAGAAGTTCACTCAATCCCAAAGAAAAGCTTCGCGTAGCTATTTTGTATGTAAGCCATGTTTCTACCTGTGTGAAACTTTCTGGCGACTCAAACGCTATCAGGACGCTGTTCAGCCAAACACTGACTTGAAGCAAGGAGAGCTCGCAAGCTCGCAAAGGATCATCTATTGGTAACATCAAAGCCAAGCCGTATCCTGGCCGACAAACCGTTCATTCGTTCATTCCAGGTAGATATGAGAACTGGTTTGGTGCATCCCATTGTGCTCTCGTGCTAGTGCTGATTGGCTGCTTAATGATTAGGCACCTTCGAGTTCGCATTTGATGCCATGGTGTTGCTATCAGGATCATGTGCAGCTTGAACCGCTAAAAACTAGGCCAGTGGTTTGAAATAAGACATAACAGTCCATAAACAAAATCAAAAATATAAACTGAACTGTGTCAACATCTAGCCGACGGTCAAAGTCCGATCTCTTGGTTAAATCTGGTCCAGAGAAGAGAAGTAAGCTTCCTTCGCTTACAACGTGGAGCGCTCCATTGGTCCTCGTATAGCGCAGGCCCGCAGTATCTATGTCCTCCGCGCCTTCTCTGCGGATTTTTCAACGGTACTGTTGACATACGCTCCACCTGTCAATCCGATTCGACTGGCGTGTCTGTGACCGATGATCCGCAGTAAAGGTTACCGACCAGCTCCAATGAACCAGATGCGAACCGCGGCTGTGAACCTGGCCGTCAGTTTGATTTCTTCTTTCTCGGTCAAGGGTCTCTGGTAACGCATTCCTTAGTCTCCGGCACCAATCTAGAGGAGTTGATACATATCCGTGTTTGAGGTAAATCGGTGGTTCCTTACTACTGGGACGTGGGAGAAAGAGATAAACACATTTTGTCCTTCGGCGGCTGATGCTATCCGTTTACGACAGAGGTCGCTTTGCCCCCGCTTTGGGAGACAGCCTGAGTCTTATCGTATAAAGGGTCAGGCATAGGACTCGAAACGCAAGGCTACTGTTCTTTCATTTTTCTATCAGAGTGATACAATGCCTAGTGAGTAATCAGAGTAGGCTATTTTGTTCAATGGCTAATCTACTGGTCCTGGGGTAGAATTCGTCACCCGGCTTAACAATTGCAAGGCGTCTCTACTGGAAATGTCCGCATTGATACTCACGATGCTTCTTTAGACTTCCAGGCTCGGGGCGACACCAGTGTTTTAAGTTATCAAGAGTCGGTCATCGGACCCTCCGACAGGGCTGAGTGGACTGTCGTTTGCAAAGGTAGGAGTTCTCTCTCTTTAAGTCACACCTCGCTCATGATGGCGCAATTAGTATCTGGTGAAATTAGAGGGATAGGTGTGGCCCCTTCCAAATCTGCTGCTAAGGAAATGGCAGCTAAGCAAGCGCTTCAGGTGAGGCTATCGTTCCTCTTCCCACTATTCGCTTTGACCGATGAACATTTCTATCCTACTTTCTAGGGCCTGGGTGTAGCTTAATCAGCATGCGTCACTAATAGGGACTTTCTGACTGTATAAATAATCTATGTATGGGTTTCCTTACAATAAACTTACGCTTATTCTCGGCGATTCAATGATTTTCCGTGGTGACTGTACTTTACGTAATCGAGCGCTTTCAAGTTTCTACTTTCAACATGGCGCCTCGAACTTTGAACTTTGTTTTGACTCTTGGAGCGGCAGCTGTAGGTATTGTGGATTCTATACAAGGACATCTTTCATCTGCTGACGACGCTGTTTACAGGGGTCGTTTCTGGGATGTATATATTCGAACCATTGATCAAAGACACGTAAGTCAGGAAAGCTACGAGCTATTACCATTAACTCATTGACGCTCAAGAGCAAGCCAATCGCACACGAAAGCCAAGAGCTTCCCTGATCCTGTGATCGTTGAAGTAGACGCTATATCAGATCAAAAGTCCGCAGCGCCGAGCAGCAATAGCGAAAAGCAGGGAGATAGCAAACGTAAATGATGTGCAGTGGAAGGGCCTGAACACATGCTCAGATGCCTCGAACTTTGCGATTATCCAAGACCCTGTTCTGTCAAACCGGGCAATCCCTAGTCCATTCAAATGTTGTAACGAGATTTGGATGATGCGGATATATCATGTAGGACACTGGACAATTATCCCGTTGGTGTAATGTTCATTAGGTATAATCCGTTAACGATGTGTTTTGGCTTGCCAGGGAGCCATTCTTTCTTGCCGTTAGTCAAACCTATTCAAACAATTACCAATGCCCATCGCAATAAAAGGTTCTGGCCTTCCTCAGATAGCCTCAGGCATTACTCTTTCAGCGTCCATTTCATTAAATCTGATGGAATTAATCTATTTGACCCACGAACATCACTCGAGGAGATACAAAACCGCTCTGATTCGTTATGAACATCTTCTCAGGGACTCGGGCCTGGTGATTATATGATTATATTACCTCAACTGTCACTGGATAAAAGACAATGTATTTTTACCTATGAACATAGAGAAATACACATAGTTTTTTTTTAACTAAAAAAAGTACTAAAAATATTTTTTAATTTTACAGTACTTTCTGCAAAATTTGCCAAATACAGTGAAAAGTTCTAAATATTTATACAGTTTTTTCTATGTATTTAGGGTAAAAATAAGTAAATTTTAGTGCAGTGCTGGAACCACAAATTGGAGACATTTTTTCCTAGCGAGGTATGATCGTTCTCTAGGGTCCTCGGTGCGTTTTAAATTTCAATGAAAGCACGTTCCTAGATGAAAAAGTCATTTACAAAATATGGTGCTGAGCAATCGTAGTTACTTGATCAAGCCTAGGACGAAGTGAATGTTTGGATCACGGCTAAGGCGCGTCGCAGTAAGCATCCTAGCGATAAAGACGGATCTCAGAGTTGATCCATAGATAGCGAGAATTATGCAACATTTGGTCACGGTTCGCCTTTGCACATAATGTTAATCAATGCTGCTTGGCCTGAAGCAATGACAGCTGCCCTACGATCGATTACACACCTGAGAATAGGCATCGGCCGGATGGGAAATCAAATCTGAATACTGTAGTTGTTTTATTGTCGTTAACGGTACTTACACACTAGCAGTGAGATGAAACAAAGAACAGGACATCAGGACGCGACACATCCTTGGAGGGCTGCTATTATTAAGTAATTTCAACCGTGAGCATGATATCTCTTGATACAAAGCTGTTTCAAAGAGGCTACGCACGGATGGCCCGATAGACGTGGATCTGTACAGCTTCTTTTAGTCGGAAATTCTACCTTAAAACTTCGTACGTGGAGCGCTGCTTTACCTAGACAGGCTCGGAGCTGAGAAAACGGGCAAACGAAGAAGTAGTTTACTTACAAAAGCCCCGAACATATCACGTTCAATAGGTACGGTATACCTGACAGAAAAATATCCTGCACGGTGCTTTCCGGGCCAAATCAAACACTGGCAATAAGGACAGCTGCTATAATCATTAAACCATGGCCTGCGTCGACCGTATTATTTGATCACGCTGGTAACAGGCACCGAAGTAAGGGTACGAGGAATATCCTTCAAATCACTTGAGAACTGAAACTAGACATGTCACATTGCATAGGCAGGGTGGGATTTGCAACATTTACCGATACCGCCTGTCGTACCGTGATAAGTGCATTATAAAGGAACGTCACACCAAATTCTGTCACCCCATTCCACCGCAAGAATGAATAGATGTGTTCGTGCTCTTGAAAGAGCCTAGTCCAGTGCTGGTTCATCAAAAAAATGGCCAAACTGCCGGAGTATCAGGATCTACACACCTAGAGTTTTCTTCACACAGCCTTCGAGGAACTGTCGCCTTCTACGTTTGGCGCGCTCCAGCTTGAATGACCACCCTAAGCCTAAACGCTAGCTTGTTCGATGCTGTCGATATTGAAAAAAGAAGTAAGAATAAGACGAGCTGGAAGGTTCGGGCTCGGATAGCAAGTATCGGTTTGTCCGATTTCGGATGGGGCCGTCACCAAATGGAGGTCCTCTCCATCCCCAATCCAAGCTAAGACAAGAGCGTATCGGGGAACAGGTTATGACTAGCTATCAAATAATGCCATGGCAGCTAGTACTGAATGTTAACCCCAGAAAGGTGAATCAAACACTTCGTGCTGCGCTGACATTATTTGCGGGACGCCACATATGAGAAATAAGAATTTTCTCAGTAATGCACAGATGGGCGTAAGGATGAACAGCTATTCTCCGCAAGGGGTGATTAGGACAAGTCTTCAGGGGTCCATGAGATATCCATATTGACATCTGTGTCTTGGGAAAGACGGTGGGTGATGGGGAACCAGCACATTGATAACTTGACAAGATGTGCAAAGCAAATACGTGCCCTATCTGTTACAATAGAAGCAGCTGCGAAAGCTTCGGATCCTTAAAAATTCGACAGTGAGAGCGGAACTCACGTACATGAAGACAAGATAAAGTTTTGGTTTTCGGAATCAGGGAGTTAAGATACCAATATCGGCACGCCATGAGTCTGTAACTCCTTTAGAGACCTTCCGAGATGGTGATGGTCGCAAAGTCACATACAGAACAAGCGAGCCAGATAGGTTCAACTATCCCGGCTCGCAGTCCAGTTCCGAACTCGCAAGGAAGCAGCCCGTGTGGGTCCAAGAAAGTGCGAATCGGACCAGTCGCAGACCATTGGTATCGCCAAGAATAGTTCTCCATCGGAGATATATACAATTCTCAGTGATAGCACAAGTTACAGAGAGACGCCAAAGCCAAGGAACAGGTTATTGCATCATTCGCAGGATAGGTATCAAGTTCCGTATCCGCTTGGGGCGCACATGGGTTGATCAAAAAGATGTTTGAGTCATGTTAGTATCTCAGGCTCCAAGATAGGATGTCAACCTTGTAAGTCGCTAGAAAATCGACGAGAAGTTGAAGAAGAGTGATCCGCCTTATGCTTGAACTTGAACTTGAATCATGGCAATGGCGCAGTCAAGCACGAGCAATCAAATATCACAGCCACAACTAACTTTTTCCGTTCACTGCTTCAAATTTCACTTTTCCAAAATGGTCCGCGTTCGAAAGGACAAGGCGGGCTCGTCTAAGGGTCATGGAAAGACATCTACCAAACAAGTCTCTGCCTCTAAAGGGGACGGACATAATGTCCTACGACAACAAATTACTGCCCTGGGTGGAACGGCGGACGATTATGATTTGGTGAAGAATGTGGGACTTGTATCCGTGATGGGGTCAGCCCCAATAGATGTGAGTAGCTACTATTTCTGCTTTTTGCCCTAATAAAACTACTATTTTCAGCCAAAACTAGCGAAGGAAGTTTCTTCTTTCCTCCAGGACTTGAAAACTGGGGGCAAGACCGGCGGAAAAGTCAAATCTGCGGAACGTCAAAAGAAGGAAGAAAAGCTGACTCAAAAATCAAAGAAAAAGAAGACTGTTGGTGTCGAGAACAAGGTTCCTTCAACTGAGAATCACGCACCTCAGGCTGAAACTTCTGAAGCATCCCAACTGCCGAAAAAGATCACCTTCAGTTCGAAAAGCGCGTTCATTATCCAGCCTACTCCTCAGTGGTATTCTCTGGACCTCCCAACAATACCAGTGACGTCTTCGATTGCCTCTTCTGCTGATATCGGGTCTCAAACGTCCCACGCTGCATCTCTGCATTCTCGCGACGTCGAAACTTTCAAATCCTCATCATCCTCTCAAACGTCGGAAGCGAGCTTCCTATCCAAGATCATACAGTCCGGTACTCTATCCGATCGTTTAAGTGCCTTGACACTACTTGTTCAGAGTGGGCCGATACATAATGTCAAGGCCTTGGAGACACTGAAGAGCATGGCGGAACGCGGGAAAGGCAAAGGTGGAAGAGAGGAGAGCTTGAAGGCTTTGCGATGCATCGTTGACTGGTGGGTGGGTGGTGGTGTGCCAAACCGGAAGCTGAAGTTCGTTTTTCGTGAGACTATTCCCTACCTGAAATTGACTGTAATTCAGGTATTTCCGGGACCGACCAGTGCAACATTCATCTGTAACCGACCAACACTTGTTACTGTGGTACTTTGAGGACTGGCTGAAGAAGTACTTCTTCTCCGTTCTCCAGATTTTAGAGGTATATTCGTGCCATGGACTACGGAAATAAGTGGTTAACATTCTGCGATTTAGACGTTATCATTGGACCCTTTACCTTACGTCCGAACGCAGTCTCTGAATCTCATCTCTACATTGTTACGTGATAAGCCTGAACAGGAGCAAAATCTACTTCGATTACTTGTTAACAAGCTCGTGCGCGCCTTCCTTTCCTCTTGTTGTCACCATTCTCATGATTTGGCTAGGGCGATACAGACAAAGCTATCTGCTCACGAGCATCCCATCATATTCTCCAACTGCTCCAGACCCATCCGTCAATGAAATCGGTGATTGTAACCGAGATCACGTCCTTCGTTCTCCGCCCCATTGCTCCACCCCCTACATCAGCTACACCAGCTGAAGTAGCGAACCGTCGCATACGATTCAATGAGGTAGAGAAGCCAAAACCAAAACTCGGCGCCGAGAAGCAAGTAGGAAACCCTCATGTCCAATATTATGCGACGATTACGTTCAACCAGATCGTGCTTACTCCTGATGACCAGGAAGTGGCACTTAAACTGATCGATCTGTATTTCGAGATCTTCAAAGAGCTGCTCGGGGAAAGCGGCCATGATAGTGGGGCAGACCATGATGATCCTGAAGAAAAAGAGGTAGTCAAAGACAAATCAGGTCGACTAATTGATGGCAAGCGTGGAAAGGGTAAGCTCAAGGGGAAGGGGAAGATGGCAGAGATACGAGGTGCCGCTGGCTTTACGGAAGTCGAAGATGCAAACTCAAAACTCATCTCTGCCATTCTAACTGGAGTAAACCGCGCATTACCTTTTGCGAAAATGAATGTTGGCGATGCTAGGTGAAGCCTCACTGACACTCAACATGATCATAACGCTAATCGTCGCGATAGACTTTCAAAACACATCGACACCTTGTTTTTGATCACGCATACGTCAACGTTTAATACCTCGCTGCAGGCCTTGGTGCTGATTCAGCAGATTGCTGCCTCCTTATCCACAGCCAAGGCATCCTCCTCCTCTTCACACACCCTGTCAAAGTCAGTCATTGATCGATTCTACCGCACCCTTTACGACTCTCTTCACGACGCACGCTTGGCCTCATCGTCAAAACAAGCTATGTACTTGAATCTTTTGTTCAAGTCAATTAAGGCGGACATGAGCAAGGTTGAGGGAGAGCGTGTGAAGGCTTTAGTACGACGTTTCGTCCAAGTCCTGGTCTCAGGCGGTAACGGGGCCACGGAGTTCGTCGCTGGAGGACTCTTCTTATTGGGAGAGGTAAACTTCTTTTTTCTTTCCTCTAATCAGACACTGAAACTTATCGGTTGCTCAGCTGTTCAGCACCACACCCGGCCTGAAGGAGATGATCTATGATCCCCCCAAACCGGATGCTGAAGCCTATGACCCTCGCAAAAGGGACCCGCAGTACGCTCATGCGTCCTCTTCACCGCTTTGGGAACTGGTATGCTGGCATTGTATGGTCCTTGCCTCTAAAATGCTAAATTCAGCGTCTTTCAGACACCCTTGTTGCACCACTATCATCCGACGATATCTCTGCATGCACGCCAAATTCTTTCTTCGCAGCCATTGACAGCCAGTGCCGATCTGTCATTGAACACCCTCTCGCATTTCTTGGACCGGTTTGTGTACAAGAATCCCAAGAAGTCTGTGACCACGAAGGGAGCCAGTGCAATGCAACCTGCTGCAAGCGGACTTGATGGAACCGGCGTTAAGTTGATGAAAGGTGACTCAAGTGGGAACGTTCTGGTAAACGATGCGGCATTTATGAAAATGAGGATACAGGATGTCCCTGTGGACGAGGTTCGTGCTGTCACTTCCTTTTTTGGATGCATGCCAACAGTTTATGATTCAGGTGTTCTTTCACAAATTTTTCGCCCGAAAGAATGAAAGGAATCAATCAAAAGCTGAAAAGGATGCCAGTGAAGATGAGGATGAGGATGAAGATGGAGATGAAGGAAGCGGTGAGGATATGGATCTTACTGGTGATGAGGCTGCTGCTGCCGGAGAACAAGTTGCTGAGGGAAGTGAGAGCGAGGATGAGGATGAAATATGGAAGGTAAAATTCCCGCTGCCTTCTAATAGCAGTTACGGTATACTCAAATCGTTGAATCAGGCTATGAAAGCTAGCATGCGGAAAGCGGAAGGCGATGACGATCTCATGGGAGATAGCGACATCGACGAAGATGACTTACTGTCAGACTTTGATGCCGATGAAGACGAGGAGGAGGAGCCTGACGATGGTGACGATCTCTCGTTAGCTGAAGGCTCCGACAACGACGATCTGATTTCACTGGATGGCGACATGCCCGAGGGCCTGATTGAGTACGATGGGGCTGACGAGGAAGAAGAGTGGGGAGGTATCGATTCTGGAAGTGGGAAACGGAAACGAGCGGAAGAGTCCAAGGAGAAGAGGAAGAAGTTCAAGTCGCTACCCACCTTTGCCAGCTATGAAGACTATGCGAAGATGATCGAGGATGGTCCAGAAGATGACATATAAATCTGTAGTATCGACCAATACAACCGCTATGGTATATGGAATTACAGCGAAAAGGCATGAAATATCAGATTGTAATGATACATTGCTAGAAGGAATGGGGCAAATCCTATTGCTTTGGTGAATGATGGAACTGGTTCAGTGGTCAATGGCAGGTGGTATTTAGCAAGTTGATGAACATACGATATCGCGCAATTGAGCCTGCGCATCATTGAATTGTTTCTCGAGATATTTTGACTGTCAATGGTATTAGCGAATAAGTAGTAGACCGTAGGCGCAACGAACCTTTTTATTAAGGCTGTTGATATCATCACTCAGCTCTTTCTCTTGTGCCTTCAAATCGTTCTCCATTTCCCTGCGAGGGACCATCATGAACCTAGGACAAAAAGAGAGTCGGAATATGCACTCCTCGTAATCTGGCAAATGTACGCACATTTTCCCGAGGCCCTTGTACATATTCACGTCGCCTCCGATGCTCTCAAGCTCTTTTATCGTCAATTGGATCTTCCGCCTGTCTCGTTCTTTTGCTTGGGTTTGTTGCTGAGATACACTCAATGCTCTCTGTGATTGAACAGCTGTTTGCTGGATTTGAACCAGGATCTGAAGAATTGTGATTGTTAATTCAATGTTGTCGATAGTAGTGGAAGAGGCAAGCCTTTCTCAAGGTATCGTCTGACAATGACATTGTGGTTTGTGGCTAGCAAGATGGCCGTGCATGACGGAGTTCAAAAAATATTGAAGCGCGTCTTACCGGACATCACAAAGGAGGCCTTGCAAGGTCTTTATGTTCCGTCACATCTTCCGGAGATCCTTTGCTAGCACTTCTGTTTCTCGTCGTGGTCCTAACCCCCGTCTCAGCCTTGATCCTAGTCTTCAGGCCCTTCTTAACGACGTCGACATATCCTTGCTCAGCCATAAAGTACAGGACCAGCCGGTACACAAGGAACTAGAAGTCGTTCAAGAGGCCGACCCTTTTCTAGACTACAAAGAAGATGAGTTGCCTAGTGAAAAGTCCACTCGAAAATCACCCGCCGCTACATTTGGCAGTAAGCAAATTGGCGCAGTAATCCTTCCCTTGGAGCTGCAGAATGCCATAACGGCCTTGATTGAAGGTACCAACTCCATATCAATTTCAAGTTTAACGCTAAAATTTCATAGATGCCGACAAGCACCGGCTGCACGAAGATGCAAAGCGTCTCTTCCTTAATACCGATACCCACAAGTGGGACACAGAATATAACGAAAAATACAAATCATGGGAGCACCGTATGCGACACTCAGAGCGAGATGGAACGGCCTTTGCAAGTGTTGCCCTTCCCGCCCACTACAGTGCCATCACAGCGGTCTTGTCTCACGCGAAACATAGAATGGGTCCAGAATGGCTTGTTGAACGAGTTGTTGATTGGGGTGCGGGAACTGGGAGTGCGCTATGGGCTGCCCTTCATGTTTTTCAGAAGTCAGGTATCGAGAGGCCCGTCGAGGAGCTCAAGGCGGCCGACTCGACACTTGATTCCTACCTTGCAATCGACAAACGTGATGGATTGGTCGAAATGGGCAAACGAATCTTGCATGGGATTCCTGTACCACCAATGTTCGATATCTCATTTCGGCGAGGTCTACCTTACCCCTCGCTCGACAAAGTCCCAAATACACTAGCCATCAGTGCTTTCACGCTCTCTGCACAATCTACTCCCCTCCTCCGGAAGAAAATAGTCAAGGAAATGTGGGACTCTGGTGCTGAAACGATTATATTGATTGACCATGGGACGAGGGATGGCTTTACTGCCGTTGCAGAGGGACGTGAAGCTTTGCTTCGTATGTCCAGGGTCGGAAGTGACTCTGTATTCGACTGGGAGCACGAAGTGTTGAGAGGTGAAGGTGCTGGAAAGGTTGGGGAAGGTGCGCATGTCATTGCGCCGTGTGCTCACGATAAAGAGTGTCCCCTACTCGGCACGAAGCTCCACTGTATCTTTGAGCAGCGACTTCAGAGGCCATCATTCGTGAGGAAGACAAAACATTCAGGTCGTGGGCACGAAGATGTGGGGTACGCTTATGTCGTTATCTGCCGTGGTCCAAGGCCTCAGAGGGTTCCTTTGAGTGAGGGTGTGGGCCGGATGGGCAGCATTGGGCGGCAGGAGGCTGAGGAAGAAGCCAATGAGGTCAGAGAAGTTGTTCTCAGTGAGGGTTTTGGAGAGCTTGAGCCACAAGCAGAGCTACTGCCTGACGAAGAACCTCACGAGGATCTCGTAGCAGCCCTTCGGCACGAATCTTACTCATGGCCAAGACTTGTCTTTCCTCCGTTGAAAAAGGGTGGTCATATCATTCTCGATGGGTGCACTCAGGAAGGAAAAATCGTGCGAATGACCATCCCGAGGTCGCAAGGGAAGCAGGAGTATTACGACGCGCGCAAGTCAGCTTGGGGTGACGTTTTTCCGCATGAGCCCAAGAGACCGGGTCAGGAGCGGTTCCAGCCCAAGCGGGCTAGGAAGGACGGTCCGGTGGTGGAAGGAGCAGACCTAGGGAAGGGAGGTAGCAAGGAACGGAGGGGGAAGGGCTCGAAGGGCTCGGTTGGATACGAGAAATTGCAAGAGCGCTTGAAGGAAGACCGAAAGATGGAGCGAGGTTTCCGACGAGCGAGAGGGGCAGCCAAAGACTTCGATGGTGGGCCTGTAGCAAGTACGTACTAATAAATATAACCATTAAAAGTAGTATACATATTTCGTTGCACCACTCAGTCCTCCACTAATTCAATCCCTTCACTTTTCATTGAAAGAAGCGTGTATCAGCGATCCCGAGTCATTGAGAAAGTCAAGGTTTTCGAATTTATCTTGCTGGGCGTGATGGAACATTGGATCAAGTGAAGATGCATCCCATACTTAGTCCGAAAGGTAAAAGCTAAAGGTAAATTACAGGCGAAACATAACATGCGAGACAATGAATATAACGTCGTAATGGAATTAACAATTGCAGTTGTCATTCTGACCTGCCGAAGCAGACTGTCTATTCAGGTCAACTCCTGCTCGTGCACCAGGGCCAGTACGGCTTGCTCCCGCTTTTGGAGGCGCGGTTAGCGGAAGTTTCTTAGCTGTGAAAGTGTTGAGCAGCAGGGGAAAAAAAATAGAAATAGCAACAAACCGATGGCCATGAAGATATCCGAAACACCCTCACCCGTCTTAGCACTTGTCTCGCCCCACATCAAACCCTCCTCGTCGGCATACTTCTTCGCTTCCTCCTCAGTGACCTGTCTGCGCGCCGAAAGATCCGTCTTGTTGCCACAGAGCGCGATAACTATCGAAGGGTCTGCCTGACGTTGTAGTTCCCGGATCCATGTGCGTGCCTTTTCGAGGGATGCTGATTGCGTTATGTCATAGACGACAACGGCACAGTTGGCGTTACGGTAATACATTGGCGCCTAGAATGGTGTCAACGACTGATAGATATCTGTGTAGAACCGAGGGGCGCACGAGTGACTGGATGTTGATAGGAATGAGTTATCGAACTACTGCTTGATAACTGTTGTGCTTACCTTGTACCGTTCTTGGCCAGCAGTATCCCTACCAAGACGACGACGACGACGTTAGTCTCTTGTGATAAAATAGTACTACTGACTTGCCATATCTCAAACTTGACGGTCGTCTGGTCCTCTAGAGTCACTGTTTGTGTCAAAAACGCAGCTGTACGATATCAGCCCACGGTGGCAGTCATTATACAACGAAGGGGCACACCTCCAATCGTACTCTCCCGGTAATCATCAAACTGATCCTTCACGAAACGCAGCACAAGACTAGACCCGTCACAAGGTTGACATGAGGCCATGTATGCGGTAGGAGTGCTTACCTCGACTTGCCGACAGCAGACTCCCCTGGCAACGCGAAGCATGTCAGTTATGAATAAAGCTAGCAGGATATAGCCGACCCAGTAGAACGAGCTTGAACTGGAATTGCTTGGACATAGTGGCCGTTTGATAGTAGGAGACGTATATACGTACGATACCAGAGTGGTGTTCAGGGACCGCAGTAATGCGGCAACGGCCGAGCACGAATTTTCACCGCGCCGGAGATTGAATCAACCTTGTCTTTTTACCTATCAGCCAGCAGCGTCTGACTTGCTCGTCGTCTATCTTTGAGTTGAGTTGCGTTGTCATTGCGCTCTATATCCTTCATCATTGGGATCCGTTATCACTGTATCTTAACGCCACTCGTCTCTCAGCATCATCCACGTCACTGAGCCAAAATCTGCATCGCAACGTTCTGAAGAGCCATGAATCGTCATCATCCGTACGGAGACAGCCCTATGGGTCGCCGTGGAGGATCGCCACCCGGTCCAGGGCCTGAGCGTTCGCATCGATTCTCAGATTACAGAGGTGGGGCCCCTGGACGTGGGAGAGGATATGGTCGTGGTCGTGGCAGCGGTGGCGGCGGCGGTGGGCCTGGAGGAGGCGGGGGATATGGTTCCTACGACAACATGAACTATGGTGCCTATGAACAAGGACCTCCGCAAGGCGACATAGGCTATGGCAGCTATGGAAACGGCCCCCAAGACCCCTACTATCAGAACAATTATGACGCCGGCCCATCAGCTCCGTACCCTGCTACTCCTTCAGCAGGTTATAATCAAGGCTATCCTAAATATGAAGGTGCGCTTGAAAATCTGAGACTGAATGTTATTGCTGTGGCAGCTCGCACCTTTTCATGTCCGGCTTGTAAAGTTAAGGCACACGGAATTCCGGCCAATCACTTGAGCCCATTATTTCTTAAGGCGAACTTGTTTTTTGCCGTGCTGAGCATGACCACGCCGATGAGCACATGCTGTCTAGCTTGCAAACTAGGGAGGCGCTGAATCCACCCAATAATTTATCCATGGGAATGCTGAGGTCTTAAGCGCCAAACGCAGATTGTCGCCGTGTGCGTCCGCGTGCCCAAGCCTTTTGGATACTGTCTTGTCTGTCTTCCGTGAATTTGGATGTATATCTCACTTTATCTATCATTCCATTGTCAGACGCTCCAGGTGCTTTCGATGATGATGCTTATGGTCGTGGGCGACGCCCCCCTCCCCCTCGCAAGGAAAGAGATGATAAAGTTCACGATTCTATCATTGAAGAGCGAATTCAACGCGAACGTCCTTGCAGGACCTTGTTTATCCGTAATATTAAGGCAAGTCTGCGCGCCGTCCACTCTCACAAGAGATGGGTGTTATTAGTGCATGACTGATGTCGTTCTAGTATGAAACCAATAGCAATGATGTGCGACGTTCGTTTGAGGAGCATGGCGATATTAAAACCTTTTTTGACTTGATATCAACACGGGGGATGGTATTCGTATCATACGTGAGTTCCTTGATGTAATCGTGAACGCCTCAACTAAGCCCCGGGGTGTTGTAGTATGATCTACGTGCTGCGGAGCGAGCTAGGGAACGTCTACAAGGGTCTGAAATCAGTGGACGACCGGTAAGCTCCTTTGATGACCTCTCCTCTAGGTTTGATTAATGTGCATCCTAGATTGATGTTCACTATTCTCTTCCACGTGATGACAATGCGAAGGACGCTAAAAATAATGTATGCTGGCTGAACTCTGCGCTTGCGCTATATCTGACTATATCTCAGGAAATGCAAGGATGTTTACAAGTGACTCTCAGAAGTTCGCCATCAGGCCAGGCAATTGATGACAACGAAGTGCGGCGGAAATTTCAGCAGTTCGGTGATGTCAAGTCTGTGAAACCTGTAGGCGAAAGAATTGAGTAAGTATTTGCGTACTCGCGATTCGTCTCAGCAAGGTTGCTAATCATCACTTAGTTCTCGGTACGTCGAATTCTATGACACTCGAGTAAGCCCACTACTTCAGTACGACTTTGTATCCCCACTCATACATTAATGTGTGTAGGCATGCGACGAAGCCTATGATCGATTACGCCATCAAGGCCTCCAAGATGGAGTGATGGATATTAGTTTTGCTTGGGATGCTAGCAGTGACGGCCCTCACGGCGGTGGCAGGTAAATTTTATAATCCTAGCGTGTCAACGCTTGTAATAACAAACCTGTTAGGGATGGCGGGCGTGACGGATGGGATGAAGGAACTGGGTCCCGTTCACGTGGTCGTGGACGAGGTCGTGGGCGTGGTCGCGGCCGAGGAGGTCATGATGACGACTTTGACCGCCGCAGCGAATATGGGCGAGATCGTGACAGGGGTGGCCGTGGTGGAGGTGCTCGGTACGACGATGACCACCACGGAGGTCGTGGCGGCGGCGGCGGTAGAGGTGGGTATAATGATCGCTATGAAGGTCATCGCGGAGGAGGTGGTGGATATGGTCCGCCTCAAACCTACACTAATGGTTCGTCTTCCTATAATGATGCACCACCACCTCCACCACCCGTTAGTTGTCCTTACTTGATGATTGAATTGCTATAACTCACTTTTGATTATACCAGATATCAGACGATCGTCTCGAGCAGGCCCGAAAAGTACAGCAGGTAAAGAGTTTACCTTGTCTCTTATTTTTGTTTCTAAAAAGTTGATATTTATTAGCTGCTTGCCGCACTCAAACAGCCCGCAGGCGGTACTCCTCCCCCAGCGACAAACAGGCCTACACCTCCTTCGAATATGCCAACGTTGCCCCCACCACCGATGCAGCAGCAGCATAGCTCTGGTCCCAGTCCTGGTTTCTATCCCCCTCCTCCTTCTGCTGTTGCGGCTGCGCCTCCAGCTGTTTCCTATCTTCCACCCCCCTCGCAGTCTACTGGCTCTATATCGCCTCCCGCTGCCAACCCCCTAAGCAGCCTCCCTCCAAATATTCTAGCACTTCTGCAGTCGGCTCAGCAACAAACACAAACACAAACACCACCGTCCACTGGTGGTACTCCTCCGTATGGTATGCCGCCGCCAGGAGCGATGATGCCTACAGCCCAATCTGCTGCAGCAAGTGCTAATGCGAGTTATCAACAACTAATGTCTTATCTTGTGAGTGTTCTTATTTATGTTCTTTTTCTGTTAAATCCTGAATGGGGTTCCACGCAGCAAACGGCCAAACGTTCTTAAACGTTCTTGTATGACTGTACATATCAGCCTGGTGACCACACATACTGTAGTTGTATCACTCTTGCTTTACTGTACGAAAATAGCGGATTACGCTACTTGAGGTTTGCTATTAGTAATGCAATACTGTCGTCGTAATTGACCTTGGCAGTAGTATTATAGAGTAGTAAACCGAGGACTTTTCCCTCTATGAAATATGATGGTTATTGCATCGCAGATTGCCAGTTGGATTGAAGGACAGGTAGGCGTAGTGGCACCTCGTAGCTCAGAATTCTTATCATTTCATATAGGCAGATCGTTCGTGTTGCGGAAGAGGACAGTGGATACAGGTGCATCTGCTCCACATGAGCACTCCACAGTGCCGTAAACTCTGCCACCAAGCTCGCTTTCAGATCTAATTACGAAGTCTACCCAACGACAGGCGCGGCTTTTACCCACGGGCCACAGATAACAGAAGAGGGTATGAGGATTAACATTCGTACGTGGTAACTCAAGCTAGAGAATAGAAAAATGAAAATATATTTCCAGTACTTTTTTACAACCTGACGGGCTCCCCATATGTCGGTAGTTATCGAGATACCTTGTAATACCAATAGCAGATATTGAAAACAATGTGGGATGAACAAAGAGCGAGCATGTAGCGTACGTAGTCAGACCATGCAATCATTTACTTGCGCTTCTTGGCACCACCTTCCTCCTTCTTTTCACCACCAGCGGGGGCAACAGGTGCCGTTTCGGTCTTCTTGTCGTCAGGAGTAGGGGCGTCAGTCTTTTTCGAAGACTAGTGATACGTCAGCACTATGCAGAATCAAGCCAGGCATAACTACACACCTTGACGACGCGCTTTTGTTGACCACCAATGAGACCCAATAGAGTGCCAACCATGCCGAAGAACGTGAGCAAAGCGGCAGCAAGTGCAGCACCAGTCTCAGGGTGGGTCTTGAAAGCGAGAAGGACATCCAATTTGGCAAGGTCGATGAAGTCGAAAACCTTCTCACGCAAGTAGCCAACGGGATCCTCACGGAACGTGACTTCATCCTCATCTGCATCATCCTTGGGCTTGCTAGCGGCAACCTCGAGAGGCTTCTTAATGTCAAAAGTCTCAGCGGCCAAGGCCTTTGCATCCTCGAGTGAGTGTCCGACGTAGAGGTTATCGAATAGAATGTCTTCGGTCATGGTCCACAGTTCGATTCCAACACCGCCCTAACACAAATCGTTGAATAAGCGAGGACGGAACTTGGGCGCGTATGACTTACAATCTTTGCAAGAGACTTGACCGGAGTCGAGTCCTCAAAGAAGTCGGGGTTGGGAATCTGGCGAGGTGCCCATTCGCCGATGTATGCAGGATTGTCGATCATTGGTGCATACCACTTGCCCTTGTATGCAGGGTTGGCCTTAGTCGGACTGCGGGCATTTATTATGACGTCACCATTGGACAGGGCGAAAACGACTCACCGTTTCCATTCGCCGCAACCGGGAGCCTCAGCGCAAACTGGGTTGGCAACGGTGGGTGCGATCCAGTCACCATCTTCCTCATCATCCCACTCTTCAGGCTTCTCAGCGTCTACAATAGAAAAATAGCCTTAATCCATTTATCAAGAAAACGAAACGAAACAATGCATACCAGGGTCAGGAATGGTCAAGGGTTCATCATCAAGCCAGCCTTCGGGCTTCTCCGCCTCTTCGTCAGGAATTTCGTAGGGGGCCTCTTCATCCCAGTCATCAGGCTAGATCGTGATGAGTGACGTGGTAGCAAGAAAGTCGCAAAAACTTTACCTTGGTGGCATCAGGGTCAGCAATCTTTTTGGTGTCGACCCAGTCCTCTGGTTTGGTGTCCTCGGGATCATCGATTTCCTTAGGCGGGTTCACAGGAGGCTCGAAGTCTTCAAGTAAGGAACCTGCTTTCTGACTTTCTCCATTGAAGAAAACTTCGTAGGTATTATCGGGACTAAAATTTGAAGCATAAATGAGTGGAAGTGCAAAAATGCGAAAAAATAGTTACTTGATAACGAGGGTATACAAGTTGGTCTTCTTCTCAATTGAGGGCTTGGGGGGAAGCTTAAGATGCTTCTCTTCAGTCTCACCAGTCTTGGGATTCGTATGACGGAAGATAAAGTGAACCTGTGCCAAGGGTTAAGCAACTAGCGACAGACATTCAAGTACATATCCCTCTCACCTTGGTTCCAGGACACGTAAGATCAGGTCCGAACATAACAACCCAGGGCGTGGTATCAGAGAACTCCTTGCCGCTAGTTTGGAAACCGTCTTCAAGAAGCTTGAGGTAACCGCCACCACAGTTGCCTCCCTTCTGGTACTTAACTTCGTACTGAACGACAAGAGGCTTAGTCTTGAAGTCAACAGGTTTGGCAAAGGGTGCTGAGATAGCGTGGTGCGCAGCCTTGGTCTTGGCAACAAGACCTAGGTCTCCGTCGATGACAGAGATGGAAGGTTCCTCAACTTCCCACTGGCCGACATAGCTAAAGGTCTCTCCGCCAACAGGCGTCTTCTTCGTCGCCTCTGAGGGTGTCCACCGTCCAGACCAATCTTCCGTGAATTGTTCAACGAAGGGGGCTTTGATCTCAGTAGGCTATGATACAAAAATAGTTGAGGCATGCATGAAAGGTACAGAAGGTAAGGAAACTTACAGTAAAAGATGGTTTCGGGTCGTCAGAATCTGTTTGGGCCAAGGCAGTGGTTGCTGCAAGAGCAAGCACAGTGTATGCTACGCTTCGCATGGTGGTACGAAGGTCAAGGAAGAAAACCGTGTACAAAGGGAAAGGAAAGGAGGGAGGGGTCAGCTGGAAAGTTGCAAATGTACCTGCGTGGTCCTAAATACGAATTCCGGGGGCACGTACCTTTTATGGTTGTGGCCACGTACTCTCTTTCCACGTGACCAATTTCCACGTTGACATTAATGGATTTCCATACTTCCGGAACGTGGGTCATATTCCTCAAGTACCGTACGACAGCTCTACATTACTACAACATTCACACCGTCAACCTAAAAGATCAGCATGTCCCGAGGCCGAAAGAGCCAACTACGACGCGAACAGTTAAATTCACGCCAGATCAAAGGTGCGAACCGAATTGTACTCACCACAAACTCGTCATCCAAGTATTTGGACACGGCGATTTGATCACCGAGACCTTTTCGCCGGCGCGTTTTCAGCACAAGATCACGGGCCAGCGCTTGGCCTGATGCAGGTTCGAGTGGCCGTAGTTTAATGCTTGTGTCCGTGGGATCGCCTGCAGAATACGTTGGAATCATATTGATATCCATGGGACGATTAACCAAGCTCACCTGGAACTATTGACCAATGATCAAAGACTTGTAGGCAGAATGCCTGTCCTTGGGTAGCAGTTCTCAAATCTGTCTCGAATCCATTGGCATCAATAACTGGAATGAGGGCTTTCACTGTGTATAGCGGTGATCCAGCTTTTGGTGTGTCTTGTGTTACGTGACCACGACGCCGAGCCAGGACTGTGTACACAGCTGATATGCAGTCGGCGGGTGTCTGAACTTCCACGTAATATATGGGCTCCATCAGACGGGGTGTCGCCTTATGAGTGATAAGCATGAAAATCTCTGCTTCAAAGAAAAACAATCACCATCAGAAACGAGGAATAGCAGACCCTCCGTGCCGTAGGTACAATTTGCCCTCCTCCTCGGTAAATTGGCTCTTGAGCTAGGCTGGCATCTAGCACTCGGAATTTCACATTTCGCATAGCTGGAAAGTACCTGTGAGTCTGAGGATTGAAGGAATTGTTTTGAGCACATACGTTCATCACAAAGCGGGCCTTCTCGGGCGCCCCATTGGAATCCTTGCTTGATGTGTTCCTTAACCGTACCCAGGAGTTTCTTATCGACCTGAAAATTTCCCAGGTGAGCAAGATAGCCGGTGAAAACAAAGGTGTACTTGCCTGGGACGGTAGTGTGTCATCCAGCAAAACATTTGGTCCGTTTTCATCCGGACCGAAAGCCCATATTGACCGTGACGCTAAAAGATCCCACTGGTACTTCTCCTGGAAGAACGTCCCCCGTTCTTTCGCGGTCATGCGCATATGAACACGCCCTCGTTCGATGTCCTCTGCAATGCCCCGTTCAAGAGGTTCCGCAATCATAGTGATCTTGTTCCTGAAAAGTCAAAACCTGAATATTATGCTGCGATATGCATGAGATAGACAACTCTTACTTCTTGTTCGGTGTATCAGCATAGCACTTGAGAGCGCTTGTTTCGAGAACCGTTTCACAGAACTTGGTTACTGGATCTGAAACCTTGATCTCGATTTCTGAGAACAGTTTCCTCAGGTCATGCATCACGCAGTCCAAGTACAGCTCTCCAGTCCCGATAACAACATGTTCACCGCTCTCCTCGACCTTGGTGGACACCAGTGGGTATGATTTATTGATTGAGCGTAGACCTGACAGCATCTTCGGCAATTCCGACGGCGCTATTGGTTCAATGGCAATTTTCAAGACGGGCTGTGTCATATGCTTGATTGGTCGGAAAATGTGCAAGTCTTCATCAATATCAGTAGCCGCCAACGTTGCTGTCTTTGATATCGAGGCATCCACGCCACCTATTAGAACCAGATTCCCGGCAGGAACTTCTTCAGCGGAAATGAAGTATCTGAATCGATGATAAGTACCGAATTGGATATTTGGCAGGGGAACATACCGGGCCTCACTGATCCAAATATCATCGACAGTGGCTGTTACCATATCTTCTTCATCCTCAGGAGAATAGCCTTCTCCTAACACCCTGATACTCATGCCCTTACGTAGTGTACCGCTCATCACTCGGCCAAAGGCCCGGAAAGACTGGGCGTCTGTTGTGTGATATAATTTGGAGACCTGAACCATCACGGGGCCATCTGCATCACAACTCTTCATTGAACTAGCTAGGCTTGAAGTTTGAGGGCCACTGTATGTGCCCTCAACCTGGTCCACCGTTAGCTGTGCTTTATCAATGGACTGGAATAACACCATACCTTATTCGCTGCGCTTTCGATAGGAGAAGGAATATGATCCACGATTACATCAACTAAACCAGTCGCAGGACCAAAAAATTGATCAAGAACAGCTTTCAATAACGGCCGAACATCCATCTTGTACATGACCGGCTTCAGCTGAATTCCCAAGCCTTGGAGCGTATCTTTCAAGGTCTCAGTGTCCTCACTGAGAACCTGAGAGTATAGCTTGTACAAGGGATCCAAAATGAAGTGCACAAAACTCCGGCTGTGTTCAGGATCTTTGGGCTTCCGAGTGAACTTTCGAGTTTCTGAGTCGAAGTAGATGTCCCCCCACAATCGGTCAGCAAATGCGTTAACGTCAAGTTTGCCTTTTTAAAGGCCCATCAGCATACGCGAAGATTTGAAGAAAGAAGAACGGACCAAACGCGTCTGCGTACATCTGCGCGAAAGAACGCAAGGTGAAGCACCAACTCATGTCAGTGCTAGCAAAGGCAACGTTGCCGTGTTCTGGACTAAGCCGGAGTTCAGGATCAGGATCGATGTTACTAAAAGACAAAGTCAGATAAGAAGGAGACTGGGACGAATAATGGCACCTGATAAACGTATTTATCTCCTCTATGGTATGCTTTATCTTGTAGTAAGCATCTTGAGGTTTTATTCTCAATTCAAGAATCAACCGGTCAACTTTGTTCACGACAAGCGTGATTTTGATATTTTCCTGAATAGCATGTCGGATGATTGATTCAGCGCCTACCATAAGCTGCCTCAGAAAGTCAAAATTGGGCTTAAATAAAAATTACAAGGGACTGCTCACGCCTTCAACAACATCGACAACCAATAATATGCCGTCAACAAGACGGATAGCTGAGGCAACCTCGTCGACAAAGTTGACATGACCAGGTGTGTCGATCATATGAACGAGATGAGACTTTCCGTTTGTCGTAGAAAGAACTAGAGACATTGGAGATGATTTTATGGAAACCTCCCGGGCACGAGAAAGGACATGGGTATCCGTGTACCGTGTCTGAAATCTGATGAGAAATCTTTTCGGCATCGAAACAAGAAACGCACCGGGCGGTCAGAGTCCCAAACCAATTTGTGCGTCTCGAACACAAGCATATCCATCAATGCCGTCTTGCCATGGTGCAAATGCCCAACGACGGCCACGTTACGAATCATATCCGGAAAAGCGGTCATATTCAACAGAAACCTGCAAATCCAATTGGACTCTTACCATTACCATTGCTAAATGAAGACTCACCCTTTGTCAAATCTTGTTTCAGGCATGTCTTTCTCCTCTACTGTCCATTTTCGCACTTTTACGGGGGCAATGATAGGCTCTGAGAGCGGCTGGGCGTCTTCTTCCTGAACCATAGTTTCAACGTCGGGGCCATAGACATCTGACGCAGAAGGGTAGTACTGTTTGTCTTCGTGTAGAACAACAGCATTATGCACAGGTTCTATTCAATAACAGACCAGTCAACGAGGTAAGCGCAATGCTAGAAAGATGAAAACACGAACCGTCAATCTCCATGAGCGCATTTTCGTCTGGTCCTGGCATCTGCACGTCCTCATCATATCCTTCTAACGGCACGGCAATTCCAGAAGGCTGCGCATACGATGGAATTTGGGGTACATCGTCCTCATCGTCGGAGTCAAGGTCGGCACCAATGTAGTTGCCAAATTCATCGTAATCGTCGAGAGAGGCCATGGTAAGACGCGTGGTATTTTGTGAGCAGGAACTAAAATAGCTCTATATTTCGTTCTGTCGAAGCAAAAGTAGAATGTATGTGTTACCCTGCGTTTTCGAGCGTTTCGAAGTGAGAGACGGACGGCAGAAAGGAAGAGCACAGCCACCTACCCTCTGTTCGTCTCTCTTCGCACGTTAAGTGGCTTCTGCTCGTTCTGGTTCGGGTCTCGTAAAGTCGTCGGATTTTATCTTAAGCAACCCTTTGAATAGTCGCAAGATCATTGAGTTTTGTGTCTATCGACTGCCATGGCTGGGACACCTACAGACGAACGACCCGCGAAAAGAGTCAAGGTAGAGGCGAACAACCGAGAGGAAGAAGAAGAGGAGCAGGAGGAAGATGCGATGATGGATGAGCCAGTACGCGCCTCGGATTTGTATTTGGACACAGTACGTTTCCGTGTGTATAAAATGACCCCGCCTGACGCCCTGGTAGATCAACCGCGCTGCCTTGGATTTTGACTTCGAAAAAGTGTGCTCAGTATCTACCTCCAATATCAATATCTATGGCTGTCTTGTATGCGGAAAATACTTCCAAGGACGCGGACGGAAGTCATACGCTTATTCACACTCCATTCATGATGATCACCATGTATTCATTAACCTAGAGACGACAAAAGTGCGATATCCGTCGTATTATTTCCGTTCCTCTGCTGATACTGTGTAGGTATATGTGCTTCCAGATGGCTATCCGGTCTCCGACCCTTCCCTGGACGATATTGCCTACGTCCTTCATCCAACGTTCAAAAAATCCAATCTGCCTCCTACTCCTTCACAACCACCTCCTACCAAACTAGCCTATGACCTGGCCTCTAATGCATACGTTCCCGGATACGTCGGTCTTAATAACATCAAGTACAATGACCACATGAACGTCATTATACATGCCCTTCTGCATATACCACCCCTCCGCGACACGTTACTTCTGTCTCCTACCAACTCGAAGAGTGGAACAGAACTGACCAGGCGGTTTTCGGCGCTCGCAAAAAAGCTTTGGAACCCTCGTCTGTTCAAAGCCCAGGTCTCTCCTCATGAATTTCTCCAAGAAGTGAATCGTGCGAGTGGTGGCAAGTTCCGGCTGGAACAGCAGGGCGACCCAGTCGATTTTCTAGGCTGGTTGTTGAACCGTTTACATAAGGATTTAGGGGGTACGAAGAAAAAGAACTCTAGTATCATATTCTCCACGTTCCAGGGTCAACTACGCGTCGACACGCAGCAAGTTGTGGTCTCTGGAGACGGAGAAGCAAAGCCGCGCTTCGACATCGACCGGGAAATAAAATCCACTATTTCACCATTCCTCTTCCTTTCCATTGATCTCCCCCCGCCTCCCCTATTCCAGGATGCCATAGAGAAAAACATCATTCCACAAGTCTCACTCCAGTCAGTCTTGGCAAAGTATGATGGAAAGACAGCACAAGAGTCTTTGGGAAATTTGCGAAGGTATCAGTGTCAATCCTTGCCACCATATATCATTCTTCACTTCAAACGGTTCACTAAGAATGCTTTTGTGGAAGAGAAAAATCCAACCATCGTCAACTTCCCGCTGAATGGATTGGACTTGAGGGAGTACCTTTCCACGCCTTCACCTACACCTCTGTTGTACGATCTCGTCGCCAACGTAACCCACGAATCTGTCGCAGGTACGACGCGAGACAAAATCAACACAGTATGGAAGGTTCACGTCCGTGCTGGAGAGAGGTGGTACCAGATACAGGATCTGATTGTGGAGGAAACTCGAAAAGAGATGATATTTTTGGGGGAGACAGTGTTGCAGGTAAGCGAACCCATGTCTACAGTTTGCATGACAAAGCTTCTGATCCTTTCTCATAGATTTGGGAAAGACGGAAAGAATAGTTGACATGTTGGATCTGTCCCTCGTTAATAGTAGTAGCTTCACTTGTAAATCCAATGCGATACAGTAAGTGTCGTTACTCTGCTCCATTTATTTCACATCAGCTCATCGCTTAATTGGAAAAGTCTTCAATAAAGGGCTTGTACAGTCTAATCAGCTGCCTTGATCTGCAAGATTAAAGATACCACAGGACTTGAGCTCCTCTTCGTGAACGAGAGGCCGCCGGCCAAGCGACTGTTACCGGTGCATATAACGGACCTCATACACTATTCAGTCCGCACTGACCATTAGTTGTCTACAACTGCTTACTCCTTGTGTTGTCAATATCTGCAGGTACCAGTGCCTGCCGTTGGCTCATACTGCTACCATAACAACGCTC
Organism: Desarmillaria ectypa; assembly: GCA_030407005.1. NCBI lineage: Eukaryota > Fungi > Basidiomycota > Agaricomycetes > Agaricales > Physalacriaceae > Desarmillaria > Desarmillaria ectypa. The sequence continues at coordinate 2,999,033 of JAUDYN010000003.1, read as the reverse complement.
GATCAGAGTGGTGCTAAGCCGACATAGAGTGTCCGATCTGCCCGAACAACACAACTATTTTCCCCTAAAGACATCCACGACATGTAGTATTAATCAGAGAAGCCTGAAAGACGGTGAGTTCCGTGTTCTATGGATTTTTTTACTAGCTGGATGATTTAGCAAGTGGTTACTTCGCAGTACTGACTTTATCAACTGTTGGATAAATATAAATGCGGTTAAATCTAGCTCGGGTTTGAGGGCGCACAGGGGAATGATACTATCACTGATCGTCTTTTTTGACGGATCACCTGATGGACCATGTCGGAGCCCAAGCATAAAATTCGTGGGAACTTGAATTCCAGCTTCATAAGGTGCATTCATCTGTACAGTGCGACTGGTCACACTGTGCTCTTATCTCTTTGCACTATCTCTTCAAGGTGAGAGTATATATAAGTATAGTAGAATCGCTAGCAGCACAGCCATGACCATCATTTCGAATAATACTGATGGCTTGATACCCAGAAAATTCAGGGTCGCTTCGACCTTTGCAATACTCTCACAGGGTGCCCCCAGTCCGCAACGGTTATCTTTTTCGTGGTGAAGGGCCCGCTCACGTCGGGACCAACTCCAACACCCAGTCTCTCTTTTTCCTTCTAGGGCCTGCTGGTTATGCTGCTTTCCGTCCTTTTTTTCGTTGTTTGCTTCATCTGTCCGACTCTTGTTCGCTCTGCTTTTTCCCCGGCTGCCCTTCCTTTGGCCGTTCGCTCCCCATACCTCCAATGCTACGCCGACACCCGCGCTGGTAACACTATTAATAACCAATGGCCCCAGTACTGGGTTGAGAATAGGGTACGCTATTGTATGTTATCTCCCTTCATACCATCTGATTGTTTCAAGATTTTGGGCTGGAGTGGATGGATTCGCATTGATGGATCGACCTTCCAATTGTGGGGACAATCTGGAACTGCCACGAACTTAACTAGTTTCGAAGTTACTCCTACTCGCACCATACTCTCCATACATGCCAACACAACAAATGTGAATGTGACATTTTTGAGTCCAATAGAGGTGAGCTCCTTGCGGCAGATACATCCTTTGCTTTTACTGAGTTATAGATCTAGCCGTCAAATTTGATTCTTCAATCACTGCCCTTTTCATATGTTTATATCGATGTAGAGTCGAACGATGGACAAGAGCATTCAATACAGCTCTATTCGGATATTAGTGCCGGTGCGTATATACTACTACATTCACGAGACTGTTGTCTTCGCTTACCCTGCGCTATGTAGAGTGGATTTCTGGTGATTCCGCTTCTTTGGCAGAGTGGAGCACCACTAGAACAAATTCTTCGACGATCCATCAAGCTGCTCGACAGACACCTTTATCTATGCAAGAGATAAACAGTTTAGCTGAAGATGCGACGGTGTACTACGCATTTCCTATAGTATGCCTATTTGCGTAATCTTCCAGCCAAAGCCTTTTGACACAGATTTTTCGTAGAGCAATGATGCAACGTATGAGACTAGCAGTGACACTGTCGTTCGGGGTGACTTTACAACAAATGGTGCTTTGTTTGACAGCATAGACACAAATTTCCGTGCAATTTCAGAGTAAGCTGCTGCGTTTCCTACACGTATACACTCATTGATATCTTTGGTCAGCCACTTCGTCGTGCTCGGTCACGCCGTCAATCTCAATAACATCACCAGTACAACTTCGTCAGTTGTCTGGGCCATAGGGCTTGTCCGTGACCCAGTAATCAGTCGTTACTCAACTAGTGCAAGTAGCAGTCGCAGTTCGTACTTTTGGACTGCATACAATACGGTCAACGATGCAGTATGTGCATCTCTGCCAAGATAGGTTTCACGGACTCATGTATCGCCTAGATCGATTTCTTTCTTAGTGATTTCTCAGACGCTAAACAAAGAGCTATTGATCTCGATAATAAGATCATGTCTGACACCCGTCAGATCTCTGATAATTATGCGGATCTTGTTACAATTGCTGCTCGTCAAGCCTTGGCTGTAGATGTCACAGTGTCCAAAGACAGCAAGGGGCAATGGAATACATCGGATATTATGACCTTCATGAAGGATGTGGGTAATTCACGGTGAGTAATTCGAAATTTCTCGCGTTTTGTCAGTAGGTTTACTTATGCCTTTTAGTCGCGTTAATCCCGTCGAAATACTATATGCATCCTTCCCCGCCTATCTCTATTTCAATGCAACATGGGCCGGGTATCTTCTTGAGCCACTGCTACGATATCAACAGTCTTCGCAGTATACTAAAACCTATGCGGCCCCAGATCTCGGTTTGTTCCGTGCTACAGAGACATGGGTTGCATTCTGATACCCGCTCAAGGCTCATCGTATCCAAGTGCCGAGGGAAATAATGGACCATCGATATTCGGAGCAATAGAGGGTACCTACGCTGCGTCTCCAAGTTGTCGAACTCACCTGATGGACCCTGCAGATTCGGGAAACATGCTCATCATGGGCTGGGCTCATGCCAGATTTTCTGGTGACGGTTCAATGATATCACGATATGTACGTCACATTTCACCTCTGTCTGATTATCAAGACTAACGTGGTGCAAAGTATGATCTGTATAAGCAGTGGGCAAACTACCTAGTTTCCGTTACGTTGAACCCGAACGGCTAGTGCGTCTTAGAAACTCCAACCGTTCTCCACTCTTATCGGCATCACTCTTCTAGCACGGATGCAGATGGGTTGGACAACGCGAACATGACCAACTTAGCCATCAAGGGCATCATTGGCATCAAGGCTATGTCAGAAATCAGTCAAGCGTTAGGGAAGAGCCAAGATGCTGAAACATACTCGGTGCGCCATTTAAGTGGCTATGATTTCGTTAGTTCTGTGCTGATTCATAGTAGTCAACAGCCAAATCGTACGTTGAGCAATGGCAGATCTCGGCTGGCTCAACAGGCCACCTCCTCTCTACTTACGGAGCGACAGCCGGCTCGTCATCCTGGTCTCTTGTATATAATCTTTTTGCGGACAAGTTGCTAGGAACGGCACTTGTCGACTCCAGTGTCAGTACCAACGAGAATATCACATATATATCGCTAATCTCCTTTGCAGATCTACACTAACCAAGATACCTTCTACTCTCATGAGGCCGGTACATGTGAGTTTAGCGTTTCTAACCCGTTTCATCGCATCTCAATCGGGGTTAAGCCGGTGTATATGGGATACAGTATGACAGCAGTGTTACCAACGAAGCCAAATCTCGTATGTTCAAACCTATTTTCTTCTCTTTTGGAACCTCAAAATGGCTGCTTCTTAGATTGGACCATGTTTGCTGCTGGAGCTTCAAACGATACCACCGTACGGGATACCCTTATATCACTAGTTCACACGAAAGCGGGCTCGAATGTTTCTGCTGGTGTCTTTCCTTTGACATACAATCCTAATAATGGGAGCACAGTTAGTGGTCAGGCAAGGTACGCAATACAAATCTTTGCAAAGTACAGATACTAACGGACCATTGATCAGCCCTGGCCAAGGGGCCATGTTTTCATTAATAGCTCTAAGGTGTGTTCGGTTGTCGTATGTTCCTAATTCGTCACTCACACCGCTTCGTCTGTAGTCTTCAAAATCAGACCGTCTCCGGTGGGGACGGTTCATCTAGTAATAATGATCAAACCTCCTCCTCAGGCTCGTCCAATGCCGGTGCAATTGCGGGTGGCGTGGTCGGCGGACTTGCCGCTCTCACCCTTTTCTTTTTCGGCTTCTTCATGTATCGAAGACGGCAACGGCGAAAGCGGGACATGTATAACCAACGATCTGGCTGGTCTTCCTCTACCAGTGATACCCCCTTTTTTATGGGTGTTTTTCGCAAACGGAGATCTCCAAAACACGAGAATGACAGCATCAATCCTGTTTTAATAGACCCCCAGCCATACGACCCATACGGTTCTTATGGATCGCAGCACCCTTTACAGCCATTGCGTCCAGGACAGCAGTATACTCCTGTAGTATCCTATCCTCAAGCTGGGCAGCGATTGGGCAAGGGAGGGCAACCAATTATATTGCCAACACCGACTTCTGGACCAACACCTGTAGCATCTACGACAGCCTATGGATCATCAAGTGCGAGTCGGAGCGGGGGGTCTGACTCGGATAATAATACTACGATTCAGCTTCGGAACGAGGTGGAGAACCTACGGAGAGAGATGGATGAGATGCGGGCGAGGGGTCTCTATGAGCCTCCACCACAATACACATGAAGTGTAATATATTTTGTATCCATCATTATTTTTTGCGGGACTGCTGCTGTAATTTCTTTGCTATTTATCTATATATACATTCAAGTTTGAGTAATAGGGTGCTACGGCATTTTGTACCGCTCCTTAATGCTTGAGCTTGAACATGAAAGACAACTTTAAACTTTACAACAGGCAAGGATGATTACTTGGTAGAACTAGAAGTATTTATACGAACGTATATAACAAAAATAGCATGAAATAATAACGCGACAGCAATAAATGCACAAAGATAACAACAGTTCAAATTCAACCCTCAGTTCCGTCCATAACATCTTGCCGGTGTTGACGATGATTGCCTAACGGACTATCACCTACGAACGCCGTTGTGTAAACAAGGATCCTCTCCTTCGCACAACTCAACCTGCCAGCCCTCACCCTCGGAGCGTCCCACACCCCACCTTGCTCCCATACAGCACCCTGTATCGCCTTCACCCTCATATATACCGGATTCCTGATGAATCGTTTTCTCGGTTCTAGGTCTGGTGACATGGATCTACTCCGTGATATCACTCGACGAAAATCGCTGTCATCCCGCAGGTCTAGCATTGGCTCATTCCTCCGGATCCGGGATTTGGCCGCATGCTCCTGCTGATGTGCTCGCAGGAAGGGTGATGTGAAAGGCTCCAGGTCGCGCTTCAACGAGGTCTGATAAGGGAGTGGATGTTTGAGGACAGTATGCTGTGGTGCATCTACTCCGTTTCCGAGTGCGATAAACGTCGGAGGTGTCGAAGAAGATTCCAAAGAGTCAGCGTTAACGTTACACATAAACATCGCAACCTGCTCTTTGCTGGCGCGATAACCATCCGGCATTAACCGCATCTTTGCGGATGTTTGAATCGGGTTATCACGGTAGGAATCATCGTAATTGGGAACAACCGAGTATACCATCGCGTGCATATACGCGTTCTGAAACCCCTTCGCAAGCTGAATAAATCTGCTCACGTGTTGTCCCAACTTTGAACTAGATCGTGTGGAGATGATAGATGAGATCGATGATAACGATGCTTTGCGAGTCTTCGCAAGTCGTTGGGGAGATGTAAACTTCGGAGATGGAGAAGGAGATGATAAGACCTTAGACGTGGCAGGGAGTAGTGGTACGAAGAGCGGATTCTGGGACGGATGGATAGCGATTAGACGCGAAACAGGTCGAATACATCGACAGGATGAAGGGCCGGGCTCTGGTATCTGGGTAAATGGCTGCATGGCGTCAGCAAGTGACTTCGCCAGAGGTACATCGGAAGAGGAAGGCGGTGATGTTGGGGGAGTCGTGATATCAGTCATCGACGAAGTGAACGATGAGAAGCTCGATAGATCGCTATTGTCGGAGGTAGCCGATGTTGGAGACGATATTGAACTCGACGACGAATTCGTCCGGCACATGGTACATGGGCCTTTCCTGCTCCACCTGGAAGGCTGATTATCATCTCTTTGGGGCGCTTTATCGAGCCTTCTCCGTAGTCTCTCCTCGGGTGCCCAGCTAGTTGCTTCGGAATCCAAAAGCACGTCCAGTGGGTCCAAGTTATGATGATGCTTCAAAGTAGAGACAGACTTGGACGACCTCGACAGTGAATGTGCACGCTCGGACGCGGTGAAAGGAAAGAGGGAACTGTACATGGCCGTAATCACTTCTTTGAAAGACACCGAAGGTCCTGACGCGTCGAACCCGGTGTCATCGCTTGCGGTGTCAGTACTATAGTCTGAGGTAGAAACAGGGTATTCTTGGTGCGCCTTTGACTTGGACGAATGAGATGAACCGGCCCTCATCTTCGTGTGTCGCGACGAAGGCATCTGCAAGGCCGGGGTGACCACAAAGTTGTACGTATAGCCAGAGGGAGATGCCTCTGACGTTGACGAGGCCAACGGTTCCCCAGTTCGGGACAATGAACTGTAAGATAGCTTTGGTTTGCGCGACCTGCTGAGCGTGATTGGCCGACGCGACTGGAGTTCCTGATGGGGAGCTTTGCGCTGTTCCTGCTGCTTCAGCCTTGCCAGCTTTATCCGTGCCTTCTCCTCCTGTAAGCGCAGCTTCTCGTTCTCCCAAATCTTCTCGCACCGCTTCTCCCAGAGCTCGCGTTTGCGCTCTCTTTCTCTCAGCGCTCTCCTTTCTAATTCAATATGTATCCTCTCAACCTCTAACCGCTGTGCCTCCTTTACTGTTTGCTCCTCCTCTTCCGTTAGTAGTAACATACCATTTGGAAGAAAGCACTCGTCAAAATCTTCATCCTGTACCGCAGCTATGCGAGGGTCATCGTCGGACGTGACTTCGATGCCTCTTAATTTAAGAAGTAAAATCTTGGCGAGATGAATGTCATCGTGTGCGTAGGCAACGTGTAGCTGGTCCTCGATCGTGTGAGGAGGTGAAGGGGGCGAGTCGCAGTAGAAATAGTCGCAATAATCGCGGTCGTTGGACGACGGCTGGGAGGACATGGAATCCGATGCTGACGTGGATGCTGATGGTACACGAAACGGTGGAAACGATGCGACGGGGATAGGTTCTACCACTTATGATATTGAGCATATGGCTGCATAATATGTGGCTGTGCTTACCTATGAGCGGCGTCGGAGCGACCTCGGCCGGGGCGAGAGGCTGCTTAGCCTCGGAATTTCGGATTATTACTGATCCCAAAGGTTGTGGTGCGAGTGCTACCGGTGCAACGAAAGGCTGATGTGGTATATCCAACTTGGGTGGTGACTTTCTCGAGGTCGCATGCCCCGGGATCCCCCCGGAATGCTGACGGACGTTTACCTCATGGGTACGAGAAAGTCTCTCTTCAGAAGACTTCCTGGCCAGCGCTGCCCGCGAAACTTCGCGAGAACGACCGCGCGATATCATGGGAGGAGACACACGGAAGTGACGACGGGATGGGAATGGGTGGAAAAAGATGACGAAAGCTACAAAGGCACAGATATAGCCTTGGGAGCCCGGCAGGAAATCCAGGGAACCAACAGGGAAGCCACGCTCAATCACAATTGATTATCAGCCTCGAGGCCGACAACACGGCGGCTGATAAAAACTCGTTATTTAGATATTTTTAATTTGTATTTACGCTATCTTGTACTCGGAAGCAAACTTTATTCGACATTATCTCTTATTTATATCTGACATGTCTCCCCTTGCCGACATTCTTCTTGGTCATCTCCAGCGACGACTAATTTCTCGTCTACGCAAATATAAGTTTTCCTTATCTGCCAATCGGACCGCGCCCGCTCAGAATATATGGACCCACAGCTAGCTTCTTCCTACTTCCTTTTTCTCTCTTGTTTCTCTCTTCCGATCTACATTAATATCGCATCGGTCACCAGCCGTTTCACTCCTTACGGGAACTCGTCTTGTCTCAGTTAGTACCACGGACATTGGGTCTTGTTGATATGAGTTCAGGGTTAAATAAATCTCATCACTGTCTCACCGAAAAAGTCCCTGTACTACTATCTGTGCCGTAGTTCCTCCCAGGTTTTTAATTGGTGTCCGCTCTTTTCTTTTGAGTTAGGCTTCTGCTGTTACTGCGACTCTCTTATAGAACTTCTGAGTCCCAGGGTGTGCCCACAAATACTTCTAGACCTTCATTTAGCTCCGTCAGTGTTCCTTACGGTCGGCCATTCCCCAATGAATGCCACTCTCGTATCCGACAAGCGGCTTGTATCCACCTCCTTATCTCTTTGTACGCCGTATGCCTCCCTTACGGTCCGCATCAATGTTATCAGCACTCGAGGCCCGCCACATCAGGGATATTATATGGGCTGTTATCATCTTGTTCGACCTTGAAGGCTAGCCAAGTCCGTACTCCGAAATAGAGCGCATTTTCTCAGCACCAGAGATTAAATTGACCTGGGGGGAGTCGTTTATTCTCACTACCCTACTCCCACTATTCCTTACCTAGCGCCTACATTTGGGCTCTCTTCTTAACGGCACATAGTATACATCCCTGGCTGTTCGTTCTCAACCAGTGACAGGATATACAGCGTACTTTTACGGCATGGCACGGCGCACAAAAATCTCCGACATCTTTTACGCGGAACAACAGCGTGACGCCACTTATCTCGCCTATCTACTTCGAATTCCTCGCTGATCTCCGAGTTCACCTCAGGTAATCGAAGTATTTCAGGATCGTCATTTTGTCGTCACTGAGAGATGGGCGTATCGTCCGTGTGGAGCTCGTCTTCAACCTCAGTCAACATCCGTCTTTATGTCAAAAAATCGGTAATGATGTTATGGTTTGTCAAGTTCACCCTGGTAGATATCTAAACCTGAATCCAAAAAGAGATGTCTTCAGGCAAACTAGCAAGCCTCGAGGCAGAACATGTTGCAATATCTTACGAGTTATTCTCAAACATGACACGAAAGAGAAAGGCATCCTCTCTTTCACTGCCAGTGCCTTGCGGCTTCCTCATCATCACCACGTTCACCGCCCTGCCAACGAAAGAAACCTTGTACGAGCATCCGGGTCGATACAGAATATTTACTATAATCACCATCCCCCATTTCTGTCAACGGATGGAGCTTGGTATCATGAACGTGTTCGGAAATGAAGTCGTAGACTGTCCCAAGTGTTGGGGTACCTAGATAGCCATATTTACAACACTATGTTTTGAAGACCGACGTCATTATCACAATAAAGACGTGCACTTAAAGATAGCCTACCATACAATCCCTTACACGACATGTGAAAACCTATATGAAAGATAGAAACCGACAGAATGTTTCCAAGATGCGAAGACAGTGCGGGTATTGGCTTGGTGATATTAAATCCGAGGCTGAGACTAGTCATATCCTCCCGGAAGAGCGGATTGCGGTGGGAAAGTTTCGCTAGATGGTTATGTGGCTTATGGTCCGTGAAGCCAGGAAGCTGATAGTGATAATGTTACAACAATAGCGTCAAAGGTAGGATGAGATGGCCGACCAAAGCTGGTAAGAACTAGAAGAATGATACTCGATCCTTGACAGACTGTTAATACCCGTGCGAAGTACAGGCGTCGAACAGTGGTTAAGCTTTGAGCTGAGAGTAGGCGCTAAGACTCATATTAACCATAAGCGTATTCCCTAGATAACCTGCAAACGTAACTACCGCATTCTTGTTGGACATCGAACTGAGAACCGATGAAGCAGGATGCGGCTTCGACTGACCTTGGGCCGTGAAGTTGAAGTTAGTACATAATTCTGCCTCGGCGTCGGGCCCAAGACCAAGACCAAGACCAAGACACCGTCCACAGCCTTCCGTATGAAAAAAGGCTGAGAACCATCTCCATCATTGAAAACGCCTGATGACATCCAAGAAGAATATTGTTGGCCCGTGTCGGACATTCTGCATTAGCCTTTTTCGGCATTAAAAAGGTCACAATGCCGAAATCGGCTGCGGAGCCATAAAAGCCATTTTGAGGATTTTGACCTTATTCGATATTTCCAAAAGTCACGGCTTGAGCTCGGCTATCGGAGCCAGCCGATTTTTGAAGGGACAGAGAAGCGGATTAATGTAGGGAGATTGCAGTGAGAGTCAAACCAGCGACCAAGTTGGTATGATCTAACAGCATTACAAAACCATTAAACTATATATGCTTTTGAGTTTGTATAACTAGTAGTGCTCACCGCATTTCAGGTGAAATAATAGAGAGTGAGCATGTAAAGTATCTTCAAAAGAGGCATTCTATGCACAATAAATTCTCAAGTGTTCTAGGTCCGCTTACAGCAGTCTGGACTATATACTAGGACCGAGAGTCTGCGTCCGGCCCAACGGTTACCTGACAGAGCGCAGTACACTTCAAGGCCCCAGCATCACTGCCGAATAAAATCTTACCAACATGAAAATAATGCGGACTTAAAAATCGGATTTACCTTGCGAATGTCGACAGACGCCGCAAGCAGAGGCATTATGTAGTGATTTGCAGTGCACCCTATACCGTAGCTGATTGTCACTGAACCAGGAAACAATGCTGCGCTACGTCGCAACGTCGAACTTTCAACTCGCCCCCCAAGCTGGTCGGCCCGACGATTCCACTTCGGAAAATCCAATAAGCACCGTTCTCTCCTAGCCTGGAGTAATCATCGTAATCAACAGATGATCATCTAAACTCACCTGCTTTGAATTCTCTCTCCCGGAAGGGAAGCACATCCTCCAAAATGAAGTTCCAGGTTGTCGGTCCAAGAAGCCTACACTGACATTTGAATGTTCGGCATTTCTGTTGTACACCGCGTCGTTTTGTTCCGCCACTTCGCAGGAGCCGCAGCTTGGCTGTCCGTAGCTAGGATAACGAAGTTTACGACAAACGGTTAGCACTAAAAGTGGGGTCTGAAATTCCGAATATAGTTTCGCATCAGAAATATTGGCTTGGCTGGTGGTTCACTTCTGGAAACTTCTAGCGGAGACGTCCGCGCCAGGCTTCAACCATGACGCGCGGTACTAAAGTCAAATGGTAAGGAACGAGCCGGTTTTTGTGTAAGGATACGGCATCTTTGATGAAGCACCTTGAAACTTACATTATTAGGCCGGAAAGATTAGTCATTTATAGCTGCTCCCAGTACAGTAATGCAAGGAAAGGCATCATAAATAGAAAGTAAGTCAAGGGGACGAAATATGAGATAGGAAAGACGGCAACTGAATACCCTCTCGCGACTAGATGTTAGATAAAATGTTATTAATATGACCGGGAATTATTAGCCCTACCTTAAAGGAGTGAATCTAAGTCATACGAGCAAGCTCTGCCAAAGTCGACATCTGATGTCCACATCCCGTGTGATGACTATCTTCCGAGTCGGGGCCAAGTAGGCACAGCACCGGAACCCCGCATTCCTCCACAAATCGATCCTCGACCTCTAAATCATCCAACTCCACATCTTCTAGCCCGTTTAATCCATCCCATTCATCCTCGTCGTCATCAAACTTGGCTACTTTGGTATCGGTCTTATCATCTTTGGTACTTGTGTTCCTCTGCATCCACGCATGTAGGATTCTCCGTCTTGTATTTGCAAGCTGAGCAAGACCATCTTTCCAGCCACGATCAAACGCGGAGAGAATATCATCATGGAGGTTTACCGGAGTATTGGGGAGGGCAATTGAGAGTGATTTGAGTGTCGGCGCAGATGGAACTATGCGGACTTTCTGAGGAAGAATAACTGATGGTGATAATCTCGAAGGACCGGGGACTTGGGACGGAGATGGTGATGCGGACCGGAGAGATATGGTAGCCGTGGCTAACCCCTTCCTACCCTTTTTTGGTTTCTTTGTGGTGGACTCGGTTGCTGCTGCCTGTTCATGTTCCCGATTAGTTTCCAGCCACTGCTTAACCATCTTTTCCCGCTCTTTGGCACGTCGTGCGCCCCCAAGAGCGCATCGCTTACCAAGGCCATACCATTCCTCACGCACACCATGACCTTCCAAGGGCGGGCCACCTAGGGCATCATGAAGTGCAGAGCATCCGTCCAATATGAGATGTTCTAGTTTGGAGAATTTTGTAACTATCGTATCGATATCTGCGTCATAGGTGCTGGTCGTAGACAAGTCAAGGACACGAATGTGAGAATAAGTGCGCGGTAAGTTGTTTGTGACCGCGCGAACCAATGCCCGTGAAGGAAGACGAAAACGCAAGGCGCTGATGTGAGGGCAGAGGAGAAGCGAAGAGAAAGTGTGGTCGAGACGAAAGAAGACGATTGGTTGAGCAAATGACTGTCCTGGCGCAACCTGTACTTGAATCAGATCCGGGGGATCTTGTACGATGGAAAGGGATCGGAGAGTTGGGTGAGGCCAGTAGGCAATAGCCAAGAGCGTGCTGTCGAAATATGAACCCTGAATGAAACGATTATTGAATGCTGAACCCCGACAGCGATATCTGACCCACCTTCAAGAACTGAAGGTATGTAGCCTTTTGTACGCTGTGAGGTGGGTTAAGAGACTTGAAGATTGCTTCGTGTAGCGACTTACTAGGGCCTGAATCGGAGCTCGAGCACCCTAAGCTGCTTCATATCCCTTTTCAGTTTGGTTATCAGCCCTTCCAGATCTTCCGGGGTAAAATTCATAGGGCCGACCCATAAAGTCAGTTTACTGATCTCTGTCAGTAGGCCAACGATATTTATCACAATGTTCGCGTCAGCAACCCAAGTTTCTAGCGAGAAGCTACGAACCCATGACGTGGCAGGATCGATATTTATACTCGCAGAGTTGTCATCATTGGTGGTGGTTGTGCGTAAACGGTGGTATAATTGGACAACTTGATCAGGACGAGAGAGCCTGATGTGTCTGAAAATATCATGAAGAGGTATGGGCGAATAAGGGATGGCGCGAGACAGTGACAAGATAGTCTTCTGGAGGGACAGCTCCGGGACGTGGGAGAGAATATCCGAGTAAAGCTCAGCGGGGAGGGTGGTGAAAAGAGACATGCATGTGTAGTAAGGATCTAGAGCAGACGAATGTGGGTAGAAAATCTAATACAGATAGAAAGGAAGGGTACCAGTATCCCTTGAAAAATCTGCTTACCTCGTTCCTTCAGCGTTCCAGAATCGAAATATGATCAGCCGTGTAACTTTAAGCTGTCGAGTCCAATAAATAGTTCCGGGATCGCAGTAACGGATATATGTCTAGAGCATTTAAACAGACGACTTGTTCCAGCACCCAGAGGATAGCGTACTAGGACTCGAATCGGATAGGGGTAACTGGAATGCCACCAGTGCGTGATGTTGTCTCGAGTTTGAGACCGAGGGTGTTGCCTTCCTCTTTGGTTGGCAACAGTACCACCTTTCGCACCCTCCGGCTTCACTCATTCGACGACAAGATGGACAGCGAGCTCATGCGCGTATGGCAGCTTGTTCACGAACTCAGCGAGCAACTCGCGCACAACCAGAAGCTTACTGCGGCTCTCCAGTCCCAGGCTAGATCTCTTCAGGTGCGTTCACCTGTAACTGTTTTGCCGCCATGTCCATAACGCTTCTTTTCTTTCCAGACCCAAGCCGCTCACAATAGCGCCGGTTTTGTTCTGAGACGCTTTAATACGGATATTACAAAAGGTGCGTCAGGGATGCCATGATTCTGTGGGGATAGCATTCAGACGACCTCACAGAGGTATTCGAGTCTGAGTTGGAGAGGATGAACGCGCAAATCATCATCGAAAACCAGACACTGTTGCACGAGAACAAGCAACTGAGCATGTTACTCAAGGAGTATGAAGGAACGATGGACACTGTCATGACCAAGTTTAGGAACCATGCCGCAAGTTCTGCTTTATGTTTCTCTGTAATATTTGTTTAATCGCAGTTTTGCAGTTGGCAGCTCAACAGCATGAACTGACGCTTACAAGACACTATGAAGGCTTGCTTATGGCTCGTGAAAACCAAACACTATCTGCAGACCTGTCATCATCGACTAACATGGCGCGGTCACTTGAGCGACTATCACACAACCTCCGGAATCTGCTTCGCTCCATGGCCGGGGAAAACCCTGACGCAGAACCCCGTCATTTACTGTCTCAATCCGAGGCTGAATATGAAGATGGCTCTTCGGACCTGCTCATCGATCCCGTCGAACTCCAGTCCCTTTTGGATGCGTTAGACGAGCATGCAAGTTATACAAATGCCTCTGGGAGGGAAGACTGGGCCATAGAACGCGAATGCGAGATCTCACGGCTGGAGCGGGAGAACCGCGAGCTGAGGAAAATGCTGGGTATCGACCCCTCAAGTATCGCAGAGACTGGCATCGATGTGGAGGCGGAGATCGAGAGAATGGAACGGAGGAGGCATCCGGAGCTTTCTCAACGTCAGAGGACTGTTGGGCATGGTAGAGAGGATAGTGGTGATGTCTGGTGGCCTACTAATGGCGCTAGTCAGCAGCCGCAGCCATACCAGGTCTCTACCACACCACAGCCGGGACAAACAAATGATGTGGGTACAAGGCTCCAAAGAGCCTTGGATTTCCCCGGCGTGCGAACTGGTACTCAAGGCAGACGTCCAGGAATGTTTGGTACTACTGGACAACGAGGGGGATTGGGTCGAGGTGCTATAGGCGGTGCAGGCGCAGGACCAGCACCCCCGCCTCAAAGCCTATGGTCCAATCAACCTCCATCGCCTGCACCACCAGTCATGTCTGATCGCATTTGGCCATCACAAGGTGGCTCGACGCTCGACCTGAGCAGATGAAACTTGTTCGTATTATGGTTATATTTTTTGTTTCATTTTGGTTTGTAGGTCGGGATCATTCAGTTTAATTTTATGTAGACAGGGACACGTGTACTTGCGTATAGATCGTCATTTTTGCTGTGACTGCAGATATTATTGTTCGCGTAGCTTTTCTATGTCCCCTCCGTCGTGCATAGAATAATTTATAGGTATACTTAGTGTGAGGAAAATGCCACCCCTGGAATAGGCTCGTGGGAAAGTTTGTATTACATACTTTTGATGTGAAAGGGCTTGAGACAAGTCGCCTTCTTGTAAAACATTCGCAACTTTCAAAACCTCCCACTCGCTTTCACCAGGTCATTTTTCTACCAGCTTACCCTTATCTGCCCTTTTATTTCAGCCTTGCGCTTGTGCGCAAGCTCTATCGGAACCTACATAACGTCCAGCGCTTCATTGAACCGCTTATTCACTTGAAAGCTCACTAGAACCAGCAGCTGTTGGGGAACCCATTATTCCTCGCCTTTCGCCCATTCGCTTTCGGCCCTTTTTATAGTTATCAAGTCTTATCATTTCCTATGGCTGCCGCACTAGCAGGACTCTCCGCATCAGTAACGCGTATTCTTTATCTCAGTGGCTTCCCCAAAGAGCTGAAGACAAAGGACATCCAGAGCGCCTTCTCGGATTGGGAGGGCGTCAGTGGTGGCTTCAAGATCAAATGGCTTGACGATACCAGTTTGTTGATTGTCTTCCAGGATGCACCAACCGGTGAGTCACCGATCCAACATTCCTGCCTCAATTGCTCCCGTTTTACATCTTTTCCTTGTGCTTTATGCTAATATTTTCCTCCTTCAGCTAAGCGGGCGTATCTACAGACCCTTGCATTCCCGCCTCGCATTCTCACTGCACCCAACGGGGTCAGCGCCAGCGTAAGGCCATACGATGGTGCAGATGCACAGACCGTCATCCAAAACGTCAATTCGCGCAGCCAACACAATCCCAACAACCCATCTCGTCACAATAACCGTTCAGCCTCCATTTCCGTCTTCCCCAACCGAGGCTCCATCTCCGCCAACACCGGTTACCGTCCCGGCAACGTGCAGAATGTCAACATTCCGGAGTTTCAGACACAACAGAATGGGCGTGATCAGCCGTCGCCTACCTTGCCTAGTCTTCCCAGTCATCCAACGCTCAACTCCCTGATTAGCTCATCCCTGGGTGAGGCTGTGAAGAATGTCAATCCTCCATCTGATCCGGCTATTCTTGCGACGAGTTTGAATCCAGATATGAATGGTCTCGCAGGGGGTCCTAGGATTGGCAACCCTGGAAAGAGGATGCTGGGTGCTGCGCTGGGCGTCAGGCATCCAGCTTTGGGACCGAGAGTTTTGAATGGAGGCAGCGCCGCCAATGGTGGTGCGAGAGGCGGTGTGGACAACGTCATAGGCGATGTCAACAGGGCTATGGGAGGATTGGTAGTGGCTGAGTGAGCAACAACTGTTCAACGCTCACTTTTTCTTCCAAATTCCTTTCGTCCTTCTGCTGTTTTTTTTTTTTGTAAGATAAAGATGTCGTTTGCGGAGGTTTTATTCCGAATGTTTCCCACTTTAACTGGAAATAGCGTGGGGCTGTCTTTTTGTGGAGTACTGGCGGTATTATTTGGGAGTTGACGGTGCAGACAAGCGATAATAATGTTACCTCGCAACACTCATTCCTTTTCTCATTCAAATAATTGCTTTTTATCGAATTACATAATGTATGACTCGGTTGCAAGTGTTTGAGCCTTGCAACTTCTCTGGATCGCAATAATGCCACGTGTTGTTACATAAGCGCACTAGATCGTAGTAACAGCTATCTCCTACAATCTCTCTTTTCCTAGCACCGTGGAATCTCAGGGTAAAGATGGGGAGCTACGGTCCCGGGCCTACCGGGGACATGACATGCGTTTATTCTGTCACACAGCTCGCAGCCTAGGTAATTGATGATTAACACAGTTTTCCGCAGTGCTGACTTATCTCAGGGCATGACAGCGACAGGAGACAGGATCAGCATCCATCGCTGAGGTCGATGGATTCGTTTGTACTCAGTGGCATATTGAAGACAAGGGCCTTTGTGTGATACCATAGGGCTGGTCGTCAAGGATGCTATAGGAGAAGCTACACTTGTGTGATCAAATGTTTTGAGGTGGGACAGAACAAGAGCTGCGACTTGTGAACGGCATCGGATTCTGGTGGAATGGTTCTTCAACTATAATTATGCATTACGTCAATCAGTTGGTATCGTTTCTTCCGCGAATCCGCCCTATGGTGAGCCTTTGTTCCTTCTGTGTGACCCTACTCATCGCCTTTCGGTACTAGTACCCCGCTATATCATACAAGGTCTCCAGCGATTTCCCCGATATGGCTCCCTCTCTTGTTACTTGTAATTTGACATGACATTCGAAACGTCCTTTGCCAGGCGTCTCAGGTGCTCTGAGAATCGGTAACCTTCCCGGAACTCACATTTAAACTTTCCCCCAGTCTACAGCGCACAACGTGGTTGCCTGATTCCCCATTGTTCAATAACGTTCAACCCTGATCAGCGCCACAATATGTATCTCAAGGAAGACGCGGAAGGTTTTCGAATAAATAATTAGGGCGTTGAAACGCCGCGTCACTATAAAGTCCTATCCGTCAAGGTTTCACGGTTGTTTCTTTTCAACCCAGGACCCGCTCTCACTCATCCGCAAATGCTCCACTATTATCCTTATCCTCCCGAGTCCTCACGGCATGCGTCCCGCTTCTCTCCTCTAGGTAGGTCCATGGCCTTTGTTCTTCTCCAGACCCGGACCTCACCTTTTATTCCAGGGCATGATATGTCAGACTATTGGAAACATCAGACCGACCCCCTAGTCTATTCCTCAGGAGATCATCCCGGCAGCGGTGCAGTTTATGCGGTTCCTGATTCTTTAAACATAAACTCGCGGCCACAGGACCAGGGTCCTTCATCTTCAATGAATCATCACCCACCATACCACACAGATTTCTATTCACCCATCTCACGCATGACGTCGGGCACTGTGCTCTCGTCCAGACCCATGGGGCTGGAGAGCATGGACGAGGAGATGGAGGAAGACTATCCCTGTATGGCATCGATATCACATAACAGCTCCCAGGCGCGCGATAGACAGACAGAGTGGGCTTACTCCCCAATGATGGACTCGCCATGCTCATCGTTCGAATCACTTGGTCACGATTCCCAGGAATCCTTCTTCAGAGACAAGCTCACTCCACTCGAGCCACTCTACGTTCATGATTACGAGCACGGCATTCATTCGGTGCTTTCCGAGGAGCAGGGCCTTTACCAGGACCTCATCATCGATACTCGGTGTGCACCGCCCATCATATTCGGACGTGATGACAACGCTGAGATCTCTCCTTCGGATGTCACTCCTTCGCCGTTGACATCGATGGATTATAATCTGCCGGATCCGTCTGACTGGCGGACTGTCTACCAACCTCCATTCCCACAACAACAACAAGCACCACCAGCGCCACCTTTATCCTTCACTGTTCCGTCATCTATTCCCATTCATCAACCGCGTCCTATCCGTAAACCTAATTTTCGTATGATGGAGTTTGCTGCGTCACTAGAGGCGGCTGTCGGCTCTTCTGCCCATTGTGATCTTGATCCTTGGCAGGGTTCATCGAGTCATCATCCACAGTCAGATTTCCCCATGACTCACTCTGTCGACAGTGACGGCATGGGGCGTTATTAGTCTTGCATTCTCATGTCTTTCCTCTTTCCATCAACTTTTCGCATAGCATCTTTCAAGAACACGGCTGGTTTTCAGTTCGGACCATGTCATGTAGCATATAATCATCACCCTTTGCTGTATTGATTGATTCCCGTCACATGAATGATGATATAGCATGTACAGTAATATAGTTCCACCTGTCGTAAACGTAGCGAGGTGTATAATATTCCGGAGAACCATGTGTCCTTGACAAGTTCCGGGCGAGATATTGTGTACAGAGGTAAAATGGGATCGCATGCGGGTATCGTGCGCAACGGAGTTATACCAGGAAGCCATATCGGCGCCTGTCGACGGAAAAGGTTATGTGCATAGTATGGAGAACATCACTCCTTCCTTCAAATACCACCGCTGGTAGACACAGATCTAGCTCTCATCGGTCTGCTTCGATGGCCAGAGCCGACGGAGAAACCATCTGGCCATGCGAACCGTCGGTGCAGAGCAGATTGATGCCGTCTTTCGGTCTCAATGGAATCTGACGAAGAGATGTACCCAGGTAAACCTTGCTTGGTAATTGAGTGAAAAGGGATGCAAGCAGGCGAGGTCATGGCGTCTGGAATGGACGAACGGGGAGCGAAACCCGGTGTGATGCGACCATAGGCAGTCGAGGGATGATGAGGGGTGGAAGTTACATTGAATGGGTCGTCCATGAATGCCGCATGGATCCAATTCCCGAGGTCGACTTCTGTAAAATTGAAAAAGTCAATGTTATTTTCGACGCTTTCACTTTGTTTTTCACAATATTGTTCGTCTCCTGGAACCAAAGCGTCGTAGTAAACACGCCTCCGTAGCTCCATGTATACTTTATACGTGCCAAGCGACTCCGGCCCCTTCAGGGAGAGCTTTGCAGCCTGGTTAATTAGTTCGTATACATCTGCTTGCTGTTCTGGCTCCAGAAGTTGGCCTTCAGGCGGTATCAAATAGTCCTTCTCGTCACAAGGGGGTAACGTATCGTAATCAAATGGTGCCAGGTAGTCAGTCGTATCCATCTCAGTGACGGGATCGAAAGGGGAGAAATAATCGTCTGACGGCAGGATGAAGGTGCCGGAACCATCTAGTATGTCACAGGATCCAGGAGATGTTTCGAGCGAAGAGTCGAGAGAAGGTACTGCGGTGCTTAGCTCCGATAATTTAGGGTACGACAGTGCAGCAGGTGGGAAAGATCTTTCACGACGAGGCAAGGAAGAATCAAGTGTTTCGCTAGGATAGGACAGCGCCGAAGAAGAGGCAGATTTTTCACATTGAAGGGAAGAAGATTCAGGTATATCGCTAGAGTTACAGGACGTGGTCGGCTGGGGCGTGTAAACATCGGCGATATTAAGGGAACGCGGCGGAGATGCATTAATATGAAGAGTCGATATAGGAGAATTAGGAAGGCGAGACTTTTCCAGAGGACGTCCTGGAGGAACAGTGCAATTTTGCGTGCCAGCAGAATCATCGTTTGCGGTCGCGCTCGGAACCGATACAGGAGCGTTCGTAGTCATAGGAGCTAAGACTGTACGTTTCGCCTTGACAGGTCGCTTCCGGTTTGTCTTCGCTGGTCGGGTGGTAGCCGAGTTCTTGCAAAACGATCAGCGAATAGCCGATGACGGGTGAAAGGCTACAAATCCCTACCTCTGCCCCGGAAGCAGCAAGCTGAGCCTTCTGTATCCTACTTCTAGTGAGATTGTTAAATCTCTCCTCTTTAGCGACCCGAAGACCTAAAGATAAATGAGTCAATGCTCCGTACCCAACGACCTAAAACGCACCCCTTGAATGGAAGTAATCATACAAATGACGACGGTCAACATTATAACGCTCTTGAAGGTCCTTCCTGATTGAAAAAGATGGCATATATGCGCCCGGTTTGATGTGTACTTCCATTTCGCGAACGAGATCAGGTCCAAGCCGAGCAGCCAGATCTATAAGACGACGATAGAGTTAGCATACAATGAAGTTGAAGAAATAGCGCATATACGGAGAGGATTGACTCTTCTTGGCTTCGTATTGTCATCTGCGCCATCCGGTAGTAGCACTTCAGCGTCCGGAAATTCGTTGTGTCCTGATGTTCGTTTTCGTTTTTTGCTGGCTGTGGGTTGTACAGTACATAAATCACCCATCTGGGATGAGTTGTTGGTGATTCGTGAGGTAGATCGTGGGCCGTCGGGTTTCGCTTGCATCATGGTCCAATGTCAAAAGAGGACAGATGACGTCACAGACGCGTCGCGTAGAAGCTCGCAGATCATGTGAAAGAAGAATTGCCTATTTAGGAATCCAGACTGGAAGGTGATTTCAGATCATTGCCAGGTTTAGCACCTTCTACCTGACAGCGAGTTGACAGAGGCGACGTCTTCTTTATGAACAGCGACAAGAAATTGGTTGCTTGATTGACAGAGACGTTAAATGCACGTTAAGATGGAAATAGAAATCCAGTAGTACAGTAATGTTAGAAGTACAAACTTGCGGCAAATACAACTGTGAAGGATAGTAAGCGTCTGGTACAGATTCTGGTGAGAGACACGCACTATCTCGTTTTATCTTTATCTGTGATTCCTCCATCTTCTTGAACAGTTCTGCATCTCCGATTACTCTAGCTGCATCCCGTACTTCACGACATGTTTCATCCAAACGCGTGATAACTCGAACAATGCTTCCCTCAGCAACGTCTGTCAGGGCCGTAATTTGTTCAAATGGCTGCGGTAGTGTGAGAGCTTTAGTATATGAGATGTCAGTCAAAGCTCACCATCCCTTTCGCCCACTCGTAAACCACCTCTACTAGCCCAAATTTGAGCTTACGAAAGTCTTCGGCCGGGATTTTATGTCTATCTTGTAACCGTTCAATGCGTTCGCTGATTGCCAAAATGGCATCCCTGCCTTCCTCGAGCTTTGCTGGAATAACAGGTTCGATGTCTGTCTTCTCTTGGAAGACAAAACACGATAATAATGCCACAACTTCCTCAGGTTCGTAGCTGGCCAGTGTGTTCTCGAGAATTAACTCTGTGAGCACTAGTTCGTTGGCGGAGTTGATCTATCACCAGATTTATTTAATGTGTCAACGGTAGTCAGGATTAAGTACCTCACAAGCCACACGGCCCTTAAGCAAAACAGTTGAATTGGCATCGATAAATTTGAGGTCTTTGAGTACTTCTATCCGCTGCTCGTAATCAGGAATGAGCTCCAAATTTTGGTCCGAAATAGCAAGCTTCAGATCCTCGATGTTTGCTCGTAATATTTTCTCCGCGTGTATTTTAGAATACTAGAATCATTGAGGATGTCGGCTCTTGGCATGTAGAGGGCGAAAAAACTACTCACATGATCCTCAAACTTTTCACAAAGGAGACAGGATCGATTTTGAATTCTCTGCACGTAGGCACTACGGCTTCTCAAGACTTCCTGGAAGTCGAGGGAACGCATTTTACTCCATTCTACTTCAGGAATATTCCCGGAACTCGACCATTCGCTGACCATGGAGGCCAGAGCTACCACTCCTTCACGCATAGCGGAGATAATATGCCGATCGACTATGGTATTTACGTCGACCTTACCGAATCGGAATTGAGCTCCACGAAAAGTGATGACATATATAACTTACTTTTACCGTACGCGTAGTTACCAAGCAGATACTTGTCAGCGGGACCGAAGTTAGTTCATATGTCCAGTTATTCACGGCTAATGCACCAGGTAGTGGTGGCCATTGAGGGGTGATACCTTGGAGAGAAAGGTCTTGGAAAAGTTTAGTAAAAGTGGTCGTGGTCGACAAGATCCGTACCATTTTTCTTGTCTTTGATGGCTTCATCCACCAGGGCAAGGACAAAATACTTCTTAGACTTGTCCGCATTTGCAGGGTCAGATGTTTGTATCGGTGTTCGCTTAAGCAGAATGGCAGCATTGTTCATCTTAAAATGCTAGCATATGAATCAGTATTATTCTAAGTAATTCAAGGGTGCGCATATGCTTACGTGGTCACGGAGAATCACCACTCGTCCCGGTGACATTACTTTTTGCCCGTGCGGATTATTTGTTGCCATAGACAGGAGGAGTTCGTTAAATTCCACAATAGATCGTGATGTGTCATAAAATAACTCGATGTCTGCATTGCACACATCACATTGGAGCTTGTCCATGGTCGAGAGCATCTTTTCATTCTAGAAAATGGAAGATATCAGCAACTCCACCCTGAAAATAATCGGCTGACACACCTCTGTCACCTTTCTCTGTTGATCTGGTAACAGTCTCTGGGATGCGTTTTCGGAGAAGCTTCTCTTGATCATTTCTTCGACCTTCAAGGCTTCTACTCGAAGTAGGTTCAAAATCATGTTGTAAGTGAGTCTAAATTGAGACGAGAGTTTCCCAGGCTTTCCTAACATCATGGTATGCAACGCCCCTTGCTGCAAAAGGGTCAGATTCTGACACATTCGGGAAGGAGCCTAAGAACGACTCACCTCAGGTAGTGAATCACCGGCTACGACGATCACTGTTCCGATGGGATCAAGACCACGACGGCCAGCACGACCGGCCATCTGCGTATATTCTCCGGGAAGGATATCACGGAAACTCTTGCCATCATGTTTGCGAATGCTGGAGAATACAACGCATTTTGCGGGCATGTTAACGCCCTGTATATTCAAGAGTCGGGCGGAGTAGCATGAAGCCAAAAAAAAAAAAAAAAAACTGACACACCATAGCGAAAGTTTCAGTTGCAAACAAGATCTTGACCAATCCTCTTGCAAACAATATTTCTACAAGCTAGCATCGCGGTTCAGGTAGAAAAATAGGCCACAAAATGGCCAGTTTACCTCTTTGACGATTGGTAGAAGACCACCGTGATGAATTCCAATCCCACGGCTGAGAAGGTCACGCATGCGACGAATTTGCGGGAGTTTCTTATCAGAACCTAACATGTGAGCGTGAGAGAGGGCTCCAGGGACAAGTCGAGCCTTCAATCGCACCTTTCAATCGGGATAACGCTTTCTCGATTGCGACATGTACCTCACTCTTCTCCACTGAGGTACATAGATCGGCATTGGTAAGGGTGGAAGCATTTTCTTCACAGCGTTTCTTCGACAGAGTAAACACGACCACCGGGAGCAAGGACTTCTTCCGGAGATGCCCTAGTAGATGCACATAGAGATTCTTGTCCGCGGTGTGTATAGTCCTGTGGGAGGAGCCTCCGGCCCGTGAAGCTCTCGGTGGGTTTGATATACCACGACCACCACGCTGCTGTCCTCTCTGCGCAACTCCGCCACGAGCACCCACACGTTGCACGGGTGGCAAACCGGCCGCCTCTCGTTCTTTGTCTTGCTTCCGCCTTACGGCCTCGCCAGCATCCTTGTATCTGTGGCAACTGACTTAGTGGGAAGTAGCGACGAAGTCCATTGAATGCGGACCCCTGGCCTAGGAAATTTCTTTGCGCATCCACAATCTTGAACATATCACGCCCAGCCCAAAGATAATGCTCCAGAGGCACGGGCCGCTGGGCTGTGGAAATGACATAGATATCCTTCTTCTTCGTGCGTCTATAGATAGTTGTATGAGTAAAGATATGTGACACCAGGTAAAAGGTGCATTCACCCAACCCAGTCTGCGAATTCTTTCGTATTCGGAACCGTTGCTGACAATAGGATTATGGTAACATGATCTGGAAGCATTATAATTACTTCCTCCCACACGACCCCTCTCTAAAAAAACGTAATAGATCATTTGATCTGAAAGAGGCAATAGACGCACCTCCGCATCATTAACGTAGTGTACTTCATCAAAAATGACGAATTCTACATCTCGAATAAGATCAGCACCTTTATAAAGCATACTCCGAAGGATTTCCGTGGTCATAATGAGACAGCTAGCTTCAGGATTGATTTGAACGTCGCCAGTTAGGATCCCCACAGAGTTCGACGCAAACGTTTGCTTGAAATCGCGAAATTTTTGATTAGAGAGAGCTTTGATAGGTGATGTATAGATAGCCCTACAGCAAGAATAAGCGACAGCCGGTGCTATTAAAATGAGCTTACCGTGTCATATGTTTCTCCGCCAAAGCTATCGCATACTCTGCAACTACGGTTTTCCCAGCAGATGTGTGGGCAGCCACAAAGACCGAATCACCCATTTCAAGATGGTAAACAGCTTGTTTTTGGAACGTATCTAATTCAAACGGATACTGCGCGCGCTTCTGAGCTAGACACCCTATGACGAGATCAGAATCCAAACCTTATGAGCCATATCTGGTACCAGCTCGTGGAAGTTTCTGAGAGGCGTATTGACATCAATAACATGAGCCCAATCGCGTTTCTGCAAATGTGGCGGGCGACTGCGCTTAGGAGCCTTTGCTGGTCGCAAATGTGATCTCTGAGATACATGTCAAAATCAAGAAACGTCTGAAGTACTTGAGCTCACAGTGGAAGGTAGTAACTCGTCAATTTCCGCATTCTTACTGGGAGACCATGGAAGATTGGAATCTTGATCAGCGTCATCCTCATCAGAGAGCTAAAACGTATTCAATGTGAATAACGTCGAGAAATGACAATATATGGTACCGTAGAATCTTCGTCTGTTGACGGCTTTATCAGTGTCAATTCATTGAGGGCAAGGAGAGTATCGTCGTCTGGCTCCTCGCCCGGAAGACGTAACCCTCTACAAAATCCAGGCGGCACGGTCCGCAAACCCTTCTTGCATGTAGTCAAGTCAAGCGACACGTCAGGGTCAAGCAAGACATCCAGTCCCCCAGGCCAAAATGGAAAATGGCCCGACTTTCCTCGGACAAAGCTGGTGCTGGGACCAGGTGCACGTTCCAGCGACATGGAGGTCACTCCCGTGGTGACTCGGGGGTTGGGAGTCTAGCAAAAAGGGTTATCTATTATCGCCATAACGATTTCGCAGACCTGACTAACTTCAATATATCCTGTAACCCGACCTTCTAACCCGGTCCTCACGAACGTCAGGCCCGTCGGTGGTGGCGAAGGGGAGGACTTGAGCAGCGATGGTATTGAAAGTGGATCTTTCCAATGCCTGGTAAATCATAAAAAACCTCGTCAACCGTACAGAGTCATTCAATTACACTTGGTAAGTCGGAAGCCAATGCGATGGTAGTCGATCCTCCGGCGCAAGGATTTTTGATTCTAGGGCTTTATGGACATGTTCTCGCGTGGGTGGTTGGGAAAGAGAAAGATCTTCCAGGATTTTTGCTGCATTTTCGAGTTGCGGATGAAGGATCTGGTCGACAATGTCAACATAAGCATCTGAATCCATGGAACGACGTTGGAGTTCGAAACCAAACAAGCAACAAAAGCCTTCAGAAGCAAACACACCGCAACAGTCCTGATTCGAATGTTATCCGATCTCGGACTTTCCAGAAATACGAGAAGAGGTGCCTTAAAGTTACATAGTGTGCAATCAGGACAGGGTGAACTCCAGGACAGCCCCAAACTTCTTAGCTCTCTTGCCGAGCATTCGAGTTTGGAGGCTCGACATACTCTCCCGGGACCTAAACATCGTTCTCGCCTCCCTAAAGATGCCGCTAGGGGCGGATGGACCCACAACAACATAAAGGGTTAAGACAGGGTCCATATTTCAAATGTACCTAGAGAAAAACTCTCAAATGCCGAGTCTCCGCGGTTTCTCGGGGTACTAAATCCATTAGGATAGAAGGTCAGTATCGTATATGCTAGATATCGTTACAGAAAACTAAATGCAAAATAATGATGTGATGCTAAGAACAATGCGAGATAGAACGAGAGAAAGGGAGTCCGGGGCAGGTTCTGAGATCAGTTCGAAGGGTTTAGATTTTGGCGATTCCGTGGCTGTCGTTTGTGGGCGTAAACACACTGCACTCGAATATAATGACGCATATTCCCTTCCATCAGCTCCTTATAGGCATTCGTTTCGAGTTCGTTCACAAGTTGCTCAGGAACTCCGCTTCCTAGTAGCAGTGGCCGTCCTGATTTCAGAAATGACTAACAAAATGGAAATAGCATTGAGCATGAAACGGTATAAAAAAAACAAGGCTACGCACGAATATATCATCTCTCATCGCCGTTCCTATTCGCATGTCAAATGCGCTATCAGTCCGCCATGGTGTTACAGGAATCCAGTACTGATTATAAACAACATTTTCAAAGGACTGGTGATTTGAAACCCAATCATGAAGATGTGTTGCAGCATCGACATCGCCGCCTCGGTTTCGCGCGGCCATTTCAAGGAACGATAGCCACCGTGGCCACCACGGAGAGGCTAGTGTGGATGTATCCAAGTTTATTCGATGATGGTTCTCATCGTAGCAGTGGAAATCGAATTCCATTAGGTCAATGAGACCTCGCGGCCGTAGAACGCGACTTATTTGATCGATGAGGTGAGCGTAATCTCGAATCTGTTGTAACAATGAGAGGCAACACTCTGGGCAATGCATTTTGTCTTACACCGGAGGAGATAAGGCGACAGTGGACAACATTGAAATCCCCGTAAAAATGTTCCAAGCCAAGATTGATATCATCAACTTCACTCCTGACTAGAGTTTCAGCAAGCGGGTCACTAAGATCGTATGGACACAAACCTGCAATTCTGCGGCATGTACCTATGGGCGAGGTTGTGTGATGGTAGATTTAATACAGATAGCAAGACTTACGGAGATTGCATAGGAACAAGATCAACGGCAACGGCACTGCAATGTGGAAAGTCAAGCGCCGCCTCCATTATCCTACACTAATGCGTTAGCGAACCGGCTAGCAAAACACGGAAGACGCTGACCAGCGCCCGCTGCCACAGCCCAGATCCAGGACGGCCTTTTGTTCCCCAGGTACATCGTCTGCCATGACCTCCGGAAGTGGTGGGATGTATTTGCCCATAATTTCAATGAACATGTTGTGCTGAAGGTCTAACGAACTGGTCAATAGTATCCGAGACCTAGAATGTGGCGACGCACCAAGACGATCCAACTCTTCAGCATCGGCGGGCAACCGATATATTTCCGAGTAGTTGTTGAGGCCACGCCCAAATTCTTGCTTGTACGCCTCGGCGCGTAGGGAGCTCGTCATGGACCATACTGAAGGTGTAGGTGACAGCGAGCGCATCGAGGCATCGTACGAAGTATATGAACTCCCCCCCACACTCGGAGCGGGACTGAAAGGCGGTATTGAGGAAATCGAGCAGACGTCGCTATCGTCGTCGCTGTCGCCGTCGAGAGGCTTAGGGAACGTATGCGAGACCATGGCTGGGTAGACGGTCAACGACGGAATGGAAAGAGTCGAAAAATAATCGCGATGAAATGAACATCAGTTAAATAAAATACCCCTTTATAACCCTCAGGCTGATAGACCCGGTGCGATCGTGAGATCGTGGCCTTTCAGGCTTACGGCGGACATCAACCAGCCATTCCGATGGCATCCAAATTTCTTCCGAGACCCTTCCGTTTTAGATAAAATACTTATTTAGTTTTTGTAGGGAAAATACTTGAAAAAATGAGTCGACGCACTCAGAACAATGAAACAAAACAGAAGATACGAGAGATATGTATGTTATGATAGCCCATGCATTTTGATAGTTGTGAGGAGGGAGGGCATACAAATTAGAGATAGAAAGCTACCCAAGGTGTACCCTGTCGGAGACAAATTTTCGTATATGACCATATTAGCCCGAAGATTCAACTCAGCTTTCTCGTGACCAACTCCGCCAGAACGGCATGTATTCAGATCCATAGCTTCATATCGTCGGTGAGCCTCCTCCGTTGGCGACAAAAACCCCCGTAGAGCGGCAATCATGACATTGACAATTAGTTACCGACCTCAGACTTCCAGCATGATTCTTAGGTACTCAAAAGAAATTCTCGAAAAAGTCTGGTGTAATTGCCAAGACCTATTGGAATCAATAAATGCCACCATCTCCGACTCGGAGTCCGCATTGGTTTCGATTTCCCAAAACGCGCTCGCCCTGTGCTACGCGTCGTTCACTCATGGGTCACCCGACATCGTTCTTAGACTTCTGAGACCCGTTCACTGGGTTACAAGAATTTAGGCTCCTTTATAGACATCATATTACTGACCCGTTACCTCGGTACGCTACGACCGCCGACTGCCACTACGTTATACTTGGGGATCCGAGCGCTTCTGACCTCCTCCGCGTGTGCGCGGTCACGAATTCTACGTACGGTTATTTGGCGCCTTTAGGCTTCAAGATAGGCCAGCCGAAGCCGCCTTTAATATTATCAGCGTTCCAGCCCACGGGGAGCTTAGCATTTTGCCCAGACTAGGAAATCTCGTAGTGGCTTTCAAATTCTGTAGCACTTCGACGTCGAGCGGCTTCGCCCCCCCGTGTGCGACACAAATGCCACGATGACACTTCCCTGATGACCATGAT
Organism: Desarmillaria ectypa; assembly: GCA_030407005.1. NCBI lineage: Eukaryota > Fungi > Basidiomycota > Agaricomycetes > Agaricales > Physalacriaceae > Desarmillaria > Desarmillaria ectypa. The sequence continues at coordinate 2,970,563 of JAUDYN010000003.1, read as the reverse complement.
GGTGCTACGTAGTGAGTAACAAAGCGCATACAATTCGTTGAGACCCTACCGGCCTCGTGTATACATATACTAACAAACCAGCATGAGACGGACACAAGATCAGAGTTTCCTTTAAGTATGTGTATGTCGCCCTGAACTTTCCCGTTTTTGGATAGAAACCCTTTGAATACGCATGTTTATCAGGTAAGGAAGGTAAATCCCGACGATGAGTGTTATGTCCTCGGAGTCAACGTCGAATCCCGCCTCATCGGATAGTAGTAGGGAATACTATTCAAGGCCAGGATGCCAAAACTCGAGTCCCAACTGCTATGTGTCGTCGATCTCCAAGTAAGCATCGGAGAGCACTCGAGCACCACCGCACGTAGGTCTGAATAGCCGGGGGGTCTAGTCTTGACATTATGCACAAAGGGAAGCAAATCACGACAGGGTAGGTGAGGTAAAGGTAGACTTTCCGGCGATATTGGTGTCGGTGGACCTTGGATGTTGCAGGTGCGAGCAGCCCCCATTCTCAGTATGACCCTTACAGTATGGAAGCATGATCACGGCGGAGAAGGGTTAGTAACCATACAATATTAACGCTTATTCGGGCACCGGGCGAGGCACGATAGGAACATGCTGAGGGCAATCGTGCATACCAATGTCGGTGTCATGCTTATGTCCGTGAAGGACAGGAATATAAACTCGGCAAAGCGATAGGCTGAGGGATTCAACCGAAGAACAGATTCAATGACGATGATTGCCACACAAGAACTTCGCAGCATGCGGTACCACATATTATTCAAATACAGCATGCCTGTACGTTACATACATGTTCACAGCACAACTTACCTACCATCGCTATTTCTTCTTCAGCGCTGCAAACCGTCTATTCAATGCTTCAAACTCGTCTTCTACCGTGTCCATTGTCGCCGGTTGGGCTTTTGAAACGGGTGTTGTTGCATCTTCTGACTTTGATTTCTTGTTGTCTGGACCATCCGGCGGAATTGCAGGGAGTACAGGGCCGGGCTCTGCCGTTGGCTTTGGTCTATATGCAGGTGGAGAATTTGCTTCACCTGCGGCCGTTTGCTATAACATAAAGCAATGGGGTCTCCCATACAACATTCATTGGCATAGAATACTGACCTTCACACCTCCGTTGGAGCCGTCATCTATGTTGCCGTCCGAACTTGGGGTGTTCGGAGACATCCAGGAAACGCCATACGCCTTTGCTATCTCCGCCAGATATGCATTGACGAGCTCTGGCGAAGGCATGGTAATGTCCAACTTTCGAACGACCTGTGCACAAATACGTTTATACGAACACTCAAACGTAAATGAGAAATCTTACGCGGTCACTGACACGTCCATCACGGTTCTCCATGATGGCGATAGAAAAATCTCTACCGTACTTGTGCATGAGAATGTCGCGCAGTACATGAAGTTCTGGAAGTGAATATTTGAGAATGTAGTTGACATGGTGAAGAGGGTTTTAGCATATGCCTTTGACTTCAGTTCGGGGAGCAGAAAATATGATCCTGGATCGGCAACCCGGATTAGAAGAAAGAGTGGTGAGATATGACCCTTGCTTACGAACAAACGCCTTCACTGATCGCCGGATCGGGTTCTCGGGAACTTGAATGACTTGTGTCAATCAACCGCGGCGAACGCCACAGATTTCGCTCGCTTACTTCATGTCCAGAAGCCCAAAGCGAGCTATGAGAAGCTCGCAGTAAAGCTCAAGCAGTTCCAGAAGCTCGATATGGATGTCTTCATTAATTACTACGAATATCCGGTTCAACAATAACAAGGAGAGGTTGAAATGCGGAACGTACTGGTCTCCACTTTAACCCTGGCGGTCTCAAGCTTTCCCCGCTCAATTAGAGTGGCAATATCTCGACGCGATGCCTTGGCCTGGGCCCCCTTCTTTTCTTGTAAAGTCCTGAGTCGTTGTACGGATATGCTGTTGACAGAGGGCGTGTAAATGGGGGATCACTGACTCCAGGGATTACAGTCGATCATTACCGGAGCTGCACCTTACAAGAGGTGAAGTCGACGATGAATAAATAGTGGCCTGAACTGGATCTACCTTGGCTTTAGTAGAATTCCAAGGAATCATGTCGGATGATGGTGGATTCTATCCCGGACCCGCATAGACAAAAATGGTAGAAATGGGATATCAACGAAATGGTTTGACAAACAGCACGAGCTTCGTACCCAGCCTCTTTCAGCGTGTTGGTTTCGAGCACAGGAATAATGGATAAGGACGCTGGAAAGATGAAGACCCTCCGAAAAGGATGTATCTGATGGCATTACTAAGGTGCACAGCCACTTACCTGGCGATCTCGAAGATGCGAGCAGAGCAAGACCTCGTACGACGTTGGCCTTGCGTATCAACAACTGCAGCAGTACAGCTGCTTTCGCGCATTCGGTAGAAATACAAATGAGCCTGTCAGCCCCAGAAAACTGGGTGATATAACTGCTCGGTTCACATCAGTGTTAGGTTAGATCGAGTGCGAACTTCACACCTAACGTCACTATTAGTGTCGACAGAACTTACTAATGAAGAAGTTCGTAATAATAATAATAATCTGCTATAGTCAGGCTATTGTTACAGTTGTGGACAAACAAAAGCCGCCAAAAATCCGACCGATTTTTAGAAGGACCCTGGTTAGGTAAACCCCCGAGTTTTTTGTCACGAAAGTGAAGGTATGGACATAATAAAGATATTTGACGAGCCGATTTCCCGTAGCCACTAAAATTTGAGTATTTTTACCCCCAAACATACAAAAAATATTCAATGTTTTTTTTTATTTAGTATTTTTGTAGAAAAGATCTGTATAAATATTGAGAACTTTTCACTGTACAGTTATTTACTGGTCAATGAAGCAATGCAATTGAGTATTTACTGTGGGCTCTAATTGGGTGCAAGAATGTGTAATGCTATGCAACAATGAGATACAGTAAAAAAAAATGTTTTAAGATGCAGTCTGTTGGAATAGCAATCTTGAGCAAGTACTAGAATGTACTCAAAGGATTAACTTACTCATCAGGATTAACTTAAGGCTATAAAAGTGGACACATAGTATTTTATAGTAAATTCTAGAAGTAGTCCTCTTACTCAAGAGGCAGTATTTTATCTTCTTTTTTGTTCTCCTCATTCTTGTTACAACAATGTCTGGATCTCCTATGAGCAGAGAGCAAGGAAACTGAGCAGGTTCTTGAGAATATGGTCACATGAGGAGGTGAGATTGAGACTGTTGTAACGAGAGCAAGGAGAACATAGAAAGGATGGTAAAATACTTGCCTCTCAAGCAAGAGGTGTCCTACTTAAATACATTTTGTACTACTTCTAGAACTTACTATGAAATACTATGTATGTCCACTTTTATGGTCCAAACTTGATCCTGCTGAGTAAGCCAATCCTTTGAGTACATTCTAGTACTTGCTCAGGATTGCTATCCCAACACTCCCCCTCAATTCCGAGCTCCTAAAATACCTGCAGATAGATATTCATGTAATAGTCTTGGTAGCCCTTTAGTGAATATATCTGCTAAGTTCTCCTCTGATGTGCAGTGCTGAACTTTGACTTCATTTGAAGCCATGCACTTGTGAATGAAGTGATGCCATATGTCTATGTGCTTTGATCGCACGTGGAATATGGGGTTCTCAGTGAATTTGATCACTGACTGATTGTCAATGAAAATAGTGGTTGCACCATCAGGTGGCAATCCTAATTCAGTTAAAATTGCCTGCAACCATATTACTTCTTGGGTTATTTGTGAAAGGGCCATATATTCTGCCTCCATAGTGGATAGAGCTACAGTGGGCTGTTTCTTTGAACTCCAAGTAATAGCTCCCCCTGCATAGGTACAGACATAACCAGATGTTGATCTTCTATCTGTCCTGTCTTCTCCTCAGTCTGAATCTGAGTAGGGTATCAGTTTATCTGTAGTCTCTCCATATGTGATACCAAAATCCAGAGTCCCCTTCAAGTAATGGCAAACTTGTTTCAGAGCTGTGACATGCTCAGTGGCCAGATTTTGTATGTATTTGTTCAATTCCATGACAGCATATACAATGTCAGGCTGAGATCCATTGGCTGCATACATCAGAGATCTGACACCAGTATGGTAATATTGCCTGGTGGCTATGTCAGTGCTCCAGAGATCGTCTTTGGGGATTTTCTCTAGCTATATATTCAGGTCTATAGGCATTTTGACTGGTTTGCAGTCTTTCATGCCCATTTGCTTGAGTACCTTCAAAATATATGCCTTCTGTGATAAGGTAATGGTACCCTTCTCCCAATTCCTGTCTATCTTCATGCCCAATATGTATTGAATCTCCCCCATATCTGTAACATTTAGCTTCTTCTTAAGCTCTTCTTTCATAATAGACATGGTTTCATCATCCGGGGCAAGCAGTGTCATGTTGTCTACATGCACAGCTACAATTATAGGACCAGAATCCATCTGTCTGATATACACACATTGATTGCTAATCAATCTCATGTATCTGAGTCCCAAAAAGGTAGCGTTTAATTTCTCATTCCAAACTTGGCCAGATTGCTTAAGTCCATATAATGTCAACTTGAGGTGTGCCACCTTGCCACTCTCATCAGAATATTCGGGTGGCTGTGCCATATAAATAGATTTATTGAGCTTTCCATTTAAGTAGGCTCCAATGATATCCATTCCATGAATAATCAGGTTTCTTTGTGCGGCAATGGCCATAAGTAGGCAGAATATGTCCAGCCTAACTATGGGTGCATATGTCTCAAAGAAATCAATTCTGGGTTTCTGTGAAAATCCTTTCATGATGAGTCTGGCTTTGTGCCTGGTGATTTTCCCATCACCATCTCTTTTCAGCCTGTAGGTCCACTTGCAATTAACAAGTGACCTATCCTGAGGTAATTCTTCCAGCTGCCATATGCCTAGAGAAGTCAATAGATTATATTCTTCATCCATTGCTTTCTTCCAATGATGCTAATCTGGCCTTGTTTTGGCTTCTTTAAGGCTTAATGGCTCATTACTGAGCTTATCTGCAGTCTCCCCCACACATGCATATTCTACTGCAATATTTGCAGTCTCCAGTGGTTCCTTTGTTACTTCCTGCTGCTTCTCTGGCAATTTTGTGCCTCATGAGGCTGGATTATTAAGGAATCAGTAACTCAGTGGGGCTACTGATGCAATCTGGACCGATTTGTCACATGGCTGAATCATGTTATGATTTTTCCATTATCTTATCTTATCTGAGTCATATCCATGACTTATCCATCTAATCTTATCCAGAAACTGACTCGTATCCAGCTATTCGCTGGCTACAACCCTCATTCTCACCAACTGTCACCCTAGACGCTTTTCATTGATTCTATGATCCTTCCGGATTGTCCTACTTCAACACTGTTTGTGCATGGACTGTAGTGTTTCACCTAAATATAACACTGTAGAGATACTATATAAACAGAGTAAACTAGACCGTTGTACTCTATCTCTTGTTTAAATTAACATCATATACTTCTTGTTTGCACAACACAGAAGACTTCCAGCTTCTATCTCTCTCATTGGGTGATCATTCAAATGCATAACGGCCCAGAGAGATCAGCTGATCATCCCAAGTCACATGCCCAAGTCAGTACATAACATTAAACAAGAGATTATCCCTCCTACTTCTATTACGCTAGCCATATAGAAGAACTTCTCCATGCCTGGAGAAGAAAGAAACCCCCAAGAACCCCGAACCGTATCTCTCGGCATCACCATCGGTGGCACCATACTATTGTCATTTTTTACGGTCCTCGCTGTATTAATCTACGAGGAAGAAATCTGGGCACTGCTTAGACAAAGGCAGCCCCAATGATGCGACCCATCCCCCTGCCCTGCCCCAACACCCATCCATGTCATTCCCAGGGGGATACCCCCCACAAGATTGGGAGAACGAGAAGCAATTCCACTCGTTCGCCCCAGGGCTCGATTTACAGTTGCCTCCTCCTCTGAGGGGAGTTCGGACTTGAGGCCCCCAACTCCGGGGATCCCAGAACTTCGGGCCCAGATTGCTGAATCCACTCGCGCATACAATGCGAGAGCCATCCTCCTCTATTACCGGATGGAATGATCCACTGTCGCACTGGAGCGACCAACAGCTGGCCACATGGCGGCCCAAGAATACGAGAGGGATGTTCGGTTTACACTGGATGAACCCCCACCCCCATACCCTGGTCCCCCCCTCGTCCAAGAACCCCTGCCCTCCACATATCCCAGCGGAGAGCAGATTCCCTGTCGCCTGAAAGTGATGACAGTAGAAGGTCCGACTACTCTGGACCCCAATACCCCGATGATCCTGGCATGGATCAAAACCACCCTTACGGCCCCTGGGGCTGTGAGCAGTGGCCCGAGGAAGGAGAGTCCATCTCACTCTCCTCCCTCCCCATCATTGAAATCTCCGATGATGAGTCCGATGACGACATCGTCAGAGACAACGCCCCAGTCCCGGCCCCTCCCTGTGCCACCGACAACCCCTTCAACCCAAATGGGGAAGATTTCATCTGGCCCGACCTCTCTGAGGTCGACCACAGACTCTTTGGTCCATTCCAAACTGCAGCATGGGAAGTTCGATGAAGGGACGTCGAAGCCTGAGATCTCTGGGAAGAACCCAGAGTCGAGATGGATGAGTGGTTGGCCCTTAACAGGGGCAACCCCATCCGAATTCCCTTTGATGGGCCCAGCTCTGCCAGGGCCAACATCATCAATCACCGGATACGCACTAATCGCAACCAGTCAATTTTCCGCCCCTCCGCAGGGGATCTATTTCCAGGGCTTCGGCCCAGAGATCCACAGGAGCAGCGAGAGCTGGAGAGAACCCTCCAACACCTATGGAGGTTGGAGGTGGCAAGAGAGGAATGATTGGGGGCAAAGGCCCCAGTACGATACGTTAACCTATGATACAGGTTACTACAGCAGGATGGAATACCACCATCCCCAATACGAAACATATCCGGATTATCCACTGGATACCCTGGTCGTAAGTCCACGACCACTTTCCGACTCGCCCCCACACCATAGGGCACATCACCAAGGATACCACCCCTATCAGGGTGGTAGTCTTCTCTTTGCAGGGGTGGGAGAAGAAATGGAAGCCAAAGGAGCCCCTGCAGGAAACGCCACTGCAGGGGCATCAAGAACCCCTGCCATGGCAGAAGAAGTCTGGCAACAGATGAGAAATGAATTGCTGGAAAAGGAATGGTGCATCACAGAGATGCGTGAAGAACTCGACAGGGAGGATTCTGCCTGCAAGACACTGGCAGAATACCTCAAGGCTCAAGAGAAGGAAAAGGAGCCAGAAAGGGGAAGACCGCTGGGGCTGCCAAGAAGCTACCCGGGGTACAGGCCAGATCGATTCTCGATCCCAAGACCACCCCCTGGTCAGGGACCACCTGACCCAATCCCGAACCCTGTCGGGAATGCCGCCACTGATGCCCCTTATCTGGGCATCAAGCCAACCCTCATCAAGGTCCCTGCTCCATTCAAGGGGGATCATGATGATATCAAACGCTTCATAGGCAATTGCATCACCTATTTCGAAGTGTTCCGGCACTATTTCCAGGTGCCGTCGCACCTGGTACTGTTCGTGACATCTCATTTCGAGGGCACTGCCAAGGACTGGTGAGTCTACAAGAGACCCAAATATTGGGTAGGCGATGCCTTTGATGGCACCGCCACCCATTTCCGATACCCTGACTGGGCTGACTTTGTCGACCTAGTCACACGACAATTCCAAGATCCCTCGATCGAGGAAATACATGAAAAGTGCATGTTTGACTTGCAGATGGGAGCACAGCCTGCCTCCCACTATTTCCAGAAGCTGGAAGAAGCAGCCAAGCTAGCGGGCTGAAGATCTGATGAGGCCAAATGCAGCACAATGGTGAAGGCAGTGCAACTAGGAGTGCCTAGTTCATACACAACCTTCATATCGAACATGGGTGTGAGTATTCTACGCTCATATCTGGAGTGGAAGGAATGCATCCTCCGGATGTATGAAGAGAGACAGCAGAAATGGGTCTTTGACCAGACCACTAGTACACCTCGGGATGGCCAGAAGCAGGGCCTGCATCCCCAACAACAGCAGCCCAGTGGCAAGAACACCGCTGGGGCGACAAGTTCCTCGGCTCCAAAGCCAACTGCTGGGAGTGGAGGAACCAGTCGCGATGCTGGAACTGGTAAGTGGATGACATACGGAGGGGCGGGGAAGCCCATGGACTTGACCAGCAACAAGCCGAGGGGCACTGCTTCAGGTGTGATCAAAAGAGTCATCTGAGCAGGGATTGCCCTATGAGAAAAGAGAAGAATGTTGTGAGATACGTGGGGCCCACTGACACAGTGGTGCTGAGCACCTCCAAGGTTGAGGAGGTAAAAGAGTAGGGTGTCAAAGGTTCAATTCCCCTTGCATGCCCGAGTCTCAAGGTGTGTCCTCAGTTTCCGCAGGTCAGACTGATTATTATGCAAACAGACAATTACGTACAAAAAAGAATATATCTATGACTTCACCAAAGCTGAAGACCAAGCAAGAATCAGCAAGAACAAACAGGTACGTCATCCTCCTAGAAGATGCTGACACCAGTATCTATAGTGACAAATCCTGAGCCTCTGACAAACTGGAGTGGGACTTGCCAAGTGGTGTTGGCGCCGCAACAAAGTCCAATGAGCAGAGCTCACCGGATATGCTGCTGAGCACACAGCGACGAGCAGGGACCAGTAGGCGGGACTCCTTTGGGCCTCCCAGAAGTCCGACCGTCCCAGTACCCACCTCGAGCGGCAGGGCAAGCTCACCAGTTCCACCAGGGTCGGTGGAGGACCAGGACAGTGCCTCTAACCAAGGCCAGGACTGACGACCCAGACAAACCAGTCTGGGGAGTGGAAAACTTGATGAAGCTGAGTACCAAACCAGGCTGGCAAGTCAAAGGATCAAAGCCGAAAGGAAGGAAGTCGCTAGTGCCCAGGCGATAAAAAGGGGGCAGGATTACCCAAACCAGACTGGTACAGGTTGCAAATGTGTAAAGGTCGCCTTAGGCACTAGCTGAGAGTCAATGACCAAGGAAATTCAAACTCTGTTGTGAGTGGTGCCGGCTGAGGAAAAGGAACAGGATCCTGCTAGCGCCCAGGCGGTAAAAAGGGGGCATTTCAGCAGAACTACCATCATCGAAGTACCCGACGAAGAAGACAACACAGCTTTTAGGATGTGGCAAGCCAGCCAATCTAAAGCCAGTACCCCAATATCCAGAACACCGGAACCACAGAACATCGACCTTCTGAATGCAAGGGGAAGCGTCAAATCTGACACCTATCCTAACAAGGGGGTATCAAATGCTTCTGAATGTACAGGGAAGCAAGACAAGTCTTCTGAACGAACAGGGAAGCAGAACGAATTCCAATGGCTAAAACCATTTGGAATAGACTGGACGATGCATGCAGTATGTGACTCCAAGACTTTGGCAGTTGCCAAAGCGATTCTCTCCATTTGGGTACATCCCAAATGACTTGGAGAAATCGATGACGAGCTTATCCAAAGCTTAAAGATGGGAGGAAGCTTAGCCCAGGAACAGCTCTATGAACTATATGAACCAATTCGATATATTTGTGGCACCAAGAGTTCTGGACGGGACTTCTTGGTAGATATCCAACTTTCCCCATGTACTGGGAAACAGATATTAACAACCCGAGCATTGTTGGATAGTGGCTGCACAGGCAGCTCTATCAATCGAACTTATGTCCAACAACATCAGTTGGATACCAGGAAGGCCGCAGCCCCTATACTGGTCTATAATGCCGACAGAACGTGCAATAAGGCAGGGGACGTTACCGAATTCATGGAACTCCAAATGACCATCGGGGAACATAGCGAACGAATTGACCTTGCAGTCACTGACCTAGGCTCTAAAACTGTGTATTTGGGCCATGACTGGCTTAAATGCCATAACCCTTTCGTCAACTGGAAGGTGGGGACCTTGACATTCGGATGATGTCATTGCGTCCAAAACCATTTCACCTTGCCTGACGCAGATGAAGAAGACTGATGGGATGAAGAGCTCGAAGAAGGAGAAAGTATTCTTGCCATCAATATGCAGGAAGAAATCATACTTTATGCTGTCCATCATGCAAACAAGTTGGCTGCAGCAGCCAACACTGAAAAACCAAAACAGACGTTTGAGGAGCTCGTGCCTCCTCAGTATCAGAGCTTTAGAGATCTATTCTCTAAAGAAAGCTTTGACAAGTTACCAGAAAGAAGACCCTGGGACCACGCAATCGAATTGGTCCCAAATGCGAAATCAACCTTGGATTGCAAGGTTTACCCACTCAATCAAAATGAACAAGAACAGTTAGACAAGTTCTTAGATGAGAACTTAGACTCAGGATGCATTCATCCCTCAAAATCTCCTTTTGCCTCTCCCTTCTTCTTCGTCAAGAAAAAGGACAGCTCTCTACAACTGGTCCAGGATTACTGGAAACTGAATGAAATGACGATCAAGAATCGTTATCCCCTTCCGCTCATTTCTGAGCTAATCGACAAACTATGAGGGGCCAAATACTTCTCCAAGCTAGATGTACAATGGGGATATAACAATGTCTGCATTCAAGATGGAGATGAAGAAAAAGCCACATTCAGAACAAATCGGGGGCTCTTTGAGCCTACAGTTATGTTCTTCAGACTCATGAACTCACCAGCCACGTTCCAGTGGATGATGAACGATATATTCAAGGATTTAATCGCCAGAGGAAAAGTCACAATTTACCTCGACGATATACTCATTTTCACAAAATCCTTGTCCAAACACCAGAACATAGTATGACAAGTACTCCAATGACTTTGAGAGAACAAACTGTTCCTCAAAGCAGAGAAATGCGAGTTTGAGGTACTCAAAACCGAATACCTAGGGGTCATTATCAGCGAAGACACCATTCACATGGACCCAATCAAGATTGCAGGAATAGCAGAATGGCCAACCCCAATGAAGAAGAAGGAGTTACAGTCCTTTTTGGGATTCATGAACTTTTACCGAAAATTCATCAAGGACTACTCCAAGATAGTGTGTCCCCTTACTCAGTTAACCAGAAAGGTAGACTGGATGTGGGGATCAGAACAGGAACAAGCATTTAATCAACTCAAGAAGTTGATGACAACAAACATAGTTCTTACGATCCCTTTGGATAATGGAAAGTTCTGAGTCGAAGCCGATGCCAGTGACAGAGCCATTGGTGCAGTCCTAAGCCAAGAAAAAGAAGGCAAATGGAGACCAGTCACCTTCATATCAAAAGTGCTCACCATCACCGAATGAAATTATGAGATTTACGACAAGGAGTTGCTAGCAATTATGCTGGCATTAGAGGAATGGCGACATTATCTCATGGGCACCAAAGAGACTGTTGAGATCTGGACCGACCACCAGAATCTCCAATACTTCCAGAAACCCCAGAAGTTGAATCGTCGACAAGCTTGATGGGTCACCGAATTAGCAGAGTACCACTTTGTTCTTCAACACAAAGTGGGAACCACTAATCAGAAAGCCGATCTTCTCAGCAGACGGGATGATCATGATCAGGGAAAAGAAGACAATCAAGACGTTGTTGTCTTATCCCCGGAACACTTCTGAGCATTGATATTACCAACAACAGAAGAAAGGATCACGCGTATAAGAACGCAACGAAACAGAAGGGACAGTGGGACCAGGGAATTGAGAAATCCCTCAACCACAAGTGAGGAATCACACAGGAAAGCGAAGTCCTGTGGTATGACGGACGAGTCTACATTCCCAATGACTTGATGTTACGTGGTGAGATCATTGCACAATTCCATGATCACATCACTGCTGGACACCCAGGAATCACCAAGACCAAGGAACTTATACTTTGTGAATACTGGTGGCCAAAGATGAAAAAGGATGTAGAGTTGTACATCAAAGGATGTGAGACTTGTCAAAGAACGAAGAGCAATATGCAGGCCAAGGCTGCATCTCTTCATCCCAACGCAATCCCAGATATGCCATGGACACATATCTCAGTCGACATGGTCACTGGACTCCCCGAGTTAGATGGATTTGACACTCTACTAGTCATTGTAGATCGATTCTCCAAGAACATCCTCCTGATTCCGTGCAATGAGGAGTTATCTGCTGAAGGATGGGCACTAATACTTCGCAACCATGTATATGTGAAATATGGAATGCCACAAGTGGTCATCTCAGATAGAGGACCTCAATTTGTCTCAACATTCATGAAGGAACTATATCAAATGTTGAACGTTACCCAGAATGCCTCGACAGCATATCATCCACAGACAGACGGACAGACAGAAAAAGTCAACCAGGAGGTTGAAAAATACCTCCATATCTTTGTCAACCATCGACAGACTGACTGGGTAGCATGGCTACCACTCGCCGAATTCGCCCACAACAACCGAGTTCACTCGGCCATGGGCAAAAGTCCTTTCATGGTCCTATACAGACGAAACCCTCGACTCATCCCCGAGTCAATACAGAAAACCAGCTTTGCAAATCCTGCAGCTGTCGACTTCACAGAAACTATGGCCAAGGTCCATAAGGAGGTTCATGAAGCATTAGAAAAGGCCGCGGCGCAAATGAAAGTGCAATATGACAAAAGGAAACAGACTCAAAGAGAGTACCAGATTGGGGATAAGGTATGGCTTGACACCACCAACCTTCATCTTCCACAACCAAAGAAAAAGCTCGATGATAAACGAATGGGACCATTCGAAATCATAGAGAAATCAGGGGCAGCAGCATACAAGTTGAAGCTACCACCACATTGGAAGATTCACCCCCAATTCAACGAGAAACTGTTGACTCCATATGTCGCACCCTCATTCACGAATCAAGAACAACCACTGCCTCCCCCTCCGGACCTCATTGACAGTCAAAAAGAATACAAAATCGAAGAAGTCTTGGATTCGCGCACCAGAAAAGTACGATCCAAGCGAGGACAACCATCTAGGGAAGTCATGGACTACCTAGTCAAATGGAAAGGATGGACTTATGAGCACAACTCATGGGTCTGAGAAAATGAAATGACGAACACTTTGGAAGTAATCCAAGAGTACCAGGCTAGTGTAAACCGCACCATATACACTCCAAAAATTGCAACCAAAAAGCAAGTGGTCAAGATACTGGACCACGAATACTCAGAACATGGTGATGTAGCCTACCTCACCAAAAGAAAAGATGGATATACCAAGTGGATTGTTAATCCAGATGAAGAAATATGGAAGAAGCTGATTGATCAGTACTGGATCAGTCAAATCGCAACACAGTTCGACACCCCTTTGGAAGAAATCTAGCAGTCGGGACGACTGCTTTAACAAGGGGGTAATGTTATGATTTTTCCATTATCTTATCTTATCCGAGTCATATCCATGACTCATCCATCTAATCTTATCCAGAAACTGACTCGTATCCAGCTATTCACTGGCTACAACCCTCATTCTCACCAACTGTCACCCCAGATGCTTTTCATTGGTTCTATGATCCTTCTGGATTGTCCTACTTCAACACTGTTTGTGCATGGACTATAGTGTTTCACCTAAATATAACACCATAGAGATACTATATAAACAGAGTAAACTAGACCGTTGTACTCTATCTCTTGTTTAAATTAACATCATATACTTCTTGTTTGCACAACACAGAAGACTTCCAGCTTCTATCTCTCTCATTGGGTGATTGTTCAAATGCATAATGGCCCAGAGAGATCAGCTGATTGTCCCAAGTCACGTGCCCAAGTCAGTACATAACAAATCACCTTCCCATACTATACAGATAACTTTGATTTAGTTGCCAGGTCATCAAGGGGCATTTCCCCTTTTGTTTCGGCATTCCCGGCACCTGTGGATTTGTCCGAAATATCATCATTTCCATCCAGAATCTGCTCGACTTTGCTCCCTGACTCCCCCTTGAGCAGTGGAGGATGGGACACAATGTATTCATCATTGTTAGCATTTAGAATGCTCTCTTCAGGGAATATAACATTTCTTGAGGTCTGAATCTGCCTAGTCTATGAGTTGTAGTATCTCCAGGCTCTTGATTTATCTGTAAGACCTGTAAAGATAAATTCTCTTGATTTCAGGTCGAGTTTTGACCTTTTGTTATCCTGTTGCAACATCCAGCACTTTGTTCCAAATTCCTGGAGTGTTGAAATATCTGGTTTTGTTCCACAAAACACTTCTTCTGGAGTTAGATCACTTTTGATGGCCCTGGTTGGTGATTGGTTCTTCAAATATGTGGCATATACCACTGCCTCAGGCCATAAAAATTTTGGCAGGTGATGTTCTTCTAGCATGGCATAAGCATGCTCCACAAGAGTCTGATTGACTCTCTTGGTGACTCCATTTTAGGATGGAGAATATGTGGCAGTCAGTTCCAACTGGATGCCATTGCTCTGGAGGTATTCCTTCACCTCCTCATTGATATATTCCTTCCCATTATCAATCCTCATAAACTTCAGATCCCTTCCAGTGTGGACTTTGATGTATTTTTGGTACTGCTGAATCTTCTTTTGGATTTTTGTACCCTGTTTCGACTTCAGAAAATATAACATTGTTCTCTGGGATTTCCCATCTGTGAAGCTTATGTAATATCTTTCTCCATGGATACCCTGAGTTTGGGCTAGCCCCTATAAGTCTGAAAATGTCATTTCACCTATTTTGGTATAATTCCTTTCAGCTTCTTGCAGAAATGGCTCAGCATGATGTTTGGCCTGTATGCAGGCTTTGCAATCCTTCTGGGGCACTGCCAACTCATCCACATCCATTCTCTTGACCATTTTCTTCCTAAATAGTCTCTTTACTAATCTCATGTTTAAGTGGCCCATTACTCGATGCCACTTCTGCCATGTTCAGGCCAGTTTTGTCACATGGGCCTGAGTTATTTCTGGCACAATAATATCTAGGCTATACAGCTTCGATACTTTATCTCCATGGCCAATCCTTTTGCCATGTGGTGAGATAATATCCATCCAGGATTCCTTGAATTTGAGTTCAAACCCAGCATCCGTGATGTG
This sequence comes from Desarmillaria ectypa, assembly GCA_030407005.1. Taxonomy (NCBI): domain Eukaryota; kingdom Fungi; phylum Basidiomycota; class Agaricomycetes; order Agaricales; family Physalacriaceae; genus Desarmillaria; species Desarmillaria ectypa. The sequence goes on along the minus strand of JAUDYN010000003.1, from coordinate 2,955,525 downwards.
CCCTAATGATATAAGATTGAATGGTGCTTCAGAGCAATGAATACAGTCTTTTAGAGTGACTGCAGTGGTCTTCCCTCCTTCAACCATTTTAATCTTAACTGTTCCTCTTACCAAGCCTTTTGACCTTCCTACACCAATAACTTCATGTCCTGGGGTCTCAACATAGTCAGAAAAATGCAATCTATTCTTGACTATATGCTTGGTGGTGCCTGAGTCTCCAATCCATAATGACCCTGCAAGTGCAGTAGGTGTGATGTCTTTTGCCTAAAATGCATAATCTTCTTCATCAGAATCTGACTTGGCAACATGTGCCTGAGTCTGGCCCTTCCCTTTCCCCTTCCATTGCTTTCTGGGATTCTTCTTCCCATTTGGGCAATTAGCCTTAATGTGGCCAGTTTCTCCACATCTGTAACATGTGATTTTCAGATTAAACTTCTTCTTGCCATGTGCTGCAAGTGTTGTTGTTGGGTCAGAAGTCTTTTTCCGCAATCAGAAGTCTTCTTGGAGAATTTGGGAAATCAATTTGTATGAATCCTTCAAGTCTGCAGTATTCACTGATGAAATGAATGAATTCCATGATTCTGAAAGTGATGTAAGCAGTGTGATTGAGAAGTCCTCCTCCTCAACAGTCTGCTTAAAGGATGCCAGCTCCTCCTGGTAGGACCTCATAGTCCTAATATGCTCCTCTATGTTTCCTCCTTCTTCACACTGAGCTCTAAAGAATTTCCTTCTCACAAGGACAATTCCCATGGGTCCCCTTGACTCATACATATCCTTTAGAGCTTTCCAGGCTTCTGCTGAAGTCTTAGAACCAGCAATATACACCAGCAGGCCATCCAAAACCCACAGCCTTATTGTTGAAAGAGCCTTCCTATCACTCTTCTTCCAATCTGCCACCAGTGCTGCTTCTGCTGGGGCCACAGAGCTTCCATTGGCATAGTCAATTAGACCTAAATCAGTTAGTATATCGATCATCTTGACTTTCCATGTCAGGTAGTTTTCTGGGCCCTTAAAGGGTTCAATCCTATACACAGACTGGCTATCCATTTGGTTCTATGCATGTATGTAAAGTATGAGAGTGCAAAGTTGGTGATGATGTAAGTAGTTCAGTTAGGGCCAGGGCCCATAACCTGTTGTAATGAGAGTGAGGAGAATGTAGAAAGAATGGTAAAATACTTGCCTCTCAAGCAAGAGGTGTCCTACTTAAATACATTTTGTACTACTTCTAGAACTTACTACAAAATACTATGTATGTCCACTTTTACAGTCCAAACTTGATCCTGCTGAGTAAGCCAATCCTTCAAGTACATTCTAGTACTTGCTCGGGATTGCTATCCCAACAGAGACCAATAGTGACATTGTGAGACTGAGTTTGTTAGACCCATGATCCAAATGATCTGCAGACATGTGTTGATATGCTGTCTACACATTCACACCTAGATTTTGCGATTTTGTAACAATACTATTGCACATCTATCCTATACTAGTGATACATAGAGGACTATAGCTGAGGCTTTGAGCTGATAGTTAAAAGCAGTAAGCAACTAGTAGAGCCAGGACTTAGATGCAACACCATTAGTGGGTTAAATCTACCAGCCAGCCAGACTAGTAACTCCAATGCTAGCAGGACTAAGTGAAATACAGTCACTAGCAAATGAAGGATGCTACTAGTACACCAAAACCAGGAGCAGAGTATATAGATCTCATGAAGTTCTATCACTAGCAGCCTAGACTAGGCATAAACACCTAAGTCAGGATAACTAGTCACATGGCAATCTTAAAATAGGACTTAGAAGTAAATTAGGAATGGATTAACCTTGAGCCCAGATCTGACTATTGCAATATAGATCTCTTATGATCAGTACTAGTGTAGCTGGACTGCACCCTCAATCATGATCAGATAGCTGTTACAGGCACCTGTTATGATTTTTCCCTTATTTCCATTATCTTATCACATTCCACATCATATTGTTTACACACCAACCATGTATTGACCAAAACACCAGAATTCAGTCCCACTAAACCTCTTATATGCCACTCATTCCTAATTGCTCTATTATAGTTGGTCTACAGTTGCCTGACTCTTAACATTTCACATATGAACTATCATATTTCACCTATTAATAAACTCAGTACTTTTGTATATAAAGTAGAGTAGTTTTGTACTTACTCTCTATCTTCTGACTAAATTCAATCTATATATCTTCTTCTACACTCCTCTAAAGACCAAGCTGTTCTCTTATCATGGGTGATTGTCTGAATGTGAGACAGCCCAAGAGTAATGCATGGTCCCAAGATCATGTGTTAGACAGGGTTCTAACATTAGTCAGAAGATACCATACCCACTCTTTATATGCTAGCCATAAAAGCAGCAAAAAACCTTTATGCCCAAACAAAATAAAAACAAATGAACTATCTCTCTCAGCATTGCAATTGGTGGTGCTGCTCTACTTGTAATTTTTACTGCACTCTTCATACTAGCATATGAAGAAGAACTATGAACCCTTCTCCACCAAGAACAGTGATTCTGCTGCCTGACACTTCCACCTCATCCACCCTGACACTCTCAACATGGCCTTCCCAGGAGGCCTTCTCCTGTCCAATTGAGACCAAGAGAAGAGGAAATACTCCCTTGCCTCTGGGTCTGATTCACAAATCCCTCCTCCTCTGAGGAGTTTTCTCACCTGAATGTTATGGCCTGACTTAGACATGTGACTTGGGACATGGATGATTCTCTGGGCTGTTATGCATTCAAACAATCACCCATATAGAGAACTGAGCCTTGGTCTTTAGTGTAGTGTAGTAAGTGGTGTATGAATGTAATTTAGTCAAAAGATAGAGTACAATAGTGAAGTTTACTCTACTTATATACTGTAAGTATGGTGTTATATTTAGATGAAATGGTGTGGTTCATGAGAGTACAGTGTGGAGTCAGATGGATCATGAACCAATGAGAGAGAATGAGGGTGACATTCCACATGAACTAGGGTGATTGTCGGTAAGAGTGTTGATACGAAGTGAGGATGGTTGCTGATTAGATGAATGAGTCATGGATATGACTCAGATAAGATAAGATAACAGAAAAATCGTAACATTACCCCCTTGTTGAAGCAGTCATCCCAACTGCTAGGACTCTTCTTTGGGGGCATGAAACTGTGTTTCGATTTGACTGATCCAGTACTGATCAATCAGGTTTTTCCATATGTCTTTGTCTGGATTGATGATCCATTTCTGATATTCGTCCTTGCATTAGGCTAAGTATGTGACATCGCCATTGTCAGAATATTCATGGTCCAAGATCTTGACCACTATCTTGTTCTTAGTTATGATTTTTGGAGTGTATATGGCATGGTTTATGCTAGCCTGGTACTCTTTGATCGCTTTCATAGTATTTGTCATCTTGGTTTCTCTGACCCAGGAGTTATGTTCTCTGGTCCAACCCTTCTATTTAACCAGATAGTCTGTGACTTCCCTGGATGGTTGTCCTCTCTTGGAGTGTACTTTTCAAGTACATGAGTCCAAAACTTCTTTGATTTTGTATTCCTCTTGGCTGTCAATGAGGTCTGGAGGAGGAGGTAGCAGTTATTGTTGATTTGGAAAGAAGGGCACCATATATGGAGTCAGTAATTTCTCATTGAAATGGGGGTGTATCTTCCAGTGAGGTGGTAGCTTTAACTTGTAGGCTGCTACACCAGATTTCTTGATAATCTTGAACAGTCCTGTTCATTTATTGTCGAGCTTCCTCTTTGGTTGTGGGAGATGAAGGTTGGTGGTATCGAGCCAGACCTTGTCACCAATGTGGTATTCAGAAGGTAATTGCTTTTTCTTGTTGTATTGTGCCTTTATTTGTGCTGCTGCCTTTTCTAATGCCTTGTGGACTTCTTTGTGAACTTTGGCCATTGTTTCAGTGAAATCAATAGCTGCGGGGTTGGTGAAGCTGGTTTTCTGGATTGACTCAGGAATGAGTCATGGGTTTCATCTGTATAGGGCCATGAAGGGACTTTTGCCAGTAGCTGAATGGATTTGATTATTATGGGCAAATTTAGCAAGGGGTAACTATGTGACCCAGTCAGTTTGATGATGGTTAACAAAGATATGGAGGTATTTTTCAACCTCCTGGTTGACTCTCTCTGTTTGTCCATCAGTTTGGGGATGGTATGCAGTTGAGGCATTTTGCATGATATTCAGCATTTAATAAAGTTCTTTCATGAATGTGGATACAAATTGAGGTTCTCAATCTGAGATGACTACTTGGAGCATTCCATGTTTCACATACATATGGTTGCGGAGCATTAGAGCCCATCCTTCAGTGGATAATTCTTCATTACATGGAATGAGAATTATGTTTTTGGAAAATCTATCCACAATGATGAGTAAGGCATCAAAGCCTTCTGATTCTGAAAGTCTGGTAACCATATCCACAGAAATGTGAGTCCATGGGGTATCTGAGATTGCATTGGGATGAAGAGGAACTGCCTTGGCCTGCATGTCACTCTTTGTTCTTTGACATGTTTTGCATCTCTTAATATAGGATTCAATGTCTCTTTTCATTTTCGGCCACCAATATTCTTGTAAAATGAGTTCTTTGGTTTTGGCTATGCCTGGGTGTCCAGCAGTAATATGGTCATGATATTGAGCCATGATATCCCCACATAGTGAAAGATCCTGAGGAACATAGATTCATCCATTGTACCATAGGATTTCATTTTCCTGAGTGATTCCTCACTCATGGTTAAGGGATTTCTTGATCCCTTGGTCCCATTGACTCTTTTGTTGGGTTGCATCTCTTATACATGTGATTCATTCTTCAGTGGTGGGCAGTATTAATGCCTGGAAGTGTTCTGGGGAAAGGATGACTATGTCTTGATTGTCTTTCTTTCCTTGATTGTGATTGTCTTGTCGACTGAGAAGATCTGCTTTCTTGTTGGTGATTCCTGCTTTATGTTGAAGAATAAAGTGGTATTCAGCTAATTCTGTGACCCACTGAGCTTGTCAGTGGTTCAACTTCTGGGGCTTTTGGAAGTACTGGAGATTTTGGTGATCCATCCAGATTTTGACTGTTTCTTTTGTGCCCATAAGGTAATGATGCCATTCTTCTAGGGCTAACATGATAGCTAGCAACTCCTTGTCATAAATCTTGTAGTTGCATTCAGTGACCATCAAAGCTTTTGACATGAAAGCAACCAGCCTCCATTTGCCATTCTGTTCTTGGCTTAGAACAGCACCAATGGCTCCATCACTGGTGCCAGCCTCTACTTGGAATTTCCCATCATCTGAGGGAATTGTTAGAACTACATTTGTCATCATCAACTTTTTGAGTTATGCAAATGCCTGTTCTTAGTCTGGTCCCCACATCCAGTCTACTTTTCTGGTTAATTGAGTGAGGGGTCATATGATCTTTGAATAGTCACAAATGAACTTGCGATAGAAGTTCATGAAACCTAAGAAAGATTGAAGTTCTTTCTTTTTTGTGGGAGTAGGTCACTCCACTATTCCAGCAATTTTGACTGGATCCATATGGATTGCATCTTCACTGATGATGACTCCAAGGTATTCAGTTTTGAGTACCTTGAACTTGCATTTCTCTGCTTTGAGGAACAATTTGTTCTCTCATAGTCATTGTAAAACTTGTTGGATGATGATTCAGTGTTCAGACAAGGATTTCATGAAGATGAGGATATCATTGAGGTAAATAGTGACTTTTCCTCTGGTGATCAAATCCTTGAAGATGTTGTTCATCATCCACTGGAATTTGGCTGGTGAGTTAGTAAGGCCAAAGAACATGACTGTAGGCTCAAAGAGTTCTCAGTTAGTTCTGAATGCAGCCTTTTCTTCATCTCCATCTTTGATTCATATGTTGTTATATTCCCACCAGACATCTAGCTTGGAGAAGTACTTTGCTCCATGTAGTTTGTCGATGAGCTCAGAAATCAAGGGGAGGGGATAATGATTTTTTATTGTCATTTTGTTCAATTTGTAATAATCCTGAACAGGGTATAAAGAACCATCCTTTTTCTTGACAAAGAAGAAAGGTGAGGCGAAAGAGGATTTGGAAGGTCGAATTCTTCCTGAGTCAAGGTTTTCATCCAGGAACTTGTCAAGTTGTTCCTGTTCATTTTGGTTAAGTGGATAGACTTTGCAGTCTAGCATGGATTTCACATTAGGAATCAGCTCGATGGCATGGTCCCAGGGTCTTCATTCAGGTAGATCATCAAAGCTTTCTTTCAAGAATAAATCTCTAAAGCTTTGATACTGAGGAGGCATGAGCTTTTCAAAGGTCTGTTTCAGTTTTTCTGCATTTGCAGCTGCCACCAGTTTATTTGCATGGTGTACTGATTGAAGAATGATTTCTTCCTGCATGTTTACTGCTAGAATAGTCTCACCTTCTTCTAGTTCTTCATCTCATCTATCTTCTTCATCAGAATTGGGAAGTGTGAAATGGTCTTTTATGCAATGACATCATCCAAATGTCATGGCTGCTGATTTCCAGTTGATGAGGGGATTATGGCATTTAAGCCAGTTGTGGCCCAAGTACACTGTCTTGGAGCCTAGGTCGGTGACTGCAAGGTCGATTCATTCAATGTGGTCTTCGATAGTCATTCAGAGTTCCACAAATTCAGTTATGTCACCACCCTTATTATGGGTTCTGTCTGCATTGTATATGGGTATGAGTGAGGCAGCTTTTTGGGTGTCCAACTGGTGTTGTTGGATATAGGTTTGGTTGATAGAACTGCCTATGCAGCCACTATCCAACAATGCTTGGGTTGTCAACATCTTTTTTCGTGTACAGGAAGAAAGTTGGATATCCACCAAGAAGTCTTGGCCTGAGCTCTTGGTTCTGCAGATATACTGGATTGGTTCATGAAGTTTGTAGAGCTGCTTGTGCACAGGACTCTCTTTGGTAATTAAGCTCTGGACAAGCTCATCAGTTATTTCTCCAAGTTGTTTGGGATGTACCCAAGTGAAGAGAACAGCTTTGGCAACTGCCAAGTTCTTGGTACTTTGGATGGTGCATAGAGTCCAGTCTACTCTGAATGGCTTGTACCATATGTGATTTAGTGCCCCTATGACTGGCGGGACTTTGTGTTTCAGTACCCCCTTGTTAGGCAGGATTTCAGGTGTTGGGATATTGGCCTTAGACTGTTTTGCTTGTCACAGTCTAAAGGCAGTGTCATCTTCTTCATTGGGTACTTTGATGATGGTGGTGGTTCTATTACCATGCTATTAGGTACCGCCTTAGTCATGAGACTTGGGATGTCAGCTGATCTCTAGGGGCTGTTATGTGTTTGAACAATTACCTGAGTAGAGATGTAAGCGTGATCTTTAGTATGTGAGAGTAAGGAGTATATGATTTAAGTTTAGTCAAAAGATAGAGTACAACTGTGTAGTTTACTCTGTTTATATACTATTTCTATGGCATTATATATAGATGAAACGTTAGAGTCCATGCATAAACGGTGTCAAAGTAGGATGGTCTGGAAGGATCATACAACCAATGGAAAGCATCTGGGGTGACAGACGGTGAGAATGAGGGTAGTTGTCAGTGAGTACTTGGATATGAGTCAGAATCAGTGGAAGATTAGATGGTTGAGTCATGGATATGACTCAGATAAGATAAGATAACGGAAAAATTGTAACATTACCCCCTTGTTAAAGCAGTCATCCTGACTGCTAAGGTTCTTCTTCTGAGGTATCAAATTGTGTCATGATTTGACTGACCCAGTACTGGTCAATCAAGTTTTTCCATATATTCTTGTCTGGATTGACAATCCATTTTGTGTATCCATCTTTTCATTTGGTGAGGTAGGCTACATCGCCGTGTTCTGAGTACTTGTGATCTAGGATCTTGACCACTGCTTTGTCATTGGTTATGATTTTTGGAGTGTATATGGCATGGTTTATGCTGGCCTGGTACTCTTGGATTGCTTCCAATGCATTCATCATCTCGTTTTCTCAAACCCATGAATTGTGTTCATGGGTCCATCCTTTCCACTTGACCAAGTAATCTGTGACTTCCTTGGATGGTTGTCCTTTCTTGGATCATACCTTTCTAGTGTGTGAATCCAAGACTTCTTCGATTTCATATTCTTCCTGACCATCAATGAGGTCTGGAGGAGAAGGCTGCAGCTGTTGTTGGTTTGAGAAGGAGGGTGTGACATAAGGAGTCAACAGTTTCTCATTGAATTGAGGATGTATTTTCCAATGCGGCAGCAGCTTCAGCTTGTATGCTGCTGCTCCTGACTTCTTGACAATCTTGAACAGTCCTGTTCATTTATTATTGAGCTTCTTCTTGGGTCTTGGGAGATGAAGGTTGGCGGTGTCTAGCCAGACCTTATCCCTGATTTGGTACTCTCATGTAGACTGTTTTCATTTGTCATATTGCACCTTCATTTGCACTGCTGCCTTTTCCAAAGTGTCATGAACTTCTTTATGGACCTTGGCCATTGTCTCGGTGAAGTCAACAGCTGCAGGATTCGTGAAGCTGGTTTTCTGCATTGACTTGTGAATGAGTCGAGGATTTCATCTGTAGAGGACCATGAATGGACTCTTGCCCATGGCCAAATGAACTTGGTTGTTGTGGGCAAATTCAGCAAGGGGTAACTATGCTACCCAATCCATTTGGTGATGGTTGACAAAGATCTGAAGATACTTTTCAACTTTGATTTACCCTCTCTGTTTGTCCATCTGTCTGAGGGTGATATGCTGTAGAGGCATTTTGCATGATGTTCAGCATTTGGTAAAGTTCCTTTATGAATGCTGAGACAAATTGAGGTCCTCGGTCTGATATGACTACTTGTAGCATGCCATGCTTTGTGTATATATGGTTGCGAAGTATTAACACCCATCCTTCTGCTGATAGTTCCTCATTGCATGGAATTAGGAGGATGTTCTTAGAGAATCAGTCTATGATGATGAGTAGAGCATTGAATCCTTCTGACTCTGGGAGTCCGGTGACCATGTCAACTAAAATATGCATCCATGGAGTGTCAAGTATGGCATTGGGATGAAGAGGTGTGGCTTTGGCCTGCATATCGCTCTTTGTTCATTGACAAGTCTCGCATCCTTTGATATAAGACTCAATGTCTTTCTTCATCTTTGGCCACCAATATTCGTGAAGGATGAGTTCCTTTGTCTTGGCAATGCCTGGGTGTCCAGTGGTGATGTGATCATGGTATTGTGAAATGATCTCACCATGTAAGATAGAGTTGTTGGGAATATAGACTTGTCCATTGTACCATAGGAGTTTGTCTTCCTGGGTAATTCCTCGTTCATGGTTCAGGGACTTCTCTATTCCTTGGTCCCACTGTTCCTTCTGTCATGTTGCATCTCTTATACACGTAGTTCATTCTTTGGCTGTGGGCAGTACTAATGCCCTGAAATATTCTGGTGAAAGGACGATGACATCTTGATTGTCTTCCTTTCCTTGGTTGTAATTGTCTTGTTGACTAAGAAGATCGGCTTTCTTGTTCACCGTCCCAGCTTTGTGTTGCAGAACAAAGTGGTATTCGGCTAACTCGGTGACCCATCAGGCTTGTCAACAGTTCAACTTCTGCAGTTTTCAGAAATACTGGAGATTCTGGTGATCTGTCCAGATTTTGATAGTCTCTTTGGTGCCCATGAGGTAATGGCACCACTCCTTCAGGGCTAGCATGATTGCTAGAAGTTCTTTATCATAAATCTCATAATTACACTCGGTGACAGTGAGCACTTTCAACATGAAGGCGACTGGCCTCCATTTGCCATTCTGTTCTTGGCTTAGAACAGCTCCAACTGCTCCATTGCTAGCATTGGCCTCTACTCAGAACTTCCCATCGTCTGAGGGAATTGTAAGAACTACATTTGTTGTCATCAATCTTTTAAGTTGACTAAATGCCTGCTCTTGTTTGGGTCCCCACATCCAGTCTACTTTTCCAGTTAGTTGGGTGAGGGGACATACAATCTTGGAGTAGTCTCAGATGAATTTTCGATAGAAGTTCATAAATCCTAGGAATGATTGTAGCTCCTTCTTCTTCATGGGAGTGGGCCATTCAGCAATGCCCACGATCTTGACTGGGTCCATATGAATAGCATCTTCACTAATGATAACCCTGAGGTATTCAGTTTTGAGTACCTCAAACTTGCATTTCTCTGCTTTGAGGAACAGTTTGTTCTCATGCAGATGTTGGAGTACTTGTCAAACTATGTCTCAGTGTTCTGACAAGGTTTTTATGAAAATCAAAATATCATCGAGATAAATAGTAACTTTTCCTCTGGCAATCAGATCTTTGAAGATATCATTCATCATCCACTGGAATGTGGCTGGTGAGTTTGTAAGGCCAAAGAACATGACTGTAGGCTCAAAGAGTCCTCAGTTGGTTCTGAAGGCTGCTTTTTCTTCATCTCCATCTCTGATTTGAACATTGTTATATCCCCAATGAACATCTAATTTGGAGAAATACTTTGTGCTGCATAGTTTGTCGATAAGTTCCAATATGAGCAGAAGGGGATAACGATTCTTAATTATCATTTCATTCAGTTTGCAGTAGTCCTGAACTGGTTGAAGTGATCTGTCCTTTTTCTTAACAAAGAAGAAGGGGGATGCAAATGGGGATTTCAAGGGACAGATTCGTCCTGAGTCCAAGTTCTCATTGAGGAACTTGTCGAGTTGTTCTTGCTCATTTCGATTGAGTGGGTAGACTTTACAGTCAAGAGTGGATTTCGCGTTTGGGGCTAGTTCAATAGCATGGTCCCAGGGTCTTCTTTGTGGTAGATCGTCAAAGCTTTCTGTTGAGAATAAATCTCTAAAGCTTTGATACTGAGGAGACATGAGCTCCTCAAATGTCTGCTTCAGTTTCTTGGCATTTACTGCTGCTGCCAGTTCATTTGCATGATGGATGGCACAAAGGATGATTTCTTCTTGCATGTTGACTGTGAGAATACTTTTGCCCTCTTCTAGCTCTTCATCCTATCAGTCTTCTTTGTCTGCATCTGGCAGCATGAAGTGGTTCTGAATGCAATGGCACTGTCTAAATATTATGGTTCCTGCCTTCCAGTTAACAAAAGGGTTGTGGCATTTAAGCCAGTCATGGCCCAAGTACATGGTCTTGGAGCCTAAATCAGTGACCATGAGGTCAATTCATTCACTGTGGTTTCTGATGGTCATTCAGAGTTCCACAAATTCTGTGATGTCACCTGTCTTATTGTGCATTCCATCAGCATTATAGACTGGTATTGGGGTGGCAGCTTTTCTGGTGTCCAGCTGATGTTGTTGGACATAGGTTTGGTTAATAGAGCTGCCTGTGCAGCCACTATCCAACAATGCATGGGTTGTCAACATCTGTTTCCCAGTACATGGGAAAAGTTGAATATCCATCAGAAAGTCTCAGCCTGAGCTTCTGGTACTGTGGATATAGCAGATTGGTTCATGGAGTTTGTAGAGTTGCTCACATGCAGAGCTCCCTCTGGTTCTGAAGCTCTGGACAAGCTCATCATCTATCTCTCCAAGTCATTTGGGATGAACCCAAATAGAGAGAACTGCTTTGGTGACTGCTAAATTCTTGGAACTGCGTATGGTGCACAGAGTCCAATCAATCCCAAATGGTCTGTACCATTGGGGATCATCCACCTTCCTTTCAGACAGGACTTTGAGTTTGGTGCTTCCCTGTGCATTCAGAAGACCTTGAGTTTGATACCCCCTTATTAGGTGGGGTGTCAGGTTCAGTGCTTCCCCGTGCGTTCAGAAGACTTTGAGCTTCTTGCTTCCCAGTGCATCAGGAAGGCTTTTGTTCCAGTGTTCTGGTTTTGGACTGGCTGACTTGCCATAGTCGAAAGGCTGTGTCATCCTCTTCATCAGGTACTTTGACAATAGTGGTTCTGCTGAAATGCCCCCTCTTTATCACCTGGGCACTAGTGACTTCCTCCTGTTCTTCAGCTCTAGTTTGCTCGGGAACTTCCCAGGCCTCGGAAGGAGTCTGGTATCAGCTTGAGGCATTCAAAGTTCCACTTCTACTAGCCATTACAGCAGAATACTAAGCAGTAGCAGCTGGGGCAAATCTTATTAGCATTGCCGTCGGCTGCACTACTGGTGTTAGGGACCAACTTGGACACATGACTTGGGGTCATCAGCTGATCACTCTGGGCTGTTACGCATTCGAACAGTCACCCAATATGAGCAATAGAAGCTTTAGACCTTCTGTATTATGTAGACAAGAGGTATATGGTTGTAATTTAAATAAGAGACAGAGTACAACTGTGTAGTTTACTCTACTTATATAGTATTGCTACGGTGTTATATATAGATGAAACACTAAAGTCCATGCACAAGCGGCATTGAAGTAAGACTATCTGGGAGGATCATGGTACTAATAAAAAGCATCTGGGGTGACAGACAGTGAGAATGAGGGTGTTAACCAGCGAGTAGCTGGATACGAGTCGGATTCTTGAACAGATTAGATGGATGAGTCATGGATATGACTCAGATAAGATAAGATAATGGAAAAATCGTAACAACTGGCTGTTCTCCCACCAGTCTGGTTAGCATGTGGCCCTGGTCCTGGCCTTGGTGGGCACTCTCCTGGTCCTCCACCAACCCTGGCGAGGCTGGTGGACTTGTCCCTCCACTCAAGGAGGACACTGCAGCATTCGGACTTGTGGGAGGCCCAAAGGAATCCTGCCTATTACCCACTGCCCACTGCTGATTGCTCAGTGACATATCTGGTGAGCTGAGCTCATTGGACTTCGTGGTGGCACCAGCACCACCTGGCAAGTCCCACACCTCATCAGAGGTTTGGGAATTGTCACTACAGATATCTGTGTCAGCTTCTGAGAGGAGGATGACATACCTGTTTTTGTTTATTGATTCTTGATTGGTCTTCAGCTTTGGGGTCTGTGAAGTCATGATAGGTATATTGTTTTTCATACGTAATTGTCTGTTATCATAATAGTCAGTCTGACCCATGGAAACTGAGGACTCACCTTCAGACTTGGTCAAGCAAGGGGAATCGAACCCTTGTTGACTTAGTCTTTTACTTCCTCAATCCTGGACGTAACCAGCACCACTTCGTCAGTAGGCCTCAGGGATCTCACAACATTCTTCTCTTTTCTTATAGGGCAATCTTTGCTCAGGTGACCCTTCTCATCACATCTGAAACATCAGTCCTCTGCTCATCATCAATTGATGTCCATGGGCTTCCTCACCCTGCTGTATGTCATCCACTTTCTGGTTCCAGCATCCCTACTTGTTCCAGCATTGGTCATCAGTTTTGTTGCCAAGTAACTTGTTGCCCCAGTGGCAGCTTTGCCACTGGGATGTTGTTGTTGCTGTTGTTGGAGACAGGAATTCTTCTTCTACCCATCCCAGGGCATGCTGGTGGTCTGATCAAAGACCCATTTCCTCTGTTGTTCCTTGTACATGCACAAGATGCACTCTTTCCACTTTGGATATGAACACGGAATATTGATGCCCATGTTTGAAATAAAGGTTATATAGGAGGAAGGTACTCCTAAACAGATGGCTTTTACCATGGTGCCACATTCATTCTCATTGGTTCATCAGCCCACTAGTTTCACCTCTTCTTCCAGTTTCTGAAAGTAATGAGAGGTGGGCTGTGTTCCCATACAGAGGTTGAACATCTGCTTTTCATGGATTTCTTCAATAGTAGGGTCTCTAAATTGGTGAGAGACCATGTCAATGAAGTCTGCCCAATTAGAGTAGTGGAAGTGGGTGGCAGTCCTGTTATAAGCATCGCCAATCCAAAACTTGGGTCTCTTGTAGACCCACCAGTCCTTGGCAGCCCCCTTGAAGTGGGAGGTCATGAATAACACCAGATGTGATGGTATCTGGAAGTAGTGATGGAACACTTCAAAATAGGTGATGCAGTCATCTATGAAGCATTCAATGTCATCATGATCCCCTTTGAATGGGGTGGAGACCTTGACAAGTGTTGGTTTGATGCCCAGGTAAGGGGCATCAGTAGGGGCATCTCCAATGGGGTTCAGAATTGGGTCTGGGGATCCTTTTCTGGGAGGCAGTCTAGGGATTGAGTATTGATCTGCTCATAATCCAGTGGGAGGGTATCCCCTTGGGAGTTCCATTGGTCTGCCTTGCTCCAGCTCCTTTCCTTTTTCCTGGTGAAGGTGTTCTTTCATACCTTCTTGAGTGGCCTCCTCCTTGGCCAGCTCATCACACATTTCTTGAATGTGTTTCTCCTTCTCAGCTAGCACTTTTCTGATGCATTGCCATAGTTCTTCTGCCATTTTTGGCATTGAGGAAGATTCTGCAGGGGCAGATTCTGCAGGGTTCATGTCGGTTGTCATGTCTTCTCCCACACCTGCAAATAGAAGACTGCCATCCTGATAAGGGTGGTATCCTTGTTGATGTACCCAATGATGGGGGGGAGAATCAGGCAAGGGTCTTGGTTTTATGACTGGGGTATCTGGCAGATAGTTGGGAATATTTATATATTGGGGCTGGAAGTAATCCAGCCTGTAATAGTATCTATAATCAAAATTAGGCATTTCACCCCTCCTCTTCTTGGTCTGCCTCGAGTATCCATAGCCTCTATAGGGAATGTTCCAGTTCCCGCTGCTCATCATCATCACAGGGTTGAAGCTCTGGTAATAGATCCCCTGTGGTAGCAGGGAAAAGGTTTCAGTGCCTATTTGCATGAATGCAGGCATGAATAGTGGCATTGGGATTGGCTTTCTGAATGACATTGTCTCAGTTGAGTGTGAGCCACTCATCCATATTGGGTCTGAACTCAGTCCAGAGCATTTGTTCTTTGATATCGGTGTGTCGAAGATTCTAGGTGGCAGTCCTGAAGAGGCTGAATAGATCCCTGTTGACCTCAGAGAGGTTGGGCCAATTGTAATCTGCTCTATTGGGATTAAAGGGGCTGTTGGGGTCAGGGTGTCAGACTCCCTGTCATCATTGGAGAGCTCAATGAGGGGGAGCAAGTTTGAGGAGTCCATTCTCCAGGGGTCAACTGGATTTGTTCAGTTTCAGAGGCCATAGGGATGGTTTCGATCCATCCCTGGATTGTTGGAGCTTTGGGGCTCTGAGGAGGGGGAATTTGACCTTGGAAGTATTCTCCAGTTATGGGGTCGAAGAGTGGGAATTGGGATAGCAGGATGAGGGGAGAGAGAGTATAGAGACAGGGGGTCCATAAACGTAGCCTGTATGTTCCTCGCATATTCCTTGGCTGAGGAGGGGGTGGGTCATTCCAGCCAGAGGGTGATGATATCTGCTCTCACCCAGGGATTGTCAGTTTCATATGCATCCTCAGTGGAGGAGGCAGGCATGCTGGGGCAGAATCAGACTTGGGGACAAATGGGTGGATTTTCCATTTATTCTCCCAGTCGTGCAGTGGGTACTCTCCTGGGAAGGACATTGTCAGAGTGTTGGGGTGGATGGGGGGAATAGTTGGTGGTCATGGTTGGGATCACCTTTCACAGTGAAGAAGTAAGTGTGCTTCTTTCTTGTATGTTAATATGAGGAGAGTGGTAAAGAGTATTAAGAGAGCAGCACCTCCAATGGCAGCACCAATGGTGATTGTTCTTGTTATGATTTTTCCATTATCTTATCTTATCTGAGTCATATCCATGACTCATCCATCTAATTGACCATCATTTCTGCTTTGTATCAACCTACTCACCGACTGTTACTGTCATTCTCACTCACAGTCACCCAAGATCCTTTCTATTGGACTATGATCCTTCTGGACCCACCCCCCTTTGACACTGTTCTAGCATGGACCATATCATTTCATCTAAATATAACACCATATTTACAGTATATAAGTAGAGTAAACCATACTGTTGTACTCTATCTTTCAACTAAATTACACTCATATACTTTCTACTCATACACCAAAGACCCAGCCCCAAGTCTCAATATGAGTGACTGTCCAATGATGTGCTTGGTAACAGTGAGTGACAAAAGAATTAGGGAATGGCAATGAACACCAATCACACTAAACCTCTTACTACTCTACACTTAATCACCAATATTGAATTTGGGCAGTTTTGAGTATGATGGAAGCACTCTGCAGACTGCAATAATCAAGTACAATTGTCTTAAAGATGTTTTATTTGTTACTAGTGAGTTTATACAAAGTACTACTTGTACTAGTGGGGTGGGTAAGACACAATTGGATAAGAGTGACTTGGTTTGAGCTACTGCGCTCATTCTGACTGAAATGGCTTCAGGCTGGTGGCACTCTTGGCCCTATACTGCTTCCTACAAGTGATAAACACTTGACCAGTCGCACTCTTGGCTGACTAGTGGTGCTCTTGATCTAAGAATAAACTGATGGCACTCTTGGCCCTATACTGCTTCCTACAAGTAATAAACACTTGACCAGTCACACTCTTGGCTGACTAGTAGCACTCTTGGCCTAAGAATAAACTATAACTCTGAGAACTTTGCTTGAACTAACTTCAAAACACTCCGGACCTTTGCAGGACACAACAGTGACTCTAATGGACTTCAATTCAATGCAATTCTATGGGTGACTTAGCGACTATTAATCACTTCATCGAGGTTAAGCACAAAAGCCTTTAGTTGGGGACACCAGTTACTACCAGTGAGGGCTCAACTGCAGGGATGGCTTGCCTGCTTTGCACGAGCACCCATCCCACTACTTATATACTACTGAGGCAGAACTATAAATATCATCTAGGTATAGGGTATATTGGTAAGGATTTCTTGGCTAGTCATGAATAATGGTGAATAATCACACAATAGTCGGTCTAGTCTGTTTTCTTTTCAAATATTCGGTCTAGAGACTCCACAGTTGGTCTTTCCGCACCCTTGGCACAACTACATGCCCTAGTAACGTGGTTATATGGATATCCAGATATTGGTGCCTATAACAGCTATCCGATCATGATCGAGGGTGCAGTCCAGCTACACTAGCATCAATCATAAGAGATCTATATTGCAATAGTCAGATCTGGGCTCAAGGTTAATCCATTCCTAATTTATTTCTAAGTCCTGCTTCAAGATTGCCATGTGACTAGTTATCCTGACTTAGGTGTTTATGCCCAGTCTGGGCTGCCAGTGACCGAACTTCATGAGATCTGTGTACTCTGCTCCTGGTTTTTGTGTGCTAGTAGCATCCTTTGTTTGCTAGTGGCTGTATTTCACTTAGTTCTGCTAGCATTGGAGTTACTAGTCTGGCTGGCTGGTAGATTTAACCCACTAATGGTGTTGCATCTAAGTCCTGGCTCTACCAATTGCTTACTGCTTTTAACTATCAGCTCAAAGCCTCAGCTATAGTCCTCTATGTATCACTAGTATAGGATAGATGTGCAATAGTATTGTTACAAAATCGCAAAATCTAGGTGTGAATGTGTAGACAGCATATCAGCAGGTCGTTCCATCTGGTACCAGAGCAGAACTGCCCATGCATTGTGTGTGTGGGCATTAGAGGGCCCTGGGGTCAGGGGCCTCTCATCATTAGTTGTCCCCTCTGAGGAGGAGGCAATAGTAAAGTGGGCTCAGGGGTGGACAAGTGGTACTGCCTCTCATTCTCCCAGTCAGGTGGAGGGTAACTCCCGGGGAAGGACATTTTTGGGGTGTTGAGGTGGTTGGGGTGGGAGTTGTGGGTATCAGGTTCATCTTTGACAAAGGAGGGTTCAGATTTCTTCCTCATATATTAATACCATGAGGATGGTGAAGAAGGTGAGGAGTATGGCACTGCCAATTGTGACACCAAGAGAGACAGTTCTTGGTTGTTGTCAGTTTTCTTTGTTTGTCATAGGGGAATGCTTCTTTTATGGCTGGCATAGGAGAAGCAGTGGGGAATCTTTCAACTAATGTTACATTCTTGTCTATCATGTGACTTGGGATGTAAGCCTTTGGTCTCTGAGCTGCTTCACATTTGGTGATATGCTGTTTATGCATTCACACCTAGATTTTGCGATTTTGTAACAATACTATTGCACATCTATCCTATACTAGTGATACATAGAGGACTATAGCTGAGGCTTTGAGCTGATAGTTAAAAGCAGTAAGCAATTGGTAGAGCCAGGACTTAGATGCAACACCATTAGTGGGTTAAATCTACCAGCCAGCCAGACTAGTAACTCGAATGCTAGCAGAACTAAGTGAAATACAGCCACTAGCTGTTACGATTTTTCCGTTATCTTATCTTATCCGAGTCATATCCATGACTCATCCATCTAATCTAGTCCAGAAACCGACTCGTA
Organism: Desarmillaria ectypa; assembly: GCA_030407005.1. NCBI lineage: Eukaryota > Fungi > Basidiomycota > Agaricomycetes > Agaricales > Physalacriaceae > Desarmillaria > Desarmillaria ectypa. The sequence continues at coordinate 2,937,336 of JAUDYN010000003.1, read as the reverse complement.
TCCAGCTATTCGCCGAATACCACCCTCGTTCTCACCAGCTGTCACCCCAGACAACTCCCATTGGTTCTATGATCCTCCCGGATCGTCCTACTTCGACACCGTTTGTGCATGGACCGTAGCATTTCATCTAAATATAACGCCGTAAGAATACTATATAAACAGAGTATATTAGACCAATGTACTCTATCTCTTGTTTTAATTAACACTATAAACTCCTTACTCGCACTACACTAAAGACTATTAGCATAGTTCTCTCACTTGGGTGATCGTTCGAACGCGTAACGGCCCAGAGAGGATCAGCTGACAGTCCCAAGTCACGTGCCCAAGGCGGTGCCTAACATAAAACAAGAGATTTCTAACCAACTTTTCTTCTATTACGCTAGCCGTATAGAAGATCTCATGTCCGGAGAAGACAGAAACTCTCAAGAACCCCGAACCGTGTCCCTCGGTGTCGCCATTGGCAGTGCCATACTACTGTCCTTCTTTACGGTCCTCGCCGTACTTATATATGAGGAAGAACTCCGGGCCTTGCTAAGAAGGCAACCCCGGAGACCAGAACCAGAACCCCGTTCCGTCCCGCCCACCACACATGACCTTCCCCGGGGGATACCCCCCGCAAGACTGGGAGAACGAGAGGAACTTCCACTCGTTCGTCCCCAGGCCCGATTCATTATCGGACCCCCCTCCTCCTCCGAGGAGAGCACTAATTCGCGGGCCCCGTCTCAGGGGATCGCAGAACTTCGGGCTCAGATTGCCCGAAACGCTCTTGCCTACAACGCGAGAGCCCTCCTCCTCCGGCGCCGGATGGAACGACCCACCGTTGCAATGGAGCAACCAACAATCGGTCTTGAGGAGACCGAGGAACACGAGAGGGACGTATGGTCTGATGGGGATGAACCCCCGCCCCCATACCCCGGTCCCCCCCCTCATCCAAGAAACCCCGCCCCTCGCCGATCCCAGCGAAGGTCCGATTCCTCGTCGCCCGACAGCAACAGCGACAGCAGCAGTGGGTCCAACGGACCCCGACACCCCGACGATCCCGGCATGGATCGGACCCACCCCTACGGCCCCTGGAGCCGCGAGCGGTGGCCAAGCGAGGAGGAATTCTCCCTCTCCTCCCTCCCCGTCATCGAAATCTCCGATGACGAGTCCGACGATGGCCTCGTCGGAGTCCACACCCAGGCCGCTCCCCAGGCCCCCGACGATCCCTTCAACTCTGACGGGCTCGATTACACCTGGCCAGAACTCTCCGACTACGATCGGAGAATATTCGGTCCATACCGGACCACAGCATGGGAAATTCGACGAAGAGACGTCGAAGCCCGAGACCTCTGGGAAGAACCCAGAATGGAGATGGATGAGTGGCTCGCCCTTAACAGGGGCGACCCCATCCGGGTACCAATGGAAGGCCCTAGCAACGCCAGGGCCCTCATCGTCAATCACCGGATTCACGCCAATCGCGACCAGTCAATCTTCGGTCCCGCCGCCGGGGATCGTTTTCCAGGGTTATTACCCAGGACCCCACGGGAGCAACGAGAGCTGGACAGGACCCTCCAGCATCTCTGGAGGTTGGAGATGGCACGAGAAGATTGAGGAGGAAGAGCCTCAATACAATACGTTTACCTACGATACAGGTTACTACGGAGGGATGGAATACCACCACCCTCAATACGAAATCTATCCGGGTTACCCACCGGATACCCCGGTCGTAAGCCCACAACCACTTCCCGACTCACCCCCTCATCATAAGGTGCATCACCAAGGATACCACCCTTACCAGGGTGGCAGTCTTCTCTTCGCAGGGGCAGGAGAAGAAATGGAAGCAGAAGGACCGCCGGCAGGAAACGCCACCACAGGGGCATCAAGGAATCCTGCTACGGCAGAAGAAACTCGACAGCAGATGCGGGCCGAGTTACAGGAGAAAGAGCGATGCATAGCGGAGATGCGCGATGAGCTCGACAAGGAGGATGCCGCCCGCAAGACATTGGCGGACTATCTCCGAGTCCAAGAGCATGAGAAGGAGCCGGAAAGGGGAAGACCGCTGGGGCTGCCAAGAGGTTACCCGGGGTACAGGCCAGATCGATTCTCGATCCCAAGACCACCCCCTGGTCAGGGACCTCCTGACCCAATCCCGAACCCAGTCGGGAATGCGGCCGCTGATGCCCCCTATCTGGGCATCAAGCCGACCCTCGTCAAGGTCCCCGCCCCGTTCAAAGGGGACCATGACGACATTGAACGCTTCATAGGCGATTGCATCGCCTATTTTGAAGTGTTCAGACACTATTTCCAGGTGCCGTCGCACCTGGTATTATTCGCGACATCCCACTTCGAGGGTGCCGCCAAGGACTGGTGGGTCTACAAGAGACCCGAATACTGGGTAGGCGATGCCTTTGACGGCACCGCTGCCCATTTCTGATACCCCGACTGGGCCGACTTTGTCGACCTAGTCACAAGACAATTCCGAGATCCGGCGATCGAGGAAATCCACGAGAAGTGCATGTTCGACCTGCGCATGGGAGCACAGCCCGCCTCCCACTACTTCCAGAAGCTGGAAGAAGAAGCAAAGCTAGCAGGCCGGAGATCTGACGAAGCGGAAAGAGGCGCGATGGTAAAGGCGGTACGACTAGGAGTTCCTAGTTCGTACACCACCTTTATCTCAAATATGGGAGTGAGCATTCCGCGCTCATACCCAGAGTGGAAGGAACGCATTCTTCGAATGTATGAAGAGAGACAGCGGAAGTGGGTCTTTGACCAGACCACAAGTACGCCACGGGACGGCCAGAAGCAGGGCCCACGTCCCCAACAACAGCAACCCAGCGGCAAGAACACCGCTGGGGCGACAAGTCCCTCGGCTCCAAAACCGAGTGCTGGGAGTGGAGGGGCCGGTCGCGATGCTGGAACCGGTAAGTGGACGACGTACGGAGGGGCGGGGAAGCTCATGGACATAGACCGACAACGAGCGGAGGGGCGCTGTTTCAGGTGCGACCAAAAGGGTCACCTGAGCAGAGATTGCCCTACAAGAAAAGAGAAGAACGTAGTGAGATACGTGGGGCCCACTGACGCAGTGGTGCCAAGCACCTCCAAGATAGAGGAGGTAAAAGAGTAGGGCGTCAAGGGTTCGATTCCCCTTGCATGCCCAAGTCTCAAGGTGTGTCCTCGGTTGCCGCGGGTCGGACTAATTACTATGAAAACAGAACATTATCTAAGAAAAATATATCAATGACTTCACCGAAGCCGAAGACCAAGAAAGAATCATCAAAAAAAAACAACAGGTACGTCATACTACTAGAAGACGCTGACACCAATATCTGTAGTGACCAATCCCGAACCTCCGACGAACTGGAGCGGGACTTGCCAAGTGGTGTTGGCGCCGCAACAAAGTCCAACGAGCAGTGCTCACCGGATACGCCGCTGAGCGCACAGCGACGAGCAGGGACCAGTAGGTGGGACTCCTCCGGGACTTCCAGAAGTCCGACCGTCCCAGTACCCGCTTCGAGCAGCGGGGCAAGCTCACCAGTTCCGCCAGGGTCGGCGGTGATGTGCTTGGTAACGGCGAGTGACAAAAGAATTAGGGAATGGCAATGAACACCAATCACACTAAACCTCTTACTACTCTACACTTAATCACCAATATTGAATTCGGGCGGTTTCGAGTACGATGGAAGCACTCTGCAGACTTCAATAATCAAGTACAATTGTCTTTAAGACGTTTTATTCGTTACTAGTGAGTTTATACAAAGTACTACTCGTACTAGTGGGGTGGGTAAGACACAATTAGATAAGAGTGACTTGGTTTGAGCTACTGCGCTCATTCTGACTGAAACGGCTTCAGGCTGGTGGCACTCTTGGCCCTATACTGCTTCCTACAAGTGATAAACACTTGACCAGTCGCACTCTTGGCTGACTAGTGGCGCTCTTGGCCTAAGAATAAACTGATGGCACTCTTGGCCCTATACTGCTTCCTACAAGTGATAAACACTTGACTAGCCGCACTCTTGGCTAACTAGTGGCACTCTTGGCCTAAGAATAAACTATAACTCCGAGAACTTTGCTTGAACTAACTTCAAAACACTCCGGACCTTTGCAGGACACAACAGTGACTCTAATGGACTTCAATTCAATGCAATTCTATGGGTGACTTAGCGACTATTAATCACTTCGTCGAGGTCAAGCACAAAAGCCTTTAATTGGGGACACCAGTTACTACCAGTGAGGGCTCAACTGTGGGGATGGCTTGCCTGCTTTGCACGAGCACCCATCCCACTACTTATATACTACTGAGGCAAAACTATAAATATCATCTGGGTATAGGGTATATTGGTAAGGATTTCTTGGCTAGTCACGAATAATGGTGAATAATCACACAATAGTCGGTCTAGTCTGTTTTCTTTTCAAATATTCAGTCTAGAGACTCCACAGTTGGTCTTTCCGCACCCTTGGCACAACTACATGCCCTAGTAACGCGGTTATATGGATATCTGGATATTGGTGCCTGTAACAGCTATCCGATCATGATCGAGGGTGCAGTCTGGCTCCACTAGCATCGATCATAAGAGATCTATATCATGATAAGGATTTCTTGGCTAGTCATGAATAATGGTGAATAATCATACAATAGTCAGTCTAGTCTGTTTTCTTTTCAAATATTCGGTCTAGAGACTCCACAGTTGGTCTTTCCGCACCCTTGGCACAACTACATGCCCTAGTAACGCGGTTATATCGATATCCGGATATTGGTGCCTGTAACAGCTATCCGATCATGATCGAGGGTGCAGTCCGGCTCCACTAGCATCGATCATAAGAGATCTATATCAAAATAGTCGGATCTGGGCTCAAGGTTAATCCATTCCTAATTTATTTCTAAGTCCTGTTTCAAGATTGCCATGTGACTAGTTATCCTGACTTAGGCGTTTATGCCCAGTCTGGGCTGCTAGTGACAGAACTTCACGAGATCTGTGTACTCTGCTCCTGGTTTTTGTGTGCTAGTAGCATCCTTCGTTTGCTAGTGGCTGTATTTCACTTAGTCCTGCTAGCATTCGAGTTACTAGTCTGGCCGGCTGGTAGATTTAACCCACTAATGGTGTTGCATCTAAGTCCTGGCTCTACCAGTTGCTTACTGCTTTTAACTATCAGCTCGAAGCCTCAGCTATAGTCCTCTATGTATCACTAGTATAGGATAGATGTGCAATAGTATTGTTACAAAATCGCAAAATCTAGGTGTGAATGCATAGACGGCATATCAGCGGAGGACCAGGACAGTGCCTCTAACCAAGGCCAGGCTTTACCCGGACGAACCGGTCCAGGGAGTGGAAAACTTGACGAAGCTGAGTACCAAACCGGGCCGGCAAGTTGCAGGGTTGACAACCATGCGAAGGTCACCTTAGGCACTAGCTGGGAGTCAATGACCAAGGAATTTCAAACTCCGTCGCAAGTGGTGCCGGCCGAGGAAAAGGGACAGGATCCCGCTAGCGCCCAGGCAGTAAAAAGGGGGCATTTCAGCAGGACTACCGTCGTTGAGATACCCGACGAAGAAGACGATACAGCGTTCAGAATATGGCAAGACAAACAATCCAAAGCCAGTACTCCGATATGCAGAACACCAGAAAAACAGAAACTCGACCTTCCGAATGTACAGGGAAGCGTCGAAACCGATACCTATCTGAACAAGGGGGTATCAATCGCTTTCGAAGGTACGGGAAAGCTGAAAAAGTCTTCTGAATGCACAGGGAAGCAGGACGAATTTCAATGGTTCATACCATTTGGAATTGACTGGACAATGCATGCTATACGCAACTCCAAGAATTTGGCAAACGCCAAAGCGGTTCTCTCCATTTGGGTACACCCCAAACGACTTGGAGAAATCGACGACGAGCTTATCCGAAGCTTACAAATAGAAGGAAGCATGGCCCGGGAACAGCTCTATGAATTGCACGAACCCATTCGTTATATTCGAGGCACCAAGAGTTCCGGTCGAGACTTCTTGGTAAACATTCAACTTTCCCCATGTACTGGGAAAAGAGTACTGACAACCCGAGCGTTGTTGGATAGCGGTTGCACGGGCAGCTCTATCAACCGAACGTACGTCCAACAACACCAGTTGGACACCAGAAAGGCCGCAGCCCCTATACCGGTCTATAATGCCGATGGAACGCGCAACAAAGCAGGGGATGTTACCGAGTTTGTAGAACTACGAATGACAATTGGAGGACATAGTGAACGCATTGACCTCGCAGTCACCGACTTAGGTTCGAAGACCGTATATTTGGGACACGACTGGCTTAAACGCCACAACCCTTTCGTCAACTGGAAGACGGAAACCTTAACATTCGGACGATGTCATTGTGTTCAAAACCACTTCACCCTGCCAGACGCAGATGAAGAAGACCGATGGGACGAAGAGCTCGAAGAAGGAGAAAGTATTCTTGCCATCAATATGCAGGAAGAAATCATCCTTCGTGCCGTCCATCATGCGAATGAGTTAGCAGCTGCAGCTAACACTGAGAAACCAAAGCAGACGTTTGAGGAACTCGTACCTCCTCAGTATCAAAGCTTTGGAGATTTATTCTCTAAAGAAAGCTTTGATGAATTACTGGAACGAAGACCCTGGGACCATGCCATCGAGCTAATCCCCAATGCGAAATCCACCTTAGATTGCAAGGTGTACCCGCTCAATCGCAATGAGCAGGAACAATTAGATAAGTTCTTAGATGAGAACCTAGACTCAGGACGCATTTGTCCCTCGAAATCCCCATTCGCCTCTCCCTTCTTCTTCGTTAAGAAAAAGGATGGCTCTCTACGACCAGTTCAAGATTATCAAAAACTGAATGAAATGACGATCAAAAATCGTTACCCTCTCCCACTCATCTCCGAGCTAATCGACAAATTACGAGGAGCCAAATACTTCTCCAAGCTGGATGTATGATGGGGTTACAACAATGTCCGAATCCGAGATGGAGACGAAGAGAAAGCCACGTTCAGAACTAACCGAGGGCTCTTCGAACCCACGGTAATGTTCTTTGGGCTCACAAATTCACCAGCCACATTCCAGTGGATGATGAACGACATATTCAAGGATTTGATCGCTGGAGGAAAGGTCACCATTTACCTCGACGATATACTCATCTTCACAAAATCCTTGACCGAACACTGGAACATAGTACGACAAGTACTCCAGCGACTGCGAGAAAACAAATTGTTCCTCAAAGCCGAGAAATGCGAGTTTGAGGTGCTCGAAACTGAATACCTCGGGGTTATCATAAGCGAAGATGCCATTCGCATGGACCCAGTCAAGATAGCAGGAATAGCGGAATGGCCAACCCCAACGAAAAAGAAGGAACTACAATCCTTCCTAGGATTCACGAACTTTTATCGAAAGTTCATCAAAGACTATTCCAAGATAGTCCGTCCCCTCACCCAATTGACCGGAAAAGTAGACTGGACCTGGGGATCAGAACAAAAACAGGCATTCGATCAGATCAAGAAGCTGATGACGACAAACGTAGTTCTAACGATTCCTTCGGACAATGGAAAGTTCCGAGTAGAAGCAGATGCGAGTGATGGAGCCATTGGCGCCGTACTCAGCCAAGAAAAAGAAGGCAAATGGAGACCCGTCGCCTTTATGTCCAAGGCGCTCACCGCTACCGAGCGCAACTATGAGATCTACGACAAAGAGTTGCTAGCCATCATGTTAGCATTAGAAGAATGGCGTCATTATCTCATGGGCGCCAAAGAAACCATTGAGATCTGGACGGACCATCAGAATCTCCAATACTTCCGAAAACCCCAGAAGTTGAATCGTCGACAAGCACGATGGGTCACCGAACTAGCGGAATATCACTTTATCCTTCAGCATAAAGCTGGAACCGCTAACCAGAAGGCTGATCTTCTCAGTAGACGAGACGATCATGATCAGGGAAAAGAAGACAATAAAGACATTGTCGTTCTATCCCCGGAACACTTCCACGCCCTGATAATACCAACCACGGAAGAGAGAATCACGCGTATAAGAGACGCAACAAAACAGAAGGAACAGTGGGACCAGGGAATCGAAAAATCCCTCAACCACGAAAGAGGAATCACACAGGAGAACGAAATCCTGTGGTACGATGGACGAGTCTATGTCCCCAACGACTCAATGTTACGCGGTGAGATCATTGCACAATTCCATGATCATATCACCGCTGGACACCCCGGAATCGCCAAAACCAAAGAGCTCATACTCCGTGAGTATTGGTGGCCGAAGATGAAGAAGGACGTAGAATCTTACATCAAGGGATGTGAGACTTGTCAAAGGACGAAGAGCGACACGCAGGCCAAGGCTGCCCCTCTTCACCCCAATGCAATTCCTGATACGCCATGGACACATATCTCAGTCGATATGATCACCGGACTCCCGGAGTCAGATGGATTTGATGCTCTACTAGTCATCGTAGACCGTTTCTCCAAAAACATCCTCTTGATTCCATGCAATGAGGAATTATCGGCAGAAGGATGGGCGTTAATCCTTCGCAACCAAGTATATGCAAAGCATGGAATACCGCAAGTGGTCATCTCTGACAGAGGACCCCAATTCGTTTCAGCATTTATGAAAGAACTATATCAAATGCTGAATATCACTCAAAACGCGTCTACAGCCTATCATCCGCAGACAGACGGACAGACAGAGAGAGTCAATCAGGAGGTTGAAAAATACCTTCGAATCTTTGTCAACCATAGACAGACCGACTGGGTAGCATGGCTACCACTTGCCGAGTTCGCCCACAACAACCGAGTCCACTCAGCCACGGGCAAAAGTCCCTTCATGGTCCTATATGGACGAAATCCCCGACTCATCTCTGAGTCAATACAGAAAACTGGTTTTGCCAACCCTGCAGCCATTGACTTTACGGAAACTATGGCCAAAGTCCATAAGGAGGTCCACGAAGCATTGGAAAAGGCGGCAATGCAAATGAAGGCACAATACGACAAAAAGAAGCAGACTCAACAAGAATACCGGATTGGAGACAAGGTATGGCTTGATACCGCCAACCTTCACCTTCCACGACCAAAGAAAAAGCTCGACGATAAACGAACAGGACCGTTTGAAATCGTCGAAAAGTCGGGAGCGACAGCATACAAACTGAAACTGCCACCCCACTGGAAAATCCATCCCCGGTTCAATGAAAAACTGCTGACTCCATATGTCGCACCCTCATTTGTAAACCAAGAACAACCGCCTCCTCCTCCTCCAGACCTCATCGATGGTCAAGAAGAGTACGAAATTGAAGAAGTCTTGGACTCGCGCATCAGAAAGGTACGGTCCAAGCAAGGACAACCATCTAGGGAAGTCATAGACTACCTAGTCAAATGGAAGGGATGGACTCATGAACACAATTCATGGGTCCGAGAGAACGAAATGAAAAACGCCTCGGAAGCAATCCAAGAGTATAAGGCCAACGTAAACCGCACCGTATATACTCCAAAAATCGCAACCAGGAAAATAGTGGTCAAAATACTGGACCACGAATATTCGGAACACGGCGACGTAGCCTACCTCGCTAAAAGAACAGATGGACGCATCAAATGGATCATCAATCCAGACGAAGAAATATGGAAAAAGCTGATTGATCAGTACTGGGTCAATCAAATCGCAACACAATACGACACCCCTTTGGAAGAACCTTAGCAGTCGGGACGACTGCTTTAACAAGGGGGTAATGTTATGATTTTTCCGTTATCTTATCTTATCCGAGTCATATCCATGACTCATCCATCTAATCTAGTCCAGAAACCGACTCATATCCAGCTATTCGCCGAATACCACCCTTGTTCTCACCAGCTGTCACCCCAGACAACTCCCATTGGTTCTATGATCCTCCCGGATCGTCCTACTTCGACACTGTTTGTGCATGGACCGTAGCATTTCATCTAAATATAACGCCGTAAGAATACTATATAAACAGAGTATATTAGACCAATGTACTCTATTTCTTGTTTTAATTAACACTATAAACTCCTTACTCGCACTACACTAAAGACTATTAGCGTAGTTCTCTCACTTGGGTGATCGTTCAAACACGTAACGGCCCAGAGAGGATCAGCTGACAGTCCCAAGTCACGTGCCCAAGGCGGTGCCTAACACTAGCAAACAAAGGATGCTACTAGCACACAAAAACCAGGAGCAGAGTACACAGATCTCATGAAGTTCGGTCACTGGCAGCCCAGACTGGGCATAAACACCTAAGTCAGGATAACTAGTCACATGGCAATCTTGAAGCAGGACTTAGAAATAAATTAGGAATGGATTAACCTTGAGCCCAGATCTGACTATTGCAATATAGATCTCTTATGATTGATGCTAGTGTAGCTGGACTGCACCCTCGATCATGATCGGATAGCTGTTATAGGCACCAATATCTGGATATCCATATAACCACGTTACTAGGGCATGTAGTTGTGCCAAGGGTGCGGAAAGACCAACTGTGGAGTCTCTAGACCGAATATTTGAAAAGAAAACAGACTAGACCGACTATTGTGTGATTATTCACCATTATTCATGACTAGCCAAGAAATCCTTACCAATATACCCTATACCTAGATGATATTTATAGTTCTGCCTCAGTAGTATATAAGTAGTGGGATGGGTGCTCGTGCAAAGCAGGCAAGCCATCCCTGCAGTTGAGCCCTCACTGGTAGTAACTGGTGTCCCCAACTAAAGGCTTTTGTGCTTAACCTCGATGAAGTGATTAATAGTCGCTAAGTCACCCATAGAATTGCATTGAATTGAAGTCCATTAGAGTCACTGTTGTGTCCTGCAAAGGTCCGGAGTGTTTTGAAGTTAGTTCAAGCAAAGTTCTCAGAGTTATAGTTTATTCTTAGGCCAAGAGTGCTACTAGTCAGCCAAGAGTGTGACTGGTCAAGTGTTTATTACTTGTAGGAAGCAGTATAGGGCCAAGAGTGCCATCAGTTTATTCTTAGATCAAGAGCACCACTAGTCAGCCAAGAGTGCGACTGGTCAAGTGTTTATCACTTGTAGGAAGCAGTATAGGGCCAAGAGTGCCACCAGCCTGAAGCCATTTCAGTCAGAATGAGCGCAGTAGCTCAAACCAAGTCACTCTCATCCAATTGTATCTTACCCACCCCACTAGTACAAGTAGTACTTTGTATAAACTCACTAGTAACAAATAAAACATCTTTAAGACAATTGTACTTGATTATTGAAGTCTGCAGAGTGCTTCCATCATACTCAAAACTGCCCAAATTCAATATTGGTGATTAAGTGTAGAGTAGTAAGAGGTTTAGTGTGATTAGTGTTCATTGCCATTCCCTAATTCTTTTGTCACTCACCGTTACCAAGCACATCACCACCCCCACCCCAGCCTAGGAATATGCATGGCACATTTGGGTTGAGATTGAGGATGCCCTGCCCCCTTACCCCAGCCCTCCCCATCCCCATCCCGCAACCCCCACCCTTCACCTGCACAACTGGCAAATGCCTCCCTAATCTCACTCCCCCTCCTCCAATGGGTCCTATAATGGGCTCCGACACCCCAACAATCCCAGAATGGATCAGAACCACCCCTATGGGCCCTGGGCCCATGAAAACAACTGGCCCCAAGGAGGGACCAATTCCACCACCTTCCTCCCTGTTATCAACCTCTCTAATAAGTCCAATGGGGAGCTCGATGCCCTGACCCTGCCTGCTTCCACTGCCCCCAATGACTCATTCAATACAAATGGAGCAGACTACACATGGCCCAACCTCTCCAAGGTCAATCAAAGGCTATTCAGCCCCTTCAGGGCCACTGCCTGGGAAATTCAACATCGTGACATCGAATCAAGAATGCTCTGGGACAAGCCCAGACCTGACATGGATGAGTGGTTGGCACTCAACTGAGGGAACCCCATCCAGGGTCCCAACCCAAATGCCATAGTTTATGTCTGGATACATGCCAACAGAGAGTGTGACATATTTTGTCTCTCTGTCAGATATATATTACCAGGGCTTTGAGCCCAAAATGAGGATGAGCAGAGGGAGCTAGAATGCTCTCTACAACAGTTATGGTGATTGGAGATCACAAGAGAGGAATAGACTGAGACAAGGACCCAGTTACAATACATTTATCTACAATACAGGTTACTATGGGCAGGGATATGCCCAAGAATATGAAAATATTCCTGACTACCCCCCTGACACTCTGGTTGCAAGACTAAAACCCCTGCCTGACTTGCCACCACACAGTTGGGCATATCAACAAGGCTATCACCCTTACCAGGGTAGAAGTCTTCTCTTTGCTGGTGCAGGAGAAGAAATGGAAGCTGAAACTATCCCTGCAGGATCTGCCACTGCAGGGGTGTCAAGAACCCCAGTGATGGCAGAAGAAATTCAGCAACAGATGAAAACCACATTGGCCAAAAAGGAGAAGTGCATTGCAGAAATGCATGAGGAACTTGAAAGAGAGGAATCCACCAAGAGGATGATGACAGATTACCTCTGTGATCAAGAGAAGGGGAAGGAACTGGATAGGGGCAGGCCTACAGAACCACCAAGAGGTTACCCAGGCCCAAGGCTGGATCGATACTCAATCCCAAGACCACCCTCTGACAAGGGACCTCCCAACCCAATTCCCAATCCAGTTGAGAGTGCACCCACTGATGCCCTATACTTGGGCATCAAACCCACTCTCATCAAAGTCCCTTCTCCATTCAAGGGGGATCACAACGATATAGAATGCTTTATAGGTGATTGTATCACCTATTTCAAAGTGTTCCACTACTATTTCCAGGTGCTATCGCACCTGGTATTATTTGTGACCTCTCATTTCGAGGGGGCCACCAAGGATTGGTGGGTCTACAAGAGACCTAAATTCTGGGTCAGAGACTCCTATGATGGGACCACTGCCTATTTCTGCTACCCTGACTGGGTGGACTTTGTTGATATGGTCTTGTGCCAATTTAGAGACCCCACCATTGAGGAAGTTCACAAAAAGTGAATGTTTGACCTTTGAATGGGAATGCAGCCTGCCTCCCATTACTTCCAGAAGTTGGAAGAAGAAGCGAAATTAGCAGGCCAACAAACTGATGAGAACAAGTGCAGTGCCATAGTGAAGGTGGTCAGACTAGGAGTACCTTCCTCCTATATGACCTTCATCTTAAATATGAGTGTCAATATTCCTCGCTCATACCCAGAATGGAAGGAACACATTCTCTGAATGTATGAGGAGCACCAGTGCAAGTGGGTCTTTGATCAGACCACTGGTACATCCTGGGATGTGCAGAAGAAGGATTCCTGTCCCCAACCCCAACAGCACCCCAGTGGCAAAGCTGCCGCTGGGGCAACAAGTTCCTCAGCTCCAAAGCCGACTGCTAACATGGGGGTTAGTTGGGATACTGGAACTGGTCAATGGATGATATATGGAGGGGCAGGGAAGCCCATAGACATCAATCAATGATAAGCAGAGGGCTGATGCTTCAGATGTGATGAGAAAGGTCACTTGAGCAATGACTATCCTAGAAGAAAAGAGTTCAAGAACATTTGGTCAGTAGGGCACACTAACGAAGTGGTGCCACCTATGGCCAAGATTGAAGAGGCAAAAGAGTAGGTTGACAAGGGTTTGATTCCTCTTGCTCAACTAAGTCTCTCAATGGTGAGTCCTCAGCTTTTGCAGATCAGACTAATTACTATAAATATAGACAATTATGAACAAATACAAATATACCCTCTATGACTTCATAGAACCTGAAGCCAAAGACCCCTAAAGAATTGACAACAAATAGGTATATCACTCTCCTAAAAGAAGCTAACATGATTATCTATAGTGAATCCTGAGCCCCTGATGAGGTGCAGGATTTGCCAGGTGGTGCTGGCACTGCCATGAAGTCCACCAAGCCTGCACAGCAGAACTCACCAGATATGCAGATAAAACTATGGATGGAGACTAGTAGGTGAGATGCCCTCAGGCCTCTCAGAAGTCCAAAAGTCTCAGCACTCTCAATGAGTCAGGAGACAAGTCTACCAGCCTCACCAGAGTCGGCGGGGGACCAGGACAGTGCCTCTCACCAAGGCCAGGATCGGGGCCACATGCTATCCGAACCAGTGGGAGAATAGCCAGTAGTGGAGCTACAGGCAATGCTGATGAGATTCACCCTGGATGCAAAAGCCCAGTACTCTGTTGGAACAGATAGTAGAAGCAGAACCTCAGAAGCCTCAAGCTGAGTTTAATCTCCTCTTGAGATTGTTTGGGTTCTAAAAGCAACCCAAGCCAAAGAACAGGGGGAAGCTGCTAGCATCCAGATAGTAGAAAGAGGGCACTCCAGTAGAACCACCACCATCATTGAAGTACCCAATGAAGAAGATGACACTGCCTTTAGACTGTGGCAAGCAAGCCAGTCCAAAGCCAGCACCCTGACATCCAAAATCCTGCCTAACAAGGGGATACTGAAACCTGAAGTCCTGCCAAAACCAGAGGCACATGATCACATATAGTATAAACCATTTGGGATCAACTAGACTCTATGTGCCATTCGCAGTTTCAAGAACTTGGCAGTCACCAAAGCTGTGCTCTCCATGTGAGTACATCCCAAATGACTTCTGGAGATCACCAATGAGCTTGTACAAAGCCTACAGAATGAAGAGAGTCATGCACATGAACAACTCTACAAACTTCATGAACCAATCCAGTATATTCATGGAACCAAAAGCTCATGTTGAGACTTTCTGATGGATATCCAGCTCTCTCCCTGTACTGTGAAAAAGACTTTGACAACCCAAGTGTTGTTGGATAGCAGCTGCACAAGTAGCTCTATCAACCGAACCTATGTCCAACAATATCAGTTGGACACCTGAAAAGCTGCCTCTCTCATTCCTGTATACAATGCCAATGGAACCTATAACAAGGCCAGTGATATTACTGAATTTGTGGAACTCTGAATGATCATCAGAGACCATGTCAAATAAATTGACCTTGCAGTCACAGACCTAGGCTCCAAGACAGTATATTTGGGCCATGACTGGCTTAAATGCCACAATCCCCTTGTCAACTGGAAATTGGGAGTCATGACATTTGGATGATGTCATTGCACAAAAAATCACTTCACTCTCCCTGATTCTGATGAAGAAGACAGATGGGATAAAGAGCTAGAAGAAGGCAAAACTATTCTAGCAGTGAACATGCAAGAAGAAATCATTATTTGAGCAGTTCACCATGCAAATGAACTGGCAGCAGCTGCAAATGCAGAAAAACCAAAACAGACCTTTGAGGAGCTTGTGCCTCCTTAGTATCAAAGCTTTAGAGATTTATTCTCTAAAGAAAGCTTTGATGACCTACCAGAGCGAAGACCCTAGGATCATGCCATTGAGCTAACCCCCAACACCAAATCCATGTTAGACTGTAAAGTCTACCTGCTCAACCAAAATGAACAGGAACAACTCAACAAGTTTCTTGATGAAAATATCAATTCTGGATGTATCCAACCCTCTAAATCCTCTTTTGCATTCCCTTTCTTCTTTGTAAAGAAAAAGAATGGCTCATTATACTCTGTTCAGAACTACTGCAAACTGAACAAAATGATGATCAAAAATCATTATCCACTCCCCTTAATTTCTGAACTCATTGACAAGCTATGCAGAGCTAAATACTTCTCCAAGCTAGATGTCCAATGAGGATATAATAATGTATGAATCCAAGACAGGGATGAAGAAAAGGCTGTGTTCAGAACTAACCAAAGGCTCTTTGAATCTACAGTCATGTTCTTCAGCCTTACCAATTCACCTGCCATCTTCCAGTGGATGATGAACGACATTTTTAAGGATTTAATCACCAGAAGAAAGGTCACCATCTACCTTGATGATATCCTTATATTTATGAAATCCCTGTCTGAACACTGAATCATCATTCAACAAGTTCTCCAACATCTATGAGAAAACAAATTATTCCTCAAAGCAGAAAAGTGTGAATTCAAGGTACTCAAAACCAAATACCTTGGAGTCATTATCAGTGAAAATGCAATTTGCATGGATCCCATAAAAATTGCCAGAATTGCCAAATAGCTGACTCCCACAAAAAAGAAAGAACTTCAGTCTTTCCTTGGCTTCACAAACTTCTATTGAAAGTTTATTCATGACTACTCAAAGATTGTATGTCCCCTTACCCAGTTACTGAGAAAAGTAGACTGGATGTGGGGAGTAGACCAGGAACAAGTGTTTTCATAACTCAAAAGGTTGATAATGATAAACATTGTTCTAACAATTCCCTCTGATGATAGAAAATTCCCAAGTAGAGACTGATGCTAGCAATGGAGCTATTGGCGCTGTTCTAAGCCAAGAACAGAATGGCAAATGGAGACCTGTTGCTTTCATGTCCAAAGCCTTGACAATCACTGAGCACAACTACAAGATATACAACAAGGAGTTGTTAGCTATCATGCTAGCCCTAGAAGGATGGTGACATTACTTAATGGGCACCAAAGAAACTATCGAAATCTGGATGGATCACCAAAATCTCCAGTACTTCCAGAAGCCCCAGAAGCTAAACTGCTGACAAGCCCGATGGGTCACAGAACTGGTGGAATACCACTTTATTCTTCAACATAAAGCAGGCATCACCAACAAAAATGCAGATCTTCTCAGTCAATGAGACGATCATGACCAAGAAAAAGAAGACAATCAAGATGTAGTTGTCCTCTCTCCTGAACATTTTCAGGCATTAATACTACCCACCACTGAAGAACAAACCACACATATAAGAGATGCAACTCAACAAAAGAGTCAATGGGACCAAGGGATAGAGAAATCCCTCAATCACGAATGAGAAATCACCCAAGAAGACGAAATCTTGTGGTATGATGGGCGAATCTATATTCCCCAAGACCCTTCACTTTGCAGTGAAATCATTTCACAATATCATGACCACATCACTGTGGGACACCCAGGAATCACAAAGACCAAAGAGCTCATTCTTCATGAATACTGGTGGCCAAAGATGAAGAGAGACATTGAATCCTACATCAAGGGATGCAAAACATGTCAGAGAATGAAGAGCAATATGCAGGCCAAAATGGCTCCTCTTCATCCCAATACAATCCCTGATATGCCATGGACTCATATTTCTGTTGACATGGTCACCAGACTCCCAGAATCCAAAGGTTTTGATGCCTTACTCATTATCGTGGACCAATTCTCCAAAAACATAATTCTTATTCTGTGTAATGAAGAATTATCTGCTGAAGGATGGGCTTTGATACTATGCAACCATGTATATGCCAAACATGGAATGCCGCAAGTGGTTATCTCAGACTGAGGACCCCAATTTGTATCCGCATTCATGAAAGAACTTTATTAAATGCTGAATATCATGCAAAATGCCTCAACTGCATACCATCCCCAAACTGATGGACAAACAGAGAGAGTCAACCAGGAGGTTGAAAAATACCTCCGTATCTTTGTTAACCATCATCAAACTGACTGAGTCACATGGTTACCCCTTGCTGAATTTGCCCATAATAACCAAATCCATTCAGCTACTGGCAAAAGTCCCTTCATGGCCCTATATAGATGAAACCCATGACTCATTCCTGAGTCAATCCAGAAAACCAGCTTCACCAACCCTGCAGCTATTGATTTCACTGAAACAATGGCCAAAGTTCACAAAGAAGTCCACAAGGCATTAGAAAAGGCAGCAGTGCAAATGAAGGCACAATATGATAAAAAGAAACAGTTACCATGGGAATACTAAGTCAGTGATAAGGTCTGGCTCGATACTGCCAACCTTCACCTTCCACAACCAAAGAAGAAGCTTGACAACAAATGAACAGGACCATTTGAGATCATTGAAAAGTCTGGGGCAGCAGCATACAAACTAAAACTGCCACCTCATTGGAGGATACACCCCTGATTTAATGAGAAACTGTTAACTCCCTATACTATGCTATCATTTTCTAATCAACAATAACCACCGCCTTCTCCATCAGACCTTGTCAATGGTCAAGAGGAATATAAAATCAAAGAAGTTTTGGACTCATACACTCAAAAAGTGAACTCCAAAAAAGGACAGCCATCCAGAAAAGTCACAGATTATCTGGTCAAATGGAAGGGATGGACCAGAGAACACAACTCTTGGGTCAGAGAAACCAAGATGACAAACACCATGGAAGCAATCAAAGAGTACCAGACTAGCATAAACCATGTCTTACACACTCCAAAAATTGTAACCAAGAACAGGATAGTGGTTAAGATACTGGACCACAAATATTCGGAAAACAGTGATATAGCCTATCTCACTGAATGAAAAGATGGATATACCAAATGGATAGTCAATCCAGATAAAGACTTATGGAAAATGCTGACTGATCAGTACTGGACCAGTCAAATCAAAACACAGTTCGATGCCCCCAAAGAAGAGCCTTAGCAGTTAGGATGACTGCTTTAACAAGGGGGTAATGTTATGATTTTTCCATTATCTTATCTTATCTGAGTCATATCCATGACTCATCCATCTAATCAACCATCATTTCTGCTTCATATTGACCTACTCACTGACCATTACCCTCGTTCTCACCCACAGTCATCCCAGATCCTTTCTATTGGACTATGATCTTTCTGGATCCACCTCCCTTTGACACTGTTCTAGCATGGACCATATCATTTCATCTAAATATAATGCCATATTTACAGTATATAAGTAGAGTAAACCATACTATTGTACTCTATCTTTCGACTAAATTACACTCATATACTTTCTACTCATACACTGAAGACTCAGCCCCAAGTCTCAATATGAGTGACTGCCTGAATGCAAAGCAGCTCAGAGACCAAAGGCTTACATCCCAAGTCACATGTTAGACAAGGACATAACAGTTCTTTGATTGTTTTGGTTGTCATTGGTCATAGATGCTACTTCACAGCTAGCATAGAAGGAGCAGGAGGTATATCTTTCAATTAATGTTACAGCCTGACTTAGACACGTGACTTGGGATGTAGATAATTCTCTGGGCTGTTATGCATTTGAACAATCACCTGTATAGAGAACTGAGCCTTGGTCTTTAGTGTAGTGCAGTAAGTGGTGTATGAATGTAATTTAGTCAAAAGATAGAGTACAATGGTGAAGTTTACTCTACTTATATACTGTAAGTATGGTGTTATATTTAGATGAAATGGTATGGTCTATGAGAAAACAGTATGGTTCATGAGAGTACAGTGTGGAGTCAGATGGATCATGGACTAATGAGAGAATGAGGGTGACATTCTGCATGAACTAGGGTGATCATCAGTAAGAGTGAGAATGGTTGCTGATTAGATGAATGAGTCATGGATATGACTCAGATAAGATAAGATAGCAGAAAAATCATAACACTGAATGTCCCCATCCCTGCTCCCCAACTCCATCCTGCCCCCACTTTGGGAACCGACACCCTGATGATTCAGTGATAGATTGAAACCACCCTTATGGTCTCTAGGGCTATAACAGAGAAACCTGGCTGAGAGGAGGAATGGAGTCCTTCTTGTCCCTTCCCATCATTGAGCTCTCCAATGACTCCAATGGGGAGCTTGACCCCATGACTCCAACCACTCCCTTCCCCTCTGACAGTCTCTTCAACATTGATGGGGCTGATTATACCTAGCCTGAGCTCTCTGACATTGATTGGAACCTATTTGGCCCCTTCAGGACTGCCACCTAGAATCTTTGATGAGCAGACATTGAGACCCATATGGACTGGCCTAAGATCAGGCCAGACATGAATGAGTGGCTGGCACTTAATTGAGGTGATCTCATATGAGGACCCGATCCAGGTGCTATAATTCATGCCCACATACATGCTAACAGGCATCAAAACCTTTTCCCTACTGCCACAGGAGATTTGGTACCCAGGCTACAACCTCAGACAGCAGAGGAACAATGGGAGCTGGATCACTCTCCTCAACAACTTTGGAGACTGGAGGTTGACAGAGAGAAGGAGGATGAGCATGATGTCCAACTTTGACAGATTCACATATGAACCAAGCTACTATGGGGGGCTGAGACATGCTCAGCCCCAATACATGAATTATTCTGATTATCCCCCTGACACCCTGGCTCAATAGCCACAACTGTTGCCTAACTCACCACCATACAGTTGGACATGTCAACAAGGCTATCATCCTTACCAGGGTGGCAGTCTCCTATTTGCAGGCATGGGTGAAGAACCTGAAATAAGTACCACCTCTACAGGGTCAATCTCTGCCACAATGGAGAAACTTCAGCAACAAACCAGGACTGCTTTAGCCAAAAAGGAACAGCACATCAAGGAGATGCATGAAGAACTCATGAAGGAGGAAACCATCCAAAAGAAGATGATGAAATATCTTCACAACAATGACAAGAGAAAGGAGCCCAAACATGGGAGGCTGACAGAACCTCCCAGAGGATATTCTGCCTCTCAGCTGGATCACTTCTCAATCCCAAGACCACCCTCTGAAAGAGGATCTCCTGACTCCTTACCCAATCCTATCAGGAATGCTCCTGATGATGCCCCCTATATGGGGATCAAGCCAATTCTTGTCCAACCTTTGAAGCTATTCAAGGGGGACCACAATGACATCAAATACTTCATAGGTGATTGCATCACCTATTTTGAAGTGTTCCATCATTACTTTCAGCTGCTGTCACATCTAGTATTATTTGTGACCTCTCATTTTGAGGGGGCCACCAAGGACTGGTGGGTCTATAAGAGACCTGAATTCTGGGTTGGGGATGCCTATAATGGGACTCTCACCCATTTCCGATATCTTTCTTGGGAGGACTTTATTGATATAGTCTCTTGACAATTTAGAGACCCCACCATCAAAGAAGTCCATGAGAAGAGGATGTTCAACCTCTGAATGGGGATGCAGCCTGCCTTCCATTATTTCCAGAAGCTGGAGGAGGAAGCAAAATTGGTGGGCCAACAAACAGATGAGCATGAATGCAGTGTCATGGTAAAGGCCATACATTTAGGAGTACCCACCTCCTATATGACTTTTATCTCCAACATGGGCATCAATATTTCATGCATATATCTAGAGTAGAAGGAATGGATCTCACACATGTATGAGGAAAGATAGCACAAATGGGTATTCAATCAGATGGCAGGTATCCCACAGGATGGGCAGAAGAAGGACTCCTATCCCAATCTCCAACAACAACATTCTAGTGGCAAAGCCACCACTAGGGTGACAAGTTTCTCAGCTCCAAAGCCAATGGCCAATGCAGATCCCAGTTGGGATAGCAGGATAGGCTGATGGACCACTTATGGGGGATCAGGACAGCTGATGAAAGTAGATTGACAAAAGGCAGAGGGAAGATGCTTCCAATATAATGAGAAGGGCCACATGGCCAAGGATTGTCCTAGGAGAAAAGACTTCAGGAACATTAGGTTAGTAGGCCCCACTAATAAAGTGGTGCCACCTACAGCCAGAATTGAGGAGGTAAAAGAATAGGTCAACAAGGGTTCAATTTCTCTTGCTTGACCAATGCCTTCAGTGGTGAGTCCTTGGTTTCTGTGGGTCAGACTTATATACATGTACTAGGATATTTAAAAACACAAAAAAATACAATTTTATTTCAGACTCTGCAACCAAAGATCACCAAAGAATCAAATAAGAACTGGTACATCACACTTCCAAAAGATGCTGACACAACTATCTATAGCAAATCCAGAGCCTCTGATGAAGTGGCCATTCTATCAGGTGATGCTGATAGGACAATAAAGTCCAATGAGCCTGCTATGCAAGGCTCACTGGATACATGGGTAACACTGTGGGCTGAGGCAAGAAGATGGGGCCCAATGCCATATGCCTCTGCACCCCTCTCTGAGAGACCAAGCCACACTTTTCCAGGGACAGTGGGGGATGAAGTGGCTTACCAAGCTCAGCCTCAGGGAATGACCAGGATGACAATCAGGGAGGTCAGATCTCAGGACTCCTGGGAGGATCTGATCTCAAGCTGGACACCTGATTAGAAGAATTCCCTGAAATTCTCAAAACAGACACATGATTCTTCCAATCATGTGCACACTAGCTAGAGGAAAAGTGATTACTTCCAACCCGACTCATCCTGAGTGAGGGGCATAGATGATCTGTTGGTGATGTCAGATATTGAATCCACAATGGAACCTGCACCTGACAACTATGTCAACAGCTGTGAGAATAGTAGGATCATCACTCTAACCTTATCAGAAGCACAAGTGCAGGCTGAAGAACAGGAGGAAGCCACTAGCACTCAGGTGGTAAAGAGGGGGCATACTAGTAGAAACACTATCATTGTTGAAGTACCTGATGAAGAAGATGATATGGTATTCCAAATCTGGAAAGCCAAACAATCCAAATCCTGAACCCCAAACCCCAAACCACTCCTTAACAAGGGGGTGCTGAAACCTGAAATCCCATCCATCACAAATATTCCAGATCACATGTGGTACAAACTGTTTGGAGTTGACTGGACTCTATGCATGGTTTATACCACCAAGAATTTGGCTGTTGCTAAAGCCATCCTCTCCATTTGGATACATCCTAAATGACTTGGAGAACTCACTGAAGAACTCATACAGAGTTTACAGACTGAAGAGAGTCTAGCCCATGAAAGACTCTATGAACTTCATGAACTAATTCGCTACATCCATGGTACCAATAATTCTGGACAGGATTTTCTGGTTGATGTCAAATTGGCTCTCTGTATGAGGAAACAGATATTGACAACCAGAGCATTGTTGGATAGTGGCTGCATGGGCAGCATGATCAACTGAAGCTATGTCCAACAACACCAGTTAGACACTCAAAAAGCTGCTGCCTCTGTTTCAGTCTATAATGCAGATGGGACCCACAACAAAGCTGGTGATGTTACCAAATTTGTGGAAATCCAAATGACCATCAGAGACCACACTGAATGAATTGACCTAGCAGTCATAGATTTAGGCTCCAAAACAATGTATCTGGGGCATGACTGGCTTAAACACCACAACCTGTTAATCAATTGGAAAACAGGCCAAATGACTTTTGGATGTTGTTCTTGCATCAAAAGTCCATTCTCTCTCCCCGATGCAGATAGTGAAGATCAATGGGATGAGGAATTGGAAGAGAGCAAAAGTATCCTCACAGTCAATATGTAGGAGGAGTTGGTGTTGCAAACTGTACATCATGCTAATGAATTGGCTGCTGCAGCAAACATAGAGAAACTGAAGAAATCATTCAAAGAACTAGTACTGCCTCAATATCAAAGCTTTAGAGATTTATTCTCTAAAGAAAGCTTTGATGAACTTCTAGAGCAAAAATTATGGGATCATGCAATTGAGCTAATCCCTAATGCCAAATCAATCTTAGACTGCAAAGTCTATCCACTAAACTGAAACAAACAGGAACAGCTTGACAAGTTCCTTGACAAAAACTTGGATTCAGGATATATTTGTTCATCTAAATCCTCTTTTGTATCACCATTTTTCTTCATCAAGAAAAAAGATGGATCACTATGCCCCATCCAGGATTATTGAAAATTGATATCCACTTCCTCTTATATTCAAACTAATCAACAAGTTACAAGGAGCCAAATACTTCTCAAAATTGGATGTATGATGAGGATATAATAACATATACATTTGGGATGAAGATGAAGAGAAAGCTGCATTCAGAACTAATCAAAGTCTCTTTGAACCAACCATAATGTTCTTTGGTCTCACCAATTCTCCTGCCACCTTCCAGTGGATGATGAATGATATTTTCAAAGACCTCATCACTGGAGGAAAGGTCACCATTTATCTTGATGATATTCTCATCTTCACCAAGTCTCTTTTTGAGCATTGAATCATCATACAACAGGTTCTCCAACAATTATGAGAGAACAAATTATTCCTAAAAGCCGAGAAATGCGAATTTGAAGTACTCAAAACTGAGTATTTAGGAGTAATCATCAGTGAGAATGCTATCTGCATGGATCCTGTCAAAGTAGCCAGAATCACTGAATGGCTGACCCCTACCAGGAAAAAGGAACCCCAATCCTTTTTGGGATTTACCAACTTCTATTGCAAGTTCATTCACAATTATTCCAAAATAGTTTGACCCCTAATGCAGTTAACCAGCAAAGTTGACTGGACATGGGGAACAGAACAGGAACAGGTGTTCATACAACTTAAATGCCTGATGACCACAAATGTCATTCTGACGATTCTCTTGGATGAAGGAAAATTCTGAGTAGAAGTGGATTCAAGTGATAGGGCCATTGGCACTGTTCTCTCCCAAGAACAGAATGGCAAATGGAGACCTGTCACATTCATGTCAAAAACCTTGACCATGACAGAATGAAACTACAAAATATATGACAAGGAGTTGTTGGCAATCATGCTAGTGCTAGAAGAATGGTGACACTACTTGGTGGGTGCCAAGGAGGAAATTGAGATTTGGACCAATTATCAGAATCTCCAGTATTTCTGAAAACCACAAAAGTTGAATCATTGACAAGCTTGATGGGTTACCAAATTAGCAGAATATCATTTTATTCTCCAACACAAGGCCAGAACAGCAAACAAAAAGGCTGACCTACTCAGTCAATGAGATGACCATAACCAAGGGAAAGAGGATAACCAAGATATAGTTGTCCTCTCTCTGGAACACTTCCAAGCACTCATGCTGCCCACCTATAATGAACAGATCATACATATAAAAGATGCCATCCAACAAAAAAACCAATGGGATTCAGAGATTGAAAAATCTCTTAACAATAAATGAGGAATCACCCAGAAAGATGATCTCCTTTGGTACAATGGACAAATCTACATCCCCAAAGATGAGACCCTCTGAGGGGACATCATTGCTCAACATCATGATCACATCACAGTCAGTCATCCCAGAATCACCAAAATCACTGAACTAATCCTATGAGATTATTGGTGGTCTAAAGTGAAACAAGATGTAGAAACCTATGTCAAAGGATGCAAAACATGTCAATGAACCAAAAGCAATGCACAAGCAAAAGCTGCCTCTCTTCACCCTAATGCAATTCTGGAAGCCCCATGGACCCATATATCAGTCAATATGATTACTGGACTTCCAGAGTCAGAAGGCTACAATGCCTTACTTGTCATTGTTGATTGATTCTCCAAAAATATCATTTCTGTCTCTTATCATGAAGAACTATCCACTGAAGGATGGGCCTGGATACTCTGAAACCATGTTTATGTGAAATATGGAATACCACAAGTCATCATTTCTGACCAGAGACCTCAATTTGTATCCATCTTCATGAAGGAACTGTATAGAATGTTGGATATCATTCAGAATGCATCCATGGCATATCACCCACAGACTGATGGGCAAACAGAACAGGTTAATCAGAAAATCAAGAAATACCTATGGATTTTTGTCAATCACAGACAAACCAACTGGGTAGAATGGTTGCCACTCACAGAATTTGCACATAATAACTGAGTACATTCAGGAATGGGGAAAAGTCCCTTCATGGTCCTATATGGAAGAAATCCCTGACTCATTCCTGATTCTATGTGAAGAACTCAATTTGCTAATCCCTCAGCCACAGAATTTGCAGAAACCATGGTACAAGTCCACAAAGAGGTTCACAATGCATTGGAAAGAGCAGCAATGCAAATGAAGGCACAATATGACAAAAGAAAACAACTGACTTGTTAATATCAAATTGGTGACAAGGTATGGCTCAATATGGCCAACCTCCATCATCCACAGCCAAAGAAAAAACTCAATGATAAATGAACAGGCCTATTTAAAATTCTTGAGAAAGCAGGAGCAGCAGCATACAAATTAAAACTGCTGCCACACTGGAAGATATTCTCCAGGTTCAATGAGAAGTTGTTGACTCCTTATGTTGCACCATCATTTCCAAACCAACAACAGTCACTTCCTCCCCCTCCTGACCTTGTTGATGGACAGGAGGAATATGAAATTGAAGAAGTACTAGATTCACATACTCATCAGGTACAAGCAAAGAAAGAACAACCATCCAAAATAGTCATAGACTACTTGGTCAAATGAAAAGGGTGGACTAGAGAACACAATTTCTGGGTCTGAGAAATGGAAATGACCAATGCAAAGGACACAATTATAGAGTACAAAGCAAATGTTAACCAGGCTTTACACACTATCAAAATCATAACCAAGGATAAAACTGTAACCCAAATACTCAATCATGAATATTCTGAAAACAGTGACTGCATACCTAGCACAATGCAAGGATGGACTCCAAAAATGGATTGTTAACCCAGATAAAGACATATGGAAATGACTAATTAACCAATACTGGATCAATCAAGCAGAATGTTAGGTACTGACTTGGGCACGTGACTTGGGGCAGTCAGCTGATCCCTCTGGGCTGTTACGCATTCGAACGATTACCCAAGTGAGAGATAGAAGCTTTAGAAGCCTTTGGTCTAATGCAGACAAGAGGTATATGATGTTAATTAAAACAAGAGATAGAGTACAACTGACTAGTTTACTCTGTTTATATAGTATTTCTACGGCGCGTATATTTAGATGAAACACTATGGTCCATGCACAAACGGTGTTGAAGTTGGATGGTCCGGGAGGATCATAGAACCAATAGAAAGTGTCTGGGGTGACAGACGGTGAGAACGAGGGTAGTAGCCAGCGAATAGCTGAATACGAGTCGGTTTCTGGATAAGATTAGATGGATGAGTCATGGATATGACTCGGATAAGATAAGATAACGGAAAAATCGTAACATTACCCCCTTGTTAAAGCAGTCGTCCCGACTGCTAAGGCTCTTCCAAAGGGGTGTCGTATTGTGTTGCAATTTGATTGGTCCAGTACTGATCAATCAATTTTTTCCATATTTCTTCGTCTGGATTGATAATCCATTTGACGCGTCCATCTGTTCTTTTGGTGAGATAGGCTACGTCGCCATGTTCTGAATATTCGTGGTCCAATATCTTGACCACTATTTTCCTGGTTGTGATTTTTGGAGTGTATATGGCGCGGTTAACACTAACCTGATACTCTTGGATCGCTTCCAAAGCATTCATCATCTCATTTTCTCGGACCCATGAGTTATGTTCCCGAGTCCATCCTTTCCATTTGACTAGGTAGTCCGTGACTTCCCTAGATGGTTGTCCTCTTTTGGATCGTACCTTTCTGGTGTGCAAATCCAAAACTTCTTCGATTTCATACTCTTCCTGCCCGTCGACAAGGTCTGGAGGAGGAGGTGGCGGTTGTTCTTGGTTAACAAATGAGGGTGCGATGTATGGAGTGAGCAATTTCTCATTAAACCGGGGGTGGATCTTCCAATGTGGTGGCAGCTTCAACTTGTATGCTGCTACCCCGGATTTCTCAAGGATTTCGAACAGTCCCATTCGTTTGTCATCGAGTTTCTTTTTTGGTCGTGGGAGATGAAGGTTGGCAGTGTCTAGCCATACCTTATCTCCGATCCAGTATTCTCTTTGAGTTTGCTTCTTCTTGTCGTATTGCGCCTTCATTTGCGCCGCGGCCTTTTCTAGTGCTTCATGAACTTCTTTATGGACCTTGGCCATTGTTTCCATGAAGTCAACGGCTGCAGGATTTGCAAAGCCAGTTTTCTGTATTGACTCGAGAATGAGTCGGGGGTTTCGTCCGTATAGGACCATGAAAGGGCTTTTGCCTGTGGCCGAGTGAATTCGGTTATTGTGGGCAAATTCGGCGAGTGGTAGCCATGCTACCCAGTCAGTCTGTCAGTGGTTGACAAAGATGCGGAGGTATTTCTCAACCTCCTGGTTGACTCTCTCTGTCTGTCCATCGGTCTGTGGATGATAGGCCATGGATGCGTTTTGAGTGATGTTTAGCATCTGATAGAGTTCCTTCATGAATGCTGAAACGAATTGTGGTCCCCTGTCTGAGATGACCACCTGCGGCATTCCATGCTTCGCATATACTTGGTTGCGAAGGATTAACGCCCATCCTTCCACAGATAACTCCTCATTGCATGGAATTAGAAGGATATTCTTGGAGAAACGATCTACGATGACCAGTAGAGCGTCAAATCTGTCTGACTCGGGGAGTCTGGTGACCATATCGACTGAGATATGCGTCCAGGGTGTGTCGGGGATTGCATTGGGGTGAAGGGGGGCAGCTTTGGCCTGCATATCGCTCTTCATTCTTTGACAAGTCTCACATCCTTTGATGTATGACTCAATGTCCTTTTTCATCTTCAGCCACCAGTACTCATGGAGTATGAGTTCTTTGGTTTTGGCTATCCCGGGGTGTCCTGCGGTGATGTGATCATGGAATTGGGCAATGATCTCACCACGTAGTATTGAGTCATTGGGGACATAGACTCGTCCGTCGTACCACAGGATTTCGTTCTCTTGTGTGATTCCTCTTTCGTGGTTGAGGGACCTTTCGATTCCCTGGTCCCACTGCTCCTTCTGCTTTGTTGCGTCTCTTATACGCGTGATTCTTTCTTCCGTTGTTGGTAGTATCAACGATCGGAAATGCTCCAGGGATAAGATGACCACATCTTTGTTGTCTTCTTTTCCCTGATCGTGATCGTCTCTTCTACTGAGAAGGTTGGCCTTCTGATTAGTGGTTCCGGCTTTATGCTGAAGAATAAAGTGGTATTCCGCTAGTTTGGTGACCCACTGAGCTTGTCGGCGATTCAACTTCTGAGGTTTCCGGAAGTATTGAAGGTTCTGGTGATCAGTCCAGATCTCGATGATTTCTTTGGCACCCATGAGATAATGGCGCCACTCTTCTAATGCTAGCATGATTGCTAACAACTCCTTGTCGTAGATCTCGTAGTTGCGCTCAGTGGTTGTGAGTGCTTTGGACATGAAGGCGACTGGTCTCCACTTGCCTTCTTTTTCCTGGCTAAGTACTGCGCCGATGGCTCCATCACTGGCGTCGGCTTCTACTCGGAACTTTCCATCATCCGAAGGGATTGTCAGAACTACGTTGGTTGTCATCAACTTCTTGAGTTGTTTAAATGCTTGTTCTTGTTCAGGTCCCCACTTCCAGTCTACCTTTCCGGTTAACTGGGTAAGGGGATGCACTGTCTTGGAGTAGTCCTTGATGAACTTTCGGTAAAAGTTCATGAATCCTAAGAAAGATTGTAATTCTTTCTTTTTTGTCGGGGTTGGCCAGTCTGCTATTCCCGCAATTTTGACTGGGTCCATGCGAATGGCGTCTTCGCTGATGATGACTCCGAGGTATTCTGTTTCGAGTACTTCAAACTCGCATTTCTCTGCTTTGAGGAACAATTTGTTCTCTCAGAGTCGTTGGAGTACTTGTCGTACTATGTTCTGGTGTTCTGGCAATGATTTTGTAAAGATGAGTATGTCGTCGAGGTATATGGTGACTTTTCCTCCAGCGATCAGATCCTTGAATATGTCGTTCATCATCCACTGAAATGTGGCTGGTGAATTCGTAAGCCCGAAGAACATTACTGTGGGCTCAAAAAGTCCCTGGTTAGTTCTGAACGCGGCTTTTTCCTCATCTCCATCTCGGATTCGGACATTGTTGTAGCCCCATCGTACGTCCAATTTGGAGAAGTACTTGGCTCCTTGTAGCTTGTCGATTAGTTCCAAAATGAGCGGAAGGGGATAACAATTCTTGATCGTCATCTCATTTAACTTCCAATAATCCTGAACTGGTCGTAGAGAGCTGTCCTTCTTCTTGACGAAGAAGAAGGGAGAGGCGAAAGGGGATTTCCAGGGACAGATGCGTCCCGAGTCTAAGTTCTCATCTAGGAACTTGTCCAATTGTTCCTGCTCATTGCGGTTGAGCGGGTACACCTTGCAATCTAATGTAGATTTTGCGTTGGGGATTAGCTCAATAGCATGGTCCCAGGGCCTTCTTTCTGGTAACTCATCAAAGCTGTCCTTAGAGAATAAATCTCTAAAGCTTTGATACTGAGGAGGCATGAGCTCCTCAAATGTTTGTTTTGGTTTTTCCGCGTTAGCGGCGGCGGCCAATTCGTTTGCATGGTGGACGGCACGAAGGATGATTTCTTC
Source organism: Desarmillaria ectypa (assembly GCA_030407005.1). Lineage (NCBI taxonomy): Eukaryota > Fungi > Basidiomycota > Agaricomycetes > Agaricales > Physalacriaceae > Desarmillaria > Desarmillaria ectypa. Next base: position 2,907,387 of record JAUDYN010000003.1, on the reverse strand, counting down.
TTGCATATTGACTGCAAGGATACTTTCTCCTTCCTCGAGCTCTTCGTCCCATTGGTCTTCCTCATCTGCGTCAGGTAAGGTAAAGTGGTTTTGGACGCAATGGCATCGCCCAAATGTCAGAGTTCCTGCTTTCCAGTTTACGAGAGGATTATGGCATTTGAGCCAGTCATGACCCAAGTATACGGTTTTAGAACCGAGATCTGTGACAGCGAGGTCGATGCGCTCGCTATGTCCTCCAACTGTCATCCATAGTTCTACGAACTCAGTGACGTCCCCTGCCTTATTGCGCGTTCCATTGGCATTATAGACCGGTATAGGGGCTGCGGCCTTCCTGGTGTCCAGTTGGTGTTGCTGAACATAAGAGCGGTTGATAGAACTGCCCGTGCAGCCACTATCTAATAGCGCTCTGGTTGTCAATATCTTTTTCCCAGTACATGGGGAAAGTTGGATATCCACCAAGAAGTCCCGTCCGGAACTCTTGGTACCTCGAATGTAACGAATGGGTTCATGTAATTCGTAGAGCCGTTCTCAGGCCATGCTCTCTCCCATCTGTAAGCTTTGGATAAGCTCGTCATCAATTTCTCCAAGTCATTTGGGGTGTACCCAGATGGAGAGAACTGCTTTGGCATTTGCCAAGTTCTTGGAGTCGCGTATGGCGCACATCGTCCAGTCAATTCCGAATGGCTTGAGCCATTGGAATCCATCCTGCTTCCCCATGCATTCGGAAGCGTTTGATACCCCCTTGTTAGGATGGGTGTCGGGATCGTTGCTTCCCCTTGCATTCGGAAGGTCAGTGGTTTGTTTTTCCGGTGTTCTGGTTATCGGGGTACTGGCTTTGGATTGACTGGCTTGCCAAATCCTAAAAGCCGTGTCATCTTCTTTGTCAGGAATTTCCACGACGGTAGTTCTGCTGAAATGCCCCCTTTTTACTGCCTGGGCGCTAGTGGGATCCTGTTCCTGTTCCTCGGCCGGCACCACTCGTGACGGAGTTTGAAATTCCTTGGTCATTGACTCCCAGCTAGTGCCTAAGGCAACCTTCGCATGGTTGTTGACCCTCTGACTTGCTGGCCCGGTTTGGTACTCAGCATCATCACGTTTTCCACTCCCCGGACCAGTTTGTCCAGGTCGATCCTGGCCTTGGTTAGAGGCACTGTCCTGGTCCTCCGCCGACCCTGGCGGAACTGGTGAGCTTGCCCCGCTGCTCGAGGTGGGTACTGGGACGGTCGGACTTCTGGGAGTCCTGAAGGAGTCCCGCCTACTGGTCCCCGCTCATCGCTGTGTGCTCAGCGGCGTATCCGGTGAGCACTGCTCTTTGGACTTTGTTGCGGTGCCAACACCACTTGGCAAGCCCCGCTCCAGTTCGTTGGAGGCTCGGGATTGTTCACTACAGATATTTGTGTCAGCTTCTTTGAGAAGGATGTCGTACCTGTTTGTTCTTGATGATTCTTGCTTGGTCTTCAGCTTCTGTGTAATCATAGATATATTCGTCTTTGTATATATTTTTCTGTTTTCATAATAGTCAGTCCGACCCACGGAAACCGAGGACACACCTTGAGTCTTGGGCGTGCAAGGGGAATCAAACCCTTGATGCCCTACTCTTTTACCTCCTCGATCTTGGAGGTGCTTGGCACCACTGCGTCAGTGGGCCCCACGTATCTCACCACATTCTTCTCTTTTCTTATAGGGAAGTCCCTGCTCAGGTGACCCTTTTGGTCGCACCTGAAACAGCGCCCCTCGGCCTTTTGCCGGTCTACGTCCATGGGCTTCCCTGCCCCCCCGTACGTCATCCACTTACCGGTTCCAGCATCCCGACTGGCTCCTCCACTCCCAGCACTCGGCTTTGGAGCCGAGGAACTTGTCGCCCCAGCGGTGTTCTTGCCGCTGGGTTGCTGTTGCTGGGGACGCGGGCCCTGCTTCTGGCCGTCCCGAGGCGTACTTGTGGTCTGGTCAAAGACCCATTTCCGCTGTCTCTCTTCATACATCCTAAGGATGCGTTCCTTTCATTCCAGATATGAGCATGGAATACTCACACCCATGTTCGATATGAAGGTTGTGTATGAACTAGGCACTCCTAGTCGCACTGTCTTCACCATTGTGCCATGTTTGGCCTCATCAGATCTTCAGCCCGCTAGCTTGGCTTCTTCTTCCAGCTTCTGGAAGTAGTGGGAGGCAGGCTGTGCTCCCATCTGCAAGTCAAACATGCGCTTTTCATGGATTTCCTCAATCGCCGGATCTCGGAATTGTTGTGTGACTAGGTCGACGAAGTCGGCCCAGTCGGGATATCAGAAGTGGGCGGCGGTGCCGTCAAAGGCATCGCCTACCCAGTATTCAGGTCTCTTGTAGACCCACCAATCCTTGGCGGCACCCTCGAAGTGGGATGTCACGAATAGTACCAGGTGCGACGGCACCTGGAAATAGTGTCTGAACACTTCAAAATAGGCGATGCAATCGCCTATGAAGCGTTCAATGTCGTCATGGTCCCCCTTGAATGGGGCGGGGACCTTGACGAGAGTCGGCTTGATGCCCAAGTAGGGGGCATCAGCGGCCGCATTCCCGACCGGGTTCGGGATTGGGTCAGGAGGTCCCTGACCAGGGGGTGGTCTTGGGATCGAGAATCGATCTGGCCTGTACCCCGGGTAACCTCTTGGCAGCCCCAGCGGTCTTCCCCTTTCCGGCTCCTTCTCATGCTCTTGGACTCGGAGATAGTCCGCCAATGTCTTGCGGGCGGCATCCTCCTTGTCGAGCTCATCGCGCATCTCCGCTATGCATCGCTCTTTCTCCTGTAACTCGGCCCGCATCTGCTGTCGAGTTTCTTCTGCCGTGGCAGGGGTTCTCGATGCCCCTGCAGTGGCGTTGCCTGCAGGGGCTCCTTCTGCTTCCATGTCTTCTCCTGCCCCTGCGAAGAGAAGACTACCACCCTGATAGGGGTGGTATCCTTGGTGATGCACCCTGTGATGCGGGGGCGAATCGGGAAGTGGTCATGGGCTTATGACTGGCGTATCCGGTGGGTAATCTGGAATTGTTTCGTATTGGGGATGGTAGTATTCCATCCCGCCGTAGTAACCTGTATCGTAGGTAAACGTATTGTATTGGGGCTCTTGCCCCCACTCATTCCTCTCATGCCACCTCCAACCTCCAGAGGTGCTGGAGGGTTCTGTCCAGTTCTCGTTGCTCCTGTGGGGTTCTGGGTAGTAACCCTGGAAAACGATCCCCTGCGGAGGGGCAGAAAATTGACCGGTCACGGTTGGCGTGAATCTGGTGGTTGACGATATTGGCCCTGGCATTGCTAGGGCCTTCCATTGGTACTCGGATGGGGTCACCCCTGTTAAGGGCGAGCCACTCATCCATTTCGATTCTGGGTTCATCCCAGAGATCATGGGCTTCGACGTCTCTTTGTCGAATTTCCCATGCTGCGGTCCAGTATGGACCAAATAGTCTCCAATCGACTTCGGAGAGTTCTGGCCAGATGAAATCAGGCCCGTTGGAGTTGAAGGGGTCACCGGGGGCAGTGGGAGCGGCCGGGACCGGGGCATTGTCTCCGACGATGTCGTCGTCGGACTCGTCATCAGAGATTTCGATGACGGGGAGGGAGGAGAGGGAGAATTCTTCTTCCTCATCAGGCCACTGCTCATGGCTCCAGGGGCCATATGGGTGGTTTCGATCCATGTTGGGATCGTCGGGATGTTGGGGTCCAGAGTACTCGGACCTGCTGTCGCTGTTGAGTGACGGGGAATCGGACCTTCGCTGGGATAGGTGAGGGGCGGGGGTTCTTGGACGAGGGGGGGACCGGGGTATGGGGGCGGGGGTTCATCCCCTTCAGTCCATACATCCCTCTCATGTTCCTCGGTCTCCTCGAGACCGACTGCTGGTTGCTCCAGTGCGACGGTGGGTCATTCCATCTGGTAGCGGAGGAGGACAGCTCTCGCGTTGTAAGTGCGAGCAGATTGGGCAATCTGGGCCCGAAGTTCTGTGATTCCCGGAGACGGGGGTCACGAGTTATTGCTCTCCTCGGAGGAGGAGGAAGGCCTGACGATGAATCGGGCCTGGGGATGAACGAGTGGTAGCTCCTCTCGTTCTCCCAGTCTTGCGGGGGATAACCCCCTGGGAAGGTCATGGGTGGTGGGTGGGACGGGGCAGGGTTCTGGTTCCAGTTGCCGGGGTTGCCTTCTCAGCAACGCCCGGATTTCTTCCTCGTAGATTAGTATGGCGAGGGCCGTAAAGAAGGATAATAGTATAGTGCCACCGATAGCGACGCTGAGGGAAACGGTTCGTGATTCTTGAGAATTTCTGTCTTCTCTGGACATGAGAAATTTCTTCTATATGGCTGGCGTAATAGAAGAGAAGGGAGTTATCTCTTGTTTTATGTTAGGTACCGACTTGGGCATGTGACTTGGGGCGGTCAGCTGATCCCTCTGGGCCATTACGCGTTCGAACAATTACCCAAGTGAGAGATAGAAGCTTTAGAAGCCTTTGGTCTAATGCAGACAAGAGGTATATGATGTTAATTAAAACAAGAGATAGAGTACAACTGACTAGTTTACTCTGTTTATATAGTATTTCTATGGCATGTATATTTAGATGAAACACTACAGTCCATGCACAAACGGTGTTGAAGTTGGATGGTCCGGGAGGATCATAGAACCAATAGAAAGTGTCTGGGGTGACAGATGGTGAGAACGAGGGTAGTAGCCGGTGAATAGCTGGATACGAGTCGGTTTCTGGATAAGATTAGATGGATGAGTCATGGATATGACTTGGATAAGATAAGATAACGGAAAAATCATAACACAGAATCCCAACTTGAAACCCCTGAAGAAGAACCATAGCAGTCAGGATGACTGCTTTAACAAGGGGGTAATATTACGATTTTTCCCTTATTTCCATTATCTTATCATATTCTATGTCATATCATTTACACATCAACCACATATTGACCAAAACACTGGAATTCAGTCTCACTAAACCTCTCATGTGCCACTCATTCCTAATCACTCTATTATGGTTGGTCTATAGTTGCCTGACTCTTAACATTTCATATATAAACTATCATGTTTCATCTATTAATAAACCCAGTACTTTTGTATATAAAGTAGAGTAGTTTTGTACTTACTCTCTATCTTCTGACTAAATTCAATCTATATATCTTCTTCTACACTCCTCTAAAGACCAAGCCATTCTCTTATCACAGGCAATTGTCCATATGCAAGACAGCCCAAGAGTAATGCAGTCCCAAGATCACATGTTAGACAGGATCCTAACAGCACCAATATCTGGATATTCATATAACCGCATTACTAGGGCATGTAGTTGAGCCAAGGGTGTGGAAAGACTAACTGTGGAGTCTCTAGACTGATCATTTGAAAAGAAAACAGACTAGACTGACTATTGTGTGATTATTCACCATTATTCATGACTAGCCAAGAAATCCTTACCAATATACCCTATACCTAGATGATATTTATAGTTCTGCCTCAGTAGTATATAAGTAGTGGGATGGGCACTCATGCAAAGCAGACAAGCCATCCCCACAGTTGAGCCCTCACTAGTAGTAACTGGTGTCCCCAACTAAAGGCTTTTGTGCTTAACCTCAACAAAGTGATTAATAGTCGCTAAGTCACCCATAATATTGCATTGAATTGAAGTTCCTTAGAGTCACTGTTGTGTCCTGCAAAGGTCTGGAGTGTTTTGAAGTTAGTTCAAGCAAAGTTCTCAGAGTTATAGTTTATTCTTAGGCCAAGAGTGCTACTAGTTAGCCAAGAGTGTGGCTAGTCAAGTGTTTATCACTTGTAGGAAGCAGTATAGGGCCAAGAGTGCCATCAGTTTATTCTTAGACCAAGAGCACCACTAGTCAGCCAAGAGTGCGACTGGTCAAGTGTTTATCACTTGTAGGAAGCAGTATAGGGCCAAGAGAGCCACTAGTTCGAAGCAGTTTCAGTCAGAATGAGCACAGTAGCTCAAACCAAGTCACTCTTTACCCAATTGTGTCTTACCAACCCCACTAGTGCAAGTAGTACTTTGTATAACTCACTAGTAAAGAATAAAATGTCTTTAAGACAACTGTACTTGATTATTGAAGTCTGCAGAGTGCTTCCATCATACTTGAAACCACCCAAATTCAATATTGGTGATTAAGTGTAGAGTAGTAAGAGGTTTAGTGTGATTGGTGTTCATTGCCATTCCCTAATTCTTTTGTCACTCATCATTATCAAGCATATCACCATCCTCATCCTTTGTCTATTGATTGACACCTAGTATCCATCAATACCCATTGCAGCACTGCATAATAACCTCACCATAGTTGCACAATGAGCATGATATCTCTTTGTTTTCTGCATGGACACCTTATGATTATGGACATATATTTAGAACCTCATTTTAGTATATAAGTTGCATAGTCTATGCTGTATGTTCTCTATCTTTCAACTAAAGTTTATTTCATACCATATATCCTCCACACTAGATCAGAAGACCATAGCCATAACCTTAGGGTGATCATCCAAATGTGAGACAGCCCTTAGGATTGCACATGTCTGCAGATCATGTGGATTGTGGGTCTAACAGATTACTCATGGAAACATCTATTCTTAGCTATTCAATTCATGTATATAAGCTAGTTAGCCCTTGATGTACTATCCCATCTTCAAACTAAAGTTTATCTTATACCATTCTCTCCTTACAATCTGAAGATTATAGCTGCTATCCATGGGTGAGTGTCTGAATGTGAGACAGTCCAAGGAATCAAGTGCAAGTCCACAGATCACATGAGACATGGGTCTAACACTGCAGGACATCTGGGGATTGAAAAGATGAAGGAGTTAGTCCTAAGGGATGTTAGACCTATAGTCCATATGATCTGCAGACTCACATAATCCTTCAGGCTGTCTTGTATTTGGACAATCACCCTTAGGTATGGCTGTGGTCTTCTGATCTTTTGTGGAGAATATGTGGTATGAAGATAAACTTTAGTTGAAAGATGGGGAGCATACAATGTAAACTATGTGACTTATATACCAGAATAAGGTTCTAAATATATAACTATAACTATAAGGTGTCCATGTGGAGAACAAAAGATATTGTGCTCATCACATAACTATGGTGAAGTTATTGTGCAATGCTGCAATGTGTTATGATTTTTCCATTATCTTATTGTATCCAGTCATATCCTTGACACATTTGACCTAATCAGCATATCATTGACACTTTGTATCAATATATTCACCACCCCAATTCACCATGGTTGTCACCCTCATTCATTTCTATTGGACCATAATATTATGACCCTGTCTAACATGTGACTTGGGACATAAGCTGCTCTCTGGGCTGTCTCACATTTGGACAATCACTTGTATGTTGAGAGTTAGGCTCAGTCTTTAGTGTGGTGTAGTAGAAGGTGTATGATGGTAATTTAGTCAAAAGATAGAGTACAATGGTGATTATTAATAGATGAAACAGTTGAGTTTGTGAGAAAACCTTGCTGAAGTTGGGTGGATCATGGTCTAATAAGAGTAAATGAGGGTGACAACTAGTGTGAACTGGGGTGGTTGTTGATGAGTGCATTGATACAAGATAAAGATGGTATCAGATAATAGGTGATTAGATCAGATGAGATAAGATAATGGAAAAATCATAACATTACCCCCTTATTAAAGCAGTCATCCCAACTGCTAAGGTTCTTCTTTGGGGATGTTGAATTGAGATTTGACTTGGCTGATCCAGTATTGATTGATCAGGCCTTTCTATATGTCTTTGTCCAGGTTGATGACCCATTTTTGATATCTATCCTTGCACTGAGCAAGGTAAGTGATATTGCCATTTTCAGAGTATTCATGGTCCAATATCTTGACCACTACTTTGTCTTTGGTTACAATTTTGGTGTTGTATAAGGCTCAGTTTATGTTAGCCTTGTATTCCACAATTACTTCTATGGCATTGGTCATTTCATTCTCTTGAACCCAGGAGTTGTGTTCTCTTGTCTATCCTTTTCATTTAATGAGATAGTCTGTGACTTCTCTAGATGGTTGTCCTCTCTTTGCTCAGACTTGATGGGTGTGCAAGTCTAAGACTTCTTTGATTTCATATTCCTCTTGACCATCAACAAGGTCTGGAGGAGGAGGCAGCAGTTGTTGTTGATTCAGGAATAATGGTGCAGTATACAGTGTCAACAATTTCTCATTGAACCAGGGGTGTATCTTCCAATGAGGTGATAGCTTCAACTTGTATGCTGCTATACTAGATTTTTCGATGACCTTGAATAGTCCCATGCATTTGTCATCAAGCTTCTTTTTGGGTCATGATAGATGAAGGTTGGCAGTATCAAGCCAGACCTTGTCTCTGATTTGGTATTCCCAAGATGACTGTTTTTTCTTGTCATATTATGCCTTCATTTGCACTGCTGCTTTTTCCAAAGCGTCATAGACTTCCTTGTGGACTTTGGCCATGGTTTTTGTGAAGTCTATTGCTGTGGGATTGGCAAAGTTGGTCTTTTGGATAGACTCAGGAATGAGTCAGAGATTTCATCCATATAGGGTCATGAAAGGACTTTTACCAGTTGCTGAATGTACTTGATTGTTATGAGTGAATTCTGCAAGCGGTAGCCATGCAACCCAATCAGTCTGGCAATGATTGACAAATATTCAGAGGTATTTTTCAACCTCCTGGTTGACATGCTTGGTTTGTCCATCAGTCTGTGGATAGTATGTGGTGGATGCATTCTGGGTGATATTCATCATCCAGTAAAGTTCTTTCATGAAGACAGAGATGAATTGAGGTCCCCAATCTGAGATGACTACTTGTGGCATCCTGTGTTTTGCATATATATGATCTCATAGAATGCGAGCCCATTTTTTGGTGGATAATTCCTCATGACAGGGAATTAGAAGTATATTCTTTGAAAACCAATCAACAATGACCAGCAATGCATCATAGCCTTCTGATTCTGAAAGACTGGTAATCATATCAACTGAGATGTGGGTCCAGGGTGTATTCAGAATGGTGTTAGGATGAAGAGGAGCAGCCTTTGCTTGAGTGTCACTCTTTGTTCTCTAACATGTTTTGCATTCTTTGATATAAGACTTGACATCTTTCTTCATCTTTGGCCACCAGTAGTCTTGCAAAATGAGTTTCTTGGTTTTGGTGATACCTGGATGTCTGGTGGTGATATGATCATGGTATTGTGCAATGATTTCTCCATGGAGTGATATGTCCTGAGGGATCTAGATTTGCCCATCATACCATAATATTTCATTTTCTTGAGTGATCCCTCATTCATGATTAAGGGATTTTTCAATCCCTTGATTCCATTGATTCCATTGTTGAGTGGCATCTTTTATATGTGTTACTCATTCCTTATTTGTGGGCAGTATTAATGCCCAGAAATGTTTGGGGGAAAGGACAATCACATCTTGATTGTCTTCTTTTCTCTGATCATGATCATCTCTTTGGCTGAAAAGATCAGCCTTCTTATTCATGATTCCACCTTTGTGTTGTAGGACAAAGTGATATTCAGCCAGCTCAGTGACCCATCTGGCTTGGCATCAGTTCAGCTTCTAGGGTTTCCAGAAGTACTGGAGATTTTGGTGGTCTGTCCAAATCTCAACAGTTTCCTTAGCACTCATGAGATAGTGATGCCATTCTTCCAAGGCTAACATGATGGTCAGCAATTCTTTGTCATAGATCTCATAATTGCATTTGATGACCATCAATGCTTTGGACATGAAGGCAACTGGCCTCCATTTGCCATTCTGTTCTTGGCTTAGGACTGCTCTAATAGCCCCATCACTAGAGTCAGCTTCTACTTGGAATTTCCTGTTATTGGAGGGGATCATTAGAACAATGTTGGTAGTCATCAACCTTTGAGTTGTATAAATGCTTGTTCCTGGTCTGATCCCCAAATCCAGTCTACTTTTCCAGTTAGCTGAGTGAGAGGTCATACGATTTTAGAGTAGTTGCATATGAATTTTCAATAAAAGTTTGTAAATCCTAAGAAGGATTGAAGTTCCTTCTTCTTTGTTGGAGTGGGCCACTCTGCAATTTCAGTGACCTTGACTGGGTCCATGCAGATCATGTCTTTGCTGATAATGACTCCAAGGTATTCTGTTTCGAGTACTTCAAACTTGCACTTTTCTGCTTTAAGGAACAGCTTGTTTTCTCATAGTCATTGGAGGACTTGTCGAACAATGATTCAATGTTTAGATAAGGATTTGGTGAATATGAGGATGTCATTAAGATAAATGGTGACTTTTTTTCTGGTGATTAGATCCTTAAAGATATCATTCATCATCCACTGGAAAGTGGCTGGTGAATTGGTAAGACCAAAGAACATAACCATTGGCTCAAAGAGTCTTCGGTTAGTTCAGAATGTGGCCTTCTCTTCATCTCCTTCTCAAATTCATACATTATTGTATCCCCATCAAACATCTAATTTGGAGAAGTACTTTGCTCTGCATAACTTGTCAATGAGTTTGGAGATTAGTGGAAGTGGATATTGATTTTTGATAGTCATTTCATTCAGTTTTCAATAGTCCTGAATGGGATGTAACAAGCCATCTTTTTTCTTAATGAAGAAAAAAGGAGAAGTAAAGGGGGACTTGGAGGGACAGATTCTTCTGGAATTGAGGTTTTCATCTAGGAACTTGTCAAGTTGTTCCTGTTCATTTCAGTTGAGTGGGTAGACTTTACAGTCTAAGGTAGATTTGGCATTTGGGGTCAGCTCAATGGCATGGTCCCAGGGTTTCCAGTCTGGTAATTCATCAAAGCTTTCCTTAGAGAACAAGTCTCTAAAGCTTTGATATTGAGGAGGCACAAGCTCCTCAAAGGTTTTCTTTGGTTTTTCTGCATTTGTGGCTGCTGCCAATTCATTTGCATGATGTATGGCTTGAAGAATGATTTCTTCTTGCATATTTACTGCCAGAATAGTTTCCTCTTCTTCAAGTTCTTCATCCCATCTATCTTCTTCATCAGAGTCTGGAAGAGGGAAAGGGTTCTTGGTACAATGACATCATCCAAAGGTCATTGATCTGGTTTTCCAGTTTACTAGTGGATTGTAGCATTTAAGCCAATCATGGCCCAAATACACTGTTTTGGAACCCAAGTCTGTGACTATGAGGTCAATTCATTCAACATGGTTTCCAATAGTCATTCAGAGTTCCATGAATTCAGTTATGTCACCTGCCTTATTATGGGTTCCATCGGCATTGTAGATAGGTATTGGAGTGGCAGTTTTTCTGGTATTCAACTGATATTGTTGGACATAAGTTCAATTGATAGAGCTGCCAGTATAACTGCTATCCAACAATGCATTGGTGGTTAAAATCTTCTTCCCCGTACAGAGGGTGAGTTGGATATCCACCAAAAAGTCTCATTCAGAACTTTTGGTACCTCAGATATATCAGATTGGTTCATGAAGTTCATAAAGTTGCTCATGCACAGAGCTCTCTTCAGTTTTCAGGCTCTGTATGAGCTTGTCAGTGATTTCTCCAAGTCATTTGGGATGTACCCAAGTGGAGAGGACAGCTTTAGCAGCTGCCAAGTTTTTGATGGTGCAAATCACTCATAGAGTCCAGTTGACTCTGAAAGGTTTATACCATATGTGATCACATACTCCTGTGATTGGCAGGATTTCGGGTTTTAGTACCCCCTTGTTAGGCAGGATTTCGGATATCAGGGTTCTGGCTTTGGATTGTTTTGCTTTCCATTGTAGGAAAGCCATGTCATTCTCTTCATTGGGTACTTCAATGATTGTGGTTCTACTGGAGTGCCCCCTCTTTACCACCTGGGTGCTATCAGATTCCTGTCCTGTGGCTGTTGTGAGTACTACCAGTGATGGGTGATAGGTAGTTGCACTCTGATCTCTGGGGATGTCAGTGATGACAATGCCTGTTAGGGTGATGTCAACTGGTGAAGTTAGCATTCATTCTGCACTGTCAGAATCAGAATCTGCTGATACCAGCAGCTTGACCAAGACCTTCTCCCTTGAGTCAGGGGGCTTGCTACCATATCCCTGGCTAGCACTTTCCTTGATGAAGCTAGACTGAGGTCTTGCTGGGCTCAGCCAAACTTTCAGATCCTTTGAATGCCTCATTTTTATTGCCTAAGCACTAGTGACTTCTCCCTGTTCTTTGGCTTGAGTTGCTTTCAGAACTTGAACAGTCTCAGAAGGAGGCTGGACTCAGCTTGATGCTTCCAAGGTTCTGCTACTATCTATTCCAGTGGAGTACTCAGCCACAGGTTTTCTCCCAACTAGACTGGATAGTGCATGGCCTCAATCCTGATCTTGGTAGGCACTTTTACCCCCTACCAATCCTGGTGAGGTTGTTGGACTTGGCTCCCTAAGCAGGGGTGCTGGGGTGTTCAGACTTCTGAGAGGTCTGAGGATATCTCACCTACTTGCCCCAGTCCATGGTTTTACCTGCATATTCAGTGAGTCTTGCTGTGCAGACTCAGTGGACTTTGTGGCAGTGCTGGCATCACCTGGCAAATCCTATGTCTCATCAGGGGCTCAGGATTCACTATAGATTACTGTGTCAGTTTCTTTCAGGAGTGTGACATACCTGTTTGTTGTCAATTCTTTGGTGTTCTTTGGCTTCAAGATTTGTAACAAAGTCATTTTTTTATTTGGCATATTGAAACATCTGTATTTATAATAATTAGTCCAACCTGTGGAAGCCAAAGACTCACCACTAGGAGACATAGTCAAGCAAGAGAAATCAAACCCTTGTTGACCTAATCTTTTGTCTTCTTGATTTTGATCATAGGTGGCACCACCTTGTTAGTGGGCTCTACTGACCTAACATCCCTGAAGTCCTTTCTTCTAGGGCAATCTTTTGCCAGGTGGCCTTTTTCATCACACCTGAAGCATCTGCCTTCTGCTCATTGTTGATCAATCTCCATGGGCTCACCTGCTCCTCCATATGTCATCCATCAACCAGTTTCAACATCCCAACTCACTCCCACATTGGCAGTCAGCTTTGGAGCCAAGGAACTTGTCACCCTAGCAGCGGCTTTGCTGCTGGGATGTTATTGTGGGAGATTGGGGCAGAAGTCCTTCTTCTGCCCATCCCAAGGGGTGCCTGATGTTTGGTCAAAGACCCACTTCTGCTGGCATTCCTCATACATTCATGAGATATGCTCCTTCCACTCTGGATATGAGCATGAGATGTTGATGCCCATCTTGGAGATGAAGGTCATATAGGAGGTTAGTACTCCTAGATGAATGGCCTTCACCATGATGCCATGCTTGTTCTCATCAGTCTGTCAGCCTGCCAATTTGGCTTCCTCTTCTAGCTTCTGAAAATAGTGAGAGGTGGGCTGTGTTCCCATCTGGAGGTTGAACATTTGTTTCTCATGGACTTTCTCTATGGCAGGGTCTCGGAATTGATGAGAGACCATGTCTATGAAGTCATCTCATATGGGATAATAAAAATGGATGATGGTGCTATTGTAGGTATTGCTGACCTAAAATTCGAGTCTCTTGTAGATCCACCAGTCCTTGGTGGCTCCTTTAAAGTGTGAGGTTGCAAATAGTACCAGGTGTGATGGCACCTGGAAGTAGTGTTGGAACACCTCAAAGTAGGCAATGCAGTCACCAATGAAGCATTCAATATTATTGTGATCCCCTTTGAATAGCTTAGAGGGTTGTATGAGGACTGGTTTAATCTCCAAATAAGAGGCATCATTGGGTGCATTTCCAATGGGGTTAGGGATAGGATTGGAGGGACCTCTTTCAGGAGGCAGTCTTGGGATCAAAAATCGATCTGGCCATGGTCTGGGGTAACCTCTTGATGACTCTGTCAGTCTTCCCCTTTTTGGCTCCTTCCCCTTTTTACTATTGTGGAGGTAGTCCACCATTTGTTGCCTGGCAGCTTCCTCTTTTGCAAGTTCATCATGCATTTCTTGAATATGCTGTTCCTTTTCAGCTAAGGCAGTCTTTGTCTGTTGCCAAAGTTCTTTCACCATTCTTGATAATGAGGATGATCCTGCAGGGATGGGATCTGCAGGAACCATGGCTGGTTCAGATTCTTCTCCTATGCCTGCAAATAGAAGACTATCATCCTAGTAAGAGTGATATCCTTGTTGTTGTACTTAATGATGGGGTGGAGAATTGGGTAGCAGTTGTGGTCTTGCAACTGGGGTATCAGGGGGGTAGCCTGGAATATTCATGTATTGGGGCTGAGAGTATTCTGGCCCACTATTGTATCTAAACCTATCAAAGTTGGATGTCCAGTCCATTCTCCTCTCTCCTGGTGAGCTCCAGTTGCCATAGCTGTCGAAGGGAATAACCCAGTTCTCATCATTCCTCTGCCATCCTTGGATGTAACTCTGGTACCAGGTCACCAACAGTGGGGTGATAAAGTTCCCAGTTCCTGTTTGCATAAATCCAGGCACAGATTGTGGTGTTGAGGTTGGGGCCTCATATTGGGTCACCCCAGTTGAGGGCCAGCCACTCATCCATTTCAGGTTGGAGCTCTGGCCTCAATGTCAGCTCTTCATAACTCCCAGATGGTGGATATGAAGAGACTGAGTATCTGCTGATCAATATCAGTGAGCTCAGGCCAGGTGCAATCAGTCCCATTTGCATTGAAGGGACTGTTGAGAGGGAGAGAAGTGGACATAGTCATAAAGTCAAAGCTTCTGAAGTCACTGGAGAGCTCAATGATGGAGAGGGAGGAAGAGGAGTCAGTTCCTCCTCGAGGCCAGGAATCTCTTGTTCAGGCCCAGGGTCTGTATGGGTGGTTTTGATCTATTCTGGGATCATTGGGATGAAGGGCCCTAAAGTAAGACCTGGTAGGGGTAGAGGAATGGGAACATTGGGGTGCAGTGTACAGGGGCAGAGGGTTCTTGATTGTAGTCCATATATCTCTCATGTATTCTTGGGTGGGGGTGAAGGTGGATCATTCCAGCCTGTATGTTGCAGGGCCTGAGGTTGAGGCCTCATTGTTAGTGGTCTCCTCATCTGAAGAGACATTTGAGAAATGGACCTGAGGGTGAAAGAGTGGTATCTCCTCTTATTCTCCCAATCAGATGGGGGATAACCTCTGGGAAAGGACATGGTCGGAGTGTTTTGGGGGGAAGGGGGGGGGAGAAAGTTGTGGTGAGCAACAGGGCCATTGCTCTTATTGTAAGAGGGTTCAAACTTCCTCTTCATATGTTAATACAAGGAGAGCAGTAAAAATGACAATAAGTGTGGCACTGCCAATTGTGACACTGAGAGGGATGGTTTTTCAGTTTTTGTTATTTTCTTCTGGTATAGGTTGGTGCTTCTGTTTATAGCTGGCATAGAAGGAGTGAGGACTATCTTTTGACTAATGTTATGACCCTGTCTAGCACGTGACTTGGGATGTAAGCTGCACTCTCTGGGCTGTCTTATGTTTAGACAGTCACCTGTTAACAAGAGTTAGGCTAGGTCTTTAGTGTAGTGGAGTAGAAGGTGTATGATTGCAATTTAGTCAAAAGATAGAGAGTATGTACAAAACTACTCTACTTATATACTAAAAGTACATTGCTAATAATAGATGAAACAATGGGGTCCATGAGAAGAACTGGAGGGTGTCAGATGACTGTGGTCCAGTAATGGTGAGGCTATTAGAAAGAGATGAGGTTCTTGTGGATGGATAAGACTGAACAGGTGTAGTTGGTTGGATATGGATAGAATGCATAAGCATTCTGACATTGAAATGATTAGATAAGTGGAAAAATTGTAACAATTGTACTGTCCCTTCATCTGAATAGCTGTCTTTTCTAATGTGTCATGTACTTTCTTATGCACTTGTGCCATGGTTTTCATAAACTTCATGACCATTGGGTTGATAAATGGGGTGTTTTGTATCAAGTCAGGCACAAGTCTGGGATTTCATCTATAAAGCACCATAAATGGGCTTTTCCCTGTAGCTAAGTGTATGTGATTATTATGCACAAATTCCACTATTGGCAGCCAATTACTCCAGTCATCCTGTTGATGGTTGATAAAGATTCAGAGGTATTTCTTGATTTCCTGATTGACTCACTCTATTTGTCTGTCAGTTTGTGGATGATAGGCTATGGAGGCATTTGGAGTGATGTTCAGCATCTGATAAAGGTCCTTCATGAAGGTAGAAATGAACTGAGATCCCTGATCAGAGATGACCACTTGAAGTATCCCATGCTTGGAGTAGACATGATCACATAGGATTTATGCCCATCTTTCTGCTGAGAATTCTTCATGACAAGTGATTAGTATTATTGTCTTCAAAAACCTATCCACTATGACTAGTAGTGCATCATAGCTATTGGACTCAGAGAGCCTGGTGACTATATCAACAGAGATGTGAGTCCAAGGGGTGATGAGGATAGTGTTTGGATATAAGAGCATGGCCTTTGGTTGCATGCTGACTTTAGTACATTGACAGGTTTCACATTCCTTGATATACTTTTTGTTAGGACCCTGTCCATGTTATAATTTTTCCATTATCTTATCTTATCTCATCATATCCATGACACAGTATATCTTATCCCAGCCAACATCAATGCATTCACTGATGATCACCCCAATTCTCATTGATTAACCACCCTCATTTACTCTCATTGGTCTATGATCCACCTGTCTTCAACACCATTCTCTCATGGACCATACTGTTTCATCTATTAATAGTGCCATACTTTCAGTATATAAGTAGAGTAGTTTTTACCATTGTACTCTACCTTTCGACTAAATTACATTCATACACCTTCTACTGCACTACACTAAAGACTTAGCCAACCTCTCATTCATGGGTGATTGTCTGAATGCAAGATAGCCTAGAGAGAAGCTTACATCCCAAGTCACATGTTAGACAGGGCCATAACATTAGTTGAAAGGTATCCATCCTGCATCTTCTATGCTAGCCATAAAGACACAACAAACCTATGCCTGAAGACAATGACAATAACCAATGAACCATTACTCTCAGTGTTGCAATTGGCAGTGCCACACTCCTAATAATTTTCACTGCTCTTCTCATACTAGCATATGAAGAAGAAGCATGAACCCTCCTCCACCAAGAAAGATGACTCTGCTGCCCACAACTCCCTCCCCCCCAGCACATAGGGGGGGGAGGGGGAGACTCACTGGGAGTTTAGAATCTAGCCCATAGGTCCCACATGTATTCCTCCATGGTGGAGAGTCATTTCAGCCTGTGCTGGGAGTGTTGATTAGTCTCTCAGTGCATGAGAAATTTGTCAGATAATTGGATAAAGATGATACAGTGGTAGAGGAGGTTTTCCTTCTGAGAGAATGCCAAATTTGAGAGATCCACCCTTGCAGGGGCTAGTCTCTAGGGTAAGACATAATAAATGGGAAAAGGTGGGGGCCTCTGTGATTATAGAACCCTTCATCTTTATAAATAGATTTGAATTTCTTCTCTCTATATCAGGAATATAAGGGCAGTAAAAAACACAAGTAAAAATGTGTTACTGATAGCAGTGCTAAGAGTGATAGTTTGTTGTTTTTGAGGTTCATTAGTTATACAGATGTCTCTTCATGGCTGGTGGTGAAGAGAACAAGGTGAATCTTTCAACTAATTGTTAGACCCATAGTTCACATGATCTGCAGACTTGCATAATCCTTTAGGCTGTCTCATGTTCAGACAATCACCCTTAAGTATGGCTGTGGTCTTCTGATCTTTTGTGGAGAATATGTGATATAAAGATAAACTTTAGTTGAAAGATGGAGAGCATACAGTGTAAACTATGTGACTTATATACCAGAATAAGGTTCTAAATATATGACTGTAATCATAAGGTGTCCATATAGAGAACAAAAAATGTTGTGCTCATTGCATAACTATGGCAAGGTTATTGTACAATGCTGCAATGGGTATTGATGGATACCAGGTGTCAATCAATAGATGGAGGATGAGATAAGATAAGATAAGATAGAGGTGAAAATAAAAAAATTGAAACAAGAGACTATTAATGGCCCAAAATAAAGAAAGATATTGAAGCCTACATTCAGGGTATATAAGAATTGTGCAAGAACCAAGTCAAGTACTCAAGCAAAATATATACTACTGCACCCCAATAAGATACTCTTGGAGCCATGGACCTATATTTCAGTCAATATAGTCATAGGACTACCACTTTCTAATAGTCACAATGCTATTCTAGTCATCATAGACCAATTTTCTAAGGCAATAATCCCAATTGCCTGTAGCACTGAGCTCTCATCAGAAGGATGGGCTCAAATTCTACATAATGAGGTATATACTAAATATGGTATACCCATAACCATTATATCCAATATGGGACCATAACTTGTTTCTAAGTTCCTCATAGACTTATATGATATGCTACAGATCAAAGGAAACACTTCCATAGCATTCCATCTCCAAACTGATAGACAAACAGAACATGTTAACTAAGAGATAGTAAAATATCTTCAGATATTTATCAATCATAGACAAGATGATTAGGCAGAATGGTTGCCACTAGCAGCCTTTTAACATAACAATTGAATCCATTCTACAATGGGTAAAAGCCCATTTCAAGTTAATTTCAGACAAAACTCTCAAATTACTCCTGATTCAAACACCCACTCTCCACTTCAAACTCTAGCATCAAAATCATTCAAGGATACAATGAAACCCATACAGCCTTGTAAAAGGCTGCAGAACAGATAAAAATGCAATATGACAAGAAGAAAAGGATAGCAGTCAAGTATCAGATCAGATAAAGAGTTTGGCTCAACACTATCAATCTTCATTTGCCTTGCCCCAAGAAAAAGCTCACTGACAAATGAGTTGGGCATTTCACTATCCTTGAGAAATGTGGTCTTTCAGCCTACAAACTGAAACTTTCCTCTGCATGAAAGATATACCCAGTCTTTAACAAGACTCTCCTTATGATGTATGTTCCTCCCACCTTTTCTAATCAGAAACAAACCCCTCCTCCTCCACCAGACATTATCCATGGTGAGGAAGAATATGAGATTAAATCCATCCTGAACAACAGACCCTGCAAAGTCCATGAAAGAAAAGGCCAATCATCAAGGATAGTGACTGACTATCTTGTCAAATGGAAGGGTTACAGACCTGAAGAAAACCAATGGGTCACCAAATGAAACCTGGGCAATGCAAAAGGAGTGATTGCCAAGTATCTCAGAAACAAAGGAGCAATG
This sequence comes from Desarmillaria ectypa, assembly GCA_030407005.1. Lineage (NCBI taxonomy): Eukaryota > Fungi > Basidiomycota > Agaricomycetes > Agaricales > Physalacriaceae > Desarmillaria > Desarmillaria ectypa. The sequence continues at coordinate 2,888,261 of JAUDYN010000003.1, read as the reverse complement.
AAAGTGCAAGCAGTAGTGGTCACTCTTGCTAAAGCCATGATCATCATAGATGCAAAGAAAACTGGTGATAAATGATGGTATTTAGTCAAGAAATATCTGCACATCAAATACTAGTATTATAAGGAGGAGATCTCAGAGTTGAAGACACTTATCAATGACTACTGGGCAGCCAATGATCAAGAAGAAAATGAAGGGGACAACTAGTGAAATGAAGATGACAATACATAGAATACACAGGAAACCCCTTTAAAAGGACCAGTAGTCAGATCATAATGACACTCAGGATGCCTGTCTTAATGAGGAGGTATTATTATGATTTTTTTTTTCTTATCATATCTAATCTCAGCACCAATCATCAATCATAGACTGGTCACCTCATTATATCATTGTTTCTCTTGTTTTATGCATGGACTCATTGTTTCCATTACTATTATTAGACTCTCACTTTTAGTATATAAGTAGGATAGCTCTCACTGTATATTCCCCAGCTTTGAGCTAAGTTTAATCACACTGAACTTTCTTGTTGACTCAATCCTCTCACCTAAGGCTAAAACCTTAGTCTTGCTCTCTCATCAACAATGTTCTGAGACTTAGTGGGTAACTGTATGAATGTGATACAGCCCATTAATTACTCTTGTTGTCTAATGGAGTTTGAGTCTAACAGTGTCTATAAGATAACTATATATGGAACAATGAATATAAGTTAATAAGTTAATAATGATCATGAGCTGTAGTACTATTGCTGAAGTTGTTTAATAGTGACAAGGCAATCAGTCTGTGATTTGTGACAGGCACTGAGATTAGATGTGATTAGATCATAATGAAATAAGTATCCAAGATAAGATAAGAAAAGTGAATAAATTATAACACACAGTACTTATTATTAGCATAGACTATTTTGTATATAAGTAGGTGAAGCTGTAGCCTTAAGCCCCAGCTTCAGACTAAAGTTTAATCTTATACTCATCTTAAGTATCTCTTAACTTCTCTGAATAACTCCTTCTTCATGTGCTAAGACCTTAGTTGTCTGGATTACAGCAGATTAGCAAGGACTCTATATATGACTGCCTGAATGCAAAGTAGCCTAGAAGTTTGATCTTGTTTGTCAAGTCAGTTGCTAACAGCCATCAGGAATGGCTTTAAGGATATCTGGTTGGAATTATATTGCTGTACCATTCATAGTTATCAAACTAATGTCTATTGAGCTCCCAGCCATCACAGAGGAGCACCAAGGCATGTTCTTTCATGTCACAGGTGATAAAGCAATAAACTATATGTCATATAAGTGCAGGAAATGAGTTCTGAGATATAGGGCAGCAACAGAAAGGATTTATTTTATTTTTTTAATATTTTTCAGATTTGTTTATTTTACAAGACTTTGTTTGGTACTATAAACAAGGTTTTTTGAAATATCTGTAAAAGGACAAGATCTTCCTTGAATTCACTCCTGTGAAGACTTTACTCTCAGACTCTTGGAGTCCTTAGATCCTTCTTACCATGTCCAGTTGTGTAAAACCCTTTCTAACAATAGCATAACAGTGCACAATTACATTGGCAATGACTATTGCCAATAATTGAACCATCTTTGTTGACTCCACAATGTCATATCTAACTGGCCTCTCTCTGGCTCTGAACATATATCTTTATAAATATCTTGCAGCATTGCTCACCTTCATCCATTCTACTACTTTACCCATGCTACTCATAAATTCATTCATCATCAAATTGACAGCACCATTACCCTGCTATCTCCCCAAACAAACTTGAATATGATGTGGATTGATGACATAAACTGCTACCAAGAGTGACCTGCTTTTGCAGCTATTTCTCACCTTAAAATGTGAACAGGAGTACATCCTACACATATAGTATTGCTCTCAGATTCTGCCAATAAACCAGTCACATTATCCTTGACATACATAGGTGCCAACTCACTATTGAGGATAAAAAGATCAAACTATTGTCAACCTATGACCTTTCCAGCCCTTCATTTTCAACTGCTAAAGTTTGTTTCAATGCTTGTTGATTTTTAACCCAGCTGCATTTAACATGTCAGAGATTCTGCATTCTCCTTTTAAGGCAATATAATGCTCCAAAAGGCAATTTAAGGCCAAAAGGTAACTGGCCGATAATTATGCCTTACTACCCGAGAGTCATATCTGGCAAGGCCGCTTATCAGATGCCTAATAAGGATACATCGGGCATAAACCTTGTCTTATCTTCTTATCTGACAGATGAATTTCTAATATTCTCCCATGTAATCTTATCAGCCAGATTATTCTCTGTTTTTCCTAATAAGGTCAGAGCACAATCTCCGACACAAGGTCAAGCAAGATATGATTATTGGGTTTGTCCAACGTGTCGCTGCGTTATAGTTTCGAAAGCCACGTGAAGAAATGGGTTTCAAGTTCTCACGACGTTGGGAAAGGAGATGAGACGATCTAAAAAGGTATTGATTTTTTGGGACGCTGCGGATGAAGGCGCGCTAATGCAAGGTCGTCACTGGTTCACATATATACTGAAGTTGCGACTATACGTACTAGAGGTTATTTCTTAGTCCTTACGATGCCATCCATGGTCTTGGGTGTAACTAGGGCTTCCTTAAAGGCAATTAATATTGGAAGTGTCGGACAGAGCTGAAAATGCATCGTTCGTTAGTGGGCATCTGGGAAGTAGTGTGAGGCCCCAACACACTATTACCACCTGGTACTTCACGCCAACTCTCAGTTAGGTTAACTATACAATTTCTATAAAATGAAAAGCAGCGTTTAATGATATGTTGCTATACCTGGAATTCTGTTGATCTGATATCCTGGAATTAATTCGGTGTTCGGGGTCTGTTGTTTCTCTGCTCGCCGTCCCCGTAGTCGATAAGAAGCGGAAGCAAATGCTCGATGCTGTACTCGACCATCAGCTGTACAGCATGTGTGTGCGTAAACTGACGGCAAGGATATGATAATGGTATATTGAGTTGAACGCTCCCTACGAAAATATTCCAGGAAATTCAATAGTACTACGAAAAGGATCCGTGTCGCAATATATTCAACAATAGTAGTACTCACCACCACCACCACGGAGACAGAAAGCGGGTGATCTGATCGTGCCCCTGTGATGGTTGTTTGGATGGCGGTTGCCGCTTATGGATCAAGTACATCCATGAAGTGACCGTTCTGTTAGTACTGCTTTCGGTTCTCTGCATCTTCTGACCTCGACGCCATCGCCATTCTGCTCTTTTGCTGCTACGATGAGCACGACCCTTTCACACACTACCAAAGTCCGCCAGTCCCTTCACCTGTCCATAGATCCATCACCTTACCACCACTTTCGTGCTTCATCATCGGATTCAAATACATCATCGTCGGATTCTGCAACGACCAGCTCAGAGACCATGGAGAGCTCTCCGCCTTCTTCGGTCTCCGAACAAGGCCAAATCATATGCACCGTGTTGTGCATGTATGATTTCCAGGCAGACAATCCAATCCACCTGTCTTTTCGCAAAAACGAAATGCTCGACATCATCACGCAGGAAGCTACCGGATGGTGGGCAGCAATGCGACGTGGAGGCAATGTAGTTGGCTGGATACCACAGGCCTTTGTTCGGCCGCTTTCGATAGAAATGGCGGAGAGACTGCGCAGTATTCTGGAAGAACTTCGCGTCTTTGAATATGACGCAGAACAGCTCTACAATTCCGCGCCTACTTCACGGATATCCTGTGACCTCGAGTCTCCTTTGCTTATTGAGGCCGAAAAACACAGCTCTGCTCGGTCACCATGGTCTTCGCCGGAGAACCACCAGAGGCCGTACCGCCCGCCCTCTCCAAAGACACCAGTACCTCATCCTCCTTTGATAACCCTGCCTATCAGGCGCACGCTGAAGAACCCTTGCAGCATGTCCGACATCTCATCCAGGGACAAGCTCGCCACCCACGAGCTACTCTCGCCTCTCCGAAATTCCCCGCGGCGCCATTATTCCCCTTCAGCTTCGGAACATGACTCAGACGCTGAATCTCCGTCCGCCTCTGACAGGCGACGTTTGGAAAAGATTAAGCAGCTTACGGGAAGCGAGGAAGCGGTCTCATTCATCAGCACTTTCCAAGCTCAGGCCAATTCCCCGTGGTATATGAAGTCACGGCACTCAGATCAGCTAAGAATTGACAGCGAAGGACAGGTCCGTTCTGGGACCACAGAGGCTTTGGTGGAGAAACTGACGTCGGAAACTTCCAAAGATGTTATCAGTAAGATTTCGTTCTTACATATCTGCCGTCTAATTCTAAGCACCTATTCAGAGGCTGCACAGGAAACTGCGTTCCGGAATGTGTTTCTGATGACGTTCCGGACGTTCATGACTGCCAATCAGCTGTTCACCGCACTTGTGGGTATTTATGCTATGGAATACCCTAGCAAGATAACGGATCCAGAATATGAAGAATGGAGAGAGAAATGCTCTCTCCCTACGCAACGTATAGTGCTGACCATCTTTACTTTGTGGCTCGAAGATCACCGGCTACTCGAGGAAGAGCCCCACATAGCCCAGCGCCTCACCGATTTCCTCAACGACGTAACCCCTCCCCTTACTGTGACAGCTAAATTGATTGTCAAATCTATCGAACGGCTGGTGAGTATATCAAAATCGGACTCTTTCACGGCGCTCAGATCTTTCAGACGTTTGCCAGTCCCGGCGTGGAATCGCCCGTAGTATCCCCTCGTCGGAGAAGAAAATCTCGCGATCACAAGGGCGACCTTCTCCGCCTTGACCCCACCGATTTGGCCGAACAGCTATCGCTATTTGAGTACGCGCTCTACAACAAGGTTACCCCTCAAGATTGCTTGTTATATGCAAAGTCACCTCAATTAGCCCCCAATCTCAACGCTTTCTGCGCCACCCATGACAAGCTGGCATCCTGGGTCACCTTCAGTATTCTGAACAACGATGCCCTAGGAAAACGGGCGGATACTATTGATTTCTGGATAAAGGTCGCCGAGGTATGACTTCATCACTATCTTCATCGTAGAAATCTTTCTGATCGCCTTTCTAGAAATGCCGAAATATAAATAACTTTGCATCTATGAGTGCGCTTATTACAGCGCTCAACAGCGTCGTCATCACGCGGTTGCATCTCACATGGGCCCATGTGGGGCGAAAGACGAATCTCGACGCACTGTTGAAATACAGCGAACCGTCCGGAGGCTTTGCCGCGTTTCGAAATCTTCAAAGTAATGCCGAGGGTCCCTGCGTGCCTTTTGTCGGGATGTACCTTACCGACATCGCCCACACCAAGGATCAGTTTGAGGACATTGAGGATGATGGCCGAATTGTGTTTATTAAGCGGCAGCGATGGTATGAGACAATAACGCAGATGCTACGGCACCAGTCGAAACCGTATAATATTGGAGAGAGCATGTCTATTCGTGACTTTATTTCGTTGCATCTACGGACAACTGGTACGAAGGATTCGAGTTTGGCTTGGGCAAAAAGTCAAGAGGTACAATATTCTGAGCTAGCACATGCAGATATTCGTAGGGGGTTGGAGGCTGCTGGATTTTAGTTTTCATCTTTTCTTTCTTGTGTGTTTTTGCTTTGAATTTATGCATGCGTATATAGCGGACAGGTATTCAATATTCAACTTTTCGGGGCTGTTATAGCCCCTAACCATTGACCCTGAGCGTCATCATTCTTGCTTTCTACCACGACTAAGATAATGGCGGGCCTTCTGGCTACGACGACCGTGATATTTGCTCTCATTCTCGCCATATTCTATCAGTTCTATCTAAATCCCACACTAACAACATTTGGCGTCGGTCGAACTGTTGGACCATACGAGCATAACGGTCGATGCCAAACTATTTCTGAGGTAGAAGGGTGTGAAAGTGAACGATTATCACTTTGTTTCTTCTATAATCCTTAACTAGGCTCTCATTTGCAGAAATAGTGCTGCATCATACGACCGGAAATGTGTACATGGCCTGCTCGACACTAAAACAGCGATTCCATGCGTTGCATCCATCGAAAGAAGCTACTATACCGAGCTCTGAAGCCAGCTACTTTGCGATGTATGGCCCAGACGGACATGTCACTCGTCTATCCCTGGAAAACTTTGACATGTCTCGCACCATCCTATTCCACGGCATGGATGTCGTACCGTCATCCATTAATCCTAATGAGCTCTTTGTATTTCTCGTGCACCACCGTCTGCCTCTGGGGGGTCAAGATCCTGCGCGAGTAGGCTACGACTCTTCAATTGAAATATTTAGAACTTCTGTTGGAAGCACAACTTTGACACACCTACGAACCGTTGAACACCCCGTCATTTATTCTCCCAACGACGTTGTTGGTTCCGCGGATGGCAAGAGCTTCTTCTTTACTAATGATCGAGGTGGGCCAAAAACTGGTCTTGTGAGTTTTAGAATATTCCTTCACCCGTTTACTGTAATTTAACGAAGGTTTAGACACGAGACTTGTACGAGTTCCTGAGGCCGTCTTCGTCTGTCGGCTATTGTCACGTCGAAGCAGGCTGCAAGACGTCGGTATCTGGAATGCTCAATAACAACGGTGTCGTTCGGGCTGACAATGGAACCATTTACGTCTCCAGCACCCTCTCGAGTGGAATACGCGTGCTGGAGAAACAGGGAGACAATACGCTCGTTCTAACAGACGTGATTCCCTCCGGTGAAAAATTCTTACTCCTCAATTCAATCCACAGTTACTAACACGACGAATCAGAAACTATCATCGATAATTTGTCCATGGATGAAACTGGGGCTGTGTGGGCGGCTGGTCAGTTTCCGAATGTGCAAGTTTGGCTTCGATCTGACGCGTCGGATGCAGGTATTCCGAGAGCACAGGATGCACTCAAAGCAATGATGAACCTGTTCACAAGCCCATGTCCCGTCTCGGTTTACAAGTTTTCTATAAACACCGGTCCGTCTTCGTTCTTCGGCGAGAAATACAAAGGAGAAAAGGTACGGTAAAAAACTTGAATGTGGTCCTGAAGCTCAGTCCTTATGCTTCATCTCTGATTTTAGGTCCTGGAAGACGATGGAAGCCTGGCTTCTTTCATTAGTACGGCAACCTATGACTCTCGACGCGGTCGACTGTTCCTCCATGGTGAAGTCCATTGTATTGAAAATTTCACTGGTTCTATCTAACACGCGATCGTCGCAGGTCTGGGTTCCCCTGGACTTACCATATGTGAGATCTGAGAAAGCCTTTGGGGAAACAAGAGCATCATTATCCGGTCTGCCGTATTGTAAAGAGGAACCGCAGGGGCAGGGCTCTCGAACACGAAATAAATCATTCCTCATGACAAACATCGCCACCCATGGGAACTCGAGGGAGGAAGAAGAAGAAGGTATCTCTTGGCCACTCCGAACCGTTCCCAGGACGGTTCACTTTTCACATTGGTCATTTTCCAGAAACAAAGATCTCCGAGTCAATAACGTCGGAAAAAGAGTGTTATAATTATAGATATCTATTATTGGGACCCTAACCCAGTAATAAGGACTAAAGCACTTACTCTGAAGGACTTTGAACAGATTGCATCAGTCGCATTACTGCAGGTTCACACGGCAGGGCGGTAGCGAGTCATCTCCATAAGAGGGTGGATCGACTTATCTCCATGGATATTGCCAGCGTCCAAAGACTCGGAATGCGTCCAGTTTGATATAATACAGTGGGCCCAGCGATGGGGGTGGGGGCGGCTGAAACGCAGGGCGGTCTGCATCAATCTTCATTCAACTGTCTCGAGAACACTGATTTAAAGATGTTACCGGTTTTAGCTTCATTCTGGACGCCCTTCGCGGATTAGCACGATGAAAAACAAGCCAACTTGAGAACTCATTTATAATAACTGAACATTGTTTATTTAACTACTAATAATTAATATTTATGTTTTGATTGAAGCTGACCAGTCTCCAAGCCAGGAGCTCATGGATGACAGAGCTTGAGTCTGAACTTGGGCAATGGAGATGTCTGCTGCCGCATTTGCGACTCTCAGGTCCGAGCAATGAAAACCATTGCCCACAGAGATGGGCTGCAACAACGTTCCTAGAGAACCTAAACCGTCAGCGGACATGGTGGCATCCCTCCATGGGTCGCCTGGAATGCATGAGAAACAACAACATGACTAAGGGAGATTAACTTACGGTTGGCATTGGCAAAGAATAATCGATCTGCTTGTACGGCCCAACCGGTGTACCGTGAGTTGACATTGGCGACCGAAGGTTCAGGCGGTTCCGAGAACGCGTCGGGAAACATGAGAACACATTGATGCTGCAACGATCACGAGCATGAAAACCAGCGATATCAGAGTGATCAAATGACTGACCTGAGCGTACAATGTATTAGCATTAACTAGTCTGGAGACAATTGCGGGGTGGCCTTCTGGGGGGCCGCCCTAAACACGGTGTCAGTCGACGAAAAGTAGAACAAAGTGCCCTTACCTGGTACCAGCCAACTTCATTGCATCTGCATAGAATCATTAAATAAAGATGCAATCATTTTCACAGTGGCGCCAGGAAAACCTACACGGTCCACATCCAGGAACGGTAAGAGTTGCCCACCGCGACATTGGTATAGTAATCCAAGGTCCCATCGTAGGTGCCCAAACATACTCTGTCAAGGACGTCAGTGCCAGAAGTACAAGATCATCAGTCACTCACACGACGCTAAGATCACCGCACACTAATAAACGGAACACCAATAAATCAATGAAACAACACGGACTAGAGTTGAGCACTTACGATGTTCAAGGTACTCGTCCTTAAAATAAGCGCCCCAGGAGGCCAGGGCATGTTCAAGGCCCCAGCCAGATGCAGGGGCGTTGATACCATCTTTGACTTCTAGTGCATCACAGAACTTGTAAAATTGCGCATTCGGCCCTGAAGTAGGCTGAAGAGACTGCCAATCCCAGAGATTGTTTCGTACTAACTCCGAAATAAGTTTGTGAGCACGCGTATACCGGATAGAGACGTACGGGCACCCGCAGCATCATCAAGATGAGTAAGATCGCTCATGCCAAAAGTCTCCTTGACGGAGTGAATGGCCGTGGCATTATCGCCAGTGAAAACTTCATCCACATAGGCAATTACGGCAGCGACATCGGCAGAACAATTGGCAGGCATGTACTGGCGGATTGGCTCGTAATATTGCCAGAAATCCCTGTAAAAGCCGTCCATTTCAATGAGCACGAGGCTGTACGAAAATTTTGGATCCTACGTTATTGCTTCCACTACTGCAGATGATGCATAACCGGCATAAAATAATCCCGGGTTGCTAGTGGTGAACCATTAGCAAAAAAAATCTTCAAAGCCAAGCCGGTTTACTCACTTTACCATAGTCCAGCTCACCAAGGCACCTATTCTGGATCAGATCTATTGTCTTCAATCAGAAACAGAAAAAAGACACCAACCGGAGTAGCTTCCACCAGCCAAGATCCAAGGTGCTTTATCCGGACCCAGTTGATCTCCGTTTGTCATTGGCAATTTAACATTCTTAGCAAAGTAGACGAAATCGTTAATGGCTTGGGGAATTGTAAGCACTTTAAGGCTCTCCGACGAGAGGTTTGAGTATGGGTTGCTTGCACCATAGAAGCGGTGCTCTAGGATCACAACCGCACCATGCTGCTGTTGTGCGATCTGGCCAAAGATTGAGATATTGGTAAGAAAAGGGTAGTATGCTGACAGATGTGATAACCGTTAATTACAGAAGCATGCAAGAAATGAAAGAGGCGCACTCTCAGCATTGTTTTCTCCGGGAGTAAGGAGGATGATCGGACCGCCTAAATGGTGCGGGTCAGCAGATCGGCGCGGAGAAAAACACGCCACACAAACCGGATTCATAATGCTCGGCGGTGTGCCAATAACGTTGCTGAAACGTCCCCAGAGACGCGTTATTATGGTCGATCAACTGGTCGAAGTAATACACGGTGTCATAGGCAACAGTGGCCTTCGCCTTAGCAGTCGCAGCAAGGTACGGGGCTTCAACGGAGGGAAATATAGGCATAGGCATCATATTCGCATGAGGACGGCCGTCCTTGAGTATAGCAGATGCAAGTCCAAGCAGGCATGATAGCGGAGCGAGGGCGAGTGGGATCCAACGCATTGTGGAGAATTGGGAACTAACTCTGGGGCAGAGATATTGGTCGTATTACTCTACCTTTAAATACTCATTAAGCCTTGACGGCGTCGTATGGTCAAGGGGCTGCAGAACCAAGCAAACCGGTCTGAGGAAGCTCAGGGTTCCTTTGGTCGAGCCAGAAACATCGTGATGGAACCTATAACTGATGTAGACGTAGTTTCCGGACGGTGTGCTTCCATCATCTCCGAGTCAGAGAATCGGTCATAATCGTGCGCTGAGCCGCCGCAGACGTCTAGTAACTGAATGAGTTTCGAGCCGCGATTTTCGAAATCAGCGGAACAGGCGAGATGGGTCCAATCGAACCAGATGTTCTTGATGTAGTAATCGTCCAACAAAGTCCTTGGAAACAATAATGTATCGAAGATCGCGGCTTCGCGAACTGTGAGCAGTTATGGCCTTCACATGGTTTATCTGGCTACGTATGCAACTAAACCAGTACGGAACGCCAGATCACTTGAGCTGGCAGAGCAAGTACCAAGCCCCAACTGGTCCAGAACGAAAATTTTAAGGATCAGATTCCTGAGAAAATTCGAAGTCGATATCGGGCTCGGACCGAAGAAACAGCATGGCGAATCAAAAGTCATTTTGTTCAGCAGCATGCAGGTTGAGACGGGACGGTCAGGGGGGCTGACAGACGAAATATGAATGATCCAGTAAAGGATGAGATATTACCTTGATTAACCATCAATTCGAATTTGGAAAATGTTTTGAGCATGACAATTTGTTCCTAAGGGTAAAGGCAAATAAATGACATCATCATAAGTCCGACTCTATCGTATATTCATGATATTGCAGTTGATTGCCCTACGTAGTCCCTCGCCCAGCGCCTGCACGATGTCCGCCCCGCCGCTTACCTCCGCGGCCTGGACGCTTTGCCGGCTTCTTGTTTGAGCAATTATCACAATACCATTTTCCTTCGGGAGGCACTTCTAGACCAATGCAGGTCAAATGGAACTTGGGGGAAAAAAATCAGCCTTTCAGTCATCAGGGATAACAGATCATTTACCCATTCTCTTTCGCAATTTGAGTCATCGCATGCTATCATGTCACCGTAGCTGTACCCGTCACAGAAACAGTATCTGCGATTGTCGCCATCCGCTTCGCCATCCTGCTCTCCAGTACCCTCGTCCTCCGCACCAGAGCCAACATTCATCGGCATACCGGCGTCAGAGTAAGTTGCTGGATTCCTTGCTACAGGCACTCCGGGGCCCTCTAGCTGTCTGGGCATGGGCCATTCGCCTGGGCCCGCGATCACACCTCCCAGGGCACCGTTCGGTATATGAAGCTCAAAGGGATGGGGATTGCCATTAGTATGATATGGAAGGGGGAGGGATGGATGCGATGCAGAGGGCGGGACATTGAATGCTTCTCGACGCGATCCGTGGTTGGGCAGACCATGATCGTACGTGCCGTTAGGATAATGCTCGTTCTGAGGCGACCCACCGCGGTGACTGTTGGCCGCAGTGCGCGACCTCCTGTTGCCACCGTGAGTATGACTGGTGCCGTTCGTTCGCCCATGTGTCGAACCTCCACGCGAAGAAGCCTGAGGCGGTTGGGGCGGCATATACGAGGTGACAGAAAGGACAGAGTCCGCTGGAGAACCGGCACGTTCATTTCTGTAGAAAGTAATGAAAACCATATGTTTGAGGCAGGATTTTTCGGCATACCTGCGTCCTCGACCACCATTACGCGGCCTGCTTGGCCCGTCCACTGCTCGCTCTTTTCTCGGAGTCCCATCATCGTCTCGTGGGACTCGTTTTCGTTTGACAGGACTGGGGTCCGTCGCACTCGTCAATAGAGAGCCGTAATTACCTCGCCGTCTTCTTCCACCCTCCGTCATCGTGACCGGCATAAAGGTCTTGCTCGCTACATGTGGGTACGTGGTTTGTCGATTAAGAATGGAAGCATCGAAGCTGGGGATGTGCTCTGCTAGAGTACGGAGATGGCTCACATGGGACTTGAGATTATCCGCAGCCTGGCAGGCGACACGAATCTTATCCTCACCCCCCGGTTTGAGGGTTCTCGCCTCCTCTGCAATCTCGGACAACAGCCAGAGGCGCTCTTCTTTACCCTTGCCATCTTCTATCATCTGCGTAAGAGTATGGATTTTGGCTGTTATCGATGCCATGGCAGTGGACAAGACGGCATCGAGTTCCCGAAGGTCCGCAAAATTGCGTGAGAGGTCAAGTGGTAGAGAGTCGAGCGTGTGGTTATACTCAGAGAGCAGAGAAAGGGAGTATACCGTATCTATGTGTGGATTCGAGGGCATCACTGCAGAGCGAGATTGCTGGGGCATCGTTAGAGATGTCGTGCACGACGTTGTGGCCAGCGCTAAAAAGGTCATTATATTTGTTGACCACAACAAAGACCGGACGGCAATTACGGCCCGGTATCCCGAGTCGTTTGCAAAAGCGTGGCTGAAATATTATTTATATAAAAATACAATCAAAAAAATATGCTACGATGAAGGTCGAATGAAAATGCTAGCAGCTACAAATATGTGATGATCGTGGCGTCTCGTTCGTTTTCCTGTCTAGCAGCTGGCAACCTCGCGGACCTCCCTCAAGTGCTACTTCACAATGAAATCTCAAAGTGCACCCAAACCAAGGGCTTCTACAATCCATATGTTCCAATGGTATCGCGGCTTCTTCATTTCTCCGCCAATCACTTCCTGCAGCATACCAGCTTCTTCAGCCCACTCGGAACCCCATGATTCCGGTTTTGTGACGCTCCTCTTGTCTGGCCCTTATGCCCTTTACTAGAAAGGGAGGCGTACATGGCATGTGCGTCTCGCGGAGACTGGTAGAAGGACGAGAATGCATTTGGAGACGTTGAACCGGTGGGGAAGAAGGAAGGCGACGAAGACGACGAAGAGAAGGACATCATTGAATGTTGGTGTCGCTAAAACGTCAGAGTAAAAACGCGGCGTGGGCAGAGGCAAGAATAGTGCGGTGCGTGTGGGAGATTGAGACCGTAAAGGATAGGAAGAATAGAATGGTCGTTTCAGTATGAGATACCGATATGCTTGGGAACTTTAACTTCAAGCGAAGAATTTGGCAAGAGATGTCCCGCACAAGTGATGATGAGGACGGTCGGATCCCTTCCAATCAACTGGTCGGTGCTGTTGAAGAAACTAAAGCGCTAGCACTCTGTTATATAGCCATGGAAAGATACTGCATGAAATTCTGGACCTATAGAGGAAAGACAAGGTAAAGCCCATATTAGGAAGTGTCCTTGTCTGCGAATGGTAAGTGTAGCAAGTTTAATGTCATACAGCTCAGGGTGACTCAAAGGTTGGCTAGAGTGTTGCGTAACCAAGTCGTTGTATTCCGAGTTGGGAACAAGGCATGTAGCTGTCCTTATCATCGAAAAGAGAAGCGTTGACCGAGAAATCAGGGCTGCGCTCGAAAGCGTAAAAATTCTTCTACATCCAGTTCGATCACCGCTTGAGATAGAATAAGGGCCAGTATAATCCTGGCTGTGACGAGGTATTCACGCACTTGTGAGTGCAGACGACCAGGAAAGAGAAGCGCTTTACAGCCGACAGTATTGCCTCGAAGTGATAGATGCGACAAGAACGGATAACAATGCCCAGATGGGGCCCCAAAACTGAAAACATAGAACAAAGCAGAGTCACTTCCGTTTCACGGCCTGCTTGGACAGAAGCGACTCGGACAGAGTCACAGCGGGATTCCAGATCGGGATGCCATCAAATATTTTCGTAAAAATTCGCATCACGTGTTGCGCGGTTCAATATCCGCGGCCGCGATACACGCGTCTGACTTTTGCACTGACTCCCAGCCGCCTCCGACTTGTCCTCGCACTCTCTCACGCAGACCTCCATTCCCCATCTCAATCAGCCCTGCATCAATGGCCGAAGGTCCAGCATTCTACGCCGTAAGAGTTGGACGTAGTCCTGGCATATACTCCACCTGGTACGTTCCGTGACTCGGCTCGGTCCAGCGTCGAACTGAGATGCTCTAGGAACGAGTGCGAGGAACAAATTAAAAGCTTTCCCGGAGCCAAATACAAGAAATTTCCGACGGCACAGTTAGCACAAGAGTTCATCACTGGCATATCAGGAGGATCAACCAACATCGTTCCATCATCAGCGCAAACCACCTCAACTGCCACAAGCGGATCAAAATCAGTAACATCAATATCGGACACATCTCAGGCTGCCAGCATTCCGGGTGAAATAACCGTCTTCTCGGACGGTGCATGCAAGGGCAACGGCAAGACTGGAGCCGTGGCAGGAGTCGGGGTGTGGTGGGGTCATAACGATCCCAGGTAAGTGATATGTATCTGGCGTGCTGTATAGTGCTTGACAGCCGTCGTCCGACTTAGGAACTTGGCAGAACGCTGTCCAGGCAAACAAACCAACAATCGCGCAGAGCTTATCGTCAGTATTGTTTTCTCAACTATCAATGATTGTCGTTCAAACTGAACTTTACAGGCTATTGTACGAGTACTTGAACAATCGCAGGCTGAAACCAACCCTCTCCGCATCAAAACTGATTCTAGATACTCAATAAACTGTATGCATATTCGAAACCTGTTTGATATTCTTGCTTATCTGGGTTCTCTAGGTGTGACACAATGGTTACAGAAGTGGGCGGTCAACGACTTCAAGACTGTCAAAGGCACACCAGTAGAGAACGCACCTCTCATCAAGTACCTTGCAAGGCTTCTTGAACGATCGAATCGGCTTGGAAGAAAGATTAACCTTGAATATGTTCAGGGACATATGGGTATTGAAGGTAATGAAGCAGCAGACCGTCAGGCAAACATTGGTGCTGCGCTTCCAGAGCTTCCAGAACGCGACTGGGAGGTTCTGGAGAAAGTCTTGACCAACAAAATGAATGCCGAGCTGAAGAACATGAAGCGTCTATCAGAACAACCCGCCACTCCATCTCGTAAAGATAATCCTGTTTCGAAACCCGTGCAACAGTCGCCACCGATGAAGACCGTGACGCCTGCATCACGGTTGACTGAAGAAGTGAGTACTTCTTAGGTTTGGAGAAGAGCTAGACCTTGACATATTTCAATTCAGGAGGCAGCCTTCTATGCTGATGGGCTCTTAGATGACGATGATATTGAACTAGATCTCCTCTGACGCATTTCGTGCTGACTTTGACTCTGCAAATGTATCATATCTTGTGTTCGTTGTTCCTGCACTTGTGTACTTTGTATAGTGCGATGTGTATATACCAGCCACTGAGGTCCTAATATTATAATGCGACGATGATCTCATGGCACAGTTATACAAATGCATGCTACTAATATCAAGTAGAACAGCAGAGCAATCAAACAGATAGTAAACCAGAAAACATGCGACGGCAGAAAGAACGAACCAATGATCTGAGAAAAAAAAACCGAAACGAGAGTGGTAGTGTTGCTAAGGTATACGTATATGCTTGCGGAGTGTATATATGTACGTGAATGATTGAGAGTGAAACGATGAAAATGTGAATGCAGACGAGATACGAAAGAAGTGCGATAAGGATACTTAATAATGGATCAGAAACGGACTCCTCAAAGCAGCGCGCTGGCATCTTTGCCCTCAGCGACCAGCCTTCGCCAATCCAGTCTCCACTTGGCCATATTTGACCGCAGTTTCTTGTCCCCAAGGGTCTTTCCTATCCAGAATAGAACAGCATTTTCGTCTTCGAGAACAAAGAAGGACGATAGAAGCGATAGTACAGTTTCGAAGTTGGCGTTGGACGATGTGATATGATCTGTCAAAGGTAGCATTAAGAGATGAACCGTATAGCACGAAAAGACCCGTACCCCGATATACCCAGACGATACACACGGCTACAGCAATGAAAAGGTCTTGTCCTTCTAATAAGAAAGCATCCCATAGTCTTAGCTGCGTCTGAAAAGGAACCGAGTTGGCGAAGAGCGTGATATACCATTTCGTAGCGTAGGACGTAGTCGAGATCATATGCTTTTTAAAAGCAGCATAAACATCAGGCATCATGTGTTCTGTTATTCTCTCTTGAACATAAATTGCTTCCAGTAAACCAGGGAACCCAGGGCTGAAGATGTTATGCAGTGCATACGAATCGTGCAAACGGACCATCGAGGCATAGACGCGTTCAGGATCGAAATAGCATAGCAACGTAGCGGCAATGGGGCCCATGCCCTGGACGTAGCCGCATTGCGAACAACGTAATGAGAAGCAATGAAGGACATGGAAGAGTGATCGTTGCCTGGTCAAAGATTAGAAAAATGAGGCCAGTAAGCGAGAGAAACAACTCACCCTGCACCGTATCTTGTTCGAAACATTATGTGCCCCCCAATTGTCCGTGGAACATCCAAATCAATTTGGATATCGTAACTCGATGGCTTATCCAGGGCGTTGTGGTAGTCCTGGCATAGCTTGGTCGTTTCTGCGTTCCCGGTCCTCGAAAACCTCCTCAAGAGTAGCTCCCATGCAGCGGAGCGCCATCGGTCAGGAATGCCTTTGTACGTGCGTCCTGACAATTTCAGGCCCTTAGAAGGCTTCACCCGCCATATTTGGACGTTGGCGCCTTCGTCACGTTGTTCGGGTTCTAACATTCGGTTCCACTTAGCTATACGAGAAGCCTCTTTAACAAGAGTGGGTGTAGGTGGTAATGAATCTAGAGAAGTGGCAGACGCGGAAGTGGAAGGTGGGCCCGCAGTTGTCCGGCTAAGCCGTTTCAGTAAAGGTGAGGCGGGCAGCAAAATTAACCGGTCGTGTGATGGTACATTAAAAAACCCATAGCTAGAACATGGTGAGAAGGGCGGCAGATAAAGGAAGAATATACGCACCGGTCAACGTTAGCTAACGTCTGTATTTCTTGTTCGTCCAACTCCTTTGACTTTTCCGTCCCGTCACCCAAGGCTGCCTCTGCACAAAGCTGGCTTGCACGGCTCGCACCTATCCGAGCTCGTGTCCGCTCAACTCCTTCCTCATAGCCATCACCTTTTACCCCCGACACGTCCAACTGTGCGTAGGTGTTACGTACATGGAATGCATCCATGTCTTCGCCTTCTGATGGAACAAGAGAGGTTTTGCTTTGAAGAGTCGTTTCCAGTGGATGTTTGAGAGGTAATATAGGAGAAATAATATTGGTGGTAAGTCGACCCGCTGGTACCGGAGTTGGTACCCTTTCGGACGACTGGGATGGTGAAGAAGAGGCTGAAGTAGGTTTAGGAGAGTGTATCTCGCGAGCGGAGGTCGTGGATTTTCGATTTGGCGAACCGTATGAAACGCCGGATAGGGACCTGGAGTTGGGAGATGAAGGATAGTGTTCCTCCGACTGGGACATGGTCGAAGGCAAGGAGAAGTCGGTGACATCGCTGCTACGAAACTGCCTGGACGAGCCACGTCCACTGCTATACTCCGACATGAAGGAAGAAGGTGTCGCAGAGCTGGATACGGGCCGCGAATAAGAGGAATGGGTGATGGGTGAACCATTGGCTTTGGGTGCGACATCTGTGATATCTATTAATGGTGGTCTGTCTGTATTATAGTAGGCGAGTTCGGTGTCAAAATCATCGTCCAAAGTGTCTTCAGGGAGATCCAGGGAGACCTGAGGAACGATGGTCTTGGCCATATCGGTGGAAAGCGCGTGAGAGGCGGCCCAACTGTTTCTGCCGTGGTCATCGCCGTACATAGAATAGATAGAGACGATGGCAGTCTCCGAGGACTGACGGGGTGCCTTTACAGTGGAATACCGAGAATCAGCGAATGAAGAAGTCCTGGAGGAGGTGGCAGAAGAGAAAGGTGAGGGTGCGAGGGTCGCTGAATGATGCTTGGACGATGATGCCAGCACCACCGCGGGGGCCTCCATGAAAAGAAAGGGTAAGGGAGGATAGCGAAGGATAGCGAAGATGGTGGTAAGAAGACAAACTTCGTCGGTGGCAGGGAATATTATTAAATTTGTTTCTGATTTCTTTGGTCTCTTGGAGCGGTTGCTTGTGGGCGCCGGTTTATTCGCCGATTGCTGCATATTCTCACGGGCGTTTTATCTGCCACGTACTAAATTCATTGACCCCACTTTATCTTCCACCGTCTAAATGTAGAATGTCAGGTCACCAGGTGCTACCGCTGGCCAACCAATTCCGTAGTAATTGTGTCATCCCAAAGCTAATACACCACTCCCGGATTCTTACCCATACAGTTTGTCTTCTCTTTTTCAACACTACTAGTGCTTCAACGGTGACCGCAAACATGTACGTACCTTGAATCGTTTGCGGGTTTCCGACACGGATGCGACTGGACAGCATGGCAGGTGACTCAAAGTATCCCGCTCTTCGCCCGTACCAGCGCTAGAGCAGTACACGTAGCACATGTATAGGGTTCGGTAGAAACAATAATTGCCGATGTTAACACGTCAAGTTCCTTGAGAACAGGGAAATCGAATTGTGTGGCAATTAATCACGTCATCTCAACGACATACATGATGTACCGGATACAAAGAGAACCACGAATTTGGAATAAAACTTGGATTGTGACATGATCTCGGAGTTGCGTCGACAGGAACACATGGCATAGAAAGTTAAGTAGCATGCTGGTATTCAGAAGAGTCGCACTTGGCCTGCAACCAGCATGTCACAGTCGAGCAATTGCACCTAGTTGTATCGAATGGAGCAAGTCAACCTAGTGTTCTCCTAAAAACTATCACAGCCCACACAACTTTGCACAGAGAAAAAATAATATCTTCTTTCACTAATCTCAATCTCACGGCAACTCGGGTACTCTAGTTGATTGACTGTCGTCAACTGAACTGGGAATGTGTGACTACGATCGACGAGATTGATCTTCAGAAGTGCCGCATAATCCAATCATTGCTTTGCAACTGCAACAGCACCTGCAACGTATATGTATATCAGAAATTTCCTCCTTGAGATAACTATTACCTGCTGAGGAAAATCAGACGTCGTTGAAAGCGCAATGATGGTTACAAGACAATCCTGGTTACCGAGTTCCCCGGTTGATTCATCATCGAATGAAGCCAAGGAATCCTCGAGCGGACCTGCCCCCGACGCATTACCGAAGGTCTTGCTAGAGTCGAGGTATACATAAATATAAGAAGATCGGCAAGGACGTCCCGATATCTACGTACTACGTGAACTTACTCAATCTGTTCATGCCCACGGCACTTCCCTTCCCGCCCCTCCTTTCGTCGCTGTTTCTTTTTCTTTGTTTCTATCTGAATCTTCAACACAACCACCACCTTCGCCCCCTTCTTCACCCACCTCTTCTCTGATTTTTGGGGCTGGATGGAATTACCCTCGAGTTCCATTTCTGTTTCGTCCTTTTCTTCAGTCTTTCCTCCTTCGCCCGTATGACCACTTCCTGTTGCTGATCAACGTCCATGTCTTTGGCCTTTCTCTTGAGTTTCCTATGGCTTCGCTCTGTTTCTCGTCTACATTGTCTGAAGGTATCACTAACGTCTCCTGAGCAACCTTCTTTTCCTTCTTCCCCTTCTTGTATTTCTTCGAGGGCTCTAGGACTTCCTCTTTTTTATCCAGTGCTTCACACTCCATCTGCGACTGCTTATACTTCATATGTTCAATTTCTTCACGAGCTAGCAACTATTTTGCCTCGTCAGTCGAGAAACAAGAACGCGGGGATGAACAATTCGAACCAGCTTTTCCTCAATTTCCTTCCGGTAATCTGACCATGCAACTTCCTGGACTTTCTCCAAATTCACTGCTTGCTCCATCAACGCGCGCGCTTGACGATGTTCATTCGAGGATGCGAATGCGAGCTTGACATCGTGTCTCAATGACACGTAATCGATGTAGCGAACACTCCTGGTACGCAGATACTTCTAATAGGGCAAAAACCGGTGAAAATCGGTGGATAACAGATAAAATTTTGACCAGGCTTCTCAGCCCAGCAAAATGAGTATTTCCTTTGATACATAGTAAAGCTGACAGATTTATGCGGTGGTGAAAAGCTGGGTCAAAATTGCATCTCTACTCCAAGTGTTTCCCTTGCATTTTGATCGGCGCGGGTCAGTCACCTGCCAGGAGTGGAATGAGTTCGACATTTTCGATGGATCCCTTCCCACTGGGTTTGCTGAATTTGTTTGCTCGCCACTTTGGAAGGTATCTGGTGAATCCCGGATGATAACATACGCGTCTTCAGCAGGTGAAAGTGACTCGGTAAGGTATAGCTTACGATCGAACGTATACTTTTGATCCGCATTGATGAGAAACGCGTCTAAATTGTTCGTGTTTTTCAGATTATCTCGCCGGATTTGCTCCAATACGTTCAGCAGACCCTGATGAATGTGTTAAGAGTGTTCAAGTACTTTGAAAAGATGCTGACGAACAGTTCAGAGCGGCCGTTGGTCCGCTTTCCAGGGATGTGGATAGCTAGGTTCCTGCCGGAAAAAAATGAGACCATTGTTACTGCAGGCACCGCTAAAGAATGCGATTGGGTCTGCGGAGCCTTCGGACATAACGGAGACAGGTGTTGACGCGCGATTTTCTAGATTGGCGTGATACAAATGTTTTCGGTTCAAGACGTGTCAGGGTTTGTTTGATACCGTGTGACAGCCAGGATCAGTGATTCTGAGAAGAATTTCCGTAGAGGCCGTCTTGGAACGAGGGGCAATGTTGACTGTGCATTGCAATAAAGATACACTTTATGTGATTCTGATAACTTTGTACTTTGGATCCTCGAATACCGCAGCCTGTAGCTCCCGTCCTAGGGCCGTAGCTACAGGCCAGGGGACCGCATTTCCTATCTGCCTATGGATCTAAGGAGCATCACGATTAGTACGTACTGTGCGAACGATAACTATAAGCATACCGTAATGACATTGTTGTACAACGATTCAAACACAAAGTCGTCGCGGAATCCCTGCGACCGAGCCAACTCCCTGACCGTCACCATTCGATGACACTGTACAACCAGTCAGCGCATCGAAGCTTTACACCATGGAACATAGAAAACCCAAGGATTGAGCACCCGACTCTGCTTCGCGGTGACGTAGACATTCGTAACAGTTGTTGGGAAAACATCGTTAGCATCTAGACGGCCGTACATGCCTGAAAGTGGAAGAAGTGCGTTCGAAATTTGCAACATTCTGTCGGACAAAGCTCAGGAACATACCGCTACGGAACCCTGCTCTTGCGTTCGCAGATCGTGGGTTCACCGTTTGATACTCGTGGAGATCACCTGGTAACGCTGATGGCTAATGTCAGACCACAAGTAGAAGCTGTGTACCTATAATGAGGTACGTACAGTGATAATCGGCACCAGCTTTCAAAGGAATATTGACTATCCTTTTGAAAGTTCATTAGCCCACGAAAAAGGTATAAGTAGTTAAATATACCGTTCCACTATCTTCTCCTTCAAAGACCTTGTGAAATGTTGGATATTTGCCGTTGCATTCTTTCTTGCCTCTTTCTGGTACCGTGTCGAGGGCGCATGATGATACGAAATTCTGCCTTCGTAACCGCAATGAGCATCCGTTCGTTTGCAGAGGAGACTCTTGATTCCCCGGTCAACGCGCTTTCCTGGGATTGGATGCTTGCTATTTTCAATGCATTAGCCCGTGAAAATATTATCAGTTTAATAGAGGAGACTCACTAGTCGTATCTCGGTAGATCGCTAATGGCATCACCGATAGTGATGCATCGATGCGGCGCAGTTCCATTGGTCGTTCGAATTGGAGTGATAGAACCGCCGATGGACAGCTTGATAGCAAGCTTCTCCGTGTTGGGAAAGTCATGCGTCGGCTGTGGAAGAGACGACAACTTCTGCTTCTGTTGCGCCACGCAGATGAAAAACCGCTTTCGCCGCTGCGGAGTCCCATAATGGGCTGCATCTATGATGCCAAAACGGACTTGATACCTAGGAAAGCAAGTCTACCCATTACAAATATCATTGAGTTAACCGTTAAAAGGCTTACTTCATGTCTATTAGAGCACGCAGGATCAACTTTAGCCCACCCTGCTCCATGCCACCTTGAAGCTTGTACCGGCCGAATTGGGTTGCATCGGGACTGAAATTAATAAATCCGGGGACGTTTTCGAAGAAACCGTACTCTGGCCGAAGAAAATCCATCATCGACAATGTCGTGAGGATGAGGTTGCTCTTCTCATCGTGCTCATGCTTGTACATGTTCAGAGCTGAGTGAGATTGACTTGGAAGGAAGAAGTTGAGAACAAACGACTACGAGCCACTCAATGAAATCTCACCAGGGAAAGCCAGCGACAATAACTTTGATCTGGCCCGGGGAAGGAGGTAAAGGCACAGGTGTCTCATCGTAGATTTGGAGTGGAGGGTCCATCTGACCTGGGCGATGGTGATGCTTGACCATGTATTTGAACATAATGTTCGCACACTGGTTATAAACGTTTGTACTAGGGGAATTACGCCTAGATCTTGTGTCAATAAAATCAGGGAGACGAGAAACTGGTACATACTTGTATGTCTTCGCAGCTGATGGTGCAATCTCGATTGCATGCGTAACCTTCATATTTCCGCATCCTTCAGCCATTCCCAAGGCAAACGCTCCAACACCGCCAAAGACATCCAGAGTAGGGAGTTTCACCCGTTCACGGATATCCTTAATGTCCTTGAACCGCTTGAGTTCCAGTGCAGTACAGAATTTGCATATGGGAACGTCCACCGGATCGACGACCGTCTTGACATTCCAAGAAGTTACCTTTAGAGAGGGAAATGTATATTTCACGTAGAAATGATCAGCAGACACAGCTAGCCAGTCATCTTCCTCTGTCATGGACGTATACGGAAAAACGAAGCAAACGCGTATCAGATCCGTTACATCGACGGACACCATTTTCTCCGAGTTGGTGAGAAAGACGTGCCGCTACACGAAGCTGGGTAAATGATACCTTGCTAAAGTAAGGGACAATCGCACCTCATCTCTTATTTCCGAGTCCGGTAGGATGTCAAGGTCGCTAATCCGACCTATTGGCCTCACACTGACGCTCGGTTGAGCTGAGGCTGTATTACGATCAGAGGTCTTGATATCAACAATTTGACCGATGGCAGCTGGCCCACTGGAGGATGCATAAAGTACGAAGTCGTCGATGTGATAATGATTTCCACCAGATGCAATACCATCCGCTATCTCTACAGCAGATTTTTCTTGCTCGCGCTGATCCCGGATTAGACAGTTTGGACAATTGTTCGGTGGTTGGAGTGTTGAGACCATTTCTGAGACTTCAAGATCGGGGTCCACAAAAGCCGCGGTTGCCTTATCATATTTAAACCTGGAATGAGTACCGTAAGCAAATAATTGTCAGTTAAGAAAATTTAGATGTTACCGGCAATAAAAGTCACCCGAGGGCACAGGCCCTTCTGGCGAATAATGCACTTTTATGGTTCCACATATCGATAGAAGTGGGATACTCGTGCACTGATCAAGCACAAATAATTCCTGGGGATGCGCAAGCTCCTCTAAGACGGTGTTGGATCCATGGTCGTACCAAAGTACATGCGCTATCTCTGATTCGAAGTCAATGAATAATACCCTTGCAAACCTGCCAATAGTCATGAGTCATGGGATACTTGGACTGAACCACAGACCCACCAGAAGTATTGAGCAATCCCATTGCCAAACTCCACATCCGCAATCGTCTCCGGGAAACATTCGCGATTCTCTTCGGGCAATACTACAATATTATCGTCGATCTACAGGCCCTGTGAGACCAAAATAACAAATATGAGTGAGAGCACCGACGCAAATTGT
Source organism: Desarmillaria ectypa (assembly GCA_030407005.1). Classification (NCBI taxonomy): domain Eukaryota; kingdom Fungi; phylum Basidiomycota; class Agaricomycetes; order Agaricales; family Physalacriaceae; genus Desarmillaria; species Desarmillaria ectypa. The sequence goes on along the minus strand of JAUDYN010000003.1, from coordinate 2,864,414 downwards.
CACACCGTCTATTAAAACGCTTTTCAGATACCTTGAGCTGCTAGAAAGCCGTTGGTCGCGACGCCAATCAGTCTTCTTGTGGCGGCGATTGGCGCGTCTAACGAGAATCTCCAAAGCATTGTGGTTTTCTTGCTGTTCCTGACGTTTTTTCTCTTCGTCGACAGGAAGAGGAGGAGCGCCGAGCACTTGCAGATCTCCGCGAAATAGACCCTCCGCCAGGGTGGCAATAGCAGGTGTAACATGGGTAGGCGTTTGATTCTTAGGCTGGAGTACGGCGGTATCAAGATCTAAGCCTGCCAGTTCTAGTATCTCGGGGGGACGATGATTGAGGCACCGCCGCTTTGTCTTGCGCTTCCTCCTTGCCGCAGACAGATCGGTATTCGGTAAGATGGCACTAATAAACGGGAGCTGGCGAAGCTCCTCTCCGCGCTCATGTTCATCCAACGCTTCTTCAATTTGGGATATCTGAGGGAGGAGGAGGAAGTCAAAGACGCATATAGCCCGAGTATGGAAACATACCGAAGCAGTCAAATCATCTCTGGTGAACTTACCGCCAAAAGTATCATTCTCGTCCTCCAGGAGCCTGAGAAATTCCTGGCGAGTGGCTGGAGGTGGACGAGCCACAGCGGAAGAGACGACAAGCTGTGCTATTCGACGTGGGACTAGAAACCTCTCGAAAAACGGCTGGTATTTAGGAGAAGGGCGTTCGAGGCTATACCAACCATATTCTGTTTCAAGGTACACAGGTCTTGGCAGGTGAGTTAGCAAAGGTGAAAATCCACGAGATGAGAAGTGTCGTACTCATCCTTTTTAGCATAATTAAAACTGAATGTCATGATAGAACCAAGATGAAGATACGCGTCGTCGTCCAACCCATCTTCCTGTCCCTCGTCTTCATCATTGACAAGATACGGTCTGACGAAGCCCGATGCACGAAGGTTCCGGGTCACCCCGTCGTTTTCTTCCATTAGAGATAACGGAACAAGGGCATTATTGTTGTTATCGTCATAGAATGCAAAATTGGTGAGATATCTTATGATTTTGAGCTCATTGTCGATTTCCTCGGGGTCCTCTCCAGGAAGCACCAAGCGTCTTGTTTCCTCGAATGTCGGGATACCAGCAGGCGGTTCGTAGTACACTGGATGTTCAACTGCATTCCTAAGTCAACAAATGTAAAGTTCTAGACACTGATAGCATTTACTGGGAGCAAGATCGCGCTTTCGCCTCTTGGGAGGCTAAATACAAGAGTTGATTAAAGGATCACATGTCATTATATCAAACATACCGGTGCTTCGACGGGCCTAGGAGTTCCTTGAACGTGAACCAGAGGTCGTCGCTCATCTCCCTTCCTCTTGCGCGGATTAGCAGTTACCGGCCTCTTTAATGTCTGGAGCGTCGGTGCGAATTTGGCTGTGAGACGCGCCTGTTCTTCCCGTCGAAGGGCAGCAGCATCTTCGGGAAAAGACACGTCGAAAGCACTAGGCCTATTGGATTTAAATGGCATGTTGAACAATTCGGTTAATGTGATAGTATGCAGTATTGAGTACGAGGTCAAGGCGGACCAATCGATCAAGGCAAGTTCTGTGTGGCTGTGCATCCTGTTCACCTGGCTTCGCTATCATGGGCAAAGCAGGAAAATCGCTGAAATCCGCTCTCCAATCCCAGCAGTCACGCCAAAAGCACAAGGAGCAGATAAGCAAAGCCGCTCGGCTATCGGAACAGAAAGCAAAGAATACAAAAGAGCCTAGAAAACGAAAGGCTCCTACTCCTTCGATGTCCCGGCCAACAATACCGTTCTCTGCTACAGATACGATTCTGCTCGTTGGCGAAGGAAACTTTTCATTCGCGCGCGCTTTGATCCAGGATGCTCCTCTAGCATTGACCCACATTCCACCCGGTAACATCACCGCAACCGCGTATGACTCTGAGGAAGAGTGCTATTCAAAGTACTTGGATGCCCGGGAGGTCGTTGCTCTCTTGCGAGAGCGAGGCGTCAAGGTTCATTTTGGCGTAGACGCGTCGAGGTTGGACAAAATAGCACTGTTAAAAGGACGACGATGGGACAGGATATGTTGGAATTTCCCTCATGCTGGTGAGTATACTACCTTCAAACATATTCTTTCAACACTGACCGCTTCTTGAGATGACAGGTAAAGGCATCACTGACCAGGACCGGAATATTCTGTCCAACCAGGTCCTTATTATGAACTTTTTGAGAGCAGCAGCTAGCTTACTGAAGGCCGGTCCGATACCTTCCGTGACTGGTTCCAAGAAGAAAAAATGCGGGAATGATGAAGAAGACGTGGAGGAGACAGATGAGGATAAATCTGCGGACATTAGCGCCAGAGGAACAATTCTTATAACACTACGGAACGTTCCACCCTATACTCTGTGGTAAGTTTATATCCTTATGCCCGTTCTATGCTGATTTCAGCGGTCCAGGGACATCCCCAAGCTGGCGAAGCACCCGCCTCTACCAACATCAGGGAGTACACCACCAAATCCTGCGTACATGATTATAAGGTCTTTTGTATTTCATCGTGACATCTGGAAAGGCTACGAACACCGAATGACCAAGGGCGAACGAGCCCATGGCACGGGTAAAACTGGAGAGGGAGGCGAGGACCGTACTTGGGAGTTTTGCCTTAGGGATTGAATAGAGATAGCATCAGATGTAATAGATATCATAGTGAAGACTACTCGGCTTTTTCTAGCGCCTGCCTGTAACCCTCCAGTGTCCTTGCTAGTCTACCACCACTCGCTTCACCTAATACTGCCGCCAGCTGAGTTGCCGGTGCACTCAACAAGCCCACTATCTGCGACCTGAGCGTGTCCAATGTCGGTAAATTCGCGACATCCTTCACAGTCGGTGGAAGGAGGATCTTTCCCTCGATGAGAGCCCCCAGGACATTCATTTCCGGCACCAGCACTGCTCGTTGTCGCTTCATCCTCCTTCCTGGTGTCGCGGGATCGGCATTCTTCGCTGCCAACTCCTTCGCAATCTCCTCTTCAGTCTTTTTGGGTCGCGGCGGGACGCTCCGGTCTAGAGCGCGTAGAATGGCGCTAAGGTATGGCGGATGGAACATTGGAATCGAAAGAATGGCATATCCCCCGGTAACACCCTCTATCATTTTCTCAGCTTCGGCGATGTTAATACCAGGAAAATCGCGTAGGGCAGCACCAAAAACGCCGCTATGAATAACCGTCAAAGTGGGACTTGGGATGGGTTGGGAGCCCTTTGGTGGTGGTACTCGGCTGGATGCAACAAGGAGGTCGATGCGGAGCTTTTTCAGCCGTTCCGCGGAAAAATCCTCGCGGCTGAGGAAAATGAGAGGAGACGTATAGGCCGTTTTGAGTATTTGCATGTAATTGTTGTACTGGAAGCCCTTTCTGCCAGAAAAGACGCGGGGTGCTGTCTGTCCTGGCAGTGGCCTTCCTGGTTGCAGAGACATGGCATACCCTCGAGACAGATGGGATATTCGATGTCGTATATGCCCCAGCGAAAACATGAATGAGGAGCGCAAATCAGGAAATTGCGCACAATTGGAACGATGTGACATCCATGTGACTTTTTGTCACGCGTCCCTCTTGACTTTCACCTTGACTTTCCAACCATAAAGACATGTCTGTCTCTATGATTACTGCCCTTGAATTTTACTCACTGTATTTGCTGCAGGGATGATGATGATGAGTTTCTGTATGGGAGTTCCACTATGGAAGGCATTCCTGGTAAGATCCTGTTCTTGTTTCCAGCATGCGTCAGCACTTGTATTCCTTCCTTGTCTCTCTCTATACTCTCGTGTTAATAACATGATCTTAACTTTGCATTGCGCGTGATTCATTAGTGTCCCAGCCGTGAGTCTTGCTCAAAGCTGTCCTGTTGACTGTCGTTGAATCTTCCGTGGTAGGGCCCCATTGGACACCGGTCGAGTGTCCAACAGCGTCGTCTCTCATCTGGAGGCTGAAGCCGAAAATACAACCAATATGCCATTGCATACCACACCGCCTACCGAGGAAGACAATGCAGAAGTGCCACAAGCAGACGAAGTAGTTGAGGAAGTAGAAGAGGAAGAGGAAAGTGATGACGATGATGTGTGTCTATTCGCGTTTTTCATACCTTCCTCTACTCAAATCGTCGCTGCAGGACATCGAGTTTATCATGGATCAACCGTCACGAACACTCGATCTCAGGTAGGAAATTCCCTTGTTTTGTTTCCGGGCACGATACACATTCTATTAGGCAAGGTCGACCATCATTGAACCGAGGTGGAGGGAGTTCCTCGCAGCCCCCGGCCCCAAAACGTTTGTAGTATGCTATTTCCCGACGCCTCTTTGTTTATACCCTCACTAGCGCCAACCTCCGGTCCGTCGTTAACGACCGAATATACTCCCATATCTCGAGGCGCTTCCAATGCTTCAATAGGTGGACCACCTCCATCACAAAGCCAGCAAGTAGTACCCACGCCCCAGCCAATTAAACCCTTGGAGACTTCTGTAGCGGCGCCGAAGACAGAGGAGACGCCTGCCCCCGACGATAGTATAGACACTTCGACGTTACCCCCAGCGACAGCCCCACCTTCTCACCCGGCCATTGACCCGTCAGCTGTGGGTACACTGGACGGTCGTTCTATTCTGGACGTGGACATTGCAGCTATGTCGGACAAGCCATGGCGTAAACCTGGCTCCGACATCAGCGACTGGTTTAACTATGGTTTCGACGAAATCTCTTGGGAGGCGTATTGTTACCGTAGAAGAGATCTTGGCGAGCTTGCTAGTGTGCTCAAGACGAGCGTGTTGAATTTTTCTGGCATGCCCGAAGATCAACTAACCGCCCTTCCACCTGAGGTTAGGCAGATGGTTATGACTGGAACAAATGCGATGTTGACCAATGGGGGTCCTAATCCTGGAATGATGGGTCCAGGCGTGATGATGGATATGTCTGGAATGATGAACCCTATGGCAATGAGCATGAATGGGGATATGGGCATGATGCCAGTAGACGGGAGAGCCATGGGTATGATGCCAGACGGTACGCCAACGCAGGGCGTTCCCGTCGTCGGTGCAAATGGTACTCCGGAACCAGGAGTCGCGATGATGCAAGAAGGATATGGCGGTCCTGGCATGATGATGACTGGCGAATACGGTATGCAGGTCAGCATGAGTCACTTATCTACGCTCGGTTGTGCATTAAAGGTTGCTTGTAGGAGCAAGCCCAGATGGCTCAGCAGCAGCAGCAGCAGATGTACCCTGTCATGGAGCCACCTACACCTAGTCAACCCCCTGGTGGGCCAAAGGCCGTCACACCTATTCAATATCGCGGCCGTGGCTTGGCTACTGGTCCTCGTGGAAGAGGATTTCCTGTCAGAGGAAGAGTACGCGGTGGATATGATGGAGTTGGTGCGTACAATAGCTTATCTTCGCGTTAGCTTGTTGTATGATTGATCAGGCACAGTCCGTCCTGCATCTCCTTTGCCCCCTGGCGTCCCTACCGGACCCAGAAATCAAAATAAGTACAAAGACCGCGATGGAAATGCCCCGGCCGTAGATGGATTGGATTATGGAGGGAATAGCGGTAGGACTGGGAGTGGGGAGCCTGAAGACAAAGGTCCGAACCGGTATGTGTGCTAATAGTTACTAGTGTAAACAAATTCTTATATACTACGTTACAGAAAACGCAGGAGCTCTCCAGGATTGGATGATGGTCGAAGCTCGAAGCGACGCTGACCTGAATATTCCATCTCTTATGTATATTTCCTATTGTAATATGAATGCAACTGCGTTCAATAATCCGTGGTCTGACTGAATGTGTCAGTGCTGATACATTGAAACCCCAGGCACCCCCCTTTCCTCTTATCTCCAATCCCTTCTCTCGTGAATACAGTTTCGCAGACGTATTGTCATGAAATTCAAAATATGGGTAGTGGACATATTCAGCACGATATGGTCGTTGTTCCCAATCAATGACCGGATAATCTGAGAAACTTCAAAAAAAAAAAAATAAGGTTACGGTCTAAAATGAACAGTACTCCACATACATATTCTTGGGCTTGCAGTATGAAGCTGGCATGAGTAGAGAAGTACCACTAGCTATTTACCACTGCCAGAGCTCGAGACAAGCTCCCGTGCCGTATGCTCGGTGATATTAGATTTCTGCCACAAGCTTAAATATTAAATCCCAACATGTTATGTCACAACACGAAGACTAAGTACATAACATGCGGTAGTGAATCCTACAATGATGCTGAGCGGTAAACAACAATCTATGGAGTACAATTTCGATCCATTTCCTACTAAGCAAAACGGACTTTCTCTCCGGGACGACCTTCTGACAGAAGTACAACAGCCTGGGTACAGTTATGGGATTGAGAAAAAACACAGAGAAAGAAAGGGACTCACGTATTTTCCACTGATTTTCCAGCCTGGTTCGTCGTTGTCAAGTTTCTCGGCAATCTCGTCGCCATCAGCACCGAGACCCACAACAACATCTGACTTGATTGTTCGAAGACTGGCCACTCGAGGGGCCCCAGCTGCGCTAGCCATAGAACCGATAGCAACGTCAAAGGGTGTACTGGCAGGCGCTGCACAGTCGTAGGTCAACTTCCGATGGTTCAGATCGCCCTTAAAGACGACTAAATCTGATCGCGACAGATGGAGGAAAAGATCAGGAGCCTCGGAGTGAAGGTCCCAGAAGGTGTATCCGGTGCACCAAAAAGGATGCTGTTCGTACACCCACTTTCCTTCTTTCTCATATCGCTGCAAAACTGATCGATCAAAGGCGGGAGGACGTCAATGAGAGGTCGTACCTTCCAGCGCTGACCCAGCCTTCGAAGGGACTCCAGCTCTACATCAGATGCCTTGGGGAAAAGTTGGCCATAAACCATAGAGTTGAGCAGCCAGTCCCAGTCTTTCCGTGTTACATCTGACACGAACCAGGGGTATCGTTTTCCGTGGAAGTGGACCTGCTTGGCTAATCCACTTTGCAACAAAAAGTCGGCTGAAGGACTGTAAGTATATGACACCAGCCAAAATAACAAGAACCAACCGTAAACACAATCGCAGTACAACTCGAAACCTGCATTGTCGAGAACGAAGTCGAATCTACCTCCCGTATTCTCACGGGACTGCTTGACAACGTCCCAGAGCTCGTTGAGGTGGTTTCCGAGGATGTTCTTCTCGGTTGCCGCAAGATGATCACCTCCCGTTGATTGTAACGCCTTGATCTGTTCTTCCGTCATATTGATGAGCAATGAAAGATCCGTAGAATTGCCCCATAAGCAGACTTGAGTCAACTCGAGGAACATATGACGCTCCGCTTCGAGCTTTTCAGCGGCCGTAAGGTTTTCAGAAAGTGTAAAAGGTTCAGCGAAGCGCATGGATAATTCGAAAACGGCTTCTGCGGAACGAGAAAAAGTATCACACTACGATTCATTAGAAGATGTTCAGTAGAGCCAGAAATAACGCACCTTTTGCCTATAAAAGACATCATAATCGGACCAGAATTTACTGATGCTGAAACATTCGCGTAACCTCCGGTATTTATAGGCTTCAGCAAACAACCAAGGCGCATTCATGAAGTCCTTGCCTGCGGCAAAGTATGTGAACACATGAAAACATTTAGGAGGGTGACATTGACAAACCCTGGAAGAACTTGGCAATCTCCTTATTCCAAAGAGCCACATCGGCCTCGTTGTCGTCTATAATAGGACGAAGCTTCTTGTTGCCACTGAGATCAACCATGAGGGCCTCCATGCGTTCTATGCATTGAACAAGGTCGATAATCTTTTCTTCAGAAGACTGCTCGTTAAGAGTGCGAGTAGCGTCCTCGATTGCCTTTCCAAGAATAGTTGGCAAGCGGGACTGCATGGTAGCATGAGCAAAAGAGTACTCGTGGTATCCACGGTAGGCGGGCCATGGAGGGTTGTTCGGGTCGACCTAGGACACGATAAGGACACAAACGTTTACCATACTATAGTAGGTGCTTACACGAGTTGGGGTTCTGGGCCAAGGCGCCTTGATGTCCTTCTTACTAGGCAGATGGCCCAGCGAGAGAGTTACTCGTGAAGGGGCTGCAGAGGACGAGGGGTTCGCGGTGGCCATCGTGAATAACGAACACTATGAAAACAGACAGGCTGTCAAAGGCGAGGTCAATGAATGATGGTACAGGGGATACAGCAGAGCCATGCTTACTATATACTGAAAGGCTGTCGATGCAGCTGGATGATGGTGATGTATTGCTGTGGAGACGGCGAGCGGCGTCGTGCAGATGAGGGTAGTGAAGCGGGATGGTGGTGGTACGGAAGAGAAAGGCGAGATGGCGTGTTGCTTTGCTTTATAGCCGTTGTCCGCCTTCCGAGTTGGATAAAACTGTCTATTTTCTGGACGCGTTTGAATCTTTCCGGGCTACTCATCCCTGACGTCACTGATTCCCATGCGGCAGCCTATTTAAATTTGAAGGGTGGTGATAGTTGGGTAGTTCTTTTCCCTTTGGTGCTCGTACGGTTCAGATATTGAACAGATATTAAGGAGAAAGTATAATCGGCTCCTACTTATGGCAGTAGCGGTGTCACCTTCGTTGACGTATCCTCAACAATCCATCAAACGTTCCTCATTTTCTCCCGTTTATGGCGTCGTAAGTAAACGTATAATGGATAAATTCCAATACTTAGTTCTCGTTCCGTCCCGCTGGCCTTATCGATGCTTCATTCGAACACCATTTTCATATAGAGTAGGCTTCATTCTTTTCCTCGTTGTGAATCATCAGCATCGCCACTCCATAGCCCTATGTTGTCGCTGATCAAATGTCCGCAAGGCACTAGCCGATATCAGGCTTGATTGTCTTGTAACGAACCTGGCTGCGGTGCCATTCGGCATTCTTTCTGTACGTATTTGACAGTAGTACTATCGATTAATCTCATCTATCTTCGACTGTGATTGTCTTGGCAGCTCTTCGCCTCGAGCCCTCTTGTTCTAACGATTATTCACCACGACTGTACGTATATTTACTAGCAAACGCTTCGACCACGTATATAGATCTCAGTACTTCATGCATTTGACAATTGATGTCGAAAACTCAGAGAATGGACTTATTTATGTCCCTCAGCTTACAAAATAGAGGTCCGCCTTTCGCTCCAATTGTAGTAGAAATAATTGGATTTGTGCCTGAAAATCAGCTGGTCTTTGAAGTAAACTGGATTGAACCTTATTGGCGAAGGCCTCATTCAGTGCGCACCTAGCTTTCTGATTTGAGAGGCATACCTAAGGCTTTCGAGCTCTCCCACGACATGGAAAGATGAAACCCGTGCGCTATGTCACGAATCATAAGCAGAACGTTGAGAGGAGGACTGTGCATTGCTATCGGTACCGTTTGCACTTACATCCCTATTACCTTGGATATTCGTCGGCAGTACCCCTCGTCACTGACTGGCTAGACTAGGAATTATGGGAAGAAAATCGCGCTGTGAGTGAGGGGAACATGTGAAGCATCGGCTGGAGTATGATATCTGTAGTGTATTGGCCGTAAGACCTGGGTATATAGAATCTCCCTGTCGGCAAGTTCTGACCTCTAACCATATAGTTCTGCATGTGCTTTAATGTTACATGATTGTGACATAATGTCAATTTCTTGCAAAACCGTTGCGCGGCTGCCACTAATGGTAGTAAGGAAGTAGCGTGCCTTAAAAAGATGGGGCGAACCCGTGCAGATTAGACGGATTCCGATTTAGGGCCGGTACTCCACGCAAAGCTCACGTGGACTTCTGATGATCATTGTCCAATTTGTACTAGTACCAACTCGGAGGGCTGTTACTGTTAGAATGAGCGGTAATTCTCCAGCGCTCACCCGGATTTCAGCAGGGAACGGTGAGGGTTTTCGTCGTTCAGCTATCTATTTATCTACACGCCGTATACACTAATAGAAGCAATAGGACACAATAAAGAAAGTCCTTGCCTGACAACCGCAACACTTGATACGCCAACAGTTACTTCCTCCCCAACTCGATGGCGTTAATCGAGAACCATTGGCCAAGCGCCTGTCGTTTGTAAATCCCGGCGTCCAGAAACTTGGTTTTTCGTTTCGCTATCGTTTCACCGTCGTATGTGTGTGGTCTAATACCATTGGATTGAAAGTGGTTAGTGCTGTTGCGCCAAATCAATGACACCTGCGATGTCGTGGAGTGGAAACTATGGAAGAATTTTCAGGGAGAGGCTCTAACACAACAGTGAACCCTGCACACATGATTCGTGGCAGTGGTAGATAATGAACTGTCCAGTATGGATTCCGACCCACTGATCTCTGTTTAATTTAGCAGCTGGTTAATAGAATTATCCGTCGACATTATTGCTCTGCAGAATACGCGCAACAGAAGTGCATCTGGCCTCTAAAATCAATGCTTCACCTAAAATCAGCGTATGGAATCGACTGTGCTGGTACGCGTGCATACACAGGTCCTAGCCCTCTGGTTTCGCAGGCATTTCATGGTCTTGTTCTATTCTTGCTATCGCTATCTCTCTGGCCGCCATCCTAATATCACGGTACTTAAGAAGCTGATGCTACTTCGTGAGCTTCTGCTTGCAGTGACGCACATCATTATGGCGTTGAAACTATTAACAATAGATTGCGTGCCAAAAATACTGTGACCTCGTATATCTGATGCTTCTCAGCCTGCATAGAAAAGTACCGATGCATTGAAATGGCACTTACCCGTAAAAGAAACAGCACAGATGGTGCAACCGTACCTTAGGTTCAAATCGTATGGTGCATCTGTTCTTCTGACTGTTGCTTATCGGTCTTATGAGTATAAAATCAATGGTATCGCAACCAGAATTACACCCTTGAAGTAACCTATCCTCTTGGGTTCCTCCTCGTTTGAAGATGTTCTCCACCTTCTTCGTGCTCTCCTCGCTCATTGTCGCAGGACTTTCAAGCCCTGTTGTCATCCCCCGAAGCCCGGTATCCCTTCCCATTGCAAGGAAATTCAACTTCAATGGGACAAGCACCATCGTGGAACGAGATCGGGCTCGAGTGGCTGCACTCCGATCCCGCGCAGATGGCGCAAGGAATGTCACCAGACGTGCTGTCGTTAATGAGGACGTAGATAACGTTACTGTTGTCTATGCCGCTTCCATTGGTGTCGGTAGCCCTGCCACAACCTGTACGCATTTTCCCCTTCGCCGTTAACTCAACGGTGTACTAACCGTACGTATACTAGATGACTTGATCATTGACACAGGAAGTTCAAATACTTGGGTCGGTGCAGGGACCAAGTACGTACAGACCTCCACAAGTACACAGACCTCCAATCGAGTTGTAAGTGGTCTCATATCCATATTCTTTAACGTTCTGATGGTATCCACGTAGTCTGTTACCTATGGTTCCGGATCATTCTCTGGTGATTGATAATTATTAACTATACACCTGTTATCTATGTTAATCATATGTTTTCTCCAGGAAGGGAATACATCGACCAAGTTACTATCACCTCAAACTTGATCATTAAGTCGCAATCAATTGGTGTAGCTTCCACTTCCTCTGGGTATGAATCTTGAATCTTGACGCCCACATGCACCTCCTGATCCTATGATAGCTTTTCTGGCTTTGACGGCATTCTTGGGTAAGTCACGGATCGGTCATTGCAACACCGATCTCTTTGAATGATTTTAAATAATAGAATCGGTCCCGTTGACCTCACTGAGGGTAATTTATTATTCGTTCAACCCGTCTATGTACTCTGGTCTAAGTCTGTTCTAGGCACCTTGTCTCCGGCTACCACTACACTCATACCCACTGTCACCGATAACCTCTTCAGTCAGGGAACCATCACAGGCCATGCACTTGGTGTGTACTTTGCACCTACGACGCAAGAGGAGGTCGTCAACGGAGAGCTTTCCTGGGGTCCGTATTTAAGGCTTTGCAGCACATCGTTCTGTGATATACTGATTCCGACTCTATTCTAGGCGGTTCTGACAGCTCCAAAATCACTGGCAGTATTGGCTACGCGTACGTATTTTGTCACCGATGGAATCTTCAGCTTCATGTTGATCATTCATACAACAGACCACTTACGAACACTTACCCGGCAAGCGTATACTGGGGTATTGACGAGTCCATCACGTATGGAACCTCGACGACCATCTTATCTTCCACTGCTGGTATTGTCGATACCGGTAAAAACATTTTCCAATCGGGTTTCCAGTCGTATTCTGACCGAGTTGAACGTAGGAACTACCCTCGTCTACATCGCTTCTGATGCATTCGCCAGGTATAGGTCGGCCACAGGTGCAACCCTGGACAGCAACACGGGTCTTCTTCGCATCACCTCGTCTCAGTACTCCAATCTTTCCAGTCTCTTCTTCAAGATCAACGGCGCAAGTCTTGCTCCGTTTTTTTTGGTATAAAGCAGCTAATGTTCCCCCCAGGTATCGTATGAGCTCACACCCAATGCTCAAATCTGGCCTCGTTCGTTGAACACGGCTATTGGAGGCAGTGCCAGCGCAATCTATCTCATCGTGAACGACATTGGCACTAATTCCGGCGAAGGACTCGATTTTATCAACGGATATACTTTTTTGGAGCGCTACTACACGATTTTCGACACAGCGAACTCAAGGATCGGGTTTGTTGCGACAGCACAGACACGTGCTACTACGAATTGAGGAGAGCCGAGTACATATTTTCAGGCAGCTTCTATCTAAATTCAATGATTTTTTTAAGTATTGTCATGATCATGCTGTTCTCACAACTAGGGAAATTCATACCTGATTTCGCGAGCTGACTTCGATGTTTCGTTTAATCAGAAGCAGTAACCGAGAGTCACCCTGTACATGGTGACACACTCATAAACCGAGTTTATTTGACCTTTGAAGATTTTAGCAATACCATCGTCAACGCAGAGGTGTGTTACCAACCAACAAGTCATCTAGATTCACAGTTACGATATGTTGGTCAATCATTGCGTGCCTTCGGTTTTCGATATACTCTGAAATACTTACTATACAGCTATCATCCATGTACTTGGATGGAATTATGCGTAATAAAAAAATCATAAAGAAAGTAGATTATACAGACCAGCTCTTGGCACCAAAAAAACCATACCCATAGCTAATAGATACAGGAGCAAGGACAGAAGGAAATTAGTGATGCGCCCGACAAACATGAAAGCCATGACAAAAGAAGAAAGTCTTGCTATCCCCAGTCCTCTTCCAGTTCTTTGGCCAGGAAATCATCATCAACGTTGACCTCTCCCTCTTCCTCTTCGTCGCCATCCTCTTCCTCTTCCTCTGCTTCTGTCAAGTCCATAGCGCTTACCGTCTCCTTTAGCGTTGATCCTTCGACTTTCCTTTTTTTCGGCTCCGGACTTCCTCCGTCAACAGATGTCGATGGTGTCACACTTCTCGACCTCGTTCGTTTCCTCGGTGTATTGGGGGCGCTATGACTCCTTGTCATCTCTCTGCGAAAGCCGGACAACAGTAGGGCACACATACCTCTCGTCATCTGGATCCCAGACCCTATATCCCACCCTCTGTGCGTCTTCATCCTCGTCATCATCGCTCTCATTCATGGCGGCGTCAACCTCGTCATTGATATCATTCCAATCAATCTCACCAATCTCCAGCTCAGTTCCCACCTCATGGTGGTGTTTGTCCTTATCCCGCACGACAACGCCATGCGTGAGGACACTTTCTCTGTCCACCCCAGGATCCATCAAGTACGGAGTTTCGTCCACCCGCCGCCAAAGCGTTATACAGTCAGTGAGCCATTGGGCCCAGACGACTTTGACTCCCGGCCGCTTTGAACCGTGGTTCACTTTGTCCGTGCCAGGCTATGGGATTGTTTAGTGTCATGGGCATACCGAGGAAGAGAGAAAGGTGACCTTAGCAGCGACGACATGGGTGACTCCTTCGACAAGCTCTGCAGAACACTTTGCGCCAAACGTGCGTGCCATTTTCCACACTTCAGACGATTCGGGTTTCGTATCCATCGGGAAGAGACTGGAGAATACGATATGCACTCCTTGAAGAACTTTGCACCGTATGCTGGGTATGATTTTCTGTCAAAGGAACGAATAAGTACAAGTCGATATATGTCTCACCCTCCTCACCGTTACATCACATTCATCCTCCTCACGTTTTCGTTTGTTCGACAACGAAGCGTCATGGGCATCGAAGAAACGTTGGTGGACTTCGTTGAGGAGCTTATACATCGTCAGACATTTTAATTATCTCTTTGCGCAGAAACCTTACCTTTGCAACACGCTCCAGCTCGTTGTCTTGACTTTTCAACAAGGCTTTTTTGTGGTGACTCGTCTGTTTGTGATCGTGTGTTGGACTGACCTCCTTTTCTTTGGCTGTGTCGTCACTATCTGCGAGCTGCTCTTGCATCTTGGCTAGTGGCCTCCCTTCTACCTGGGCTTCGAGTGCGATCGAATTCTGTGTTATCAGCGCTTGGGTGGACGAGGGCGTAAGGCTAGAGGTTGGTACTTTGGGAAGGAATGCGGAGTTGATGTCGCCAATACCCACGAAAAAGTCGTCTGAGAATATTGTGAGATAAGTCGTATAGGGTGGGAAAACGGACACAGCGTACAGGGAACAACTTTGATAAGGTTGGGACTCCATTCCCATACATCCCCTCGATCATCAATGATCACCACCATAGATGTATCACAAGGGAACAGTCGTTGTAGACTTTTCTGTGTTAGGCCTACCCCTTGTAAATAAAAAATATGACAAAAAATAGTTAGGGACGCACTCCCGCTCTCATCTCGACTGAGCAGCCTTCCACCAAAAAGCTTCCCGTCCGGGTCAATAGCTGCACATACTTGTTCAGCGTAAGCACGCGTGCCCATAGTGTATACGTGCATCTCGTATGTGGCCGCCACTTGTTGCAGGAAGTTTTCCCACCCAGGTCTACATGTGAAGGTGAGCCAAAGAAAAAAGGCGACTAAAAAACGAACCGAGGCTTAATGTAGTACATGCACCCATCCTGTTCAATGGACTTGCCCTTGCCCTTCGCTTCATACGGTGCCCCGAATGATTCGGGCCCCAGTTTGAACTTCTTAACATCCTTGAGGGCCTCCCAGTTGGGATTACACTCCTCATCGTCGGTATCAGAAGACTCCCCATCCGGCTGCACGCTATTACCATTCTTCTGTTGATGTTTCTCCTCCCAAGCCTCACCTTCTGCTATCCACTCCCCAACAGTTGGGTCCACCGTTGCATGCACAATTGTCTGGTCGAGGTCCACGATGAGCGATAGCTTGCGCGCTTTGATCAAGCGCTCTGCGGTCTCGCGTTCGATACGCTGAGCCTCTTCCAAGGATACGGTAGGGCCATTAGCGGAATGGTTCATTTGAATAGAAGCGCGTGAAGTGTCCGAAAATCCGATATAATCAGAACTAACATGGGATCTCAGGACCGCTTGTGCCTACTATTGATAGAGCATGAGACTCACTTGGTCATGTCCTTGCCGCACAAAACACACAGGCCACCCAGCTGCATCCCATGTTTGCATGGTTCCTGTATGATCACGACAGGCTTATCTCTTGCCCTCGCTGAAGTAATGATATCTCCAACATTGACATTCCACGATTGAATGTCCCCATCGATAGCACAGTCCCAGGTCCCAAAACGAGTCTCTGAGCGACCACCTTGAGGGGTGGACTGGAAGGAATAGCTCAGCAGACGGACCCCACGCTCAACGGTGCTCGATGTGGGCGCGTCAATGGAGGATATCTTGATTGGGTATGGAAATGACGGCGGGAGAAAGATTTCGGTGGGTGTTTCTTCCGTCATGGTGGTGGCGGAGTGCGAAGGCCCGCTTTGCCGGATCATGAATTTCACGTCCGTCTCTTCTCAACATACAGCGTATTCGTCTATTACTACTGATAATCTATCCTCTATCGGTTGCAAGAACAGAAACAGAGGTTTCTGAGAGCCATTTATCCAGCTTTTTATCATCAGAATCGACCCCAACTATATATTCTACACCTTCTTTCACAACATTTTTCGACCTTTCATTACTACCCCAGGGGATCCTGGGAGTCCAAGCCACAAGATGGGCTCCCATATGCGTAATGATATATCGAGCCAACGGTATGTCCTTGGACGGAGAGTAGGCTTTCAAAAACGAGTCGGTCATGTCGGAGGTCGCAAGCGCACACGTCGGGTAGAAATGTCCTAACAAACGCAGCTCTGCGCAGAACTGACCCAGGTCATGTCCAGGCAGCCCCGTTTTTGCGAGCTCCCAGTCAATGACTGAAATTTTTTTTATGTTGGAGTTCTTATCTAGGCTCACGAGGACGTTCCCAGGCCAAAAGTCCCCCATAACGAACTGCATCAAGGAGTAAGTATAGAGCCTCGCATAGCAAAATTTAGACTCACTGAACTCTCGGCAGACATGATTTCGCTCTGCAACTTCGAGGCTACATCCCTTACGATATCCAGATCCTTTGCCTCGACATCAAGGGGAGGATCAGACAAAGCAGGCAACTGGTCCTGCCCGTTGAGCGTCGACACCAGCCGCCCGTACGTCACGTACGCCGATATCTGCTTGGCCTGAACATTCGTTTTGAACAGGTCAAGGATATGCTTGTCCGCATTCCCGTTTGTATGAACGAGTCTGAGGAAATGCCCTAATGCTTCCCCGATCTTATTCGCCGCGGCGGGAGGACAGTTCTCGTCGGTGAACATTTTCTTTAGCGTAACGGACCTCAGGCCACAGTCATCCATGACGATCACGTTCGCCTTGTCGTCAAAGAGGTGGACACGCGGGACAGTCACCGGTGAGTCTTCGGGGAGCCAGCTGGTGATCCATTCCAGTGCTCTCACTTCGAACATCTGCGTACGTGTTCAGAGTTGACTCTAACGTTGTCATTAGTACTCACCTGGCGGTCCAGACCAAAGGGTAGCCTTCCCTCACCTGAGCCGACATAGGATTTGCCATGCTTGAGAATTAGGGTCGACTGTTCTTTATACGCCTGTGCTAGATGTACTCGGAAGGTGAAGTTGGCATATCCACCCGACAATGATTCGATATGCACTGCGTTGAAAGGAGTCCCGGACAGGTATGTTTGTATATCAGGAATCGTTGAGAGATCCAAACCTTGGAGACTCATGGTTGAGCAGAGAATAGTTAACAACTTAAAGATTTAACTTTGACACCTTCGGTACCGGCGACCTCGAAAGAGTCAGAGGGCTGGTCATGCACTTGGCTCGATCCGTTTGGGCCTTCAATTTGTTGACGGAACAGATATCAATGCAATTTGCTCGTTTCATGTCACAGTACAAAGAGATTCAACTACTGGCAGCTCCATACTTCACGGTGTACAAATGGAAAAAAGATGAAAGGTACAAGGAGACGTTCACAGCTTGTCGTAGTATGTGTCAAGAGGAGGAATCTCCATCTGTAAACAATTAGTAAACGAAAGAGTGGCTACAGACTCAAAGAACCAACCTTAAGACCCTTGCGTGTTCGGATTTGGTGAACAATTTTCTCAATGCTGGAGCCCTTGTCAAGGGGAGCTAATAGATATTTAGCGGCTGCACAAAGCAGGACCAACCCGGAGCACTCACATCCGTTCATGAGTTCCCAGTGATCGAACACACACTGAGGGAAGGCCTGTCCAGCAGTGTGCGAGCGGAGCTCACCGTTGAAGCCGAAAGACTCTGAGACAGGGAGATATGCCTTGACAGTGAACATGGGTGTTCCTGGCCTCTGCTCTTCGCTGAACACCTGGCCACGCCTCTTGTTCAAGCAACTGTAAATACCACCAATGGCATTCTCAGGACACTGGATCTCCACTGAAGTGACAAGCGTTAGAATGATACTAAGCAAAATCAAAACAGCATACCAAGATAGATGGGCTCTTGGAGACCAGGAGTTGCGAGCAAGCAAGCAGCGTAACAGACACGACGACACGTAGGGATGATCTGTCCTCCGCCACGGTGAATAGCATCGGCATGAAGCTGCGAAACAGTGTTGTGAGCGCTATTCCCAATGTTTACAGTGACTATCAGCTTACCGTCACATCAAGAATGTTGAAACGAACACCACGCATGTTCTCCTCGGCGCAAACACCCTCCTTGGTCGCCCACTGGAAGGCAGCAACACAAGAATCCTTAATTTCATTGAGATATTGCACACCCTTGGTGACATCAACCATCAAGTTGGGTCCGGTGGTATCAGGACCGAAACACCAAATCTTTCTGGCATCGGTGACATCCCAGCCATACTCGTCAGCTAGGACACGAGCACGACCCTTGAAATCATCACGAGAGCTGACTTTGCCGTCCTCAATAGCTTTCGTAAGCTCCTCGTCAATGGGCATAGCCTTGACATAAAGACGGTTGTGCTTGTTCTGCGACTTGGACAAAGCAACGATGCTAGACTCGGCCTTTACGGTTTCACGATAAGGCACGACAGGGTCGGAAATCTTGAGAGGAACACCAGCGTGGTCTTCTTGGAGATCCTGTCCACCAAATGAGCACCACATCATTCTTCAAGCCAAGAATGCATACCTTGAGACAGATCTCCAAGTGCAATTCACCAGCACCAGCAACGATGTGCTCGCCAGTCTCAGAAATCCAAGCCTGGACACAGGGGTCGGATTTGGAAAGACGCTTGAGACCTTCGACAAGCTTGGGAAGGTCAGCAGCATTCTTGACCTCAACGGCAACCTGGACGACAGGGGAGACGGAGAACCTCATGACCTTCATGTTGTGGGCAGTTTCTGACGTCGTCAAGGTACCGCTCTTCAACAAGAACTGGTCGATACCAACGAGACCACAAATGTTTCCAGCTGGGCAATCTTCAATAGGTTCAATATAACGACCCATCATCAAAATTGTACGCTGAATGGACTTGATGAACAAGTCGTCCTTCTTTCCGGGGAGATAGTTGGGTCCCTGGATACGGATTTTGGGTCCTGAGCGAACAGTTCCAGAGAAGACACGACCAAAGGCGTAGAATCGGCCCTTGTCGGAGGTGGGCACCATCTTAGATACGTAGAGGACGAGGGGTCCCTTGGGGTCACAGTCGCGGATACCGATGGCGGACTCGTCATCCATGGGACCTTCATAGAGGGTCTCCACACGGTAGCGCTGCGCGGTTGCGGGCGAAGGAAGGTTGATGACTATCATCTCCAAGAGAGAGTCACCAGCAGGAAGGAATTTTCGCATGATAACCTTGAGGAGAGCTTTGCCCTCAAGATCACGCTCATCCTGAGCGAGCTTGACGTCGAGCTTCTCCAACATGGGTCCAATAGCGTCCTTCTTGAAGTTCATCACGGAATCGAAGATCTTGAAGATGGGGTCGAGTACGAACATGTTGAAAGCACGCTCGAGGGGTTTTCCGTCAGCATCAGTGGACTTGGTGGTCCATTTGCGCGTAGCGGGATTGAAGAAGTTATCGCCCCACAGTTTGGCCATCATCTTTTCCTTGTCCACACCGAACTTCTTGGCGTATCGGGCGGCAAATTGTCGGAGGGTAAAACCCCATCCATGTAGTCCAGAACCGAAGGCGACGGTACCCTTGTCGGGGTAGACCTGGACGTCACCGAGCGCTTCGTCATGGTACGTGGAGATGATAACGTTCACACTCTCAACGGTACGCGAGAAGGACTGGAAGAGGGATTCCTTGTCGACTTGCAATTCGAGCAGGGCGCGATCAACCTTGTTGATAACAACAACAGGTTTGATTCGCTCCGTTAGGGCCTGTCGCAGAACGGTCTCAGTCTGGACACAGACACCTTCAATGCAATCGACGACGACGAGAGCACCGTCGGTTACACGGAGAGCGGCCGTGACCTCAGATGAGAAATCGACGTGCCCGGGGGAGTCAATCAAGTTGATCAAGAACTCGTTGCCTATACATACACTCGAATCAAAGCTTCATAATTATTAAACGCATCAACGCACCCTCAGTCTTTTGCTTGATAGAAGGCAATTCCTCCTTGTCCACCTCGAAATACATGGAGATGGCCGTGGATTTGATAGTGATACCACGTTCTTTTTCGTCGTCTCTCGTATCCGTAAACCGCATGTCACCAGCTTTGGACGATGCAATGATACCCGCTTTCGACACCAGAGAGTCCGTAAGGGTGGACTTTCCGTGATCGACTACCGAAACATTGAGTGTCAGCCTAGCTCTGAGGGAGTCGCTACCGATAGGACTCACCGTGAGCGATGACACTCATGTTACGGATATTTGTCGGCCGGTCCATGAGGCCCCGGATTTGATCTGGGAGAGAAAAATGGAGGTCACAAAGGAGCAAAGGAAAGCGGGACGAAAGCACTAACCTACTGTGAAGTTACTGCCATGAAGAAATTTTAATGAGCGCGAATGAAGCAAGCGAAATGAACCACATACACCATGACGTCTAAATTTTACAAGCGTCAAATGTGAATATGAGTGCAGAACAACCTCTGAGGGAAGAATGTCGTCAACAGTCGTACAAGCCTGTGATGCGACTGTGAGAGCTGTTGGGAGGGTGTTTTTCACTTCCGTTACCAAGCCCTGTCTTATCGATCAGCTTTAGGGCAGGCCGATAACATATCACGTGATGGACGGTGCCGTTCCAGAGTCAAAACAAACCCGCAAGCGGGAGCGCGATGTATTCATTGAATTCTACTCGATACTAGTACAAGACGCGACAAATCATTCGTAGTCATACTCATGTCAGTTTCAGGATCGAGCAAGGTACTACTCAATTAAAAAGAGTGCTCGGTTGAGTCTTTCCCTGTCGACGAGGTACTGGAGGATCCGGATGAGACGGTCTGGAGAATGCGGTCTATATAATTGGCGCCGCTCCTAACACAGGGTGAGGATTTAACAAAGAGAACAGTCAGAAAACGTTCTTACCACCTCTGGTGTGTAAGGACGTCACAGCCAATTTCCTTTTCTTTGCGCTGAATAAGTTCTACGTACGCCAACATACCATCATCCTTGTAACGTGCCGCAAGCTCAGCTATTACGTATTTCAGAATGATCTGCATAACCGACGGAAGGTCACATACCTGTTGTTACAGCACCACTGTGAAGACCAGCCAAAGAGATCAACTGAAGCACGAATCTAGGAAGCAGGCATGAGCAATTGTTCAACGCAACAAAAGTAAGCCTCATACCCTTCCTTTGCAAGTTCCCAAACAAAGTTTTTGAGGTCAGCATCTAAGTTGAATGTTGTCAAAATGATACCCCTCATCGAGCAGGGGAGAGAAGACGTTACGGACCCGTGAATCCATGGGCGGACCAGTTGAAGCTCGGGCTCAAGTTGTAGACGAACCATCTGGAATATGTTAACATACGTGCTACATCGCATTCAAGAGCCCAGACTCACTTTCCAGGATATTTTTCACGGATCTTCCGAGAGAAATACCGTGCCTGTTCGAGATCGGGCGTCTTTGTCTCCAACCAGATCAGGTCCGCATACGGAGCAAATGTCATCGATCGCTTTATAGCCGCCTGTTGCGTAGATCGGTTAGCACAGGAGCCCAACAACATGTTGCACTATCACACCTCGACACCGCCCGTGAAATGGTAATACCCTTCTCTTGTTCGTGGCACTGTAGGAAAAAAAGCTCAAAGACATGAAAATGGGGATCGTGAAGCGTACGTACAATCAGAGTCCCAGAAAACGGCCTTGCCCAGGATATCTTTGGCAATATCGCGCGCTTCATTGGTTGACTTGCCTTCTACCGCGATGAGGTACGACTGGTACGCAGATGCCTTGTCTTCGATGGCTGATTTGTTGATGGCCTTCTCGACCGCTGAAGCACGGAGGCAAGTCAGCCGTGCTACCTCCTAGAAGTCTCCAAAGCAAAGATATACCTTGGTTGAAAGTACACATCACATGGTCCCGAGTCCACTGCTGTTCAAGATTGTCAATCTCAGCCCCAGACGCACCGGATGCCTCAGCCTCGGCAAGAACCTGCGCCAAAGACTTGCTATCTTCAGTGGTGGTACCCAAAAGATACTCATGGTCGGCAACATCGATGTCTGAGGATAAGAGTTTCCCAGATTCAGAATCCGTACGAGCGATGAGGAGCATCGTAGACTTCATAAGGTCCAACTGGAACCGGGCTGAAATAAGGCGTGAGACGTGAGTCGATGTCGGTACGAGGACTTTCCCTCCCAGATGGCCACACTTTTTACCACCATGCAGTTGGTCTTCTAGGTGAATACCCGCCGCACCGGATTCAGCAAAGAGTTTAGTGAGCTTCATGACTGCAGATAGGCCACCATGTCTGATTAATGGATTAAGGAATAGCTACTGAAAATTCAGAGAGACACGCACCCCGTATCAGCGTCAGCGACGATGGGACGGAGGTAATCGATGTATTCCAGCTTTTCCCTTGCTTCGGGCGTAGCCGTCATGCGCTCGTCATAATGCTTTTTATCGTGTAGCTGTTGTGCACGGAATATGCGATGAACTTGATTCGGAACCGTAGTATATGGATAGTCGCTATGTATGATCAGGATCACGACCACAGTAAACAGAGAACAAACGCACCCAAGGTCTGGTCCCACTTCGTTATTTCCCGTCGTCAAGACACTCGACGCTGCCCAGCCAGACACATACACAATCTCCTGATACCGAGCCATTTGGGTCATCTGAACAGGGTCGATGGCGCCCATTGTATGTACAGGTTTCTTGGCATCCGCAGCTCGCTTCAGGACAGCAAAGAGCTTGTCAGCCAACAACGACGACGGAAGGGGTACCACTGGCAAAGACCCCTGCTTGGATGCAACCGAAGCAGCTGTATACGGCCGCTTGATATCAGCAAACCGAGGCTGGGCGAAGAAATCCTCCATCTCGGAGACCCGCTGGTTGAACAGGGCAGATTCCTGGTCGAGAGATGGAGGGTCGAGGGATAATGGGGTGATTGAAGACATGGCGCGTGCGACGCGACCTACGGGTAGGTAGCGGGGTAAAGAGCGAGAACAGAGCATTCGAGTTCACAGTCACTGTCCAAAGGTCAAATCATGGAATCCCTGTGAGCACGAGACGAGCATACCTTTATAATCGGTCTAGGGCCAACGTGGTTCCGATAAAGGTGTCCCGGTTCATAGACAGTCCGGGGAGGAGGTCTAAAACAGACAAACATGACAGAAGCGGGGTAATTTGGGGATAATTTCATTTCCGGCTGGCAACTCCCAGAATGTATGCCGGATGCCGGATGCCTGCGTCGCGTTACTTTCACCTCGACACGTCGCGAAAGTGTATATTCTCGCGTTGGTGGAACAGGGCTTAAGGAGGAAAATTAGGACAATGGTTGGCTCAGTTCAACTGGTACAGCTTTTAAACGAGATAGCAAGCGCGACGACAATGAAACGATGCTGAGCTTGCCTCTCGATCCCCATCACTGCATCCTACAACCATCTCACTAGCTCGGATCCTTGGCCTCGTCGCCTTTTCCTTCCACCAAGTTCAGGATTTCTACAAAAGAAAATATCGGTCGTAAACCTTCAATTTTTTTGGCTAAATGAAGCATCAAACTTGAGTTGACGGGGCCTTGCCATAGGGTCTTCATCACCTTGCCCTCATTTCTTATAACCAAACGAGATCTCACATGCAATATTTATCTATCTGGGGCGCCTTTCGATGCGAAGCACGTCCATTCTCTATCAGGGGGGATATTCCAACTACGTCTACAGACTATACCTATCCTACCCATACAACGGACGGAGAGTCGCTGTATAACTCAAGCATGCCCTGCGTGCGATTTGAAAAAGGCAAGAACAGCTTTCCCCCTCGGTTCAGAGCGTCTTCGTCACCGACCTGAAAGTTGAAAGTGGCGGGTCTACAGCAGATGTGGCTTCTCGATGGGAAATGTCCCCTCGCTAAGACGTTTCGTTCGACTTGTCCATGCAAAGTGACAAGTGGAGGAGGCTGTCTTGGACCTCAACATCCAGACGATGCGTTCTCCATCTATGGTCGACTTGTCAAGAGCAGTTACCCGCTCTTTCTGGCCCCCCACTGGGTATAGCGGCGAATAATTTGGATGCCGTACTAACGTAGCTTCGAAGGCTGGACAGTGCCGTAAGCTTCGTCCTACGTATGCAAGCCTGCTATCAAACGTTCTATGTAGGTCGTACTGAAGACTTTCATCCGGGAACCGATTTGGAGAATGACTCGGACAGGGTCCGGGCTAGCTGGCCCACGCAGGATCAAGGTCCTGATTGTCAGCAAGAAGACTTGGGAGGTAGCAATGGGTTTTTTGGTCGGTGCTCTGAACAGAGGCTGGCGCAAAGCGCCCCATGTAGAGCGTGGACAATAATCCATCATGATATGACCATCAGAGTATAGAGTAGGTATTTATTTATCTCAGAGCACCTCAACGGCTATTCCACTGCGGGCACACGTACATGCTCCGCCTTTCTTGCGACCTCGGAATGAGAAGACGTGTCAACCAAGAACCAAAATCTGCATCTGCATCATATTCACTAGGTGAAATTACTATCCTCGACGCGCCCAATTGCCCAAATTTTCCATTCTGCTGCCAATCTATAATCTCTGCCTTTGCATTATCGCAGACAGTGTTAGGGATAACCCGTCGGAGTCTCCATAGACGGCAAGTCATTTCCCTCCAATCAAGCGAGAGCCCTGACATACAGGCTTATCTGTCCCGGCACATAGGTTCGTCTTCCCACAAAGCCCGAGCTGCGAGAACCCACCAAGCAATTCCGCGGATCCATCTCTTCGACGAGAATGTGAGTGTTGCCGCGACAATTGCCTCACCAAGGGAAATGTTCTCTCGCGCTGACGGGTTGAAATCGCAACATCTAGACAAAACAAATATTCACACCCAGCCAACTTGCTTTGAAAGGCGTAGACGAAGATAGCTACCACCACGAGCAAGGTCGTAATAAGCCCGACTCGGATATGAACCCAGACCCACTATCCCACACCCTGCACGGATGGATTCTCGCGCCTGAATAATTATCCTGCTCTGCTCACTGTGGAACGCAGACACGTTTACGTTCTCGTCGAGTTCAGCATGCGAAGCAAAATGGCTATCTCGTCCGGTGTACGACCATGTCGATCCGGTTCCTTCATTCACCACATGAAAGTGGTCCCATGAACCACGAGAAGCGTGTGTTCATTAAGCTTAATCTATAAGAAACCTATCATGGAGGACACAAGGAGAGGCAAAGAAGCTGCATAAGGAAAGCATAAACTTGTAATGGTTGAGTTTTACGATCAATCCGGGTGGTTACGACCTTTTTATTTTTTAGACCCGGGGCGGAGTATTTGACGTTGACCATTATTGTAAGGTTTGGGAATGCAGATCATGAATCTTGGGCCTTGAGGTTGATGTCGAGTACTGGTTCGGCGGTCCCCGGGGAGTCCGAGAAAACCGATGGAGATTATATCGGTAGAGGAGAGAAAGGTTGGAAGATGGTGGAATTTATTTCGGCTAGCACCACTCTAGTACAGAGACTGAGCGCTAGGTAGGGTAACCGCGAAAGGGATAATGAATTTCGGAGTACGAGTTCAAGCGCTGTTGTACTCGAGAGTGTGTAAATATGTTTCGAATGGAGTAGGCAGTCCGGCGCGGGGAAGTCGCGGATCTGTACCCAATGAAGATAGTTGAAAAGAGTGTCGCAAGAAGGTGGACCAGTCCTAGATGGGAAATACCCTTGGCTAAGGGTCGCAGAAACCAGGCACATATACATTTTACTTATCGAGCTGGCACCTGGTGGAAAGAACTAGGGTGAGAGAGAGAAAGATGCCCGGGGAAAGATGGAAGCTCCGACGGCAGTGAGGAGCGAATGGAAGGGCAGACATTATGCAGAGTGAGAAGGTCGACAGTGCACATTCCTGTCGAGCTCAGTAAAGGTTGTACGAGACGACGCCACTTTGTGTTATTGTAGACTTGTACGTGATGGAACTGACGGACCGGCAGGCCGCGGTGGATCCGAGCTTGCCTCAAGTTCAGTTACCGCAGAATACCACATGAATGAGAGACTAGTGAACGGTACGATGAATGACAAGTGTGAGGACAATACATGGTAGGATCAAGGTAATTGCCCCTAACTGTCGAATATGAGGAAGAAGAAAATTCACATGCTAGTTGTGGGTCCTTGTATGTTTGTGGGGAATTCACATGTAAATGGCAAGTAAAGTACACTCCAGACAGAACAGGGTATCAAAGAAATTAACAGATAAACAATGTATTCATGACTACACTCTTGCAGCAGCCTCGACTCTTGCGACCTCCTCCCTTAATGCATCTCGACCCTCTTCAAGCC